>BTCW01000012.1:49203000-50444500 GCA_033239725.1 Echinochloa phyllopogon | reverse complement strand
CATTTTACCAGGGAGTAATCTGAGGTATCGTAATTTATATTTTCCATAGGGAAGCTGATGGCAAGAGTACTAGTAAACAAGTATTTGGGATTATCACAGAGGAATACACTACCGTCAAGACGGGGGATAATGGTATTTGATAAGAGTGGAAGACCGTGACACACAACTCAAGGAAGCTCAGATAGGAAAGAGAATGACTAGCTAGCTGGGAGGACAACGAGACGAGAAAATGATTCCTAGATACGTTATCTATTCGGGTCACTTGAGCAAAGAGATACAACGGTTGATGAACCAACTCTTAAAGATCAAACTTAGGTCTACTGGCTTAACGTCGGGAACGGAACCAACAACACGAGGAAATGGATGAGAAGGGGTGTTACTAGTATCCGCAACAGTTTCCTATAGGCCAAGCCGGACGTGGTGGAATCGTAGGTCGTATAGGGCTGTCACCACCTAACGGCTACCACACAACCATGGACTTAGGGGCAAAGCAAGGTTACTCTCTAGTCTGGGCTCCACACTCACATTAGCTAATAACTACTTAATCCACTACGAGAGCAAGCAACCCCGTCAATGCCCTAGTGATAATTCACCACAAGTATTGACTAGGATCGAAGAACCAGCTAAGACAGAGACATAAGTAGGAGCTAGAAGAACTATAACTACAACCAACTATAGTCTAAACATGAAATACTTGCAACTAGAGCAAAGTAGAGGCAAGATATAAATGACTCAAATGTA
The DNA here is from genome assembly GCA_033239725.1 of Echinochloa phyllopogon. Classification (NCBI taxonomy): domain Eukaryota; kingdom Viridiplantae; phylum Streptophyta; class Magnoliopsida; order Poales; family Poaceae; genus Echinochloa; species Echinochloa phyllopogon. The sequence goes on along the minus strand of BTCW01000012.1, from coordinate 50,443,759 downwards.
ATGATAAAGATGATATATTGATAACTCAAAGTCTTATAAAAGGAAAAAGTAAAAGATACAAGAGCTTATACCAGAGCTTCTGAACACAACTCTGGAACCTCCGAGCCACTACTCGACTAGACTCTAACTGTGACGAACCGGATTCCCAACGACGAGAATCCGACTCCCTCTACCCTCGAGATAGTCCCAGTAATAGCAGCTATCTCGTACAGAACTCATCTCAGTCGAATATCACATCCATACAACGATAAAAGATTCATTACATGACATATATAAAACAAAGCGTCAGGTACAAGCCCTCTGGGCTAAATCGACAATAAGAAACAACTGCGCAGCGGTAGCTAGATCATCGGGGTCCACTCCTCCACAGGCATCCTTGAGCGTAGCGCGCTCCCTTTAGTTGTACCACCCGTCCTGGTTGAACTCGTGGTCGGGGTCTTCACCTGAGAACCCAAAGTCTGTCCCCAAGGAAATGGGACAGGTCCACGTCACCAACCATAATATGATGCAAGCTTTAAAGTGGCCTATTCTAGGATATAGAAATAATCAAGGTTTGAGCTAGGGTTTTCTTATGCAAGCGGCAGCAATAACCCAAATTCATCTCATCACCAACTCCTTTCCTCACAAGCACATCCACTCCCCAAATCCAACCATCAGCCTCACATAACCATCGGGCTCGTCCTGCCACAGCAGGTTCCCGCAAAACATCATCCACCAACACCTTTCACTCACTAGTCGACTCGGTGAGCTCCCTCCCCACCTTGTCTCAACAGCCTCAGCTGGACCGATCTCTCATAACCCAAATCAAAGGATGAGGTAAGAAAGCAGATTCCCATGCTAGTCGGAACTTATCAGAAATGGGTCGTCCGTAACCGTGGACACGGCTATACGTATAGTTTACACTCTACAGAGGTGGCACTCCAGGAATCCATCCGGGCTGCAAGGCTAGTCCGCAACCAACCTGAGACACAGCCCACAACAAAGACCCTAAACAGTAACAGCGCCAATCCTGTCTCCCTGGGCTCGGGAAACATCCGATCTAACATCTGCCCCAGGGTCGCGAAACCTTCCCACCGGGGCCAGTCGGGGGCCGTGGTAAATCAGGGAGAATACGCCGCAATGATTCCCCCCTACACATATCAAGCTCGTTTCTCCTACAGTCTCGGCGCCGCACTAGAGTAGGCTTGCTGGAACTATCCCCATACTGGGTAGATGGTGAGCACGGTATTCCCATGTCCAAAGTTGGAACTCGACTCAGTCCTTAATTGTCGGTAAAGCGAGTATCTACGTCATAAGCGATCCGCCGCAACGGTCCGCAATCGGCACCCATAACAGGTATAGCCGCCCAAACTCCTCAGGTACTCCCCGAGTACCAATCCCCAAGAAACCATGTACCCACAACAGGTACCCCATAGGGACTGCCCGAGTGCAGCCCCTCAGCACCTCGATCAAACGATTGAGTTGTTATTACTCGCTTACACCGCCTAGCTGCACTACTCCTCCCATACCACCCACAACTCATGCCAAGAGGATCAAATCACAACCATCCCAACACATGCATAGCATAGCATATTTCATAAAGTGAGTAGTAGGTAGCAAGGTAGCAGGATATAACAAAGGCAGTGCAGGTTTATCATGCGAGTAAAGTAAAGCGCTAGCATACTAGTTGCATGTCTAATAGGTATTTCAGAGAATGGTCGGGCGTGAACCTGGGCAAAAGTCTTCGTCTTTGCCAAAGTAGTTGTCGTAGTGGTCCGGCTCCTCCTGACTCTCCGGAGCTCCTAAGGTTGCGTAAAAATAAAATAAGGCGCGACTACTAGCAAAGAAACTCTAAATCAGCGAAGAGAGAAGACCCAAATAACACCAAACTCTACACTAACGCGTAGATCATGTTTTTAGAAAAATATAGAAACTGGTTTCATATTTTTTCTAAGCTACGGTTGATTTATTATTAATTTTACAAGTTTAAATCATTTTCTAAAAATATTAAATAATTTCCGAAAAAGAAAAACAGACAAAAATTAGCCTGCTGACGTCAGCATGACGTAATGCTGACGTCAGCAGTGGGGTCAGCCTAGGATGACGTCAGCAGTGGGCCCTGCTGACGTCAGCGTTGACTGGTCAACGGGTCAACGGTCAACGGTCAGTGGTCAACGGTCAGTTCTGGTCAGTGGGCCCCATGTGTCAGTGACACACAGTGTATGATAGGTGGGTCCCATACGTCAGCACAGTTAAAAGAAAAAGAAAAAGATTAAACGAAGGCTGGGCTGGAGTTGGGCCGAAAGGTGAATGGGCCGAAAAAGTTTAGGGGTGTGAAATGGACTTAATCGCGAACTTTTGGCCCACGAAGGGGCGCTGCTGGATCTGCTCTGGTGGACTCGGTACACCGTGAACCGTGAGTGCGGTTCACGTGAGCCGGGTGCACAGGATCAGGTGTGGCCGACTAGGGATCGTCTGCGGCTACGCGTGCGGCGTGTTGGTGTGGTCCAGCGTGTGGCGTGGCCACGGCGCGACGCGACGCGCGCGCAGCGCGCACCAGAGCACGCCGGCGGCGACGGTCGACGGTGGAACGGCCGGAAAAGGGCTCGGTCGGGTCCAAGAATGGTCGGATTAGCTCGGCTAGGGTTTCGCGAGGTCCAACGGAGTGAAAAAGGGTTCGACTTGGGTGCGGTTTGGGCCTCCCGACGCGAACGGCGGCGACACGGCCATGGCGCCGGCGAGCATCGACGGCGGCTCGGGCGAACAGGGTTAGCGAACGGCTCGGTTGGGTTAGTCATGCGCGCGTGCGGCTCCAGCGACTGCTGGGACGCAGCTAGGTGCACATGCGCGGGCTCGTGGTCACCCACGGCCGCGACATGGCCTCGGCGTGCGCGCGCGGCGAGCGGAGCTCGGCCGCGGCGGCCTCGGCTGCAGGCAAAAGGCGACGGCGGGCTGCGCAAGGTTCAGCGGCGACGGGTTCCTGCACAAGAGACGCGGCCACGACTCGAAGGTTGGGTCCCAGGGGGCTAGGCAGCGACGGCGGCGGCGATTGGCCGGAGACAGAGGAGAAAAGGGGAAGAAGGCGACGGCGCTCACCTAGGGGCCAGTCGGGGTACGCTGCAGCTCGAGGTAGACTCGACGTGGCTTGGCGAAGCTCGTGCTCCTCTTCTCGCCCCTTGGTTCGGCCTGGTGTCGGCAGTCCACGCGCGGCGGCGCTCCGGTCTTCGGCGGCGGCGCGGGGAAGACAACTGGCTTCCCCTCCTTGCTCCTGCTCCCGCTCAATCCCTTCCCCACCTCTCCTTGCACCTCTCACCCCTCGCGAATTGGATTGGATTGAACCCCAAAGGGGCGGCGCGGCTTGGGGAGGAAGAAGGCCAGCGGCGGCTTTTAAAGGGGGCTGGCGCTAGGGTTTGCGGCACGGACGGCGAGATGGATGCGATGGGCGGCTTCGGACACGCGTCCGCATCACATCGGGCCGCACGGGGTTGATGGAACCGGCTCGGGTGGTTGGAGGTCTCAGGCGCGCGCGCGAGGGAGAGAGAGCAGAGCGGCGCGCGGGGGAAGAAAGAGAGGTGAGGGAGAAAGCTGACAGGCGGGACCCGCCTGTCAGTGGGAGAGAGCGAGACGCGGAGGCGACACGGTGGGGGTACAGGCTGGGCCGCAGCTGGGCCGAAAGGCCGGCTGGGCTGCTCGGTCGGTTGGCTCGGAAAGAAAAGATCAGGGTGGTTTCTCGGACTTGGGTTCGGGTTTCGGCCAAGTTAGTTTAGGTTTGAAAATTAGTTTAGCTAGTTAGAGTTTGAATTCAAATCTAGAATTTGAATTCAAACCAACCAAAATCCAATTAAATCCAAATAACTCCAAATCACACTATTTCATCCTTAGCACTTCAAGTTGATTTTAAATTTCAAATTTAAATCGCTTAAGAATTTGGGAAGCAATTAGAAATAATTTTAAATATTGGATTGCTTGCACAACAATTCACCAAAAATTTTTAAATTCACATTTTTGCACTCAACAAATCCTAAGGGTATTTTTAGGGTTGTTACAGTCTCCCCCCTCACAAGAATCTCGTCCTCGAGATTTGTGATTACCTATGGTTTAAACAAGTGGGGGTACTTCTCTTTTAGTACTGACTCCTTCTCCCATGTAGCCTCCCTTTCTGTATGGTTGCTCCACTGCACTTTGCAAAATGGGATAGTTGTGCTTCTGGTCTCTTTGACTGCTCTGTCTAGTATCTTCTCTGGGTACTCCAGATACTCCAAGGTGTCTTGTAGGTCTAATGCCTCTGTCTTAACCTCATGTTCGGGTACTCTCAGACATTTTCTCAGCTGGGATACATGGAACACTGGGTGTACTCCAGTTAAGTCCTCTGGTAGGTCTAGCTTGTAGGCTAGCTTTCCTATCTTCTCCAGTACCTGGTACGGTCCCACAAAACGGGGTGCTAGCTTTCCTTTCACTTGGAATCTCTTATGCCCTCTGAGGGGTGACACTTTTAGGTAGACGAAGTCCCCTACTTCGAACTCTAGATCTCGTCTCCTTTTATCCGCATAGCTCTTTTGTCGGCTCTGAGCTGCCTTCAGGTGCTCTCGGATCTTGGCCACATTTTCTTCTGCCTCTACAATCATTTCGGGCCCAAAGAATGTTCGTTCTCCCACCTCTGACCACATTAGAGGCGTTCTGCATTTTCTGCCGTATAGTGCCTCAAAGGGAGACATCTGCAGGCTGGCCTCATAACTGTTGTTGTAGGAAAATTCTGCATACGATAGACTCTTCTCCTAGTCTGTGTTATAGGCTAGAACACATGCCCTCAACAAGTCTTCAAGAATCTGGTTCACTCTTTCGGTCTGCCCATCTGTCTGAGGGTGGTAAGCTGTGCTATACTCCAAGGTTGTCCCGATGGCTTGATGTAGGCTTTTCCAGAACTGAGCTGTGAATTGTGGTCCTCTGTCTGACACAATGCTTCTTGGTGCCCCATGCAGCTTGAGAATGTTGTCTATATATAGTTCTGCTAGTCTGCTCACGGGGTATGTGCTTTTGACTGGTATAAAGTGGGCTACCTTCGTCAGCCGGTCAACTATAACCCAAATGGCATCATTCCCTTTCTGGGTGCGAGGTAGGCCAACCACGAAATCCATGCTTATATCTTCCCACTTCCACATTGGAATTTCCAGTGGTTTCAGCAGTCCTGCTGGCCTTTGATGTTCTGCCTTGATTCTTCGACACGAGTCGCACTTGGCTACATACTCTGCTATGTCCTCTCTCATTTTCTTCCACCAGGACTTATCCTTCAAATCTTGATACATCTTGGTGCATCCTGGGTGTATCGAGTACTTGGACTCATGAGCTTCTGAGAGAATTGTTCTCCTAATTTCTCTGTCCTGCGGTACACAAATACGGTCTTTCAGCCATACTGTCCTTGCTTCACCTACTCGGAAGTCAGGTGCTACTCCTCGTTGGATATCCTCTTTTACTTCTTGGATTTCTGGACACTTCCCTTGAGCTTCTTTGATTCGGTCTTCTAGGTTGTACTTCACCCTCATTTCCTGGGGTTTTCCTTCTTCTACTAGCTCGAGTCTCAGCATGTACAGTTCCTTTGCTAGTTCTGCCTGACTTTCTTCTATCATCAAGTTGTTGCAATAACTCTTTCGGCTCAAGGCATCTGCCACTACGTTGGCTTTGCCAGGATGGTAGTGTATCTCCAAATCGTAATGTTTGATCAGTTCTAACCACCTTCTCTGCCTCATGTTTAGCTCAGATTGGGTGAAGAAATACTTCAAACTTTTGTGATCCGTATAGATATCGCACTTGTTGCCAATCAGGTAGTGCCTCCAGATCTTCAATGCATGTACCACTGCTGCCAGTTCTAAATCATGTGTGGGGTAGTTTTCCTCATGTTTCCTCAGCTGCCTTGATGCATAAGCTACAACCTTGCCCTCCTGCATTAGAACACATCCCAAACCTTGTCTCGAAGCATCGCAATAGACTACGAAATCCTTGCGAATATCTGGTAGTGTCAATACTGGCGTTGTAGTGAGTTTGTGCTTCAGCTCTTGGAAACTTCTTTCACATTTGTCCGTCCACTCGAACGGAACATTGTTCTTGAGGAGTTCGGTCATTGGCTTGGCAATCTTGGAGAAGTTCTCAATGAACCTTCTGTAGTAACCTGCCAAACCCAGAAAGCTTCGGATTTCCGTGACACTCTTCGGCTGCTTCCATTCTGCTACTGCCTCAATCTTTTCTGGGTCTACTGCTATGCCCTCAACTGTCAACACGTGACCCAAAAAGGCTACTTTCTCCAGCCAAAATTCACATTTGCTGAACTTCCGGTAAAGTTGATACTGCCTCAGCTTCTCTAGTTCAATCCTTAGATGCTCCTCATGTTCTTCGGCTGTCTCTGAGTAGACTAGTATGTCGTCAATGAACACCACTACGAACTAGTCTAGTTCTTCCATGAATACCTTGTTCATCATGTTCATGAAGTAGGCGGGTGCGTTGGTCAAACCGAAGGACACAACGGTGAACTTGTACTGCCCGTACCGAGTCACAAAGGCTGTCTTGGGAATGTCGCCTTCTCTAATCTTCATCTAGTGGTATCCCGATCTCAAATCAATCTTACTGAAGTACTTGGCTTTCTTCAACTGATCTAGCAAGTCATCAATCCGAGGTAATGGGTACTTGTTCTTGATCATTACTGCGTTCAGGGATCGATAGTCTATGCACATGCGCATTGACCCATCTTTCTTCTTCACAAACAACACTGGCGATCCCCATGGGGATGCACTTGGTCGAATTACCCCGCTTTCAAGCATCTCTTTCAGCTGCTTCTTGAGTTCCTCTAGCTCTTCCACTGACATTCTGTACGGTCTCTTGGCAATGGGCCCTGTGCCTGGTTGCAACTCGATTATGAACTCTACGTCTCGGTCAGGTGGTAGCCCTGGTAGTTCTTCGGGAAACACATCTGGGTACTCACATACTACAGGCACTTCTTCGATCGTCCTATTCTTGATAGAGTACACCAACTGTCTCAGAATACATGATCTGGATCTCTTCCCTGTTCTTCTCCTTTGTGGTTCTGCTGTTACTTTGACTCTGCTAGGGTGTGTCAACTCAACTGTTCTGGGTGAGCAACTGATTACTCCTTTGTGCTCTGTAAGCCAATCCATTCCCAATATCACGTCAATTCCGTCTGACTTCAGGACTGTCAGGTCTCCTATGAACTCCTGCCCACCTATCATCAGACTAACTGCTGGGCACTCTAAGGTGCACCTAAGCTCTCCTAAGGGAGAAGTAGTGACTATAGGTCTAGCCTTAGGTATTGTCGGGGGTGACTGCTCTTTCACAAACTTTGTCGAGATATAAGATCCAGTTGCTCCAGAGTCAAACAATATCAATGCTGGAATGCCATTTACTAAAAACTCACCGAGCACAACGTCGGGAGCGTCCTCGGCTTCTTCCTCTGTCAGGTGGTTGAGGCGTCCCCTCTGCGCTGTTGCTGGCTGCCTGTCATGTCCTCCAGGTGCCGGTGCCTTGGCTGGGGTTTGTTTGTTCTTCTTCTCCGGACAGTCAAAGGACTTGTGACCGGGCTTCCCACAAGCAAAACAGACCACTGAGGTCCCTCCACCAATTCTGGGTGTGTTGTTTGGCTTCCAGTTGGGGTTTCCCTGTCCTGAGTAGCTGTTGTTTCTGTTGCCAAAACTGCTGTAGTTGTTACTTCTGCTGCTAAAGCTGTTGTTGTTACTGCCTCGGTTACCCTGGTAGCTATTTCTGTTGAATCCTGAGCTTCCTTGGCTGTTGCTCTGCTGAAAGCTTCTCCTGAGCATGTTGCTCTGACCACTCCTCGGCCTCTGACTCAGTCTGTGGTTGTGCAACTGTTCAGCCTTTCTTTTCTTCTCTCGCCAAATATCTTCAAGACCCACTCTTTCCTTCTCAACTGCGATAGCCCTGTCGATCAGCTCTCTGAGTGACCTGTGTGAACTCGCTGCGAGTGCTGTCCTCAGACCTCTGTGCAAACCACGCTGGAACCAAAACTGCTTCTTCTTTTCAGTGTTGACGTCTTCAGGAGCGTACCTTGACATCTTAGCAAAGTGTCGAGCGTACTCAGCTACAGACAAACTTCCTTGGGTCATTGTCCTGAACTCCATTGCTTTATGCACCATGACTTGTTCTGGGATGTGGTACTCTTTGAAAGCTTCACAAAACTCTAGCCAGGTGATCTGAGCGGGGTTTGCGTGAGAGTCACAGTAGCTCTCCCACCACGCTTTCGCTGCTCCTTCAAGCTGGTGCGTCGCAAGGGCCACACATTCCTCTTCAGTGTAGTCTGTCAGGTCCAACTTCGTCTCGATGGTACGTAGCCAGTCATGTGCGTCGAGTGGCTCGTCCGAGTAGTCGAAGTTGGGTGCTTTCAGCCTGATGAACCTTTCAATGTTCCTTTGTAGGTCTTCCTCATGGTGTTCCTAACGGTTCTGGTTCTGGTTTCCCTGTATCTGTTGCATAGCTTGCATCATCTGAGTGTTGGCCTGTGCCATCTGTTGCATCAGCTGTGTTTGAGTAGTCATTACTTCTACCAAGTTAGGCGGTGGCGGTGGTTGCTGGTCGTTCTGCTGGATCTACTGAGGTTCCACTGCTGGTTCTTCCATCTCCACTTCCTGTTCTCCACCCGGTGCGTTGTTCTCGGGCTGGAGCACGCCTGCTGCGCGTCCACGACCCCTGCCTCCAACTGCAGCTGTTGCTCTTGCGCGACCACGACCTCTGCCACGTCCTCTGCCTCTGGCTGCCATTGCTGCCTCTTCTTGCTCAGCTTCCTCAAATCATGCAAGCAGTCGGTTGGATCTTCGGATCGACATCTTGCTGTATTTTTCATAGAGCAGGTTTAGTGGCGGTCGGTAATGGTTAGGTTAGCGTAACTAGAGTAGGAGCTGCACACAAGAAATAGACTCAACACTAAAGTACACTCAAGATGAACATCAATGAAACTGCAAGAATAGCCATAAAGATCGATCATTCATAACAGCATTACACCCTAGACATGAGTACTATCCCGAGGCCAGCTCCTGGAACCTTGAGGATTAGTACATCTAAGCGGATGCTACATCGTGGCTGAGCCAAAAGGTGGTTATGATCTACTAAGTCTAAACATCTACTCATGAAGATAGATACAAGTCTCATCACTACTGCTGACATCTGCTGATACTGCCTATTGCATCCATCTCATGCTGCTGAGAGTGCCTGTGAGGTGCGCTGCCAACCTCACAGCCTCAGTCTCTGTTTGCTGCTTGATCACTGCCTGTCGTCGTGGAGAGTGTCCGTGAGGCGCGCTGCCAACCTCACTGTATCCACCTCAGGTCTTGCCAACTGCTCCTCTAGGTGTGCCAGTTCTTGTCTCAGTCTTGTCATCTTGGGAGTAAGGGTCCGAGCCTCAGGTAGTGGTATCGGCTCAACCCGGCTTGGTGAGACCCTATAGTGCTCTGTTCTGGGTTCAACTCTGCGTTCTTCTGGCAGTCCTTGGTTCACTGTGATCACCTCTGCTACCCTCTTCCTGTCTGACCTTACCCAACTACTAAGGGTCCTTCGAGCTTCATCCTTTGCCATAATCTGTTGAAGACTCAGGTACTTCATCAGCTGGTAGTTTCGCCCACTCTTTTCCTTGTAGCTATCCACCTCTTCTTGAAGTTCTGAGTTGCGGCTGTCCAACCAGTACACTTCTCCCTTCAGTTCTTCTATCTCTCCTTCCTTGGCTGCCAGTGCTTTGTCTTTTTCTGTGAGTTGATCTTCTAGACGGACATCTCGAGCATGGTGAGTTGCTCGGATCAGCCCTGCCAACTTCCTGTTGTTGCGAGCTTCGTATTCCAGGATTCTGACTTCTCTTGCTTTAGCTTTGAGTCGCTCCTCAAGTAAGGTGATCATGTTGTCCTTCTCCATCAGTTGGATGTCTTGTTTCCATACCCTCTCTTTCAGCTTGGCAACTTTCTCTTCTAGGCCAATGTTTAAGTACTCCTACTCGATCATGCACTGAACTGAGGTCCGCAGGGTCATGTTCCTCTCTTGGTCGGCTGCGTGAGCCTGCATGCTGACTGCGTTTCTGTCTGTTGGATCTTCAAGGGCCCGTGGCAAGTACCGGAAACGAGTGTGGCTGAGCCGGTTCTGGTAGACAAGTGTGGCAAGTCAGAGTATCCTCATAGCTATAGTCTGCACTGCCCGACTGAAAGTGTTCTCGCTGGTAGCTGCCCGTAGCATCAGTGACCTTGGTCGTCCAGGGATATTGGGTACTTCCATCTGCAACCGGGTGTGTACTCCCTCACCAGGGCCGTAGGTCCATCCCTCGTAGATGACGTTGTCCACGTTTATCCCCACTGTACGCAACACCTCCCTCAGTAGCACTACCAAACCCCCATAGTCTGCCCCTGTGGTCCTGACCTCCCGTCGTTCATCTGCTGATCTTCCTTCCATCTGCCAGACAGTTAGTGGGTTGTTAGTAAGTTAGCAAGTTAGTAAGGTAAGGTAAGGGTAAAAGTTTTGTAAATAGTTGAGATGTACTTATATATAGTTTTCAAATAGTCCAAGGGGTTTCATATATAGTAGAGGACTCAGTTAGAGCTTCTGTCCTAAGTTTCCGTTCTAAGGGTTACGCGCTACGGTCAAGTATGGCTCTGATACCAACTGTGACGAACCGGATTCCCAACGATGAGAATCTGACTCCCTGTACCCTCGAGATAGTCCCAGGAATAGCAGCTATCTCGTACAGAACTCATCTCAGTCGAATATCACATCCATACAACGATAAAAGATTCATTACATGACATTACATGACCGTATTGCTTTTGCTAGTGAAGTAAGTAGTCGTTGGTTAGTGTGGGTGTGGTACCTAGACTAGTCAGTGGCCTTGGTTTGACCCCGATTAAATGAACGTGTGGTAGCCGTTAGATGGTGACAACCCAATACGGTCTTTGTAATCCACCTCGTTAGTCTCGGCCTATAGGATCCCCTAGTGTGGATCTGGTGGCACCCCTTCTCATCCCTTTCTGCGTGTCACTGGTGTCCATTGTCCCGATGCTAAGACATTAGAGTTAACCCAGAACTTTCAGTGCTGGCTCTTTAGCCGTTGTATCTCTAAGCCCGAATGACATAGACAGATAAAGTCCATAGGAATCCTCTATCTCTTCTCGTTGTCCTCCCAGCTATCTATACCTTCTCTCTCTTACCTGAGTCTCCCTTGAGCTGTGTGTCATGGTATATCCACTCCTATCCAATACCGTTATCCCCTGTCTTGTTTAGTTGTGTACCTTTCTCTGATAGTCTTGAATACCTATTTACTAGTACTCTTGCCAAAGCTTCCCTGTGGAAATATAAATTATGATACCTCGGGATACTCCCAGGTGAAGTGCTACAGCGGTGATTCTGTGCACTTGAAGAATATTTATATATTTTACTAAGCCATAAGGAAAACCATTGAAACACTCCTTACCCCAGTACTGGGATTCTCAATCCTGATATTGGATCGTAAGAAGTGCCAACAAGCATTTCTAGCGTCGTTGCCAGGGAAGCAATTGGCTACAATACTTCTAAACATTTATCTCAAGTTATCTGAGTTGAGTGCACCGCTACTCAAGCGGGTTTACCTTTGCTCTGTTCATTGGTCTTTGTGAAGCAGAGCAGTGCATGACTGGTTTCCAACTACCGTCAAACTATCAAGAAAATCCTGAGTCACTTTTGAGGAAAGTACGACCCCGTGTTGTACCTCCTCAGAGGCAACTCAGCTTGACGAGCCCAGTCTTTCCCGACGTCGACACGGCTTCAGCATCAAGGATGGAAAGCAAGACAATACGCGAATTCTCGGCTCCATCGAGCAAGAATGTGCATATCGGTTCCACTCTGCCTGTCGGAGATGGAACTTTCGAGCTCAAGCCAGCCCTCATCAACATGGTGCAGGCTAGTCCGTTCTACGGCAAGCCTCACGAAGATGCTAATGCTCATCTCCAACACTTCTTGGAGATCAGTAACCCCTTCACCATGCGCGGTGTAAGTACCGATGCTATTCGCCTTCGTTTATTCCCGTTCTCCGTATTGGGTAAGGCAAAGCAATGGTTTTATGCTAGTCGTGAAGCTATAGATTCATGGGATAAGTGCACTAGTACCTTTTTGCTAAAATTCTTTCCGGTTGGGAAAATCAACGCCCTCCGGAATAAAATTGCTAGCTTCCAGAAAGCAAAAGATGAAACAGTCCCGGAGGCATGGGAACGCCTCCAGGACTATATTTCTGCTTGTCCTCACCATGGTATTGTCACACCCGGATTTTCAATAAACCTGAATGCGGCCGTATGTGTGCCCAGGAAGTCCACAGAATAGATACAGCAAACAAATATGATAAACAGAGTACAAATGCTTGAAATAAAATAGTTTACATCGGAGTATAACATAAATATTTATTACAGCGGAAGTCTATAACTCTCAACTAGAGCGGAGCCGCAGTCCACAGGGACTCTGACTGGGAGAGCGCAACTCTGAAGTACGGCAGGTCCTCAGGGAACTCGGCAGCAGTCTCATGCATAGCCCAATCTGTTTACCCATCCGGGATTTTGTTGAATAATGACAAGTGTATGTAAACAATTACTTAGCAAGTATAGCACGGGTATGAAGGCTCAAAATAGGCTAGACACGGCTTAACTGCGTTAGCATTTTTAGTTGGTTCATTTTAACTTTAACCAAATTACTACAAGTGAATGATACCCGGTTGTAACCCAATTAATAAAGTATAAGTGACATTAAACATAAATAAACATCATCTTCTAATCAAAAAGGATTCAGGCCGCTCGTGTCCTTGAGCAAGGCTATCATGATAGATTTTACACTCTGCAGAGGTTTCGCCCTTTACCCACCAGTCACGTAAAATTTCATGGAACTTTAAACCCAACCATACCGAGGTGGCCAAACCTCTCAAACAACACTTCTGAGGTGTGATCGCATAGGGACGCTACGAGGCTTTTCACAAGACACCCTAACAAGATAGTAGCCACTGTGGTAATACAAGGCGGTGAGACCATAGGCACCGAGATCGACGTACGCCTACGGAGTCACACCATAGAGGGGTCGATGGCGTCCAGAGCGCGGGTATCACACCCATCCATGCGCAACATGTAGAGTTCCCCATCGCAGGGACCATAGAGGGGTCTAACGTGACCTAGCCGACGCATCACCCGTCCTCGGTGGAATCCGAAAACACCCCATACATTGCCTCCCACAACGCCGTTGGCCCGTCGGTAACCACTGGGTTGCTGCTTTAAGAAACAGACCTTAGGGAGAGACACTGGAGCAAAGCACACAGCACGTGCCCCAGTTCCCTAAACCATGTTGCTAAAAAGCAAGTTTTATCATTAACATCGAAGTGAACCATTAAGTCAATATTAACAATTAAATAATGGTGATAGTAGCTGCGCATAGCAAAGACTCTACCCATATGCATTAATCCCAAGGTAACAAGGACATGAGTATACAGACTAGGTACAACCTTAATAGGACACCAATTTAGACACATGCATATGAAAGTAAATGAATGTAAAAAAAGTGTGTGGGTTTAGGTAGCAAGGATTGTTCGTTCTATAACTTGCCTTCCTCGAAGTGCTGCTGCTGCGCGTCCTGCTCCAGAAAGTCCTCCGCGAACTTGAAATCCAAAGCTAATGGCTCACCGACTGGACACGAAGCACCACACAAGGATACACGCATACCAATACATGCAAATAGATAATATTCTATTATAAAAGTACACCAAACAATAGAAACAGTACGAATGAAGGTTTTAGAAATATTCTACGCTTCACTACGAACACATGAGTGCGAAAATCACACTAATCGGAGCTAAAACGAAAAAGATATGGGTTTTATAAGTTTTAGGGACTTGCTGGCAAGTTTTAAAAGTTTCCATGGGCTTAATTGAAAGAAAACAGGGACCTAAACATAATTTTGTATAAAAACACGAGGGCTTACTCGCGAAATTATGTAAACAGGACTGCGGGTTCTATAGTTAAAAAGTGCAGGGGGTTAAACATAAGAAACAAGACCTATTCGTAATTATTTTTGAACTGAGGCTGGAGCGCGGGTTGATTTCAGAACTTGGAGGGGCTCTTTTGCAAAGTTACCAAGGCTGACCGGTATTTAAAAGTTTGACTCGGGAGAGGGGGTTTGATCCAGCCATTGGATCTTGATCCGAGGGCTAGGATGGCTCGGGGGTTGTGCTCGCCGGCGACGACACAGGGACGCGGCGGCGCTGGCGAAAGTTTGCCAGATCTGCATCAATCTCACGCTACAGGGTTCCAATCAGGATGGGGTTTGGCTGTGGAGCATCGAGGGAGCATGGTGAGTCTGGCCAGGGGGTTCAAGTCGAGGGGAAAGCGGTGGGGGCGGTGCACGACGGCGCACGGCGGTCGGCGGCTCGGGTGGACGGGGAACAAGGTGGCTAGGGCGCTATGTGGCCAATTAACAGAGCAGGGAGGGTCCTAACCTTGCTGCGAGGTAGCTCGAGGTGTCGAGGGGCTCGGAGTGGCGCCGGAGTGCTGTGTCGACGGCGGCGGCGCTCGGGGAAGGACGCTGGCGCTCGGAGCGAGGTGGAGAGGCGCAGGTGGTGGCTGGTGCTCGTTGTGCAGCTTGGTGAGGGCAGGGGAGCGTCGGGTCGTGCTTAAATAGCCCCAGGGGTGGGCTACCCTAGGCGTGCGTGCCCCGGCCGAGGATCACTCGCCGGCAGGGGAACTTGCCATGCGGGGAGGGGGTTTCCAAGCGGGGAACGGCCCGGAAAAGGAAGGGAGTGGGGCGGGGAAGCTTCCAGGAAGCTTCGTGGGGGTCCCACGGGTGCGGAGGGGGGTCGAGTCGGCCGGAATCGCGGCGGTGATGGCGCGCCGGGGAGGAAGGGGGTGTCGGGCGGGAGGTAAGGGGAGGAGCTGACGTGCGGGCCCCGGGCGGCAGTGAGAGAAGTGGGAGGATACAGGGGAGGGCTGTTGGGCTGCTCGCAAGGGAGAACGTGGGCCATGTTTGGCCGGGAAAAAACAGAGTGGAGGGGGTTGGGCCGGACTGGGGAAAAGAGTAGAGGGAGGGAATGCAAACTAGGGAAAGAGATGAAGGGGCAAAAGTGAACTCAGTTTAAATTAACTTTTCTAGGATTCAAACAAAGGCAGATTAAATTCGAATTTAAACATATTTTAAATTCCAACTTAAGTTGCCATCAAACAAAACACAGTGCAGCAGCATGAATGCAACAAAAATATTTCTACCACTTATATTTGATTTTAATATTCATCAATAATTCAATTAACCTATATTAAATATGAACAATTAAAATAAAAGCCAATTAATTACTAAAAAATTTAAATGGGCCATTTTTGGGTGTTACAAACCTACCCCCCTTAAGATGAATCTTGTCCTCGAGATTCGGATGAGGAAGCGAAGAGTTGTGGATACTCGGTCTTGAGATTTTCTTCTCTTTCCCAAGTGGCTTCGTCCTCCAAGTGTCTGTCCCATTGTACCTTGCACATTCGGATGACCTTGTTTCTAGTTACTCTCTCCGACCTTTCCAGAACCTTGACGGGGTACTCCTTATAGGTGAGATCCTCCTGTACATTCAGCTCATCTATAGGGATCTACTCTTCAGGTACCCGAAAGCATTTCTTGAACTAAGACACGTGGAACACATCGTGCACTCCGGCCAGTTTCTCAGGCAGCTCTAACCATTAAGCCACTTCACCCATTCGTTCCACTACTTTGAATGGCCCGATGTACCGAGGTGCTAGCTTGCCCTTGACGTTGAACCTTTTCACGCCTCGCATTGGTGACACTTTGAGATACACAAAGTCATCGACTTTGAAGGTGAGATCCCTTCTTTTGACATCGGCATAGCTTTTCTGCCGTGATTGTGCCACTTTCAAATTCTGCCGGATCACTTGCACTTGTCGCTCTGCTTCTCTCAGTATCTTTGGACCGAAAACTTGACTTTCTCCAGTCTGGTTCTAGAATAGAGGGGTTCTACACTTTTGGCCATACAAAGCCTCGAATGGTGCCATTTGTAGACTCTTCTGATAGTTGTTGTTGTACGAGAACTCCGCATAGGGCAAAGTCTTGTCCCAACTGACACCATACTGTAGAGCACATGCTCTCAACATGTCTTCCAGAATCTGATTGGTTCATTCCGTCTGTCCATCTGTCTGTGGGTGATAAGCCGAACTGAAATGCAGCTTAGTGTCCATAAACTCATGTAGCTTCTGCCAGAAGTGTGATGTGAACTGAGTACCTCGGTCAAACACTATCCGTTTTGGCACTCCATGCAAGTACACAATCCTTTCCATATATAGCTCTACTAGTCTGGCTCCCGTGTAGGTGGTCTGTACCGGAAGAAAGTGTGCCACTTTGGTCAAGCGGTCCACAATAACCCAAATGGAGTCAAATCCTCGCTGCGTGCGGGGTAGACCTGTTATGAAGTCCATACCAACTTCTTCCCATTTCCATTCCGGTATCTTCAAGGGCTGGAATAATCCGGCTGGCCTCTGATGTTCAGCCTTAACTCTCTGACAAGTGTCACATAGTGCCACATAAGTCGCCACATCACGCTTCAATCCGTACCACCAGAATCTTTCCTTGATGTCTTGGTACATCTTGGTGCTTCCTGGGTGTATCGAGTATGCCAAATCATGTGCTTATCTTAGGATCGTGTCCTTGATCTGCGCAATATCGGGCACGCATATCCTCTTCCCATGCCACAAGGTTCCTTGTTCATCCACTTGGAAACCAGGGGATTTTCCTAGGGAAACATTCTCCACAATCTCCTTGATCTTTTCATCACCAAGTTGACCCCTCCGGATCTCCTGTTCAAGAGTCGGTTCTACTATCATCTCTGTGATGCTAGTCACGAACCCCAGACTCATCCTCTCAAATTCTTGGCTGAGTTCTTCAGGTAGAGTGGTGAAGGCCGTCTTGGGTATGTCAGATGGTCAGATCCTCATCTAGTGGTAGCCTGATCGAAGATCTATCTTGGAGAACACACAAGCTCCATTCAATTGATCGGATCTATCTTGGAGAACACACAAGCTCCATTCAATTGATCGAACAGATCATCAATCCTTGGCAAGGGATACTTGTTCTTGACAGTCACTTCATTGAGGGCTTGATAGTCCACGCACATCCTCTGCGTGCCATCCTTCTTATCCACGAACAACACTGGTGGTCCCCATGGTGAAAAACTAGGACGAATATACCCTTTTTCTAGCAAAGAGCTTAATTCTTCCTTAAGTTTCTCCAGTTCTTTCACTCCCATCCTATATGGCCTTTTAGCTATAGGTGCAGTGCCAGGTTTTAGTTCAATAACGAATTCAACTTCGCGTTCCGGGGGCATACCTGGCAATTCCTCTGGGAACACATCCGGAAACTCGCATACCACTCGGATGTCCTCTGGTATTGCACCCTCAGCTTGGTTGACTTGATTGTGCTCTGAAAGACTAGCTGCTTGATATTCCACCTTCTCACCGGCCTTCGTTGTCAGTTGCACGGCTCTCTTGGCACATTGGATTAGTGCATTGTATCTGGCTAACCAACTCATACCCAAAATTAAGTCGAAGCCAATAGATTCCAAGACTATCGGTCGCACCTCGAAGTCTACACCCTTATTGTGATGGTGTTATGGGGGCAACGCAAGGTAGCTCGCTGTTCCCCCCGGGTGAGCTATCTAGCATAGCACTCATCTTGGGTTGCAGGGCTATTAAGTTCTTTTTCACAAAGGCAGCAGATATGAAAGCATGTGAAGCTCCAGAATCGAACAAAATAGTTGCAGGGGTCAAGTTGACAAGGAACGTACCCACGACCACGTCGGTAGCTCCCTCTGCAGTTTCAGCACCCATGTGGTTGACTTTGCCCCTGACGGGGTTCTGAGGACCTCTGCCTGCCTGTGCCTATGGCTGGTTCCCATTTTGCCCAACTCTCTGGGTTGTTCTGGCCTGCAGTGTTCTGAGCCTTCTTGGGACAGACATTGGCATAGTGACCCTGCTCACCACAGTGGTAGCACGCCCTTGGGCCCACCGGTACATTGTTGGCGTTGTTGGGGCGTTGGACAGGCCCTTGCTGCACCTGGTTGCACTGAGCTGGGGTATTCTGCAACTAGTTCTTGATGCGCTGTTACTGCGGTGACTGAGAGTACTGGGGACGCTGCTCGTACTGGTCACGGTTGAACGAGCCGGGCTGGCTCTGGAAGCGCTGCTGGCTCACCATATGTTGATCTTGGGGAGCAGTGAATCTGGGGCAGTTGTTGCTCCCAGTCTACTGGCCCTGGAACTTCCGCTTCTTCTCCTCCATCTCTCGGCACTTGTGTTCCAGCATCAAAGCACCGTCCACCAGTTCCTGGAAGTTGGGGAACCTGGTGCACATCAACTGGTACTGCAGGGCATCCTGCAAGCCATCACGAAACCTGGACTGCTTCTAATTGTCGGTGTCCACGTCCTCCAGAGCATAGCGGGGGAGCTCAATGAACTTGTCATGATAAGCTGTGATGCTCATCCCTTCCTGCTTCAGTGCCAGGAACTCCTTCTTCAAAGTCATCAAGGCTTCAGGCACATGGTGTGAGCGAAAGCTGTCAGGAAACTCCTGCCATGTGATCTGAGTATGATCAGGGTGAGTGTATTGATAGGAATCCCACCAGTCCAAGGCTGGTCCTTGAAGCTGTCCTCTTGTGTACAACACCTTCTCCCGGTCGTTGCACTGAGCGATGTCGAGTTGTTGCTCCACTGCCTTGAGCCAATCCACTGCATGCAGGGGATCAGTTGCTTTGCTGAAGGTGGGCGGGCGTCCCTTTAGAAATTCACCCCTCTTGTTACGGGGCGGCATGTTGTGTTGCGGCGGATTCTACTGGTTCTGCTGCATCATGGCCATCGTTTGAGCCATCTATTGCATCGGCTAGGTCTGTGTGAGTATCATTCGCTCAATGGTGGGGGGTGGTGGTGGCAGTCCACTGGCACTGGCGTTGCTCCTTATGTTCACCATCTATCATCAACAAGAGATCCCAGTAAATTTTATTGGACATAACCAAGTAACTCAGGTTTGGAACAGAAGTACTTGAGAACATTGAACGGGTTATAATAGAGCATAAGATAGATAAAGAGCAAGTGAAGCAAATAACCCCTTCTATGTATTCAATAATATCCTTATGCCTTAATCCAAAATCTAGATGGTAGTAGACTTGCGTCTACGCCCATCACAATCATTACAAAATCCAACTCAAACATAAGCATAATGATAATCAAACCAAACATCAAAAGACAAGGTTCACACTGACTCGACTCACTGGTTTTTGACTCGACTAGAAAGAAAAATGATGACTAATCGATCTTATTATAGACTCATGGTAAACTCTTAAGGAGCCTGCTGGATGGTGGTTCTAGCGGTGGCAGATGCAAAGTGGTGCCTCTTGCGAGGCGGTGACTTTGCACGGTAGTCTGGGCTGCGTGGCGGTGGCGCTCCCATCATCTGGTCAAGCTGAACCAACTCCTGCTGGGTCCCTCTCAGTTGCTCCCTCAGAGCGAAGATCTCATTAGTGGCTTCCTCCAGGTCAGTGTTGAGGGTAGCCACAAGTGTAACGGTAGCAGCAAGCTAGGGGTCGGCAACGTCTCCGATGGGGGCGATGGTGCAAGCTTTCTCTCCACTCCTCCTGTGGGGGTACCACCTCTCTGGCCCGTCCTGGATCTCTGCCTAGAACCTGTCCCTGTAGTAGTAGAAGGCACGGCGAGCAACATCTGCTATCCCTGCCTCCTGGGTGGATCTTTCACTAGAGGCGTAGTGGATCGACCTTGTCCTGGCAGCTCTGGCTCGGTGGTCAGCTGTACGGATCCTCAGTGTAGTACTCCAGAAGGTGGGGAAGCGGGGGTGCGTCCACCTCTCACTGTGGTACTCCATGCCACGTTGCCTGTGCCATAGTGGGAGTGGAGTATCTGCCTCAGGCGCCAGTGGTAGAAGTTGTCTCCAGCATCTCTAACAAAGTCCTCCACAGTCCACCTCGGTGCTGCCGGTGCCGGTGCAGGCTGTTGGGGTGCTGGGGGCTCCTCGGGATCATCACTCTCACCATCGGACGGATCATCCCCACCATCTTCATCATCATCATCACTTTCATCACCATCTGGGTCTCCGGCAGGATTCCCACCACCTGGCTGAACTGGCTCGGGCTGCTCCTTTGGCTCATCAGCGGGCTCCATCTCCTCGTCCTCGGGCTCTCCCTGCTGCTGCTCGGCCTCTTCTTCTTCCTGCCTTAGGTGCTCCTCCTCTTGCATCCCTTCCCACAACTGGAAAGCATCCTGGTAGGGGCGCCAAAGTCCATCTCCGAAACACGGGGCGGAAGGTAGCCACAGGTGGATTTGCGGGCGGTCAGCTTCGTGCGAGCCATCTACTACAGAGAGAAGATAAAGAAAAAATTTAGAAAAACTTTGCAAAAGACTAGGGGTAGAGGAGACCCTGAACACTATTTTACAAAACTCAACACTTTCATAAGTAAAATAGTGAAGACTAGACTTGACCATGACAGACCATTCTATCGAGGCTGCGATCCTACAGTCAGCACGGCTCTGAGACCAATCTATCACACCCGGATATTCACAAAACCCGAATGCAGCCATATGTATGCCCAGAAAGTCCACATAACACATACAACGAACAAATATGATAAACAGAGTACAAATGCTCGAAATAAAATAGTTTACAGCAGAGTATAACATAAATATTTATTACAGCGGAAGTCTATAACTCTCAACTAGAGCGGAGCCGCAGTCCACAGGGACTCTGACTGGGAGAGCGCAACTCTGAAGTATGGCAGGTCCTCAGGGAACTCAGCAGCAGTCTCATGCATAGCCCAATCTATTTACCCATCCGGGATTTTGTTGAATAATGACAAGTGTAAGTAAACAATTACTTAGCAAGTATAGCACGGGTATGAAGGCTCAAAATAGGCTACAAACGGCTTAACTGCATTAGCATTTTTAGTTGGTTCTTTTTAACTTTAACCAAATTACTACAAGTAAATAATGCTCGGTTGTAACCCAATTAATAAAGTATAAGTGACATTAAACATAAATAAACATCATCTTCTAATCAAAAAGGATCCAAGCCGCTCGTGACCTTGAGCAAGGCTATCATGATAGATTTTACACTTCAGAGGTTTCGCCCTTTACCCACCAGTCGCGTAAAAGTTCATGGAACTTTAAACCCAACCATGCCGAGGTGGCCAAACCTCTCAAACCACACTTCCGAGGTGTGATCGCATAGGGACGCTACGAGGCTTTTCACAAGACACCCTAACAAGATAGTAGCCGATGTGGTAATACAAGGCGGTGAGACCATAGGCACCGAGATCGACGTACGCCTACGGAGTCACACCATAGGGGGGTCGATGGCATCCAGAGCGCGGGCATCACACCCATCCATGCGCAACGTGTGGAGTTCCCATCGCAGGGACTCCCAGCACGGGACTGGGTCTAACGTGACCTAGCCGACGGATCACCCGTCCTCGGTGGAATCCGGAAACACCCCGTACCTTGCCTCCCACAACGCCGTCGGCCCGTCGGTAACCACTGGCAAGCTAGAGACCTACAAGTTACTTGACCAAGACTAGAGCCATAATAGTTCTAGCGGTGGCGACAGGCTCCTGGGTTGCTGCTTTAAGAACCAGACCTTAGGGAGAGACACTGGAGCAAAGCACACAGCACGTGCCCCAGTTCCCTAAACCATGTTGCTAAAAAGCAAGTTTTATCATTAACATCGAAGTGAACCATTAAGTAAATATTAACAATTAAATAATGGTGACAGTAGCTGCGCATAGCAAAGACTCTACCCATATGCATTAATCCCAAGGTATCAAGGACATGAGTATACAGACTAGGTACAACATGAATAGGACACCAATTTAGACACATGCATATGAAAGTAAATGAATGTAAAAAAAGTGTGTGTTTAGGTAGCAAGGATTGTCCATGCTATAACTTGCCTTCCTCGAAGTGCTGCTGCTGCTGCCAGTCCTGCTCCGGAAAGTCCTCCGCGAACTCGAAATCCAAAGCTAACTGCTCACCGACTGGACACGAAGCACCACACAAGCATACACGCATACCAGTACATGCAAACAAATAATATTCTATTAGAACAGTACACCAAACAATAGAAACAATATGAATAAATGTTTTAGAAATATTCTACGCTTCACTACGAACACATGAGCGCAAAAAACACACTAATCGGAGCTAAAACGAAAAAGATATGGGTTTTCTATGTTCTAGGGACCTACTGGAATGTTATAAAAGTTTCCAGGGGCTTAATTGAAAGAAAACAGGGACCTAAAAATAATTTTGTATAAAAACCCGAGGGCTTACTCGCGAAATTACGTAAACAGGACTGCGGGTTCTATAATTAAAAAGTGCAGGGGGTTAAACATAAGAAACATGACCTATTCGTAATTATTTTTGAACTGAGGCTGGAGCGTGAGTTGATTTCAGAACTTGGAGGGGCTCTTTTGCAAAGTTACCAAGGCTGACTGGTATTTAATTATTTGACTCAGGAGAGGGGGTTTGATCCAGCCGTTGGATCTTGATCCGAGGGCTAGGATGGCTCGGGGGGAGGGGGTGTGCTCGCCGGCGAGGAAACAGGGACGCGGCGGCACTGGCGAAAGTTCACCGGAGCTGCATCGATCTCGCGCTACAGGGCTCCAATCGGGATGGGGTTTGGCCGTGGAGCATCGGGGGAGCATGGCGAGTCTGGCCAGGGGGTTCAAGTTGAGGGGAAAGCGGTGGTGGCGGTGCACGATGGTGCACGGCGGCCGGCGGCTCGGGTGGACGGGGAACAAGGTGGCTAGGGCACTATTTGGCCAATTAATGGAGCGGGGAGGTATCCGAACCTTGCTGCGAGGTAGCTCGAGGTGTCGATAGGCTCGGATTGGTGCCGAAGTGCTGTGTCGACGGCGGCGGCGCTCAGAGCGAGGTGGAGAGGCGCAGGTGGTGGCTGGTGCTCGTTGTGCAGCTTGGTGAGGGCAGGGGAGCGTCGGGCCGTGCTTAAATAGCCCCAGGGGTGGGCTACCCTAGGCGTGCGTGCCCCGGCCGAGGTTCGCACGCCGACGGGGGAACTTGCCATGCGGGGAGGGGGTTTCCAAGCGGGGAACGACCCTGAAAAGGATGGGAGCGGGGCAGGGAAGCTTCCAGGAAGCTTCGTGGGGGTCCCACGGGCGCGGAGCGGCGTCGAGTCGGCCGGAATCGAGGCGGTGATGGCGCATCGGGGAGGAAGGGGGTGTCTGGCGGGAGGTAAGGGGAGGAGCTGACGTGCGGGCCCCGGGCGGCAATGAGAGAAGTGGGAGGGGAAAGGGGAGGGCTACTGGGTTGCTCGCAGGGGAGAAGGTGGGCCGCGCTGGACCGGGAAAAAAAGAGCGGAGGGGGTTGGGCCGGACTGGGAAAAGAGTAGAGGGAGGGAATGCGGACTAGGGAAAGAGATGAAGGGGCAAAAGTGAACTCGGTTTAAATTAACTTTTCTAGGATTCAAACAAAGGCAGATTAAATTCGAATTTAAACATAATTTAAACTCCAACTTAAGTTGCCATCAAACAAAAACAATGCAGCAGCATGAATGCAACAAAAATATTTCTACCACTTATATTTGATTTTAATATTCATCAATAATTCAATTAACCTATATTAAATATGAACAATTAAAATAAAAGCCAATTAATTACTAAAAATTTTAAATGGGCCATTTTTGGGTGTTACAGGTATGCAGAATTGGTTCATCATCCAAACCTTTTCCCACGGGCTAAGGAGCTCAGCCCGTGAGTATTTGGATGCTGCTGCTGGAGGAGCATTTTTCTCTCTTGAGGAGACCCGAGCTAAGGCCTTCATCGAGAAGATGGTGGAAAATCAAGGTTGGGGCACTGAACGTGACCAACCACGTACCCGAGGAGTCCACCAAGTTAAGTTTTGGACATGCTCGCTGCCAAGACGGACCTCCTTCTGAAGAAGATGGAGGCCCCTGTTCAAGAAATGGTGCAAGCCATGGACGCTCGCATGATGTGCGAGGTCTGTGGCAACACAGGCCATTCGGGGAATGACTACCCCTAAACGCGAGAAGATGCCCACTACATCAACAACTCCAACAACAATGGGTATCGTCCGAACAACTACGGCAATCAAGGCTGGAATTCGCGCCCGAATCTCTCTTTTGAGAGATCTTCACAAGGTAACAATTTCAATTCCAGTACTTTCAATAATCAGACGTCTATCAAAGATCTTGTGCTAGGCCAGGGTAAAATCAATGAAAATATCAGTAAAAAGTTTGTTGCAACTGATAAAATCCTGGAAAGCATAGATGCAAAGTTGGAATCTTTCTCTTCTGCTATAAAAAGTCAATTGAGCTTTAATAAAATTATAGAAACACAAGTTGCTCAATTAGCTGCTTCTTTACCTTTGGGGAAAAATTCTGGGCAACCAGAAAAGATCCCTTGCGGAAATGTTAAAGCGGTTACCACGAGAGGGGGTAAGACCACTCGGGATCTGCAATATCCTAATGATGCTGGTAAAAAGACAGTAGCTCCAGAAAGTGATAGCGAAGAGGAGGAGGCTGTCGAAGAAACTCTGAAAAGCAAACCTCAGAAGGAAGCAAAGACAGCCCCTCATGAGTTATACGATACGACTGTGCTGCCATTCCTAAGAAGACTTCACAAACCGATGGTGGATGAGCAATTCACAAGATTTGTTGAGGTAATTCAAAAACTCTATGTCAATATTCCATTACTTGAAGCTATGAAGGTTCCCACATATGCCAAGTATTTGAAGGACATCCTCAACAACAAAAGGGCAATACCGACCACCGAGGTAATTAAACTAACCGAAGCTTGCAGCGTAGCCATTTTGAATGAATTTCCAGAGAAAAAGAAGGACCCTGGATGTCCTACCATCGCGTGCTCCATCTGAGACCAACACTTCAGCAACGCCCTGTTCCACCTCGGAGCAAGCATGAGCGTCATGCCCAAGGTAGTGTTTGATAAATTGAATCATACTTCCTTGTCCCCTACAACCATGTATTTGCAACTGGCAGATCATTCCATCCGATATCCCGCGGGAATTGCGGAGGATATTCCGGTGAGAATCCAGGAATTCTTCGTACCCGTGGATTTCGTTGTGCTTGATATGGAGGTTGACACGAAGACCCTTCTCATTCTTGGGAGGCCATTCCTGAGCACCGCCAATGCGAACATCGACATAGGAGCCGGAGAGATCCACGTGAACATCAATGGCAAGGAAGAAAAGTTTGCATTCAAACCCAGAGTGGAGAAATGCTCTAAGGTATATGCATCATCAATTCAAAATTTAACTAACTAGAGCAGGTCAAGATGGTTGCACCAAAACGTCCACCGCCACCGACACCTACACCGAAGAAAATCAAGAAGGTGTGGCGGAAGAAGTAGAGTTAATCGTCCGAACAATCCACTCCGGGATCGGACGATGACAAAAATCATTGAAGACACGGAGGAGTCCCGCTCGTGGACTCAAAACTCGAGCTCTCACCGCGAGAAAACCTGGTATGTATCTCATGTTTCCCTTTCCAATTTTAAATTTCAATTCACTGCATTTGCATGTTTTATTTCAAAATTTAAGAATCACTTGTGCATGAAATAAAATGAGAGAATAGCAAGAATAAAATTGGTGCATGCAAAACATCTTTGGTTTAAATTTTGGTAAAAATAAGTGGACCATATGCTGAAATTTGTTTGAAGTGGGTAAAATTTGTAATTTTTATTACTTTTACCCCTTCTAGAACATCTCCATTTATTTACCATCATCACCAACCAGCACAAAACATGTTTACCCCACTCCACATGGCTGCACACTCACGAATTATCACAAACATGACAGCATGGGAGTGACACCAATAATTTGTCCACTTTGGTCATGTCAAAATTAGCATCTTTGCACTAACTTCCACTGAAATGACCATACATCAATGCTGGCCACTAAAATTTGCGTGCACATGAAGCAAAGGGGGAGCACCAGCACTCACATGGAGTGCTGGCAGCACTGCCCTGGTTCGGCCGAACCAGGCCTGCCTCCCCTCGGCCTATAAATGCTGGCCCAAGTGCTTGCTTGCTTCTTGCACCACTCCTTGCTGCATACATTTGCCCAGAAGCACTCTCTCCCTCTCATGTTCTTGCTCTAGCTTGCTCTCAAGATTTCTCTCTTTGTTTTTGCTCAAGTTTGATTCACTTGCATTAAGAAAAACACAAAAATATCTGCTTTCGATTTTGCTGCTGAAACTTGAACGTGTTTGTGGAGGTTTCCGACACCCACAAGAATGACTAACCTTTTTGTGGAGGTGTCAAATCCCCGCAAGAACGATTAACCCTCGAACGACTGACTTGCCTTCATTGTGCTAACCTCATAATTTAAGTCCTTCGGGTATCGTTGTGTGCACTAAACTTTTGCAGGGAACATGTCGTGGCTATTCCGAAGGTCCAGCCGATTGAGCCGTCGTTCAAGCGGTGATGATGCCGGTAGTTCACCGACACCATACAACGCACCGGCTCCGATGGAGATGGATGAGCTAGGGGCATCGAACATAGGCGGAGGCTATGCCTCTAGCTCAGTTCGAAGGCTCCTGAGCGAGGAAGACATCGTCCTCAGGACGACCCGTGAGCAAGAAGCATTTGCTTTGCTGCGCGTGAAGGAATTCGAACATACCCGAATTTATGAGCATGACCTGCTCGTAAAGACGGGGATGGTCGACGAGTTTCCGGAGGTTTTCCATGCCATTGGGTGGGAGAACATCTGGCAGATCATGGTACCAGGTTCGCGCCTCCTTTCCCTTGAATTTTTATGCTCACTCGTTTCTGAAAAGGAGGGTATTCGCTTTTGACTTTTTAACCAAGAGTATTCTTGCTCTTGGAGGGATTTTAGTGTGGCTTTGGGTTTTAATCGTCGCTGTTCTTTAGAGCCCACTAAATCTTTGAAAAAGTTTAGTATAGATGACTTTTGGCACAAAATTTCTGGGAACACTAGATGTACGGATCCCCGTACAAATGACATTCATAACCCCACCTTGCATTTCATGCATCGGTGGCTGGCTATGACGGTGTTCCCTCGGTCGGATTTGCGTCCCGTTAACACAGTGGAGTTGCGTTTGCTTTATGTGATGACTAAAAAGATTCCAGTCTCGCCTGTTCAAGACTTGGTTGCCCATTGGATTTCTATGCCCCCTCGTGTTGGGAGCGTGGCGATGACTTCTTTAGTTACTCGCCTCGCTACCTGGCTAGGCATTCTTGACAATGCCCAGCTGTCATACATCGAGATAGAACGTCCTATCATGGATGCCGAGCACTTTGTGCAAGGCCACATGATACGCAAGGCGTTCGATGGGAGCCTCGTTATGACTTATCGTGGCCATACAACCGAAGTTCCGTTACCTTTCCTAGAACTTAGGTTGTATGCCGCTCAGAAACTGACCCTTCAGCTAAGGGCGGGTTCAGAAGACTCTCCCCCCAGGAGAGAGCCAGCCCGCCACGGTGTTACGGGCACGGGGCCAGTTACCCAAGGGCGGGCCAGAAGAGACGCTGGTCTGGCCACTGCACAATGACAGACGGATTCACCTCAAGAACCGCACCGCCACACTTCTGCTTTTGAGGAGGCCTATGAACAGTACACCGGCGCTGGGACATCTGGAGCAAGAGGCTCTAGATATCCCCAGGGTCCGGAGTACTTTGCCTCGGGCCGCTGGGACTATGCTCAGAGTTCAGGCTCTGTATTTTCCCAGGGTTATGGGTTCGATAGTACCTACTATC
This sequence comes from Echinochloa phyllopogon, assembly GCA_033239725.1. Taxonomy (NCBI): domain Eukaryota; kingdom Viridiplantae; phylum Streptophyta; class Magnoliopsida; order Poales; family Poaceae; genus Echinochloa; species Echinochloa phyllopogon. Next base: position 50,415,972 of record BTCW01000012.1, on the reverse strand, counting down.
CACCCTATTACCCCGGATTCTCTCAGTCCGAACGGTACACCACGCCAACCGGGGCGTACATTGATCGAGAATTATCCTATATTTCCGATCGAGTGGATCTCATCGATGATCGCACCTGGGACATTGAAGGGACTTTGGCCCAGCACACTCGCTACCTTCAGAAGAACAGCTCTATGCTGGAATACCAAAGGTATGAGCAGAGGGAGCAGTTTGAGAGAATGAACAATTACTTCTCGAACTTTCGACCGTACCAGTGACATCGTCAAGCAAGCTTGGGGGGGAGAACCCCCGCGAAGGTATGTCTGACCCATTCCAGCTCAGCAGTAATTTCGTTTGCTTTCATTTCCCTTCATTTCAATTCCTCTTTAAATAAGAGAAAAGACCAAAAAAATATTTGCTTTGAATCTTGAATAAAATCAACTCCCAGACTATGCTTGAATGAAACATATGCCTCTCATTTTGGAAATGATGAATAGTCTCTCTGTCATTTATTTTGCAAGTATCTTGTGCTTAATTAATTGCTTTATTGGTACTTGAATTTAATTGGCATGAGTGATGATAAAACATGAAAAAAATCCTTGTGGGAGCATATGCTTATTCTAAGTCTAAGTTGTTGTGAGGAATGATATAGTGAGATTTGGTTGAGTTTTATTTCTGCTCTTAGTAAGGTGAAAATCTCGGATGCTTTATTTTCAAAAATATTCAAATGAAGTTCCTCATTGTTTCAAAATGCCTATCCAAAGCCATATGATAAGTCAGTTGATAAACATTCATACATATGCTGCTTGTCATTTTAGTGAGCTTTGTCAAATTGTTGTGACCTTAGTGAGGAACCTTTCAAGCTTTAAAGATCGAGATTCACATACACACCACCTCTCACTTGCAAATCCTACACTGGGAGTTAGCAAATATTTTCCATCCACCATCCACAAAAAAAATAAATGCTCCAAGATTCCCTCTCTGAATATCCTTAAGTAGAGGCATGGGCTATGCAAAAAGAAAAAGAGGAAAAGCATGCTAAGTAGCATGGCAAAAATATGAGAAAAACATGAGCATGTCAAAAGACATGGCAAAAATATGAGAAAAAGAAAAGCATGCTGAAGAAAGCATGGCAAAAATAGAAAGAAAAAGAAGATAGCCCATGTTCTCGAAAAAATAAATTCAAAAAGAGGAAGAATCATTCCCAAGGAGTTTCCACCAATTTCCACTTTCCACTCCACACATCCATACACTTGCACTTCTCGATCTAAAGGTATGATTGGATCCTCCTTAGGTCTAGTCTTTGACTTAGCAAAATTCTAGAATGCAAGTAGGCTTTCATCCATCCGTCCTGCAAGAGCCACACAAAAAGCTTTAGTAGAGTTAGGATGAAAGAAGGCAAAGCCTTTGGTGAGGATACAAATACCACTTGAGTGATTGAGTGTGCCTTTGAGGAACTAAGCTTTAATTTTCAAAATTTTTGAAAACTCTGAGGTGGGATCCTGAAAAGAGTAGGAATGGAATAAAACTGAGTTAAACTGTTCTACCTTTCAACCGCCCAAGGCAAGGAGTTTGCTAGAAGCCCCATAGGTAAGAAGGTAATTGGCCACTTTGCTGAAAAATTCAAATACCTTAAAGTGTTAGTTGAGTATAAAGATTACCTGCAAAATAATGACATTGTAGCAACTCCTGATCCACCGAGCCTAAGTTTCTATCTTTGCTCGAGGATGAGCAAAGATCTAAGCTTGGGGGAGCTTGTTGGCGGTCGTTACGGTATGAATCCGACCACCAACTCTCGGGAATAAAAGAGGTTTTATGTAACATTTCATGCATTTAGGTTTTACTTCTAATAAAGTTCCAAAAGTCTTGGTGAGTGTCTCATTTGCAGGGACCGAGTCGGAAAAAGCCCGTTAAGGGGGTAAAACTCCGGTTCGGCCGAAACCTTCCGGTTTCCGACCGAACCACCCCCCCTTAACCATCATGCAAGCACACGAGGTGTCGTGCACGTCAGCGATGGTGATGCGATGACCGTGCAAGCCACATGGACTCCCGCCACGTCATTCCATGGGCCAAATTCACTGAAGAACACCAGGACAAGCTAGCCAGGAGGCCCAGGAAGAAGAGGCGGTGCATGGGGGCGGCCCTGGGCCACAAGCCTAGTTCGACCGAACTGTAGGGCTTCGGCCGAACCGCCCCCAAAACCCAAAACCGCTTCCAGGGATGCATCAAGGCCGTAGAAGGTTAAGGCGGTTGAATCCGACGTTCGGTCGAACTGGATGAGTTCGGCCGAACCCATCTAGTTCGGCCGAACTGCCCGGTAACCGCCACAACGTCTCGTGGCGGTTACTCCACTCAACCGCCCTTTGGTGCTATAAATGGAGGTGTCCACGGCACATTTCAACACACACGAAGCCAACACGCTCTCATTTCCACTTCTCTCTAGTAGAGTTAGGATAGTTTAGTTGGGAGTTAGAGTCGAGTCGAGCTTTGCCTCGGAGGTTCCGGAGCTGTCTTCAGAAGCTCTAGTATAAGCTCTTGTATCTTTTCCTTTTCCTTTTGCAAGACTTGAGTTATCAATATAATTATCTTTATCATCTTGCCTTTGTCATTTATAGCTTGCATCTACTTTATTCTAGTTGCATCTATATCGTGTTTAGACTATAGTCGGTTCTAGTGCTTCTAGTTCTTGTTTAAGTCTTTGTCTTAGTTAGTTCTTTGACTTAGCTCAATATTTGCCGGTGAACTGTCACCGGGGGTATTGACAGGTTGCTTGCTTTTGCTAGTGAAGTAAGTAGTCGTTGGTTAGTGTGGGTGTGGTACCCAGACTAGTTAGTCGCCCTGGTTTGCCCCCAATTCAGCGAACGTGTGGTAGCCGTTAGGTGGTGACAGCCCTATACGATCTTTGTAATCCACCTCGTTAGTCTCGGCCTGTAGGATCCCCCAGTGTGGATCTGGTGGCACCCCTTCTCATCCCTTTCTGCATGTCACTGGTGTCCATTGTCCCGATGCTAAGACATTAGAGTTAACCCAGACCTTCCAATGCTGGCTCTTTAGCCGTTGTATCTCTAAGCCCGAGTGACATAGACAGATAAAGTCCATAGGAATCCTCTATCTCTTCTCGTTGTCCTTCCAGCTATCTATACCTTCTCTCTCTTATCTGAGTCTCCCTTGAGCTGCGTGTCACGGTATATCTACTCCTATCCAATACCATTATCCCCTGTCTTGTTTAGTTGTGTACCTTTCTCTGATAGTCTTGAATACCTGTTTACTAGTACTCTTGCCAAAGCTTCCCTGCGGAAATATAAATTACGATACCTCGGGATACTCCCAGGTGAAGTGCTACAGCGGTGATTCTATGCGCTTGAAGAATATTTATATATTTTACTAAGCCATAAGGAAAACCACTGAAACACTGCTTACCCTAATACCAGGATTCTCAATCCTGATATTGGATCGTAAGAAGTGCCAACATATGGTACCCGTTGTTGTTGGAGTTGTTGACGTAGTGGGCATCTTCTCGCGTTTCGGGATAGTCATTCCATGAATGGCCAGCATTGCCACAAACCGCACATGTCATGCGAGTGTCCATGGCTTGAACCATTTCTTGAGCAGGGGCCTCCAGCTTCTTCATCAGGAGGTTCATCTTCGTAGAGAGCATGTCTAGAGCTTCAACCTGGTGAACTCCTCGGGTCCGTGGTTGGCCATGGTCATCTGTCCAACCTGCTTGGTTCTTGACCATCTTCTCGATGAGGGTCTTTGCACAGTTCTCCTCAAGCGAGAAGAAGGAACCTCTAGCAACAACATCCAAATACTCACGGGCAGAGCTCTTATGCCGGTGGTAATATGTTTGGATGATGAACCAATTCTGCATACCATGGTGAGGACAAGCAGAAATATAGTCCTGGAGGCGTTCCCATGCCTCCAGGACTGTTTAATCTTTTAACTGCTGGAAACTAGCAATTTTATTCCGGAAGGCGTTGGTTTTCCCAACCGGAAAGAATTTTAGCATGAATGCGCTAGTGCACTTATCCCATGAATCCATGGCTTCATGGGTAGCATAAACCATTGTTTTGCCTTGCCTAATAATGAGAATGGGAATAAACGAAGGTGAATGGCATCGATACTTACCCCACGTATGGTGAAGGTGTTGCAAATCTCCAGGAAGTGCTAAAGATGTGCGTTGGCATCCTCGCGTGGCTTGCCGCAGAATGGACTAGCCTGCACCATGTTGATGAGGGCTGGCTTGAGATCAAAGTTGCCATCTCTGACTGGCGGAGCTGGTCCGACTCGCACGTTCTCGCTCGATGGAGTAGAGAACTCACGGATCGTCTTGCTTGCCATCCTCGATGAAGCCGAGTCAACGATAGGAAGGACTGGGTTCGTCAGAATGAGTTGCTTCTGAGGAGGTACAACACGAGGTCGCACTTTCCTCACAAGAGACTCATGATTTTCTTGATAGTTTGATGGTAGTTGGACACCAGTCATGCACTACTCTGATTCACAAGACCAACGAAACAGAGCTAGGATAAACCCGCTTGAGTAGCGGTATACTCAACTAAGATAGCCCAAGATAAATGTTTAAAAGTAATTCGGCCAAATGGTTCCCCGGCAACGGCGCCAGAAATGCTTGTTGACACTTCTTACGATCCAATATCAGGATTGTGAATCCCAGTATTGGTGCAAGGAGTGTTTCAGTGGTTTTCGTATGGCTCAGTGAAATAAATAAATATTCTGCAAGCGCACAGAATTACCTCTGTAGCACATCACCAGGGAGTAATCTGAGGTATCATAATTTATATTTCCACAGGGAAGCTTTGGCAAGAGTACTAGTAAACACGTATTCGAGACTATCAGAGAAGGGTATACTACTAATAAGACAGGGGATAACGGTATTGATTAAGAGTGGATATATTGTGACACACAGCTCAATGGGACTCGGATAGATGAGAGAAGGATTAGCTAGCTGGGAGGACAACGAGAAGAGAATGAGGATTCCTAGGTACATTGTCTATCTAGGTTACTCGAGGTTAGAGATACAGGGGTTGAGAGATCAGCTCTAAGAGATAAAGGTTAACTCTATTGTCTCAACGTCGAGAAACAGAACGAACAACACGCGGAAAGGGATGAGAAGGCGTGTTGCCAATAACCGTTGGAGGCTCCTACAGGCCGGGACTAGAGTGATAGACTACAAAGACCGTATAGGGCTGCCACCACCTAACGACTACCACCTCCGTTGCAATGATGACAATCCAAGGCTACTGTCTAGTCTAGGAACCACTCCTACACTATCCAACAACTACTTACTGTTGGCGATCGTTACGGCACGTTTTTGAATGCCAATTCCTGGGAATAACTGAGGTCATATGAGTCATTTCATACACTTAGGTTTATATTCTAATAATGTTCCACAAGTTTTGGTGACTAAAGGGGGTAAAAGTGACCAATTTGGCTGAACTGCCTGGTTTGGCTAAACCACCCCCTTAGCCCATTCATATACGACACACCACAACATGGGGAAACACACTTAGAGGTCACACGGATCGCTGACATCATCAATCTGGGCAAGGAAGCACAAACCGACCAAACCCAGCCCATGGGAAGCAATCCTGGACATCCACAACACATAGTCAGTGCATCAGAGGGCAACCGAGCATTGGGCCCAGTTCGCCCGAAGGTCCCAGTTCGTCCGAACTGTGGAACCACCTCAAAACTGCCATCCAGAGCCAATCCAGGCCGTGGTGCACCAAGACAGTGCATCTGGATGGTTCGGCCGAACTGACCAATTCGGTCGAACCAATCCAGTTAGCCCGAACTGTCCGGGCAACCGCATCAATGTTGCCTTGGCCGGTGCTGCACTCCACCGCCTTGATCCACCTATAAATAGAGGTGTCCATCCCAATTTGAAGACACACCACTTGGGAGCAAGTCTCCATTACTCTCTTTCAAGATGTAGTGAAAGACGTAGAGTTAGGCTAGTCTAGATGGGAGTTAGAGTTAGGGTCGAGCTTCGCTCGGGATTCCGGAGTCGTCTTCTAGAGTTCTGGTAAAGCTCTTGTATCTTTTCCTTTTCTTTATGCAAGACTCTGAGTATTCAAGATATTATCTTCCGCATTTCCTTGAGTTATTTATTCTACATTTATTTCACGGATAATTGTGGAATGTCTAGCCTATATTATAGCTGTTGTAGTCTGGCTCTAGAAGTTCTAGCCTAGTTCTTTATCTTAGATGGTACTTCGATCCTGCTCAATACTTGCGGTGAACTGTCACTGGGGTATTGACGGGGTTGCTTTCTCTTTCTAGGAGAGTAAGTAGTTATTGTCTAGCGTAGATGAGGTGCCTAGTCTAGATAGTAACCTTGTTTTGCATCTGAGTTGGCACGGAGGTGGTAGCCGTTAGGTGGTGACAGCCCCATACGGCCTACGTAGTCCATCTTGCCCGGCTCGACCCGTAGGAGCCTCCTGCGATTATTCATCAACACCACTTCTCATCCCTTTCTAAGTGTTGAGTGCTCCGCTTCCTGATGCTGAGATAATAGAAATAGGAAGAGAACCATAGATGCCATTATTCTTGCTAGCCGTAACCTTTGCTAGAGATATCTCAAGACCATTGGAAGTATATAGGAATCCTTTCCTGTCTCGTTGTCCTCCCACCAGCTAGACCGCTCTTTTATCTCTATCATTTATCCTGGATTTCTCCTTATGTGTGTCAACTGCATATCACTCCTATTATATCCTTTACCCCGCCTTGTTAGCCGATACTTTAATTAGTAGTCATCCTTGTTAATATTCAATACTCTTTATCCAATGCTTCCCTAAGGAAATAAATACGATACCTTGGAATACCCCCGGGTGAAATGCTACATCGGTATCCGTGCGCTTGTGGATATATATCTGTGTCGTAAGAATACCAATGAACACTCCTTGCACCATTACTGGGATTGGCAATCCTCATAGTGGACCGTAAAAAATGTCAACACTTACTCTGCTAGCAAGAGCAAGCAACCCTGTCAATACCCCAGTGACAGTTCACCAGTAATATTGAATAGAATCGAAGAACCAGTTAAGACAAAGACTTAAACAGGATCTAGAAGAACAAGAACTACAACCAACAATATTCTAAACACAAAATACTTGCAACTAGAATAAAGTAGAGGCAAGGTATAAATAACTCAGACAAGATGACAAAGATAGACTATATTGATAACTCAAAGTCTACAAAAGAAATGGAAAATATACAAGAGCTAATACCAGAGCTTCTGAAGACGACTCCGGAACCTCCAAGGCACAGCTTGACTCAACTCTAACTCCCAACTAAACTATCCTAACTCTACTAGAACAACGTGGATATGAGCTCCTTGGCTTGAGTGTGTGTTGAAGCTGAGCATTGGACCTCCAATTTATAGTGAAGTGAAGGCTGTGGAGCTTGAGTGGCAGCCAAGGGAGCTGAGGTGGTGCTCCGGCCAGTTTGGCCGAATCCTGTGGATTCGGGCAAACGGATGAATTCTGCCGAACTCTCCCAGTTCAACCAAACCACAGAATGCATCGCCTTTTCTACCCAAAGGCTAGGATTTGCTCTTGATGGCGGGTGAAAGTTGGGGGCGGTTCGACCGAACCGCCTCTGTTCGGCTGAACTGGGCCTGTGGCCTAGGCCTGCCCCCTGCACCGCCTCTTGCTCATGGGCCTCCTGGCCTGCTTGTTTCTGATGTTCTTCATGTTGGTTCGGCCCATAGGTGATGTGGCAGTGGTCCACGTGTCATGCAAGGTCGTCGTTTGGTCATCGCTAACGTGGACGGCCTCCAGTTGTGCTTTGCATCATTTATGGCTAAGGGGGGTAATCGGCCGAATCGATCAATTCGGACCCCTCTAGCATGTATTTCTTGTTATTGTACCAACACAAGTGAAATACACCAAAACTCGTGGAACTTTATTAGAAATAAACATAAGTACATGGAATGTCACATATAACCTCTTTTATTCCCGATTATTGGTGGTCGACAACGGGTTGTAACGACCGCCGACACGCAGTTAAACGTGTGTCAGAGAAAGCCGGCGGGATCTGACGGACTATCCGACCGCCACCCACGGACTGTCAGAGATGCATCACGGATAGTCCGACCAGTGCGGATGGACAGTCTGATCCCCCGGAACATTGAAAATCGTCTCTGTCTAAATCGAGCCTATTTAATATGGACTGTCTGATCCTCATCATGGACAGTACGACAGTCAGTGCATAGCTCGCCAAGTCAGCGCACATGGGCCCACCAATCAGCACCGATCACGGACAGTCCGAACACATACCACGGATAGTCCGACGACAGTTTGGACAGGGTCTGAACGGAATTTTCAAAGATTTTCTAAATAAACTTCAACGACAGTTTGGACAAAGTCCGAATGGAATTTTCAAAGATTTTCTAAATAAACTTCAACTAAGATATCACGGACTGTGCGACGTTGTCCCACAGACTATCTGACTAGTCTCAACAAAACTGGATTTTTACCAGATTTTCAACAACACTCTTTCTCAAGTTAGTTACCACTCATCTAAATGCACGATATGCAAGTCAATGATCAAAGTGGCACTATAGACACGTCAAGCCAATGACATTGATCCCTCTTGATAGTACGGCTATTTAACCTATCAACCCGGTCATTTTCATTCTCTAATCACCTCATGACCGGTCAAAGCAAAAAGCCCTATCTTTTACCTTTGCCTTGAGCTTCCATGATTCATAACGTCCATGTGTCACACCCGGATTTATACAGAAACCCGAATGCTGTCATATGTGTGCCCAGGATATTCACAGAACACATACAACTTACAAATATGGAAATTAGAGTACATATGCTCGAATAAAATAGTTTACATCAGAGTTTACCTAAATAAAACACAACGGAAGTCTATGCATTAACTCTCTCGACAGGTAGAGCCAAGTCCATAGGGACACTGACTGGTTGACCACGGCTCAGAAGTATAGAAGATCCTCAAGAAACTCAGTAGCAGCAGACTCATTTACTCCATCTGTTACCCATCCGAGATTTTGTTGAATAATGACAAGTGTAAGTAAAACATTTACTTAGTAAGTATAGCACGGGTGCATGAAGGCTCCAAATAAGGCTAGACACGGCTGAACTGCATTAGCTTTTTATTTGGTTCATTTTAGCATTATCCAAGTTACTACAAGTGAATAGAACCCAGTTGCAACCCAATTAATAAAGTATAAGTGACATTAAGCATAAATAAACATCATCTTCTAATAAAAAAGGATCCAGGCCGCTCGTGACCATGAGCAAGGCTATCATGATAGACTTACACTCTGCAGAGGTTTCGCCCTTTACCCACCAGTCGCGTAAAAGTTCAAAAGAACTTTGCACCCAACCACGCACATCAACACTTCCGAGGTGTGACTGCATAGGGACGCTACGAGGTTTTCCACAAGACATCCTAACAAGACAGTAGCCGCTAAGGTACAACAAGGTGGTGAGTCTCCAGGCACCGAGATTGACTGACCCTCAGGGCGCAACGTGAGGGGGTCAATGGCGTCCGAAGCACGGGCAACACATGCCAACAACAAAAATAAAGAGCGCAACGTGCGAAGTTCCTGTACCACAGGGACTCCCAACACGGGACTGTGCCTAACGAGACATAGCCGACGGGGCTACCGTCCTCGGTGGAATCAAGTAACACCCCGCGCCTTGCTTCCCATAACGTCGTCGGCCACTCCGGTAACCACTGGCAAGCTAGAGACGTACAAGCTACTTAACCAAGACTAGAGCCATAATAGTTCTAGCGGTGGCGACAGGCTCTTGGGTTGCCGCTTTAAGAACCGGACCTTATGGAGGGACACTAGAATCAAAGCATGGAGGACATGCTCTAGTTCCCTAAACTAAGTTTCTAAAAAGTAAGTTTTATCATTAACGTTAAAGTGAACCATTAAGTCAAGATTAACAATTAAATATTGGTGATAGTAGCTGCGCATAGCAAAGATTCTACCCATATGCAAAGACCCAAGGTAAACAAGGATAGGATATTCAAAACTAGGTACAACCTTAATGGTACATCAATTTAGACATATGCAAGTATGAAATAATTTAATACAAAGTGGGTAGGTAGCAAGGATTGTCCGTGCTATAACTTGCCTTAAATCTAGTATAATCACTCAGTCTTCAGCTCTTGATCTTGAAGCTCTTCTCCTCGATAGCACTCGAAACATGTTCCTTCTAGTCAAGCACACAAGTAGCTAACACAAGCAAACAAACAATAATAACTAAGAACAATACACCAATAAAAAGAAAAGGCTTTAAAAGAATGCACTAAAGGATAAGGCTTGATCAATTCTCGTCACCATCTGACATAGTCTGCTTGTTTATTTTATATCTCGAGTTCTCGACATCTTATTAACGTGATTCCAATTGGATTAGCTTCATAATTTGATAATCTATCTTCTGGAAACATTTCACTATTTTAGGAGCTACTGGCTAGAAATGACACAAGATTTAGTGCACCTTTTAGAATCTATTTTTGTTGGTGAAAATCTCCGCTGCGACTTATTGCTATCCTTCACCTCCCTCTGATAGCTTATATTAGAGGGTTTCGAACCTACAACAAGTTAGATAATACTACTAATCGTAATTCATGTGAATATGAGTCTATCGCAACGAAAATGGATTAAAATGAATCTAAAACGTGGAAACTATGGACTAAACAATATTTTCAACGCTTAAAACTAGCAGGGGTTTTTCTACGAAAGAGTATAGACTAAACGAATATGGTAGAAAATTACAATATTCATTGAGGGTCTTACTGAAAATCTTGAGGCAAAAAACGACAGAAGGCTCGGCGCGACGACGAGACGAAGAATGGGCAATAGTGGAAGATATGGTGGAAGAAGACTACCTTAGGGAATCCCAAACAAAGGGGCCTCCTTGTAAAGGAGTCGATGGTGTGCCTTTTTCAGAGGAGAGGTGGTTCGTATATATAGGGAGAAAACCTCTCACTTCCAGGTTCATTAGCAATAAGGGACTAAAGGTGGGTTGCCCCATTCTAATGCGAATGGGCTTTGAAATTTGGCCCAGTAAAGTGGTGTGATGGATTTGGCCTAAAAGAGGGTCAACTTTGGGCCAAGGCTGGTCTACTAAGATTTAGGGTGATTTTAATTTTCAGAATAATTATTTTTTTGGTTATAAAATAATTCCAGATAAGTCCAGAATTGATATTAAAACCATAAAAAATAATTTAAAAATTCTAAAAAGTCCTAGGAAAAATTCCAGAGATAGAGTTGGACATGAGAAACCCAAAAAATATTTGCAGCTCATGAAAAATATTTTAGAACCACCCATAAATTGGAATTAGCTACAGAAAAATAGGAATAAATCCTAGAAAGTTCTGGAAAATTCCCATTAAGCTTCTAAACGTGTTTTAGAAAAATTTATTATAACCTAAATGCAACCGGCATGAATGCAAAGCACTCAATATTATAACCTATGTTACTTTATTTTGAAATATTTTTCTATACTGAATTCCCTGTTAATTATATAAAGCTTGGAAAATTTTAGAAAATTGAGAAAATCATTGTATTATTTTTGTTAACAAATCACATCCCAAAATCCAATAATTTTGGGGTGTGACACCATGCTATTTACACATCATCTTATGAAGCTCATTTCAACCCCTGGGACTAACCTACTATCATATTCTCAAATGAAATTGTTAGTCCACAAAGATTGTCATTAATTAGCAAAACACAATTTAGGGGCCTAGATGCCTTCAATCTCCCCCTTTTTGGTAATTGATGACAACCATATTTAGGAGTGAATATAATGAGGGTGAAACTTGAAGTCACTTACTTATTGCAATGAATACAATATGAGATATTAAGTAGTTGACTTCAAATTTCAAGAATATAGAATAACTCCCCCTACATGTGTGCATAAATATTTGCATCTCATTTTTCACACATGCTCGAATATGACTATTTTAGCGAAGTATCCCCTACCAAATGGAGATCAAGGCAACAACATGCATATATATCCAAATATAAAATCTCAAACGCACCATGTGTTAGCCTCAACTCCATAGACTCACTAGAACAAGCCATAAGATAAACATATAGCAAATAGTTCATCACACAAGATATAGTCCATTACAATATAGTCCATTACACATAACAAATGCAAGTTCTAATCCATTACAAACCAAACCAAATCACACATATAGTCCATCACACATAACAATAGGAAATTAAATATGCAATGCAAGTTCAAAGTTTCTCATGCATATGATAGCTCCCCCTGAAGATCACATCACTCCCAATCTCTCCCCCTTTGGCATCAAGTACCAAAAGGACTAGTCATCCTGCTGTGGTGGAGGAGGATAAGATGTCTGTCGCGGATAAATGTTGTAGAAATGTCCACTGAAGTCTGTGAAAGCCGTGTTGAATGTATCAAAAGAGGTTTCAAGGTGTGTCTGGCGATCAACAAGCTGGTGGTACTGCTCAGTAGTGGACAAACCATCAAGTCTAGCAGTCAATGCTTCCATGTCATTATGAAACTCCTCCTGCATCCCCTGAAGCTGAGTCATCATCGGCTGGAAATACTGAGAGTTCATCTACTGCTCATATGCATGAAAGCGCTCATAAAATTGTTGCTAGAAGCCCTGCTGCAAATTTGGAAAGCCAGCAGTCATTTGTGTCCCAAAGGATTGAGCCATGCCATCAAAGTAAGGAGTGAAATATCCCTCTGGAGGAACCCAATAGTTCTGTGGCTACGTGGGAAGAGGAGGAGGCATGTCAGGAGCACCCATATCGAAATCCACATTGACATTCTCATGCACATTTGGTGCTCCCTCAGCTGCAGCAGCACCTACATATCCATATGGTGTTAGTGGCCAAGCAAGAAAGCTCTTGGCATTGAAGAATGGTTGATACAGCTCAAGATGAACCTCACAAGGACCACTGTATCCAGTTTTTGCTTTAATCAAAGACATGATATAGGGAGCAAAATACATGTTACTTTTGAGTGTCATTATCTTCTCAAGCATTTGCTCAATAATCAATTTGATCACATTGAACCTAGTGCCATTCATGATGTAATTGATAACATTCCAATAATGATCATGAATAGCATCCCTATTTCCTCCCTTTGGCATGAAAGTGCATCTAAGAATGTTATTGATGGCGGCTGGATGATGCCTAAGCCCGATAGGTGTGCCAAACTTAACACGAGCGAAGTGAGTAGGTTCATAAAAAATATGAGAGTTTTCATATATATCCTACTGATAAACATCAAGACTAACCCCCTATAAGTGAAATAATCATAGTCAAGTTGATTAGCAGCAACAAACTCTTGGAAGGTAGATGAATACCTACTCTTGCCAGTCATCCATTCTAACATCTTTTCCTCAATATCAAGTTCATAGGTGGCATAAAATTGTCTAATGATAGTCTCATTCCAATCATACCTATGCTCTAGAAAAGGTCTAAGCCCTAGATTTTCAAACATAATAGCTACTCCCACAAAAATTTCTTTATTCGCAAGATATGGAAAGTCTATCCTCTTGTGAGAGTACACTGTGCAATCTACCAAGTGACCAAAGAAGGCTTCTTCTTGCACTAGTGTATGGAAATAGAGATTATTAGTGTTGCGAGGTTGAGCATAAGCATTGTCATTTCTTACCCTCGCATACTTCTTATGACTCCAGACTCTCTTGGGAGTGGTGTGAGAATGAATGTCAATGATGTCATCATGGATACCACCTCCCCCTTGATGCATAGCCACATCTTCTCCAACTACAAAATCATGCTGTTGTTGGCGGTCATTACGACACATTTTCGACCACCAATACTCGGGAATAAAAGAGGATATATGTGACATTCCGTGCACTTAGGTTTACTTCTAATAAAGTTCCACGAGTTCACTTGTGCACGTACAACAACGAGAAATACGTGCTATAGGGGTCGGAAATGACCGATTCGGCCGAACGACTCTGTTCGGCCGATTCCCCCCTAGCCGTACACGACACAGAGCACAACTGGGAGTCATCCACGTCAACGATGACCAAGCGATGACGACACATGACACGTGGGCGATTGCCACCTCATCTCTGGGCCACTTCTACACGAAATACACCGAAGCAAGTCAGCCCAGGAGGTCCTGGACCAGAGGCAGTGCTGGGGAGGCCGGCCATGGGCCAAGCCCAATTCGGCCGAAGCCTGGCCTTCGGCCGAACCGCCCCCAGCACCAGAAACTGACCCCAGGGTTGCATCCTGGCCGTGGGAGTAAAGGCGGTGCAGATCCACGGTTCGGCCGAATTGGAGGATTCGGCCGAACCGGTGGATTCGCCCGAAGGCCTGGCACCGCCTCCCTGGCCTCCTTGCATGCTACTCCATCTCAAACCGACTTGCTCAAGCTATAAATAGAGGGGTCACTCACTTGTATCACACACACCAAGTCAAGCAGCTCTCATTTCCACTTCTCTCTAGTAGAGTTAGGATAATTTAGTTGGGAGTTAGAGTTGAGTCGAGTTGTGCCTCGGAGGTTCCAGAGTCGTCTTTAGAAGCTCTGGTATTAGCTCTTGTATGTTTTCCTTTTCTTTCTATAAGACATTGAATTATCAATATAGTTATCTTTGTTATCTTATCTGAGTTATTTATATATTGCTTCTACTTTAGTCTAGTTGCAAGTATTTCTAGTTTAGACTATAGTTGTTGTGATCCTAGTTCTCCCAGTTCTAGATTCAAGTCTTTGCCTTGGCGGGTTCTTCGTTTCTGCTCAATACTTGTGGTGAACTGTCACTGGGGTATTGACTGGATTGCTTGCTTCTGCTAGTGGAGTAAGTAGTTGTAGTCTAGTGTGTGTGGGATATATATCCCCGGGTACCCTCAAGATAGAAGACCGAGTCCTAGTAGAACTACTCGTGTAATCCAACTAGGACTCAGATATTGTAACCGACTAGGAAACTTACCATGTAACCCTGCCCCCTGGGATATATAAAGGAGGGCAGGGGTCCCTAGCTCGGCAGAGATCATAGAACTCAACTCACGTGCAGTACAATCAAGCACATAGCACGTAGGGTATTACACTACTCACGGCCCGAACTTGTCTAAATCTTTGTGTTGTTTGTGCACTATCGTTCCTCGAACTCGGCGAGACCCACAAATCTACTTCCTGGGGTATCCCCTAGCAGACGTGCTCGACATAATTCGTTGACACTTGGCGCCCACCGTGGGGCCTACTAGCCAAAGCTCGACATTAGGCGCTATAGGATCAAACTTCAATGTCAGCGGCAGATCGCGGCGATTAATGGAAGAGCTTGATGGACCGATCATCATGAACATGAGCCAACTCAACGACCCTGTGGTTTCTGGCGAAGTCGAACCAGGATTATTTCCGAGTTCGAGGTGAGCTCGACTCTGTTTCTGGTTGAGTTCGAGATGGAGACATGTTCACTGACTGAGACGAGGTGCAGGAAGTTCAGCTGCGAATCTTGCTGACGCACACATCGAGTGCAAATCGGAGAACAGGACATGGGATCCGTTCCAAGACAAGAAGCAGCAGGCTTGAGACAGCGCATAATTAAAGAGCGGCATGCAGCAGGGATTAAAAGGACTCGTGGGCATGTAGCCCGAGAGCAAATTCTTAATGCTTGCATGCACCTGGAAGCAGCTCAGTGCACATCCTCCGTGAAAATCAATTTGGTGGAATTTTGCTACATGCACATGAAGATGCACTAGGAAGGCTTTAAGATTTTCACTTGCCGCACACAAGAAGATGTGCGCGAGTACAACTACATCGATGTCCAGACTTCATCGACTCATCGTACGACTACTTTGACCACTCGTCTCGACTACTTTGACTACGCGTCTCGACTAGTTAAAACTAGTCGAGATCGGCTACGTTGACTCGCCGTACGACTACTTCGACTACTCGTTTCGACTATAAACTAGTTGAGATCGACTACCGTGCCATCGACAACTAGTCGGATCTGACTCCGACTAGTCGACTTCAACAACAACTATCGCGACTCCATCGCCGACCACCACGGCTTCATCGACAATCATCCGCGAATCAAGCTAAGTCTTATTTAATAATTATTTTCTTTATATTAATTTTATCAGCTTGTTTAAAAACATACTTGGCCATGAGTCGAATATTCTAAAAGAATACCTCGCTTTACATCCCGCCAACGGGTTACAAACCCTCGCGCAGTCTCTCCTACAGGAGAAAAGTCCTAACCAACTGCTTTATTATTTCTCTGCACTCTTAACGACCAAACCACTCAGTAGCATGCACCTTAATTCGTGAAACTTTGGTTCCTTCGTAACACCTCTGCACCTTAAAAGGGTTGGTTAAGCGAGACCAAGTGTTTAAACGTAACAGGGCTACTACTCGAGTGGTTACGAGTCTCACAAGAGCAATGAGCTTAAACAGTTAAAACATGCATTACCACATGCTTTATATGCTATTATAATAATTTTATCAGCTTATTTAAAAAATATGCTTTACATGCATTACCACATGCAACAAGTTTAAACATGCATTACAAATGGTATTATTTACTTTTTCTAGATCGGATACTACTCTATATATTTAAATTGTAGGGTTAACAGTTGAATACTCATAACACGACTACAGAGCCACTTGAGTACTTTTACTAGTCGGTGCACACATGCTGAGTACTTCAACCAGTCGCTTGATGCTTGGGGGCTGCACAGTAAAAGCCAACAAATGAAGACAAGTACTGGAGCTAGTCGGTACTCAAACGACGCGGCCTTACAATGCCAGCCGAGTACTTTAAACTAGTCGGTGCTTGCATATTACAATAACTCGAAAACTATGTTCTTGACCCTTTGACCGAATGTAAACCATTCGTTTCAAGGTCGGGGGCTACACTCAAGGGGTACACATTTTTGTGCCTATTGTTGATCCATTCAAGATCTTCGACTAGTTTTAACAAAACCACTCGAAGCTCGGGGGCTATACCCAATGGGTGCACCTACTCGGTGAACGCCATTGAACTAATCAAGATGAAGATAGAACACTGCTTTTGAACCTCCGATTACTTAAAAAGTAGTCGGAGGCTCGGGGGCTACACCCATTGGGTGCATCTAAAGATGCACTCCAATATAAACTACTCTATAGAGAAGGCTTGAGCGTCTTTGACTTAGCTCCAACTACTCGAAGATGTTAAAGCAGATTCAATACTTGAAGCCAGGGTGCAAGAAGCTCGGGGGCTTGTGGGATATACATCCCCGGGTACCCTCAAGATAGAAGACCAAGTCGTAGTAGAACTACTCGTGTAATCCAACTAGGACTCACATATTGTAACCGACTAGGAAACTTACCATGTAACCCTGCCCCCTGGGATATATAAAGGAGGGCAAGGGTCCCTATCTCGGCAGAGATCATACAACTCAACTCACGTGCAATACAATCAAGCACACAGGACGTAGGGTATTACGCTACTTGCAGCCTGAACTTGTCTAAATCTTTGTGTTGTTCGTGTACTATCGTTCCTAGAACTCGGCGAGACCCACAAAATTACTTCCTAGGGTATCCCCTAGCGACATGCTTGACATAATTCGTCGACACTTGGACCCTTGGACCAAATGGAAACCATTAATTTCAAGGCTCGGGGGCTACACTCAAGGGGTACACATTTTTTTTGCCTATTGTTGATCCATTCAAGATCTTCGACTAGTTTTAACAAAACCACTCGAAGCTCAGGGGCTATACCCAATGGGTGCACTTAGTCGGTGCACGCCATTGAACTAATCAAGATGAAGATAGAAGACTCCTTTTGAACCTCCGATTACTTAAAAAGTAGTCGGAGGCTCGAGGGATACACCCATTGGGTGCATCTAAAGATGCACTCTAATATAAACTACTCTACAGAGAAGGCTTGAGCGTCTTGGACTTAGCTCCAACTACTCTAAGATGTTAAAGCAGATTCAAGAATTGAAGCAAAGGTGCAAGATGCTCAGGGGCTTGTCGGATATACATCCCCATGTACCCTTTAGATAGAAGACCGAGTCCTAGTAGAACTACTCGTGTAATCAAACTAGGACTCACATATTGTAACTGACTAGGAAACTTACCATGTAACCCTAACCCCTGGGATATATAAAGGAGGGCAGGGGTCCCTAGCTCGGCAGAGATCATACAACTCAACTCACATGCAATACAATCAAGCACATAGGACGTAGGGTATTACGCTACTCGCTGCCCGAACTATCTAAATCTTTGTGTTGTTCGTGCACTATCGTTCCTAGAACTTGGTGAGACCCACAAATTTACTTCCTAGGGTATCCCCTAGCAGACGTTCTCGACATAATTCGTCGACACTGTTAGGCTACCACCTCCGTGCCAGCTCAGGGATATTGTAAGGTTACAGACTAGTCTAGGTACCACACCCACACTGCTACTCGAGTAACCCTATACGGACTTCGTAACCCATCACTCCTGGCCCCGCCTGTAGGATCCCCAAACGTGTAGGGTTGGAGGCACCTCTTCTCATCCCTTTTTGTGTGCCTCTGGTTCTGTGTTCCGAAGTCGAGGTCTCAGCTTATCTTGATCTGTTATAACTAGTTCTCAACCCTTGTATTCTAACCCGAGTAACCCAGATAGACAATACCCAGGAATCCTCTATCTCTTCTCGTTGTCCTCCCAACTATCTACTCCTTCTCTTTCTTACCTGAGTCTCCCTTCAGCTGTGTATCATAGTATATCCACTCCTATCCAATATCGTTATCCCCCGTCTTGTTAGTCGTGTACCCTTCTCTGATAGTCTCAAATATCTGTTTGCTAGTACTCTTGCCATAAGCTTCCCTACGGAAATATAAATTACGATACCTCAAAATACTCCCTGGTGAAGTTCTATAGCGATGATTCTGTGTGCTTGTAGAATATTTATATATTTTACTAAGCCATAAGGAAAACCACTGAAATGCTCCTTACCTAGTAGAAGGATTCTCAATCCTGATATTGGATCGTAAGAAGTGTCAACAGCTGCCCCATAGAAGACTCAACCTCTGTTTCAGCCACATAGTCATTGTCATGAGAATCATCCTCTTCTGAACTTGAGACTCTATGACACCTTTTGGAAGACCCTTCATCTCCTCTTTTCTTGGTCATTCCTTTCTTGATCCGTCTGGCTAGTGAAGTAATCACCTTGCGACCACCGGATGACATGGTGGAGAATCACTCAGAGAGTCCGTTGATGTCCTCAGACCATTCGGGAGGTGCTCCAATCAATATCCCCAAGGATGGGTCCTTTTCTCCACCAAGAGAAAGAGAGAGAGAGAGAGAGAGAGAGAGAGAGAGGATAGGGAGGTGTTTGGTGTGAATGGAGGAGGAAGAGGACAACTCAAGCCTTTTAGATCCCGTCCCTAGTGGACCTAGTTTCGCGCGGCGGCCACGGAGAGTCCGAGGTCCAGGGTCGGACCGTCTAACCCTCTAGATCTTGGCCAAACCTTCTGTGTGATTCTCGTAAATTACGGATAGTCCGTGATCTATGTCGGACAGTCCGTCGCAACTACCACGGACAATCTGTGGTCCAGGGTCGGCCAGTCCGATCTACAATTCTTTTTCAGCCCGAGAAACACCACTTAGATAGTCATTTTGATAAGATCCTTGGGGTCATTGCTCAACAAGTATGATGCAGCGAATTCATGACAAAGCAAAGAGCAATATGACATGCATGCATGTATATGGATAACATTGTTTAACACAAAGATAATGCAAACAAGCACACATGTGTTAGAACTCAAGCCACATTTGAGAAGTCAATGACATTCAATTCATTTCTCAATTTGTAAAACCAATATTCATCCAAAGGCTTGGTAAAGATATCATCCAATTGATCATCTGTGCCTACTCCATCAATCTTGATATCACCCTTGCTCACATTGTCATACCCGAATGCTGCTATATGTGTGCCCAGGATGTCCACAGAACACATATAGCTTACAAAAATGGAAAATCAGAGTACATATGCTCGAATAAAACATTTTACATCAGAGTTTACCTAAACAAAACACAGCGGAAGTCTATGCATTAACTCTCTCGACAGGTAGAGCCTCAAGTCCACAGGGACACCGACTGGTTGACCACAGCTCAGAAGTACAGAAGATCTTCAGAAAACTCAGTAGCAGCAGACTCATTTCTGACTCATCTGTTACCCATCCGGGATTTTGTTGAATAATGGCAAGTGTAAGTAATCCACATTACTTAGCAAGTATAACATGGTGTATGAAAGCATAAAAGAAGGCTTGCGGCTGAACTGCATTAGCACTTTTAGTTGATTCATTTTAGCATTAACCAAGTTACTACAAGTGAATGAAACCCGGTTGTAACCCAATTAAATAAGTATAAGTGACATTAATCATAAATAAACATCATCTTCTAATCAAAAAGGATCCAGGCCGCTCGTGACCTTCAGCAAGGCTATCATGATAGATTATACACTCTGCAGAGGTTTCGCCCTTTACCCACTAGTCGCGTAAAAGTTCAAAGGAACTTTGCACCCAACCACGCACATCAACACTTCCGAGGTGTGACGGCATAGGGACGCTACGAGGTTTTTCACAAGACACCCTAACAAGACAGTAGCCGCTAGTTTAACAAGGCGGTGAGACCATAGGCACCGAGATCGATGTACGCCTACGGAGTCACACCATAGGGGGGGTCGATGGCATCCAGAGCGCGGGCATCGCACCCATCCATGCGCAACGTGTGGAGTTCCCCGTCATAGGGACTCCCAACACGGGACTGGGTCTAACGTGACCTAGCCGACGGATCGCCCATCCTCGCTGGAATCCGGAAACACCCTTTCACCTTGTGCCCACCAACGCCGTTGGCCCCAATGGTAGCCACTGGCAAGCTAGAGCCATACAAGTTACTTGACCAAGACCAGAGCCAAAATAGTTCTAGCGGTGGCGACAAGCTCCTAGGTTGCCGCTTTAAGAAACGGACCTGACGGAGAGACACTAGAGCAAAGCACACAACACATGCTCTAGCTCCCTAAACCAAGTTGCTAAAAAGAAAGTTTTATCATTAAGTTGAAGTGAACAATTAAGTCATGATTAACAATGTAGCAATGATGAAAGTAGCTGCGCATAGCAAAGATTCTACCCATATGCATAAGCCCAAGGTTATCAAGGTACGGGATATACAAAACTAGGTACAACCTTAATGGGACATCAATTTAGACACATGCATATGAAAGTAAATGAATATAAAAGGTGTGTTTAGGTAGCAAGGATTGTTCATGCTATAACTTGCCTCAAATCCATTATAATTACTCATAGTCTTCAAATCTTGATCTTCAGACTCTTCTGCTTGAAATCTCTCGATGACGTTCCTCTACTCGAAGCAATCATCGAGCACAACATAAAGCTAGACAAGCAAACAAACAATATACAACTAAGAACAGTACACCAATCAAAAGAAAAGCTTTAAAAAAGTGAACTAAAGGATAGGGCTCGAGGCTATGGTCACGTGAGCGCAAGAATCGCTGAAAACGGAGCTACGGTTGAAAAGATACAACTATCGGATGATTTGGATTATAAAGAAGATAAAGGACTATATGCTTGATAAATTTTAATTGAATAAATAATGTAAAAGATATTCCATAGAAACATCTTATGTTGGTATTAATTCAAATTTTATTTGAATTTGTAAAAGCCGGGAATAAACTAATTATATTTTATTTATAAATGTTTATGTATAATTTATACAATTAAACATTTAAGTTTAAGTAATAAAAATATGTGAGAGCATCTAATCGAATAATAAGATATTTCGTGTTGAACTAGTCATTATTATAATAAAAATATATTCATGTCGATATTAATCAATATTAATAATTATTTGTGAAAACTCAAAGTTTAACTCTAAGTAGAATTTTAATTAGAAAAGACAGCTTTAAATAAACATTAATCAAATTTAAATTAATTTATGAAAAACCAAGATATAACCTACTCAACTTTTATTGATAAATCTAATTGAATAAATATTAATCAAATTTATTTTAGCATTTAAAAGCCGAGTATAAATCTTAATTATATTTTAGTATAGAAAACATATTTAAATATTCTTTAGTCAAATTAATAATTAAATAAAATTCAGAAACACGTGACATAGTAAATATGAGTACTAATGCGTAGTTTACGTTGATATGAATCTGACACAACGAAAACGGGTTAAATCGGAGCTAAAACGTGAAATCTATGGGCTTTTAAAGGTGCTAGGGACCTAGTTGTAATTATCCGTAGACTTCTGGGGGTAGCAGAGAAGATTGCAGAGACACATCAAATAGTGCTCGCAAATTGATAAAGATTCAGGGTTAGATCTATAAAAGCTCATGGGTTGGCCTTATGTGCAAATGGTGGGATTCTCTAGGGGGTTTTCTGAGAAAGTGCCAAGACACAAGATTGGATCTACGGATTTCACGTTTTCCCGGGGGCCTATCTTCAAAATGACCATCTCCTTCCTCTAATCGCACAGGGGAGCTCTGGGCCATGGTGCGCGGCGGCTCGGCCGACTCAGCTCGCCGGCATTCCGGTGCGGGGGGGGGGGGAGGGGGGGGGGGCGGCCTAGGCAGCGCGCGCACGGGAAAGAGGGGGTCGAGGGGAACTTGGGGGTGCACTCACTAGCGGCGGAGGTGCCCGGATTTTAGCTCCCGGCGGAGACAGTGGCTGGCAGTGGTGGCTCGCGTGGGGAAGGCGCTCCGGCGAGGAAACAACGACGAGAGGCAGTGGAGGAGAGTCGGCCCGGCGTAGCGAAGCTCATGGCGCCCTCAATTTGCCTCACCGGGCGACGGATGCGTTGAATCGACGGTGGCCGGCGGCGCTCGGCTCGGTCTCCATGGGCGGCGGCGCTTGGCTCCGGCGGCGGTGCAGCGGAGGCGAGGAGGGAGCGGGGGTGGCGGCTAGGACACGCAAGCGGCCGGGCTGCGCTCTAAGTAGAGCGCGGGCGCGCCTTGGGCGTCGCGGTGCGCACGTCGAGATTGCCGGCGGCGGCGGCGCTTGCCATGTGGGAGGCGGCGGCCTGGTGGGCTTGCTAGGCCGGCGTGGGGAGAGAGCAGGGGCACGCGCTGGGCCGGAGTGAGGGGGAGGCAGGCCGGTGGGGGAAGAGCCGAGGGGCTGGGCCGGAGCTGAGAAAAAGGAGGGGCAAAAGTGGACTAAATGAAAAGCTCAGGGGCCAAAATCGAGCTGGGCCGGAGGTGTGGAGCAGGGCGAGCTGGGCCGTCTCGTGGAGCCCGAATCGGGCCGAGCTTGCGAGATCCGAGAGGAAAGGGGGAGAGGGTTAATGTTGGGTTGGGTTTCGTTGGGCTCGGCCCGTTTAGGGATTTTGGATTTCCTTTTTATTTTCAGAAATTGTTTTTCGTGCAAAGATAAATCTAGAAAATTCTAGATAAATCATTTAAGGCCCGAAAAATACTCCGAAAATTCCAAAAATTCCAGGAAAAATCCTAGAGGTAGAGTTGGACACGAGGAACCCAAATAAAATATTTGGAGCTCATGAAAAAGGGTTTAGCACCTTCCAAAAATTAGAATATGCTCTAGGAAAGTTAGGAATAAATTCCAGAAAAGTCCGGAAAATTCCCAAAAGGCTTCTAAACGCATTTTAGAAAACTTGCATACATAAAACCACTAAATGCAAACCGGCATGAATGCAAGGCACTCAACGTTAAACCTATGTTGTTTTATTTTAATTTAGGAAAATTTGTTTTTCCTGTACTAAATTCCCTGCTAATTATATAAAGCTTGGAAAAAATTTAGAAAATCATTGTATTAATTATGCTAACAAAACACATCCCAAAATCTAAAAATTTTGGGGTGTGACACACATGATCTCTAAGGAAATGATGTCGAATATCAATATGCTTGGTTCTAGAATGTTGAACTGTATTATTTGCAATCTTGATGGCACTTTCATTATCACACAAAAGAGGAATTCCATTGAATTTCACACCGTAATCAAGAAGTGTTTGCTTCATCCACCACAATTAAGCACAACAACTTCCCGCAGAGATATATTCCGCTTCGGCGGTTGAAAGAGCCACCGAGTTTTGCTTCTTTGAAGACCATGATACAAGACAACAACCAAGAAATTGACAATCACCGGAAGTACTTTTTATATCAACTTTACAACCAACATAATCTGAATCTGAATATCCACCAATTCAAATTGGGCAACCTTTGGATACCAAAGACCATATTTTGAGTGAATTTGAAATATCTCATGATTCTTTTTACGGCGGTCAAATGACATTCTTTAGGTGCAGCTTGAAATCTAGCACCCATGCACACACTAAACATGATGTCGGGCCTAGATGCGGTAAGGTAAATCAAACTGCTTATCATGGATCTATAAACCTTAATATCAACCGGTTTACCTCCCCCATCAAGATCAAGATGTCCATTTGTAGTCATGGGAGTCTTGATTGGCTTTGAGTCTTCCATACCAAATTTCTTCAAAATATCCTTTATATATTTAGATTGGCAAACAAATGTGCCTTCTTCAATTTGTTAGATTTGAAGATCAAGAAAGAAGCTCAATTCACCAATCATTGACATCTCAAATTCCCTAGACATCATTTCTCCAAATTCTTTGCAAAAAGATTCATTAGTGGAGCCAAAAAATGATATCATCAACATAAATTTGACAAATGAAAACATCACTTCCAATTTTCTTAGTGAAATGAGTAGTGTCAACCTTTCCAATTTTGAAGCCCTTTAACACAAGAAAATTCCTAAACCTCTCGTACCAAGCACGAGGTGCTTGCTTCAATCCATAAAGGGCTTTAGAGAGCTTATAAACATGATTTGGCTTCTTAGGATCTTCAAAACCGGGCGGTTGTTCAACATAAACCAATTCACTAATTTGACCATTCAAGAAGACACTTTTAACATCCATTTGATAAAATTTTATGTTATGAGATCATGCATAAGAAAGTAAAATTCTAATTGCTTCAAGTCTAGCTACGGGAGAAAAAGTTTCATCAAAATTCAAACCTTCGACTTGAGTGTAGCCTTGTGCCACCAATCTTGCCTTGTATCTTACCACAATGCCATCTTCATTTTCTTTGTTGCGAAAGACTCATTTAGTACTAATAATATTGTAATTCTTGGGCCTCTCAACCAATTCCCAAACTTTGTTCCGTGTGAAATTATTCAATTCTTCTTGCATGGCCATTACCCAATCTGGATCTTTGAGTGCTTGATCTATACGATAATATTGACAAAATGAAGCAACACGAGATCGAGTTTGGACACCCATACTAATGTCACCCACAATTTGATCATTGGGGTGATCTTTGGAGACTTGACCAGGAACTCTTGGTCGAGCAATTTGATCTTGAGAGGATGTAGATGGTGGTGTAGTAGAAACCAATTGCTCACTAGCTTGAGAAGAACAATTTGCATTAGATTCATCAATTTCTTGATCAGTGGTTGAAGAAGAAGACACATTCACTTGAATAGAAGTAATTGGTTCTTCATCTATGTCTTCTTCTTCTCTAGGTCGAATATCCCCAATGGACATATTTTTCACAGCCTCTCTTACCCCTTCACCTCTTACATCATCCAAGTTTTCTTTCTCATCTTGTGACCCATTTGTTTCATCAAATTGAACATCATAGGCTTATTTGTTATATACTCTATAAGCCTTACTACAAGATGAATATCCAAGAAAGAATCCTTCATCATACTTGCTTTGGAACTTGGACAATTGAGAGCCTTTTCTCAAGATATAGCATTTGCAACCAAAGACCTGACAATAAGAGATATTAGACTTTCTTCCAATGAGTAGCTCATATGGAGTCTTGTTGAAGAACCCATGACAATATAGCCTATTTGATGCATGACAAGCGGTATTGATAGCCTCAGCCCAAAAGGATTCCGAGACATTATACTCGGCTAGCATTGATCTTGCCATCTCAATCAAAGTTCTATTCTTTCTCTCAACCAATCTATTTTGTTCCGGTGTATATGTGGTTGATAATTAATGCTTGATCCCATTCTCATTGCAAAACTCTTCAACTCGAGTGTTCTTGAATTCACTACCATTGCACTTCTTACTTTCTTCAATTTTTGATCAAATTCATTTTCAGCTCTAGTGACAAATTTTAAAAAAATATCACATGCATCGGATTTGTCATGAAGAAAGAATACCCATGTGAACCTTGAGAAGTCATCCACAATCACAAGACAATAGCTATTACCACCAATGCTTCTATAAGTTTTAGGGCCAAATAATTCCATGTGTAATAATTCGAAAGGTCTTGTGGTGGACATGACACTCTTGGTTGGATGAGAGTTAGCTACTTGCTTTCCAGCTTGGCAAGCACTACACAATTTATCTTTTTCAAATTTAACATCCTTCAAACCAAGAACTTGATCATGCTTTATTAGACGATTATGTTGTCTCATGCCAACATGACCTAGCCTTCTATGCCATAACCAACCCATAGAGCCTTTAGAGAATAAACAAGTAGAAAGATTTGCCTCTTTAGATGAGAAATCCACAAGGTAAAGACTTTCATGATGAAACCCCCTAAAGAAATATTCTTTTTCCTCGAGTGATATAATGTCACACCTGGATTTTCATAAAACCCGAATGCGGTCATATGTGTGCCCAGGAAGTCCACAGAACACATACAGCGAACAAATATGATAAACAGAGTACAAATGCTCGAAATAAAATAGTTTACATCAGAGTATAACATAAATATTTATTACAGCGGAAGTCTATAACTCTCAACTAGAGCGGAGCCGCAGTCCACAGGGACTCTGACTGGGAGAGCGCAACTCAGAAGTACGGCAGGTCCTCAGGGAACTCAGCCGCAGTCTCATGCACAGCCCAATCGGTTTACCCATCCGGGATTTTGTTGAATAAATGGCAAGTCTAAGTAAACAATTACTTAGCAAGTATATCACGGGTATGAAGGCTCAAATAGGCTAGACACGGCTTAACTGCATTAGCATTTTTAGTTGGTTCATTTTAATATTAACCAAATTACTACGAGTGGATGAAACCCAGTTGTAATCTAATTAAATAGGTATAAGTGACATTAATCACAAATGAACATCATCTTCTAATAAAAAAGGATCCAGGCTGCTCGTGACCTTGAGCAAGGCTATCATGATAGATTTTACACTCTGCAGAGGTTTCGCCCTTTACCCACCAGTCGCGTAAAAGTTCAAAGGAACTTTGCACCCAACCATGCACATCTACACTTCTGAGGTGTGACTGCATAGGGACGCTACGAGGTTTTTCACAAGACACTCTAACAAAACAATAGTCACTATGGTACAACACAGGCAGCATGATCCAAGGCACTGAGATTGACTGACTCTCAGGGCGCAGCGATAAGAGGGTCAATGGCGTCCAGAGCGCGGGCACGTGTGCCAACAAGTAGAATAAAGGGCATGACGTGCGGAGTTCCCATACCACAGGGACTCCCAACACGGGACTGTGCCTGACAAGACATAGCCGACGGTACCCCCGTCCTCGGTGGATCAAACCATACTCTCACGAGTGCTTCCCATAGCGCCGTCGGCCACGTCAGTAACTACTGTCAAGCTAGAGCCGTACAAGTTACTTGACCAAGACCAGAGCCACAATAGTTCTAGCGGTGACGACAGGCTCCTGGGTTGCCGCTTTAAGAACCGGACCTTAGGGAGAGAAACTGGAGAAAAGCACACAGCACATGCCTAGTTCCCTAAACCATGTTGCTAAAAAGCAAGTTTCATCATTAAGTTAAAGTGAACCATTAAGTCATGATTAATAATATAACAATGATGAAAGTAGCTGCGCATAGCAAAGATTCTAGCCATATGCATTAATCCCAAGGTGACAATGGCAGGAGTATACAAACTAGGTTCAACCTTAATAGGACATCAATTTAGACACATGCATATGAAACTAAATGTATGTAAAAAGTGTGTTTAGGTAGCAAGGATTGTCCGTGCTATAACTTGCCTTCCTTAAAGTGTTGCTGCTGCTGTGAGTCCTACTCCGGAAAGTCCTCCGCGAACTCGAAGTCCAAAGCTAACGGCTCACCGACTAGACACGAAGCACCACACAAGCATACACGCATACCAATACATACAAACAAATATAATTCTATTAGAACATTACACCAAACAGTAGAAACAACACATAAAAAGGTTTTAGAAATGTTCTACGCTTTGCTACAAACACATGAGCGCGGAAATCACACTAATCGGAGCTAAAATGAAAAAGATATGGGTTTTCTAAGTTCTAGAGACCTGCTGGCAAGGTTTTAACACTTCCAGGGACCTATTTGAAAGAAAACAGGGACCTAAACATATTTTGTATAAAAACCCGAGGGCTTACTCGCGAAATTACGTAAACATGACTGCGGTTCTAAATTTAAAAAGTGCAGGGGGGTTTTCATAAGAAACAGGACCTATACATAATTATTTTCGAACTGTGGTGGACTGCGGGTTTTATTTTAAAAAGTGCAGGGGCTCTTTTGCAAATCCGACTTGGTTGATTGGTATTCGTGGGTTTGACTCGCGGGCGCGACTCACGTGGGCCGCCCGATCTGCATCCAAGGGCTGGGAGCTGCTCGGGCTGAGGGGGTCGTCGGTGGCGGTTGAGGCGCGGTGGTGTAGCCCGGCCATTGGCGAAACCTCGCCAGAGTTCGACCGAACTCGGGCTACGGAGCTCGGCTTGGGACGCGGGTTGGTGCTACGGGTGCGGGGATTTTGCGGCGGGGACGGCCAACGACGGTGGCCGGCGGAGCGAAGCTCCGGTGAAGATGGGCGGGGATGCTAGGGGGTGACAGAGAGAGGGAAGGATGGCTGGGCGTGATCCTTACCCTCGAGTGAAGCTCCTGGGTTGCCCAATTGGGCGGAGCGGCGCCGGAGGGGGTGAGTCGTCGGCGGCGGAGCTCGGAGCGACGACGGCGGCGCGAGGAGCTCGGGGAGGGCGCTTCTGCGGGCTTGGGGCTCAGTGGAAGGGTTGGTGAGGCTTAGGGGGTGCGGGGGGTCGGCTTTTATAGCCTGGGGGAGGCGATCTTTGGTAACCGAGCCCGGAGATCGAGCGGCGGCGGCGGTGATCGGGTTGCCATGCGGGGGTGCGCTTGCCCAGGGAGGGAGCTCGCTAAAAGGAAGGGGGGCAGCGGGAAGCTTCGGGGAAGCTTCGTGCTGGTCCCAGGGGCGCGGGGGAGAGGAGGGACGGCCGGCCGAGCGGCGGAATTAGCGCCGGGGAGGGAGGAGGCGCCGGGCGAGAGGAAGGGGCGAAACTGACAGGCGGGCCCCGGTTGTCGGCGAGTGGGAGGGAGGGGGGCGCGGGAGGGGGCTGGTTGGGCCGCGCTGGGCCAAAAACGGGGAAGGCGCGCGGGGAAGGAGGGAAAACGAGCTGGGCCAGGGGAAATGAGTGGAGGGGGTTGGGCCAGACTAGGAGAAGAGTGGAGGGAGTTCAAGTGAACCAGGGAAGGAAGTTCGAGGGGGCAAAAACGGACTCGGCTCAAATTAACTTTTCTAGGATTCAAACAAAGGCAAATTAAATTCGAATTTAAACAGAATTTAAATTCCAACTTAACTTGCCACCAAACAAAACACCGTGCTGCAGCATGAATGCAACAAAAATATTTCTACCACTTATATTTGATTTTAATGTTCATAAATAATTCAATTAACCTATATTAAATATGAACAATTAAAATAAAAGCCAATTAATTACTAAAAATTTTAAATAGGCTATTTTTGGGTGTTACAAACCTACCCCCTTAAGATGAATCTCGTCCTCGAGATTCGGATGTGGAAGCGAAGAGTTGTGGATATTCGGTCTTGAGATCTTCTTCTCTTTCCCAAGTGGCTTCGTCCTTCGAGTGTCGGTTCCATTGTACCTTGCACATTCAGGTGTTCTGCACTTGCTGCCATACAAAGCCTTGAATGGTGCCATCTGCAGACTGTACGAGAATTCCACATAGGGTAAACTTTTGTCCCAACTGACACCATACTGTAGAGCACATGTTCTCAACATGTCTTCCAGGATCTGGTTGGTCCGCTCTGTCTGTCCATCCTTCTGTTGGTAATAAGCTGAACTAAAGTGCAGCTTAGTATCCATTGACTCGTGTAGCTTCTACCAGAAGTGTGATGTGAACTGAGTATCTCGATTAGACACTATCCGTTTTGGCACTCCATGCAAGCACACAATCCTTATCATATATAGCCCTGCTAGTCTGGCTCTTGTGTAGGTGGTCTTTACCGGAAGAAAGTGTGCCACTTTGGTCAAGCGGTCCACAATCACCCAAATGGAGTCAAACCCTCGTTGTGTGCGGGGTAGACCCGTAATGAAGTCCATACCAACTTCTTCCCATTTCCATTCCGGTATCATCAAGGGCTGGAGTAATCCGGCTGGCCTCTGATGTTCGGCCTTAACTCTCTGACAAGTGTCACATATGTCGCCACATCACGCTTCAATACGTACCACCAGAATCTTTCCTTGATGTCTTGGTACATCTTCATGCTTCCTGGGTGTATCGAGTATGCCGAATCATGCGCTTCTCTTCGTATCATTTCCTTGATCTGCGCTATATCGGGCACACATATCCTCTTTGTCACACCCGGATTTTCAAAAAAACCCGAATGCGGCCATATCTGTGCCCAGGAAGTCATAGTACACATATAGCGAACAAATATGATAAACAGAGAACATATGCTGGAATAATTTCTTCATTAAATAAAGTGTTTACATCAGAGTGCTTCATAAATGATCTAAGCAATAACAGCGGAAGACTAATAAACTCTCAAACTAATGGAGCCGCAATCCACAGGGACTATGACTAGGAGACCACAGCTCAGTAGTACGGTAAATCTTCGGGAAACTCAGCAGCAGACTCATGCCCAGCCCAATCTGTTTACCCATCCGGCATTTTGTTTAAAAATGACAAGTGTAAGTAAACAATTACTTAGGAAGTATAGCACGGGTATGAAGGCTCAAAACAGGCTAGACATGGCTCAACTACATTAGCATTTTTAGTTGGTTCAGATTAACATTTACCAAATTACTACAAGTGAATGAAACCCAGTTGCAACCCAATTAATAAAGTATAAGTGACATTAAACATAAATAAACATCATCTTCTAATAAAAAAGGATCCAGGCCACTCGTGACCTTGAGCAAGGCTATCATGATAGATTTTACACTCTGCAGAGGTTTCGCCCTTTACCCACCAGTTGCGTAAAAGCTCAAACGAACTTTAAACCCAACCACGCGGAGGTGGATCAGACCTCACAAATCACACTACCGAGGTGTGACCGCATAGGGACGCTACGAGGTTTTTCACAAGACACCCTAACAAGACAGTAGCCGCTGGGGTACTACAAGGCGGTGAGACCATAGGCACCGAGATCGACGTACGCCTACGGAGTCACACCATAGGGGGGTCGATGGCGTCTAGAGCGCGGGCGTCACACCCATCCATGAGCAACGTGTGGAGTTCCCCATCGCAGGGACTCCCAGCACGGGACTGGGTCTAACGTGACCTAGCCAACGGATCACCCATCCTCGGTGGAATCCGGAAACACCCCGCACCTTGCCTGCCACAACGCCGTCGGACCATCGGTTACCACTAGCAAGCTAGAGACGTACAAATTACTTGACCAAGACCAGAGCTGTAATAGTTCTAGAGGTGGCGACAGGCTCCTGGGTTGCCGCTTTAAGAACCAGACCTTAGGGAGAGACACTAGAGCAAAGCACACAGTACATGCCCCAGTTCCCTAAACCATGTTGCTAAAAAGCAAGTTTTATCATTAATGTTGAAGTTAACCATTAAGTCAAAATTAACAGTTAAATAATTGTGACAGTAGCTTCGCATAGAAAATTCTACCCATATGCATAAACCCAAGGTAATCAAAGGATAGGAGTAAACAAACTAGGTACAACCTTAATAGGACATCAATTTAGACACATGCATATGAAAGTAAATGTATGTATAAAGTTTGTTTAGGTAGCAAGGATTGTTCGTGCTATAACTTGCATTCCTCGAAGGGTGGCAGCTGCTGTTGCTGTGAGTCCTAAGCGTACGGCTCACCGACTGGACACAAATCACCATACATGCGAGCACGCAAACCAATACATGTAAACAAATAATAATCTATTAGAACAGTACACCAAACAGTAGAAACAGTATAAATAGAGGTTCTAGAAATATTCTACACTTCACCACGAACACATGAGCGCAAAAATCACACTAATCGGAGCTAAAACGAAAAAGATATGGGATTTCTAAGTTCTAGGAACCTACTTGTAAGTTTTAAAAAGTTTCTAGGGGCTTATTTGTGAAAAATCAGGGACTTAAACATAATTATATGATAAAACAGGAGGGCCTACATGCAAAAAGACGGGGGCTGGACCGCGGGTTCTATTCTGTAAAAGTTCAAGGGGTTAAACATAAGAATCAGGACCTATTGGTAATTATTTTTGAACTGGGCAGGACGGCGGGTTGATTTCCAAAAGGTGGAGGGGCTCTTTAGCAATTGTGGGTGAGCTGACCGGTACGGGTTTGTTTGACTCGAACAGGGGGGTTTCGTGGGCCGTCGGATTTAGATCTGATGGCCCGAATTCGACCTGGCGGCGTGGGTCGTCGGCCGGCGAAGGTTTCGTGGCGGCGCCGCTCGACACCGGGCGGAGCTCGCCGGAGCTGGGTGGTTCTCGGGCTAGAGACCCCCATTGGCCATGGGACTTGGCCCTGCGGCATCAGGGAGACATGGAGAGTCCACCTGGGCGGATCAAGGTGGCAATGGGGCGACGCAGCGGCCGGACGATGACGGGCCGCTGCGAGGCTCGCCGGCGAGAGGGGGAATGGGTGTTAGGGGTAGAGAGAGCTGTCGGGAGGTGGCTGGGGGGACTCGGTACCTTCGCGCGTAGCTCCTGGCGAACTCGATTTGGCCGGAGCGGCGTTGTGGCGGCTGCTCGACGGAGGCCGGCGCTCGGGCGGGGATCGGCGGCGCGAAGAGGTCGGGTGGGGGGTGTTGTGTTGGCTCTAGGGCTCGGGGAGTGTTGGTAAGGTGCCGGGGGTGCTGGGGGGCTGCTTAATTAGGCTCGGGGGGGCGCTCCTATGGCAAGCAAGCCCGGCGATCGGGCGGCGGCGGCCGGAGCTCGGGTTTCCAAGCTGGGGTGCTCCTGCCATGCAAGCGTGTGCGTAAAAGAGGAAGGGAATCACGGAGGAGCTTCCAGGAAGGTGCTGGGTGGGTTCAGGGGCGCGGGGAGGTCACGGGGAGGCCGGCCGGGGCGGCGCAATCGGCGCTGGGGAGGAAGGGGGCTTGGGCACGGGGGAAAGGGAAAGATCTGACATGCGGGCCGGGGCGGCCAGTGAGAGGGAGAGGGGGAAGGGAAAAACGCGGCAGTGGGCCGGCGTGGTGCGCTGCTGGGCCGAGGGGAAGGGAAAGGGCCCAGGTGGGGTAGGGGGAGCCGGGGGTGAGTTGGGCCGGGGAAAAGAGTTGGAGGGGCAGGAGCGGACCAGGGAGAATAGCTTAGGGAGCAAAAGTGAACTAGGCTAGATTTAACTTTTCTAGGATTCAAACAAATGTAAATTAAATTCGAATTTAAACAGAATTTAAATTCCAATTTAATTTACTATCAAACAAAACACAGTGCAGCAGCATGAATGCAACAAAAATATTTCTACAACTTATATTTAATTTCAATATTCATAAATAATTCATGTAACCTATATTAAATATGAAAAATTAAAATAAAAGCCAATTAATTACTAAAAATTTTAAATAGGCCATTTTTGGGTGTTACAAACCTACCCCCCTTAAGATGAATCTCGTCCTCGAGATTCGGATGTAGATGCGAAGAGCTGTGGGTACTCGATCGTGAGATCCTCTTCTCGTTCCCAAGTGGCTTCATCCTCCGAGTGTCGGCTCCACTGTACCTTGCACATCCCTATGACCTTGTTTCTTGTCACCCTCTCAGACACCTCCAGAATCCTGACTGGATACTCCTCGTAAGTGAGATCCTCTTGCACATTCAGATCATCTATCGGGATCTGCTCTTCAGGCACCCGCAAACATTTCTTCAGCTGAGACACATGGAACACATCGTGCACTCCGGCAAATCTCTCGGGTAGTCCCAACTGATATGCCACTTCACCTTTCCTTTCGAGTATCTGGGAAGGTCCGATGTATCGAGGTGCTAGCTTGCCCTTGACATTGAACCTCTTCACGCCCCTCATCGGAGACACCTTGAGGTACACAAAATCTCCAACTACAAAACTGAGATCACTCCGTCTGACATCAGCATAGCTCTTCTGCCTGGACTGTGCCACCTTCAAGTTCTGCCTGATCACATGCACTTGGCGTTCTACATCTCTGAGTATCTTGGGCCCAAAGACTTGACTCTCTCTAGTCTGATTCCAGAACAGTGGTGTTCTGCACTTCCTGCCATACAAAGCCTCGAACGGTGCCATCTGCAGACCCTTCTGATAGCTCTTGTTGTACGAGAATTCCGCATAGGGTAAACTCTTGTCCCAGCTAACACCATACTGCAGTGCACATGCCCTCAACATGTCCTCTAGAATCTGATTAGTCTGCTCTGTTTGTCCATCTGTCTGGGATGGTAAGCTGAACTGAACTGCAGCTTAGTGTCCATAGACTCATGTAGCTTCTGCCAGAAGTGTGAAGTGAACCGAGTACCACGATCAGACACTATCCACTTTGGAACTCCATGCAAGCACACAATTCTCTCCATGTACAACTCTGCTAGTGTGGCTCCGGTGTAGGTGGTCTTCACTAGAAGAAAGTGTGCCACTTTGGTCAGGCGGTCCACAATCACCCAAATGGAGTCAAATCCTCGCTGTGTGCGGGGTAGACCCGTTATGAAGTCCATACCAACTTCTTCCCTTTTCCATTCCGGTATCCTCAAGGGCTGGAGTAATTCGGCCGACCTCTGATGTTCAGCCTTAACTCTCTGACAAGTGTCACATAGTGCCACATGTGTCGCCACATCACGCTTCAATCCGTACCACCAGAATCTTTCCTTGATGTCTTGGTACATCTTGGTGCTTCCTGGGTGGATCGAGTATGCCAAATCATGCGCTTCTCTTAGGATTGTGTCCTTGATCTACGCTATATCGGGCACACATATCCTCTTCCCGTGCCACATGGTTCCTTGATCATCAACTTGGAAACCAGGGGCCTTTCCTAGGGCAACATTCTCCACAATCTCCTTGATCTTTTCATCACCAAGCTGCCCGTTCCGGATCTCCTGTTCAAGAGTCGATTCTACCGTCATCTCTGTGATGCTAGTCACGAACCCCAGACTCATCTTCTCAAATTCTCGGCTGAGTTCTTCAGGCAGACAATGGCCGGTGATCCTGTTCACATAGCTTCTCCTACTCAGAGCATCTGCCACCAAGTTAGCCTTCCCTGGGTGGTAGTAGATCTCCAGATAATAGTCCTTGATCAACTCCAACCATCGGCGTTGCCTCATGTTCAGCTCTGACTGAGTGAAGACGTACTTTAGGCTCTAATGATAGGTGTAGATGTCACACTTGTGCCTGATCAAGTAATGCCTCCAAATCTTCAGAGCATGCACCACAGCTGCCAACTCCAGATCATGTATCGGATAATTCTGCTCATGCTTCCGCAACTGTGTTGATGCATATGCCACGACTCTCCCTTCCTGCATAAGTACACACTCGAGTCCTAGACGCGATGCATCATAGTAGATGGAGAAGCTCTTGGCTATGTCGGGCAATACCAGTACAAGTGTTGTTATCAGCCTCTTCTTCAACTCTTCGTAGCTGGTTTGGCACTCTTCTGTCCAGATGAACTTGGCATTTTTCTCCAATAATGCCGTCATGGGTTTAGCAATCTTAGAGAATCCTTCAATGAAACGCCGATAATATCCGGCCATTCCAAGGAAACTCCTGATCTCGCTGACATCCTAGGGTGGGTTCCAGCTCAACACATCATTAACCTTCTTCGGGTCAACTGCTACTCCTCCATTAGACAGCACGTGTCCCAAGAATGCCACTTCCTTCAACCAGAACTCACACTTGCTCAACTTGGCATATAGGTGATGTTCCCGGAGTCCTTGCATCACCATCAACAAATGATCTTCATGTTCCTCTTCATTCTTGGAGAAGACTAGAATGTCATCAATGAACACCACCACGAACTTGTCAAGGTAGTCCATGAAGACACTATTCATCAAGTAAATGAAGTATGCAGGAGCATTGGTTAGTCCAAAGGACATAACCGTGTACTCGTACAACCCGTACCGAGTAGTGAAAGCTGTCTTGGGTATGTCCGACGGCCGGATCCTCATCTGATGGTAACCCGATCAAAGGTCTATCTTGGAGAACACACAAGCTCCCTTCAGCTGATCAAACAAATCATCAATCCTTGGCAGCAGGTACTTGTTCTTGACGGTCACTTCGTTGAGGGCTCGATAGTCCACACACATCCTCTGTGTCCCATCCTTCTTGTCCACGAATAGTACTAGTGCTCCCCATGGTGAAGCACTAGGATGAATATACCCCTTGGCTAGCAAGGAGCTTAATTCCTCCTTCAATTTCTCCAGCTCCTTCACTCCCATTCTATATGGCCTCTTGGCTATAGGTGCAGTGCCAGGTTTAAGTTCACTAATGAATTCAACTTCACGTTCCGGGGGCATACCTGGCAATTCCTTGGGGAACAAATCCAGGAACTCGCTCACCACCCTGATGTCGGCGGGAGCTTCACCATCAGCTTGATTGACTTGAATCTGCCCCAAGGGACTGGCTGCCTGGTACTCCACCTTATCACCGGACCCTGTTGTCAGCTGTGCTGCTCTCTTGGCACACTGGATCACTGCATCATATCTGG
This sequence comes from Echinochloa phyllopogon, assembly GCA_033239725.1. NCBI lineage: Eukaryota > Viridiplantae > Streptophyta > Magnoliopsida > Poales > Poaceae > Echinochloa > Echinochloa phyllopogon. The sequence goes on along the minus strand of BTCW01000012.1, from coordinate 50,379,143 downwards.
CTAACCAGCTCATACCCAGGATTAAGTCAAACCCCAGAGTTACCAAGACTACCAGGCTTGCCTCGAAGTCTACCCCCCTTATGGTGATGGTGATGTGGGGGCAACGTAGAGTGGCTCGCTGTTCCCCCCATGGTGAGCTTACTAGCATAGCACTCATCATGGGTTTCAAGGGTATTAAGGTCCTTTTCACAAAAGCAGCAGACAAGAAAGCATGCGAAGCTCCAGAATTGAACAAAATAGTTGCGGGGCTCGAGATGACGAGGAACGTACCCACAACCACATCAGTAGCTCTTTCTGCGGTCTCTGCGCCCATGTGGTTGATCTTGCCTCTTGCGGGGTTCTGCGGTCCTCGGCCTGCCTGCGCCGGCTGCTGTCCGGCCTGCTGGTTCTGCCCTGCGGCATTCTAGGCCTTCTTGGGGCAGACATTGGAATAGTGCCCCTGCTCTCCATAGTGATAACACACTCTAGGGTCCACTGGCGTGTTGTTGACGGGGTTGGGGCGCTGAATGGGACCTTTCTGCGTCTGGAGGCGTTGAGCTGGGACATTATACAGCTAGTTCTGAGGATGCCGCTGCTGTGGCGCCTGGGGGTACTGGGGGCGCTGCTGGTACTGGCCACGGTTGAACAGGCCCTGCTGACTCTGGAAGCGCTGCTAGCTCCCATCTGCTGATTGTCCTAAGGAGGAACAAAACGGGGGCGACTACTGCTCCTGATTTGCTGGCCCTGGAACTTCCTCTTCTCCTCCATCTCACGGGGCTTGTGTTCCAGCATCAAAGCACCGTCCACCAGTTCTTGGAAGTTGGGGAACCTGGTGCACATCAGCTGGTACTGCAGTGCATCCTGCAAGCCGTCACGGAACCTGGACTGCTTCTTCTTATCGGTGTCCACGTCCTTAGGAGCATAACGGGCCAACTCGATGAACTTGACACGATAAGCAGTGACACTCATCCTTTCTTGCTTCGGTGCCAGGAACTCCTTCTTCTTCAGGGTCATCAGAGCTTTTGGCACGTGGTGGGAGCGGAAGCTACTGCGGAACTCCTGCCAGGTGATCTTAGTACGGTCGATGTGAGCGTACTGGTACGAGTCCCACCAGTCCAATGCCGGTCCCTAGAGCTGTCCTCCAGCGTACAACACCTTCTCCCGGTCGTTGCACTGTGTGATGTCGAGCTGTCTCTCCACCGCCTTGAGCCAATCATCAGCCTGCAGGGGGTCGGTGGCCTTGCTGAAGGTAGGAGGACGTCCCTTAAGGAATTCTCCCCTGTTGTCACGGGGCGGCATGTTATGTTGCGGCGGATTCTGCCGCATCATCGCCATCGTCTGAGCCATCTGGTGCATCAGCTGGGTCTGCGTGAGCATCATCTGCTCAATGGTGGGAGGTGGTGGCGGCAGTCCGCTGGCACCGGGGTTGCTCCTTGTGTTCACCATCTGTCATCAATAAATAATTCTCATAAAAACTCCGATGGTTATGGCTTCAGAGGTTTACCAATTTGTTATGATGGAGGGCTTAAATAGAAAAAGAGCAAGAGAAATGAACATCCCCCTCTATTTAATCACTAAAGTCCTTAAACCTTAGTCCTGTATCTAGATGGAAGTAGACTTGCATCTACACCCATCACAATCATTACAAAAATCCCAATCAAGCATAAGCATAATGACAATCATTTCAAGCACCTAAAGACATGATTCACACAAGACTCCACTAGATTTAAGTTTTGAAAAAGTGAAACTAGACAGCATAAAACATAATCATGGTGGTCTCCTAAGGTTTAATTCAACCGTTCTAACTAGGCTGCAATCCAACAGCTAGCACGGTTCTGATACCAATCTGTCACACCCAGATTCTCACAAAAACCCGAATGCGGCCATATGTGTGCCCAGGAAGTCATAGTACACATATAGCAAACAAATATGATAAACAGAGAACATATGCTGGAATAAATTCTTCATTAAATAAAGTGTTTACATCAGAGTGCTTCATAAATGATCTAAGCAATAATAGCGGATGACTAATAAACTCTCAAACTAATGGAGCCGCAATCCACAGGGACTCTGACTGGGAGACCACAGCTTAGTAGTACGGTAAATCTTCGGGAAACTCAACAGCAGACTCATGCCCAACCCAATCTGTTTACCCATCGGGATTTTGTTGAAAAATGACAAGTTAAGTAAACAATTACTTAGTAAGTATAGCACGGGTATGAAGGCTCAAAACAGGCTAGACACGACTCAACTGCATTAGCATTTTTAATTGGTTCATTTTAACATTTACCAAATTACTACAAGTGAATGAAACCCAGTTGCAACTCAATTAATAAAGTATAAGTGACATTAAACATAAATAAACATCATCTTCTAATCAAAAAGGATCTAGGCCGCAAGTGACATTGAGCAAGGCTATCATGATAGATTTTACACTCTGCAGAGGTTTCGCCCTTTACCCACCAGTCGTGTAAAAGCTCAAACGAACTTTAAACCCAACCACGCGGAGGTGGATCAGACCTCACAAATCACACTACCGAGGTGTGACCGCATAGGGATGCTACGAGGTTTTTCACAAGACACCCTAACAAGACAGTAGCCGCTGGGGTACTACAAGGCAGTCAGACCAAAGGCACCGAGATCAACGTACGCCTACGGAGTCACACCATAGGGGGTCGATGGCGTCCAGAGCGCGGGCATCACATCCATCCCTGCACAACGTGTGGAGTTCCCCATCGCAGGGACTCCCAGCACGGGACTGGGTCTAACGTGACCTAGCCGACGGATCACCCGTCCTCGGTGGAATCCGGAAACAACCCGCACCTTGCCTCCCACAACGCAGTCGGCCCGTCGGTAACCACTGGCAAGCTAGAGACGTACAAGTTACTTGACCAAGACCAGAGCCATAATAGTTCTAGCGGTGGCGACAGGCTCCTAGGTTGCCGCTTTAAGAACCGGACCTTAGGGAGAGACACTAGAGCAAAGCACACAACACATGCCCGGTTCCCTAAACCATGTTGCTAAAAAGCTAGTTTTATCATTAATGTTGAAGTGAACCATTAAGTCAAAATTAACAGTTAAATAATGTTGACAGTAGATGCGCATAGCAAAATCTACCCATATGCATAAACTCAAGGTAATCAAAGGATAGGAGTAAACAAACTAGGTACAACCTTAATAGGACATCAATTTAGACACATGCATATGAAAGTAAATGTATGTATAAAGTGTGTTTAGGTAGCAAGGATTGTCCATGATATAACTTGCCTTCCTCGAAGGGTGGCTGCTGCTGTGAGTCCTGCTCTGGAAAGTCCTCACAGAACTCGAAGTCCAAACCGTACGGCTCACCGTCTGGACACAAATCACCATACAAGTGAGCACGCAAACCAATACATGCAAACAAATAATAATCTATAGAAATAGTACACCAAACAGTAGAAACAGTATAAATAGAGGTTCTTGAAATATTTACGCTTCACTACGAACACATGAGCGCAAAAATCACACTAATCGGAGCTAAAACGAAAAAGATATGGGATTTCTAAGTTCTAGGGAACTATTGGTAAGTTAAAAGTGGAGGGCCTATGCGCAAAAAGATGAGGGCTGGACCGCGGGTTCTATTCTCTAAAAGCTCAAGGGGTTAAACATAAGAATCAGGACCTATTGGTAATTATTTTTGAACTAGGCAGGATGGCGGGTTGATTTCCAAAAAGTGGAGGGGCTCTTTAGCAATTGTGGTTTGGCTGACCGGTACAGGTTTGTTTGACTCGAACAAGGGGGTGTCGTGGGCCGTCGGATTTAGATCTGATGGCCCGGATTCGACCTGGCGGCGGGGGTCGTCGGCCAGGGAAGGTTTCGTGGCAGCGCCGCTCGGCACCGGGCGGAGCTCGCCGGAGTTGGGTGGTTCTCGGGCTAGAGACCCGCATTGGTCATGGGACCTGGCCCTGCGGCATCCGGGAGACATGGCGAGTCCACCTGGGTGGATCAAGGTGGCAATGGGGCGACGGGCCACGGCGAGGCTCGCCGGCGAGAGGGGTAATGGGTGTTAGGGGGGAGAGAGCGGTCGGGAAGTGGCTGGGGGGACTCGATACCTTCGCGTGTAGCTCCTGGGGAACTCAATTTGGCCGGAGCGGCGTTGTGGCGGCCGGCCGACGGTGGCTGGCGCTCGGTCGTGGATCGGCGGCGCGGTGAGCTCGGGTAGGGGTGGGTGTTGTGTTGGCTCAAGGGCTCGGGGAGTGTTGGTGAGGTGCCGGGGTGCTGGGGGGGCTGCTTAAATAGGCTCAGGGAGGGGGGTTGCTCCTATGGCAAGCAAGCCCGGCGATCGGGCGGTGGCGGCCGGAGCTCGGGTTTCCAAGCGGGGTGCTGCTGCCATGCAAGCATGCGTGCAAAAGAGGAAGGGAATCACAGAGGAGCTTCCAGGAAGGCGCTGGGTGGGTCCAGGGGCGCGGGGAGGGCACGGGAAGGCCGGCCGGGGCGGCGCAATCGGTGCCGGGGAGGAAGGGGGCTCTGGTGCGGGGGATGGGGAAAGATCTGACATGCGGGCCCGGGCAGCCAGTGAGAGGGAGAGGGGGAAGGGAAAAACGCGGCAATGGGCTGGCGTGGTGCGCTGCTGGGCCGAGGGGGAGGGAAAGAGCCCAGGTGGGGGAGGGGGTGAGCCATTGGTGAGTTGGGCCGGGGAAAAGAGTGTGAGGGGCAGGAGCGGACTAGGGAGAATAGCTTAGGGAGCAAAAGTGAACTTGGCTAGATTTAACTTTTCTAGGATTCACACAAATGCAAATTAAATTCAAATTTAAATAGAATTTAAATTCCAATTTAATTTACTATCAAACAAAACACAACGCAGCAGCATGAATGCAATAAAATATTTCTACAACTTATATTTAATTTTAATATTCATAAATAATTTATTTAACCTATATTAAATATGAACAATTAAAATAAAAGCCAATTAATTACTAAAAATTTTAAATAGGCCATTTTTGGGTGTTACACTCTTCCCGTGCCACAAGGTTCCTTGTTCATCCACTTGGAAACCAGGGGCCTTACCTAGGGCAACATTCTCCACAATCTCCTTGATCTTTTCACCACCAAGTTGACCCCTCCGGATCTACTGTTCGAGAGTCGGTTCTACTGTCATCTATGTGATGCTAGTCACGAACCCAGACTCATCTTCTCAAATTCTCGGCTGAGTTCTTGAGGTAGGCAATGTCCGGTGATCTTGTTCACATAGCTTCTCCTACTAAGAGCATCTTCCACCAAGTTAGCCTTCCCGGGGTGGTAGTGGATCTCTAGATCATATCCTTGATCAACTCCAACCATCGGCATTGCCTCATATTCAACTCTGACTGAGTGAAGACATACTTCAGGCTCTTATGATCGGTGTAGATGTCACACTTGTGCCTGATCAAGTAATGCCTCCAAATCTTCAGGGCATGCACTACAGCTGCCAACTCCAGATCATGTGCCGGATAGTTCTGCTCATGCTTTCGCAACTGTCTCAATGCATATGCCACGACTGTCCCTTCCTGCATAAGTACACACCCCAGTCCTAGACGGGATGCATCACAGTAGATGGAGAAGCTCTTGGCTATGTCGGCCAATACCAGTACAGGTGTTGTTGTCAGCCTCTTCTTCAACTCTTCGTAGCTGGTTTGGCACTCTTCTGTCCAGATGAACTTGGCATTTTTCTCCAATAACGCTGTCATGAGTTTAGCAATCTTAGAGAATCCTTCGATGAACCGTCGATAATATCCGGCCATCCCAAGGAAACTCCTGATCTCGCTGACATCCCGAGGCGGGTTCCAGCTCAACACATCATTAACCTTCTTCGGGTCAACTGCCACTCCTCCATTGGAAAAGATGTGTGCCAATAATGGCACTTCCTTCAACCAAGACTCACACTTGCTCAACTTGGCATATAGTTGATGTTCCCGGAGTCTCTGCATCACCATTCTCAAATGATCTTCATGTTCCTCTTCATTCTTGGAGAAGACCAGGATGTCATCAATGAACACCACCACAAACTTGTCAAGGTAGTCATGAAGACGCAATTCATCAGGTACATGAAGTATGCTGGAGCGTTGGTTCGTCCAAAGGACATGACTATGAACTCATATAGCCCATACCGAGTGGTGAAGGCCGTCTTGGGTATGTCGGTTGGTCGGATCCTCATCTGGTGGTAGCCCGATCGAAGATCTATCTTGGAGAACACACAAGCTCCATTCAATTAATCGAACAGGTCATCAATCCTTGGCAATGGATACTTGTTCTTGACAGTCACCTCATTGAGGGTTCGATAGTCCACGCACATCCTCTGCGTACCATCCTTCTTGTCCACGAACAACACTGGTGCTCCCCATGGTGAAGAACTAGGACGAATATACCCTTTTTCTAGCAAAGAGCTTAATTCTTCCTTAAGTTTCTCCAGTTCCTTCACTCTCATCCTATATGGCCTTTTAGCTATAGGTGCAGTGCCAAGTTTTAGTTCAATAACGAATTCAACTTTGCGTTCCAGGGGCATACCTCGCAATTCATCTGGGAACACATCCAGAAACTCGCACACCACTCGGATGTCCTCCGGGATTGCACCCTCAGCTTGGTTGACTTGATTGTGCTCTGAAGGACTGGCTGCTTGATACTCCACCTTCTCACCAAACTTCGCTGTCAGTTGCACGGCTCTCTTGGCACACTGGATCAGTGCATCGTATCTGGCTAACCAGCTCATTCCCACAATCAGATCGAATCCAATGGATTCCAGGACTATTGGATATACCTCAAAGTCTACCCCCCTTATGGTGATAGTGACATGGGGACAATGCAAGGTGGCTCGTTGTTCCCCACCTGGTGAGCTAACTAGCATGGTGTTTGACATGGGTCTTAGAGCCATTATGTTATTTTTCACAAATGCAGCAGATATAAAAGCATGTCAAGCTCCAGAATCAAACAAAACAGTCGTAGGAGTCGAGTTGACAGAGAACATACCCACGACCTTGATTGTGCTCTGAAGGACTGGCTCTGTGATACTCCACCTTCTCACCAGACTTCGCTGTCAGTTGCACGACCTTGATTGGCACACTTTGGTTGACTTGATTGTGCTCTAAAGGACTGGCTGCTTGATACTCCACCTTCTCACCAGACTTCGCTGTCAGTTGCACGACTCTCTTGGCACACTGGATTAGTGCATCGTATCTGGCTAACCAGCTCATTCCCATAATCAGATCAAATCCAATGGATTCCAGGACTATTGGATATACCTCAAAGTATACCCCCTTATGGTGATAGTGACATGGAGACAACGTAATGTGGCTCGTTGTTCCCCACCTGGTGAGCTAACTAGCATGGTGTTAGACATGGGTCTTAGAGCCATTATGTTATTTTTCACAAATGCAGCAGATATAAAAGCATGTGAAGCTCCAGAATCAAACAAAACAGTCGCAGGAGTCGAGTTGACAGAGAACATACCCACGACCACGTCGGTAGCTCCCTTTGCGGTCTCAGCATCCATGTGGTTGACTTTGCCCCTAACGGGGTTCTGTGGCCTTCAGCCTGCTTGTGCTTGCTGCTGGTTCCCATTCTGCCCTTGCTATTGTCCAACCCTCTAGTTATTGTTCTGGCCTGCAGCGTTCTAAACTCTGCGGGAACAGGCATTGGCATAGTGCCCTGGCTCACCACATTGGAGGCACGCTCTCGGCCCCACTGGTGCGTTGTTGACGGGATTGGGGCGCTGGACAGGCCCTTGCTGCACCTGGTTGCGCTGAGCTGGGGCATTCTGCAGCTAGTTCTGAAAACGCTGTTGTTGTGGTGCCTGAGAGTACTGGGGGCACTGCTGGTACTGGCCACGGTTGAGCGGGCCTGGCTGGCTCTGGAAGCGCTGCTGGCTCCCCATCTGCTAGCTTTGGGGAGTAGTGAAGTGGGGGCGGTTGTTGCTCCCAGTCTACTGGCCCTGGAAATCCGCTTCTTCTCTTCCATCTCACGGCGCTTGTGTTCTAGCATCAGGGCGCCGTCCACCAGTTCTGAAAGTTGGGGAACTTGGTGCACATCAGCTGGTATTGCAGGGCATCCTGCAAGCCATCACGGAACCGGGACTGCTTCTTCCTGTCCGTGTTCACGTCCTCTGGAGCATAGCGGGCAAGCTCAATGAACTTGTCACGATAAGCTGTGACACTCATCCCTTCCTACTTCAGTGCCAGGAACTCCTTCTTCTTCAAAGTCAGCAGGGCTTTAGGCACATGGTGTGAGCGGAAGCTGTCATGGAACTCCTGCCATGTGATCTGGGTACGATCAGGGTGAGCGTACCGATAGGAATCCCACCAGTCCAAGGCTGGTCCTTGAAGCTGTCCTCCTGCGTACAACACCTTCTCCCGGTCATTGCACTGAGCGATGTCGAGTTGTCGCTCCACTGCCTTGAGCCAATCCACTGCATGCAGGGGATCGGTTGCTTTGCTGAAGGTGGGCGGGCGTCCCTTCAGAAATTCACCCCTCTTGTCACGGTGCGGCATGTTGTGCTACGGCGGATTCTGCTGCATCATCGCCATTGTTTGAGCCATCTGCTGCATCAGCTAGGTCTGTGTGAGCATCATCTACTCAATGGTGGGGGCTGGTGGTGGCAGTTCGCTGGCACTGACGTTGCTCCTTGTGTTCACCATCTATCATCAGCAAGAGATTCCCATAAACTTTATTGGACAAAACCAAGTAACTCAGGTTTGGAACAGAAGTACTTGAGATTATTGATTGAACTGGTTAAGATAAGGCATAAGATAGATAAAGAATAAGTGAAACAAATAACCCCTTCTATGTATTCAATAATATCCTTATGCCTTAACCCAAAATCTAGATGGTAGTAGACTTGCGTCTACACCCATCACAATCATTACAAAAATCGAACTAATACATAAGCATAATGATAATCAAACCAAACATCGAAGGACAAGGTTCACAATGACTTGACTCACTGGTTTTTGACTCAACTAGAAAGGAAAACGATGACTACTCGATCTTATTACAGACTCATGGTAAACTCCTAAGGACCCAGCTGGATGGTGGTGCGGGCGGCGGCGGCGGCTCCGAAGCCATGCCTCTTGCGAGGCAGTGACTTTGCACGGTAGTCTGGGCTGCGTGGCGGTGGTGCTCCCATCATCTGGTCCAGCTGCTCCAACTCTTGCTGGGTCCCTCTCAGCTGCTCCCTCATAGCGGCGATCTCATCAGTAGCTGCCTCCAGGTCAGTGTTGAGGGTAGCCACAAGTGTCACCGTAGCATCGAGCTGGGGTGTCACACCCGGATTTACACAGAAACCCGAATGCTACTATATGTGTGCCCAGGAAGTCCACAGAACACATATAGTTAACAAATATGATAAACAGAGTACATATGCTCGAATAAAATGGTTTTACATCAGAGTTTGACTCAAATAACTAAATAAATCAGCGGAAGACTCTTTATTAACTCTCTCGAAACGAAGATGAAGCCGATAACCATAATCCACAGGGACACCGACTGGTTGGACACAACTAGTAGAATGGTAGATCCTCAGGAAATTCAACAGCAGCAGTACCATCTAATCCATCTATTACCCATCCGGGATTTTGTTGAATGTCAAGTGTAAGTAATTGTCTTACTTAGCAAATACAACACGGTAATGAAGGCTTAAAAGAAAGGCTTGACACGGCTGTACTGCATAAGCAATTTTAGTTGATTCATTTTAACATAAACCAAGATTACTACCTTTAAGTGAAACCCAGTTGCAATTCCCAGTTAATAAAGTAGAGGTGAACATTAAACAATAATAAACATCAACTTCTAATCAAAAAGGATCCAGGCCGCTCTTGACCCTGAGCAAGGCTATCATGATAGATTATACACTCTGCAGAGGTTTCGCCCTTTACCCACCAGTCGCGTAAAAGTTCAAAGGAACTTTGCACCCAACCACGCACATCAACACTTCCGAGGTGTGACTGCATAGGGACGCTACGAGGCTTTTCACAAGACACCCTAACGAAACAGTAGCCGTTATGGTACAACCTAGGCAGCATGACCCAAGGCACCGAGATTGACTGAAGCCCATGTCGCAACACGAGGGGGGTCAATGGCGTCCAAGCGCGGTAATAAACATCAACAACAAAATAAATGGCGCAACGTGTGGAACCTCCGCCATACGGAAGCTCCCAACACGGGACTGTGCCTCACGGGGACATAGCCAACGGATACTCCGTCCTCGGTGGATCAAACCATACTCTCACCCATGCTTCCCATAACGCCGTCGGCCCGTCGGTAACTACTGTCAAGCTAGAGCCGTACATGTTACTTGTCCAAGACCAGAGCCATTATAGTTCCAGCGGTGGCGACAGGTTCCTGGGTTGCCGCTTTAAGAACCAGTCCTTACGGAGAGACACTAGGGCCAAGCATAAAGCATACGCCCTAGCTCCCTGATCCATGTTGCTAAAAAGCAAGTTTTACCAATAACATTGAAGTGAACCATTAAGTCAAGATTAACAGTTAAACATTGGTGACAGTAGCAGCGCTTAGCAAAGGTCTACCCAAATGCAATAACCCAGGGTAATCAAGGTATAGGATAAACAAAGCTAGGTATAACCTTAATAGGAACAATTTAGACACATGCATATGCAGTAAATAGTGTAAAGGTGTGTTTAGGTAGCAAGGATTGTCCGTGCTGTACTTGCCTTCGTCCAACTGTTGCTGCTGCTCTTGCTGCTGCTGTTGGTCCTGCTCCTCGTAACGCTCGAATTCAAACGTGTACGGCTCACCGACTGGACTCATATAACAACACACAAGCATCCATACAAGCCAGTACATGCAAACAATAATAATCTATTAGAACAGTACACCAAACAATAGAAACAGAACAAAAGAAGGCTTAGAAACTAATCTACGCTTCGCTACGAACACGTGAGCGCGAAAATCACTCAAATCGGAGCTAAAACGAAAAAGATATGGCTTTTCTAAGGTTCAGGGACTTGCTGGCAAAGTTTTAAAAGTTCCAGGGGCTTATTTGCAAAAACTCAGGGGCTAAAACATAATTTTATATAAAAACAGGAGGGTTTATTTGCAATTTAACCAAAACAGGACCTCGGGTACTATTTTTAAATAAGTCAGGGGGTTTTCTGTAAAAATCAGGACTTAATTGTAATTATTTTTGAATAGATTTGGACTGCGGGTTAATTTTGAGAAAGGACAGGGGTTCTTTTGCAAAACAGCGACGGCTGACTCAGTTGACCGGTATGGTCAACTTTGACCCCGAGGCTTGACTCGATCTGGGCCGCAGGTTTCGGATCGAGCGGCTAGAAATAGATCCAGGGGAGGGATTTGCCGACGGCGAGCGGAGCTGCGGCGGCGAGCGGCGGCGCTTCGCCGGCGAAGGGTGGAACTCGGGCTACGGGGCATGATTCGGGGCGTGGTCTGGCGCTACAGGCTCGGAGCGACGCGGCGAATTCAACTGGGTGGCTCTCGTCGACGGTGGAGCAGCGGAGGCGACGTGCGACGAGCTGCGGCGGCGGCGGCGCTCGGGAAACGGCGGCGGGGATGGCACAGCACGCGAAACGGGGCTAGACCGGGCTTGGGGGCGAGCTTACCTGCTGGGGAAGCTTCCCCGGCGGCCAATTCGACCCGAGCGGCGGCGGGACGGCTGGTCGACGGCGACCGGCGGACCGTGGCGTCGGGCGGTGCCGGCGATGGTGCTCCGAGGCACGGGAGGGGTCGCGCGGGGGCTTGGCGTGCTCCTGGCGGCCTGGCGATGCTGCTTCGAGAGTTGTCCGGGGTGGTGAGGCGTCGGAGCGGCGGGATTGACAGCGGCGGCGAGCTCGGATTCGGCGGCGGCGATGCGAGTTCGGGCGAGTCTGGCGGCGCGAATTAGGATGGGGGTTAGGGCGGCACGCTGCGGACTTTAAGGAGCGGCCGAGGGAAGAGTCCGGGGGTCCCCGGCGTCCGTGCCGTGGCCGGGCCGGACTCCGGCGCCGTGTCTGGGTCGGACACCGAAGCGAGAGGTAGGGGACGACCTGCCCGCGGGTCCCACTCGCCAGCGGCTGCGGTGCAAGGTGGGCCGGCCTGGCTGCTGGGCCGCGGAGCGGGCGGAACGGAAGCGGGAGGCAGGCCGGGGAAGGGAGCAGAGCGGGCCGCGGCTGGTTGGCGGGCTGGGCTGGAAGCGGGGCGCGGGAGCGTGAGCAGGCCGGCGCGGGCGGAGCAGGCCGCTGGGCCAGGCCGAAAGCGGAGCGCGGGGAAGTGGGCCGCTGCGAAGAAAAAAGAAGGAGGGCCAAGTTCAGCCGAGGGAAATAGTTAAGGGAGGAAAAGTGGACTCGGGCCGCAGAAACTTTTCTAGAGCTCCAAACTAAGCGATTCAAATTCGAATTTAAACAGGATTTAAATTCCAATTGAACCACTCACAAACAAAACTCAATGCAGGCAGCATGAATGCAACAAAAATGTTTCTAACCTTATATTTAATTTTATTTCTCACAAATAATTTATTTCCCTTAGATAAATTTGAGCATAAAATTAAATAAAAACAATTTAATTACTAAATTTTAAAATAGGAATTTTTAGGGTGTTACAAACCTACCCCCCTTAAGATGAATCTCGCCCTCGAGATTCGGATGTGGATGGGAATAACTGTGGATATTCAGCTCTGAGGTCTTCTTCTCTTTCCCAAGTCGCTTCATCCACTGAATGGCGGCTCCACTGAACCTTGCACATCCGGATCACTTTATTCCTGGTGACTCTTTCTGACTCCTCCAAAATCTTGATAGGATGCTCAGTATAGGTAAGATCTTCTTCCACATTCAGCTCATCAATCGGAATCTGTTCCTCAGGTACTCGCAAGCACTTTTTCAACTGAGACACATGAAACACATCATGTACTCCTGCTAACTTCTCTGGTAGCTCTAATTGATATGCCACCTCACCTTTTCGACCAAGTACCTTGAACGGTCCAATGTATCGAGGTGCTAACTTGCCCTTAACGTTGAACCTCTTCACGCCTCTCATGGGTGACACCTTGAGATACACGAAGTCTCCAATTTCGAAGCTGAGATCCCTCCGACGGTTATCCGCATAGCTCTTCTGTCTGGATTGTGCCACTTTCAGATTCTGTCTGATTATCTGTACTTGTCGCTCTGCCTCTCTTAGTATCTCAGGTCCAAATACCTGACTTTCTCCCGTCTGATTCCAAAATAGTGGTGTTCTACACTTTCTGCCATACAAAGCCTCGAATGGTGACATCTGCAAGCTCTTCTGATAGCTGTTGTTGTACGAGAATTCCGCATACGGTAAACTCTTGTCCCAACTGACACCATATTGTAGAGCACATGCTCTCAACATATCCTCCAATATCTGATTTGTCCGCTCTGTCTGCCCATCTGTCTGCGGATGGTATGCTGAACTGAACTGTAGCTTAGTGTCCATAGACTCATGCAATTGTCGCCAAAAGTGTGATGTGAACTGGGTACCCCGATCTGACACTATTCTTTTCGGTACCCCATGCAAACACACAATCCTCTCCATATACAACTCCGCTAATCTGGCTCCCGAGTAGGTGGTCTTTACTGGTAGGAAATGCGCCACCTTGGTCAGACGATCCACGATTACCCAGATTGAGTCAAATCCTCTCTGAGTGCGGGGTAAGCCTGTGATGAAATCCATACCGACTTCTTCCCACTTCCATTCAGGTACCTTCAGGGGCTGGAGCAAACCTGCTGGCCTCTGATGTTCAGCCTTGACTCTCTGACATGTGTCACATAGAGCTACGTATGTGGCCACATCCCTCTTCAATCCGTACCACCAAAATCTCTCTTTGATATCTTGGTACATCTTGGTACTTCCTGGGTGTATTGAATATGCTGATTCATGGGCTTCCCTGAGAATTGTATCCCTGATCTGCACTATATCTGGTACACAGATCCGCTTCTCATACCACAATGTTCCTTGGTCATCCACTCGAAAACCAGGGGCTTTTCCTAATGCCACCAGTTCCACGATCTCCTTGATCTTCTCATCTGCGAGCTGTCCTTTTCGGATCTCTTGTTCTAAGGTCAGTTCTACTGCCATCTCGGTGACGCTAGTCACGAATCCCAGACTCATACTTTCGAACTCTGAACTAAGTTCCTCCGATAAGCAATGTTCCGTGATCTTATTCACGTAACTCCTTCTACTCAGAGCATCTGCCACCAAGTTGGCCTTCCCTGGATGATAATGAATCTCCAGATCGTAGTCCTTGAGCAGTTCTAACCAACGACGTTGTCTCATATTCAGATCTGACTGTGTAAACACATACTTGAGACTCTTGTGGTCAGTGTAAATATCACACTTATGTCCAATCAAGTAATGCCTCCAAATTTTCAAAGCATGCACTACAGCTGCTAACTCCAGATCGTGTGTTGGGTAATTCTGCTCATGTTTCCTCAACTGCCTCGATGCATAAGCTACTACTCTGCCTTCCTGCATGAGCACACATCCCAATCCTAGACGAGACGCATCACAGTAGATAGAGAAGCTTTTGGTTATATCCGGCAACACTAGCACGGGTGCCGTTGTCAACCTCTTCTTTAATTCCTCAAAGCTGACTTGACACTCCTCAGTCCAGACAAACTTGGCATTTTTCTCCAATAACGCCGTCAAGGGTTTAGCAATCTTGGAGAATCCTTCAATAAATCTCCGATAGTATCCAGCCATTCCAAGGAAACTTCTGATTTCACTCACATCCTTAGGCGGATTCCAACTCAACACATCACTAACCTTCTTCAGATCAACTGCCACTCCACCATTGGACAATACGTGTCCCAAGAATGCTACTTCCTTTAACCAAAACTCACACTTGCTCAGCTTGGCATACAACTGATGTTCACGAAGTCTCTGCATCACCAACCTCAGATGTTCTTCATGCTCCTCCTCATTCTTGGAGAAAACCAGAATATCGTCAATGAACACCACTACGAATTTGTCAAGATAGTCCATGAACACACTGTTCATCAAATACATGAAGTAGGCCGGTGCATTTGTCAATCCAAAAGACATGACTGTGAACTCATATAAACCATATCGGGTTGTGAAGGCTGTTTTGGGGATGTCAGTCACTCGTATCCTCATCTGATGGTAACCGGATCAGAGATCGATCTTAGAGAACACACATGCTCCTTTCAACTGGTCGAAGAGATCATCAATCCTTGGCAACGGGTACTTGTTCTTGATGGTCACTTCATTCAAAGCTCGATAATCCACACACAATCTCTGGGTCCCATCTTTCTTATCCACAAACAAAACTGGTGCTCCCCAAGGGGATGAACTAGGACGAATATACCCTTTTGCTAACAATGCCCTTAATTCCTCCTTAAGTTTATCTAGCTCTTTTACTCCCATTCTATATGGCCTCTTAGCTATAGGTGCAGTACCAGGCTTAAGATCAATAACAAATTCAACTTCGCGGTCTGGGGGCATACCTGGTAACTCATTTGGAAACACGTCTAGGAATTCGCACACCACTCTGATGTCTTCCAGTGCTACACCTTCGGCTTGGTAGATCTGATTGTGTCCCACGGGACTAGCTGCTTGGTATTCCACTTTCTCACCAGTCTTGCTGTCAGCTGAACTGTTCTTTTGGAGCATTGAATCACCCCATCATATCTGGCTAACCAGCTCATACCCAGAATCAAGTCAAACCCAAGAGTTTCTAGGACTATTGGGTTCACCACAAAGTCTACCCCCCTTATTGTGATGGTGATACAGGGGCAACGTAAAGTGACACGCTGTTCTCCCCCAGGTGAACTAACTACCATGGGGTTTCCCATAGGTTGCAAGATCATCATGTTCTTTTTCACGAAAGCAGCAGATATGAAAGCATGCGAAGCTCCAGTATCAAACAAAACAGTTGCGAGAGTCGAGTTGACAGGGAACGTACCCACAACGACATCCGTTGCTCCTTCTACGGTTTCCGCACCCATGTGGTTGACCTTGCCTCTCGCTGGGTTCTGCTGCTGATTCCCATTCTGGTTCTGCGGTTGTCCAACCCTCGGATTGTTGTTCTGACCAACGGTGTTCTGAGCCTTGCGAGGACAAGCGCTGGCATAGTGTCCCAGCTCACCACAACCAAAACACCTCGGAGCCGTAGGTGCATTGCTGGTCGGGTTGGGGCGTTGGACAGGACCATTCTGTGGCTGGTTCTGGAGACGCTGCTGAGGTGGTGCTGAGGGGTACTGGGGACGAGGCTGGTACTGGGGTCGTTGCTGATACTGGTTGCGGTTCATCAAACCGGACTGTCCCTGGAAACGCACTGGAGTCACCATCTGCTGGTTTCCTTGCTGAGGATTGAAGCGAGGGCGAACATTGCTTCCTGACGGTGTGCCTTGAAGCTTCCTCTTCTTTTCCTCCATCTCACGGCGCTTGTGCTCCAGCAGTAGTGCGCTATCCACCAGTTCTTGAAAAGTGGCGAACTTGGAACACAAGAGCTGGTACTGGAGTGTATCATGCAGGCCATCACGGAATCGGGTCTGCTTCTTCCTATCCGTATTCACATCCTCTGGAGCATAACGGGCCAACTCAATGAACTTGTCACGATAAGCGGTGACACTCATACCTTCCTGCTTCAACGCCAGGAACTCCTTCTTCTTCAAGGTCATCAGCGCTTCCGGCACGTGGTGAGAACGGAAGCTGTCGCGGAACTCCTGCCAAGTGATCTGATCACAATTGGGGTGAGCATACTGGTACGCATCCCACCAATCCAAAGCTGCTCCCTGGAGCTGTCCACTTCCATACAACACCTTCTCCCGGTCGTTGCACTGTGCGATGTCCAGCTGTCGTTCCACTGCCTTGAGCCAGTCCTCTGCTTGCATTGGGTCGCTAGACTTGTTGAAGGTAGGAGGGCGTCCCTTCATAAACTCGCCCCTTTTATCTCGGGGTTGCACGTAGTGCTGTTGGGGCGGGTTCTGCTGATTCTGCTGCATCAGTGCTATGGTTTGCGCCATCTGCTGTGTCAGCTGAAGTTGCATCTGCATCATCTGCTCCATGGTGAGTGGCGGTGGTGGAGGTGGTGGGTTCTGGTTCTGGTTGCTTCCACTGCCTCCGGGGTTGCCTCTGGTGTTAACCATCTACCATAGCAAAAGATCTCACATCAGTATTCCCGCCAACTGGTATTAGATAACCCATGCTTGCAGATGGTGCATAAGAAGATAGCAGTATTTGAAAAGATAGGATTCAGATGTATAGAGAGTAAGACAGAGGAAGTGCAAGGGGAAATAGATAACCCGACTATTTATTCACTAGTATTCCTTAAGCCTTAGTCCTATATCTAGATGGAGATAGACTTGCGTCTATGACCATCACAATCATTACAAAGATCCAAATCAAACATAAACATAATAACAACAAAATCAAGCACCCAAAGACATGATTCACAGAAGACTCGACAGCACTGATTTTGAAAAATGTAACTAAATGATCTGAAACAATAACATGGTGGTCCACTAGTGATTTTTCAACCGTTCTAACTAGGCTGCGTTCCTACAGTCAGCACGGCTCTGATATCAATCTGTCACACCCGGATTTACACAGAAACCCGAATGCTACTATATGTGTGCCCAGGAAGTCCACAGAACACATATAGTTAACAAATATGATAAACAGAGTACATATGCTCGAATAAAATGGTTTTACATTAGAGTTTGACTCAAATAACTAAATAAATCAGCGGAAGACTCTTTATTAACTCTCTCTAAACGAAGACGAAGACGAAGCCGATAACCATAATCCACAGGGACACCGACTGGTTGGACACAGCTAGTAGAATGGTAGATCCTCAGGAAATTCAACAGCAGCTGTACCATCTAATCCATCTGTTACCCATCCGGGATTTTGTTGAATGGCAAGTGTAAGTAATTGTCTTACTTAGCAAATACAACACGATAATGAAGGCTTAAAAGAAAGGCTTGACACGGCTGTACTGCATAAGCAATTTTAGTTGATTCATTTTAACATAAACCAAGATTACTACCTTTAAGTGAAACCCAGTTGCAATTCCCAGTTAATAAAGTAGAGGTGAACATTAAACAATAATAAACATCAACTTCTAATCAAAAAGGATCCAGGCCGCTCTTGACCCTGAGCAAGGCTATCATGATAGATTATACACTCTGCAGAGGTTTCGCCCTTTACCCACCAGTCGCGTAAAAGTTCAAAGGAACTTTGCACCCAACCACGCACATCAACACTTCCGAGGTGTGACTGCATAGGGACGCTACGAGGCTTTTCACAAGACACCCTAACGAAACAGTAGCCGTTATGGTACAACCTAGGCAGCATGACCCAAGGCACCGAGATTGACTGACGCCCATGTCGCAACACGAGGGGGGTCAATGGCGTCCAAGCGCGGTAATAAACATCAACAACAAAATAAATGGCGCAACGTGTGGAACCTCCGCCATACGGAAGCTCCCAACACGGGACTGTGCCTCACGGGGACATAGCCAACGGATACTCCGTCCTCGGTGGATCAAACCATACTCTCACCCATGCTTCCCATAACGCCGTCGGCCCGTCGGTAACTACTGTCAAGCTAGAGCCGTACATGTTACTTGTCCAAGACCAGAGCCATTATAGTTCCAGCGGTGGCGACAGGTTCCTGGGTTGCTGCTTTAAGAACCAGTCCTTACGGAGAGACACTAGGGCCAAGCATAAAGCATACGCCCTAGCTCCCTGATCCATGTTGCTAAAAAGCAAGTTTTACCAATAACATTGAAGTGAACCATTAAGTCAAGATTAACAGTTAAACATTGGTGACAGTAGCAGCGCTTAGCAAAGGTCTACCCAAATGCAATAACCCAGGGTAATCAAGGTATAGGATAAACAAAGCTAGGTATAACCTTAATAGGAACAATTTAGACACATGCATATGCAGTAAATAGTGTAAAGGTGTGTTTAGGTAGCAAGGATTGTCCGTGCTGTACTTGCCTTCGTCCAACTGTTGCTGCTGCTCCTGCTGCTGTTGGTCCTGCTCCTCGTAACCCTCGAATTCAAACGCGTACGGCTCACCGACTGGACTCATATAACAACACACAAGCATCCATACAAGCCAGTACATGCAAACAATAATAATCTATTAGAACAGTACACCAAACAATAGAAACAGAACAAAAGAAGGCTTAGAAACTAATCTACGCTTCGCTACGAACACGTGAGCGCGAAAATCACTCAAATCGGAGCTAAAACGAAAAAGATATGGCTTTTCTAAGGTTCAGGGACTTGCTGGCAAAGTTTTAAAAGTTCCAGGGGCTTATTTGCAAAAACTCAGGGGCTAAAACATAATTTTATATAAAAACAGGAGGGTTTATTTGCAATTTAACCAAAACAGGACCTCGGGTACTATTTTTAAATAAGTCAGGGGGTTTTCTGTAAAAATCAGGACTTAATTGTAATTATTTTTGAATAGATTTGGACTGCGGGTTAATTTTGAGAAAGGACAGGGGTTCTTTTGCAAAACAGTGACGGCTGACTCAGTTGACCGGTATGGTCAACTTTGACCCCGAGGCTTGACTCGATCTGGGCCGCAGGTTTCGGATCGAGCGGCTAGAAATAGATCCAGGGGAGGGATTTGCCGACGGCGAGCGGAGCTGCGGCGGCGAGCGGCGGCGCTTCGCCGGCGAAGGGTGGAACTCGGGCTACGGGGCATGATTCGGGGCGTGGTCTGGCGCTACAGGCTCGGAGCGACGCGGCGAATTCAACTGGGTGGCTCTCGTCGACGGTGGAGCAGCGGAGGCGACGCGCGACAAGCTGCGGCGGCGGCGGCGCTCGGGAAACGGCGGCGGGGATGGCACAGCACGCGAAACGGGGCTAGACCGGGCTTGGGGGCGAGCTTACCTACTGGGGAAGCTTCCCCGGCGGCCAATTCGACCCGAGCGGCGGCGGGACGGCTGGTCGACGGCGACCGGCGGACCGTGGCGTCGGGCGGTGCCGGCGATGGTGCTCCGAGGCACGGGAGGGGTCGCGCGGGGGCTTGGCGTGCTCCTGGCGGCCTGGCGATGCTGCTTCGAGAGTTGTCCGGGGCGGTGAGGCGTCGGAGCGGCGGGATTGACAGCGGCGGCGAGCTCGGATTCGGCGGCGGCGATGCGAGTTCGGGCGAGTCTGGCGGCGCGAATTAGGATGGGGGTTAGGGCGGCACGCTGCGGACTTTAAGGAGCGGCCGAGGGAAGAGTCCGGGGGTCCCCGGCGTCCGTGCCGTGGCTGGGCCGGACTCCGGCGCCGTGTCCGGGTCGGACACCGAAGCGAGAGGTAGGGGACGACCTGCCCGCGGGTCCCACTCGCCAGCGGCTGCGGTGCAAGGTGGGCCGGCCTGGCTGCTGGGCCGCGGAGCGGGCGGAACGGAAGCGGGAGGCAGACCGGGGAAGGGAGCAGAGCGGGCCGAGGCTGGTTGGCGGGCTGGGCTGGAAGCGGGGCGCGGGAGCGCGAGCAGGCCGGCGCGGGCGGAGCAGGCCGCTGGGCCAGGCCGAAAGCGGAGCGCGGGGAAGTGGGCCGCTGCGAAGAGAAAAGAAGGAGGGCCAAGTTCAGCCGAGGGAAATAGTTAAGGGAGGAAAAGTGGACTCGGGCCGCAGAAACTTTTCTAGAGCTCCAAACTAAGCGATTCAAATTCGAATTTAAACAAGATTTAAATTCCAATTGAACCACTCACAAACAAAACTCAATGCAGGCAGCATGAATGCAACAAAAATGTTTCTAACCTTATATTTAATTTTATTTCTCACAAATAATTTATTTCCCTTAGATAAATTTGAGCATAAAATTAAATAAAAACAATTTAATTACTAAATTTTAAAATAGGCATTTTTAGGGTGTTACATGGGGGTCGGCGATGTCTCCAATGGGGGCGATGGTGCAAGCTGTCTCTCCACTCCTCCTGCGGGGGTACCACCTCTCTGGCCCGTCCTGGATCTCTGCCCAGAACCTGTCCCTATAGTAGTAGAAGGCACGACGAGCAACATGTGCTATGCCTTCCTCCTGGGTGGATCTCTCACTAGAGGCATAGTGGATCGACCTCGTTCTGGCAGCTCTGGCTCCGTGGTTATGTGTACGGATCCGCAGTGTAGTACTCCAGAAGGTGGGGAAGCGGGGGTGCGTCCACCTTTCACTATGGTACTCCATGCCCACGTTGCCTGTGTCGTTGTGGGAGCGGAGTATCTGCCTCAGGCGCCAGTGGTAGAAGTTGGCTCCAGCGTCTCTGACAAAGTCCTCCACGGTCCACCTCGGCGCTGCCGGTGCTGGTGCGGGCTGCTGGGATGCTGGGGGCTCCTCGGGATCATCACCCTCGCCATCTTACGGATCATCACCACCGTCTTCTTCATCATCATCATCACTGTCATCACCATCTGGGTCTCCGGCAGGATTCCCACCACCTGGGTGAACTGGCTCGGGCTGCTCCTCTGGCTCATTAGCGGGCTCCATCTCCTCGTCCTCGGGCTCTCCCTGCTGCTGCTCCGCCTCTTCTTCTTCCTGCCTCAGGCGCTCCTCCTCTTGCATCCCTTCCCACTCCTGGAAAGCATCCTGGTAGGGGGGTGCCAAAGTCCAACTACGAAACACAGGGTGGAAGGTTGCCACAGGTGGACTTGCGGGCGGTCAGCTTCGTGCGAGCCATCTACTACAGAGAGAAGACAAAGAAAAAATTTTAGAAAAACTTTGCAAAGGACTGGGGTAGAGGAGACACTGAACACTATTTTGCAAAACTCAACGCTTTTATAGGTAAAATAGTGAAGACTGAACTTGACTATGACCGACCATTCTATCTAGGCTGCGATCCTACAGTCAGCATGGCTCTAATACCAATCTGTCACACCCAGATTTTCACAAAACCTGAATGCGGCCATATGTGTGCCCAGGAAGTCCACAGAACACATACATCGAACAAATATGATAAACAGAGTATAAATGCTCGAAATAAAATAGTTTACATTAGAGTATAACATAAATATTTATTACAGCGGAAGTCTATAACTCTCAACTAGAGCGGAGCCACAGTCCACAGGGACTCTGACTGGGAGAGCGCAACTCAGAAGTACGGTAGGTCCTTAGGGAACTCAGCAGCAGTCTCATGCACAGCCCAATCTGTTTACCCATCCGGGATTTTGTTGAATAAATGGCAAGTGTAAGTAAACAATTACTTAGCAAGTATAGCATGGGTATGAAGGCTCAAATAGGCTAGACACGGCTTAACTGCATTAGCATTTTTAGTTGGTTCATTTTAATATTAACCAAATTACTACGAGTGGATGAAAACCAGTTGTAATCCAATTAAATAGGTATAAGTGACATTAATCACAAATGAACATCATCTTCTAATCAAAAAGGATCCAGACCGCTCGTGACCCTGAGCAAGGCTATCATGATTTATTTTACACTCTGCAGAGGTTTCGCCCTTTACCCACCAGTCGCGTAAAAGTTCAAAGGAACTTTGCACCCAACCACGCATATCAACACTTCCGAGGTATGACTGCATAGGGACGCTACGAGGTTTTTCACAAGACACTCTAACAAAGCAGTAGCCACTATGGTACAACACAGGCAGCATGATCCAAGGCACCGAGATTGACTGACTCTCAGGGCGCAGCGATAAGAGGGTCAATGGCATCCAGAGCGCGGGCACGCGTGCACACTGGAGCATAGCACACAGCACATGCCTAGTTCCCTAAACCATGTTGTTAAAAAGCAAGTTTTATCATTAAGTTAAAGTGAACCATTAAGTCATGATTAACAATATAACAATGATGAAAGTAGTTGCACATAGCAAAGATTCTACCCATATGTAGTAATCCCAAGGTGACAATGATAGGAGTATACAAACTAGGTTCAACCTTAATAGGACATCAATTTAGACACATGCATATGAAACTAAATGTATGTAAAAAGTGTGTTTAGGTAGCAAGGATTGTCCATGCTATAACTTGCCTTCCTTAAAGTGTTGCTGCTGCTGTGAGTCCTACTCCGGAAAGTCCTCCGCGAACTCGAAGTCCAAAGCTAACGGCTCACCGACTAGACACGAAGCACCACACAAGCATACACGCATACCAATACATACAAACAAATATAATTCTATTAGAACAGTACATCAAACAGTAGAAACAACACATAAAAAGGTTTTAGAAATATTCTACGCTTTGCTACAAACACATGAGCGCGGAAATCACACTAATCGGAGCTAAAACGAAAAAGATATGGGTTTTCTAAGTTCTAGAGACCTGCTGGCAAGGTTTTAAAACTTCCAGGGACCTATTTGAAAGAAAATAGGGACCTAAACATAATTTGTATAAAAACCAGAGGGCTTACTCGCGAAATTACGTAAACATGACTGCGGTTCTAAATTTAAAAAGTGCAGGGGGGTTTTCATAAGAAACATGACCTATACATAATTATTTTCGAACTGTGGTGGACTGCGGGTTTTATTTTAAAAAGTGCAGGGGCTCTTTTGCAAATCCGACTTGGTTGACCGGTATTCGCGGGTTTGACTCGTGGGCGCGACTCACGTGGGCCGCATGATCTGGATCCAAGGGCTGGGAGCTGGTCGGGCTGAGTGGGTCGTCGACGGCGGTCGAGGCGCGGTGGCGCAGCCCAGCCAGTGGCGAAACCTCGCCGGAGTTCAACCGAACTCGGGCTAGGGAGCTCGGCTTGGAACGCGGGTTAGTGCTATGGGTGCGGGGCGGCATGGGGAACAAGATAGGGGGTTCAAGTCGGTGATTTTGCTGCGGGGACGTCCAACAACGGTGGTCGGTGGAGCGAAGCTCCGGTGAAGATGGTCGGGGGCGCTAAGGGGTGATAAGGAGAGGGAAGGATGGCCGGGCGTGATCCTTACCCTCGAGTGAAGCTCCTGGGTTGCCCAATTGGCGTGGAGCGGCGCCGAAGGGGGTGAGTCATTGGCGGCAGAGCTCGAAGCGACGACGGCGGCGCGAGGAGCTCAGGGAGGGCGCTTCTGCGGGCTTGGGCTCGGTGGAAGGGTTCGTGAGGCTTAGGGGGTGTAGGGGGTCGGCTTTTATAGCCTGGGGGAGGCGATCTTTGGTAACCGAGCCCGGAGATCGGGCAGCGGCGGCAGTGATCAGGTTGCCATGCGGGGGGCGCGCTTGCCAAGGAAGGGAGCTCGCTAAAAGGAAGAGGGCAGGGGGAAGCTTCGTGCTGGTCCCAGGGGCGCGGGGGAGAGGCGGGATGGCCGGCCGAGCGGCGGAATTAGCGCCGGGGAGGGAGGAGGCGGCGGGCGAGAGGAAGGGGGCGAAACTGACGGGCGGACCACGGTTGTCGGCGAGTAGGAGAGAGGCGCGGGAGGGGGCTGGTTGGGCTGCGCTGGGCGAAAAGTGGGGAAGGCGCACGGGGAAGGAGGGAGAACGAGCTGGGCCGGGGGAAATGAGTGGAAGGGGGTTGGGCCGGACCGGGAGAAGAGTGGAGGGAGTTCAAGTGAACCAGGGAAGGAAGTTCGAGGGGCAAAAATGGACTCGGCTGAAATTAACTTTTCTAGGATTCAAACAAAGGCAAATTAAATTCGAATTTAAACAGAATTTAAATTCCAACTTAACTTGCCACCAAACAAAACACCGTGCAGCAGCATGAATGCAACAAAAATATTTCTACCACTTAGATTTGATTTTAATGTTCATAAATAATTCAAATAACCTATATTAAATATGAACAATTAAAATAAAAGCCAATTAATTACTAAAAATTTTAAATAGGCTATTTTTGGGTGTTACATGTAACCTCAAAGTCATTGCTAGTAAAAGAGCATCTATAGCCATTATCACAAAGTTGAGCAATAGATAGTAACTTAAAATTCAAGGAATCAACTACCAAGACATTGGATAGATTATAGTCATTTGAGATAGGTACATCACCGATGCCTCTTACTCCTCCCTTGATATCATCTCCAAAGGTGATATTGTCAATGTCGATGATATTTTCATCAAGACATGAGAATAGCTTCTTTTCACTGGTCATATGGTTTGTACAACCACTATCGATCACCCAATGTCTTCCACCGGCTTTATAATTTACCTACATAAATGACTTACTTTTTCTTAGGTATCCAACTTTTCTTTGGTCTTTCAATGTTAGTAATCAAAATTTTAGGCACCCAAATATATTTCAATTTTGAATTAGCCATGGAACAACCAACAAACTTAGCACAAACAACACCCTTCGAATCTTTCTTAAGAATGTAAGATGGGTCAAAGGATACGATCTTCTTGCTCTTGCAGTTGTGATTCACATTTACTTTTGTCTTGCATATATGACACATTTTGAATTTTGCTTCTTCTTCCAATGTCACACTTGATTTGACAAGAATGGTCGTTTTGGGAGTGAATGTCGTCTTCCCTTGCTTTGGCAAATAATCAATACCATTTTTGTTCAAGGTAAACTTTTGACTGGACCAACAATGATTAAACTTAACATGACTTCCAAACCATTTGGAAATATACTTGGACAAGCAATCAACTTCCTTTTTCAATGCTTCATTTTCCAATAATAAGAGAGAAGCACCACTAGAAGACTTTTCACTAATGTAAGAGCTAGTACTTGTGCTACAAGAGAGGTTAGTTGAGCAAGACATGCAAATTTTACATTTATCATTATCAACAATAGATTTTCCGTTGGCCTCTTGTGCAAGGAGTGAGTTCTGAGCTTCCTTAAGCTCCTTATGATTTTCTTTAAGAATTCCCCAAGAAGTGTTAAGAGTGTCATGGGAATTATTTAGATTAGCATGAGAAGTCTTTAGCTCCTCATAGCAATTTTGGATAGAAATGTTTTTCAACTCCAAATCCTTCAACTTTGCCTTTTCTTTATGGCAATTTGTCATCAGATTTGATAAGCAATTTTACTAGATCTTTATAAGAAAGAACATCATCATCACATATGTCATCTTCATCGCCATCATTATCATTATCATCATCATCGATCATTACCTTTGAGTCACCTTTTGCCATGAGACAATATGCCTTGAAGAAGAGTAAGGGAGCTTCCTTGATTGCGATTCCGGCAAGACTCTTCGAAGGCTTGGCTTCTTCTTCATCTTCATCATAGGAGCTTGCATCGGAATCTCATTCAACAAAATAAGCTTGCCCATTATTTTCCTTCTTTAAGTACTTCTTCTTCTTGTATTCATTCTTCTTGTCTTTTCTTCTTGCCATATTTGTTTTCTTTCTTATTTGGAAAATTAATTGAAATGTGTCCGGTTTGTCCACAAGTGAAGCACTCCTTTCCCTCAAAAGGATTCCTCTTTGAGAATTGACATTTCTTTCCAAATTTCTTCTTCTCAAGAATTCTTTTGAGCCCTCTAACAATGAGAGCCATTTCCTCATCCGAATCATCTTCTTTTTATTCATGATCATCATCTTTTTAGTGGCTTTGGCCTTGAGTGCAATATTTTTCTTCTCTTCACTTGTTGATTGACTATGAGCATCTTTTCATGATTGCTTGAAGATATCATGTGTAAGCACTTCACCAAACACCTCCGTAGGGGTCATGTTCTTCAAGTTTTCTCTCACAAGCAATGTAACTATAGTCTCATATTTTTCAGGGAGACATCTAAGAAATTTGTGAGAGAAGTCTTGATCCGGCACATCAAAATCAAGGCACTCGAGTTCATTGACAATGTCATTCAACCGATTGAACATGGTTGAAATGTCTTCATCCTTCTTCATGGTGAAGTCATTGAATTTGCCATTGAACACATATGGCTTGGCTTCCTTTACCGAAGATGTCCCTTCATAAATTTCTACGAGCTTATTCCAAACATTACGTGCAATAGTGAGACCCTTGACACGATTGAATTGCTCAATTGATAGTCCCTCATATAAGATACACAAAGCTTCCTCATTGAGATCTTCATTCTCTAAATAAGATGGAGTTTTGTGATCCTTGTCTAGAATGACAAATCCACTCTCAACAATGTTCCAAACTCTTCTTCCTGTTGTCCTTAAATAGGTCGTAATTCTAGTTTTCCATTAGTAATAATTCTCCCCATCAAAGAAAGGTGTCTTCCTTCTGCTTCATTTGTTCTCTCTAGCCATTTTATCCTACTCTGGGATGATTAAATGCTTCAATTAAGGAGTACTTAGCTCTGATACAACTTGTAGGATCTAGGATTACTGACTAGATGGGGGTGAATAGGCAGTTTTAAACTAAAATCACAACACTAGAGAAATTTAATTAGAAACACTTGGAGGATTAAATTTCTAGCTACTCTAAGCCTATGTTGTGAGTTTGCAACCTAGGGTGACAAGATAAAATGGAATCTCTAGAAAGTGAATTGCTCAATTGAATTTGCTTGAAATGAAATGAGCAAGGAAATGACCAATCACAAGAGACAAACTTTATCCCGTGGTATCGATGACTTGTCGGTCACCCCTAATCCACGTTGAGATGGATTCAATGTTCAACTGCTTCTCTATCAAGACTCCACTTGATGTATAAGCTGGTTAGAACCAAAGAACCGCTCCAAATCTCGATTCCACTAGAGTTGCTCTTCACCGCTCCGGTGAGGTGAGCACAATGACCTCTCACACCAATCTTCCAAGACAACTTCACAATCTTCTTGAAGTTCTCAATGGAATCACGAGCTCTAAGCCATCTAGGAGGCGGCAACCTCCAAGAGTAATAAACCAACCCGCTCGCTTGATGAATCCCTAGTACCACAAGGATCAAATCCTTGATGCAATGCACTAGATGCTCTCAATTTTACAAAGAAATGCAATCTCAAAGCAAGTGAGTGAGTGAGAGGAGAACAAGGGCTCTAGAATGTCAAGAAAGCTTCTCAAACTGCCAAGCAACCTCACCCACCCACGGGGGTGAAGTATATATAGGCCCTCTCCTCTGAACTAGCCGTTACATTCAAAACGCGTGAAAAATGGCTCTCACGGACTGTCCGACCTGCCCCCTCAGACTGTCTGACTTTGAATCTAACAGTCATATAGCGCAGTTAAACATGTGTCAGAGAAAGCCGTTGGGATCTGACGGACTATCCGACCGCCACCCACGGACTGTCCGAGACGGATCATGGACAGTCCGATCAGCGCGGACGGACGGTCTGATCCCCTGGAACGTTGAAAACCATCTCTGTTTAAATTGAGCCTATTTAATATGGACTGTCCGATCCTCATCACAGACAGTCTGACAGTCAACGCACAGCTTGCCAAGTCATCGCACATGGGCCCACCAGTCAGCACAGGTCACGGACAGTCCGATCACATACCACGGACAGTCCGACGACAGTTCAGACAGGGTCCAAATGGAATTGTCTAAGATTTTCAAAATAAAGTTCAACTCAGATTTCACGGATTGTCTGACCTAGTCCCACGGATTGTCCGACCAGTCTCGATAGAACTAGATTTTCACCAAATTTTCAACTACGCTATTTCTCAAGTTAGTTACCACTCATCTAAAGGCACGACATGCAAGTCAATGATCAAAGTGGCACTATAGACATGTCAAGCCAGTGACATTGATCCCTCTTGATAGTACGGCTATTTAACCTATCAACCCGGTCATTTTCATTCTCTAATCGCCTCATGACTGGTCAAAGAAAAAGCCCTATCTTTTACCTTTGCCTTGAGCTTTCATGATTCATAGCGTCCATGCTATTTGCACATCATCTTATGAAGCTCATTTCAACCCCTGGGACTAACCTATTCTCATATTATTAAATGAAATTGTTAGTCCACAAAGATTGTTATTAATTACCAAAACACAATTAGGGGCCTAGATACCTTCAGCACCGCCCTTGCTCTGGACACCTGAGATTCGGTCCTAGGGTCGGTTTAGTGCACAAGGTCGGTTCGGCCGAACTGGGCTTGCAGCCTAGTAACCCTCCCGTGCGGTGCCTTTGGTCCTGGATGACTTGGGTTCTCTCCATTTCGCTCATGTCATGCTTATTTACTTGGTTTGGCCCGGGGTTGATGATGTCATGGGCCCACATGGCTTGCACCGTCATTGTACAGTCATTGCTAACGTGGACGAGACCTTCTGGCTATGATTTGCTTCATGGAATGCATATGGCTACGGGGGTAAACCCGACCGAACCAAGTGGTTCGGCCGAATTGGCCACATTTATCCCTTTTAGCACATATTTTTCGATTATGTACCTACAGATTGGATATTCACCAAAATTCATGGAACTTTATTAGAATACAAACCTAAGTGCATGGAACAACATATATAACCTCATTTATTCCCGAGAATTGGTGGTTCAAATCGTGCCGTAACAACCGCCAACAAAGAGCTTTACCAGAACTTTAGAAGACAACTCTGGAACCCTGAGTGAAGCTCGACCCTTACTCTAACTTCCAACTAGACTATCCTAACTCTACATCTTAAAATAGGGTAACGGAGACTGTTGGCAGTCGTTACGGCACGTTTTCGACCACCAATACTTGGGAATAAAACAGGATATATGTGACATTCCATGTACTTAGGTTTACTTCTAATAAAGTTCCACGAGTTTTGGTGAGTTTCACTTGTGCATGTACAACAACAAGAAATACGTGCTATAGGGGTCGGAAATGACCGATTCGGCCGAACGATTCCGTTCGGCCGATTACCGCCTTAGCCATATACGATAGAGCACAACCGGGAGTCATCCACATCAATGATGACCAAGCGATGACGACGCATGACACATGGGCGACCACCATCTCATCCTAGGCCAAATCAACACGAAGGGCATCAACCCAAGCCAGCCCAGGAGGTCCACAAGCAAGAGGCGGTGCTAGGGAGGACGGCCATGGGCCAGGCCCAGTTTGGCTGAATCCCAACCTTCGACCGAACTGCCCCCAGCACCAGATTCGACCAAGGCAGCAAATCCTGGCCCTTGGGAGCAAGGGCAGTGCATCCCTCGGTTCGGCCGAACTGGGCAGTTCAGCCGAACCAGAGGATTCGCCCGAATCAGGGAAACCGCCCTCTAGCTCCCTTGGCGGTTACTCTAACCCAACCGTCATTGCAAGCTATAAATACAGTGGTCCAAGCCCTGGATCAACACACACCAAGCCAAGGAGCTCTCATTTCCACTTCTCTATAGTAGAGTTAGGATAGTTTAGATGGGAGATAGAGTTGAGTCGAGCTGTGCCTCGGAGGTTCCAAAGTCGTCTTCAGAAGCTCTGGTATTAGCTCTTGTATCTTTTTCTTTTCCTTCTACAGTACTTTGAGTTATCAATATAGTTATCTTTGTCATCTTATTTAAGTTATTTATATCTTACTTCTTCTTTAGTCTAGTTGCAAGTATTTCTAGTTTAGACTATAGTTGTTGTGATCCTAGATCTCCCAGTTCTAGATTCAAGTCTTTGCCTTGGCGGGTTCTTCATTTCTGCTTAATACTTGTGGTGAACTGTCACTGGGGTATTGACAGGATTGCTTGCTTCTGCTAGCGGAGTAAGTAGATGTAGTCTAGTGTGGGTGTGGTACCTAGACTAGTCCGTAACCTTAGAATATCCCTGAGCTGGCGCGGAGGTGGTAACCGTAAGGTGGTGACAGCCCTATACGGTCTTTGTAACCCATCACGCCTGGCTCGGCCTGTAGGATCCCCAATCGTGTAGGGTTGGAGGCACCCCTTCTCATCCCTTTCTGTGTGTCTCCGGTTCTGTGTCCCGAAGTCGAGGTCTCAGCTTATCTTGATCTGATAGAGCTAGTTCTCAACCCTTGTATTCTAACCCGAGTAACCCAGATAGACAATACCCTGGAGTCCTCTATCTCTTGTCATTGTCCTCCCAACTATCTACTCCTTCTCTTTCCTATCTGAGCCTCCCTTGAGCTGTGTGTCACGGTATATCCACTCCTATCCAATACCGTTATCCCCCGTCTTGTTAGTTGTGTATCGTTCTCTGATAGTCTCGAATATCTGTTTGCTAGTACTCTTTCCATAAGCTTCCCTGCGGAAATATAAATTACGATACCTCAGAATACTCGCTGGTGAAGTGCTACAGCGGTGATTCTGTGCGTTTGTAGAATATTTATATATTTTACTAAGCCATAAGGAAAACCACTGAAACACTCCTTACCCCAGTACTGGGATTCTCAATCCTGATATTTGATCGTAAGAAGTGTCAATAGAGACTTGGTCCCAAGTGGTGTGTGTTGGAATGGCGAGATTGCAACTCTATTCATAGGCTATAGCTGGAGGGGGGACGCAGTGGCCAAGGCATTAAGGCCACTCCTACCGAAGTCCCCACTTCGGTCGAAGTGCCCACTTTGGCCTAAGTGTGGATCTTTTACTGCATTTTCGTCTGACGCTCTAGATTACTTACTGGATGGCATTTTCCTATGTAAATGTCAAGACTTGTGTGTGGATAAGTTCATCTGAAGTGATCACTTCGGTCGAATCCACCTACTGCCTCGGTTGACCTACAATCCACCGTCATTACCACATGAACGTCCAGGATTGCCCACCATCAGCTGGCTTTGGTGTGGTTATGTTTGTTTGCCCTAGATTGATGACATTAGCGATCCATGTGACTTTTTCTGGACTTCATTGGAATCAATGCTCTGGACCTTCCTGGCTGTGTTTCCTTGCATGGGGCTGTGCCACATTGGAATAGGCTAAGGGGGCTAGTTTAGCCGAACTGGACACTTTGGCCGAAATGGTCATTTTGCCCCCTTTAGCCCACATTTTGTTCATTGATATACTTGCACGCCACATATTCATGAAAGCTTGTGCAACTTTTTTAGAAATAAACTAAAATATATGAAATGAACCATATGTCCGCGCCTTATTCCCGAGAATTGGTGGTAGGAATCATATCGTAACAACCGCCAACAAGCTGCCCCAAGCCTAGACCTTTGCTCGTCCTCGAACAAAGCCAAAGACTTAGGCTCAGTGAATCAGGAGTTGCTATAATGTTAGTATCTTGCAAGTAGTGGATATACACAACTAGCACTCTATAGTAACTTGAATGATTGATAGAGTGATAACTTACCTTCTTACCTATGGGTCGTATAGCAATCTCCCCATCTTGGGCAATTGAAAGGATGAATAGCTTGACTTAGTATCATTCCACCCCTACTCTTTCTAGGATCCCAGCTCGGAGTTTTTTTTCAAAATTGTTTTGCTAGGTAAAACAAAGTTTCTCAATTGGTTTACTCGATTGCTCAAGTAGTGATTGTATCCACATCAAAGGTTTTGCCTTATTTTCCTCCTACTTCTAATAAGGCTTTTGTGTAGCTCAGGTAAGGAAATGGACAAAGGAATACCTGCATCTTATATTTTGGGAAGTAATAAAACAGACCTTAGGAGGATCAAATCATACTCTTAGATCGAGAAGTGCAAGTGTGTGGGTATTAGGAGTGGAATATGGTGAAAACTCCTTGGTATGATTCTTCCTCTCTTTGAATTTATTTTCAGCAGATGGACTATCTCTCTTTTTCTTTTCTTTCTCTCTTTCTTTCTTTTTGCCATGCTTTGAGCATGTTTTATCTTTTTTTTCATGTTTTTGCGTAGCCCATGTGTGTTGGCGGTCGTTACGGCACATTTTCGACCACCAATACTCGGGAATAATTGAGGATATATGTGACATTCCATGTACTTAAGTTTATTTCTAACAGAGTTCCACGAGTTTTGGTGAGTTACACTTGTGCAGGTACAACAATGAGAAATACGTGCTATAGGGGTCAGAATTGACCAATTCGGCCGAACGACACGATTCGGCCGGTTACCCCCCTTAGCCGTAAATACCACGGGGAGCCGTCCACGTCAACGATGACCAAGCAACAACAACACATGACACGTGGACAATCGCCAACTCATCCGGGTCCCACACAACATGAACCCCATCAAGAGAAGGCGGCCAAGGACATCCAGGACGCAGAGGCGATGCACGGGAGTGGGCCTGGGCCCTGAGGCCTGTTCGGCCGAACAGAGGCGGTTTTGCCGAACCGCCCCCAGCCAGCAACCGCCTCCAGGGGGTGAATCCTGGCCCCTGGTGGCCAGGTCGGCGCATCCAAGTGTTCGACCGAACCACAAGGTTCGGCCGAACCGCCCTTCTTCGCCCGAAGTCCCAGGGGGTACCCCCTTGGTCCCTTGACGGTTACTCCACCTCAAACCGCCATGGACACCTATATAAACAGTGGCACACCTCTTGTATCACACACATACCAAGCCAAGGAGCTCTCATTTCCACTTCTCTCTAGTAGAGTTAGGATAGTTTAGTTGGGAGTTAGAGTCGAGTCGAGCTTTGCCTCGGAGGTTCCGGAGTCGTCTTCAGAAGCTCTGGTATAAGCTCTTGTATCTTTTCCTTTTCCTTTTGCAAGACTTGAGTTATCAATATAATTATCTTTATCATCTTGCCTTTGTAATTTATAGCTTGCTTCTACTTTATTCTAGTTGCATCTATATCGTGTTTAGACTATAGTCGGTTCTAGTTCTAGTGCTTCTAGTTCTTGTTTAAGTCTTTGTCTTAGTTGGTTCTTCGACTTAGCTCAATATTTGCTAGTGAACTATCACTGGGGGTATTGACGGGCTGCTTGCTTTTGCTAGTGAAGTAAGTAGTCGTTGGTTAGTGTGGGTGTGGTACCCAAGCTAGTCAGTGGCCTTGTTTTGCCCCCAATTCAACGAACGTGTGGTAGCCGTTAGGTGGTGACAGCCCTATACGGTCTTTGTAATCCACCTCGTTAGTCTCGGCCTGTAGGATCCCCCAGTGTGGAGCTGGTGGCACCCCTTCTCATCCCTTTCTGCGTATCACTGGTGTCCATTGTCCCGATGCTAAGACATTAGAGTTAACCCAGACCTTCCAGTGCTGGCTCTTTAGCCGCTGTATCTTTAAGCCCGAGTGACATAGACAGATAAAGTCCATAGGAATCCTCTATCTCTTCTCGTTATCCTCCCAGCTATCTATACCTTC
Organism: Echinochloa phyllopogon; assembly: GCA_033239725.1. NCBI lineage: Eukaryota > Viridiplantae > Streptophyta > Magnoliopsida > Poales > Poaceae > Echinochloa > Echinochloa phyllopogon. Next base: position 50,345,325 of record BTCW01000012.1, on the reverse strand, counting down.
GCTCTCTTACTTGGGTCTCCCTTGAGCTGTGTGTCACGGTATATCCACTCCTATCCAATACCGTTATCCCCAGTCTTGTTTAGTTGTGTACCTTTCTCTGATAGTCTTGAATACATGTTTACTAGTACTCTTGCCAAAGCTTCCCTGCGGAAATATAAATTACGATATCTCAGGATACTCCTAGGTGAAGTGCTACATCGGTGATTCTGTGCGCTTGCAGAATATTTATATATTTTACTAAGCCATAAGGAAAACCACTGAAACACTCCTTACCCCAGTATTGGGATTCTCAATCCTGATATTGGATCGTAAGAAGTGCCAACAATGTGCAGAGGGAATCATGGAACATGGAGAATTTATTTCTAGATGGATGATGGAAATGTTTTGGTAACTCTCAGTGTAGGAATTTGCAAGTGAGAGTGGCGTGTACGTGAATCTCAATCTTCAAAGCATGAAGTGTTCCTCACAAAGGTCACAACAATTTTACAAAGCTCACTAAGATAACAAGCAACATATGTATGAATGTTTTTCAAATAAGCTTAACATATGGCTTTGGTAGGCATTTTCACTAATGAGGAACTTAATATTTGAATTTTTCTTGAAAACAAAAGCATCCGAGATTTTCGCCGTACTAAGAGCAAAAGCAAGAACTTAACCATAGTCTCATTATATCATTCCTTACAACAACTTAGATTTTGAACAACAAAAATAAAATCACTAAGTTTTGTATGCCTAGTGGAGATAAGAAACCTACATATATAGCAGCCATTTAAGGATGATGAACTTAAAGGACAGGACCATCCTGTTGGCGATGAGAATGCATGCGGAGCACAACACTGGCCAGGCCAGGTCACAAGACACAATGTACCCTAAACCCCACCCAACGTCGCCGCCTTTGGAAAAAATAATCAAAACTTTCACATGTTTCTAGACTGTAACCACAAATTCTACTGGTCCGCCTCCAATACCAATTCCCACTCACCGCCACTGAGGCAACCCAACTGAGGTCCTGATCCCAAAGGCCACGAATTGGGAGCTTCCCTATGAAATAGGGACCAAACCCTAGGCGTCCACCAGTACCTGCCATGTGGGATCAGATCCAGGAGGTGTAGGAATTCGGGTGGAGCGGCAGCCACGAGCGCCTCCAGATCGATCGGGGCTCCCTCGTGGTCAACAGTCATGAGGACGACTACGTGAAGGCAGCATCCATCGCAAGCCAACAATTGGTACATGGTGGGGGTTGGGGAGTCGGTTACCCACATAGATTAAAAATAATGAAGTGAAGATTTTTACCATAAAAACATAAGAGCAAAGTGCACTGGTGCTGGCGGTCCATAAACTAATCATGCCACATCATCTAGGTCTAACTACTATTAAAATGAGTTTCTAGGTCCCTAATATATTTAAGGGTGACCAATCCTATCGCGCCAGCTCACAACTGCCGACGTGGCGTGCCACCGTGTAAAAGCGGTCATGAGCTACTCGTGTGAGGCGTGGCAGGCGCGTGGATTTATCCACACAAGCCCCTATGTTAGTTTAAATCTTCATTCGCTTGTCCATCGATTTCCTCGTGGAGTTGAGTTGAGGCGGCGGTGATTGGGGAGGCACGTGCGGTGACTGACGATGAGGGGTGTTGATCGGAGAAGAGTTCCAAGGAGAGTTGAGCGTTCAACTGCACTGCTATAAGCCTATAAGGACTACCTATTCCCCTTGTAGGCCGACGATGGGTGCCAGATTAGGCAAGAAGGCGAAGCACCGCCTACATACGGTTAGTAATCTGAGCCCCCTTCGATGCTTCTCGTGGGTTTGTGTTAGATTAATGAGCAAGTAGATAGGCTCTACTGTGGAAAGATTTTGTTATGGTTAGGGTGAATTGGGGTTTTCTTTTGGATGTCATGTTTTGTCCCTAATCAGTATTTTTCCTTGGGGTATGTTACCATTACTTGTGATGAGTTTACTCTTGAAGTGCATCATGAGGGATTGTGATGGGAACTAGGGTGGCCCAATCTTCCATCGGTGAAGGCTAACTCATTTTGGGCGGAACGCAACACACCGATTCGGCTTCAAGTAAGCAAACTCAAACCGTGCAATCATAGCACCACGACTCGTCTGGTTATCAACCGTGTCACAACCCGGCTGACCTCAACAAGAAGGCTCATCCCTACCTACAAAATGAAGAACACAAGCAAGAACTCGAAAGAACGCAGCTCTCGATATGAACTGACACTGGAGATGAATGATTAAGCACAAAAGTTGGGGTTCTACATACTGATGACGGCGAAACTGTTCTCGACAGAATAATCTAAGCAAAACTCAAACCCTAATGTGGCAGCAGCTACTAATTATATGAGGGTTAGGGTGTGCATAACCCCCTAACCATAGCCAAAATGGACCCCCAACACGATTCACGGGCCAACAGCCCAAAAGATGGCGGCGCAGCACCCTGGCATATTCTGGATACCCACTTGTTTCGATGATTACTGATGACGCAGAAGGAATTTTGAGGTGGGACCAGTTTCATTGGAAAGCTTATCTCCTTAGCTTTCCAAGCATATATAGAACATCAAAAACCGAGCCCTTATGTGATCTGGGCGATGAAATTAGTGTGGGCTGATCCTGGTCTCCGAGGTGGACTCGAACTTGAGATTCTTTGGGCCTCCACCTTGGGGAATCGAATCGGATTAGCCTCGGACCTTCTTCATGAATTGAAAAACCTTTTTGGTCCCCTTCTTCTCCACCCCATGCACCAATCATAGACATATGTATGGGTGTCATGTCCTCATCATCCTCCCCTTCTTAACGAAAAGCCGTCTTTGGCGTCGTTTGTGCTCTAAGATGGCCCTGCACAACACGAAGAAACATGATGTTGGGGGAAAATACGGGAACTGAGAATATTGTGGGGCGTGACACGACCATATTTGCAATCTCCCAAAGTATCTTCTCCTATAGAGTTGTCGGCAAATACGTAGGCTCCTTGATCAAAATGCACGTGATCTTTTTCAATACTATCCTGCAAAAGATTAGAACTAACCAAACATAATGCAGTCACAGATGGTTGCATAATCGCTAGTATCTGTTCAATGCAAGAAAAATCAGCACTAGCACACATAGGTAACAACCAACAATGCTCCCCTTCTTGAAAGTGAACCTGATTCGTTATAGTAAAACTAGATGGACAATCTAGTTGATCACAATCTTTTACATCAAAATGAGATTTCAGATTTGCACAAATATAGACTTGATGCACCATATACTCTCCTTTATAATTATATTTGCCAATAAAATGATATGTATAAGTAGACAACCATGGCAACTCAGCACATCTAAATTTCACTTCCAAACTACTAAGAGCACATAAAGTATCAAACTCAACATAACACAAAGTATTTAAAGAAGTTAATAATTTTAGTTCCTCATCTGCACAAGTAATCAACATAATAATATTATTTTTAGCACATGTATATTGCTTCAAATCAAAAGTATCATGCTCCTTCTCTACTTGTGACAAAGGTAATACAAGAGAAGATCCTAGTATAGCATTATTTGCATCATTGGACGGTAAATTCAGCACATCAAGAGAGCTTTTACATGAAAATTTTACCTGTTCCTGTTCTTTTGTATGGTCATCTTCATTATGTACATGCTGCAAAATGTTAGGGACAAGAAAAGGGATTTTGTCCTCCTCCAAATATTGTACCTCATTTTGGCAAATAGGTGCAATTAATTTTGACACATTATCATCACCTAAAAGTTGTTTTTCAGTCATACAAGCATGTTCAAATAATTGTGAAAGAGAACTATAAGAGGGATCAACAAGAATATTCTGAATTTCAGGTCGAAGACCATGCAAGAATCTATTCTCGGTTGCTTCTATACATTCGTTAATTTCACAACATATTCTATACTTTTGAAACTCTTTATAGTATTCCTAAATAGACATATTGCCCTGCAATAACACTGCATTTTTCTAAGCAAATCACGTTTATAAGAAACAGGAATAAAACGAGCACGCATTGCTTCTTTAAGTTGTTCCCATGTACTAGGTAAGACATTAGTTGCAGCTAGCCCGTACCACCAAATAAAGGAAAAATCCTTAAACTCACTTGTAACTTGTTAAACTCTGTGTATCTCAGGAACTATGTGGGAATTAAACACATGTTCTACAGTCATCTCCCAATCAAGATATTCGCCTCCATCATAAGATCCAGAGTATGTTGGTATGGTAATTTTACCTCTCATACCTTGATGACTGTCGGCTACATGTAGTTGTGGTTTGTTCTTTTGTTCTATCCCTGCAAACATCTGTGCCATGATTCTTGCAATTTAGACTTTAAACAGAAACTATTGTTTGGTTTTGATCAAAATAAATCTCTATGAGTTTATATGTGTTGGTGGATGCACACTCTCACACGTCTTACCAAGCTCTTACAAGGTTCTTACCAAGGCAAAGCAGTGGACGGGACAACTGGAGGCTAGTTCGTGATACCTGTGAGGAAGTAGTACCAAGATTGCAAGGATCCTTCGCTGTACTGACCTAAAGTATGTATGTGGAGCTTGGAAGGAAAATATATAGTAGCAAGGATTAGCAATGATTCAATTCAGAAATTGCAAAATTGAAAATTAGTCCCAAGCTAGTCTATGTCGCCGGCCTAAACTCGTCTTGGACCTAGATTAAGCAAGTAACAATACAACTATGCACAGCGACACAATGGATGCAAGCACTTCTAAATTTTTTTTCTTTTATATTTCCTTTTTCTTCTTTGTTTTTTTGATGATGCGGCTTTTTTCAGCACCTTTTCCTCTTTCTATTCTCTTTTTTATATCATAGTGCCGCAAAACAATGATTACAATGAAATAATTTTTGGCACAACTCAAGGCACTTTTTGCTAGTGGAACAACACCAGCAACAAATATGGGGTGCTAGCAAAAATATATACAGGAAACAATCCTCGCGCTCCACTAGCAGACTTGACACTAAAGACCAATAACGACACCTAGACACGTCGAACACAACAACACAACGAGGTACTAAAATTAAGAAAAGCAATCTGAATAGAAAAATTGTGAGGCGGTTATAGGACAGCGGAAACACAATGAATAAATACTTTTGTGGGGCAATTTTCTAGAGTTTTAGGACAATGGAACAAACTGAACAACGAAGGGATACAACTGATGTGAACATGCCGGTAAACCTTTCTCTGGATACCACTTGATGGGAACTAGGGTGGCCCGATCTTCCGTCAGGTGAAGGGTAACTCGTTTTGGGCGGAACACTACACACCGATCTGGCTTCAAGTTAGCAAACTCGAACCCTGCAATCTTAGCACCACGACTCCTCTGGTTATCAACCGTGTCACAACCCGGCTGACCTCACCAAGAAGGCTAATCCCTGCCTGCGAAACAAAGAACACAAGCAAGAACTCAAAAGAACGCAGCTCTAGATATGAAATGACACTGCAGATGAACGATTAAGCACGAAAGTTAGGGTTCTACAAACAGATGACGGTGAAACTGTTCTCGACAGAATAATCTAAGCAAAACCTAAACCCTAATGTGGTGGCGGCTACTGATTATATGAGGGTTGGGGCATGCATAACCCCCTAACCACGTCCATAATGGACCCCAACACGATACACGGGCCAACAGCCCAAAAGATGGCGGCGCAGCACCCTGGAAGATTCTGGACGTCCACTTATTTCGACGATTCCTAATAACTCAAAAGGAATTTTGAGGTGGGACCCATTCCATTGGAAAGCTTATCTCCTTATCTTTTCAAGCATATATAGAACGTCAAAAACTGAGCCCGTATGCGACCTGAGCGATGAATTTAGTGTGGGCTGCTCCTGGACTCCGAGGTGGACTCGAACTTAGTTTCTTTGGGCCTCCACCTTGGGGACTCGAATCGGATTAGCCTCGGGCCTTCTTCTTGACTTGGAAAACCTTGTTGGTCCCCTTCTTCTCCACCCCATGCACCACTCATAGACATATGTATGAGTGTCATGTCCTCATTAGATTGTTCATTGGTCATGGTTCAACCCGCTCATATCTAGATGGAAAAGTGGCTTGGTTCGATCACTGTCAAGCAGATACTTGGTCTCCCTTCAGGAGCAACTTGGCTACAAGAAGGATGAGCATCTGAAGATGTACTGGTTGTTGCTAGGGAGAACTCTTGTCAATGGACGCAGAATTATGGAGTCATATGGAGACACTAATTGCATGGTTTCTGTAATAGATATGGTGAAGAATTTAGTTATTTAATTGGATCATCATTACAACAATGAAGGATGTAACTAGGATGAAATTGTAGAAATCCAATAGCACAGTTGCCAAGGTTCTGAGCCCAAAGAAAACAACCTATGGTGAGAAAATTGTCGGTGAGAAACTGCCTGAGTTCTACAGCAACCTCAGGAAAAGGCAAGCTACTGATCTCCAGGACAGAGAGGGGCCAAGTACTAGTACTCATGATGATACGGGAACTGATGATGATGATAGTGGGGATTCAGACTTTGTGGATAGTGACTATGACTTAGATGATGAGGATGATGATCTATTTGCCGATAAGTTGATGAGGTTGTGGTTGATCAGGGTGCAGAACATGCAAAGATAAGGAAGGCTAAGAAGGTTGTTGAGGCTAGGATGAAGAGGCAACCTTTTTGTTACATCTAGCCTTGCAATGACATAACTCTATAGGAGAAGGTTGATGGACCAGAAGTGCTTCCTCCAGTATATGAGAAGATGCCTGGTAGGCCACCAAAGGCAAAGATGAAGCTGCCACATGAAGTTCAAGGAAAGCATGGACCTAAGATGTCCAAGCATGGTGTAGTGATGCGCTGCTCATGGTGTAAAGCTGATACATACAACAGGGCAACTTATGAACTAAGAAAGGTTGTCATACCTCCAATCCCACAACCAGTGATGCCGCCACCACCACCACTTGTTAATGAACCAGATAATGTTATTAACCCTGAGAATTTTGAGGTAACTGTTATGTTTCAATGCAATTTTCCACGTTTTCTCTTTTCGACAACTAAATATCTTGGTTTTGCTTAATTATAAGATGGAGGAAGAGCAGCTCATGGTGGAACAACATGTTGGTCAAATGATAACACATGATGACATCATGCTCTCACGGCTATATGGCATAACCATGCTTACTCAAATGATGATACATGTTATTCTGTCAAATGGAGGAACAACATGTCGGTCTGAATTTTTACAATTCATTTCAGTTGCTACCACCAATAAATATCAAATCTGAATATTTTCTTTTCTGTCAGCCAACACAATCCTCAAGGATGGAGCGACATACTACACCTTTGCCTGATTGTGCTTTCATTATCCAACTAGCCAACCTCAAGACCAGTTCCACCCACAACTGCTATCAAGGCTGGTAAAGCAAAGATGGCCAAGAGGACTGCTGCCTGCAGCCAAGAAGACTGCTCTTGCCAAGAAGAACGGACGTGCCAAGAAGTCTGCAACTGTCAAGAAGAATGCATGAACCAGCAATGCAATTTCATTTTGTGAATGACATGGTTTCCTTTTGGATAGAGTGAAATTCTTTTGTAAATGATAGACATTTGTATTTTGGATATATTAGGCTTACAAACTTTTTTTTGATAAAGGAAGTTTTATTGAAGTTTTTTTCAAGATGATTACAAAAACCTTGAGATGCTTCCGACCTCTGCATAGCTAAGATGCACACAGCCTAAAAAAAAAGAACACACTAATGACCCGCAATCCTTAGACTAGACTGCCACCCATGTGCCCAGGTAAAAAACTCCTTGGCCACCTGCGCCAATCGTTGACACGCCACTACCATATCTTGTGAGGTTGCCTTTTGCAGAATAGCCCATGTACGGAGCCAGTCAATAACCGAATAGATAACCTGCAAAGGGGTAGCAACATATTTCTTTTCAAATACCAAATCATTCCTGCATATTTTGCTTAGCTAGATTATCTTTTATTAAGACTACACCCTTACGGAGGTACCAAAGAAAGATCTTGATCTTTAATGGTGCTTTTATTTTCCAAAGTTGTTTATTTACGTTGGGGACATTGTTATGGATCATGGCCAAATAATGAGATTTCACCAAGAAATGTTCATTGGGATGCAAATTCTATGGCTGTACCAAACTGTATGGGTAACAGCCTGTATGTACTATATGGGTTAGGCTTACCAAACTCTCTGGCTGATAGTTAAGTCTTACGGTCACTAGATGTAATATATGGTGACAAACAAGTGCGTGGCACTTCATGAACCAGCAATATATGTCGTCAGTTTTCATTATCTAATTTGTGTCAACATCCATTTGATCTGGAGTACCAGCAACATCAAATTCATTTCATTCTTGACTGAACAATTACATCATTTGTTCATCTGGACTACCAGCATCATCCCAAGAATGAAGACAGCAACCATACAAACAGTTAGGACACATCTCAGTAACCAGGCTATTTCGTGGCCTGCGTCCAACAATGACCCACCTAAGCCTATCATAATAGACATTTCAACATTTCCTTCGTCTTATGTCCACTCCTCTCAGCATTTGACACAAACTGAACATTGACCATGGCACCATCATGAACTTCAAACATCATCTCTTGTGTGTGTTTCCAAATATTGGATATAGCCTTGCTCCCAGAGCCAAAATGGGCACCCAGATCCATCACTCTAGAAAACAATAACTAAATGGTGAACATTCCTCTTGTCATTGAAAAAAAAAATCAAATGCACTTCGGACAAGTGTAGAATATTTCGCCTTTGGACCATGGCTTCTTCGATATCAACTCAACCACCCTTATGTACCTGCAATCTGAACAAATGATGAGCGGCGGCTTCACTCACCCTATGTTCCTAATGGACGACGAGGACGTCGAAACCCCAGCCATTAGCTACCAATCGGGAGCGTCGGGAACTACTTGAGGTTCTAGTTAGGCTCTATCAAATGGAAGAACAATGGAGAAGAACAAGGGAGCATGGGGACAACAGAGAGGCGCTACGATTCGGGTGGATCAGGAGTCGCCGGCGGCGGCTCCTCGGCCTAGATCAGAACCGGATCAGAACCGAATGGACCTAGATAATTCAGTGTTTACCATTCTCGGGGGTTAAATGCATTAGTAAATTTCCTCTATGCCGTTAAAAAATACAGCTCATTCTTATGTGTCATTTAAAATATATTCATCTCTTCACTGCCATAATTTTAGTTTCTCCTCTCCTCCACTACCTGCCATTCCGTCAATTAAGTCCAAACGCCGTTTGCATCGGAGTAGGCTGAGGTACCGCGCGTCAAAGTTTTCTCATGTGGGCATGTAGCTCTCCACCGCCACATCGGGCCAACGGACCTGCAGTGCGCCTACCTCGCCTCCTTGCCTAGGGGAGCGGCGGCGGCCTGCGCGTCTGCCCACAGATAGCGGCGGCGGCCTATGCGCGTGCCCGCGGATGGGAGCGGCGGCGGCCTCGCTCGGCTCTGCTCGCGGACGGGAGCGGCAGCGGCGGCCCGCACGCGTGCCCGCGGAGGGGAGCAGCGGCGGCCTACGCTCGGATCTGCAAGTGGATGTGAGTGGCGGCCTGCGCGCGTCCCGCACCCAGGTGCGGCGTGCCCGCGGAGGAAGACCAGCTGCGGCCTCGTTCGGCCTTGCCCGTTGACGGGAGCACCGGCGGCCTCGGGTATTCTCTTGTCAAACGGGAGCGGCTTCAGCTTGGCTCTACTACCTCTCCTCGTGAATGAGAACACCGGTGGGGTTTTTTTTTTTTTGAAATAGCAGCAGTGGTGTTGAGCTGCGGTGGTTCCCCTGGCCCACCTGTCATTCATAGATGAAAATCACCAGCCGTGACTTAACCGACGGAATGGCATGTAGGGATAAGAAATTAAAAATAATAACACTGAAGGGATGGATATATTTTAGATGACATGTAAGGGATGAGTTGTATTTTTTAATGGTATAGAGAGAATTTATTCTAAATGCATAGTGCCACCAATGACTCCATAGGCGAGAAAAGTTCCATCCAATCTAATGTGGCATGTCACGTCGGTAGACGTTGGCTGGCGCGATAGGATTGATTACTCTTAAATAGATTCGGTAATGCATGGGATAGGGCGTCCGACACATCGGACGACCCGTCCATTCATTTCCGCGGCGCCGCTGTTCCGCCTCCCACTGCTCGCCTCTTTTATGCCCGCGGATGTTGCTCTTCTATCCCATCGCGCTCCTCGCGTCCGTCGCCACCTGCTGCTCATCCTGCTCCTTCGGTCCACGCGCCGCCACCGCCGCCTCTTAATCCTCGCTCCGCGCCGCTGCTACTCCACGTGCCGCACGCCGTCCCACCCTGCTCCTCCGCGCACCACCGCTGCTGCCCTCTCCATGCTCCGTGGTGAGAGAGAGGTGAGGAGGAGGATGCCGCCGGCCGTGGGGAAGATGGACGTCGACCTCGTCTATGTCGCCGCTCCTCCACGCCGCCCGCCGCCTCCCTCGTCGCTCCTCTGCGCCGGCGGTGGCTCCCCTCCTCCGTGTCACCACCGCCGCACCTCGTCACCGCCGCCGCACGTCGTCCCCGTCTCCCCGCGCCGCCACCACTCTCCCATCCCTGCTCCTCCGTGTCACCACCGCCACTCCTCTGCAGGTGCCGCCGTCGCCGCGCCATCTCCTTCGCGCCATGCCCGTGCAGAGTCATGGCGACGCCATGCCCGCCAGAGGAGGAATGGAGGAGGGCTGTGGGGCGCCATGGCCGCCGCACCCCAGCTCCTACCACCGCCGGCTCGAGCCAGCCATGGATGCGGCGGATCCGCCGCCGGCGAGCAGGGGAGAGGGTGGCTCGCCGACGGGAGAGCAGAGGGAGCGGCGGGCGGCCAGGGGAGGTAGGTGCCGCATTTGCTCTTTTTTTCTAGGGTTTTACTCCATGTTGCAAGAGCATATTTCGTGTGTTTCGAATGTTCTAGATGAATGTTGCAACTGTTTAATGAGAATGTTGCAAAACTAGATCTGGAATGTTCTAAGGTTTCGATCTATGTTGCAACAACAGGTTTGATGTGTTTCGGATGTTCCAGAAGAATGTTGCAACAGTTTGATGTGAATGTTGTAAAATAGATCTAAGATGTTTCGACGTTGCATATGTTTCACATGTATATTGCAAGTATTTCATCCGGATGTTGCATTTTCATTGAGAATTTTCCGTCTGCTGCCGTGTGTGGCTGGGTGTCGTGAGCACGCCGTTGTAATGTTTCAAACGTTGACTATTCATGTTGCAGATACTACTTTTTAATGTTGCATACGTTATTTTTGGACGTCTACAAATTTTACATGCAACGCAACATCATGTCATGTTGCGGCAGGATTTTTTTGTGCATGCTACAGCACCGTCTGTTACGAATACTTGGTTGTGGTTGCGCCACGTCACCCTCTTTTTTTCCTCTATTCTACACACGTGTGTACGTAAATGCTTGGATGTTATTTGTCCACGTCATCTGTCCGATATTTACATTAGAATCGGACGTCCGGACGCTTGCGCTACCGAAATAGATCAGGGACCTAGATATTTTAATAATAGCTGGATCTAGATGACACGACCAAATTTGTTTATGGACCACCAGAGCAGTTTGATTAAAAAATAACCATGTTATAACTATTACCATTCTGTTCGTCTTCCTTTCGTTCTCTCTGCTCGCTCAGACAACCCGGATGCCTCCTCACCGCCGGCCTGGTAGCAACCTTGCAAGCTACAGCCACCGCCGCCGCCACAATTCTGGTCCACGAAAAATTAGATAATAGCATCAAAAGAACCAATATTTAGATTCATACCATAAGCGAAGATTTTTACCGTAAAAAATAACCGTGGTAGAGCATATTCAAGAAATTAGCTAAAAAACTAGTCAAATTTACTGATTTCGCTACTCTCAAAAATAGATTTGTCTAACAAATAAAAGAGCAATCCAACAAATTCTATAAAGATGACCAGTGAGTTAGTCTAGCTAAAAAATAGCTAGCAAATTCTGTAAAGATGACTAGTGAGTTAGTCCAGCTAAAAAATAGCTAGCGAATGAGGTGCGATGTAAAGCCAGGTGTCTGTTGGAAACGTTTTTTCTCTGATAGTAGCTAAATTTAACTTTTTAACGCATTTCGGTAGACTGAATTCTCGGCCAGTACCAGTGGTCTGAAATTCAAAAACCACGTATACCTGCCTAGGTTCAGTATCTTCTATAAACTTGATTACATATACTTAGCAAGTGCTTTTAAACATAACTGAAAATGTGAACCAACCAGTAATCACCAAAGCACCCACAAGTCCATTTTGCACAACTTTATTTGCTAATTTTCAACGCCATGTAAGGCTAACACTCCTAGAATCTCAGTTTGGCGCATGTTTGTAAACATGCCATAACTTTACCAATGACCATGATATTAACATGTACTCCCTCCGTCCCAAAAAAGAAGACACCCTAGAAATTCTAGGACAGATTAATAAGAAAGTAAAATGACCTTGATTGCCCCTAATTATTAGTCATATTTGGCACTAATTGGTTATTGCATGCACATGTACCTACTAAATATAGTAAAATGACTTGTTTTTTGGGACAAATTTGAATCCTAGAGTGTCTTCTATTTTGAGACGGAGGGAGTACATGCGAACATTACTTATGTGCATTTACAACCATGACTCACGGCTGAACATACAACATTATTGCCCAGCCTCTATAAGCTTCCTCTCGACAAAATACAGCCGCTGTTCACAAGAATAAATACTTTCAAAATTGAAGACAAGATCACTCATCTCTGTACAGAAACATATATCGCCTATGCCAAAACCGATGTTGTAAGTGGTTGCAGAATCCTGTTGATTCTACAATGACCCTCCAGGTGTGGATTAGGCTGCACTGATTGGAGAGTCCCTGATTCATTCATTTCTATTTTATCCTCATGCAGAAATCAATTTCATTCGGGATTCCCTACGGACCAAAATGTTACAACAATGAGGTGGGTCACCTCAGGTCATCTTGCTCTGGATTTGCCTGTGGACATGTACAAGAAACTCAACATAGGAAAGGCCACCTGGTGCCTTGTCCTCAACTAATAGTGAACGGAAGAAATCTCCTGCAGTACAACAGTGAAGTGTTAGGATAACAGAAATACAGAAAAGGTAACCAAGGTCAAGAAAATCATAAGACTAACCAGATGGGTCACCCTTTTTGCATAGTCTCAATCTGCAAAAACAATCTTGGAATGTCAAGTGTTGGAACCAAGTGGTTTGTATTGTCAACATAGTTGAGAGTCAGGTGTACACAGTACCTCAAGTAAGAGCATCTCTGGCGCCTTATTTCATTCAACACCTCATTTACTTTCCTAGAGAGTTCATTATCAAACGGCTCCAGTACCAACTGAAAAAGGTCATTAATCAAATTTATAGCAATTGAGAAATGTCTAGGGCACACAATACAGTTCCATGATCTTGCCTGTAGGACACAAATAATTCTGTAGGGTGAAGACAAGGATTTTTTTTTTGGAAGTGTCCTACAGGTGAATCCTGTAGATAAATTCCTCAATTTTGGGGAAATTGGTCTACGTACGGCACATCTTTGGGTTTGGAAAGAACTGTAATGAATAATCATCTATGCTATGATCCATATCTGGGGCGAATTTAAAAACCATGGGGTAACAGAAATAGATGGCTAGGTGCAAGACTGACCTGATTTGGTACTCCAGACAAAGACGACACACCAAATATCTGTTCGAGGGTCACGGGGTTGACTGAATTTCCCACATAAATAAAACCATCCTCACCATTTTCCAACAAATAAACTCCATCATCATGTATATTCTCACTATTGAGTGTAAGGGGACTCGGTACAATGGAATCATCATCATCCTACACAAAAGTTGCAGCTAAAAATTCACTAATAGTTCATATGACTTTGATGTGAAAGATAGCAAAAAAGTCTTAAGACTCCTGTACCCTTGATGTAAGATCATGGAGGGCAATCATCCTAGGAAACACCAATGGAATAGCTAGTAACACGGAAATTGAAGAGACAATAGAGGCCCAATAGGACCGATCATCCAATCTCCCATCATTGCGCAATCCTACACTTTTAGTTAATGCTGAGAAATCAAATAAAAATAGTTAGTGAAGTTGCAGATATGATTATAAGTGCGTCAAAGAGTTTGAGAATTGCACACCAGATAGAAAGCAATCATACCTAGAGTATACAGTGGCAGAAGTTTCAGAGCCTCTGGAAGAATCAATTGCCCAGAAGAACTTACAGATGCACAATACTTTCGGTATGACTGGAGGATATTGATGCATGTACTAGTTACTTGGTCCCTAACTTGAGATAGAGGAACTGATGGAATTCCATTTGCAGCTACATATGCAAAATAAGTCAGTATACTATGATATTTTTGTATGCTACGTTACAATGTGTAAAAACTGCTTTACTTAAATACATCAGTTTAATGAGCTGATTACTGCAGAAGTAACAAAAGTAGATACTAATGAACATAACAGTCATTTTACCTTGCTTTACAACATATGTGAATTGTGTTTCCAGATCAGCGTATCGGAAAAGGTTACTGAGCATATTTGTGCATGAAAGCGAAAGGTTTATGACCCGTATCCTCCTTTGGCCAAAAACTGTCGTGTAAAGAAGTGCACACTGAAAATGCAGCACAGATCACACATCAGTACTGATTGCTTACTACTATTGGTGAACTGATAATATAAAAGAAGACATAGAAAATGCAATTTGAAATGCATTTACACCAGACATTCCAAAGCTAGAACGATTCCCACATACTGAGCAAAGATAAGGTCTGGAAAATTTCTCCTGGGTATTCAAGAAAAAGGAAAAGAAAACCTCTGGCAGCAGAAGCTAACCAACTAACAATACATATCGGGCCTACTTTTCATGTACCAGTGCAAGGATAAAAATATCATTTAGCAATGACTGTGACTCGACATAGTATTGGCCATATTTTTACTAAATATAAAATGACATCAAACTTTAAACTTGGCAAGTCTAATAGTCTTGGCACAAGCCAGTTCCTAGCTAAACACTGCTACTGTTAGTTCATTTACAAGCATGCCCCATGCAGTACAAGATCTTTTTTAGTCAGTATAGTAGGGGACCACATAAGTCAGTAACTAGCCATAACTGGTACCACCCAGCATTGGTAACAGGTATAAGCCCAGGTTGCTGAACCACACACTACTGAAGCATTGTTCTGGGTGGTACAAGCATGAGCTTATTTCACATAAACTTCTAGTTGTAATTATACTAATATAAATCAGAAAGTAGTCTGTCATCCATCCCCCTATTTTTGAAACTGAGAATAATTGGTGATTGAAATTATTTAATTCTGTTGCCTCAGGATGATACTGGTGAAACCATAATAAAATCCATTCAGGTAACTGAACTTATGTTTCCCATGATTACCTGGAATGCACATTCTGAATTTTCCTGCAATTTGTCATCGTGCTTAAATGTAACCATTATAGCTTTGTCCGAGTCAATCTGCGCCAAAGGAGTGTCTTAAGAAACTGACAAAGAAACAGCAGATAAAGAATGCAGCGGCAAAAAAGCATGAAACATTATATCATTTCTGTTTCTACAGATCATGGCACCCCACACCAATGTTTTATATTTACAAATTTTCTTGTTAAACTCAAGGAATTAAATTAATCAGTCAGTCCAATGTCCTGAACTCCTAATGGACCCCTGTCTGTATGCTCTGCTTATCATGTTTTTTTGTAGTCTTGAATTCTCCTCGACCTTAAAAATGGTCTATTACCAAATTGACAACTACAGCAAAATATTGCATAATTCTGGCTTCAGAATTTGAAGTTCGTAATTTATCATTTGAAAATGGAACCAGCCCCTCCACAGCAGCATTGGGTACATGTAGATTAATAAGATTAACAACTGGATATTTTGGATGGGCAAGCCGTTGACATGCATGTATTCAAATATTACCCCACAACATGACTTGAAAGCTGTCTTTGAGACCAAAGAGCATTCCCGTAACTGCATTAGATCACTCATCAATCTTAATTACTCACCGCAGGAAGATCAATATCAGTAGGAACACGCTTGCAGAAATTGCCAAAGTAGTCTTGAACTTGGAGTCCCTAATGACACATTCGAAATAGATCGGAAAGCGAAGTTACTATCACAATATGGTACAAAAAGGTAAGAGAAGGTTTGACATATACTCACCTGACTACACCTGACACGCATGACAGCCTCAAAACCTTGTGGTCTACTAATATTCCATCTAAGATCATTATATAGTTTTGCTGGATCCGAGAGAGCAGAAAATGGGTAATAGTAGTAAACCTGCAACATAAACAATAGAATCAAACAACACAAACAAGTAGAAAGGCTGGTTTCAAGAATTGGCTATACAATTGAGCAGCTATGATATGAAAATTAGATCTACATATGAGTATTAGCTTCCAAGTAACCTCACAATTTATAAACCTGCATATCAATGCATAACAAGATATAAAAAAGGTCCTTAAGACACCTTAAGTGCTAAATGGTACATCAAACAGACAAAATCCAATCATTTGTGTTCCTATTCTGTCACAACATACTATGGCATTCTGAAAGAAAACAAATATCAGTATGCATGTATGGTACTGACTGCAACATGTAAAACATGTTGACAAATCTTTCCAGCCATGGTTGCACACATTTATGCTTGGCAGTATGGCACAAAGGCAAACAGTATATGCAGATTAGTCTTGATCAATCCTTCACCGCAAATATAGCCAAAAACTGATCTGATACTTTGGGAACTGAATAGCTATGCTTGTGCTACAGTGAGGATTTCCCCCTTCACATATTTACTCTTTTCTATGTCCAAGTAATAGTCTAATGTTATTCATTGAGGTACTGTTCATGTGACCAGTAAAGTCATGGTTACTGCAGAAATTGGCAAACCTAGGGATAGCTACGATTTCTTAGCCATATGCTATTGTAAGAGTATGATAATATACATTAAGATTGTTATCATAAATAAATAGGATAACAACAGAAGCTGACAATGCTTGGCCTTCTTCCCCAGTGTTTACCCCGCGATCAAAGCATCGTCACATCAAACATCAACTATATTTAGCTCTAGCATGTTGCAGATTTGCAGAGTTACAGGATCAATAAATCAAACATGTTAAGCAAACCCGGGCAACTATTGAATAGAGGCATACCCGACCACCAGTTGTATTGGGAACAACTGATATTGAAGCAATATCTACATATGCCTGCGTGCTAAGGAACACATCTACACAAACCTGATAAATGAAAAAAAGGAATTGGATGTTATTCGATCATTTAGATATTATAAATATATCGAAACTCTCAAATAACATAGAAACTAATGTTTTCTTACTTGGTACTCAGCAAATTCTAGTGCCATTGTCTTGAGAGTCTTATCAACAGGCTGAAGAAGTTTATGTGCCTCCTGTAGAGCATACAAAATATTGTGATAGATCAATAAAATAAGGTTCAATGTTACCGGAGAAAAAATGGTAGTGACCAGGCAAATATGAATATGTTACATGTACAGATGCATCCCTCGGAAATGAATCATACCTTATCTCCCGTGGAAATGTTTGATTTACCTTCAGCTTCCCTAGAAGATAATGAACCTATTCCTATGGATGGTAGCACTGCAAAGCACCAATAATAAAACGTTAACATTTCCATCATTATAACCAATTACAGATACTAAAAACTGTGGCACCAGACAGGGTTTACTATTTTATTTTGCCATGCTTAATATCAGTTCCATGCCTATGATCAACTATCAGGTAGTTTTTGGTCAAGGAAAGCAATGACCAGCAGCTAAACAATAGAGAATGACAATTAATCTGGCAAAAATTGTGATAATAGCTGGGACAAACTTGGTTCATTTACATTCATCAAACGGACAATTTATCAAAATACCTGACTGAAATACAAGCAACTTCCCACCAGTGGACTTCATAGCTAGAAAACTTGCCTGCACACAACATAATAATCAGAATAAACTGATCTAATGAAACAGATAAAAGTACAAAACAATGATGACAATGAAATTCTGCAAGCAAGTTACAGTTCAATCGCAATCAAAGAGCTTACTTTGCCTTTACTTTATAAGTACAATGTGTACTAAACTGGTGAAGATGATGAAATGCTAGTGCAGCTATCAGTGAAACAGGTAAATCATGGTACAAATAGGGGCAACACAAAAGGGCGATCACATTGTGAAGATCACAATACCTTCATAGCAGCCCCAAACGCCGAATCAGCAACCCTGTTGTTCTCAAACATGTTTGGGATGCTCTCCAGAAGTTGCTCCAAATTCTCACGGCACTAAAACCTCCAAAAATAAGGTATTCAGAGTTTAGCCAAGAGTGAGAGATTTCTTCTACTGAAACTTCTAACAGAAATTTGAAGAACTGGTAAACTAACAAGAACCAATTTGTCATTCATGTAATATGTGAGTACAAACCTCCGATATTGGGAGAATTAGGTCCGTTTGAAGCGGAGTGTACACATCTTGGATATCAGGAACAATAAGCATCAAAGGCTGCAAGGTACAAAAGGCAAATGTGCACTTTGAACATTTGAGAACCATATAACAGTAAGCAGTCAAGTATGTTCAAACTTTAGAAGCTTCTTTGGAAAAGAAAGCAGCAGCCAAAAAGCAACATCAGTGGTAGCAAGTTGCAGCTAATAGAACAAGGCAGCTAAAAAAGAAAAATAAGAAAAAAGTGTAACATCGTTACAGTATGAAGCATTACTTTCAATCTAGTTCACAAATAAACATAACATGTATCATCCTTGCAGTTGACATTCTTTTTTTCAGCAAACATATCAAAACCAAGAACACTTGACAAATGGAGAAGAATGTCAATGGAGTGCTCTACATATCTAAACTGTTGAGCGTCTTTCTCGAGAAATCCCAAAGTACTGTGAATCATAACCCAACAGAAAAGGTTTGTGGATGCGGAACATCACATCTTGGTACTCTTTTTTTTTTTGCATCCACCTACATTTGGGAACTACTGACCCTAACTTACCGTATACAGATAGGCTAAATTGGACTTTTCATGTTGTTTGGACAGTTGACACCCAAACCAAAGTGGTTTGTAGGATTGAGCCTAGCCTGTGTCACTAAACGTATCTCCTTTAGTAACAACATTTGGTGAACTATGCCCAAAAGATCATGAAAAAAAGGCAAAAGAAGATGGTAGCAGAACTTATTTACCAAGTGTCGGGTAAGAAACTCAGCAGGTAAGAGAATGCAAGAGTATTTTGACTTGCACCCAATTTATTGGTTATGATGCAGAGTGCTTGCAACACCAATTAATTTGTTCAGAAAATACCTGTTGTTGAGCACGTTTAAGGCTGTAGAAGTGAATAGCCGAATCGAACGTAGCAATTCCAACCATAGTTCGAGGGCCTTCCTACAAAAGACACAAAACTAATGTCAGGGCAACTCCACAGTGCTACAATATGTTTCAAATTGTACGAATAGTTAAAGGAAGTTCAGAAAATTACATAACAGGGTATGTATTATTGCAAATCGAGTTTTTCCATTTATAGTCTATCACATAGATACCCAATTCTGAATGAACCCAATCACTGATTTGCATACCCAATTCTTTCATCTACGAACCGAAGAGGTATACCCCTAGCAAACGTTACTATTAGAAAATGGCGATCTGTGAACCATGAACCCATACTGCTAATGAAAAAACCCACGATTCTGGTACATAATGGTCAATCAATAAGCAACTGATTCAAAATATAAGGCACCAAACCTGCTTGGCAGGGAAGAAGGTTTGTGAAGGGTGACAATTACAAGAAGCAAAATTTCAAGGCTAAGGTAAGCCAAACAAAAATACATTTGCAGTCAATAATAAGAATCAACTGTATACTATGGCATTTAAGTAGAATTCAGCTAACTGGTAAGAGCATGTTGTTTTGTAATAGTGAATGCATACAAAAAAAAACACATCAAAACTTACAGGAAGGTCCGAAAGAGCCTGGGAAATTGCACTGCAGGCTGCAGCTGTTGCACCAGTATGCACAGCATTCATGGAGACATCAATAAGAAAGAAATATACAGCAGGCATTGGATCACGGACCTGAAATTGATAATGATATCATGATAATTATTACATCATGAATATGACAACTTTTTTTGAACTGGAATATGACAGCTACACTTAATGAGGTGAATATGGCAATCAAACAAAAGGCTGTTGATATGATGATTGTTTACAAAGACATTAAGTTTTACATAGTGTGCTTATGAACTTGCTCAGAAAAATTAAGGGGTACTCAAAACCAGAAAAAATCAAGGGATGAAATCACACCAGAAACTCCTTGGTGGCAACAAATTCAACTGATCCTCTACATAACTCAGGCCTTTCATCGGCATCACGTCGCCTACCATCAGGACCCAAGTTGCAGAAGTACTCCCTTGGAGTATCATTGCTAAATCCTGCAGAACCGATGTATTTTGTTAAATGGGAAGTAGCATTATCTGAATAGAATATGCTAAACAAGTGGAAGATATAGTACGAAATCAAGAATCAAAATGGACAATTTTAGAAAAGGGGGGGAAGAACCAAGTTGAGATAACAGATAAGCATTTAAAAGACTCTTGAATACAGGTAATACCACCTTTCCAAGGTAAGGGAGATATAGCATCAGACTTTTTCAAATGTTAATTTACATATGAAGTGCATAGCAAAAATGGAAATCAGAAAACTCGAATTATAGCTATATATCCCTTACCACATAAGTTACATATAAAATGCTTTCCTTGGTCAATGAATCTCATGAATGGATTTATGTATGCTTTGCAGCGCGAACACCTAATGGGGCCCATCTCTCCAAAATCTACAAGCTGTAACAAGAAAGAAGTATCAATACCAAAGAAATCATAGATCAATAGTTCAATGCTATATGTTAGCATAGATCAATAGTTCCATACAGAAAATCATAAGCAGATTGTTTCCTTGTTCCTTCATTTGGTTTCCATGACATGTAATTGATGTGACAGGTATTTTCTTTATGTGCAACCGGTGAGATTAAGTACCTGGATAGGTTCCTCAGATGGATGAGGAAGAGCAAAAGGCTGCACCAACAAGGCTAATGGCATTCCTGATGTTGTCAAGAGATCGCATGTACATGGTATCTGATAACATATGTAACATATACAGTTTAGAAAGGAAAAAAGACATGCCAATTGAAGGACACAATTAAATTTCAAAACCAACCTGATTCATTGTGCATCTCATCAAACGGGGGTTGCAGTTACCAGTGTCCTTCACAATGAATTCACTGGAAGCAGCCTGCAATGAAAAGCACTACTCTTAGAGGAATATAACAAGTAATTTAGTTCCAATAAGAACCACCTGGAACTAGAACAAGCAAAACAGAGATATAATTATAAATTAGTGCAGATCTGAATATATACCGGTGGGACAGCAGCTTGGCCACCTTGTCGGGTCTCAAAGATGACGACCGATGTCTCTGGAATTGGCCGTGGAATTTGATTAGGATCAATTTTGGATGGGGTTGAGACCTGGGCATGGGGGGAGTATGGCATGGTGGGTGTTGATGCAGGTGACATCCCTTGGCCAAGTGAATTGGGTGGCATGGCACCAGGCATGCCAGGCATTCTCATAGATGGTTGCATGCCACCAGGAACAGCTCCCTACAAATAAGTTGACGAGAACATCTTAATAGCATTAATCACAATTTTCTAAGGAAAGTTTCAAGTGTGCATCCACCAAAAAGATCCACAGATCTTTTCATTGAGCTAGTAACGATGAGTCAGGACAAAAGACACCTCAAGAGCATAAATAAGACTCAAGCACCATAGAACTGAGCTATGTCATGTTCTACAAGGTGGCAAAAGTTTGAGGTATCTCATCCACCAGATAGATCTACAGAAGATCATTCCATCAAACTAGAAGTCACCTATGGAGCTAGGCCTGAAGCTCTTGAGCTATGTCATGTTCTACAAGGTGGCAATTTGAGTTTTTGACTAGCCATTTCTATGAAAAAAATATAATGCATTATGGAAGCAATGTTCATGATGAATTAAGTAACAACTATCTCATCAATGATCAAAGCCAAAACGATAACCAATGAAAACCCTAAAATGACTCAGATTTTAGATCAAGGATTAATTCTCAGGAGTGATAATGTACTTCCTAGATAAATAAATCATTGGGCGCCTAACGAAATATCAAAAAGTCAAAGTGCTTCCTTTTCTTAAATCAACCATCTTTTAAAATCACTCGGTAGGAATAATCCCAAATGTCGGCAATAAAAATTTCAAACCTAACTGAAAGACTAGTTGCTATGAGACAATTCTGACAGAATAGCCTAATTAATTTCCTTGAGAGTCACAAGGTGTCACCTTGATTGGACCATAGTTGCAGTATAGGTAGGGCACTCTTCCTAAGCCTAAAGGAATCCACAGTTATTTCAGATATTCAAAAAACAGTAACTCAGTTAAGCATGCAAATTAGTCGTACACAATGACAGTAAACTTCTACACCAGCCTATATTACTCGAATTGTGCACTAAATTGACCTTAGAGAAAAGGAAGAGTCTTTGTTATCGAAGGGAGGCCCAATTCCTAATCTTCCCATTGATTCCTTTAGCACACATAGAATGCAACAAGAAATTCCGGTGCTACAGTTCCCCCTAGTCTAGCTATATTAGTTTGTTCACTAAAACCTCTTCACTTTACGAACAAGTTGGGAAACAAATGTGAAGAAAAACACTCACTGGTCGTGCCTGGCCATGCCACATCGGAGGGGCAAACGTTGGCGTGCTGCCCCCTGCAGGACCCATGAATGGTGATGCCTGCGATGCTCCAAATGGCGGAGGCTGCATGCCAGGCCAAACTGCACTTGGTCCACCGAACTGTGGCGGCGCACCAAACGGCACCTGCTGTGGCGGTGCTGATGGCCCTCCGAAGGGTGGTCTCAACCCACCAGGTGCTGCAGTCTGAGGCACTGACCCTGGTGGGCCACCGAAGGGTGGAGCCTGAGCAGCAGTAAACGAGCCCCCACTGATCGGAGCCGGTTGCGATGATGCTGCCGCAGGAGGCCCACCGAACGGGGAACGCTGTGGCACAGCTGCAGGCGGCGGAGGCTGAGATACAGCCGCTGTCGGCCCACCGAACGGAGCAGGCCGAGACGCCGCGGCCGGCGGCGGTCCTCCGAACGGCCGAGGCTGCTGCGATACTCCCGAGGGCGGCCCACCGAACGGCGGAGGCTGCTGCGATACTCCCGAGGGCGGCCCACCGAAGGGCGCCCGCTGCACCTGCGGCGGCGGGCCACCGAACGCCGGCCGCTGCGGCTGCGAAGCCACAGCCGCAGCGGGCAGCGGGCCGCCGAAGGGAGGCGGGGACTGCTGCAATGGAGCGCCGGGCCGGGCGAACGGCGGGGGCGGCTGCGAGGGGGGCGGCGGGCTGCCGGGGAACGGCCGGGCGCCTGGCGGCGGCCCCTGGGGCGCGCGGATCGCCGAGGCCGGCACGGGGCCGTTACAGGGAGGAGGGCCGCCGGCGAAGGGCGGGCCCGCCGCGCGGGAGACCTGCATGTTGGAGAAGGGCGCCGCGAGTGATCCGGGCGCCGGGGTAGGGTTTTGCGGCGCGAATGGCGGCGGCGGCCTCGACGGCGACGAGGACGCCATGGATCGGGGTCGGGAAATCGGGATCTGAGGAGAGAGGGAGGGAGGAGAGGAGAGAGAAAAGAGAGGCCCTTTATGTCGGGGTGGACGAGGGAGCGTTTCGGACACCCGGCCGGGACCGTCGGATGCGACGGTGGTGCATGCTGCTCGGCTCGACCGGACTCGCGCTGTCGCTGGAGTCTGTTTGCGGCTTGGCCGCTTCGGCTTGTGCTAACATTTCGATGAAATGCTTTCAAAAACAAACATTTCGATGAAATTCAGTATTTGTGATTTGTTAGCAAAAAAATATTTGTGGTTTGAGCTCAATTTTGTAAGCGCGTTCTTCTTGGCTTAACGCCAGATCCTAGTTCGGTCCACGAGTTATTCAGCAAAAGTAGGGCTGCATCACTTCGACCTCTAGTTCGCACGTAAGCTTCGTCTTTATCTGATGTTCTACACTTTAATTACTGACGCATCACTGTAATTTTACCTAGTTATCGATTCTTATCCTATCTCGTAGGTTCGATTTCTTACTAAATTTGATAGAGTTATTGTTATATTACATTTGTAAAATATATCGATTTAAATCTTTTGATTGTGTTGCTGAGCTACTAATGATTAGGACATTTCTATGCCAAATACATTATGATGAGGCATCTTCATTAGATTACAAGTCGTCTTCAGCCACGACATCGAGTTTGATTCGAAGTTAGTAGACAGCCCTTCACCAAAACAGTAATATCTACTTCATACGACGTCCAAATAAGATGTTCTTTGATGCGTTCTAAAGCTAAAGACGATAGCTTTATTTTGGTTCTGGTCCAAGCTTCACAGGCCTCATGGATCATTCTGCGTGGGCGAAATAAGGTCCTACGTCGTCACATTTGGGCCAATTTGACAATGTATTTTAGCCCATAATGTGGGCGCCCCCTGGTCACCCCCATTTAGAATATAAACTCTGTAGCGGTTGCTTTGAGACTCTAGTTTTGTTCAGTTCTAATTTTCCTCGAGAAATAGATTAAATCTTTGTAACTGTGGCGACGAGTCCTTTTTATTGAGATCCAGGGTCATGTTCTTGTTCTTTTCGACTGTGTCAATTATTTCTTTCGTGATAAGAGCTTGAACTCCATACTTGCTTTTTCTTCGTATACATTTGTAATTTCATATTACACTTTATCCGTTCTTGCTCGTGTTCTTGATTTGCATTCAGGAAAAGCCTTCGTGGCGAGGTCAATCATATGCGCACGTTTGATAACCAACAAAGTAGTGGTGTAGCAGTTTAAGGGGTTCAAATCAGATTGATTAGAAGCCTAGATAGTCAACGTCGAGATCAGGTAACCGAGGCCGGTACAAAACTTTAAAATAGGGCCTAGTAGCCTAGAATAAGATAATAAGAAATATTATATATACAATATATTACATAGCAATGGGCAACAACATACATTAAGAATCTTGCCTATTTAATCTTTGTTGTCTAATTTCTTTACTTAGGGCCTGTTTGGATCCTTGGGACTAAAATGAAGGTCCTAAAGTTTAGTACCCATGTTTGGATCCTAGGACTAAAAGGTGCTAAAGAAGCTGTAATCATGTGTGTAAAGACGTCTTTACCCTTCTTCGGATGCCCCTCTTTCCCACGCGTGCCGGGGCCTCTGGGCGTCGGGCTCGCCGGCGCTCCGGCGACCTAAAGCGGCGGGCAGCTCACGGATGTGGTAGAGGAGGGTGCGGGGATGTTAGGCGGATGCCCACCGACGGCGGGGCACGTGGAGGCAGCCGGATGGCGGTGAATGGCCGACGGTGGTGCCTAGCTCGGTGTTCGCGGTGGTGAGGCGCTCCGGCGGCGAGACCACGACGGCGACCGGGGCGGAGCTTTGTCTCGACGTGGAGATGGTCAGTTTGCCCCGTCGGATGATGGAGGCGATGAATCGGGCCGGAGGCGGGAGAGCAGGAGGGCGGCGTTGGCGGAGGAGCGGGAGGGCTGCGCTGGTAGCGGAGCGCAGGAGCGGCGGCAGGGCTACGGGAGGGGAGCGAGAGGCGGGCGGTGAAGGAGCGCGAGTGCTGTGGGCGACGGCGGGGCGGGAGTGCTGCGGTGGCGGCGGAGCACAGGAGCTCCGGCGGAAAGAGAGAGATGGCTCAGGTGGGGAGAACGAGGGGCGCGGGGGGAGGGTAACGAGGAGGGGCAATGGGTGGAAAGATGGAGTTTTAGTCCTTTTTAGAACCAAATTTGGTTCTAGAACTAGTACCCCATTTTAGACCCTTTTAGTCTTTGGTGTTTGGTTCTTTAGAGCTTTTTAGTCCTAATTTTAGTACCTTTGAGTTTTAGTAGTGGGATCCAAACACCCCCTAAAACAACTTACTTGTGGTATTCATTGAATTGAAATCCTCTATCTACTACTCCTACAAATCACGTCTAAAAGGAACTGCGACCGCACTCCATCTTACGTCAACCCGTGCGCCTCCGTCGTGCGATCCGTGCGTCGTTCATCCTGGTTTTGACGGTAGGATCCGTAGCGCCCTCCCCACCCGCCACCCCTGTCCGCCTACACCACCGACCCCCCACCCCCCCCCCCCCCCCCCCGCGCTGATCCCCTCCCACCGCGCCGCCGCGACGCCCGCGTCGATCCCCTCGCCCGCGCTGATCCCCTCCCCCCACGTCGAACCAGCACCGCCCTGCTGCTGCCGCAACCCCTCGCGCCAATTCCCTCCCGCCGTGCTGTAACGCCCGTAAAAATTACCATAGTTAAATCACGCGCTAAAGCGTTTTCAAAATCTTTTCCGCCGAGCTACCAAGTACCAAATCGCCATCCAAATCATCCTCCTCGTTTTCGCCCCGCCATCTTTTTCCGTGTCACCCGGCCTTGGGTCGACCGTCGGCCGACCACCGCCGGGAATACCGCCTCGGATTCCCTTTTTCCCCCTCACTTTTTTTTTCTTCCTTCTCCTTTTTCTTTTTCTTTTCTTTTCCCCTCTTCTCTTTTTCCTTTCCTTCCTTTCTTTCCCTTCCCTTCTTCCTCCCCCCTTCCCGGCGCTGCGTGAACCGCCCTCCCACCTCGCCACCGCTACTGCTTGGACCCCGCATGCGCGCCGCCCCATGTGACCTCCGCCCTGATCCCGGTCGCCATCTCCACCCAAATCGCCAGCACGGCCGCCGCCATCGATCGCCGGCCGCCCCGCCCCTGTTTCCCCTCTCTGCTCTTATTCGATGGAAGAAAGGGTGGTTTTATGAAAAACCCCCTACATTCTTCTCTTTTCCACCCGCGGTCCAAGCCAAATCTCTCTCTCTCTATTAAGAAACAAGGAGCCCCCTGACCTTCTAATTATTTGCGAAATGGTCTCTGGTTCTTTTAAAAACAGCCCTAGTATCCTTTTATTTAATCTTTTCTCACCATTAAACCCTACCAACCTTTAGTATTCGCAGTTAAGCCGCTCTAGCACCCCATAACCGCCACAAACATACTCTACACTTTTCCCAAGTAAACCCCGGGACTTTCGGTAACTTCCCGAACGAGTCCTTTCCTCCATTAACCACCGAGCGACACGTAATTTTCATGCGCCGTTTCAACCCAGAATGACCCCAAATTTCACCACCTACTTTCTCACTATACCCTCCGCCAAACCATGCGTTACAATCCTAAATGAGACCTCCTTTTTCCTCGCTCTCCATTTAATCCCTGTTTCTCTTCCTTCCTGCGAGCTCGGCAAATAAAACCTTATTTCTATTTTCTTTTCTTTTATTTATTGTGTGTGCTTGTTTGTGCGTCATAGATCACGTTGAGGAAGAGCCCGAAGGAGAGCAGTGCTACGAGCAGGAGCCCGAAGGCCAATACCCCGAGCAGGAACACCCGGAAGGCTTCGAGAACGGCAAGTTCAATCTTACCCTTTGATGCATATTTATCCCAATTTTACAAATGGAACCCACTGGCCTATTTTATAAAACTTGCATGATTGTTGCTAAACCATTTTTGTGTGAGCCGCTCCTTGATTACTACAAATATTCCTTGACGACCTAGATTAATTTCTGAATAAGTTAGCTTAGGAATTAATCATCGCTAAATGCCACTTAGGACAAATTTATCTTTTATAAATAAATATTATCCACTGAATATTTAGCAAAATATTAAAAAATGTGCTTTAAGAAGAAAAAGGGATTTAAATGATAAAAATGATTATTATTAGGGGACGAGCCGGACGGTGTTTCCTATATGGAATACCAAGGTGAGCTCGTGCCTGTGTGGCTGAGCGTGGTGGGAGATGTTCGACTTGTCATTAGAAGGATGAGTTGATGTGTCATCTTGCCTAACCCAAATACTAGTACCTCCACTCGATCGTTGTATGTGGCAACGGCTTGGCATAAATCCCACTAGTTGGGCTGGCAGTTATCGGGTGAGCTGGTGAGCGACAGAGGACCATGGAGATGGGTATAAGTTCTTGGTGAGTTATACCCTGGGTAGAACCTCGTGGGTAGGTGGCTGACCCCTTGGTTGCTCTGTGGTGACTTGTCAGTTTAGCTAAGGTGGGTAATGGCCTCGATAGGATCTGCACTGACACTAATGTGCTCATGTTGTGGTACCCTAATTGTGGTTGTGTACACCTCTGCAGAGTTGAAACCTATCCGGATAGCCGTGTCCATGGTATTGGGCGAGTTACGGTATGGTCAATTCACAAGTCCTTTAACTTGGTTTGGTTTTGGTTATGAGCAGCGTCTACTGGTGTAAGTTGATTCGGGAAGTGTTGATAGTGCCTACGGCGGACGGGGAGTCCGGTAGCACTGGGTGGTGTCTCACAATCTACATTATTTACAATGCTTTTAATTATTAGACCGTTTTGCAGGACTTTTATTAAATGAACCCTTGCATGTGGCATTTCCGCAAACAAACCATTAGCCTATCCTTGATATTTATCCTTGCATGCCTCTATTATAACCCTCCATGGGTATGGTTGGACTTGCTGAGTACGTATGTACTCACCCTTGCTTGTTTTTCAGAAGAGGACCCGGACTTCGTTCCCGAAGACGTCGAGTAGGAGTTATGTTCTGCACCCAACCGTGCCTGTGTGTTAGGGCCGTCCGCTTGAAGAACCACATGGCGCAGCTCACTAATGACCCATTGATTAGTTGTACCATTTGGTTTCTAGTTTTTACCCTCGCGTTAGTGGCGCATCTGTGCCCACTGCCGCGTAGGTTTGTTCGGTAATGGACCATCTGTTGTAATAAATGTGAATCAGCCTCCTGGGACTGATGTTTCTATCACATCTAAGTCTTCTCATTTAAGGGGACGCTTCAGGTGGTATCAGAGCCGATAGGTTGGCCGTAGGACGTGACCCCCTAGGACCGAGACCCTTTCCCCAGCTTTTCGTTAGATAAGCCCTCCCTGGTTTAAGCCATATTTTTCCCACACCAGCACTTACTGATGGTTTTGCCCTGTTCCGATGGCTGACGACGGATGGAGTGAGGGGATCTGCCCTGCAGATCCTGGCCTCCCTAAGTTGTTGCTACTCAGCCTGGAGTGCGTCGGAGTCACGAACCCACCAGAGTACTCCTACCGAGTGTACGACTCCCGAGTTGGGTTACTGGAAGGAGAACCTGAAGAGATACACCGGGACATGGGTACCCAGACTGAAGAAGAACCTTATCTCCCACGCAAGAAGCGCATTAACTGGATCGTTAAGAGGATCCCCAGGGTGAGGAGTAGTATGTGTAGGCTTGAGTTGTTGTCTAAATAAAAATGTACCCATCCATGATGAATTAATAAAACCACCACCCACCATTATGCTTATTATCCTTGCAATTGGTCTGCCCTATCTTTGTTTTCAGATGGCTGCAGAAGGATGGACCCAGGGCACTTGCCTCGCCGCACCTAGTTTTCCTAGCCTTTTTATCGACTCCCTGGCGCGACTCGGTGTGACTGAGCACCCAAGGTACTACAACAGGGAGTACGAACACCATGGCACCCTTCGCTGTAGGGTGGTCATCGCTGTCGCCAGAAGCAACCGCTACCCCGCAATCGAACCTTGGCGAGTGACCGCCACAGGGTTCAGGCACCAAGACACCTATACCCTGGCCATCAGGAAGGCACTCCGCTATCTGTGCCGGATTTTGAAGAACACCTCGTCCACACGCCAATGAGATTCTCCCCCCCCCCCCCGATCGTCCGGACTCCGGTCTGGCGAGCCCGGGTAAGAAACCTGGAACAGCGCCGTCAAGAGGAACGACCTTTGTACCAAGTGGTCACCTACCTCTCTGCTTTGGACCAACTCTTTGACGCACAGGCCAATTTCCTGAGTGAGCAGATCACCCGGGCCGAGCAAGTCGAACGCGTGGTACGGATGAACCAAATCCAGGTGGCCCAAGCAGAGGCCAGGGCCGCGGCAGCCGTTAGCCGCGAAGCCCTTGCCTAGGAAAGTCTCAGGCAGGCCCAGGACCAACGTATGCAAGATTGGACCGGGAGTGGAACACCTGTCCCTGCCATAGGAGAAACCCAAGTCCTGCTTGGAACCCCCGTCATTGGGTGGGGAATACTCTTTCGGACCCCACAAGCCCCGCCCGAAAGCCCCGCAAGATCGGAGGAAGCCGCAGAAGAGGAAGCGGCCGAGCAGCCCTCGAAAAATGGAAACATCGAAGATGACGAGCTGCTCAACCCGCAGGAAGCACACCCCGCTCCAGAAGAAGGCTCGCCCTGCGAGTAGAAGCCCTGAAGCCATCAAGTTGAAGCCCTAGGCCCCGTCTAGCGTTGTACCCTTCCATGTGTACCCTTGTAATCGGCCGCGTAGCTGCGTTGTACCCCCCCCCCCCCCCGCGTGTTGTACCCCCCTTTCCTCGGTTGTTGGAATAAATCCGCTTGTGTTTGTCTTCTTGTTTGCTTGTTGAGTGTTCCGGCAGGGTGAACCTTGCCTTTTACGAAAATCGCGGATTAAACAACTTGAACATCACCTAAGACCTTCTTTCCCCACCTCAATCTGTAGATGGTTAACACGCGCACGAGGCCCTCCTAGAACCGCACCCCTCCCAGCGGTGCAGGTCAGCAGGGAGAAGAGGGACACGGCCCCATGATGGAGGAGCAGGAAGTAAGCCAACAAAGAGTGGGGAACCAGGGTGAAGAGCATCAAATACCACCCCCACCACCACCCGGCAGCTTGGTGCAGGCAATACATAACCAGACTATTGCCATGCAAACCATGCTAGAAGCTTTCCTTCGCCGCGAGACACGTCAGCAGAATCTTAATGACAAGCTATCACACTTCCTAAGGACCAGACCACCCACCTTTGGAGGGTCCAGCAACCCACTGGAGGCAGACGATTGGTTGCGGGCTATTAAGAGAAAGCTCGAGCCATTCGACTGTCAAGACCGCGACAAGGTTCTCCTGGCAACCCACCAACTCACCGGAACCGCACTTGCCTGGTGGGAGAATTACTGTGAGGCTGCCGATGATGAGACCTCCATCTCCTGAAATGAGTTTGTGAGGGAGTTCCGCCGCTATCATATCCCTGCAGCCACCATGAAACGGAAGGCGGACGAATTCCGAGCACTGCAGCAAGGGACCAAGTCGGTGGAAGAGTACACTCACCAGTTCATAGAACTTGCTCGCTATGCACCAGAAGAAGTGGACACAGAAGAGAAGAAGCAAGACATGTTCAAGAAAGGCTTGACCCCAGAACTCAGAACCTTGCTTACCCCTCAGATCTACCCGGATTTCAACACCCTGATGAACATGGCCATTCTCGCAGAGAGAGCCAAGGCAGAAGAAAGGAAGGAAAATAAGCGCAAATTCCTGGAAAACAAGAATTGCCAACAGGAACGTCTCCAAAAACCTAGGAGCTCCAACTACACTGCACCAAGGAATCATGCCCCGATGCAGTACCGGACCCAGTCCCAGAGAACAGGCTCCCAGACCCAAAGCACCCAGTACAAGAGCCAGAACACCACGAAACCCGCACAGAGCAATGCCAGCCAAGTCACCAACAATGACAATAATGGTAGAGCCTGCTTCAAATGCCGTGAGACGGGGCATTACATTGCCAACTGCCCCTATGCCAAGAACAAGCTGGCCACATCAACCTACTCCAACTCAGTAAATGGGCCCAAGCCGCCAGTCACCGGAGCAAACCGAGTTCCAGTCCGCAGCAACAACACCACCACCACCAACAACCAACAGTCCTATGGACGAGCCCGCGTCAACCACATCGATGCGCAGGAGGCTCAAGGAGCGCAAGCAGTAGTACTCGGTGAGTTCCTAGTCAGCTCAGTCTTGGCAACAATTTTATTTGATTCTGGAGCATCACATTCTTTCATATCATCAAGTTTTGTGGAAAAGAACAACATACCTACAGTACTACTAAAAACACCCCTGGTAACCCGAACGCCTGGAGGTGACCTAAAGTGCCAACTAGGCTGTTTACGGGTAAGGATCATTTTAAATGGGGTAGAGTTCTTAGCGGACTTAGTAGTACTTAAGTCCAAAGGCATAGATGTTATCCTTGGAATGGACTGGTTAAGCCTACACAACGGACTCATAGGTTTTGCCGACAAAATAGTACATCTAACCAACCCAGATGGAATACAAGTAACCTGCCACACTCGTGGAAGTGGACCAGACCCAATGGTTTTCAGTATGGACGTAAGACCTCTGGAAGAAGTCCCAGTTGTCAACGAATACCCTAACGTATTCCCAGAGGAACTTCCTGGAATGCCACCAGATAGGGACATAGAGTTTTCCATCGACCTTGTTCCAGGGACCTCATCCATAGTAAAGAGACCCTATAGGATGGCAGCCCCTGAACTAGCAGAACTTAAGAAACAACTGGAAGAACTGCAACGACTCGGTTTCATCAGACCCAGCTCATCCCCATGGGGAGCCCCAGTGCTCTTTGTTAAAAAGAAAGATTGAAGCATGAGAATGTGCGTGGATTACCGTGCACTAAATGAGGTCACCATTAAGAACAAGTACCCTCTCCCTAGGATAGATGACCTCTTCGACCAGCTGAGAGGAGCCAGGTACCTCTCGAAAATTGACCTGAGATCAGGATACCATCAGCTGAAAATCAAAAAGGAAGATATCCCAAAGACAGCTTTTGTCACCCGCTACGGACAATTCGAGTTCACAGTAGTGTCCGTTAGACTCACCAACGCACCTGCATATTTCATGAATCTCATGAACAAAGTATTCATGGATGAGTTGGATAAGTTTGTCGTAGTCTTCGTTGATGACATACTCATCTACTCCAATACCGCCCAAGAGCATGAACAACATCTACGTGTGGCTCTGGAAAGGTTGAGAGCACACAAACTCTATGCCAAATTCAGCAAGTGTGAATTTTGGCTTGAGCAAGTAGATTTCCTGGGTCACGTCTTGACCGCAGAAGGAATAGCAGTAGACCCTGGAAAGGTCGAGGCTGTTTCCAATTGGCGGCAACCGACCAACGTAAGTGAGATTAGAAGCTTTTTGGGCTTAGCCGGCTATTACCGAAGGTTTATTGAAGGATTTTCCAAGTTAGCCCAGCCCTTGACAGAGCTGCTCAAAAAGGAAAAGAAATTTGTTTGGACAGAGTCTTGTGAGAAGAGCTTCCAAGAGTTGAAGCGTAGACTGACAACTGCTCCAGTCCTAACCCTACCAGACATCCACCGGGATTTCGTCATTTATTGTGATGCATCTCGACAGGGATTGGGATGTGTGTTCATGCAAGACGGAAAGGTAGTGGCATATGCTTCCCGACAGCTTAGACCCCATGAACTGAACTACCCAACCCATGATCTGGAGCTTGCAGCCGTAGTGCATGCCCTAAAAATTTGGAGGCATTATCTAATCGGGAACAAGTGTCAAATATACACGGATCACAAGAGCTTGAAGTATATTTTCACCCAACCGGATCTGAACCTAAGATAGAGAAGATGGCTGGAACTAGTTAAGGATTATAATATAGAGATCCATTACCACCCTGACAAAGCCAATGTTGTGGCGGATGCCTTGAGCCAGAAATCTTATGGGCCCAAGAATGGCCACCTACAAGAAGAAATGGCACGGTTAAACGTGCACATTGTTCCCCGGGGCTCCAGCCAGAAACTGAGCGTTCAACCCACCCTGGAAGATGAGATCAGGAGAGCCCAGAGCTCAGATAAGGACTTAGTGAAGATTCACCGGCACACCGGAGAAAACAAGGCACCAGACTTCCGGGTTGATGACAAGGGAACCTTGTGGTATAAGCAGAGGATCTGTGTACCCCGTGATGGAGATTTTCGACAAAAAATCATGGACGAGGCCCATAACGCGCCATATTCCATCCACCCGGGATCCACCAAGATGTATCTAGATTTGAAGCAGAAATATTGGTGGAATGGAATGAAAGTAGATATTGTCAAGTTTGTCGCTCACTGTGATACTTGCCAAAGAATAAAAGCCGAACACCAGAAACCGGCAGGATTACTGCAACCCTTGCCCATTTCGGTTTGGAAATGGGATGAGATAGGAATGGACTTCGTAGTTGGTCTACCTAGGACACAGAAAGGACATGATTCTATATGGGTAATAGTGGACCGACTCACCAAAGTCGCTCATTTTCTGCCTGTACGAACCAACTATGGTGGAGAGAAGCTAGCCTAGCTTTATGTAGAAAATATAGTAAAGCTACACGGAGTGCCTAGCAGGATTGTTTCGGATCGAGGAACCCAGTTCACCTCTCGGTTCTGGAAAAGCTTGCACAAGGCCATGGGCACTAAATTGGACTTTAGCTCTGCTTATCACCCACAAACCGATGGTCAAACCAAAAGGGTGAATCAGATTATGGAAGATATGTTGAGAGCGTGTGTCCTGACCTATGGCCAGGATTGGGAACAAAGTTTACCCTATGCAGAGTTCTCATATAACAACGGCTACCAAGAGAGCTTGGGCATGTCACCCTTTGAAGCCCTCTACGGAAGAAAGTGCAGAACACCACTGATGTGGTCAGAAGTTGGAGAGCGTACCCTAGTGGGGCCCACCCTCATAAAAGAAGCCGAAGAAAAAGTAGCCGAGATCAGAGAAAAGTTGAAAGCTGCCCAGTCCCAGCAGAAAAGCTACGCAGACAAGAGAAGACGAGAACTGAGCTTTAGCCCCGGAGACTTCGTTTATCTCAAGGTCTCACCCATTCGGGGAACTCGCAGATTTCAAGTTCATGGAAAATTGGCACCTCGATATATCGGGCCGTACCAAGTACTGAAGAAAGTTGGCAAGGTGGCCTACCGACTAGAGTTACCCGATGCAATGTCAGACATACACCCGGTATTCCACGTCTCACAACTGAGGAAATGCTTGAGAGTACCCGAAGCCGAACACGTGCCTGTAGAGACGCTAGATCTACAGCCAGATTTGCGGTACCAGGAAGTGCCAGTCAAGATCTTGGACACCGTCACAAAAAGAACGAGAAGATCCAAAGTACAGATCTGTAGAGTGCAGTGGAGCAGACATGGAGTAGAAGAAGCTATGTGGGAACGCGAAGATGCGCTGAAAAAGGAGTTCCCCCATCTCTTTTTGAACCAGTCGAATCTCGAGGACGAGATTCCTTTTAAGTGGGGTAGGTTTGTAACGCCCGTAAAAATTACCATAGTTAAATCACGCGCTAAAGCGTTTTCAAAATCTTTTCCGCCGAGCTCCCAAGTCCCAAATCGCCATCCAAATCATCCTCCTCGTTTTCGCCTGCCATCTTTTTCCGTGTCACCCGGCCTTGGGTCAACCGCCGGCCGACCACCGTCGGGAATCCCGCCTCGGATTCCCTTTTTCCTCCTCCTTTTTTTCTTCCTTCTTCTCCTTTTTCTTTTTTCTTTTCTTTTCCCCTCTTCTCTTTTTCCTTTCCTTCCTTTCTTTCCCTTCCCTTCTTCCTCCCCCCTTCCTGGCGCCGCGTGAACCGCCCTCCCTCCTCGCCACCGCTACTGCTTGGCCCCCGCATGCGCGCTGCCCCACGCGACCTCCGCGCTCGCCGTCGCCATGCGCCCTGCATCCCCGCGCACAGCGCTCTTGTCCTGCACAGCGCTCCCGCCCGCCACAGCTGCCCGTCACACTGCTCGCCGCGCACCTCGCCGCCGCACCACTGCATCTCACGCACACCGGTCGGCCCGCACGAGCACGTGTCGGATCCATCGGGCCCGCGCATGAGCGCGCCATTGCCATCACCACGACATCCCTGTGCTCACCGACTCGCGCACGCGTGCACGCGACCTCGCCGCGCCACCCGCTGTCGATCCGCCGAGCCCTCCGACGAACAGCTGCCCGGCCACAATCACACCGGCCTAGAGACAACAGCTGCACGACAAGCACAGTGGCACCTTGGCCCATCCCGACATTGCCCCCATCGCCGAGAATCACGCCGGCCGCCATTACTCCCCTTCTCGCCGGCCACCGACCGCCTTCACCGATCCACCGCCTTTAGCCCCCTCTTCGGCCTATAAAGCGGGCATCCGAGCACCCCCCCTCCCTACCACAAAGCCCCAGCCCTCTCCTGCGCCCTTCCACCGTTGCAGCGCCACCACCGCCTCCATTGCCGCCGCCGCCGCCCGCTCTCATGGGCAGGCCACCCTGCAACACCCCCGCCCAAAGTAAGGGTAGGGATAGACTCCCCACGCTCCCCTCTCCCTCTCCCCCCTGATCCCGGTCGCCATCTCCACCCAAATCGCCATCACGGCCACCGCCGTCGATCGCCGGCCGCCCCTCCCCTGTTTCCCCTCTCTGCTCTTATTCGATGGAAGAAAGGGTGGTTTTATGAAAACCCCCCTACATTCTTCTCTTTTCCACCCGCGGTCCAAGCCAAATCTCTCTCTCTCTCTCTGTTAAGAAACCAGGAGCCCCCTGACCTTATAATTATTTGCGAAATGGTCCCTGGTTCTTTTAAAAAAAGCCCTAGTATCCTATTATTTAATCTTTTCTCACCATTAAACCCTACCAACCTTTAGTATTCGCAGTTAAGCCCATCTAGCACCCCATAACCGCCACAAACATACTCTACACTTTTCCCAAGTAAATCCCGGGACTTTCGGTAACTTCCCGAACGAGTCCTTTCCTCCGTTAACCACCGAGCGACGTGTAATTTTCATGCGCCGTTTCAACCCAGAATGACCCCAAATTTCACCACCTACTTTCTCACTATACCCTCCGCCAAACCATGCGTTACAATCCTAAATGAGACCTCCTTTTTCCTCGCTCTCCATTTAATCCCTGTTTCTCTTCCTTCCTGCGAGCTCGGCAAATAAAACCTTATTTCTATTTTCTTTTCTTTTATTTATTGTGTGTGCTTGTATGTGCGCCGTAGATCACGTTGAGGAAGAGCCCGAAGGAGAGCAATGCTACGAGCAGGAGCCCGAAGGCCAGTACCCCGAGCAGGAACACCTGGAAGGCTTCGAGAACGGCAAGTTCAATCTTACCCTTTGATGCATATTTATCCCAATTTTACAAATGGAACCCACTGGCCTATTTTATAAAACTTGCATGATTGTTGCTAAACCATTTTTGTGTGAGCCGCTCCTTGATTACTACAAATATTCCTTGACGACCTAGATTAATTTTCGAAAAAGTTAGCTTAGGAATTAATCATCGCTAAATGCCACTTAGGACAAATTTCCGACTTGTCATTAGAAGGATGAGTTGATGTGTCATCTTGCCTAACCCAAATACTAGTACCTCCACTCGATCGTTGTATGTGGCAACGGCTTGGCATAAATCCCACTAGTTGGACTGGCAGTTATCAGGTGAGCTGGTGAGCGACAGAGGACCATGGAGACGGGTATAAGTTCTTGGTGAGCTATACCCTGGGTAGAACCTCGTGGGTAGGTGGCTGACCCCCTGGTTGCTCTGTGGTGACTTGTCAGTTTAGCTAAGGTGGGTAATGGCCTCGATAGGATCTGCACTGACACTAATGTGCTCATGTTGTGGTACCCTACTTGTGGTTGTGTACACCTCTGCAGAGTTGAAACCTATCCGGATAGCCGTGTCCACGGTATTGGGCGAGTTACGACATGGTCACTTCACAAGTCCTTTAACTTGGTTTGATTTGGTTATGAGCAGCGTCTACTGGTGTAAGTTAATTCGGGAAGTGTTGATAGTGCCTACGGCGGACGCGGAGTCCGGTAGCACTTGGTGGTGTCTCACAATCTACATTATTTACAATGCTTTTAATTATTAGACCGTTTTGCACGACTTTTATTAAATGAACCCTTGCATGTGGCATTTCCGCAAACAAACCATTAGCCTATCCTTGATATTTATCCTTGCATGCCTCTGTTGTAACCCTCCATGGGTATGATTGGACTTGCTGAATACGTATGTACTCACCCTTGCTTGTTTTTCAGAAGAGGACCCGAACTTCGTTCCCGAAGACGTCGAGTAGGAGTTACGTTCTGCACCCAACCGTGCCTGTGTGTTAGGGCCGTCCGCTTGAAGAACCACATGGCGCAGCTCTCTGATGACGCATTGATTAGTTGTACCGTTTGGTTTCTAGTTTTTATCCTCACGTTAGTGGCGCGTCTGTGCCCACTGCCGCATAGGTTTGTTCGGTAATGGACCATTTGTTGTAATAAATGTGAATCAGCCTCCTGGAACTGATGTTTGTAGCACATTTAAGTCTTCTCATTTGAGGGGACTCTTCACGTGCCACCGCGACACTAGCGCCAGCTCCGTCGCGCCGATCCCCTCCCCTCACATCGAACCAGCGCCGCGCCGCCGCCGCCGCAACCTCCGCGCTGCACCCACGACCTGTTCACCGCTGCCCACCACACCACACCGCCACGTCCCCATGTGCTATGCCCCGCCGTCGCCGCCTCCCTTGCACAGTCGCCGCCACCGCCCGCCGCATCACCCGCCAACCCGCGCCCTGGCATTATCCACCTCCGTGTCGTACCTGCCACGCTACCCCCAAACCCTCGCGCGCCAGGGTTGCCTCGTCATGGGGCGGCAGCGGCAGGCGCATCGCAAGGTGTGGCATCTCATCACACATCCTGTCCTCGGGGAGGCATTGCAAGCGACAGATGAAGAGCAGGAGCCGCGAAGCCGGGACACTACCAGAATCCTTCACATCCGCCCGCCTCCTCCGCCTCGGCCATTTTTGGACCCGGTGCTGATGGGGCTTCAGCACCGGGTCCAATGGCTAGGAGCGGGGGCGGCGTTGCGGGGTGTCAGGGCGGACACATTAGCACCGGGTCGTGGCAAGACCCGGTGCTAATGCGCCCCCTTTAGCACCGGGTGCAGCCAGCAACAGGTGCTAATGTGCCGAGGCCATTTCGCACCGGTTGCTGGCTGCACCCGGTGCTAAAGGGTGCAAATTAGCACCGGGTCTTGCCACGACCCGGTGCTAATGTGTTTGAATATAGGGGCTTCTTCCTCCCCCGCCCGAGCCAGCTGAACACTTAGGCGCTGTGTTCATGCTGCTCGACCGTGGGAGGGGAGGTGCTGCCCAAATTTTTTTCAAAATTTGTGAAGATTCTACTCATCTAAGGAGCACTACAAGGTACACTCTTTCATTCTCTAATGTTTTATTTAGCTTGTAATCCTTCTATGATTTAGAAATAGAGGGATTTGTGAATCAAAGTAAAGCTAGCTAGAGAGAGCTTGTGTTCTTGGAGGAGAGAGATGAGAGAGCTTGAGTTCATGGTGGAGAGAGTGTTCATGTTGTGTTTTAAATGGAGAGAGAAGGCAAGCTAGTTAGTATTTTGTTTTGTATGACTTGTGAATAGTTATAAGGCTTATAGTAATGTAGTTTTAGAAATTACTAGAAAATCAATATAAAATGCTAGAAAATCTTATAAATTAATAGAAAATCTTATAAATCTTATAAATCTTATAAGGCTTATAGTAATGTTATATTTAATGAATATAGTAATGTAGTTTTAGAAATTTATTTATATAATGGAATATATATTATAATTTGTATTTATTTATATATTAATTTTTTTATCTTTAAATTGTATTGTATATTTGTTATTGGTTAATAATGTAGATGAATAGACAATGGATGTACGGGGACCCCCACGCTCAGGCGTTCCGTGATGGCCTTAGGACGTTTCTCGATGCCGCCGAGGCTAACAGGACGCCGTCCGGTTTCATGTTCTGCCCATGCACCCATTGTAAAAATATACAATCGTACAAACAAAGAGGTTGTCTTCAGGTGCATTTGATGAGGCACGGTTTCATGAGGAATTATTCTGTTTGGACGAAGCACGGTGAAAGAGGAATTCTAATGGATGAAGATGAAGAAGACGAGGCCGATGACGACATTCCATTATTGGCTCAATACTACGGTTCCTTTGCATATGCTGCAATGGGTGATGCCGATGAGGAAGATGTTGCTCGGGAAGGCGATGCTCAGGAAGATGTTGCTCAGGAAAATGAACCTACTGATGGACTCGGGCAAATGTTGCGTGATGCCGAGAAAGACTGCGGCAATGATAAGGAACTGAAAAAGATACAGCGCATGTTGTAAGACCACAAGACTGACCTATACCCAGATTGCAAAGAGGGGCTAAAGAAGTTGGGTAGCACACTTGAACTTCTGCAGTGGAAGGCAGCAAATGGTGTTACTGATAAGGGTTTCGAGGAGCTACTGAAACTCGTAAAGAAGATTCTTCCAGAGGGTAACAAATTGCCATCGACGACGTATCAAGCAAAACGTGTTGTTTGCCCTCTCGGTTTGGAGGTGCAGAAGATACATGCATGTCCTAATGACTGTATCCTCTATCGCGGACAGTACGAACACTTGGATCGTTGTCCGGTTTGCACCCGCGCACGATACAAGATCAGGCGGGATGACCCTGGTGATGTTGGGGGAGAGCGTTCTAAGAAAAAAATCCCTGCGAAGGTGATGTGGTATTTCCCTCTGATACCCCGTCTGAAGCGTTTGTTCAGGAACAAAGACCATGCCAAACTGATGCGCTGGCACAAAGAAGAACGTAAGCAGGATGGCATGTTGAGACACCCCGCCGATGGATCCCAGTGGAGGAACATCGACAGAGCATTTCAAGAGTTTGATGCTGATGCGAGGAATGTTAGGCTTGGTTTAAGTACCGATGGCATGAACCCTTTTGGTGAAATGAGCAGTAGTCATAGCACTTGGCCCGTGACTGTTTGTATCTACAACCTACCCCCCTGGCTCTGCATGAAGCGGAAGTTCATTATGATGCCAGTGCTCATCGAAAGCCCAAAGCAACCTGGCAATGACATTGATGTGTACCTAAGACCATTGGTTGACGAACTTTTGCAGCTGTGGAAGAATGAAGGTGTTAGCATGTGGGATGAGGACAAGCAGGAGCAGTTTGACCTTCGAGCACTGCTTTTCATAAGCATCAACGACTGGCCTGCACTAAGTAACCTATCAGGACAATCAAACAAAGGATATAAAGCATGCACTCACTGTTTAGAGGAAACCGAAAGCATGTATTTGAAACATTGTCGTAAAGTTGTGTACATGGGTCACCGTCGATTCCTTCCGGCGAAGCATGAGCTACGAAAGAAATGTGCGCATTTTGGCGGGAATGCTGACCGCCGTACAAAGCCGAGACACCGGAGTGGAGAAGAGCTATTTGATATGGTGAAGGACCTACACGTGGTGTTTGGCAAGGGAGACGGAAGCCAGGCTATTTGATATGTGGAAGAAGAAGTCTATCTTTTGGGAGCTACCTTATTGGCAACGTTTAGAGGTCCGTAACGCGATTGATGTGATGCATCTGACGAAGAATCTTTGCGTGAACTTGATAAGCTTCCTGGGTACTTATGGGAAGCCAAAAGATACACTGGAAGCACGTCAGGATCTGAAACGATTGAAGCAACGGACTGATCTACATCCAGAAAAGAGAGACAAAGGACGCCAGTACTTGCGTCCTGCCAGCTTCACTCTCAGCAAAGAAGAGAAGGCAAGCATGTTTGAATGCTTGAACAGTATCAAGGTTCCGTCTGGCTACTCCTCCAATATTAAGGGAATAATAAATATGAAAGAGAAGAAGTTCACAAACCTGAAGTCTCACGACTGCCATGTGTTGATGACACAACTGCTTCCCGTCATACTCAGGGGTGTGCTACCAGTTAACGTGCGGAAAGCCATTGTGAAGCTATGTGCATTCCTCAATGCAATTTCTCAGAAGGTGATCAATCCAGACCATTTAGATCAGCTACAGAATGACGTGGTGCAATGTCTTGTCAGCTTTGAGATGATATTTCCACCATCCTTCTTCAATATCATGACACATCTATTGGTTCACCTCGTCAAAGAGATTCGTATATTGGGCCCAATATTTCTACACAACATGTTCCCATTTGAGAGGTTTTTCGCTGTCCTAAAGAAGTATGTCCGTAATCGTTCTCGTCCAGAAGGATGCATTGCTAAGGGATACGAAACAGAGGAGGTCATTGAATTCTGTGTTGACTTTGTCGACGATCTTATGCCGATTGGTGTGCCCGAATCCCATCACGAGGGGAAACTTGGTGGAAAGGGCACACTAGGGAGAAGATCGATGGTGATCAAGGACGTTGAAACATTTCGTAAAGCGCACCTCACAGTTTTGCAACAATCAACCTTAGTTGCTCCGTACATCAAGGAGCACATGCATATTCTCAGGGACGAAAACTCAACAAAGTCTGCGGCCTTCATTCAGCGTCTGCACAATAGTACTTTCGCCGATTGGTTGCGAAGACGTCTTATGGGTGTCGAGGGCATTGATGCGCAGCTAGCTTTTGTAGCTAGAGGTCCATCGAGCACGATCTTGACATTCCAAGGATACAACATCAATGGGTATACATTTTACACAAGAGCCCAGGACAAGAAAAGCACCAACCAAAACAGTGGTGTCCGGATCGACGCGATAGACACCGATGGCAATACAAACTCATACTATGGAATCATAGAGTAGATATGGGAACTAGAGTATGGACCTTTGAAGATCCCACTGTTCAAGTGCCAATGGGTGAAGCTGACTGGAGGAGGTGTTAAAGTTGAAGCGGACTATGGAATGACGTTAGTGGACCTAAACAAGATTGGCTTTCTAGACGAACCGTTCGTCCTGGGCAAAGCTGTCACACAAGTTTTTTATGTGAAGGTCATGGCTAGCAGACCGAAGAAAGGGGCGGATAAGAAAGGTGGGGGTAAGCAATTGGACCCATCACAAGACGAGCCAAAGCGTCATATAGTTCTTCCTGGAAAGAGAAAAATCGTAGGAGTTGAGGACAAGACGGATGAAGATTATGATATGCTCGATGGCCAGCCTCCATTCTTAGTGGCTGATGACCCAAGCATCCTGTTAGCGGCGGAGGAGACACCGTATCTACGGCGTAATCACAATCAAGGAACATTTGTAAAGAGGAAGTTTATTAGTGTCCGAGTAAACGATGATGCCATGTAATTTAATTGCACTATGTTCCACCTATGTTCTAAGATTTTCTATTGATTTATAAGATTGTTTTTATTAATTCTAGCATTTTATATTGATTTTCTAGTAATTTATAAGATTTTCGAGCACTTTATATTGATTTTCTAGTAATTTATAAGATTTTCTATTAATTTATAAGATTTTCTAGAATTTTTTATTGATTTTCAGGTTGATCTAAAATCCGGTGCTAAAGGCCCCCAATTTTCGTTTGGCGCCAGTTACGGCCTTTAGCACCAGGTGTAGAAGACCCGGTGCTAAAGGTCCTTTAGCACCGGGTGGTGGGAAGACCCGGTGCTAAAGGCCACGACCGGTGCGGCGGGGCCAAAGACCGGCCTGGCCACGTCACCGGGCACACACGTGCCACGTCACTGGATGAACAAGAACAATTTTTCTTTTTAATCTCTGTATAAAAGTTGTAACTAGTCGTTCTCCCTCGTACAAACTTCAAAAAAGATCATTTTTCTTATTAAAATTCCTAAAATCATACTCTATCAAGTTATGAAATTTATTAATGTTATTATTTTGAAAAATCTTCTCGTGTGAGACTGTTTGAACAATCCAAATTTTGAATTAAAAATGACAACTACAACCAAGGTTTTTTTCACACTAGGTGATGTCAAATGAAAAAGTGATGAATACCAAAGTTTCATATTTCATCATGATCTACAATCTTTATTTTGGTCATTTTGTCATTTTCAAAATGGGTAATAACATGTAGTACAATTTTGACAAGTCTCTAACAAAGTTTTAGAAACTAAGCGAGTGAATCTAGGATTAATGAACAATGTATACTACCACTTTCTCAAATGCAAAAATGACTTAAATAAAGATTGTAGATCTTGATGAGATATGAAATTTTGGTATTCATGACTTTTTCATCTGAGACCATTTAATGTTCCAAAATCTTTCTTTTAGTTATCAATTTTTGTAATTTATAAGATTTTCTAGTAATTTATAAGACTTTCTAGTAAGTTATAAGATTTTCTAGTAGTTTATAAGATTTTCTATTAATTTATAAGATTTTTTATTAATTTATAAGATTTTCTATTAATTTATAAGATTTTCTATTAATTTATAAGATCTAGAATTTTATATTGATTTTCTAGTAATTTATAAGATTTTCTTATTTAATATATATTTTTAATAGGTATTAATAACTGAATTAAAACAAGTATTAATAACTATATATTAAAAACTATATAGTTCCAGCATATATTTTTAATAGCAGATCGAAGAAAGGGGCGGATAAGAAAGGTGGGGGTAAGCAATTGGACCCATCACAAAACGAGCCAAAGCGTCATATAGTTCTTCCTGGAAAGAGAAAAATCGTAGGAGTTGAGGACAAGACGGATGAAGATTATGATATGCTCGATGGCCGGCCTCC
Source organism: Echinochloa phyllopogon (assembly GCA_033239725.1). Taxonomy (NCBI): domain Eukaryota; kingdom Viridiplantae; phylum Streptophyta; class Magnoliopsida; order Poales; family Poaceae; genus Echinochloa; species Echinochloa phyllopogon. Next base: position 50,300,902 of record BTCW01000012.1, on the reverse strand, counting down.
ATTCTCAGTGGCTGATGACCCAAGCATCCTGTTAACGGCGGAGGAGACACCGTATCTACGGCGTGATCACAATCAAGGAACATTTGTAAAGAGGAAGTTTATTAGTGTCCCAGTAAACGATGATGCCATGTAATTTAATTGCACTATGTTCCACCCAATTTGTAATGACTATATTTGCATTTATGTTCCACCTATATTCTAAGATTTTCTATTGATTTATAATATTGTTTTTATTAATTCTAGCATTTTATATTGATTTTTTAGTAATTTATAAGATTTTCTAGTAATTTATAAGATTTTCTAGTAATTTATAAGATTTTGTAGTAATTTATAAGATTTTCTAGTAATTAATAAGATTTTCTAGTAATTTATAAGATTTTCTATTAATTTATAAGATTTTCTATTAATTTATAAGATTTTCTAGCATTTTATATTGATTTTCTAGTAATTTATAAGATTTTCTAGTAATTTATAAGATTTTCTAGTAATTTATAAGATTTTCTAGTAATTTATAAGATTTTCTAGTAATTTATAAGATTTTCTATTAATTTATAAGATTTTCTATTAATTTATAAGATTTTCTAGCATTTTATATTGATTTTCTAGTAATTTATAAGATTTTCTAGTAATTTATAAGATTTTCTAGTAATTTATAAGATTTTCTATTAATTTATAAGATTTTCTAGCATTTATATTGATTTTCTAGTAATTTATAAGATTTTCTTATTTAATATATATTTTTAATAGGTATTAATAACTGAATTAAAACAAGTATTAATAACTATATATTAAAAACTATATTTATAAGATTCCCAAATAGTAGCCACCGGTGCTAAAGGCCGGTTTGGAAACTGGCGCCAAACGAAAATTTGGGGCCTTTAGCACCGGGTTGATCTAAAATCCGGTGCTAAAGGCCCCCAATTTTCGTTTGGCGCCAGTTACGGCCTTTAGCACCGGGTGTAGAAGACCCAGTGCTAAAGGTCCGTTAGAACCGGGTGGTGGGAAGACCCGGTGCTAAAGGGCCTTTAGCACCGGGTCGTGGCTGCACCCGGTGCTAAAGGCCTTCGTCTGGCGCACAGTTACAGCCTTTAGCACCGGGTGTAGAAGACCCGGTGCTAAAGGGGGGGGGGGTAGGTTTAGCACCGGGTGCTGTATAGACCCGGTTGTAAAGGCCCTTTAGCACCGGATCGTGGCTGCACCTGGTGCTAAATGCCCCGGACCTATATAGGCCGGGGACTTCTCTCCCCTCCCTCACTTCGCCCTCCTCTCCTCCAGATCGAAACCGCCGGCGCCCCCTCGTCTCCTCAGCCGCTGCCGCCCGTCGCTGTCGCCCGTCGCCGCCGCCACCCGTGGTCCCCGCGCCCACGCCGCCGCCGCCTGTCGTCCCCACGCCCACTCCGCGCCGCCGCCCTCGTCCCGTGCCGCGCCGCCGTCCCCGCGCCCGTCGGTCGTCCCCGCGCCCGGCCGTCGGTCGTCCCCGCCGCCGTCGTCGTCCCCGCCGCCGTCGTCGTCCCTGCGCCCGTCGTCCCCGCGCCGGCGCCCGTCGTCCCTGCGCCGCCCGTCGTCCCCGCGCCGGTGCCGCTCCTCTTCCCCTCGCCGCCGCCGCCGCTCGTCCCCGCGCCGCCGTCGCCCGCCGCCCATCACGCGGTGAGCCTCTGTGAAGCCTGCCTTCGTGCCGTGCGTGCATGTTTGTGAGCCGGCCTTCGTGCCGTGTACGTGTTTGTGTGTGCAGGTACCCGTTGCATGGCCGAACACGTTCGGCCATGCACATTTGCTTAGCGAACGCGTTCGGCTAAGCGCATTTGGTTAGCGAATGCATTCACTAACCAAATGTGCATGGCCGAACACGTTCGCTAAGCACATGCATTGAAAATATTAGAAATTACATTGAAATGTATATTGGAAATGTTATATTGGAAATGTATATTGGAAATGTTATATGTTTGAAATGTATATTGGAAAATGCTTCATTTAAATGTATTGGAGATATTTACATTGAAATGTATATTGGAAATGTTATATGTTTGAAATGTATATTGGAAAATGCTTCATTTAAATGTATATATTTCTTATCAATTATTTTTAATTCTATGTATATTAGAAATATATGTGCTTCATTTAAATGTATATTGGAAATGTTATATGTTTGTATAATGTATACTATCGAAAATGTTTATTATCGGAAATTCTATGGCGTACCCGAACCCACCGCGCACCCGAACCCCCTTACCGAACCCTTAGCGAATCAATTCACACCGCGCACCCGAACCCCTTGGCGAATCCGTTTTTCACGCACCGACCCCCTTAGCGAAAATGTTAGAAATATTGGGAATATGTATGCTTTGTAAATATTTCTTACCAATTATTTTTAATTCTATAGATGGCGGACAACAACAACCCCGTCCCACCCATGCAAGAGGACAACAACACGTTCTTTGCGAATCAACTTTTCAATATTGTAACCCAACCAATGTCCATGGATGATGTGTTGGGGATCATTGGAAGGGACGACAATATCCAGGGCGACAATGTTGCAAGGGCCGAAAATGTTGAAGGGGCCGCCAATGTCCAGGGCGAACGTGTCCAGGGCAGCACTATTGAAGGGGCCGGTAACGAGCCCTCGTCTAGTCAGGTGTGTATATAGATAACATAAATTTGTACTGTAGATGTCAATTATGTATACCATCTCTATATCATCTCGTATATATGTAATTTGTGTAGGCCGCCTCTGCTAAGAAATCAAAACGATCGACCACGAAGAAGCTGAAGGATGTCAAGTTACACATCACCCGAGTGGAGGATGACGGGGAGCCAGTTGAGCCCCCAAAAGTGGCCAAGAAATTTGTATCTCAGTGCGGGGTAATTGTACGGGACAATGTGCCCATTAGTATCAGAAAATGGAAGTCCACGGACCCCACTGAGGAGTACGTGCTCCCCGATACAGAGAAGGAGATGCTATGGAGGGAATTAAAGGCAATATTCGACTGGCCTAGCACTCATGAAGCAGAACTGAGGGATTGGACAATGAAGAAGATGGCAGTTCTGTTTCAGGATTTCAAGAAGAAGTTGTACTCGCAATTTCTCAAAACCGGAGAGGCCCCGGATCCTGAGAAGTATAAGAAGATCACTGATGACGAGTGGAAAGCATTCCTTGAGTACAAAACCTCCGAAGAGGGTGCAACGGCTAGCGCAAGAAACGCTGGAAACGCCGCAAATAAGAAGTACTCTCATAAGATGGGTTCGAGAGGTTACAAGGCAAGCATCGCTAAATGGGAGAAGATGGAAGAAGATCTATATGCTAGAGGCATCACTCCAGCGACACATGACTGGCCCACAAGGACCAAGCATTGGTACTATGGTCATGGAGGCACCCTAAGCCCAATCGACGACTCCTTAGTTTTTCCCGAGGACTTGCGAGAACTAGCTCAGCGTCTCCTCGATATCCTCAGGGCATCTGAGAGGGGAGAATTTGTTGCTGATAGAGACAGAGATGAGCTAACCTATGCCTTAGGGAACAAGGAGCATCCTGGACGGACGCGCAGCGTAGGCACAAGCATCTCATGGAAGAAAGGTTTCCAAGAGCACGCAGCCACCTATAGGAGCCGTTCGAGGAAGAAGGCCGAATATGAGCAGAGGGTGAGGGACCTAGAGCAAACGGTTGCCGCCCAGGGCTCAAAGCTCCAAGAAATGGAGTCAGAGATGGAGCGACGAATGAAGGTAGCATGGCTGCAGATACAACAAGCCACAGGCGGGACCGGTTCCACAGAGCCTGCACCTCTCCAACAAGCCGCAGGCGGGACCGGTTCCACAGAGCATGCACCTCTCCAAGATGCGGCCCTTATTAGCCCTCCACAACAATATCAAAGCAGTCACGCTTCCACACAGGCCGCCGAAGCGGTCCGTTACACCGTGGATGAAATAACTCAATGGACCGCGTGCGAGCTTGTCGTCAGGCAGAAGAACTTAGCTGTGGTGGTACGTATGCGACCTTAGTTCATACTGCATACATTTCACCGTAAATACCATTCATTTACTAACTTTCTTTGTGACTACTAACTTATCAGGTCGCATACGGTATGACCAAACGTGTGGAAGAAGGGCAAAAATGGCACTGCAATGACATTCCACATGGTTACGTACCTGTTGAGGTGGAGCAAGTCGTCACCAACTGGGAAGACTTGGAACTTGACATCCCCGGAGGTGACGGAGAAACAAAACTCGGTCAATGTTCTCACTGCATCATTCTATGGAGCAAGGCAGACGTCGTCATACCCGGTACACCTGCGGCTACCAACAAGCCTCCGTCACCTCCAAGAGATCCACCGGATCATGATGATTCTCCGGGAGCTCCTGATGCAAGCCCGTCTCCTCCGCCGAAGAGGTATCCGTCTCCTCCGCCGAAGAGGTCTCCGTCTCCTCCGCCGAAGAGGTCTCCGTCCCGTCCGCCAAAGAGGTCTCCGTCTCCTCCGCCGAAGAGGTCTCCGTCTCCTCCGCCGAAGAGGGGACGCCGCACTAAAACCTCTGCCCCCACTCCACCAGCGAAGAAGGCGCGGAAAACCAGAGAGAAGCCCGCACCAGAGAAAAGAGCGGGTGAGAAGACTCTAGAGGAGCTCGAAGCCTCGGTCAAAGCAGACACAAAGAGGGAAATGGCCGAGTGGAGGAAAAAACCTGAGCCGGAGCCGAAGCTTGATCCCACCGTCGTCAAGTCATTCCTCGGTAATTTGAGCAAGGGTCAACAGAAGGAAGTAATAGTAACAGACTATGACCGCTCATTACTGAAATCTCGCTGGAAGCGGAAGGCTGCAGATAAGGAGGCGGGCCCATCCAAAAAGGTTCCTCAGCTCGGCCAGCAACCTCAGCGGCCCTTGGGTCCATTGCCATCTCTGGACGAGCTTAACGTGCAACGAGTAATGGCCAAGACTGGACTAACCAGAGCGCAAGTCTTGGGGGAAGAAGAGGTGCCTGTAAACACAACGCTGAAGTGGCCGTTTAAGCTTGGCGATCCTATGGTCCCTCCTGAAATGGAGAGCAAGCTACAGACGAAGATGCGCCGATTCCATGAGTGGTACTTGGAAGAATCAAGAAGGAATAAACGGCGCATGATCAAAGTAGGCGTGAAGGACCATGATTTCTACAATGGTGACGAGGATTGGGTCTGACTGAGGTTTAAGGATATATATGAGTTGTACCACCGCGACGCCATGGACGTGGATTGGATCACCTGTTGGACACTGTAAGTACTTTGTTGTTGCTTATAAATCACAGTTTGAAAACAATAATTCCAATCTATGCTGACGCGGGCTTTATTTATTGCTTAACATATGCAGAATGGAGATTCAAAAATGTCGGAGATCCGGGATATATGACGTTGGTTTCGTGGATCCTCGAAGGATAAGTGAAAATATGATATTTATGAATCCTGAGGAAACATATGGAAACCTATACAAGTACATTAAGAAACAAAATTACTGCGACTCCATACTAATCCCGTACAACATCGAGTGAGTACATACACAAGCTTCTTCTTATACTGTCTGTGTACTAATTCATTTCTGATTATAATGTATACATGTATACAGATTCCACTGGTTCCTAATAATATTGTGTCCTGACCGGGGTGTCGTGAACGTCTTTGATTCATTGCACACTCCAAAAGAAAAACTACAGAACATCATGGACATGATGACAAGGTGATGTATATTTTCCCCTACTTAATTCACCCCTTACACTCGCAATGACTTAACTCAATTTTTTTGTTCGCAGGGCCTGGATTCAATTTCGTCAAGAACACCCGGGTATTCAACATGAAACACTAAAATGGAACATTGGCTTTCCGGTAAGCAAGTAATTTGTACATGTAGGCCTCGGCTAATATATTATATGAATTTTACTTAATTTCTTTTGGTCAACAGTGTGCCAAACAGGGGCCGGGAAATAATTTATGTGCATACTATGTTTGCGATTACATGTAGAATTGGGGACATAAAAAGCTTACACAACACGATATTATGGTACGTAATAATAAACACATTTCCATTATTATTAAGTGCACAATTATTGTCTCCAACTCGGCGGATTAAATATCTTTCAATTATTTGTAAATTATAGATGTTGAACCTGAAGAAAGAGTCCCTAGAGCTAGAAAGAATTGACGCAATTGCAGAACAGCTTGTCGGATGGATCTGGGACAAGGTCGTCAATCCCCGAGGAGAATTCCACTCGCCAATACTGGAGGACGTGCCGGACAGTCCAACAAGCTAGTCGTCAATCTTAATTAAGTAGAAAATACAGTTTAAATATATATAACTCGAGTTGACATGCATGAATATCTATTTTTGTAATATATATGTCTTCTATTTCGATGAAATGTCAGCTAATATGAATATAGAGTCGGCCGAATACGCATTAGAATACACGTATTAGAATATATACGTATATAGACGTGCATGCATGGCTACTGAAAAAAGCAAAAAAAAAAAAGAAATCCGGGGCCTTTAGCACCGGTTGCAGACAACAACCGGTGCTAAAGGCAGGCCCTTTAGCACCGGGTCGTGGCTGCACCCGGTGCTAAAGGGACCCTTTAGCACCGGTTATTCAACCCGGTGCTAAAGGGATACCCCTTTAGCCTCGGATTAGTTGCACCGGGTGGGAAACCTGATGCTAAAGGGTTTTCCCACCCGGTGCAGATGTTGATCATTCTGGTAGTGGGAGGTCCGGCGACCGGAAGACGGCGGCGAGCGTGAGCGGGGACGCGAGGAGCAGTGCAGGCGCTCGTAGTCCGCCGCGCAGCAGCAGCCGCCGGGACACTCCTCTACGGTCCAGCAGGCTCCAGCTGAAGGTGCAGCACCTCGTTTTTCTCAATCTGATCCATTAATTAGGGTTTGGTGTCAGGTCTCTATCCGACGTGTTCACATATGATGTCCTGCTTGTCCGCGTGTGTATCTCGAGGCCTGAATTTCCTTCTCTTGGTTGATCTTCTTTTCTAGTGCTTGGGTTTCTGCTTTGTTTTACTGTGATTGCTGCAATCCCGTATTCTTTTTTCTGCACTTGGTTGCCTAAACACTGTATTAGAACATGGGACAGTCTTATAATGCTTTGGCACGGAGCGTTCAGTACATTGTTGATGTTACAGGCGTTAGAGGAAATAAAGGAGCAAAGATCGATTACAGCAGAAATTTCTGAGAGAGGATCAGGAGAATGGTCGGGCTGCATACACACGCGAAGATGTGTGCAGCTTCAGATCCCGAGCGCGTAGTATGCCTTTAGGAACATAAGAAAACAACTGCCTTTCATTTGTCTTGGCCTGAATTTCCTTCTCTTCCAAGTTCTTGTCTTGGAAGGATTCACTTGATATTCTACCAATGACAGTCCTTAGGTAATGAAACATCTTTTTTTCCTGCCAATTCGAAGGACCGTGGCAGCATTGCTCTCTCAAGCCTTGTGGGCTGCAGCTTCATCGAAGCAGATGGCTATCATTCCCAGGCAAAAAAAGGTACATCACCAATCGCCATGCATGATCCTTTTAGAAACTATATCTTCCAGCAATTTCTTTGTCATATCATATCATATCGTATCGTATCGTATCATATCGTATCGTATCATATCGTATCGTATCATATCATATCATATCATATCATATCATATCATATAAAACCTCCACATTTGCAAACAAGCTTGTTCAACATTACCCAGTTCATTCAGAATCAAACATCCGTAACAACGAAATAGGCATTGCCGTGACAATGCTCGATAAACAATAGAAGAAAAATCCTTAATCTAGCTAACAACAATGCTGTTTGCTACTGTTCTAACCTGTAACCCTACACAGACCAAGCATAAAAGCATAGGGCTCCCAATCAGAGTGACCATCAGAACAAAACATCATGGTCGCGGAAACTGTTGCTGGTTGGAAGTGTCCTCGCGGACAAACACAGGATTGCTGCTCTGCCGCGGGATCACAGGTTGGGCCATTGCAATGCCTTGGTTCCGCGGAGTTTTCTAATGTGCAGTATTTGTTCTCTGACCTTTGTTTATTGCTATTTTTGTCTTCTGCAGAGAAAGATTGTGATCTATCCAAGAACTTACTTCCGACAATGTTTTACTTGTGATAGAGCTCCAAATTGGCGAATGCAGGTAATCACCTGTCATACCTTGAATTATTTTTAGTTTAGCGATTTATAGCTAGCATACCAACCACAAATTGTAAGGTTCATCAATTTGTGAGCGAGTGAGGCAGTGGCGGGGTGAGGCGGCAGCGGCAGGCTGAGTCGGCGTCGGCGGCGGTGGGAGAGCGAGAGGCCGGGCGGGGATGGAAGGAGGCCGGGTGGGGGGGGGGCGAGAGGATAAGGTCGTCAACGGAACTGAAGCGAATTTGATAATTTTTTCGGGTATGTGATAGGGAGGGGAAGTAACGGGCCTCGTTAACTTACGTCACTAGTTAAAATTGGCACTATAATAGATGTAACAGGCCTTATTAAAGCCCGTTACTGGTTGACACTGGTAACGGACTTTATTGATGCCCGTTACTAATGTGTTGTTATTGGTAATGGGCTTTGTGATGGTGAGGTTGAGCTCGAGTCTGCCACACTTATTGGTAACAGTTGGTGTGTTGTGCCCGTTACTGATTTGGTATCTTGTAACGGGCTTTATATGCCTGTTACCAATGTCGTGTTACCTATTTGAGGTTTTTACGTAGTGTTACCCTTACCGCCTGGAGAAAAAAATGAGGAGCTTTTACCGAGGGCTTCCCACTATGGTTTCACTTGTTGCCGCAAGCAGTGGTAATTCAAGCTAGTGTTGGTTTTTTATATATGCATAGATAAATTGAATATTTATCTTTCAGTGAACATGCAGACAGTACAGTAAGTCACATATAGATCTAGCAGTTATAAAACACAAGAAGCTTTCTACCAATTATTTATTTTAGGCTTGCTTTTATTTCTAGCAGTGGTATTGAATCATATTTTTGCACCGCGTTGTACACCAAGATATCTCCCCTCTGATTAACTTTGATGGTTTCTTGTTTTATTGCAGGATGCGCAAACTAAACCTACAATTTGGTATCCCTTGTCTGGAAACTGAGTTTCAATATTTTGTTATGGATATATTTGATCAGAAAAATACCAGCATGTATGAAGTCCTTAGCAACTGAATCTCTTGCACTTCAGAAAAGCTGCTGGTATTCAGTAAGTATAAGCTTTAACCATTATAGTCGTTCACTTGTTCCTAAAGAATTTCACTGCCTCTTGGTTTCCTGTACAGAGATCATCGTATTTTTTTCTCTATCATTCGGCTTATCAAGAAATTGTGGGCTAAAGAAATTATATGGATATATTTGTGGGAGGACGAGGTATCACTTTATAATTAATGAATCTGACATGCACGACTACAAAACCTGGAGGCATTGTGGGTTTATGTCCCAGTTGTTTGAAACAATGTAAGATAATTAACTCTGATTTCTATTATTACTATTCAAGTACTCCTGTATCATAAAATCAAGGTTTTGGGGTTTGGAATTCCACATGAGTATTTCATAATAATCGCTCATCGAATCTAGTATATTTACGGTACTATGTTTTTTAGATAATAGATAATATATTACCCGGCCTTGACCAAAATGGCTACGGCCAACAAAAAAAAACAAAATTACATCCCATCAAGGGGCTCTAGTAGTCCTACGTGACCACCAAGATCACTATACACGTTTGTCAGACCTTACGAAGAACTGAAAACGCTGGACACCAACCACCATTGATGCTTCTTCCAATGCAACAGCACGAAGACTTGGAGCAGATACTGCCAACCAACATCCGAACTGTTACGCCATCAAATGCCTCCTCCGCCCCGAGCTGAATACCGAACATAGTGTCTACACGGGAGAACTGCCCCGGCCATGACGAACAAGAACTTCGACGACGCGCCTGCACTGCCGCCACCGGCCTGGAGAAACCAAGCTAGGTTTTCACCCAGTTATTGATCAACCACGGACGCAACAGGGAACGGTCTGACCAATGACTTCTGCAGGGCCTTCAACGAGGTGTGTGTCACGGACACTTCACCACCGCCGGTCCGGCAAAACATGCCAGACAAGGATTTCTCCCAAATCGCCGCCACCACCGTCACCACTGTGCCCGGCCAACGAAGAGGTTGCCCACACCAGAAGGACACTAGCATCTTCGTACAGGACGCCGCCACCGCAAGACAAGGCGCATTCCGGCCGCCGTCGACGAACACCGCCACCCGGAGCAAGGTTCCGCCGGCAAAGGGACGGCACCAATCCGTGGGGAAGGCGGCTGCACGACAGCTAGCGAAATCCGCCCAGATTGCCCCCATGGGGGCGACGTGGAGCGATGAAGGCGTCGGATCTGTTACCCTCCGAGCCGAGGGATCGCCGCGCGACGACCGCGTCGCCGCCGGCCTCACGCGCAGGCCGCCGCCCGCCCGCCTCATCGGCCGCACGCACGCCGGCCGCGCACCCATCGTGCTCCTCGCCGTCTGCGCCCGCCGGCCGAGCGCGCGCCGGCCTGCGCGCCTCCGCTGCCTTGCCGGCCCACACGCACTCATCACCGCGCGCCAGGCGACGGGATCTGGCCAAGGGTGACCCGGATCCGGGGGCGGAGAGGACGGATCCGGCCGCGCGCGCCGCCGTCGATGAGCTGGCCACCGGCAGCGTCCACCCTCCAATGACGTCCGCACCCAGGAAAGGGGAAAGGAAGGGATGGTCCCCGCCGCCGCCATCCCGGGGTCCGGCTGGACTTCCGACGTCGCCCTCCGGTGGCGGCGAGGAGAGGAGGAGGGGAGAAGGGGGCGGCGGCGGCCGGGGGTGCGAGTCGCCGCTCGAGCCGCCCCTACGCGGAGGACGGCGCGAGGGTCTCTATTCTTTACCAAAAAAAAAATCCTTGTCTGGCACACTTTCTTTACGGTACTATGTATAAACAAGAAACTCATTTCTGCTCACGTAGCCTTATTAGTTCGACGTTTCCAACTTTACTTTTAACCCGATAAACCCACTGTTTGTTTCACCCACATTTAATTAGGGCCATGGGATATGCAGATAAGAAGAGCACATGGAGGCCATAAAAAGTAGCCATCACTTAAGCTTCTAATGGCACACTTTCAAATGTATCCATCCAACATATCTAGGGATTCAGGTCTCAGCTCTAGGCCTTCTTCCATTTCTTGTTACCGTTTTTCGGTGAAGCGATATCTTGTGTTATCAATCTTAATGGCACAAATATTCTTGAGGTGGACCTGAAGTAGTATGTTGAGAAGGTAAAAAAGGTTCCTGTTATTAGAAATGTTCTCCTTTCTTTCGTGAACAGGGTGGAGTACACGGTATCAAATCTTCTAATTATAACCTGAATCCACTTGAGTTTCTTGGTCCACGTGCATCCTACATCCCTAGATTGGAACCTCCCCTTTGGTAACTGAACCCAATTTGATAGACTGTCATTTACCTTGACATGTACTCGTGGGATGCACGTAGTCAATAAAAACTAATCCACCTCATGCGTAAGCTTTTGCATTGGTATTTTGGAGCCTGAGGACCCAACTCATGAAGAAATCTAATTTATTGTGTTTACTGTGCGCGTTTGGTTGCATTCTAACATAGAATCCAATTTGTTTCAGAAACTGATTGAAGGATGCTAGGTATTTGTTTCCGTTCACTAGTAGAGAAACCCGTCTTAGTCCCGGTCCCCAACCATTTTTAATCCCGGACCGGTAACACAGACCACGCGTGCGGTACGTGGAATTCGAACCAGTACCTCTACCTCGCGCATAGTCCCTCCTACCAACTCACCCACAGAGTGCCTGTGATACACAAGAGGGTGCCATCTTTTTAAACTATCCTCCTTTAGTTCCGGACCGTGCCTTCCTTTGCATTGGTACTCGTGGGATGCAGGTAGTCAATAAAACTATCCTCCTTTGATCTAGAAAATTACGAACCGGGACTAGCCAAATGCTTATTATCTCAGGTCAAAATTTTAACCGGGACTAAAATGGGTGGATGGAAAGTCATTTCTCTACTAGTGCTTCTATGATCTTACTACTTTCTCTTGCCAAGGTGCTTTTATCCAAATATGTTTGGTTCGAATTTAATTTAGGATTGGTGCAAACATGGGTTTCCACGTAAGTTTCAAGTGACAGGCAGCATGGATGCAGTTTTTGTCATATCCAGCCCACTAGGGCCCGTGGGAAGGAGCAGATCAAACCATGCTCCTAGTGCCGACATGTCACTGTTCACGTGCGGTACCGTGGGTTCGCATGTGCACGCTACTACTAGTAAGCATATACACCTATGAGTTTGTATGACATGGCTTTAACTCTGAACTTAGCTCTATGTGGAGTTGGAGCTGTTTGGATTTAGGCGTTTGGCTGCGAGGGTGCTCCGAGCTCCAAGAGAGAGGGTTGGAACTTGGAAGGATGGATTGCCGTTCATGCCCTTTGGTTGGATCGAATGTACTGTTATTTTGAGAAATGACAACACATATTTTCACCATACATATAAAATGCAATGGGATATACCTATACTAACTAGAAACTCTCCAGAAATTCCCACGTTTATCGGGAAAAGGAAAAGAATAATTAACCGTACGATTAATTTTCAATAGTTAGATCTACAGAGCTACTTTTACCATATATGAAAATCTTCCTTCGACCTACTACAGAGAACAAAAGAGAAATGATCAAGCCGCCTCATGAGGTTTTTGGTATTCAGTCTGTCATGCAAAAGGAGCCAAAAGAACAACTTTTTTTTGAAAGATCCAGATGAACTCCGGCACATATTAATCACTGCAGGCACTCGGTAAAGTACAAAATACACTCAACACAAATAGGATGTCGGCAAAGCCCCTCTTTACCGAGTGTTTTTTATCGGACACTCGGTAAAGATTTTGCCGAGTGCCAAATCCAACACTTGACAAACATTATTTTAAAAAATTAAAAAAACACTAACGATACTCGGCAAACATTTTATTAAAAAAACATCCACCAAGCAGCGCCGCCGTGGCGGCCGCGCCCTGCCGCCCGCGCTTAGCCGGCCACCCGCCCACGCTGGCCGCGCCGTGCCGCCCGCCCGTCTGCGCTGGATGCGCCGAGCCGGCTGCTCGCGCTGCTCGCCCACACCGGCCGGCTGCGCCCTACCGCCCGCGCCCAGCCGACCGCCCACGCTGGCCGCGCCGTGTCTGCGCCGAGCCGCGCGGAGCCGGGTCCGTGCGGCTCGGCCGTCCGCGCCGCCCACACCGGCCGTGCTGTGCCGAGTCAGCCGCCCGCGCTGCCCACGCCGGCCGCCCGCGCTGGTCACGTCGTGCCCGCGCCGGCTGCGACGTGTCGGCCGCGACGAGCCTGACGCCCGCAGCTGCGCAGACAACAGAGAGAGACGAGAGAGAGATGAGAGGTGAGAGGTGAGAGATGAGAGGTATTTTATTTGGATGAGAGAGGGGAATCCGGGTGAGAACTTTTGGACCAATGAGAGGCCACGATTTTGAAGACGAGGATCACTGACGTAGTGATTGTGTTTTCTCTGTGCATTTGTAATGAAATTTTAGATGGCTAAATAATTTTAAATGAAAAAGTTATAAACTACAAACTTTTACATCTCTTCGAGATCTACAACTTTGATATAGAACATATTTATATCCGAGGTCATTTGAAATTAATAAAAATTCAAGAATTCAAATTAGATACATTATAAGGATATTTTAAAGTATTACACAATCTCAAATTAAACTATTATCAACTGCAAAGTTTTATATTTCATGGATATATACAATTGGGGTAATAGATTGTGGCAGGTCGGACCTCTAGAATTGTGACAAAGATTAGATGCGAAGATAACTGATGTTGAGGCCTCCGAAAGAGCATCAAAGGTCTGTCCCAAGCAAAAGAGGAGGAGGCGTACGTATGCAAGACCTTCGATGTCGACCAAACCACAGAAAAGAGAACCGATCGAATGTTGTGGAGTGTTCTCCTAGAAGAAAACCATGTTTTGGTCTCTCGACAATCGGAACAAAGGTCCATAGGGCATGTTTTCAATAAGATCAACCAGAAAGTCACCTTCGTCGAGCATAGTGGAGCGTCAAAGCAGATGCAAATGACTGAACGAGCAGAAAAAACCATAGGACCTTGGCACCGAAGGTGCGGCGAAGCTATTCATGAAAACTTCTGTATCTTATTAGACAATGACAAATTGTACACGACATCGCATGGAAATTACCCTCTTGCCCTCTATAGAGAATAATAGAACAAAAGTAGGATGATCTGTAAATAGGTAGGAGGCGAGAGGGTAAAATTGTAATGTGGCGACTCTGTGACCCCCTATAAAAGCGAGATGCTACCCGCTTTTTAGGGGAGGCTTTTTGGTGAACCATGAACGTAATTTCCATTCACACCGCTGGTTTGTATTGTGCTTGCTAAAATACGAACCAACTTATATACAACTTTGATATATAACTTATTAAAATTGAAGATCATTTGAAAATTTCAAATTTCAAATTAGATAAGTTATAATATCTTTTTGAGTTATTAAAAAATCTTAAATATAAAAGTTGTCAACTACAAAGTTTATATTTCGTTGAGGTGAACGATTTTCATATAAGTTTTTTTTCATATGAGATGATATAAAAAGTTTATATTCAAAAAATACATTCACTAAATCTCTCATATACAACCACACATATACTTCTTGTGAGTTGTTTCAATTTTGTAAATATCGTTATGACAAAATATACGAAATCTTCTCAACTTTTTATCACAGCCTCTATGTATGATACCATCACATCAAGATAAATCTCATGATTTTCAGACTTAATTTGCTTTTTAGAATTTAAAATCATTCGGACACATGTTAGTGATCATATTTTTTGACATAAGATGTTTGAAATTTCCTTTATTTCATGGGTAAGGACTCAAACTGAGCTAAATAACAAGAATATAATTTTTTTTACCCATTGTGTTCTATTATTTGAATAACTTGTAGTTCAAATTTGACTTTATTCAAAAAATTAATTGAAATGTAATTAATTAATTATTTATAGAAAACAAATATAAAAGTGTACAAATTTTAACATGGAGCAACACATGTTGTATATGGAGAGTAGGAAAAGTTTTGAGGCCAAAGGAGAAAAAAAATTAAATCTTTGATGAGTGTCTAAGAAAACACTCGACAAATAAGCTCTTTACCGAGTGTTTTTTTTGCACTCGGCAAATAACATGAATATAATTTTTCTCTTTATTGTTTGAATCACTTGGACTTCAAATTTGACTTGATTCAAAAAATTGCTTGAAATATAATTAATTAATTATAGCAAATAAATACAAAAAAGTACCAAATTTTAACATGGAGTAACACATGTTGTATGTGGATAGTAGAAAAAGTTTTGAGGCTAAAAAGGAAAAAAAAACTTAATTCTTTGCCGAGTGTCGAATATAATACACTCGGCAAAGAGTTGCTTTGCCCGATGTATTTTTTTGGCACTCGGCAAACAATCTCTTTGCCAAGTGTATTTTTTTTGCACTCGACAAACAAGTTCTTTGCCGAGTGTATTTTGTTTGCCAATTATTTTTTTACTCAGCGAAGAGGTTGTTTGCCGGTGTCTGAAAAAATACACTCGGTAAAGATTGAAGCACTCGGCAAATATGGGTTTTCCCGTAGTGAATAAGAAGGAAGCATATTATGTGAACGAGAAGCGCACTACGCATACAAGGATCCGAGCTAGAACAGACTCTAGCTAGGTGGAGCAAGAATTGGCTCCCTTCATACAAGAATTGACTCGATCTAGAAAGGTGGAACAACTTATGTCTAGACTTGAAACTGGCCTTCCAAATCCATTTGAAAAGTGGCGTCACTTGCTTAGAATCAACAAGAGAGACATATGCTTGCTTGCAGGTGAACATTGGAATCCCAAAGGCAACAAGACCATTCATCCTCAAATTCTCACGCAAGAGGTTCAGTTGCCCAGCCTGAAGCTTCCGAGGAGAGTGGGGTGAAGAAATTGGAGTTAATTCCCTACAAGAAGAATTTGTATGAGGAAATGTTTCTGTTCTTGGCAAAAGAGAACAACTAAGTCAAGCTCCATTTGCTATGCATTCATATAATACATAATAAAATCTGTATTTAAAAGACTCAAAACAAACTATATTTTCGGATGGAGTGGGTAGGAAGCAGCAACAAAATTGACGCCGCCGGTGCAGTTTCCTCTATTATTTTATAGCTAGCTAGGACGAATTCAGTTCTTAGTCGACTACGTGAATGCATAGTTTATAGTAATTTGCTTGCGAGTCAAATTAATCCCAGATGATGGCTCCCACAAAGCCGCGTTGTGATCTGCACTCCCCCGGCTAAATTATTACTACTACTGACGTTGATGATTTGCCGTTTAATCCTAAACAAGACGCAGCTTGCGTTAAACAAACAAGGTCAGCGATGGTGTTATTACTTCCCCATCAAGTAAGATTCGCTCCAGCGCGGCCGGAAGAACCACACATGAGCTTTCGAAGGTCAACCTTCTGTGCGTGTATCATATGCCTAGCTATTTAGGTAGGGCTATAGTATTAGGATTGGGTTTCGAGTATATTAGCGCATTAGGATTCAATGGTTCAGGGGTCTGTTTATGGCTTAGGGCTAAAAATTAGTTTAGGGTTTAGAGCCAATACATGTTGTTAGGGTTTAGGGTTTTAAGGGTTGCATTTAGAGTTTGGGGCTTCAGGTTTTAGATTTGGGGGTTAGATGTTATTACAAGTTTGAGTTTTAGGGTTTCATACTTTAATATTTGGGGTTTAGAGTTTTATGATTATTAAATGAAACTTTTCAAAATTACAGTTGCAATTCTAAAATCAATTCTTGATGAGCATATGTCGTATTTGATATCCTACTGCTAGCCCTCACGTATGTTATAATGGACGGAAGAACGAGGTCATCAGTGTATTTACCTTTATCAAATTACTGCCAAGTTATTTGGTATACCTGTGAAATTGTCATTATGTTTGAGCTGCATCAAACAGTTCGTGCGAACAGGTCCGGTTTCAGATTCCTTCCTAGTAAAATTGAAACCAGTCCCCTGCATACATCGGCGAATCTTGTTCGTGTGAATAGGGACGTAAACCTCCCTGATGCTGCCAACCCGCACTTTTGACTGTAGTATTTGGGTCACATCGGATCTTTACATGCTAATTAAAAATATTATAGATTAATTATAAAATAAATTACATAAATGAGGACTAAATCACAAGATAAATCTATTAAACCTAATTAATTTATTATTAGTGTTTATTGTAGCACTACATTATCAAATCATAAACTAATTAGGTTTAAGATTTATCTAGCGAATTAATCCTCATTTATGTAATGAGGTTTTTAATTAACTTATATTTAATACTTCTAATTAATATATTTAAATTCGATACGACGAGGATGTTGTTTGGTTCACGGATCTGTAACGTCATTCGTTTACACCGGTAAAAGGTTAGTTAGATTCTGTTTGTTTCAATCTCGCTGTTACCAGGTCATGCCGTGATCCCATACCAGTCTATACAAATTTATCACCGCTTGCACTCAAACATGAAGCGTTACCTGGGTATCTGGGTCTCGGACTCCGGGTGCCGCAGTTGTTGCCTTCTTCGTCCGCCCCACATCTTCTTCATCATCCTCCCATCCGCACTCCCCCGCGCCTCCGATTCTCTCTTACCAACGGCACCCTCGCGATCACCAGCAGCACCTCTGGCCGGCCCAACATCCCGCCGCCGCCGCCGCCGAAGCTCACCATCGCCTAGCTCCGCCAGGATAGGGTTCTAATGGGTGCTGCTGTTGGATACGAACATAGCTGGCAAAGATTCGGCCAGCCTGGGGTCTAGTGTCCATGGCTATGCGCTTCTGCCATCCATGGCCGCCGCTATCTAGGCGAACGAAGGGAGCGCATGTCCTCGGTGACGAGCATGGGCGCCGGCAGCAGCGCAATCATTTCGCGAGTTCGTGCTCCATGATTTGGCCATGACCCGGCATCGTCGATGCGTGCGAGATCGCATCTGGTCCTCCCCATTCCTGTCTACCATCGATAGATGCACAAACTACAAGAGCAATTGGCCGGAGAGGAGAGACGAATGCCTTTAGTTGATGAAGGCAATGGATCCCGTTACATTTCCTGAGCCAAACAAAGTATGTATTCGCTTGATTTCTTTCCGATACCGCCGTATTTCATTCACGTTGCCATTTACGTTACCGTAACTGAACCAAACAGCGCCTAAAGTTTAGCTGGAGGATCCAAATATAACCATGTGTCACTTTGTACCAATCTGGCCTGAAGTCATATTGACCGTTCCACCGGGTGGGTATCTAACGCGATGCTCAGAAAATCCGCCTGAAGGTCAGCGAGGGTGTCATTACTTCCCCATCAGTCTTATATATTGACTTTAATTTTGTTCTCCTTCCCGCTCGCAATTTCCAAGTCAATTGCTATCATCCATCTCAAGTCTCAGTCTTCTTCTCCAAATTGACCACGAAATTTGTGAGCATCCTACCAACAACTAATCATTGCTGCTAAATTATTATAGATTACGAGCATGTGGCAGCCTTGCCAAAGATAGTATATATATATAGGCACAGACATTCCTAATAACTACCATAAGCCACCAACTGACCAACCAGTAACCAGCAAGCCGGCCGGTCTCCATGGAGAGAGCTCACCGGACGAACGGCGCGTGGGAGATCGACCTGGTGCCTCCGGGCCCGAGCACGGCGCGGCCGGAACGCTGCGCGAAGCTGCTCCTGCTCTGGTCCGCCGCCGTCGCGATCCCCGTCGCGGTGTTCGTGTTCGCCGGCTACGTCTGGGGCTCCGTCGCCACGGCTGTGCTCCTCGTCGCCGGCTGCTGGTTCACGTGCTACTACTACAGGGCCGCGCCGCCGGAGCCGCCGCTTCTCCCGGAGCACCTCGGCGCGCTGCGCGTCGCCGTGCCGGTGGGGCAGGTCAACGGCGCCGGCGCCGGCGGCGGGCTCAGCCAGGAGGACGTCGAGGCCATCCCGGCGTTCCAGTACCAGCGCAGCAAGGCGAGGCCGGCGGCGGAGCAGTGCGCGGTGTGCATCAACGTCGTGAGGGACGGGGAGACGGTGAGGAGGCTGCCGGCGTGCGGCCACGTCTTCCACGCGCCGTGCGTCGACGGGTGGCTTCGCGCGCACGCCACGTGCCCGATGTGCCGCGCAGACGTCAAGGTCGCCGGCGAGCCGCCAGCGGAGGCGGCGGTGTAGTACTGGGACGACGGCACTCGTCAAACTGTGCATTTGTATCGTCGCAAAAAGACTTGTTTGTCGATTTAAGGCCTTTTGGATAAGTGGGGTTTGGATTCAAATTTATGAATTTTGTTTAAATTTCAATCAGATCCCAAAAAGTTCTGGGAGCAATCCTCTCATCCAACCAGGAGCCGCATCATGTGTGCAGAGTTTAATCAGTTTGATCTTCTGATGATTGTATCTTTCTTCGTACAAAATACTCTACTACACATTATCCAATATAACCGTAAACTTTTTAAAATATTGTTTTACCTCACTTTCTTTCCTCTTTCTGAGGTCAGCTGGTGCATTTCGAATTTGGAGGGAATATGCAGTAAGCAAATAAGGGCGCCCCCAACAGGTGTCTACATCGCTAGCTTCTGTCCTACGTGGAGAAGAGATAAGGTCAACAGTTGTCTACATTGCCGGCTTCTGTCCTACGTGCAGAAAATCAACACGCTACCGCTGTGGTAATAGATGACCTCGCACATAATCCGATACATCATCATCTCAAAGCTACTTTTCCGATTTAGCCGTATTCTCACTCCTTGACGTCTACCAGCGACTTCGATAGTCTTGTTGAGAATGCCCTGAGGCTTTGGCGCCATTCGTTCCCGCTGAATATTGCCATCTTCAACTTGAGCTCAGTTGTAATTACTACATTATGTGCTTATTCATATTGCATTTTGTAAACTAACCATGTTTGTTTTCCATGGCTTCAACCAACAAAATTAAGGATTTTTAAACATGTACACTATTGGAAACAACTGTTTGTTTCAATTATATTTTGTGAAAGATTGTTGACGTTTAGGGCCTGCTCGCGCTTCTTCGGCCTGTTTCTAGTTCACCTGGAGGTAAAGAAAAAGACGAGAGAAGCCCAAGAAGTTTACGAATAGTAGAAGAGGAAAAGGAAAGATGGACTGGGCCTAAATCAAATGGAGAGTCGGCCCAAGAAGTTTACGAATTTATTTAAGATTTCAAAACTTTATTTGTATTGAACCAAAATCTAATCGTAATTTGAAGATAGTTTAAATTTATTTTTCAACCAAAATACTAATGCAGTCGGTATGAATACAATAAAAAAATTAAATTCTATTTCAAGATAGATTTATAAACAAGAGAATCCGTGGATCCGTGGATCGAGTGATGTGCACGACACGCAGGTTCAGCGTACGGTGGCGAGGTGGAAGAGTGAGGTGGCGGATTGAAAAACAAGAGGGTGTTACCATAGCGATATATGACGCTTGCTTCACATTCTCGATGTTTGGAATTTCCACGAAAGAGTAATGAGGAAGAGAGTGAAAATAGTTATCGATGCATATGTGAGGGATGGATAGCCTAGCGGATAATTGAACAACCCCTAAACTGACAACATAGATAGATAGCTCGAGAATTTTTGTACATGATTTCAACCATCAAAAGTCTAGATGGCAACAAAGTCATGATCTGCAAAGATTTGTCAAATAGATAAGTTTAGCCGTCTGTTGTGGTCTTCCTAACTTCAGACTATAGCTCAAGAAAAATGTTTGAGCCAAATGATCTGACAATGGCAAGTGGAACCTTAACAAATGACGCTTTCCCATAGCAATGTGATTTCAGGACTTGTCTCAGATGGCAAAATAATGAATCGTCAGACTTGTTTTGGTCCAAAGATTGGTATATCTTTTTGGTATTGATCTTTCTTGATGTAGTGTGATGAAAATTTAATTCGCCTAACTAATTGCTCCTTCCTTTGAAAATAGGAAAAGTTCAGTTTACACCTTCCAATTTGTATGATAGTCCGATTTTCATCCTTTAAGTACAAACCGGTATGAAGGACCATTCAACTATTAAAACCATACAAATTTGATATTTTGAGTGGTTTCAAAGGTGATTTTCTATTTTATAAAAGAATAAAAAAACCTGATCTAATCTAAAAATAATAGCTAATTTATTTTAAATCATAAAAATATGAAAATTTTACCAAAAAAACTATAAATGTACCTATGCATATATATGATAGGAATAATTACTAATACAGTGTAAAAATAACCATTTAAAAGAAAGACATGCATAACTAAAAGAAATAAAACACTAGGACACATGCATATATATAATTGTAATAATTCCAATTAGAGCACGAACAAACAAGTTATATTTTTATAAAACATTTGGTACCCATTTCAGTTTTTTCTGATTTAAAATGTATTAGCTACGAATTTCTAGATTATATAAAAAATAAATTTCTACAAAATGCAAAACCATCTATGAAACCACCCTTTGAAACCTTTGAAACCACCTTTAAAATGTTTAGCAAGGGTAGAGCCAACTTATTAGTCTTACTCTTTCAGTCATAGCACCTTCAAGTTAACCCTTTTACATGAAGCGAGGAGCCGAAGACGAAACTGTAAGTAGGGTGCTATGTGTATGTGTACACGACCCTTGAAAGGGTTGTGCGGTGCGGCTTTGGAGGGCGGCGTGTTTGTTGGCGGTTATTACAACACATTTTCGACCACCAATTCTCGGGAATAAATAAGGTCATATGCATCATTTGATACACTTAGGTTTATATTCTAATAAAGTCCATGAGTTTTGGTGAATATCTAACGTGCAGGTATATAATTAACAAATATGTGTTAAAGGGGACAGAATTGGCCAATTCGGCCGAGCTAGGAGGTCTCATGCACGAAGTCCACGCCAGCGATGACCAAGCGATGATGATGCAAGCCACACGGATCGACGACGTTACCAATCCAGGGCAAACAAGCACAACCCTGGCCAAGTGCAGGCGATCCAGGATGTCCAAGTGCAGAGGCGGTGCATCGGAGGGTTGATGGGCTCCGGGCCCAGTTCGGGCGAACGGATTGGTTCGGCCGAACCAGCCCAAAGCATGTGCCCATGCAACTGACCAAGGGAACCGCCTCCAAGAGCAAATTAGGACCGCAGGGAGGAAGGTCGGTGGCAGGTGGCAGTTCGGCCGAAGCACCAAGCTTCGGATGAACTGCCCTGGTTCGGCCGAACCATGCGGGTACTGCCTTGAGTTGCCTTGCCGCCCGCTCAAGCTCCACCGCCTCTTGACCACTATAAATATAGATGTACACCCCCTGGTACAACACACACCAAGTCAATGAGCTCCATTTGTCACTTTCTTTAGTAGAGTTAGGATAGTTTAGTTTGGGAGTTAGAGTCAAGTCGAGCTTTGCCTCGGAGGTTCCGGAGTCATCTTTAGAAGCTGTATAAGCTCTTGTATCTTTTACTTTCCCTTTTGTAAGACTTTCGGTTATCAATATATTATCTTTATCATTATATCCAAGTCATTTATCTCTTGCTTCTACTTTATTCGAGTCTTTATCTCGCGTTTAGACTATAGTTGGTTGTGGCTCTAGTCCTTCTATGTAACGCCCGCGTGTTTACCCCAGCTAAATCACCATAAAGACCACGCAATATTGTTTTCAAAATCTCTTTTCGCCGAGATTCCGAATCTCTTCCCTCCCCGGATTCCCGCCGACCTAGCTCGAACCCCGTAGTACCTAACTCTGTCGCTGTCCCGTCACATTCTGCGCCGACCGCCGTCGGGCCGTGCGCCCGCGACCGACCGACGCCGGCACCATCGCCGCGGACCCCGCCTTTATCCCTTCCCTTTTCCTTTTTTGCCTCTCTTTTTTTTCTCCCTCTCTTCTTTCTTCTTTCTTTCCCTTCTTTTCCTTTCTTTTCTTTTCCACCTGCCTTCCAACGCTGCCCCCCACACTCCCTGACATTCTTCCCGTCGACCAGCCACCATCCCCGTCGCCACGCCTGCCAACCCGCGCAACCCGCTGCTTAACGTGCGCACGCGTTTCGCGCACCCGCGCTGCTCGCCGCTGAGACCCGCCCCGCCCCACGTGCTCGCCACCGCCACTATGTTGCTACGCCACCATCATAAGCGCACGCTACGCGTGCTCGCACCACCGCCGTCGCATTGCTGCGCGACCCGCTGCACGGACCGCCACCGAGCCACCGCACCTCGCCGCGCCACCCGTCGTTGCGCAGGCAGGGCAAGCGCGCACGCCGCGCCCCGCCGAAGCAAGCCGCGACAAGAACAGTGACTCGCGGCCCACCTCAACACCACTCCCATTGCCAAGGCTCTCTTTTTCTCGGACGCAATCCCCGTCGGCGCCATTACACCGACCACGTCTTCATCGACCCACCGCCTCAAGACCACGTCGCGCCTATAAATTGGACCTTCGACCACCCCTTCACCACCACTTGCTCGCACGGCCTCAGATTTCCCCTCCCATGCGCCGCAACACCCTCACCACCGTCCGCCATTGCCGCCGCCGCCCTCCTCCGAGGGTAGCCCTCCCCGCTGCATCCTCGCGCTAGGTAAGACATAGGCGAACTCCCCACGACGCCCTCTCTCTTTCCCCTCTATTCCCGCTTGCCAGCTCCGCCCGAGCCGCTGGATCACCATCATCGCCGACCGCCTCCCCTGCTCCTTTCCTCTCCCCTGTTTTGATCGGAAGGAAGAAGCCGACTGTTTGATAGAAAACCCCTGGCCTTTTCCATTATAGAACCCGCGATCCAACCTCTCTCTCTCTCTCTCGGGAGAATCTAACAGGAGCCCCTCCTCTTTTTTATAATCACCAAAAGGTCCCTGCCCATATCAAAACAACCCCTACAACTCCTTTTTCACCCTTCTCTCACCCTAAAAACTCCTCCAACTTTTAATATTCACAAAAAAACCCCTCTAGCACCCTATAACCATCCCAAATATGCCCTTAACCCTTTTCGAAGAAACCCCGGGACTTTCGGGAACTTTCCGAACGACGCGTAATTTTATGCGCCGTTTTAACCCGGAATGACCCCAAACTTCGCCATCCACCTTTCCACTCTACCTTCCACCAAATCAAGCGTCACTTTCCCTAATGTGACCTCTTCTCTTATGTCCTCCGTTCAACTTCTATTCCTTCTTTCTGCGAGCTCGGCAAATAAAACCTTTCTTTTATTTATTTCTTTTCCTTTTATTTATTGTGTGTGCTTGTTTGTGCGCCGTAGATCACGTTGAGGAAGAGCCCGAAGGAGAGCAGTGCTGCGATCAGGAGCCCGAAGGCTAGTGCCCCGAGCAGGAGTTTCCGGAAGGCTTTGAGAACGACAAGTTCAATCTTACCCTTTGATGCATATTTATCCCAGTTTTATAAATGCAACCCCCGGCCTGTTTTATAAAACTTGCATGCTTGATTGCTAAACAATGTTTGTGTGAGCCATTCCTTGATTGCTATAAATATTCCTTGATGACCTAGATTAATCTCCGAATATTTTAGTTTGGGAATTAATCATTGCCAAATGCCGCTTAGGACAAAGTTACCTTCTGTACATAAATACTATCCATTAAATATTTAGTAAAATATGAGAATAGTGCTTTTAAAATAAATGGGTTTAAATGATAAGAATTAGGGGATAAGCCGGACAGTGTTTCCGTGTGAAATACCAAGGTGAGTTTGTGCCTGTGTGGCTGAGCATGGTGGGAGAAGTCCGACTTGTCGTTAGAAGGATGAGTTGATGTGTCATCTTGCCTAACCCAAATATTAGTACCTCCACTCGACCGTTGTATGTGGCAACGGCTTGGCATGAATCCCACTAGTTGAATTGGTAGTTACCGGGTGTGCTGGCGAGCAACAAATGACCATGGAAACGGGTATAAGTTCTTGGTGAGTTATACCCTGGATAGAACCTCGAGGGTAGGTTGATGATACCCTAGTTGCCTCTGTGGTGACTTGTCAGTTTAGCTAAGGTAGGTAATGGCCTCGATAGGATCTGCACTGACACCAAGGTGTTCATGTTGTGGTACCCTACTTGTGGTTGTGTGCACCTCTGCAGAGTTGAAACCTATCCGGATAGCCTTGTCCACGATATTGGACGAGTTACGACATGGTCACTTCACAAGTCCTTTAACTTTGTTTTGGTTTTGGTTATGGGCAGTGTCTGCTGGTATGAGTTGTTTTGGAAGTACTGGTGGTGTCTACGACGGACGGGGAGTCCGGTAGCACTGAGTGGTGTCTTACATTTACCTTATTCACGATGCTTTTTTCATTGGATTTGCTTTACAGAACTTTTATAAAATGAATCCTTGCATGTGGCATTTCCGCAAATAAGCCAAGAGTCTATCCTTGATTATTATCCTTGCATGCTTCTGTTGTAACCCCTCCGTGGGTTTGGTTGGACTTGCTGAGTACATATGTACTCACCCTTGCTTGTTTTACAGAAGAGGACCCGGACTTCGTTCCCGAAGACGTCAAGTACGAGTTACGATCTGCACCCAACCTCGCCTGTGTGTTAGGGCCATCTGCTTGAAGAAATGCATGGCGAAACTCTCTGATGATGCCATGATTAGTTGTACCGTTTGGTTTCTAGTTTTTATCCTCGCGTTAGTGGTGCGTCTGTGCCCACTACTGCGTAGGTTTGTTCGGTAATGGACCATCCGTTGTAATAAATGTGAATCAACCACCTGGGACTGATGTTTGTATCACATTTAAGTCTTCTCATTTGAGGAGACGCTTTAGGTGGTATCAGAGCCGATAGGTTGGCCGTAGGACGTGACCCTAGGATCGAGACCTTTTCCCTCAGCATTTGTAGTCACATTTTTCCTGGTTCTAGCCTTTTCCCCACACAAGCACTCACCGATGGTTTTGCCCTGTCCAGATGGCTGACGATGGATGGAGTGAGGGGATCTGCCCCGCGGATCCTGGCCTTCCTAAGTTGTTGCTACTCAGCCTGGAGCGCGTTGGAGTCACAAACCCACCAGAGTACTCCTACCGAGTGTACGACTCCCGAGGCACCCGTCGGTGTGAGATGATGATCTTTGTGGGAAAAAACACACTTTACCTCAAGGTTGAGCCCTGGTTCGTCAGGACCACTGGCTTTGGCTTACCAGACACCTACCATAAGGCCGCTAGAAAAGCCCTGATATGCCTGCTCGTGCTCTACAAGCGACACCTCCAAGGAACACCTATGGGGTTCTTTCCGCCTACTAGAGGACGAGGATGCGCATGGATTGCCCGGATGAGGAGTCTTGGAAGGGATGAGGAACTGGAGGACACTGTCTCCCATCTGGCTATCTACCTCAACGGCTTGGACCGGTTGTACCGTGACCAGGTGGTTCAACTGAAGCACCAAGTCCGCATGGTAGAAAAGGCGCAACAGGAAATGGAGAAGCAACAGATAAGAGCCGAATGAGCCAAAAGCTCCCTAGCTGCCCTCCAAGCCAAATGGCAAGGCTACGCCGAAGAAATAGAGTAGATCGAGGCCCACCGAAGGAAGGCTGGGTTACTGGAAGGAGAACCTGAAGAGACACACCGAGACATGGGTACCCAGACTGAAGAAGAGCCTTATCTCCCACCCAAGAAGCGCCTTAATTGGATCATTAAGAGGGCCCCCAGAAGTGAGGAGTAGTATGTGTAGGCAAGAGTTGTTGTTTGAATAAAAATGTACCCATCCATGATGAATTAATAAAACCATCACCCACCATTGTGCTTATAATCCTTGCAATTGGTCTGCCCTATCTTTGTTTTTAGATGGCCGTGGAAGGATGGACCCAGGGCACTTGCCTCACCGCACCTGGTTTTCCCAGCCTTTTGATCGACTCCTTGGCACGGCTCGGTGTGACTGAGCGCCCAAGGTACTACAGCAGGTAGTATGAACACCATGGCATCCTTCGCTGTAGGGTGGTCATCACCGTCGCCAGAAGCAACCGCCACCCCGCAATTGAACCTTGGCGAGTGACCGCCACAGGGTTCAGGCACCAGGACACCTATGCCCTGGCCATCAGGATGGCGCTCCGCTATCTGTGTCGGATTTATGAAGAACATCTCGTCCTCACACCAATGAGGTTCTTTCCCCCAATTGTCAGGACTCCAGTCCGGTGGGCCCAGATAAGAAACCTGGAACAACGCCATCAAGAGGAAGGACCTTTGTACCAAGTGGTCACCTACCTCTCTGCTTTGGACCAACTCTTTGATGCGCAGGCAAATTTCCTGAATGAACAGATCAACTGGGCCGAGCAAGCCGAACGCGCGGTACGGATGAACCAAATCCAGGTGGCCCAAGCAGAGGCCAGAGCTGCAGCAGCCGTCAGCCACGAGGTCCTCGCCCAGGAAGTCTCAGGCAGGCCCAGGACCAACGTATGCAAGAGTGGACCCAGAGTGGAACACCCGTCCCTGCCATAGGAGAAACCCAGAGAGGAACTTCCTGGAATGCCACCAGATAGGGACATAGAGTTTTCCATCGACCTTGTCCCAGGAACCTCACCCATAGCCAAGAGACCCTATAGGATGGCAGCCCCTGAGCTAGCAGAGCTTAAGAAACAGCTGGAAGAGCTACAACGACTCGGTTTCATCAGACCCAGCTCATCCCCGTGGGGAGCCCCAGTGCTCTTTGTTAAAAAGAAAGATGGAAGAATGATAATGTGCGTGGATTACTGTGCACTAAATGAGGTCACCATTAAGAACAAGTACCCTCTCCCTAGGATAGATGACCTCTTTGATCAACTGAGAGGAGCCAGGAACTTTTCGAAAATTGACCTGAGATCAGGATACCATCAGCTGAAAATCAAAAAGGAAGACATCCCAAAGACAGCTTTTGTCACCGCTACGGACAATGTGAGTTTATGGTAGTGTCCTTGGACTCACCAACGCACCTGCATATTTCATGAACCTCATGAACAAGGTGTTCATGGATGAGTTGGATAAGTTTGCCGTAGTCTTCGTCGACGACATACTCATCTACTCCAAGAGCGCCCAAGAGCATGAACAACATCTACGGGTGGCACTAGTGTTGGCGGTCGTTACAGACCGATTTCCGACCTCCAACCGAGTATAAAACAAATACAATGGGGAAACACACCATAGCTATAGGGTTTATCACTGACTATTTCCACAAGTTTTGGTGATTGTCCTCTGTGCAGGTACAAAATGGAGAAACATGTGCTATAAGGGTCAGAAATGACCATTTCGGCCAAACGACTCCGTTCGGCCGGTTGCCCCCCCTAGCTGGGCAAGACTTGTGGACCACGACCACGCCACTCTGGGCCGGCTCAACCCATATCCAGAAGATCGGTGGCCCATATCCAACCCGTCGGAGCCCACGAGTCCACCGGAGACCCTCCAGGCCAGCCCAAGACGCGAACCGACCTGCCAACCGACCTCAGGAGCTGGACAAACACGTGTGCAAGGCAAAGGCGGTGCAGAACTGGGCCGGGCCCACTTCGGCCGAAGGCAGGAACCGCCTCCAGGGCGCGATCCTGGCCCTTGGCTGCTGAGGCGGTGCATCCACCGGTTCGGGCGAACTGGGCAGTTCGGCCGAACCGGGGAATTCGGCCGAACGGCCCGGCACCGCCTCCCAGCTGCCTTGGCTGCTACTCTGCCTCCACCGTCCTTCCCTGCTATCAATAGAGGCCCGGTTCCACCTGCAAAACACACAACACAAGAGTAGAGTGTAGGCGAAGCACTGTTAGTTCTCCATTTGTATCAGTAGAGATAGGGAGAGAGGAGAGGTGAGCGTCCCGGAGAGGAGCCGAAGTGTCGACCCCTCTTCCCGCTGTACCTCTACGGATGCGACTTCACTTCGAGTAACATCCGGGTCTTGTCTGGTAACTCTTGTATCTCTCTCTGATTAATTGAGCATTCAGTTCTTACTTTTATATGCTTGCTGGTTCTTCGTTCAATGCTTAGTTGATTGGTATAACTGTATACTGGTTGCTTAGCTTGGGTGCTTATCTTTCTATAGGAGATAAGTATTAGTTGACTAGTGTAGGCGTGGTGCCTATACTTGAGACTAACTTAGTTTATTCCTGTCGCAACGGAGGTGGTAGCCGTAAGGTGGTGACAGCCCTTCCGGTCTTTGTAGCCCATCACGTTAGTTCCGGTCCGTAGGATCCCCCAGTGGGGAAATAGTGGCACCCCTTCTCATCCCTTTCTGCGTGTCCACCGGTTCCCTTGTCCCGACGCAAGTATCTATCTGTACCCTCTGATCTGCTCGATCAATCAGTAGAATACCTCTACCAGACTCGTACCCTCTCTACCCTTCTATCACTCCTCTTCTCTTTGTTGTTGTCATACACCTCATCCATACCATTCACTCCATTCCATCTACCTAGGACAACTTAGTTTAGAATCAGTCCACTTCTCGTTCTCCGTGGAAATCGATACCTTGGAATACTCCCGGGTGAAAGCTACATCGGTATCCGTCCGCTTGCGGATTTATCTGTAGGCCGTAAGGAGTGCCAACAAGCTTTCTGGCGCCGTTGCCGGGGAACGGTAGCTGTTCTGATTCCGAACCCAAGTTATCCGTGTATCCCACCACCATCCATTATATGGATTCCACCCTCACCTTACGCCAACACTCGGCTCCAAAGGGCGATTATTTGGAGCCTCCACCATCATCACATCCCATATCCGCACCCGGCTATGAGCTACGTCCCGGCTTCATAGCCATGGTTCGTGAGCAATCGTTCTTAGGAACGAAGGCCGAGAGTCCATACGCGCATTTGCGCGAGTTTGAGCAACTCTGCTGATGCCTGACCATTGCGGGCATGACACAAGAGACACTCAAATGGAAGCTATTCCCGTTTTCACTAGCGGGAGGAGCAAAGAAATGGTACTCTCTGGCTGTCAGTACTATGGACGGGAGTTGGGAAGTTCTCAAGGAAAAATTCTGCCTAAACTTCTTCCCAGTCTCCAAGGTAGCCAGTCTACGAGCGGAAATCATTAACTTTAAGCAATTAAAGGGAGAATCGCTCGGAACTGCCTGGGCTCGTTTCAAGCAAATACTGGCCTCGGGACCGGACCTAAGCCTACCAGAACCTCTTGTTTTACAACACTTCAGCCTTGCCCTCTGTCCCGTAGCCGCCACTTTCTTGGACTCTGCTTCTGGAGGGTCGTTCTTTCATTTGGTTCCTAGTGAAGCGAGGATAGTCCTGGATCGTATCCTAGACAACACTCCCTACACTGGAATCTATGATGAACTCCCCGATGAAGAAGAGAAGCAGCCTAAACCTGAAGAGCCAATATCAGTCCAATCCAAATCCATTAGCTCTTCCAGTCCATCAAAACCTGAAGCTTATTTCGAACCACAACCATATTCTAGCCCAGACCATTACGATTCACTCTACACCACTCTCTATGACTTTGACGATGATCTATTCGAAGACATCGGGAGTGCAACCAGTTTCCCACGGGAACGATGTGTAGAGCAAAAGGATCGGTCCCCTGACAAAGAAGAATTGGAATATCAGCAGGAGTACCTAGGACGTCTCTCTGCTATCATGAGTCGGGAGTGGCTAGATGAGGCCGAAGCCTCGACCGAGGTGGTCAAGATGCCCAGAAAAACGAAAAGGATATTCTGTGAGATCATGGGCCTTGACCGAGAGATTGGGTACGACCCAAGCCTCGGAATCAACATAATCTCTAGATCTTTGGTGCGAACCGAATTCCCTGATAACTCATGGTCGTTTTCTCAAAAACGACTTAAGTTTACCTCAGGGAAAATCTTGGATTGTTTGGGGATCTTACGGGTCACACCCGTTAAGGTTAACGATCCTGAACTCTTCATGGATTTTCACATCTTCGACCTACCTAGCACTACCACACATCCCATCTTCATAGGCAGGCCAATCTTGAAGATTCTGGAAAAAGCACCAATAAACCAGCTAGTAGAGCTTAGGATCGGTAAAGAACTTATCCCTGTCTCCTATGCCCAATATTTGAATACTCCAATAGAGGCAGACCCCGATCCTGACCCGTTAGAGGAAGTCAGGTCAGCTTCTTTGCTAGACCTCGAGCAACCTATTCCAGAAGAGGATATTCCATTCTTTACGGAGGAGGAGGAAACTAACCCTCCGATTGAGCTTGATACAAACGAAACTCCAAAACCATCTCCAATCGAGCTCAAACCTCTTCCGCCTGGACTTAGGTATGCTTTCCTCTTTGGGGATAAGCAAACTCCAGTGATCATTAGTGATAAACTCTCCGAGGTAGAAACCCAACAACTCATCACTATCCTGGAGAAAAATCGATCGGTCTTAGGATACTCTCTCCAAGACCTGAAAGGGATTAGCCCAAATCTTTGCACTCATCGCATCCCGATCGATTCTGAAGCAACACCGTCTCGGGAACCTCAACGACGGTTAAACAATGCCATGAGAGAGGTCGTGAAAAAGGAAGTTCTCAAACTCCTTCACGCGGGGATCATCTACCCTGTCCCCAATAGTGAATGGGTTAGTCCCGTTCAAGTCGATCCTAAGAAGGGAGGAATGACGGTATTGCGCAATGACAAAAATGAGCTCATCCCTCAGCGCACTGTTACTGGTTGGTGTATGTGCATCGACTATCGTCGACTCAATAAGGCCACCAAGAAAGACCATTTCCCCCTTCCGTTCATAGACGAGATGCTTGAACGGTTAGCCAAACACTCTTTCTTCTGCTTCCTTGACGGTTACTCTGGGTACCACCAAATTCCTATCCACCCGGAAGACCAGAGTAAAACCACGTTCACATGCCCCTACAGGACGTATGCCTATCGGCGTATGTCGTTTGGGTTGTGTAACGCACCTGCCTCTTTCCAACGTTGCATGATGTCCATCTTCTCTGACATGATTGAGGAGATTATGGAAGTGTTCATGGACGATTTCTCAGTTTATGGACGGACCTTCACCGAATGTCTCAAAAATCTGGACAAGGTCCTCCAGAGGTGTGAAGAGAAACACCTTGTTTTGAACTGGGGAAAGTGCCATTTTATGGTGCGAGAGGGGATTGTCCTAGGACATAGGGTGTCAGAACGTGGGATCGAGGTAGACAAAGCGAAGATAGAAGTAATCGAGCAACTTCCACCTCCCACAAATGTTAAGGGGATCCGTAGCTTCCTTGGCCATGCCGGATTCTATAGGCGTTTCATCAAAAACTTCTCCCAGATATCTCGGCCCTTGACCAATCTCTTAGCCAAAGATGCCCCCTTCGTTTTCGATGAGGAGTGCTATGCCGCATTTCACACTCTCAAAAAGGCACTCATCTCCGCTCCCATCATCCAGCCTCCCGACTGGAGCATCCCATTCGAAATCATGTGCGAT
The DNA here is from genome assembly GCA_033239725.1 of Echinochloa phyllopogon. NCBI lineage: Eukaryota > Viridiplantae > Streptophyta > Magnoliopsida > Poales > Poaceae > Echinochloa > Echinochloa phyllopogon. Next base: position 50,268,569 of record BTCW01000012.1, on the reverse strand, counting down.
GCGAGCGACTATGCTGTAGGAGCTATGTTGGGCCAAACTAAGGACAAGAAGCATTATGCTATCTCATATGCTAGCAAAACGCTCACTGGCCCCCAGCTCAACTACGCAACCACGGAGAAGGAGCTCTTAGCAGTCGTATTTGCTATAGACAAATTCCGGTCCTACCTAGTTGGGGCCAAGGTTATAGTCTATTCAGATCACGCTGCTCTGAAGTACCTCCTGACCAAAAAGGATGCAAAACCGAGACTCATCCGCTGGATTCTTCTACTCCAAGAATTTGACATTGAGATAAAAGATAAGAAGGGAGTAGAGAACTCAGTGGCTGATCATTTGTCCCGGATGCAAGTCCCGTCCGATCTCCCAATCAACGACTATTTACGGGATGACACCCTCCTTAAGGTCACCACTGGTGATCCGTGGTATGCCAACATAGTAAACTACATGGTAACGGGTTATGTCCCCCCTGGAGAAAATAGGAAACGGCTAGCCTATGAGAGCCGACTCCACCTTTGGGACGACCCTTACCTCTTTAGGATTTGCAGCGACGGACTCCTCAGAAGGTGCGTACCCGCACATGAGGCTTATAAAATCCTGGAGAGATGCCACGCAGCCCCGTATGGAGGACACTACGGTGCATTCCGGACCAATGCTAAAGTCTGGCAGTGCGGTTTTTACTGGCCCAGTATGTATGAGGATGCGAGAGCATTTGTCATGCGGTGCCCCCGCTGCCAGAAACACAGAAACATCAATACTAGAGACGCAATGCCACTCACTAGCAATCTTCAAGTAGAAATCTTCGATGTCTGGGGGGTAGACTTCATGGGTCCCTTCCCAAACTCCGAGGGTTGTCAATTCATCCTAGTAGCAGTGGACTACGTCTCTAAGTGGGTAGAAGCCTTGCCTTGCTTAGCTACTGACTCTAAGAGCGCAAGACGAATGTTTCATGAGGTTATATTCCCTCGTTTTGGCGTTCCTAGAATAGTCATTAGTGATGGCGGCTCCCACTTCATAGATTCGTCCTTCCGTAAGTATCTCTCAAGTTTGGGGGTGCAGCATAACGTAGCCACACCCTATCACCCCCAAACTAGCGGTCAAGCAGAAACTTCCAATAAGCAAATCAAAAATATTCTGCAAAAGACCGTAAATGAGATGGGCAAGCAGTGGAAGGATAAACTTCCAGATGCACTCTGGGCTTACCGCACGGCCTATAAGACGCCCATAGGCATGACCCCTTATCAACTAGTCTATGGCAAGACCTGCCATTTACCTGTAGAAATGGAGTGTAGAGCTCACTGGGCCATTAGGAAGTGGGGTATGGACCTTCCAGCTGCCGGCCTCAAACGGAAGATCCAGCTGGTTGAGCTAGATGAGATGAGGGAGAGAGCATACCACAGCTCCCGGCTATACAAGGAACGGACCAAGAGATGGCATGATAAGAGAATCAAGGTCAAAACGTTCAAGCCGGGAGACAAGGTTCTCGTCTTCAACTCCCGTGTCAAACTTTTCGGTCACGGGAAATTGAGGAGCAAGTGGGACGGCCCATTCACAGTAATCAATGCTGCATCTCATGGGGTCGTCACTTTGCAAAGCGAGGATGGAAACACCTTAAAGGTTAATGGACAGCGGTTGAAGATTTTCCTAGAACCAGAGCCCCCGACACTCGACGAATTAGACGTCGTCAAGTTCATAGAACTCTGAACCCCGTCCGTGGAACCCCGGCCCGAATCCATCATTTTCAAATCCTTCCGGGCCAAAACCTCCTGAACCTTGAAAACCTCCTCGACCCGAATCTCCCATGACCAAAACCTCGAACCACGACACGGGCCTCGCACCTAGGGGCCCAGGGACCTGTTCGGGCGAACAGGCCCAGTTCGGCCGAACCAGATGGTTCGGGCGAATTGGCCTCCCAGGCCCCAGGGACGGATATGCTCGCCCAGATACATCTGGAGTTGAAAATATCCCGAGAGTCACGAGGGAATCGTCGGCAAACTCCATTTTCCCGATCTGAAATCCCCGATAAAAACAGAGACTCTCTAACGTCGTTTCCCATCTCATCTAAGCCAACTCCATCCCATAGAACACAGCCACCATGGCCTCTTTTTCCTCCAAGGGCACATCACCGGCCCAGGGCTCGAACAGCAGTAGCCGGAACGCCAACTCCTCCCGGCAGGAGCACGCCTTCCGCATCTCCGACGTCGACGCAGCGGGAGGCATGCACCGGGGGAGGACGGCGGGACGTAGCCCGGTGAGGCGCGGCAACTCTCCTCACCGCTCAGCCCTCAACAAGCTCCTCGCCCCACTAAAAGGGATCAAGAAACCGCCTCGTTCGCCATCACCAAGGCCGAACGAAGGGCAGCTACGCCCGAGATCAATATCCTCCTCGAGGGTGTTGGATCTGGCATTGTTGCTGCCCAAGGAAAGGGACAGGGAGGAGCCGGACTACACGCCGGAAAGCCCACCGTGTTTCGTCATCAAGGGAGAATGTATCCCGGGAGGAGGATACGGAAAAGTCCTCGTCCCGCCGCTCAACCGGAACGAGCTGGGGCTGGCAAACTCATCCCAGTCCTCTCCACCACAGCGCCACCCCAAAGTTCGGCGCCACAGGCAGCCCCCATCCATCAAAGGACTGCCCGGGGACATGGAGTTCTCCGATGAGGAGGACAATGAAGAAGAGGAAGAGAAGCCGCTCACCGTGGAGAGCCTGAAAGAGGAACTGGCATTGGCAAAACAGAAGATCAACCACCTGGACGAGAAGGTGGCGGAGGGCGAGCTCGCACGTATGGAATGGGAGGACAAGATGGAACTCCTCCGCAAGGCCCTGTGCGCAAAGCTCAAGAGGCTCTTCAAGGCCACGGGACACGAAGATCTCTATGAACCGCCTTCAGAATAGTGTCCCGCGGTCGTCCCATTTTTTTAGATAGAGCACCGTTAGTTTAGTTTGGTTTGCTAGTTGCTTGATTCGTTTGTTTGTTTAGATCAATATTTAGGGTGCTCTGAAATTTCCCTTCCAAATATTTGTTTCCAATCTTAGTTCGTTGAATAAATAAAGTTTGAATTGTTTGCAACTAAGAAGGTAAAATTGCCGCTCCGGTCGGTGCATTTGAGCCGACCGGAGAATGCCATGTCTAACAGAGAGTTGCACGAGTACAGGAATGACACAGGAACGCGTGGCACGACGGACCAAGTCCCGGGGGCTAGTTCGGCCGAACCAGGCAGTTCGGGCGAACTGGCCAGTTCGGGCGAACTGACCGGTTCGGCCGAACCAGCCCAGCTGCCCCCTCTCGCGCACCTGCACGTAGGTTTGCACCTTCTTCCCCCCTGTTTACTTTCCTGTGTTGTTTCGTTTCGAAAAATTGAAAATGCATGCCTCACATAAACGAAACGAACTCAGTCTCTCTTTTATATCATGATTGCTGCCTGTTGTTTATTTCAAACTCAGTATCTAGTACTTGTGAAAAAATCATCATGATAGGACCCCCCTGATCTAAGTTGTTGATGTTCGTGATATGACTCGATAAAATGAACCACTTGTTCACACCAACATTCGGGAGAATTTAATTTATGAAAAGATGAAAATCCTGCTCTATCCCTTCATCCTGTCCACAAATACCACATATGCTTGAGAGTTTACTTCTGAAACCTGTCATATTCTGTATGAAGTGTTGTTGAAAGTTGTGTTCTTGGAATGGATCACATTGTCTGAGGTCTGTTGCAAGCAAATCTATCATCAGAGTGTAGTGGAAGCCCTCATGCCTTGATGATACCCTGAAAAAAAGAGAAAGAGAAATAAAGGACTCATGAAAGTCCAAGAAAGAAAAAAAATGCCCAAAAGGGGAAAAGAAAAGAAAAGGGGTCAAAAAGGGCTAAGGAACAACATGAACACTCTATCGTAACTTGCAACATGACCAAGGGCAGTGATGAGAAGCTCCAGGAGCCAATCTTTGGCTTGACCGAAATACTCGACATGACAAGGCCACCACCTGAGAGACAAAGATAAATACAAAAGAGAATGAGTGAAAGGAGAGAACTCCAGAGAGCTGAGTGTCAGGGATGAAGGGAGACGAGCCATTTAATTGCGAAAACCAGAAAACCCCGAATGCAGGATGAGCAAGAGGACCTTGTTGTAAGAGTCGTTCCATTCATCAACCGCCCAAGATCCGGGAAGTAGCCACCACAAATTCACAGGTATGAGAAAGGTTTGAATATTCAATATGCAAGTATTCATGATTATAAAAGAACCCTTACTTTAGTCTTGCTCATGTTTTAATTTTCTTTACTCGGGACGAGCAAAGATCTAAGTTTGGGGGAGCTTGTTGGCGGTCGTTACAGACCGATTTCCGACCTCCAACCGAGTATAAAACAAATACAATGGGGACACACACCATAGCTATAGGGTTTGTCACTGACTATTTCCACAAGTTTTGGTGATTGTCCTCTGTGCAGGTACAAAATGGAGAAACATGTGCTATAAGGGTCAGAAATGACCGTTTCGGCCGAACGACTCCGTTCGGCCGGTTGCCCCTCCTAGCTGGGCAAGACTTGTGGACCACGACCACGCCACTCTGGGCCGGCTCAACCCATATCCAGAAGACCGGTGGCCCATATCCAACCCGACGGAGCCCACGAGTCCACCGGAGACCCTCCAGGCCAGCCCAAGACGCGAACCGACCTGCCAACCGACCTCAGGAGCTGGACAAACACGTGTGCAAGGCAAAGGCGGTGCAGAACAGGGCCGGGCCCACTTTGGCCGAATTGGCCTGTTCGGCCGAAGGCAGGAACCGCCTCCAGGGCGCGATCCTGGCCCTTGGCTGCTAAGGCGGTGCATCCACCGGTTCGGGCGAACTGGGCAGTTCGGCCGAACCGGGGATTTCGGCCGAACGGCCCGGCACCGCCTCCCAGCTGCCTTGGCTGCTACTCTGCCTCCACCGTCCTTTCCTGCTATAAATAGAGGCCCGGTTCCACCTACAAAACACACAACACAAGAGTAGAGTGCAGGCGAAGCACTGTTAGTTCTCCACTTGTATCAGTAGAGATAGGGAGAGAGGAGAGGTGAGCGTCCCGGAGAGGAGCCGAAGTGTCGGACCCTCTTCCCGTTGTACCTCTACGGATGCGACTTCACTTCGAGTAACATCCGGGTCTTGTCTGGTAACTCTTGTATCTCTCTCTGATTAATTGAGCATTCAGTTCTTACTTTTATATGCTTCCTGGTTCTTCGTTCAATGCTTAGTTGATTGGTATAACTGTATACTGGTTGCATAGCTTGGGTGCTTATCTTTCTATAGGAGATAAGTATTAGTTGACTAGTGTAGGCGTGGTGCCTATACTTGAGACTAACTTAGTTTATTCCCGTCGCAACGGAGGTGGTAGCCTTAAGGTGGTGACAGCCCTTCCGGTCTTTGTAGCCCATCACGTTAGTTCCGGTCCGTAGGATCCCCCAGTGGGGAAATAGTGGCACCCCTTCTCATCCCTTTCTGCCTGTCCATCGGTTCCCTTGTCCCGACGCAAGTATCTATCTGTACCCTCTGATCTGCTCGATCAATCAGTAGAATACCTGTACCAGACTCGTACCCTCTCTACCCTTCTATCACTCCTCTTCTCTTTGTTGTTGTCATCCACCGCATCCATACCATTCACTCCATTCCATCTACCTAGGACAACTTAGTTTAGAATCAGTCCACTTCTCGTTCTCCGTGGAAATCGATACCTTGGAATACTCCCGGGTGAAAGCTACATCGGTATCCGTCCGCTTGCGGATTTATCTGTAGGCCGTAAGGAGTGCCAACAACTAGAAAGGTTGAGAGCACACAAACTCTAAGCCAAATACAGCAAGTGTGAATTTTGGCTTGAACAAGTAGATTTTCTGGGTCACGTTTTGACCGCAGAAGGAATAGCAGTGGACCCTAGAAAGGTCGAAGCTGTTTCCAATTGGCAGCAACCGACCAACGTAAGTGAGATTAGGAGCTTTTTGGGCTTAGCTGGCTACTACCGAAGGTTTATCAAAGGATTCTGCAAGTTAGCCCTGCCCTTGACGGAGTTGCTTAAAAAGGAGAAGAAATTTGCTTGGACAGAGTCTTGTGAAAAGATCTTCCAAGAGTTGAAGCGAAGACTAACAACTGCTCCAGTCCTAACCCTACCGGACATCCACCGAGATTTCATCATTTATTGTGATGCATCCCGGCAGGGATTAGGGTGTGTGCTCATGCAAGACGGGAAGGTAGTGGCATATGCTTCCCGGCAGCTTAAGCCCCATGAGCTAAACTATCCAACCCATGATCTGGAGCTTGCAGCCGTAGTGCATGCCCTAAAAATTTGGAGGCACTATTTAATCGGAAATAAGTGTGAAATATACATGGATCACAAGAGCCTGAAGTATATTTTCACCCAACCGGATCTGAACCTAATATAGAGAAGATGGCTGGAATTGGTTAATGATTATAATATAGAGATCCATTACCACCCTGGCAAAGCCAATGTTGTAGCAGACGCCTTGAGCCAAAAATCTTATGGGCCCAAGAATGACCAACTACAAGAGGAAATGGCACGGTTAAACGTGCACATTGTTCCCTGAGACTCCAGTCAGAAATTGAGCATTCAACCCACCCTTGAAGATGAGATCAAGAGAGCCCAGAACTAAGATAAGGACTTAGTAAAGATTCGCCGGCACACCGGAGAAAACAAAGCACCAGATTTCCGAGTTGACGACAAGGGAACCTTGTGGTATAAGCAAAGGATCTGTGTACCCCGTGACGGAGATTTTTGACAGAAAATCATGGACGAGGCCGATAACACGCCGTATTCCATCCACCCGGGATCCACCAAGATGCATCTGGACTTAAAGCAGAAATATTGGTGGAACGGAATAAAAGCAGATGTTGCCAAGTTCGTCGCTCACTGTGATACATGCCAGAGAATTAAAGCCGAACACGAGAAACCAGCAGGATTACTGCAACCCTTGCCCATCCCGGTTTGGAAATGGGATGAGATAGGAATGGACTTCATAGTTGGTCTACCCTAGACACAGAAAGGACATGATTCTATATGGGTAGTAGTGGACCGACTCATTAAAGTCGCTCACTTTTTACCCGTACGGACCAACTACGGTGGAGAGAAGCTAGCCAAGCTTTATGTGGAGAATGTAGTGAAGCTACATGGAGTACCTAGCAGAATTGTGTCGGATCGAGGTACTCAATTCACCTCGAGATTCTGGAAAAGCCTACATAAAGCTATGGGCACTAAATTAGATTTTAGCTCTGCCTACAACCCCCAGACCGATGGTCAGACCAAGAAAGTAAACCAGATCATGGAAGATATGCTGAGAGCATGTGTCCTTACCTACAGTAAAGATTGGGAGCAGAGTTTACCGTATGCTGAGTTTTCATACAACAACGGCTACCAAGCAAGCCTGGGCATGTCACCCATTGAAGCCCTCTACGGAAGAAATTGCAGAACACCACTAATGTGGTCAGAAGTTGGAGAGCGTACCCTAGTGGGGCCCGCGCTCATAAAAGAAGCCGAAGAAAAAGTAGCCGAGATTAGAGAGAAGTTGAAAGCTGCCAAGTCCCGGCAGAAAAACTACGTAGACAAGAGAAGACGAGAGCTAAGCTTTAACTCCGGAGACTTTATTTATCTCAAGGTCTCACCCATTTGGGGAACTCGCAGATTTCAAGTTCATGGAATTTGGCACCTCGATATATTGGGCCGTACCAAGTGCTGAAGAAAGTTGGCATTGGGGGCGATCATTAGGGGTACCCAAACCTATGGGATAATCAACCTTGTTAAATATTAAACTCATGCACATACCAAAAAAAGAGAAACGGAAATTAAGGACCACGACCCAGCAACGGACAAAGGCCTAGTCAAGACACCCCGCGGAGCGCCTCGACACGCACCTCAATCTCCGCTTCGCTCGAGGGAACCGACCCCTCGAGTGAATCGGAGAACTCCACCTCGGTCGAGGCCTGAGGGTCAAGCCTCAAACAACCCACGAAATGGGGAGAGCTCCGCCTCGGTTGTGACCTCCGCTCCGACAAACAATTAATGGCGCTTACCACCGCCGTGCATCCAAAGTCAAAAGGCAAATCTCTCGCCATGCCGCCCTGACAGCCACGACCCCCCGTCGCATCCACCAACTCCCGTCACTATGCTGCCAACCAAGGCTCTGTGCGGGCAGGCCGGCGCTGTGCGAACAGAGCCCGTCACTCCGAGCTCCCGTGCTGCAAACTCCGACGACCCGAAGCCCTCCATCGGGAGGGAGAGACCCTCGAGCACACGGCAGGAGAAGAAGAGAGGACGGCGGAGGCATGGCGGGCCATCCGGAGCACTACGCGACCATCCCTAGCGCTTTGCGCACATGTCGCCACTATACGAACAGGGCTGGGTCACTCCAACTCTCTGTGCTACCAACTCCGACAGTGATTTCCCACAGAATGGGCTGTACGCTGGCATCGGAGACCCTCGAAATGGTGTACAGGCGAGTCATTACTGCACGAAGGACAACTCGGATCCTTGAAACCACTCCCTGGCGTCATCACCAGTACAAGAATCGATCACAAGGACCGCAATACCGCATAACAGTGGCCAAGGACAAAGAAGCACGCCCGGCGCCACTCCTACTACTGTGCAACAACTACGCCTGCACAGCGACACACGCCTGTAACCCCTTCTCCTTGGCCTATAAAAGGAGAGGGCGCGCCCATGAATGAGAGAGAGGATCAATCGATCAGAGAAAGAGCAGATTACAGAACATTCGCACACACTCCATAAACCGTGATATTGGCACTCCTCCTCAATCATCTGGGACTTGGAGGTCTAGCCTCTTCTCCCAACCTGCTTGTATCCCCTACTACTTGCAGTCCGGTGAAGAATAATACATCGCACGCACCACCTCGCTGGAAGTACGGTCTTGCGACCGGAACCAGGATAAATCCATGTCTTGCATTACCTTCTGCATCAACCATCAGGGGAGGGAACAGAACGCATTTCTGGTTGGTGTTGTGACCACGATTTTCAAACACCAATAGTTGGCAAGGTACCCTATCGGTTGGAACCACCAGAAGCAATGTCAGACATACACCCAGTATTCCATGTCTCACAACTGAGGAAATGCTTGAGAGTGCCTGAAGCCGAGCATGTGCCTATAGAGACAATAGATCTACATCCAGATTTACGGTACCAGGAAGTGCCAGTCAAGATTTTGTACACCGTCACAAATAGGACAAGAAGCTCCGAAGTACGGATCTATAGAGTGCAGTGGAGCAGACACGGAGTGGAAGAAGCTACGTGGGAACGCGAAGATGCTCTGAAGAAGGAGTTTCCCCATCTCTTTTCTAACCAGTCGAATCTCGAGGATGAGATTCCTTTTAAGGGGGGCAGGTTTGTAACACCCGCGTTTTTACCCCAGCTAAATCACCATAAAAACCACGTGATAAAAATTGTTTTCAAAATCTCTTTTCATCGAGCTTCCGAATCTCTTCCCTCCCCGGATTCCCGCCGACCCAGCTCGAACCCCGTAGTGCCTAACTCTGTCGCCGTCCCGTCACATTCCGCGCCGACCGCCCTCGGGCCATGCGCTCACGACCAACCGATGCCGGCACCACCGCCGCTGATCTTGCCGCGGACCCCGCCTCTCTCCCTTCCCTTTTCCCTTTTTCCCTCTATTTTTTTTTCTCGCTCTCTTCTTTCTTCTTTCTTTCCCTTCTTTCCCTTTCTTTTCTTTTCCTCCTGCCTTCCGACGCTGCCCCCCCACACTCGCTGGTATTCTTCCCATTGACCGGCCACCATCCCCGTCGCCACGCCTGCCAATCCGCGCAACCCACTGCTGAACGCGCGCACGCGTTTCGCGCACCCGCGCTTCTCGCCGGTGAGACCCACGCCTCCCCACGTGCTCGCCACTGCCACTATTTTGCTACGCCGCCGTCGCACTGCCGCGCGACCCGTGTTGGCACTTATTATGATCCAATATCAGGATTGAGAATCCCGGTACTAGGGTAAGGAGTGTTTCAGTGGTTTTCCTTATGGCTTAGTAAAATATATAAATATTCTGCAAGCGCACAGAATCACCACTGTAGCACTTTACCAGGGAGTATCTCGAGGTATCGTAATTTATATTTCTGCAGGGAAGCTTTGGCAAGAGTACTAGTAAATAGGTATTCAAGACTATCAGAGAAAGGTACACAACTAAACAAGACAGGGGATAACGGTATTGGATAGGAGTGGATATACCGTGACACACAGCTCAAGGGAGGCTCGGTTAAGAGAGAGAAGGTATAGATAGCTGGGAGGACAACGAGAAGAGATAGAGGATTTCTATGGACTTTATCTGTCTATGCCACTCGGGCTTAGAGATACAACGGCTAAAGAGCCAGCACTGGAAGGTCTGGGTTAACTCTAATGTCTTAGCATCAGGACAATGGACACTAGTGACACGCAGAAAGGGATGAGAAGGGGTGCCACCAGCTCCACACTGGGGGATCCTACAGGCCGAGACTAACGAGGTGGATTACAAAGACCGTATAGGGCAGTCACCACCTAACGGCTACCACACGTTCGTTGAATCGGGGGCAAACCAAGGCCACTGACTAGTCTAGGTACCACACCCACACTAACCAACGACTACTTACTTCACTAGCAAAAGCAAGCAACCCATCAATACCCCCGGTGACAGTTCACCGGCAAATATTGAGCTAAGTCAAAGAACCAACTAAGACAAAGACTTAAACAAGAACTAGAAGCACTAGAACTAGAACCGACTATAGTCTAAACACGATATAGATGCAACTAGAATAAAGTAAAAGCAAGCTATAAATGACAAAGGCAAGATGATAAAGATAATTATATTGATAACTCAAGTCTTGCAAAAGGAAAAGGAAAAGGAAAAGATACAAGTGCTTATACTAGAGCTTTTGAAGACAACTCCGGAAGCTCCGAGGCAAAGCTCGACTCGACTCTAACTCCCAACTAAACTATCCTAACTCTACTAGAGAGAAGTGGAAATGAGAGCTCCTTGGCTTGGTGTGTGTTGAAATGAGCCGTGGACACCTCCATTTATAGCACCAAAGGGCGGTTGAGTGGAGTAAACGCCACGGGACGTTGTGGTTGTTACCGGCCAGTTCGCCCGAACTGGATGGGTTCGGCCGAACTCATCCAGTTCGTCCAAACGTCGGATTCAACGGCCTTAACCTTTGTCACACCCGGATTTTTACAAAACCCGAATGCGGCCATATGTGTGCCCAGGATGTCCACAAAACACATACAGCTTACAAATATGGAAATCAGAGTACATATGCTCGAATAAAATAGTTTACATCAGAGTTTACCTAAATAAAACACAGCGGAAGTCTAACTCTCTCAACGGGTAGAGCCTCAAGTCCATAGGGACACCGACTGGTTGACCACAGCTCAGAAGTATTGAAATCCCAGAAAACTCAGTAGCTGTCTAAATCACTGATCCATCTGTTACCCATTCGGGATTTTGTTGAATAATGGCAAGTGTAAGTAAACCATTTACTTAGCAAGTATAGCACGGGTATATGAAGGCTCAAAATAAGGCTAGACACGGCTGAACTGCATTAGCATTTTTAGTTGGTTCATTTTATCATTAACCAAGTTACTACAAGTGAATGAAACCCAGTTGCAACCCAATTAATAAAGTATAAGTGACATTAAACATGAATAAACATCATCTTCTAATCAAAAAGGAACCAGGCCGCTCGTGACCCTGAGCAAGGCTATCATGATAGATTATACACTCTGCAGAGGTTTCGCCCTTTACCCACCAGTCGCGTAAAAGTTCAAAGGAACTTTGCACCCAACCACGCACATCAACACTTCCGAGGTGTGACTGCATAGAGATGCTACGAGGTTTTTCACAAGACACCCTAACAAAACAGTAGCCACTATGGTACAACACAGGTAGCATGATGCAAGGCACCGAGATTGACTGACTCTCAGGGCGCAGTGATAAGAGGGTCAATGGCGTCCAGAGCATGGGCACACATGCCAACAAGTAAAAGAGCATGACGTGTGGAGTTCCCATACCACAGGGACTCCCAAGACAGGACTGTGCCTGACAAGACATAGCCGACGGTACCCCCATCCTCGATGGATCAAACCATACTCTCACGAGTGCTTCCCATAGCGCCGTCGGCCCCGTCGGTAACTACTGTCAAGCTAGAGCCGTACAAGTTACTTGACCAAGACCAGAGCCATAATAGTTCTAGCGGTGGCGACATGCTCCTGGGTTGCCGCTTTAAGAACCGGACCTTAGGGAGAGACACTGGAGCAAAGCACACAGCACATGCCTAGTTGCCTAAACCATGTTGCTAAAAAGCAAGTTTTATCATTAAGTTAAAGTGAACCATTAAGTCATGATTAACAATATAACAATTATGAAAGTAGCTGCGCATAGCAAAGATTCTACCCATATGCAGTAATCCCAAGGTGACAAGGACAGGAGTATACAAACTAGGTTCAACCTTAATAGGACATCAATTTAGACACATGCATATGAAAGTAAATGTATGTAAAAAGTGTGTTTAGGTAGCAAGGATTGTCCATGCTATAATTTGCCTTTATCCAACAAATATACCGTTACTCAGAGTCTTCAATCTTGTTCTTGCAATCTCTTGATGACATTCCTGTGCCCACGACACGAGCACAACATGCAGCTAAACAAGCAAGCAAACAATATACAATTAAGAACAATACACCAAACAGTAGAAACAGAACAAAAGAGGGTTTTAAAACTAATCTACGCTTCGCTACGAACACGTGAGCGCAAGAATCACACTAATCGGAGCTAAAACGAGAAAGTTACGGCGTTTCTAAGGTTCGCGGACTTGCTGGCGAGGTTTAAAAACTTCCAGGGACCTAGTCGTAAAAAACCGAGGACCTATACGCAATTTTATATAAGAACACGAGGGCAAACGCGCAAAAGGTAGGGGCTTTTCTACGAAAGAGTATAGACTAAACGAATATGGTAGAAAATTACAAGATTCGCTGAGGGTCTTACCAAAAATCTTGAGGCCAAAAACGACGGAAGGCTCGGCGCGGTGACGAGATGAAGAATGGGCAGTAGTGGAAGATATGGTGGAAGAAGACTACCTTAGGGAATCCCAAACAAAGGGGCCTCCCTGTAAAGGAGTCGATGGTGTGCCCTTTCCAGAGGAGAGGTGGTTCGTATATATAGGGAGAAAACCTCCCACTTCCAGGTTTATTAGCAATATGTGACTAAAGGTGGGTTGCCTCATTCCAATGCGAGTGGGCTTTGAAATTTGGCCCAATAAAGTGGTGGGATGGATTTAGCCTAAAATTAGGTCAACTTTGGGCCCAGGCTGGCCCACTAATATTTAGGGTGATTTTAATTTTCGGAATAATTATTTCCTGGTTATAAAATAATTCCAGATAAGTCAAGAATTGATATTAAAACAATGAAAAATATTCTAAAAATACTAAAAATCCTAGAAAAAAATTCCAGAGATAGAATTGGACATGAGGAACCCAAATAAAATATTTGGAGCTCATGAAAAAGATTTTAGCACCTTCCATAAATTGGAAGTAGCTATAGAAAAATAGGAATAAATCCCAGAAAGTTCTGGAAAATTCCCATTAGGCTTCTAAACCCATTTTTGAAAACTTTACACACATAAAACCACTAAATGCAACCGGTATGAATGCAAAGCACTCAATACCATAACCTATGTTACTTTATTTTGAATTATTTTTCTATACTAAATTCCCTGTTAAATATATAAAGCTTGGACAATTTTAGAAAACTGAGAAAATCATTGTATTAATTTTTCTAACAAATCACATCCCAAATTCCAAAAATTTTGGGGTGTGACAACCTTCTACGGCCTTGATGCATCCCTGGAGGCGATTTTGGGTGCTGGGGACGGTTCAGCCGAAGCCCTACCGCCTCTGCTTGCTGGGCCTCCTGGCTAGCTTGTCCTGGTGTTCTTCGGTGAATTTGGCCCATGGAATGATGTGGCAGGAGTCCACGTGGCTCGCACGGTCATCACATCATCATCGCTGAAGTGGATGACACCTCGTGTGCTTGCATGATGGTTAAGGGGGGTGGTTCGGTCGGAAACCGGTAGGTTTCGGCCGAACCGGAGTTTTACCCCCCTTAACGGTCTTTTTCTGACTCGGTCCCTGCAAATGAGACACTCACCAAAACTCGTGGAACTTTATTTGAAGTAAAACCTAAATGCATGAAATGTTATATAAAACCTCTTTTATTCCCGAGAGTTGGTGGTCCGATTCATACCGTAACGACCGCCAACAAGCTCCCCAAAGCTTAGACCTTTGCTCGTCCTCGAGCAAAGATAGGAACTTAGGCTCGATGGATCAGGAGTTGTTACAATGTCATTATTTTGCATGTAATCTTTATACTCAACTAACACTTTAAGGTATTTGAATTTTTCAGCAAAGTGACCAATTACCTTCTTACCTATGGGGCTTCTAGCAAACTCCTTGCCTTGGGCGGTTGAAAGGTAGAACAGTTTAACTCAGTTTTATTCCATTCCTACTCTTTTCAGGATCCCACCTCGGAGTTGTCAAAATTTTTGAAAATTAAAGCTTAGTTCCTCAAAGGCACACTCAATCACTCAAGTGGTATTTGTATCCTCACCAAAGGCTTTGCCTTCTTTCATCCTGACTCTACTAAAGATTTTTGTGTGGCTCTTGCAGGACGGATGGATGAAAGCCTACTTGCATTCTAGAATTTTGCTAAGTCAAAGACTGTACCTAAGGAGGATCCAATCATACCTTAAGATCGAGAAGTGCAAGTGTATTGATGTGTGGAGTGGAAAGTGGAAATTGGTGGAAACTCCTTGGGAATGATTCTTCCTATTTTTGAATTTATTTTTCGAGAACATGGGCTATCTTCTTTTTCTTTCTATTTTTGCCATGCTTTCTTGAGCATGCTTTTCTTTTTCTCATATTTTTGCCATGTCTTTTGACATGCTCATATTTTTCTCATATTTTTGCCATGCTACGTAGAATGTTTTTCTCTTTTTCTTTTTGCATAGCCCATGCCTCTACTCAAGGATATTCAGCGAAGGAATCTTGGAGCATTTATCTTTTTATGGATGGTGGATGGAAAATATTTGCTAACTCCCAGTGTAGGAATTGCAAGTGAGAAGTGGTGTGTATGTGAATCTCAATCTTTAAAGCATGAAAGGTTCCTCACTAAGGTCACAACAATTTGACAATGCTCACTAAAATGACAAGCAACATATGTATGGTGGTTTTTCAACTAACTTATCATATGGCTTTGGATAGGCATTTTGAACCAATGAGGAACTTCATTTGAATATTTTTGAAAATAAAGCATCTGAGATTTTCACCTTACTAAGAGCAGAAATAAAACTCAACCAAATCTCACAACAACTTAGACTTAGAATAAGCATATGCTCCCACAAGGATTTTTTTTCCAGGTTTTATCATCACTCATGCCAATTAAATTCAAGTACCGATAAAGCAATTAATTAAGCACAAGATACTTGCAAAATAAATGACAGAGAACCTATTCATCATTTCCAAAATGGGAGGCATATGTTTCATTCATGCATAGTCTGGGAGTTGATTTTATTCAAGATTCAAAGCAAATATTTTTTTTGGTCTTTTCTTTTATTTAAACAGGAATTGAAATGAAGGGAAATGAAAGCAAACGAAATTACTGCTGAGCTGGAACGGGTCGGACATACCTTCGCGGGGGTTCTCCCCCCAAGCTTGCTTGACGACGTTACTGGTACGGTCGGAAGTTCGAGAAGTAATTGTTCATTCTCTCGAACTGCTTCCTCAGCTCATACCTTTGGGATTCCAGCATAGAGTTGTTCTCCTGAAGGTAGCGAGTGTGCTGGGCCAAAGTCACTTCAATGTCCCGGGTGCGATCATCGATGAGATCCACTCAATTAGAAATATAGGATAATTCCCTATCAATGTACGCCCCAGTTGGCGTGGTGTACCGTTTCGGACTGAGAGAATCCTGGGTTATAGGGTAGATAGTAGGTACTATCAAACCCATAACCCTGGGAAAATTCAGAGCCCGAACTCTGAGCATAGTCCCAGCGGCCCGAGGCAAAGTACTCCGGACCCTGGGGATATCTAGATCCTCCTGCTACAGATGTCCCAGCGCCGTTGTACTGCTCATAGGCCTCCTCAAAAGTAGAATTGTGGCGGTGCGGTTCTTGAGGTGAATCCGTCTGTCCCTGTGCAGTGCCCAGACCAGCGTCTCTTCTGGCCCGCCCTCGGGTAAATGACCCTGTGCCTGTAACACTATGGCGGGCTTGCTCTCTCCTGGGGGGAGAGTCTTCCAAACCCGCCCTTAGCTGAAGGGTCAGTTTCCGATCGGCATACAACCTAAGTTCCGGGCAAGGTAACAGAACTTCGGTTGTATGGCCACGATAAGTCATAACGAGGCTCCCATCGAACGCCTTGCGTATCATGTGGCCTTGCACAAAGTGCTCGGCATCCACGACAGGACGTTCTATCTCGATGTATGATAGCTGGGCATTGTCAAGAATGCCTAGCCAGGTAGCGAGGCGAGTAACTAAAGAAGTCATCACCACGCTCCCAACACGAGGGGGCATAGAAATCCAATGGGCAACCAAGTCTTGAATAGGGGAGACTGGAATCTTTTTAGTCATCGCATAAAGCAAAAGCAACTCCACTGTGTTAACGAGATGCAAATCCGATCGAGGGAACACCGTCATAGCCAGCCACCGATGCATGAAACGCAAGGTGGGGTTATGAATGTCATTTGTGCGGGGAGCCGTACATCTAGTGTTCCTAGAAATTTTGTGCCAAAAGTCATCTCTACTAAACTTTTTCAAAAGTTTAGTGGGCTTTAAAGAACAACGATGATTAAAACCCAAAGCCACACTAAAATCCCTCGAAGAGCAAGAATACTCTTGGTTAAAAAGTCGAAAGCGAATACCCAATGGCAAGGAGGCGCGAACCTGGTTCCGTGATCTGCCAGAAGTTCTCCCACCCAATGGCGTGGAAAACCTCCGAAAACTCGTCGACCATCCCCTTCTTTACAAGCAGGTCATGCTCATAAATTTGGGTATGTTCGAATTCCTTCACGCGTAGCAAAGAAAATGCTTCTTGCTCGCGGGTTGTCCTGAGGATGATGTCTTCCTCACTCAGGAGCCTTAGAACTGAGCTAGAGGCATAGCCTCCGCCTATGTTCAATGCCCCTGGCTCATCAATCTCCATCGGAGCCGGTGCATTGGATGGTGTCGGTGAACTACCAGCATCATCACCGCTTGAACGACGGCTCAACCGGCTGGACCTTCGGAATAGCCATGACATGTTCCCTGCAAAAGTTTAGTGCACACAATGATACCCGAAGGACTTAAATTATGAGGTTAGCACAATGAAGGCAAGTCAGTCGTTCGAGGGTTAATCATTCTTGTGGGGATTTGACACCTCCACACAAAGGTTAGTCGTTCTTGTGGGTGTCGAAAACCTCCACAAACACGTTCTAGTTTCAGCAGCAAAATCAGAAGCAGATATTTTTGTGTTTTTCTTAATGCAAGTGAATCAAACTTGAGCAAGAACAAAGAGAGAAAGCTTGAGAGCAAGCTAGAGCAAGAACATGAGAGGGAGAGAGAGCTCTTGGGCAAATGTATGCAGCAAGGAGTGGTGCAAGAAGCAAGCAAGCACTTGGGGCAGCATTTATATGCCGAGGGGAGGTAGGCCTGGTTCGGCCGACCCCCCTGGTTCGGCCGAACCAGTGCAGTGCTGCCAGCACTCCATGTGAGTGCTAGTGCTCCCCCTTTGCTTCATGTGCACGTAAATTTTAGTGGCCAGCATTGATGTATGGTCATTTGAGTGGAAGCTAGTGCAAAGATGCTCATTTTGACATGACCAAAGTGGACAAATTATTGGTGTCACTCCCATGCTGCCATGTTTGTGATAATTGATGAGTGTGCAGCCATGTGGAGTGGGGTAAACATGTTTTGTGCTGGTTGGTGATGATGGTAAATAAATGGAGATGTTCTAGAAAGGGTAAAAGTAATAAAAATTACAAATATTACCCACTTCAAACAAATTTCAGCATATTGTCCATTTATTTGTACCAAAATTTAAACCAAAGATGTTTTGCATGCACCAATTTTATTCTTGCTATTATCTCATTTTATTTCATGCACAAGTGATTTAAAAATTTTGAAATAAAATATGCAAATGCAGTGAATTGAAATTTAAAATTGGAAAGGGAAACATGAGATACATACCGGTTTTTCTCGTGGCGAGAGCTCGAGTTTTGAGTCCACGAGAGGGACTCCTCCGTGTCTTCAATGATTTTTGTCATCCTCGGATCCCGGAGTGGATGGTTTAGACGATGCACTCTACTTCTTCCGCCACACCTTCTTGATTTTCTTCGGTGTAGGTGTCGGTGGCGGTGGAATCGGCTCTTCTGGTGCGTTCCATATAGCCTGATCCTCCTCTTGTTTCCGGAAGAGGTGGTCCATTTCATCCTCACTTTCAGATTCAGTGGGTTGATCCCACTGCTCAGCACCAAGTATTTCCAGCTCTCCACTAAGGAGGGCTTCCAGGAAACACTTAGCGCTTCTTTGCTCCGGAGTGAATTCCCTTGTTCTTCTAAACTCCCGGGGTTGGAACATGAATGATATCGGCGTTCCGCTGATATGGAACGAGATTTCTCTCGTATCCACATCAATTCTAGCCCGAGTGGTGTTTAAAAATGGCCGGCCCAACACAAGGGGAAACGAATGATCATTCCTCGTGTCAATGACTACGAAATCTGAAGGGACATAATATCCCCAAATTCGGACCGGGACATTTTCAATCACCCCCTCGGGGTAGCGCATCGACGAATCTGCAAGCTGCACCTGGGCATTTGGGGAATAAAGGACAGGGTAGCGTAACTTTTTGAATAATACCTTAGACATGATGTTGACGCTAGCTCCAAGATCGCAGAGAGCGTTTTCAATGCATCGATTCCAAATCGAGCACTGAATAACTGGCTCTCCGGGATCTTCCTTCCTTTCCGGAGGGGTGTTGATGCTGGCCTTCTTGGCAGCTCTTGACAGGTACAGCCCTCTGGGTGTATCTACTTGGATGTACGGGGCCTTCCCTACATGATTAGCAAGGAACGAACCACGAGACGGCTTACCCCGTCTTATGGTTACTGCTTTAACCGATTCAATGGAAGGTTCGGGTTGCCCCGGAATCTTCCCAGATTCAGAAACAGGAACAACAACAGCAAATTGAGCAACTTGTGTTTCTATCATTTTATTGAAGCTCAATTGACTTTTTATAGCAGAAGAGAAAAATTCAAGTTTTGCATCTATGCTTTCCAGGATTTTGTCAGTTGCAACAAACTTTTTACTGATATTTTCATTGATTTTACCCTGGCCCAGCACAAGATCTTTAATAGACGGCTGATTATTGAAAATACTGGAATTGAAATTGTTACCTTGTGAAGATCTCTCAAAAGGGAGATTTGGGCGCGAATTCCAGCCTTGATTGCCGTAGTTGTTCGGACGATACCCATTGTTGTTGGAGTTGTTGATGTAGTGCGCATCATCTCACGTTTCGGGGTAGTCATTCCCCAAATGGCCTGTGTTGCCACAAACCTCACACGTCATGCGAGCGTCCATGGCTTGCACCATTTCTTGAACAGGGGCCTCCATCTTCTTCAGAAGGAGGTCCATCTTGGCAGCAAGCATGTCCAAAGCTTCAACTTGCTGGACTCCTCGGGTACGTGGTTGGTCACGTACAATGCCCCAACCTTGACATTCCACCATCTTCTCGATGAGGGCCTTAGCTCGGTTCTCCTCAAGAGAGAAAAATGATGCTCCAGCAGCAGCATCCAAATACTCACGGGCTGAGCTCTTTAGCCCGTGGTAAAAGGTTTGGATGATGAACCAATTCTGCATACCATGGTGAGGAGAAGCAGAAATATAGTCTTGGAGGCATTCCCATGCCTCCGGGACTGTTTCATCTTTTGCTTGCTAGAAACTAGCAATTTTATTCTGGAGGGCGTTGGTTTTCCCAACCGGAAAGAATTTTAGCAAAAAGGCACTAGTGCACTTATCCCATGAATCTATAGCTTCACGACTAGCATAAAATCGTTGCTTTACCTTGCCCAATAAGGAGAACAGGAATAAACGAAGGCGAATAGCTTCGGTACTTACACCGCGTATGGTGAAGGTGTTGCAGATCTCTAGGAAGTGTTGGAGATGAGCGTTAGCATCTTCGTGAGGCTTGCCGCGGAACGGGCTAGCCTGCACCATGTTGATGAGGGCTGGTTTGAGCTCGAAAGTCCCGTCTCCGACAGGCGGAGTGGGAACGGTACGCACATTCTAGTTCGATGGAGCTGAGAATTCACGTATCGTTTTGCTTGCCATCTTTGATGCTGAAGCTGTGTCAACGTCGGGAAAGACTGGGCTCGTCAAGCTGAGTTGCCTCTGAGGAGGTACAACATGGGGTCGTACTTTCCTCAAAAGTGACACAGGATTTTCTTGATAGTTTGACGGTAGTTGGAAACCAGTCATGCACTGCTCTGCTTCACAAAGACCAACGAACAGAGCAAAGGTAAACCCGCTTGAGTAGCGGTGCACTCAACTCAGATAACTTGAGATAAATGTTTAAAAGTATTCTAGCCAATTGCTTCCCCGGCAACGGCGCCAGAAATGCTTGTTGGCACTTCTTACGATCCAATATCAGGATTGAGAATCCCGGTACTAGGGTAAGGAGTGTTTCAGTGGTTTTCCTTATGGCTTAGTAAAATATATAAATATTCTGCAAGCGCACAGAATCACCACTGTAGCACTTTACCAGGGAGTATCTCGAGGTATCGTAATTTATATTTCTGCAGGGAAGCTTTGGCAAGAGTACTAGTAAATAGGTATTCAAGACTATCAGAGAAAGGTACACAACTAAACAAGACAGGGGATAACGGTATTGGATAGGAGTGGATATACCGTGACACACAGCTCAAGGGAGGCTCGGGTAAGAGAGAGAAGGTATAGATAGCTGGGAGGACAACGAGAAGAGATAGAGGATTTCTATGGACTTTATCTGTCTATGCCACTCGGGCTTAGAGATACAACGGCTAAAGAGCCAGCACTGGAAGGTCTGGGTTAACTCTAATGTCTTAGCATCAGGACAATGGACACTAGTGACACGCAGAAAGGGATGAGAAGGGGTGCCACCAGCTCCACACTGGGGGATCCTACAGGCCGAGACTAACGAGGTGGATTACAAAGACCGTATAGGGCAGTCACCACCTAACGGCTACCACACGTTCGTTGAATCGGGGGCAAACCAAGGCCACTGACTAGTCTAGGTACCACACCCACACTAACCAACGACTACTTACTTCACTAGCAAAAGCAAGCAACCCATCAATACCCCCGGTGACAGTTCACCGGCAAATATTGAGCTAAGTCAAAGAACCAACTAAGACAAAGACTTAAACAAGAACTAGAAGCACTAGAACTAGAACCGACTATAGTCTAAACACGATATAGATGCAACTAGAATAAAGTAAAAGCAAGCTATAAATGATAAAGGCAAGATGATAAAGATAATTATATTGATAACTCAAGTCTTGCAAAAGGAAAAGGAAAAGGAAAAGATACAAGTGCTTATACTAGAGCTTTTGAAGACAACTCCGGAAGCTCCGAGGCAAAGCTCGACTCGACTCTAACTCCCAACTAAACTATCCTAACTCTACTAGAGAGAAGTGGAAATGAGAGCTCCTTGGCTTGGTGTGTGTTGAAATGAGCCGTGGACACCTCCATTTATAGCACCAAAGGGCGGTTGAGTGGAGTAAACGCCACGGGACGTTGTGGCGGTTACTGGCCAGTTCGGCCGAACTGGATGGGTTCGGCCGAACTCATCCAGTTCGGCCGAACCTCGAATTCAACCACCTTAACCTTCTACAGCCTTGATGCATCCCTGGAGGCGGCTTTGGGTGCTGGGGGCGGTTCGGCCGAAGCCCTACAGTTCGGCCGAACTGGGATTCTGGCCCAGGGCCGCCCCCGTGCACCGCCTCTGCTTCCTGGGCCTCCTGGCTAGCTTGTCCTGGTGTTATTCGGTGAATTTGGCCCATGGAATGACGTGGCGAGAGTCCACGTGGTTTGCACGGTCATCGCATCATCATCACTGACGTGTACGACACCTCGTGTGCTTGCATGATGGTTAAGGGGGGTGGTTCGGTCGGAAACCGGAAGGTTTCGGCCGAACCGGAGTTTTACCCCCCTTAACGGGCTTTTTCCGACTCGGTCCCTGCAAATGAGACACTCACCAAAACTCTTGGAACTTTATTAGAAGTAAAACCTAAATGCATGAAATGTTACATAAAACCTCTTTTATTCCCGAGAGTTGGTGGTCGGATTCATACCGTAACGACCGCCAACAAGCTCCCCCAAGCCTAGACCTTTGTTCGTCCTCGAGCAAAGATAGAAACTTAGGCTCGGTGGATCAGGAGTTGCTACAATGTCATTATTTTGCAGGTAATCTTTATACTCAACTAACACTTTAAGGTATTTGAATTTTTCAGCAAAGTGACCAATTACCTTCTTACCTATGGGGCTTCTAGCAAACTCCTTGCCTTGGGCGGTTGAAAGGTAGAACAGTTTAACTCAGTTTTATTCCATTCCTACTCTTTTCAGGATCCCACCTCAGAGTTTTCAAAATTTTTGAAAATTAAAGCTTAGTTCCTCAAAGGCACACTCAATCACTCAAGTGGTATTTGTATCCTCACCAAAGGCTTTTCCTTCTTTCATCCTAACTCTACTAAAGCTTTTTGTGTGGCTCTTGCAGGACGGATGGATGAAAGCCTACTTGCATTCTAGAATTTTGCTAAGTCAAAGACTGGACCTAAGGAGGATCCAATCATACCTTAAGATCGAGAAGTGCAAGTGTATTGATGTGTGGAGTGGAAAGTGGAAATTGGTGGAAACTCCTTGGGAATGATTCTTCCTCTTTTTGAATTTATTTTTTGAGAACATGGGCTATCTTCGTTTTCTTTCTATTTTTGCCATGCTTTCTTGAGCATGCTTTTCCTTTTCTCATATTTTTGCCATGCTACTTAGCATGCTTTTCCTGTTTTTCTTTTTGCATAGCCATGCCTCTACTTAAGGATATTCAGAGAGGGAATCTTGGAGCATTTATCTTTTTGTGGATGGTGGATGGAAAATATTTGCTAACTCCCAGTGTAGGAATTGCAAGTGAGAGGTGGTGTGTATGTGAATCTCGATCTTTAAAACATGAAAGGTTCCTCACTAAGGTCACAACTATTTGACAAAGCTCACTAAAATGACAAGCAGCATATGTATGAAGGTTTTTCAACTAACTTATCATATGGCTTTGGATAGGCATTTTGAACCAAAGAGGAACTTCATTTGAATATTTTTGAAAATAAAGCATACGAGATTTTCACCTTACTAAGAGCAGAAATAAAACTCAACCAAATCTCAGTATATCATTCCTCACAACAACTGCTCATAGGCCTCCTCAAAAGCAGAAGTGTGGCGGTGCGGTTCTTGAGGTGAATCCGTCTGTACCTGTGCAGTGGCCAGACCAGCGTCTCTTCTGACCCGCCCTCGGGTAACTAGCCCTGTGCGTGTAACACTGTGGCGGGCTGGCTCTCTCCTGGGGGGAGAGTCTTCCGAACCCGCCCTTAGCTGAAGGGTCAGTTTCCGAGTGGCATACAACCTAAGTTCCGGGCAAGGTAACGGAAATTTGGTTGTATGGCCACGATATGTCATAACGAGGCTCCCATCGAACGCCTTGCGTATCATGTGGCCTTGCACAAAGTGCTCGGCATCCACGACAGGACATTCTGTCTTGATGTATGATAGCTAGGCATTGTCAAGAATGCCTAGCCAGGTAGCGAGGCGAGTAACTAAAGAAGTCATCGCCACACTCCCAACATGAGGGGGCATAGAAATCCAATGGGCAACCAAGTCTTGAACAGGCGAGACTGGAACCTTTTTAGTCATCGCAAAAGCAAATGCAACTCCACTGTGTTAACGGGAAGCAAATCCGTCCGAGGGAACACCGTCATAGCCAGCCACCGATGCATGAAACGCAAGCTGGGGTTATGAATGTCATTTGTACGGGGAGCTGTACATCTAGTGTTCCCAGAAATTTTGTGCCAAAAGTCATCTCTACTAAACTTTTTCAAAGATATAGTGGGCTCTAAAGAACAACGACGATTAAAACCCAAAGCCACACTAAAATCCCTCTAAGAGCAAGAATACTCTTGGTTAAAAAGTCGAAAGCGAATACCCTCCTTTTCAGAAATGAGTGTGCATAAAAATTCAAGGGAAAGGAGGCGCGAACCTGGTTCCGTGATCTGCCAGAAGTTCTCCCACCCAATGGCGTGGAAAACCTCTGGAAACTCGTCGACCATCCCCGTCTTTACGAGCATGTCATGCTCATAAATTTGGGTATGTTCGAATTCCTTCACTCGCAGCAAAGCAAATGCTTCTTGCTCGCGGGTTGTCCTGAGGATGATGTCTTCCTCGCTCAAGAGCCTTCGAACTGAGCTAGAGGCATAGCCTCCACCTATGTTCGATGCCCATGGCTCATCCAAATCCATCGGAGCCGGCGCGTTGGATGGTGTCGGTGAACCACTGGCATCATCACCACTTGAATGGTGGCTCAGCCGGCTGGACCTTCAGAATAGCCACGACATGATCCCTGCAAAAGTTTACTGCACACAACAATACCCGAAGGACTTAAATTATGAGGTTAGCATGATGAAAGCAAGTCAGTCGTTCGAGGGTTAATCGTTCTTGCGGGGATTTGACACCTCCACAAAAAGGTTAGTCGTTCTTGTGGGTGTAGGAAACCTCCACAAACACGTTCAAGTTTCAGCAATAAGATCGAAATCAAATATTTTTGTGTTTTTCTTAATGCAAGTGAATCAAACTTGAGCAAGAACAAAGAGAGAAAGCTTGAGAGCAATCTAGAGCAAGAACATGAGAGGGAGAGAGAGCTCCTGGGCAAATGTATGCAGCAAGGAGTGGTGCAAGGAATGAGCAAGCACCTGGGTGGCTTTTATAGGCCAAACCCCCCTGGTTCGGCCGAACTAGGGCAGTGCTGCCAGCACTCCATGTGAGTGCTGGTACTCCCCCTTTGCTTCATATGCATGCAAATTTTAGTTGCCAGCATTGATGTATGGTCATTTGAGTGGAAGTTAGTGCAAAGATGCTCATTTTAACATGACCAAAGTGGACAAATTATTGGTGTCACTCCCATGCTGCCATGTTTGTGATAATTGGTGAGTGTGCAGCCATGTGGAGTGGGGTAAACATATTTCGTGCTGGTTGGTGATGATGGTAAATAAATGGAGATGTTCTAGAAGGGGTAAAATAATAAAAATTACAAATTTTACCCACTTCAAACAAATTTCAACATATGGTCCATTTATTTTTACCAAAATTTAAACCAAAGATGTTTTGCATGCACCAATTTTATTCTTGATACTCTCTCATTTTATTTCATGCACAAGTGATTCAAAAATTTTGAAATAAAACATGCAAATGCAGTGAATTGAAATTTAAAATTGGAAAGGGAAACATGAGATACACACCGGTTTTTCTCGTGGCGAGAGCTCGAATTTTGAGTCCATGAGTGGGACTCCTCCGTGTATTCAATGATTTTTATCATCGTCCAATCCCGGAGTGGATGGTTCGGACGATGCACTATGCTTCTTCCGCCGCACCTTCTTGATTTTCTTCGGTGTAGGTGTCGGCGCCGGTGGAATCGGCTCTTCTGGTGCGTTCCATATAGCTTGATCCTCCTCTTGTTTCTGGAAGAGGCGGTCCATTTCATCCTCACTTTCAGATTCAGTGGGTTGATCCCACTGCTCAGCACCGAGTATTTCCAGCTCTCCACTAAGGAGGGCTTCCAGGAAGCACTCAGCGCTTCTTTGCTCCGGAGTGAATTCCCTTGTTCTTCTAAACTCCCGGGGTTGGAACATGAATGATATCAGCGTTCCACTGATATGGAATCAGATTTCTCTCGTATCCACAACAATTCTAGCCCAAGCGGTGTTTAAAAATGGGCGGCCCAACACAAGGGGAAACGAATGATCGTTCCCCGTGTCAAGGATTACGAAATCCGTAGGGACATAATATCCCCAAATTCGGACCGGGACATTTTCAATCACCCCCTCGGGGTAGCTGATCGACGAATCTGCAAGTTGCACCTAGGCATTTGTAGCATAAAGAACAGGGTAGCGTAACTTTTTGAATAATACCTTAGACATAATGTTGACGCTGGCTCCAAGATCGCAGAGAGCGTTTTCAATGCATCGATTCCAAGTCGAGCACTGAATGACTGGCTCTCCGGGATCTTCCTTCCTTTCTGGAGGAGTGTTGATGATGGCCTTCTTGGCAGCTCTTGGTAGGTACAGCCCTCTGGGTGTATCCACTTGGATGTACGAGGCCTTCCTTGCATGATTAGCACGGAACGAACCATGAGACGGCTTACCCCGTCTTATGGTTACTACTTTAACAGACTCAATGGAAGGTTCGGGTTGCCCCAGAATCTTCCCAGATTCAGAAACAGGAACAACAGCCGCTAATTGAGCAACTTGTGTTTCTATCACTTTATTGAAGCTCAATTGACTTTTTATAGCTGAAGAGAAAGATTCCAGTTTTGCATCTATGCTTTCCAGGATTTTGTCAGTTGCAACAAACTTTTTACTAATATTTTCATTGATTTTACCCTGGCCTAGCACATGATCTTTAATAGACGGCTGATTATTGAAAGTACTGGAATTGAAATTGTTACCTTGTGAAGATCTCTCAAAAGGGAGATTTGGGCGCGAATTCCAGCCCCGATTGCCGTAGTTGTTCGGACGATACCCATCGTTGTTGGAGTTGTTGATGTAGTGGGCATCTTCTCGCGTTTCGGGGCAGTCATTCCCCGAATGGCCTGTGTTGCCACAGACCTCGCACGTCGTGCGAGCGTCCATGGCTTGCACCATTTCTTGAACAGGGGCCTCCATCTTCTTCAGAAGGAGGTCCATCTTGGAAGCGAGCATGTCCAAAGCTTCAACTTGCTGGACTCCTCGGGTACGTGGTTGGTCACGTTCAGTGCCCCAACCTTGATTTTCCACCATCTTCTCGATGAGGGCCTTAGCTTAGTTCTCCTCAAGAGAAAAAAATGCTCCTCCAGCAGCAGCATCCAAATACTCATGGGCCGAGCTCTTTAGCCCGTGGTAAAAGGTTTGGATGATGAACCAATTCTGCATACCATGGTGAGGACAAGCAAAAATATAGTCCTGGAGGCGTTCCCATGCCTCCGGGTCTGTTTGATCTTTTGCTTGCTGGAAGCTAGCAATTTTATTGCGGAGGGCGTTGGTTTTCCCAACCAGAAAGAATTTTAGCAAAAAGGCACTAGTGCACTTATCCCATGAATCTATAGCTTCACGACTAGCATAAAACCATTGCTTTGCCTTACCCAATAAGGAGAACGGGAATAAACGAAGGCGAATAGCATCGGTACTTACACCGCGTATGGTGAATGTGTTGTAGATCTCCAGGAAGTGTTGGAGATGAGCGTTAGCAACTTCGTGAGGCTTGCCATAGAACGAACTAGCCTGCACCATGTTGATGAGGGCTGGCTTGAGCTCGAAAGTACCATCTCCGACAAGCGGAGTGGGACTGGTACGCACATTCTCGCTCGATGGAGTCGAGAATTCACGTATCGTCTTACTTGGCATCCTTGATGCTGAAGTCGTGTCGACGTCGGGAAAGACTGGGCTCGTCAAGCTGAGTTGCCTCTGAGGAGGTACAACACGGGGTCGTACTTTCCTCAAAAATGACACATGATTTTCTTGATAGTTTGACGGTAGTTGGAAACCAGTCATGTATTGCTCTGCTTCACAAAGACTAACGAACAGAGCAAAGGTAAACCCGCTTGAGTAGCGGTGCACTCAACTCAGATAACTTGAGATAAATGTTTAAAAGTATTATATCCAATTGCTTCCCCGGCAACGGCGCCAGAAATGCTTGTTGGCACTTCTTACGATCCAATTTCAGGGTTGAGAATCCTGGTACTGGGGTAAGGAGTGTTTCAGTTGTTTTCCTTATGGCTTAGTAAAATATATAAATATTCTGCAAGCGCACAGAATCACCGCTGTAGCACTTCACCTGGGAGTATCCCGAGGTATCATAATTTATATTTCCGCACGGAAGCTTTGGCAAGAGTACTAGTAAACAGGTATTCAAGACTATCAGAGAAAGGTACACAACTAAACAAGACAGGGGATAACGATATTGGATAGGAGTGGATATACCGTGACACACAGCTCAAGGGAGACTCAGGTAAGAGAGAGAAGGTATAGATAGCTGGGAGGACAACGAGAAAATATAGATGATTCCTATGGACTTTATCTGTCTATGTCACTCGGGCTTAGAGATACAGCGGCTAAAGAGCCAGCACTGGAATGTCTGGGTTAACTCTAATGTCTTAGCATCAGGACAATGGACACCCAAAAATTTACCTATTTAAAATTTTTAGTAATTAATTGGCATTTATTTAATTTGTTCATAATTAATATAGGTTAAATTATTTATTAATGAATAATAAAATCAAATATAAGTTGTGGAAATATTTTTGTTGCATTCATGCTGCTGCATTTATTTTTGTATTGCTTATGATTCAAACGAGAATTTAAATTTATTTAAATTCAAATTTGAATAACCTTGTTTGGAGCTCTAGAAAAGTTGCAAAGCCCAGAGTTCACTTTTGCCCCTCAAACTTTTCCTCAGGTCTACTTCTGCTCCCCTACCTCTTTCTCTGAGCGCCACCCACTCCCTCCCTATTTCCTCCCCGGCCCAGCTCGCCCCCTCCTCTTTCCCACTTGGGCCTTCTCCCCGAGAAGGCCCAACAACCCCGGCCCAGCGTGCGACCCGCTTCCCCCTCTCCTCTCTCTCTCTCTGCTCCACGGGCTCCGCCTGCCAGTTTCCTCTCCCTCCCCGCGCCGAGCCTCCCTTTCTCCCCCCCGGCGCGATTTTCGCCGGACCACCCGACCGCGCTGCTCCCGTGGGCCATCCCCGCGCCTCCCCTTTCCTTCCCCACCGATCTCCTTCCTGTTTCACGCGACGCTGCACTTGGTAGGCGCCGCCCCGCTTGAAAAGTCTGAGCCGCCGCGCCACCGCACCTTCCATCCTCGACGTCCGTGCCACCCGAGCACCCAGCCCTCCTACACCTCCCCTGGGCTATAAAAGCCAAGCACCATGCACCCCACACCTCGCCAACCCCCCCCCCCCCACTGAGCCTCAAACGCCCTCCAGCAGCCTACCCGTCGCCCAATGCCGCCCCTCTTCGGCGTCCTCCGTCGAACCTCGCCGCCGGTGCCATTCCCTCGACGAGAACACCCTCAGGAGCTTCCCCTCGAGGTATGGATGCTGCCCGAGCCACAACCGCTACCACATCGCCCCCCAGCCTAAGGTAATTGCTCGTCGTCGACTTTCCAGGGCCGCCGAGCCGCTGCCTCTCGCCGGCCACCGTCTCCGTCGTCCCACCGCTACCGTGATTACCCTGGGTGAGTTCGCCTCCCTCCCCTAATGATGTAGGACCAAACCACGCGTCGAATGGTGCCTTGCAGCTCGAGATTCGCCCAGCTCCGGTGAGCTTTCACCGCCGGATGAGCGGCGCCGCCGTCCCCGACGTCGCTGGCAAAGTCTTACCCCAGCCCGACTGATCTGGACCACCGGATGAGGATCCAACGGCTCATAACCGCCCTGGGCCCGAGTCAAATGGGTGGATACCGATCAGCGTTGTGCGTTTTGCAGAAGAACCCCCGAGATATTTAGAAATCAACCCGCCGTCCCACGCTGTTAAAACTTATTTGCAAAGAGGTCCTATTTTACTCGTTTAGCCCCCTGCCCTTTCTAAAATTTGTTCCTGCGGTCCAGATCTGGTTCATTTACACCGTGGCCCCCGTGTCTATAGCTTAATGAAGTTTAGGCCGTTGGTTTTTCACAAACAAGCCCCTGGAACTTTTAAAACTTTGCCAGCAGGACCCTAGAGCTTAGAAAAGCCATATCTTCTTCGTTTTAACTCCGATTAGTGTGATTTTCGTGCTCATGTGTTCGTAGTGAAGCATGGATTATTTCTAGAACATTTTTATGTATTGTTTCTACTATTTGGTGTACTGTTCTAATAGATTATTATTTGTTTGCATGTATTGGTTTGTGTGCTCGCTTGTATGGTGATTCGTGTCCAGTTGGTGAGCCGTACGCTTTGGAGTTCGAGTACGTGGAGGACTTTCCGGAGCAGGACCCACAGCAGCAGCAGCTGCTGCCCTTTGAGGAAGGAAAGTTATAGCACGGACAATCCTTGCTACCTAAACCAACTTTTTACATGCATTCACTTTCATATGCATGTGTCTAATTTGATGTCCTATTAAGGTTGTACCTAGTTTGTTTACACATATCCTTTGATTACCTGGGATTTATGCAGATGGGTAGATTTTGCTATGCGTAGCTACTATCACCATTATTTAACTGTTAATTTTGACTTAATGGTTCACTTCAACATTTATGATAAAACTTGTTTTTTAGCAACATGGTTTAGGGAGCTGGGGCATGTGCTGTGTGCTTTGCTCCAGTGTCTCTCCGTAAGGTCCGGTTGTTAAAGCGGAAACCCAGGAGCTTGTCGCCACCGCTAGAACTATATTGGCTCTAGTCTTGGTCAAGTAACTTGTACGTCTCTATCTTGCCAGTGGTTACCGGTGGGGCCGACGGCGTTAGGGGAAGTAAGGCGCGAGGTGTTTCTTGATTCCACCGAGGACAGTAGCCCCGTCGGCTTGGTCTCGTTAGACCCAGTCCCGTGTTGGGAGTCCCTGCGACGGGGAACTCCGCACGTTGCGCATTGTTGGGTGCGATGCCCGTGCTCTGGACGCCATCGACTCCCCTATGGTGTGACTCCGTAGGCGTACGTCGATCTCGGTTCCTAGAGTCTCACCACCTTATTGTACCTTGGCGGCCACTGTCTTGTTAGGGTGTCTTGTGAGAAACCTCGTAGCGTCCCTATGCAATCACACCTCGGAATTGTTGATGTGCGTGGTTGGGTGCAAAGTTCTTTTGAACTTTTACGCAACTGGTGGGTAAAGGGCGAAACCTCTACAGAGTGTAAAATCTATCATGATAGCTTTGCTCAGGGTCACGAGCGGCCTGGATCCTTTTTTATTAGAAGATGATGTTTATTTATGTTTAATGTCACTTATACTTTATTAATTGGGTTACAACCAGGATTTATTCGTTTGTAGTTACTTGGTTAATGTTAAAATGAACCAACTAAAAATGCTAATGCAGTTAAGCCGTGTCTAGCCTATTTTGAGCCTTCATACCCGTGCTATACTTGCTAAGTAATTGTTTACTTACACTTGCTATTTTATTCAACAAAATCTCGGATGGGTAAACAGATTGGGCTGGGCATGAGTCTGGTGCTGAGTTTCCAGAAGATTTACCGTACTACTGAGTTGTGATCTCCCAGTCAGAGTCCCTGTGGATTGCGGCTCCAATAGTTGAGAGTTTTATTAGTCTTCCGTTGTTATTGTTTAGATCATTTATGAAGCACTCTGATGTAAACATTTTATTTAATGAAGAATTTATTCCAGCATATGTTCTCTATTTATCATATTTGCTCGCTATATGTGTACTATGACTTCCTGGGCACACATATGGCCGCATTCGGGTTTTTGTGAAAATCCGGGTGTGACACAACTAGTACTCGAAAATACTTGAATCATTGGCAAAGTTTTAACTCACCATTTTACCTATGGGGCTTATAGCAATCTCCTTGTCTTTTGCGGTTGGAAGGTTGAACAGCTTAACTCAGTTTTTATTCCACTCCTACTCTTTTCAGGGTCCCATCTCAGAGTTTCCACAATTTTTGAAAAATTAAATTTGTTCCTCAATTGGTACACTCGATCGCTAAAGTGGTATTTGTATCCTCACCAAAGGCTTGTGCCTTCTTTCATCCTAAAATCTAACAAAGCTTTTTGTGTGGCTCAGGGACAAAGGATGAAGGCCTACTTGCATCTTATGTTTTGCTAAGTCAAAGACCGGATCTTTGGGGAACCAAATCATACCTTTAGATCGAGAAGTGCAAGTGTGTGGAATATGTGGAGTGGAATGTGGAATGTGGTGGAACTCCTTGGGATGATTCTTCCTCCCCTTGACTTATTTTCGAGAACATGGGCTATCTAGTTTTTTTGCTCCTATTTTTGCCATGCCACTTGGCATGCTTTTCTTATTTCTTATTTTTGCCATGCTCTTTGGCATGCCTTTTTTTCTCTTTCTTTTTGCCATGATCTTTGGCATGCTTTTCTTTTTGCATAACCCATGTCTCTATTCAAGGATATTTGGAGAGGAGATCATAGAACATGGAGTATTTATTTTGTGGATGGATGATGGCAATATTTGCTAACTCCCAGTTTAGAATTGCAAGTGAGAGTGGTGTGTATGTGAATCTCGATCTTAGAAGCATGAAGGTTTCACCCAAAGGTCACAACAATTTGACAAAGCTCACTAAGACAAGAAGCAGCATATGAGTAGAAATTTTTGACTAAGCTTAGCATATGGCTTTGGTAGGTATTTTTGACCAATGAGGAACTTTATTTTATTTTTGAAAGCAAAGACATCTGAGATATTCACCGTACTAAGAGCAAAATCAAGAACTCAACCAAATCTCACTATATAATTCCTCACAACAACTTAGACTTGGAATAAAGCATGTGCTCCCACGAGGTTTTCATGTTCATTTTACTCATGCCAAATAACTCAAGTACTATAAAGCGACTAGTTGGAAACAAGGCACTTCCAAAATTAATGACAGAGCAACTATTCATCATTTCCAAGGTGAGAGGCATATGATTCATTCCATGCATAGTTGGGAGTTATTTTATTCAAGGGAAATATTTTTTGGTGTTTTCGTTTTAAGCTGGAAGTAAAATGGAAAGGGAAATGGCAAATGCAAGATCAAGGGGGTGAAGGGACATTGAACATACCTGATGGGGGGTCCTTGTAACACCCTAAAATTCATCACAATTAAATTGTAGCAACATTCTGAATTTTTCTAGGATTTATTAAGGCCTAAATAAATTTTCTATGATTTAATTGGAATTTCTACTCTTTTTATCAATTTAAATATCATATTAAATAATTTTAGTCAAAATAAGTTGTTGATGCATTCATGCTGTTGCATTTATCTTTTGCTTGCTGTTCAATTAAGTTGGAATTTAAATTCTGTTTAAATTTGAATTTAATTTGAATTTGTTTAGTGTTTAGAAGAGTTTTTTTGTCGAGTTTGCTTTTGCCCCTTCAATTCTTGGCCAGTCCGTTTTTGCCCCCCTCTACTCTTTCTTCTCCTTCTCGATCAGCCGGCCCAAGTTCTTCTTTCGGCCCGTTCTCCTCTCGCCGGCCCACTTCTCCTTTCCCCCTCTCCATCCCTACTGATGCGTGGGGCCCACGCGTCAGCATCTTCCCCGCCGAGTCGGACTCGAGTCCGACCCGGGGCTTGGCCGCGCCTCCGCCTCCGTCTCGGGCACGGACGCCAAGAGCAGGTCCAGACCCTTAAACCGCGTGTTGTGGCTCCTGTGCCTCTCCGCTCTCCTCGCGTGTTGCCAACCGAGCCCGCAAAACCCTAGCGAAGCTCCGCCGCCGCCGCGCTTCTTCGAAACTCCGCTGCCCCGCCGGTTGGCATCGTCGACGTCTCTCCCTCACCACGAAGAGCTCCAGGAGGGTCGCCTTGAAGTCCCGAAGGTCCCCTTCAACTTCTTGCTCAAAAAATTGGACGCGCCCCTGCCTAAATCTCTCGTCGTCATTGTTGCAGCGCCGCCCGACCGCCACCTCACGTCGTCGGTCATCGTCGGAGCTCCTCTGCCGCCGTGAACCCGTCCGGTGAGCTCACCATCCTCCCCTCTTTCTCCTCGACCAAGTCTCGTCGCGAATCGTGGCCCGTAGCACGAATTTGCATGCTCGCTGGCGATGCTCCGCCGTGGAATGCCAGCGGCGCCGCCGCTCGATTTCCCCCCGCCGGGGAGCCTTCCCCGCCGATCCATCTGTGGCCGTCGGATCGGGATCCGACGAACCACAGAGCACCGAGCCCCAAGTCAAATAGGCGACTTACCGGTCAACCTATACCGTTTTGCAAAAAGGTCCTCCAAGTTTTCAAAATCAACCCGCAGTCTTGCGTAGTTCAAAAATATTTCAATCTAGGTCCTTTTTCTTTCGGTTTAGCCCCTGCAAGTTTTAAAATTACGCCCGAGGTCCAAGTTTTACCTTTTTACATGAAAACCCTCATAGTTTTATACAAAATTATGTTTTAGCCCTCGGATTTTCGCAGTTAAGCCCCTGGAACTTTTAAAACTTTGCCAGCAAGTCCCTGAACCTTAGAAAAGCCATATCTTTTGCGTTTTAACTCCGATTTTAGTGATTCTCGCGCTCACGCATTCCTGGTAACGCGTAGAATAGTTTGTGCTGTTATTTTCTTCTGTTGGAATTGTTTGGTGTACTGTTTCTTATTTATTGTATTGTTTCCTTGTATGTGTTCGTGTGATGCGTATAGGAAATGCGCCATTCGAGGAAGTGTTTGAAGTGCTAGCTGTTGAAGAGAATGAGCAGCAGCAGGGTTGGGAAGAAGGCAAGTATTCCTTGATCATACCCGTTTGTACCTAAATGACAGGCATTTTAATTACACTATTTATTTATCGCTTGCATTAATATTGCTGGGTCCCATTAAGGATTTTCTAGTCTGTTTTACCATACCTTGCAGCCGGGTCATTAAATTAATTTTACTGGTAGATGATGCTTAGTTGCTCAACTAGGATTGGTCTAATGAAACCCCTACTCTATGTTCCACTATTATCTTTTAACTAAATAATGGCAAGATCACATCTTTTAATTGGAACATGGAGAGACCACCCAGGAAAACAGTGCAACCATAAGTGCTATGTGGCTCTGGCTTGGAGTGACTAATTAGGTATTCTGGTTTGGGATAGTTTTACCCGAAAGGGGCAAGAGGTGCGGCGGTTGACTAGGTATAGCCCGGTCCTCTTGAGCGGTAGGCTTTGCTAAGATACGCGACTCACTAGGGAGGGTTATGCTTTGCTCCTGAACAGGAAACCTTAGCGAACTATCACTTATTAGAGTATCTTTGTAAAGGTCTCATAGTGAAACCCAGTATTCGGTCCACATGGTGTGGGAAGGGTATATGCTTTCGGGCAATGGGAATCACGGCTTATGGTGAATGTGTACAACCTCTGCAGAGTGTAAAACCATTATAACAGCCGTGCTCACGGTCATGAGTGGCCTGGACCCTCACATGATTAATCTATCAGACTATGATCTAAATTGTGGTTACCTGAATTTGATGGGTTTAGGTCATTAATTTAATTCTGGTTGGTATATACTTATATTTGCTAGTAAATAGATGCTTAATAAAATTTGACCAACTAAAAGTGCTTAATGCAGCTATCCTTTCAGCCTTCCACTTTATAAAGCCCAGCATGTCATTTATTTCCATACTTTGCTGAGTACGACCTGTGCTCACGCTTGTTTATTTATATTGCATCGACCACACTCGGACTGCTGCTCAGATTGATAGAATTTTGAGGTTTACACTACTGATTTTGAGGAATTCTAGGCGAGTCTGCCAGTCAACTGCCTGTGGAGATGGATTTATTTCGTTTCGTTTAGTTAAACGCTTATTTAAGTCTTCCGCTATGACATTTGTGTCAACTCTGAGTTTGTAATAAATATACTTTAACACTCTTTCGTATGCATGGTTATGGATATTCACTCGTAACGTGTACCATATGTGTGTAAACTTGATCCTGGCGCACATATGAGATGCACCTGGTTTTATTCCTAAAACCGGGTGTGACAGAAGTGGTACCAGAGCTGTGTTGACTATAGGACGAAAACCTAGATAGCAATGGTCATTCTTTAAGGATTAAATTGCTTAATCAGTTTTGCTTTAATTATTCTTGTTCTCATTTTACTATATTCTTGCTCTTGACAATTTATCTCCTCCTTGCATTTTATTTTATTTCTATTCCATTTCATTTATTATCTTACCTTGTCTTGATATCTATAGATTTGTTCTAACCCCCTCTTTCTTTCTAACCCATAGATGATTTTGACTAGACAAGGTGCTCGTAGAATGGCTAGAACTCATTCCCCTCTTCCACCCCTGTTAGTGCATGGAGAAGAAGATGTTGAAGAGGTGGAGCCGGAAGTGAATCAGGAGGAGCACGCTTCAGTAGAGTCAGCAGTGGGAAGTGTTGGACCCCTCCGCCACAAGCTAGGTGGATTGCGTCGGTTCACTACCACACTGGAGACCATGCTCACTTTCCGATGCTACTTCAGACGATGTTCACTTGTCTTCACTATCATGTGGAGATAGAGTACCGCGGAAGAAGAAGAACCCATCCGGAGTACCCAGAGGAGTGGGATGTGTCAGTGCACATCCGTCAGGCTGACTATGAGAATGGAGGAACCAAAGAGATTGGAGTGCACCGTGCTATCGCTACTAGAGCAACTTTTGAAGTTGGAATTGAGGATGCAGCTAGACAGGCACTCTCCGCGGTTTGCTTTGAGGAGGCTGGAGTGGTGGATTACACCTCTTGGGCATATCTTCCTAAGAGACAGCCAGGCACTCTAGAGGGTGTGGTGCCACAAGTCCCCGGAGTGCTAAGTTCCACTCTTATCAGTCAAGTGGCGTTCACTGCGATGCTGAACTCGCACATGGATCACACTGCAATAGAACTAAAGACGGTGCGTGAAGAACTCACTGCTGAATGAAGGAAGAACAAGAGGCTTAGAGCTGAACTCAGGGGAGAAGCACCCCCGCCGTTAGATGAAATCGATGAAGATCAAGAAGCTCACTCTCCACCCCACCTAGTTGCACCACCTATACCCAATAGGTTAAGTTGTCCTCCTATTTATTAGCTTGGTACGTTTAGAATCGTTGAGACTCGTGCGTAGCGTGTGGCGATTCCTGTTCTAAGTGTGTTAGCTATGCTTGTTTCTGTGCCAAGTGTGTGATTTGGTTCTTTGTAATGACTGCGCTTAATTTATGGAGTGATGACCACAATTAAGCATTACTAAATCAATAAATTTAGTTAGTTTGGGTTTTATCTCGGTCCCTGTTTTCATTAGTTAGTTATTTCATTATCTATTTTATTTTATCTCTCATATAAATCATATCATGCTCCAATCTGTTCTCATCGCTACTCGATATCCTGGTAATGTTTGATTTAATTCTGAAGCTACAGAAATCTGATTGACATGAAACTAGTTGGGTTGGATTAAGGACTTGATAAGAGATATTCTGGAAATTGTTCGTGATTTTTGGACATTATAACAGGAAGATACATGTGTTTCATTGGAGTGTTCAGAATCTGTTTCGAGTTCTGACGTGGTTGTCTTAATTATTTAATATCTCGAGTTACAGAAGTCCGGTTGAGTTGATTCAAGTTGGGTTAGTTTCAGAATTTGGTAATCTACAAGCTGACAAAAGATCATTATTTTTGGATGTTCAGAATAAGAGTTATGCCTGTTTCATTGTGATACACTGAATCTGCCTTTGAAATCAGAAATTCTTATCTGTGTTGAATCTTTCTATGCATGCTTTTATCTGTCACCGTCTGAATCTCATATTTCTAACCATCAGATGGTGAACACCACCAGGTCTGGAAGTTGAGAAGATCGACCAGCTATGATTCGCCAGGGACGTGCCATCCCCAATTCCAATCCCCCGCTGAATCAAGCACCACCTGCTGCAATGGATCAGATTGTTGCCAACCAGACTCAGATCCTCCAGAACTTGACTACTGCTATGGGAGGCATTCAAGCTCAGCTGAACAACAACAACAATAACAACAACATCAACAATCAGCAAGGGACAAGCATCGGGAGTTCATGAGCCACAAGCCCCCTACCTACTCCCATTCTTCAGATCCTCTTGACGTTGATGATTGGTTGAAGACCGTTGAGAAGAAGCTAGACATGGCTCAGTGCAATGACAGGGAGAAGGTCTTGTATGCTTCAGGCCGCCTGGAGGGATCAGCTTCGGATTGGTGGGATGCTTACCATGCTGCTCATGCCACCCCTAATGCTATCACCTGGCAGGAATTCAAGGACAGCTTCAGGAGTCAACATATCCCTGCCGGTGTCATGAAGCTAAAGAAGAAGGAGTTCCTCTCTCTCAAGAAAGGGGGGATGTCAGTCAGTGAGTACAGGGACAAGTTCATTCAGTTGTCTTGCTACGCCCCAGATGAGGTGAAGGAAGATGACCAGAAGCAGGAGCTGTTTTTGGAAGGATTGATCTCACTGCTCCAGTATCAGCTCATGGCTCACACCTTCCCAACATTCCAGAAGCTGGTGGAGAAGGCTATTGGCTTGGAACACAAGCGTCGTGAGTTGGGGGAACAGAAGAGGAAATTCCTAGCCTCAGGATAGTCAAGCAGTAACACTCGCCCTCATTTTCAGGAGCCTCAGCAGGGCATGCCCGTTCGCTTTGGTGGTCAAGGGGGTAACTTTGGGCAGAATCAGGGTCAACGCTCAGCTCCTTGACCCTAGCGCCCAGTCTTTCAGCAGAACCGCCAAACCACCCTAACTCAGACTCCAGTGAAGACCCCTGCACCAGGCAGTGCTACTACCCCTCGTGCTTGCTACAAATGTGGGGATCCGAGTCACTTTGCCAACAATTGTCCTAAGAGGAATGCTCAGACTCCGCAGTGCTAGAATAGCAGTGCACCTAGGCAGAATCGTCCTCAGCAGCACAACCGGAATGGGAACCAGACGCCCCAGAGCAACAGAGGTCAGCAGAACCAGGTACGTGGTATGGTGAACCATGTTTCCCCAGAGACCGCACAGGATGCTCAGGACGTGGTGCTTGGTATGTTCCTTGTCAACTCAGCCCTTGCATCAGTTTTATTTGATTCTGGAGCATCCCATTCTTTCATTACTGCTCAGTATGTAGCTAGCCATAATATACCCATGCACCCCATGAAGCGTGATATGATAGTCAGCTCCCCTGGAGGAATCTTGAAAGCCACTTTTATCTGCCCTCGTGTTAATTTGAAAATAGTAGGGGTAGATTTTCCTGCTGATCTGATAGTCTTGAAATCTGAGGGGATTGATGTCATACTTGGAATGGGATGGTTGGCTGCATTTGATGGGATAATTCAGTGTGCCAAGAGGTCAGTGTTGTTAACAAGCCCTCAAGGAGAAAAGGTTGAATTTGTTGCTACAGTACCCGCAGCGGCAGATGGTACGGTTAATCAACTGAAGGGAGCACCACTTGAGGACATCGGAGTGGTTTGTGATTTCCCAAATGTCTTCCCAGATGATTTGCCAGGTATGCCACCCGATCGAGACATTGAGTTTCTTATTGAGCTTTTACCTGGTACTGCTCCTATTTCTAAAAGACCCTATAGAATTATTGGATAAGGGTTATATTTGTCCTAGTTCTTCACCTTGGGGAGCACCTGTTATTTTTGTTGGTAAGAAGGATGGAACTCAGAGATTGTGTGTTGATTATCGTTCTTTAAATGAGGTAACAATCAAGAACAAGTATCCTTTGCCCAGAATTGAGTATTTATTTGATCAGTTGCGAGGAGCTAAGGTTTTCTCCAAGATTGATTTGCGATCTGGCTACCATCAGTTGAGAATCAGGCGCTCAGATATTCCTAAAACAGCATTTACCACCAGGTATGGATTATATGAATATACAGTGATGTATTTTGGATTGACAAATGCACCTACCTACTTTATGTATCTGATGAATAAGGTGTTTATGGAGTTTTTGGATAAATTTGTGGTGGTATTTATTGATGATATTCTGGTTTACTCTAAGAATGAGGAGGAACATGAGGAACATCTGAGGTTAGTGTTGCAGACTCTCAGGGAGAACCAGTTGTATGCCAAGTTTAGTAAATGTGAATTCTGGTTGACTCAAGTATCCTTTCTTGGTCATGTTGTTACTGGTGGAGGTATTGCAGTGGATCCTAGCAAAATCAAGGATGTGTTGGATTGGGAACCTCCGACTTCTGTGTCAGAGATCAGAAGCTTCCTAGGATTGGCTGGATATTACAGGAGATTCATCGAAGGCTTTTCTAAAATAGCGAAACCTCTTACATCGCTATTGGAGAAAGGCAAGGAGTTTGTTTGGTCAGAAGCTTGTCAGGCCAGCTTTGAAGAATTGAGAAGGAAGTTGACTACAGCCCCAGTGCTTGCTATGCCAGATATTCAGAAGAATTTTGACATATATTGTGATGCCTCTAGAAAAGGACTTGGTTGTGTTCTTATGCAGGAAGGTATAGTTATAGTTTATGCATCAAGGCAGTTGAGAAAACATGAGCTAAATTATCCTACTCATGATTTGGAACAAGCAGCTGTTGTTCATGCTTTGAAGATCTGGAGACACTATATCTTGGGTAACAGATGTGAGTTGTATACTGATCACAAAAGTCTGAAGTACATATTCACTCAGAAGGATCTGAATTTGAGGCAGAGAAGATGGTTGGAATTGATCAAGGATTATGATCTGGGAATCAACTATCATCCAGGCAAGGTAAATGTGGTTACAGATGCGTTGAGCAGAAAATCACAAGCTAATCTAGTGCTTGGTCGTCAGTTGCCAGCAGAGTTGTGTGCCGAGATGGAAAGGTTGAACTTGGGGTTTCTTAATCAGGTAGAAAGTGTGACTATGGAGATTGAGTCTTCACTTGAGCAGGAGATTCGAAAGGGTCAACTTTCGGATGAGAAGATAAAAGAAATCAAGGCAACTATGTTAGCAGGAAAAGCTCTAGATTTCACCGAAGATGAGCAAGGTACGATCTGGTTCCGAAAACGGATATGTGTACCTGATATTGAGTCTCTTAGGGAGAAAATATTGAGAGAGACTCATGAATCTGCATATTCAATCCATCCTGAAAGCACTAAGATGTACCAGGATCTGAAAGAAAGGTATTGGTGGTATGGATTGAAAAGGGATGTGGCTGCTCATGTAGCATTATGTGATGTCTGTCAGCGGGTTAAGGCTGAACATCAGTGACCGGCAGGTTTGCTTCAACCTCTCAAGGTACCTGAATGGAAGTGGGAAGAGATTAGTATGGACTTTATAGTTGGTTTACCTCGTACTAGTGCTGGATATGACTCTATATGGGTCATAGTGTATCGATTGACCAAAGTAGCTCATTTTATTCCAGTAAAGACTACTCATTCTAGTGCTAGACTTGCAGAGTTATATATGTCCAGAATTGTTTGTCTGCATGGTGTGCCTAAGAAGACAATTTCTAATACAGGTACACAATTTACATCTAGATTCTGGCAAAAGTTGCATGAGTCCATGGATACAAAGTTAAATTTCAGTTCTGCTTATCATCCACAGACAGATGGTCAGACAGAGAGAACTAACCAGATTTTGGTGGATATTGATGGGAACTAGGGTTTCCCTATCTTCCGAAAGGTTCTGATAACTCTCGATTTGGTGGAGTCGTGACTCAAATCGATCCGGCTTCCGAACCACAGGTTTCGAACCCCACAATCACAGCACCACGTGTCCTCAGGTTATCAACCGGCGTTGCATGGTTGACCTCGCCCAGAAGGCTAATCCTTGCCTGCGAATCGAAGAACACAAGCAAGAATGAGAAAGATTGCAACACAATTGCCGATGTATGATTAAACTCACGAAGTTGGGGTCTCACAAACCGACAAGCGGCGACACTGTTCTTGACAGAATTGATCTAAGCAAAATCCAAACCCTAACTTAGGCGGCAGCTACTGTTTTAAATAGTCTAGGGTCATGGTTGACCCCCTGGACGTGCCCCTATTGGGCTCAACACGATACACAGCCCAAAGACCAAAATAAGACGACGCAGCGCCGAAACAGATTCTGGATGTCAACTTGTTTCATCGATTCCCGATGACTCCAGACTAATTTTGATATGAGACCTGTGCCATTGCAAAGATTATCTTCTTAGCTTTCCAAGCATATAAAGAACGTCCAAATCCGAGCCTGTATGCGACCTGGGCGTCCGATTTAGCACTGACTGCTCCTGGACTCCGAGGTGGACTCGAAGTCGAATTGATTTGGGCCTCTATCTTGACTTGCATGCCCTTGCTGGTTCTCTCCACCTTGAAGCCCTTCTCCAACTATCCTCTGGTCCTCTCCATGGTTCGTAATTACAATATAATCATTAGGTAGCAATCTATTCTCATAATCACATAGAGAAGTACTTAGGAACGAGCTCACCTCTAAATTCAATTGTCGCGCACGAGCTCTAGTGATTGGACCTTGAACGATCAATGGAGGGTTGTTGTGAGTATCCATAGGAGTGATGTCCTCATCATCCTCCCCCTCTTGAATTGGAGTCGTCCTCGACTCAAGCTCATCCTCTTCTCCCAAGTATGGCCTCAAATCTGAAACGTTAAAGGTGCGACTAACCCCAAACTCGGGAGGCAACTCAAGTTTATAAGCATTATCATTAATCTTTCCAAGTATTTTAAATGAGCCATCAGCTCTCGGCATCAACTTCGACTTTCTCAAATCTAGAAATCTTTCTTTTCTCAAGTGCAACCATACTAAATCACCCGGTTCAAGCTTTACTTCTTTCCTACCTTTACTACCAGCAATTCTATACTTGTCGTTCATCTTTTCAATGTTGTGCTTAGTTGTTTCATGCATTTGCAAAATAAATTCAGCATGTTCCTTGGGATCATTATGAATCCTTTCACTAGTAGGCAAAGGCAAAATATCAATAGGAGCACGAGGGTTGAAACCATACACTACCTGAAAAGGACTTACCTTGGTGGTAGAATGTGTTGCTCGATTATATGCAAACTCGACATGAGGCAAACATTCTTCCCACATCCTCAAATTTTTCTTCAAAATAGCTCTCAACATAGTACCCAAAGTACGGTTCACGACCTCCATTTGTCCATCATTTTGTGGATGACAAGTAATAGAAAACAACAATTTTGTACCCAACTTGTTCCATAGAGTCCACTAAAAATGACTCAAGAATTTAGCATCACGATATGAAACAATAGTAGACGGCATACCATGCAAACGAATAATCTCTTTGAAAAAGAGGTCAGCAATATGTATAGCATCATCACTCTTATGACATGGTATAAAGTGTGCCATCTTAGAAAAATGATCCACCACAACAAATATGCTATCACTCCCCCTCTTAGTCCTAGGCAATCCCAAAACAAAGTCCATAGAAATATCTGCCCAAGGAATAGAATGAACTGGAAGAGGCATATATAACCCATCTGGATTCAGGCGAGACTTAGCTTTTTGACATGTGGAGCAGCGAGAAACAAACCTCTCAACATCTCTCTTCATATGAGGCCAAAAAAAATGCGAGGCCAAAACATCCGCGGTCTTCTTAGCACCAAAATGGCCCATCAACCCTCCTCCATGCGCTTCCTGTTCCATGCACTTCCTGTAACAACAAAAGACGAACGGAACCAACTGGAATGCATAGGCGGTTAGCTCTAAACAAGAACTCATCATTAACCACAAATTTGTTCCATGCATGTCCCTCTCTAAAATTCAGCAACACATCTTTAAAATCAGGGTCAAGCGCATATTGTTCTTTTATCGATTCAAGTCCAAAAATCTGACAATCAAGTTGGGACAGCAAAGTATATCGTCTAGACAAAGCATCAGCAATCACATTATCCTTCCCCTTCTTGTGTTTGACAACATAAGGGAAAGTTTCAATAAATTCAACCCACTTAGCATGTCTATGATTCAGATTATTTTGAGAGCGAAGATACTTCAGCGATTCATGATCAGAATGAACAACAAATTCTCTGGGCCACAAATAATGACGCCACGTTTCTAAAGAACGTATAAGTGCATACAATTCCTTATCATACGTAGAATAATTCAGAACCGGACCATGCAAGTTTTCACTAAAATATGCAACGGGTTTACCATCTTGCATCAAAACACCTCCAATGCCAACTCCACTAGCATCACATTCTAACTCAAAAGTCTTAACAAAGTTTGCAAGTTGCAGCAATGGCGCATGCGTAAGCTTGTACTTCAATGTTACAAAGGACTCCTCGTGTGCTTTTCCCCAATGAAACACCACACCTTTCTTCGTCAACTCATGCAACGGTGCAGCAATGGTGCTGAAATCTTTGATGAAGCGGCGATAGAAACCTGCAAGACCAGGAAAACTACGTACCTGTGTGATGGTTTGGGGCAACGACCAGCTCGCAATGGCCTCAATTTTCATCTCATCCACCTCAATTCCCTGTGGAGTAACAACATAGCCTAGGAAAGAAACTCTATCGGCGCAAAAGATGCACTTATCAAGATTAGCAAACAAACGTGCATCTCTCAAAGCATCAAAAATAGCACGTAAGTGTTCCATATGTTCATCCAAAGACTTGCTAAAAATTAATATATCATCAAAGTAAACCACCACAAATCGCCCAATAAAAGCCCGCAAACCTCATTCATCAATCGCATGAAAGTACTAGGTGCATTGGTTAAACCAAAAGGCATAACTAACCACTCATATAACCCGAATTTGGTTTTAAAATATGTTTTCCATTCATCTCCAAGTTTCATTCTTATTTGGTGGTAACCACTACACAAGTCTATCTTTGTGAAAATTATAGCACCACACAACTCATCAAGCATGTCATCTAGCCTAGGAATAGGATGACAATATCGAATTGTCATATTATTGATAGCTCGACAATCAACACACATACGCCAAGTACCATCTTTCTTGGGAACCAAAAGCACAGGAACAGCACAAGGACTAAGGCTTTCACGGACATACCCA
Organism: Echinochloa phyllopogon; assembly: GCA_033239725.1. NCBI lineage: Eukaryota > Viridiplantae > Streptophyta > Magnoliopsida > Poales > Poaceae > Echinochloa > Echinochloa phyllopogon. The sequence continues at coordinate 50,223,736 of BTCW01000012.1, read as the reverse complement.
CGGTCCAACAGTTCTTGGACTTGTCGCTGAATCTCCTTAGTCTCCTCGGGATTGGTGCGATAAGCAGCACGGTTCAGCAATGTGGCTCCAGGAATCAAATCAATTTGATGCTCTATCCCTCTCAAAGGTGGAAGGCCCAGTGGTAACTCAGCTAGAAAAATGTCCTCATACTCCTGTAAAATGTTAGTGACAACAGGAGGCAAAGAGCTAGCAATATTATCAAGCGAAAATAAAGCTCGTTTGCATACCAAAGCATAGCACATATCATCATCAGAAAGTTCAGCAAGTTCAGATTTCATTGCGAGCATAACTCCCCCCTTTAATTTAATTCCCTCGACCTCAGAAGTTGGTGCAGACTTATCCTTTTTAGGTGGGTAAATAGATTTAGCAACTTGTTGATTTTCAGATTCCTTATCATGCAAACTAGCAGCTCGGTCTTTATCAGCTTGTACAATTTCAGCAGGTGTCATAGGTAGCAAAGTAATTTTCTGTCCTTTATGTGTGAAAATCTATTTATTACTGTTGCCATAGTGTATAGCATCATTATCGAATTCCCAAGGACGTCCCAATAAAAGAGAACAAGCATCCATAGGTACGACATCACAGTCAACAGAATCAGCATAGGTACCAATGGAAAAAGAAACTCTACAGGTTTGTGTTACCTTAGCTTTCCCCGCATCACTAAACCACTGAATACCATATGGATGGGGATGAGGGCGTGTGGCCAATCCAAGCTTCTTGATCAAATCAGAACTCACCAAATTATTGCAACTACCTCCATCAATGATGATACGTGCGCGACGGTTGTTGATGACGAAAAAAATTTGGAACAAGTTACGGCGTTGGATCTTCTCAGGTTGCTGTACTTGTGCGCTGAGTTCTCGCTGCACAATGATGTTTCTAAAGGCCGTTGTGTCTTCACTACCAAATGCAATGCCACAATCCTCATCAATATCATTTGCCTCATCATGTTCAACGTCGGAGGTGCTTATGTATCCATCTTCTGTAGCAATGTATGCCCGCTGACTAGGGCAATCTTTCTGCACGTGGCCAAGCCCATGGCAACGGTGGCACTGAATGTTGGAAGTGCGTGGTGCTGAGGTGGTACTCCTGCTGCCTTCCTACAAAGAATTTTTACCTGAATCCGAAGAACGTGCAAAAGATGGTGGTGGCGGTGATGGTGCAGCAGCTGTTGAAGGTGTTGATCGCTTGCTCGCTGGTGGGGGTGCTCGAAAAGAAGTTGGCTTGGGCAGCCCCAAAGAAGGCGTTGTACGTGGCGTGTAGAAGGTGCTTCCCACCTTGTTCTTGCCCTGCTGTTCACGCCCCTGAATCTCCTTTTCTGCAAGCATAGCATATCGAAACAACTGGTCGACAGTGTTAAAGTCCTTATAATCAACTATGTCCTGAATATCACGCCTCAACCCTGAATAAAAACGACAAATAGAATCCTCAGGCCCTTCTACAATACCACAACGCATTATGCCTTTTTGCAAAAAACCATAGTAATCTTGCACAGAAGTTTCTCCTTGTTCTAAACGCTGCAATTTCTTACGCAAATCTCTATGATATGAAGGAGGAACAAAACGATCACGCATAGCCACCTTAAGCTCATTCCAAGACGTAGGTGCTCTACCATCGCCAACTAGACCAATCCACCAAATAATAGCAAAGTCCTTAAACTCACTAGTGGCTTGTCTAACTTGATGTTCTTCTGGTACAAGGTGGGCAGAAAATTTTTGTTCTGTCATCTCCCAATCAAGGTAACCCTCAGCATCATAATGACCCGAAAAAGATGGAATGGTAAACTTAATCTTAGCATAAGGGTCATCACGATTGTTATTACCTTGGTGAGCGCCACCCATACCTACCCTGTTATGGCGAAGGCGACGTTGTAGTCATGTGTTTTTGGTAGCTGCTTCATCATAATTACCATTGTCATGAAACACCGCGTCATCTGGAAAATGTGGAGGTGGTGGTTGTTGTTGTGGCTGTGGCTGTGGACGTGCCTCCACTACAGCAACTCTGTCGGCAAGCTCGGACACCCGTAGGTCCACCCTCTCTAACATGGTGCCAAGCTTCATAGCGATGAGCGCGTTAGTGACAGCCTTGTTGATTGTTTCTTCCATCTTGTCACGAGAAGCTTGTAGCTCTTCTCGACTAACACATTCACTGAAATCTGCGGGAGCCTTCGGTGCATCGTCTCCTGCCATCGAAAAGCACCAAAACAAGAACACACAGTGAAGGTTATCCCTAATAATCCGACTACGTGCTCTCAACACAGCAAAGGAAGCGTCTTACCAAGCTCTTGCAAGGTTCTTACCGACAAGCAAGGCAAAGGATACCTGGAAGGCGTGTAGTCCGCGATTGCAAGGGTCAAAAACAAGTGCCGTCCAGAAGGTGTATGTGGAGCTTTGGGAAGGCACAATATGTAGCAAGGAGTAGCAAATAACGAATGCAGAATAGCAAAGTTCAATAAGTATCCAAAGTACAAGTCACAATTGCTGGCTTAGACGTGTCGTAGACGTAGCACAACAATTTGGAACAAGAAACGATGGAAAAATCTCACAGGACAAGCAAAAAAGCACTCTATGCAATCGTTTTTAATCTTTTCAGAATTTCCCTCCAAAACCTCCGGGCTAGTAGGAATCACGAGTTTTTTTATTTTTTGAACTATTTTTTTATATTTTTCTCTTAACAGGGATACCAAAAGCTCCAAGCACACAAATTTGCACCCTTTTTTGAGGTGAGATGCGGCCTAGGGAAATTCAGGAACAAACGCTGAAAACCCTAAAACAGCTTGATCAATTTTTTTATTTATCTTCCTGATTTTTTTTGAATTTTTTGAGTCGGGCAAATAGGGCAAAGCTAGTTTGGGTCCCCTCACAATGGAGTCACGAAGCTGCTGTAAAAAATTGAGTCAAAACGGAGCACCGAGCGAAAAGTTATGCCCGTTTTACTGAAGGTACCTCAAGTTATGGTTTTCGGGAGGCCCACGATGCGGTTCTCTAAAGGCTCAATTCGGCAGGATGTGCGGCGGCGGTTAGGGTATGCAAGATGAACCAAGAAGGGCTGCGATGCAAGGCGATGAACACACGGCAGCTCGCAACCTATCTAGGGCTTGCACGGCAGGAGTTCACGCAAAGCGGCTAGCGAGGGCAAGTCGAGTTATGGGGTGGCACGACTTGTCATCTGGTAATGGTGGATGGGATAGCAGCGGAAACAAACAATACACAGCAATGGGCGATTGAACTATGATGACGAACACGACCTAATACCAGCAACAAGACTCGACCATGGACACAAACTCAACAAAGCGAATCTGAAACGAAATTGCAAAGGCTAAAAGGGTACTAGGACTGCGGAAATTTTTTTTAGGGCTATTTTCTGGACTATAGGACAAAGGCGAAAGGATGAACCTGACGGTAAACCTGTCTCTGAATACCACTTGATGGGAACTAGGGTTTCCCGATCCTGCGAAAGGTTATGATAACTCTCGATTTGGTGGAGTCGTGACTCAAATCGATCCGGCTTCTGAACCACACGTTCCGAACCCCGCAATCGTAGCACCACGTCTCCTCATGTTATCAACCGGCATTGCACGGTGGACCTCGCCCAGAAGGCTAATCCTTGCCTGCGAATCAAAGAACACAAGCAAGAACGAGAAAGATTGCAACACAATTGCCGATGTATGATTAAACTCAGGAAGTTGGGGTCTCACAAACCGACGAGCAGCGACACTGTTCTTGACAGAATTGATCTAAGAAAAACCCAAACCCTAACTTAGGCGGCGGCTACTTTTTTAAAGAGTCTAGGGTCGTGGTTGACCCCCCTGGACGTGCCCCTATTGGGCTCAACATGATACACGGCTCCCTGGAGGGTTGTTGTGAGTATCCATAGGAGTGATGTCCTCATCAGATATGTTGAGAGCTTGTGCTTTGAAGCATGGAGGCAGTTGGGATAAGAGTCTTCCATATGCCTAGTTCTCATATAACCACAGTTATCAGGCAAGTCTGAAAATGGCTCCTTTCGAAGCCCTTTATGGTAGAAAATGCAGAACACCTTTATATTGGAGTGAAACAGGTGAAAGTCAGGTGTTTGGGCCAGAAATTCTGCAGGAAGCTGAGAGATAGGTTCAGATCATTAGAGAGAACTTGAGAACAGCTCAGTCCAGGCGGAAGAGTTATGAAGACACAAGAAGAAGGGAATTAACCTTTGAGGTAGGTGATTATGTGTATCTGAAAGTTTCTCCTATCCGAGGTTTGAGAAGGTTTAAGGTAAAAGGCAAACTATCTCCTCGTTTTATTGGACCTTTCAAAATTGTTGATAGAAAATGTGAGGTTGCATACCAATTGGAACTACCATCTAGATTGTCAGATGTTCATGATGTTTTCCATATCTCTCAGTTGAAAAAGTGCCTTCGAGTGCCTGAGGAAGAATTATCTTTAGATGAGTTGAATGTGCAAGATGATCTGACTTATATGGAATATCCAGCTAAGATTTTGGAAACTGCTGAGAGAGTTACTAGGAGTAAAGTCATTAAGATGTGTAAAGTTCAATGGAGTCATCATGGAGAAAGCGAGGCAACTTGGGAAAGAGAGGATGAGTTGATGGCAGAGTTCCCTCAGATTTTCTCTAATCCATCCGAATCTCGAGGACGAGATTCTCTTTAAGGGGGGTAGGTTTGTAACACCCTAAAATTCATCACAATTAAATTGTAGCAACATTCTGAATTTTTCTAGGATTTATTAAGGCCTAAATAAATTTTCTATGATTTAATTGGAATTTCTACTCTTTTTATCAATTTAAATATCATATTAAATAATTTTAGTCGAAATAAGTTGATGCATTCGTGCTGTTGCATTTATCTTTTGCTTGTTGTTCAATTAAGTTGGAATTTAAATTCTGTTTAAATTCAAATTTAATTTGAATTTGTTTGGTGTTTAGAAGAGTTGTTTTCTGTCGAGTTTGCTTTTGCCCCTTCAATTCTTGGCCAGTCCGTTTTTGCCCCCTCTACTCTTTCTTCTCCTTCTCGATCAGCCGGCCCAAGTTCTTCTTTCGGCCCGTTCTCGTCTCGCCGGCCCACTTCTCCTTTCCCCCTCTCCACCACTCACTGACGCGTGGGGCCCACGCGTCAGCTTCTTCCCCGCCGAGTCGGACTCGAGTCCGACCCGGGGCTTGGCCGCGCCGCCGCCTCCGTCTCGGGCACGGACGCCAAGAGCGGGCCCAGCCCCTTAAACCGCGCGTTGTGGCTCCTGTGCCTCTCCGCTCTCCTCGCGCGTCGCCAACCGAGCCCGCAAAACCCTAGCGAAGCTCCGCCGCCGCCGCGCTTCTTCGAAACTCCGCCGCCCCGCCGGTTGGCTTTGTCGACGTCTCTCCCTCACCGCGAAGAGCTCCAAGAGGGTTGCCTTGAAGTCCCGAAGGTCCCCGTCGACTTCTTGCTCGAAAAATTGGCCGCGCCCCTGCCCCGTCGTTGTTGCAGTGCAGCCCGACCGCCACCTCTCGTCGTCGGAGCCCCTCTGCCGCCGTGAACCCATCCGGTGAGCTCACCATCCTCCCCTCTTTCTCCTCAGCCATGTCTCGTCGCGAATCATGGCCCGTAGTGCGAATTCGCATGCTCGCCGGCGATGCTCCGCCGTGGAATGCCAGCGGCGCCGCCGCTCGATTTCCCCCCGCCGGCGAGCCTTCCCCGCCGATCCATCCGTGGCCGTCGGATCGGGATCCGACAAACCACAGAGCCCCGAGCCCCAAGTCAAACAGGTGACTTATCGGTCAACCTAGACCGTTTTGCAAAAAGGCCCTCCAAGTTTTCAAAATCAACCCGCAGTCCTGAGTAGTTCAAAAATATTTCAATCTAGGTCCTTTTTCTTTCGGTTTAGCCCCTGCAAGTTTTAAAATTACGCCCGAGGTCCAAGTTTTACCTTTTTACATGAAAACCCTTGTAGTTTTATACAAAACAATGTTTTAGCCCTCAGATTTTCGCAGTTAAGCCCCTGGAACTTTTAAAACTTTGCCAGTAAGTCCCTGAACCTTAGAAAAGTTATATCTTTTGCGTTTTAACTCCGATTTTAGTGATTCTCGCACTCACGCGTTCCTAGTAACGCGTAGAATAGTTTTGTGCTGTTATTTTCTTCTGTTGGAATTGTTTGGTGTACTGTTTCTTATTTATTGTACTGTTTCCTTGTATGTGTTCGTGTGATGCGTATAGGAAACGCGCCGTTCGAGGAAGTGTTTGAAGAGCCAGCTGTTGAAGAGTTTGAGCAGCAGCAGGGTTGGGAAGAAGGCAAGTATTCCTTGATCATACCCGTTTGTACCTAAATGACATGCATTTTAATTACACTGTTTATTTATCGCTTGCATTAATATTACTGGGTCCCATTAAGGATTTCCTAGTCTGTTTTACCATACCTTGCAGCCGGGTCATTAAATTAATTTGACTGGTAGATGATGCTTAGTTGCTCAACTGGCATTGGTCTAATGAAACCCCTACTCTATGTTCCACTATTATCTTTTAACTAAATAATGGCAAGATCACATCTTTTAATTGGAACATGGAGCGACCACCCAGGAAAACAATGCAACCATAAGTGCTATGTGGCTCTAGCTTTGACTGACTAATTAGGTATTCTGGTTTGGGTAGTTTTACCCGAAAGGGGCAAGAGGTGCGGCGTTTGACGCGGTATAGCCCGGTCCTCTTGAGCGGTAGGCTTTGCTAAGATACGTGACTCACTAGGGAGGGTTATGCTTTGCTCCTGAACCAGAAACCTTAGCGAACTATCACTTATTAGAGTATCTTTGTAAAGGTCTCATAGTGAAACCTAGTATTCGGTCCACGTGGTATGGGAAGGGTACATGCTTTCGGGCAATGGGAATCTCGGCTTATGGTGAATGTGTACAACCTCTGCAGAGTGTAAAACTGCTATAACAGCCATGCTCACGGTCATGAGCGGCCTGGACCCTCACATGACTAATCTATCAGACTATGATCTAAATTGTGGTTACCTGAATTTGATGGGTTTATGTCATTAATTTAATTGTGGTTGGTATATACTTATATTTGCTAGTAAATAGATGCTTAATAAAATTTGACTAACTAAACATGCTTAATGCAGCTATCCTTTCAGCTTTCCACTTTATAAAGCCCAGCATGTCATTTATTTCCATACTTTGCTGAGTACGACATGTGCTCACGCTTGTTTATTTATATTGCATCGACCACACTCGGACTGCTACTCAGATTGGGAGAACTTTGAGGATTACACTACTGATTTTGAGGAATTATAGGTGAGTCCGCCAGTCAACTGCCTATGGAGAAGGATTTATTTCATTTCATTTAGTTAAACGTTTATTTAAGTCTTCCGCTATGACATTTGTGTCAACTCTGAGTTTGTAATAAATATACTTTAATACTCTTTCGTATGCATGGTTATGGATATTCACTGGTGACGTCTACCATATGTGTGTAAACTTGATCCTGGCGCACATATGAGATGCACCTAGTTTTATTCCTAAAACCGGGTGTGACAGTCCTCCCCCAACCTTGGATTCTTCACTGGTAGGGTTGAAACTTCGAAAAGTACTCTGACATTTGATCCGTCTGTTGCTGGACATCGTACCGTAGAGAGTCCAGCACGCCGCTATTCTCATGGTGATACTGACAATGGTGTGCCAGGGTGTCTTCAATGCTCCGTGTACGGTCGTCAAGGAGGTCGACTCGGTCGGAGATGTAAGAACACTCTCGACCGATGTCTTAGCCATTGGGTGCAGCGAATCGTGCGGACTGAGAGTGCCCAGGGAAGTATGCTCGGGAGGCACTGTCGTACCCTCCTCCGTACCATCCCTGGGAGTACTCTGAGTCCATACTCGGAGCATAGTCCTAGTAGCCCGAGACGAAGTAGTCTGGGTCCTGGGGTTGTCTAGAGCCTCCCGCTCTGGATGTCCTAGAACCACCGTATGCATCGTAAGCTGCCTCGAATGCAGACGTGTGTCGATGTGGCTGCGTCAGTGAAGTTTCTTGTTCTTGAGCGGTGAAAAGCCCGGCATCACGCCTGGCTTGCCCCCGGGTGAATGGCCCCTCTCCTGCAACACTGTGCCAAGCCGACTCTCTCCGAGGTGGAGAGTCATCTGCCTCAGTACTCAACCGGAGTGTTAATTTCTTAGCGGTATACAACCTTAGTCCTGCACAAGGCAAGGACACCTTTTTATGTACTACTTCTACTATTTGGTGTATTGTTCTAATATATTATTATTTGTTTGCATGTATTGGTTTGCGTGCTCGCTTGTATGGTGATTCGTGTCCAGTCAGTGAGCCGTACGCTTTGGAGTTCGAGTACGTGGAGGACTTTCTGGAGCAGGACCCACAGCAGCAGCAGCAGCCGCCCTTCGAGGAAGGCAAGTTATAGCACGGACAATCCTTGCTACCTAAACCCACTTTTTACATATATTCACTTTCATATGCATGTGTCTAATTTGATGTCCTATTAAGGTTGTACCTAGTTTGTTTACTCCTATCCTTTGATTACATGGGATTTATGCATATGGGTAGATTTTGCTATGCGCATCTACTGTCACCATTATTTAACTGTTAATTTTGACTTAATAGTTCACTTCAACATTTATGATAAAACTTGTTTTTTAGCAACATGGTTTAGGGAGCTGGGGCATGTGCTGTGTGCTTTGCTCCAGTGTCTCTCCGTAAGGTCCGGTTCTTAAAGCGGCAACCTAGGATCCTGTCGCCACCGCTAGAATTATATTGGCTCTGGTATTGGTCAAGTAACTTGTACGTCTCTAGCTTGCCAGTGGTTACCGGTGGGGCCGACGGCGTTAGGGGAAGTAAGGCGAGAGGTGTGTCTTGATTCCACCGAGGACGGTAGCCCCGTCGGCAAGGTCTCGTTAGACCCAGTCCCGTGTTGGGAGTCCCTGCGACGGGGAACTCCGCACGTTGCGCATTGTTGGGTGTGATGCCCGCGCTCTGGACGCCATCGACCCCCTTATGGTGTGACTCCGTAGGCGTACGTCGATCTCTGTGCCTAGAGTCTCACCACCTTATTGTACCTTGGCGGCCACTGTCTTGTTAGGGTGTCTTGTGAAAAACCTCGTAGCGTCCCTATGCAATCACACCTCGGAAGTGTTGATGTGCGTGGTTGGGTGCAAAGTTCTTTTAAACTTTTACGCGACTGGTGGGAAAAGGGAGAAACCTCTGCAGAGTGTAAAATCTATCATGATAGCCTTGCTCAGGGTCACGAGCGTCCTGGATCCTTTTTTATTAGAAGATGATGTTTATTTATGTTTAATGTCACTTATACTTTATTAATTGGGCTACAACCGGGATTTATTCATTTGTAGTAACTTGGTTAATGTTAAAATGAAACAACTAAAAATGCTAATGCAGTTAAGCCGTGTCTAGCCTATTTTGAGCCATCATACCCGTGCTATACTTGCTAAGTAATTGTTTACTTACACTTGCTATTTTATTCAACAAAATCCTGGATGGGTAAACAGTTTGGGCTGGGCATGAGTCTGCTGCTGAGTTTTCAGAAGATTTACCGTACTACTGAGTTGTGATCTCCCAGTCAGAGTCCCTGTGGATTGCGGCTCCATTAGTTGAGAGTTTTATTAGTCTTCCGCTGTTATTGTTTAGATCATTTATGAAGCACTATGATGTAAACATTTTATTTAATGAAGAATTTATTCCAGCATATGTTCTCTGTTTATCATATTTGTTTGCTATATGTGTACTATGACTTCCTGGGCACACATATGGACGCATTCGGGTTTTTCTGAAAATCCAGGTGTGACACAACTAGTACTCGAAAATACTCGAATCAGTGGCAAAGTTTTAACTCACCATTTTACCTATGGGGCTTATAGCAATCTCCTTGTCTTGGGCAGTTGGAAAGTTGAACAGCTTAACTCAGTTTTTATTCCACTCCTACTCTTTTCAGGGTCCCATCTCAGAGTTTCCACAATTTTTGAAAAATTAAATTTGTTCCTCAATTGGTACGCTCGATAGCTAATGTGGTGTTTGTATCCTCACCAAAGGCTTGTGCCTTCTTTCATCCTCAAATCTAACAAAGCTTTTTGTGGGGCTCAGGGTCAAAGGATGAAGGCCTACTTGCATCTTATATTTTGCTAAGTCAAAGATCGGATCTTTGGGGAACCAAATCATACCTTTAGATCGAGAAGTGCAAGTGTGTGGAATATGTGGAGTGGAATGTGGTGGAACTCCTTGGGATGATTCTTCCTCCCCTTGACTTATTTTCGAGAACATGGGCTATCTTTTTTTTTGCTCATATTTTTGCCATGCCACTTGGCATGCTTTTCTTATTTCTTATTTTTGCCATGCTCTTTGGCATGCCTTTCTTTTTCTCTTTCTTTTTGCCATGCTCTTTGGCATGCTTTTCTTTTTGCATAACCCATGTCTCTATTCAAGGATATTTGGAGAGGAGATCATAGAACATGGAGTATTTATTTTGTGGATGGATGATGGCAATATTTGCTAACTCCCAGTGTAGGAATTGCAAGTGAGAGTGGTGTGTATGTGAATCTCGATCTTAGAAGCATGAATGTTTCACCCAAAGGTCACAACAATTTGACAAAGCTCACTAAGACAAGAAGCAGCATATGAGTAGAAATTTTTGACTAAGCTTAACATATGGCTTTGGTAGGTATTTTTGACCAATGAGGAACTTTATTTTATTTTTGAAAGCAAAGACATCTGAGATATTCACCGTACTAAGATCAAAATCAAGAACTCAACCAAATCTCACTATATAATTCCTCACAACAACTTAGACTTGGAATAAAGCATGTGCTCCCACGAGGTTTTTAGGTTCATTTTACTCATGCCAAATAACTCAAGTATTATAAAGCGACTAGTTGGAAACACTTGCAAAATTAATAACGGAGCAACTATTCATCATTTCCAAGGTGAGAGGCATATGATTCATTCCATGCATAGTTGGGAGTTATTTTATTCAAGGGAAATATTTTTTTGGTGTTTTCGTTTTAAGGTGGAAGTAAAATGGAAAGGGAAATGGCAAATGCAAGATCAAGGTGCTGAAGGGACATTGATCATACCTCCCCAAGCTTGGATTCTTCACTGGTAGGGTTGAAACTTCGAAAAGTACTCTGACATTTGATCCGTCTGCTGCTGGACATCGTACCATAAAGAGTCCAGCACGCCGCTATTCTCTTGGTGATACTGAGAATGGTGTGCCAGGGTGTCTTCAATGCTCCATGTACGGTTGTCGAGGAGGTCGAGTCGGTCAGAGATGTAAGACAACTCTCGACCGATGTCTTAGCCACAGGGTGCAGCGAATTGTGCGGACTGAGAGTGCCCAGGGAAGTATGCTCGGGAGGCACTGTCGTACCCTCCTCCGTACCATCCCTGGGAGTACTCTGAGTCCGTACTCGGAGCATAGTCCCAGTAGCCCGAGGCGAAGTAGTCTGGGTCCTGGGGTTGTCTAGAGCCTCCTGCTCTGGATGTCCTAGAACCACCGTATGCATCGTAAGCTGCCTCGAATGCAGACATGTGTCGATGTGGCTGCATCGGTGAAGTTTCTGGTTCTTGAGCGGTGAAAAGCCCGGCATCACGCCAGGCTTGCCCCCGGGTGAATGGCCCCTCTCCTGCAACATTGTGCCGAGCCGGCTCTCTCCGAAGAGGAGAGTCATCCGCCTCGGTACTCAACCGGAGTGTTAATTTCTTAGCGGTATACAACCTTAGTCCTGCACAACGCAAGGGAACCTTGGTTGTATAACCGCGATAGATCATAACCAGCGTTGCATCGGGTGCCCGTCGTATCATGTGACCTTGCACAAAGTGCTCAGCATCCACGACGGGTCGCGCTGTCTCTAAGTACACAAGTTGTGTGCCCTCCAGAACGCCCAACTGGTTAGCAAGGCGAGTGACTAGAGAAGTCACCGCCACGCTACCCACGCGAGAGTGATGAGACATCCAATGGGCAACCAAATCTTTTACCGGAGAAACAACAACCCGTTTAACCACGGTGTATAAGAACCGCAACTCGACTGTATTAACGAGATGCAAACCAGAACGTGGAAACACTGTCATAGCCATCCACCAATGCATGAAACACAAGGTGGGGTTATGAATATTGTTCGTGCGTGGTGCAGAACAATTGGTGCTTCCCGAAATCTTTTTCCAGAACCCGTCCCGACTGAAACTTTTCGAAGCTTTGGCAGGCTCCAAAGAACAATGACTAGCAAAACCTAGAGCCGTACTCAAATCCCTCCAAGAGTAGGAATACTCTTGGTTGAAAAATTGGAAGCGAATACCCTCCCGTCCAGATGTGAGAGTCGAAAGAAATTTGAGGGTGAGGAGATACGAACATTGTTCGTCGACACGCCAGAAGTTGCACCAGCCAACGGCTTCGAAGACTTCTGGGAACTCTTCATCCATATCCGTTCTTATGAGCAGGTCCTCCTCGTAGACACGGGTATGCTCAAACTCCTTCAGGAGTAGCATGTTGAATGATGTCACTCTCGTTCAAGAGCTGCTGGGTTGGTTGCGAGGTGAAGCCTCTCCCCAAGTCGGCTGCCCCTGATTCGTCCACATCCATCCTTCTTGAACCGTGGGACGGGGCTGGGGAGCTACTAGCATCGTCCGAGCGTTTGCTCAGCTGGGCCGAATGACGAAACGTGGAGAAGAGCTTTGACATGCTTCCTGCAAAAGGTTAGCGCAACCACTACCCGAAGGACTGAATATATGGGGTTAGCACAAGTAAATCAAGTCATTCGAGAGAGTTAGTCATTCTTGCAGGGATGAAAACCTCCACAAAAGATTAGTCGTTCTTGTGGGTGTCGAAAACCACCACAAACACGTTCAAGTTTCAGCACAAAGATCGAACAAAGGCAAAATATTTTTTTTGGGTTTTTCAACAATGCAAGTGAACCAAATTGAGCAAGAACTAAAGAAGAACTTGAGCAAGAACTTGAGCAAGGAACTTGAGAGAGAGAGAGAAAGAGGGAGAGATTCTGGTGGGATTTTTCAGAGTGTGAGTGTGTGAGAAGCTAGAAAGCAATGCCCAACATTTATAGGCAGGGGAGGCAGCCAGGTGTTGGCGGTCGTTACGGACCAATTTCCGACCTCCAACCGAGTATAAAAGAAACACAATGGAATCACACACCATAGATATAGGGATTATTTCTGATCATTTCCACAAGTTTTGGTGTTTATTCGATTCCAGGAGGCTTATGACTAAAGTTGAGGCAAAAAACACATGGAATGACGAGTTAGGCCGAATCCCGAGATTCGACCGAACTCCATCCTTGAACCCGGGCTTGGATGGACCACCATGGCTGCCGCCAACACGAAGATGGGAGAGGCCCGAGTCCAACCCGACCGAAGCCCACCAGTCCACCGGAAGGCCTCCAACTCAGTCCAGACCAAAGTGCCGACCTCCAAACTGCCTCAAGAGTTGGACCAACATGTGATGGAGGCAAGGGCGGTGCAGCAGTGGGCCAAGCCCAATTCGCCTGAATCACTGGATTCGGCCGAATCCAAGAACCGCCTCAAGACCGACCCTGAGCAAGGATCGAGTCCGTAGGACTCAAGGTCGGTGCACGTGGCAGTTCGGCCGAACTCCCTGGTACGCCTGAACCAGGAAATTCGCCCAAATCAGCCGGGCACCGACCTGAGGTGCCTTGGCTGCCACTCTGCCTCCCATCGTCCTTCTCCACTATAAGTAGAGGTGTCCCATGCTCGGTTTCACACACAACACAAGAGGGAAGTTCCTTAGCGAAGCTCTGCCACTTTCACGCTTAGAAGATAGGGAGAGAGGAGAGGTGAGTGTCCGGAGAGGAGCCTGAGTGTCGGCCCCTCTTCCAGCTGTACCTCTACGGATGCGGCTCTGTTTCGAGTAACATCCGGGTCGTGTCTGGTAACTCTTGTATCTCTTCCTGATTAATTGAGCAGTCAGTTCTACTTTTATTTACTTGCTGGTTCTTCGTTCAATGCTTAGTTGATTGGTATAATTGTATACTGGTTGCTTGGCATGGGTGCTTGTCTTTCTATAGGAGATAAGTATTAACCGACTAGTGTAGGCGTGGTGCCTATACTTGAGGTTAACTTAGTTTGTCCCTGAGTCTATGGAGGTGGTAGCCGTTAGGTGGTGACAGCCCTATACGGCCTACGTAGTCCATCACGTTTGTCTTGGCCTGCAGGATCCCAGAGTGTAGGATTGGTGACACCCCTTCTCATCCCGTTCTGCGTGTCATAGGTTCTATTATCCCGAAGCAAGTATCTATCTGTACCCTCTGATCTGCTCAGTTAATCAATAGAGTGCCTCTATCAGACTCGTACCCTCTCTACCCTCTCATCGCTTCTCTTCCCTCTTTGTTGTTGTCATCCACTTCATCCATCCCATTCCATAACCCTTGGACAACTTAGTTTAGAATTAGTTCACTTCTCGTTCCCCGTGGAAATCGATACCTTGGAATACTCCCGGGTGAAAGCTACATCGGTATCCATCCGCTTGCGGATTTATCTGTAGGCAGTAAGGAGTGCCAACAAGCTTTCTGGTGCCGTTGCCGGGGAACATTAGGTGTTCTGATTTCGAACCCAAGTTGTCTGCGTATCCCCATTATCCACCGTCCACCACATGGATTGCACTCTTACCTTACGTAAACATTCGGCTCCAAAGGGCGATTGGTTGGAGCCACCACCACCATCTCATCCCATCCACACACCCGGATATGAGCTGCGTCCTGGCTTCATAGCCATGGTTCGAGAGCAAACGTTCTCAGGAACGAATGCTGAGATTCCCTATGCACATTTACGAGAGTTTGAGAAACTTTGCTCTTGCCTCACCATATCAGGCATGACACAAGAGACGCTCAAATGGAAGCTATTCCCGTTTTTATTAATGGGAGGAGCAAAGAAATGGTACTCTCTGTCTGTCGAAAATATGGAAGGGAGCTGGGAAATCCTTAGAGAAAAATTCTGCCTAAACTTCTTCCCAGTTTCCAAGGTAGCTAGCCTCCGAATCGAAATCCTTACCTTTAAGCAATTAGAGGGAGAGTCGTTAGGAGCTGCATGGGCTCATTTCAAGCAAATTTTGGCATCCAGTCCAGACCTAGATTTTTCAGAACCTATAATTCTACAACACTTCAGCCTTGGCCTCTACCCCGTAGCCACCACTTTCTTGAACTCCGCTTCAGGAGGGTCGTTCTCTCATTTGACTCCCAGTGAAGTGAGGCTAATCTTAAATCGTATCCTGGATGACACTCCCTACACTGGAGTCTATGACGAACCCCCCGATGAAGAAGAGAAGCAGCCCGAACCTGAAGAGCCTACATGTTCTCAATCCAAATCTATCAGCTCTTCCATCCCATCAGAACCTGACGCTCATTTCAAACCACAACCATATTCTAGCCTGGACTACTATGAGCCGCTCTACACCACTCCCTATGATTTTGACGATGATCTATTCGAGGACATCGGGAGTGCAACAAGTTTCCCACTGGAACAACGTGTAGAATATAAGGATCAACCTCCCGACAAAGAAGAAATGGAACATCAGAGGGAGTACTTCAGACATCTCTCTGCTGTGATGAGTCGGGAATGGCTAGAAGAGGCTGAAGCCTCATTTGAGGTGGTCAGAATGCCCAAGAAGATCAGAAGAATTTTCTGTGAAATTTTGGGTTACGACCAAGAAATCGGGTACGACCCGAGCCTCGGAATTAACATTATCTCTAGCTCGTTGGTATGAACCGAACTCCCTGATGAAGCCTGGTCATTGTCTCAAAAACGACTCAGGTTCACTTCAGGAAGAATCCTTGACTGTTTAGGGATCTTGCGGGTCATACCCGTCAAGATTAACAACCCTGAGCTGTTCATGGATTTCCACATCTTCGACCTACCCAGTAGCACCACCCATTCCATCTTCATAGGTAGGCCAATCATGAAGATTCTGGAGAAAACACCAACGAACCAGAGAATAGAATTAGGGTCGGAAAGGAACTTGTCCCTGTCTCTTATTCTCATTTCCTGAACACTACAATAGAGGCAGACCCCGATCCTGATCCCGTAGAGGAGGCCATGTCCACCTCATTGACCGAACTAGAACCACCCATTCCAGAAGAAGATATCACATTATTCTTAGAGGAAGAGGAAACCCATCCACCGATCAAGCTCGACACGAACGAAACTCCAAAACCATCTCCTATCGAGCTCAAACCTCTTCCCCTTGGACTAAGGTATGCCTTCCTCTTCGAGGACAAACAAACTCCAGTGATGATTAGTGATAAGATATCCGAAGTAGAAACCTAACAACTCATCATTGTCCCTGGAGAAGAATCGATCGGTCTTAGGATACTCTCTCCAAGACCTGAAAGGGATCAGCCCAAACCTCTGTACCCACCGCATCCCAATCTATCCTGAGGCAATACTGTCT
This sequence comes from Echinochloa phyllopogon, assembly GCA_033239725.1. Lineage (NCBI taxonomy): Eukaryota > Viridiplantae > Streptophyta > Magnoliopsida > Poales > Poaceae > Echinochloa > Echinochloa phyllopogon. Next base: position 50,207,324 of record BTCW01000012.1, on the reverse strand, counting down.
CGAGAACCTCAATAACGGTTGAATAATGCCATGAGGGAAGTTGTGAAAAAGGAAGTCCTCAAACTCCTTCACGCTTGGATTATCTACCCAGTTTCCAATAGTGAATGGGTTAGCCCCGTTCAAGTTGTTCCTAAGAAGGGAGTAATGAAGGTTGTGCGCAATGACAAGAATGAACTCATCCCTCAGCGCACCGTCACTGGCCGACGTATGTGTATCGATTATCGCAAACTCAATAAAGCCACCAAGAAAGACCATTTGCCCCTTCCGTTCATAGACGAGATGCTTGAATGGTTAGCCAAACACTTTTTCTTATGTTTCCTTGACGGTTACTCTGGATACCACCAAATTCCAATCCATCCAGATGACCAAAGTAAAACCACATTCACATGCCCCTATGGGATGTATGCCTATCGGCGGATGTCCTTCGGGTTGTGTAACGCACCAGCCTCTTTTCAACGTTGCATGATGTCCGTCTTCTCTGATATGATTGAGGAGATTACATAATTGTTCATGGACGATTTCTCTATTTACAGGAACACCTTTATCGAATGCCTAAAAAACTGGACAAGGTCATCTAGAGGTGTCAAGAGAAACACCTTGTCCTAAACTCGGAAAAGTGCCATTTTATGGTACAAGAAGGGATTGTTCTAGGACATAGGGTGTCAGAACGTGGAATTGAGGTTGACTGAGTGAAGATAGAAGTGATTGAGCAACTTCCACCTCCCACAAACGTTAAGGGGATTCGTAGTTTCCTTGGCCATGCCGGATTCTATAGACGATTCATCAAAAATTTTCCCAGATATCTTGGCCCTTAACCAATCTTCTAGCCAAGGAAGCTCCCTTTGTTTTCGATGAGGAGTGTTACCCAGCCTTTCACACCCTCAAGAAAGCTCTCATTTCTGCTCCCATCATCCAGCCTCCCGACTGGAATCTATCATTTGAAATAATGTGTGGTGCGAGCGACTATGCTGTAGGACCTGTGTTAGGCCAAACCAAGGACAAGAAGCACAATGCTATCTCATATGCTGGACAGGCCCCCAGCTCAACTATGCAACCACGGAGAAGGAGCTCTTAGCGGTCGTGTTTGCTATAGACAAATTCTGGTCCTACCTAGTCGGGGCCAAGGTCATAGTCTATTCAGACCACGCTGCTTTGAAGTACCTATTAACCAAAAAGGGTGCGAAACCGAGACTCATCCGTTGGATTCTTCTACTCCAAGAATTTGACATCAAGATAAGGGATATGAAAGGAGTAGAGAACTCAGTGGCTGACCACTTGTCTCGAATGCAAGTCCCGTTCGATCTTCCCATCGATGATTTTTTGCGGGACGACATGCTCCTTAAGGTCACCACTGCCGACCCGTGGTATGCCAACATAGTGAACTACATGGTGACCGGGTATGTCCCACTTGGAGAAAACAAGAAAAGACTGGCTTACGAGAGACGACTCCACCTTTGGGATGACCCGTACCTCTTTAGGATATGTAGTGACGAACTCCTTAGACGTTGTATACCAGCGCACGAGGCGTATAAAATCCTGGAGAGGTGCCATGCAGCCCCATACGGGGGTCACTATGGTGCATTTTGCACTAACGCAAAAGTCTGGCAATGTGGTTTCTACTGGCCCAGCATGTACGAAGATGCTAAGGCATTCGTCATGAGGTGCCCACGTTGCCAGAAACACGGGAATATAAACACTAGAGACGCAATGCCACTAAACAGCAATCTCCAAGTAGAAATCTTTGATGTTTGGGGGATTGACTTCATGGGTCCTTTCCCAAACTCAGAGGGCTGCAAATTCATCCTAGTGGCGGTAGACTACGTCTTTAAGTGGGTGGAAGCCTTGCCTTGTGTGGCCGCCGACGCTAGGAGCGCAAAACGGATGTTTCATGAGATTATCTTTCCCCGTTTTGGAGTTCGTAGGATGGTCATTAGCTCCCACTTTATTGACTCAGCATTCTGTAGGTATCTCTCAAGTTTGGGGGTACAACACAACGTAGCTACACCCTATCACCCCAAACTAGTGGTGAAGCAGAAACTTCAAACAAGCAGATTAAGAGCATTCTGCAAAAGACTGTAAATGAGATGGGAAAACACTGGAAGGATAAACTGCCAGATGCACTCTGGGCGTACTGCACGACCTATAAAAACCCCATAGGAATGACCCCATATCAACTGGTCCATGGCAAGACCTGCCACTTACCAGTAGAGATGGAGTTTAGAGCTCACTGGGCCATTAGTAAGTGGAGTATGAACCTTCTAGCAGCCGGCCTAAAACGGAAAATCTAGCTGGTAGAATTAGATGAAATGAGGGAACGAGCATACCACAGCTCCCGGCTATACAAAGAACGGACCAGGAGATGGCATGACAAAAGGATTAAGGTCAAAACATTCAAGTCGGGAGACAAGGTCCTTGTCTTCAATTCCTGTGTCAGACTTTTCGGTCATGGGAAACTAAAAAGCAAATGGGACGACCAATTCACAGTGATCAATGCTGCATCCCATGGGGCCGTCACATTGCAAAGTGAGGATGGGAATACCTTCAAGGTTAACGGACAACAGTTGAAGATCTTCCTGGAACCAGAGCCTCCGCCACTCGACGATTTCGATGTTGTCGAGTTCATGGAACTCTAAAACCCGTCCATGAAATCTGGCCCAAGTCCTTCAATTCCAAACCTTTCTGGGCCAAAACCCCCTCAAACCTCAAAACCCCTGACCAAAGGCACGAGACTCGACCTGGCCCGCACACATGGAGACCCAGGGGCCGGTCGAATTGGCCAGTTCACCCGAAGGCTAGCGTTTGGCCGAATCAGGCCCCCTGGTCCTATGTGCGGATATTTGCCTCTGGACTCATCTATAGTTGAGCCTATCCCGAAATCCGCGAGGGGAACGTCGGTACTCTCGTTTTTCGATCGGGAGAAACATCTATAAAAGCCAGGGGGTTTGTGTCGACTCCCTCATCCCATCTACAAGCTTCCTTGCCCATACACACAGCCACCATGGCCTCCTCCTGCCCCAAAGATACATCTTCAACCAAGGGATCTAGCCTCGCTAGCCGGATCGGTGAGTCTCCCCGACGTGAGCAAGCGTTCCGTGTTGCTGACCTTGAGCTGTCAGGCGATGGGCAGCGAGGAAGGGCGCATGCCCGCAGCCCTATGAGGCGGTCCAACTCCCCACGCCGCTCTCCGACAGCGATGTTCAATGCCTTCACACCGCTGAAGGCGATCAAGAAGCCCCCTCGCTCACCAACGCCAGGGCACCCCACTACTGGGCAGTTGCGCCCGAAGTCGGCATCCTCCACAAGGGTGTTGGACTTCGTGCTCCCTGCAGTCAAGGAGGAGGGCACGAAGACGCTGGACTACACACCTGATAGTCCACCATGGAGTACGGCAAGGTGTTGGTCCCACCGTTGAACTGGGACGAGCTCGGACTGACAGAGTCCTCCCAGTCCACTCCTCCACGGCGGAACCCAGAGTTCAGCGTCGTAGGCAGCCTCCAACCATCAAGGGGCTGCCAGGAAACATGGAGTTCACCGATGAGGAGGATGACGAGGAGGAGGAGAAGCCTCCTACACTGGAGAGCCTACGGGTGGAGCTGGTACAAGCACACCAGCGGATAAACCACCTAGAGGAGAAAGTGGCGGAAGCGGAGCTGGCGTGCCTAGAGACGGAGGACAAGATGGAAGTCCTCCGCAAGGGTTTGTGCACCAAGATCAAGAGGCTTGCCAGAGCCACAAGACACTCGGACCTTTACGACCCACCTGCAGAATAGTGTCCTGCGGTCGTTTCGTTTTTAGATAGAACACCGTTAGATTGGTTTGCTAGTTTGTTTATTTCATTTATTTCTGTTAGAATATTGTTTAGGGTGCTCTGAACTATTTCCCTTCCCAAATATTTTGTTTCCAATCTTAGCTTGGTGAATAAATAAAATTAGAGTTTAATGCAAAAGGAATAAAAGTATTGCTCCGATTGGTGCATTTGAGCCAACAGGAGATTGCCTAGTTTAACGAAAAAGATACATGAGTACAGGACAACACAGGAGCAACCCGACACGACGGAGCACGCACCGAGCCACTTTGGCCGAACTAGCTGGTTCGAGGAAATTGGGCAATTCGGCCGAACCCATCAGTTTGGTCGAACCAACCCGGCTCGTCCCGCTCGCGCACCTACACGCTGGTTTGCACTTTTCCCCCTGACCACTTTTTCTGTGTTGCCACGTTACGAAATTTTGATCAATTTATGCCTCACATAAACGAAACGTTCTCGATTTTTCTTTTATACCATGAACTTTCCTATTTCTTATTTCAAACCTAGTATCTTTTTCCTGTGAAATATTTCATGATAGGACCCCCTGATCTAGGTTGTTGATGATTGTGATATGTTTCGATAAAACAAACCACTTGTTCATTCCACCATTCAGGAGAATTTAAATTTTGAAAACATAAAACTATACCCTATCCTTTCATCCTGTTCACTACTTCCAACATACACATATGCTTGAGAGTTTATTCCTGAGAAACTTGTTATGGCTAGTACAAAGTCTTGTCGAATTTTGATGTCCCCGGACATAATCATGTTTGCCCAAGGTTTATTGCAAGTATACTATCATCAGAGTGTAGTAGAAGTCCTCATGCTTTGGTGATACCCTAAAAAAAAGAGAGAAAATAAAGGACTCATGAAAGTCCAAATGAAAAAGAGAGAAAGAAAAGAAAAAAAATCCCAAAAAGGGAAGTGAAAAGAAAGGGGTCACAAAGCTGAGGACCGACATGAACTCTTCATCTTTAACTTGCAATCTGACCAATGCTTAGTTGATTGGTATAATTGTATACTGGTTGCTTGGCTTGGGTGCTTGTCTTTCTATAGGAGATAAGTATATACCGACTAGTGTAGGCGTGGTGCCTATACTTGAGGTTAACTTAGTTTGTCCCCGAGTCTACCGAGGTGGTAGCCGTTAGGTGGTGACAACCCTATACGGCCTACGTAGTCTATCACGTTCGTCTCGGCCTGCAGGATCTGCTCAGTTAATCAGTAGAGTGCCTTTATTAGACTCGTACCCTCTCTACCCTCTCATCGCTTCTCTTCCCTCTTTGTTGTTGTCATCCACTTCATCCATCCCATTCCATAACCCTTGAACAACTTAGTTTAGAATTAGTTCACTTCTCGTTCCCCGTGGAAATTAATACCTTATAATACTCCCGGGTGAAAGCTACATCGGTATCCATCCGCTTGCGGATTTATCTGTAGGCCGTAAGGAGTGCCAACACCAGGCCATTCGGCCGAATGGCCCAATTCGGCCGAATTGGACTAAGTGGCCTGGGCATTCACATGTGAGTGCAGCACTCACCTTTGCCTTGGTTGCATGCAAAATTATGTGGCCAGCACTTGCCTTGGTCATGTGAGTGGATTTTAGTGGTAGGAAAGATGCAAATTTGACATGACCAAAGTGGAAGTTAGTGGAGTCACCCCCATGCTGCCATGTTTGTGATAATTGGTGAGTGTGCAGCCATGTTGAGTGGGGTAGACATGTTTTGTGCTGGTTGGTGATGATGGTAAATAAATGGAGATGTTCTAGAAGGGGTAAAAATGATGAGAATTACATTTTACACCCACTGTAAATAAATTTCAGCATGTTGTCCATTTATTTTTACCATGCTTGCAATTTTTCTACTCTCTTTCAAATTAATCACACAAGTGGTTCATTTATTTTGGAAGGGAAACCTGCAAATGCATTGATGGAAAATAAAATTTTTGAAGGGAAACATGCAAATGCAATGATGGAAAATAAAATTTTGGAAGGGAAACATGAGATACATACCGGTTTTCCTCGTGGCGAGAGCTCGTGTTTAGAGTCCGTGAGCGGGACTCCTCCTGTCTTCAGTTGATTTTATCATTGTCCGATCTTGGAGTGGGTGGTTCAGGCGATGCAACCTTCTTCCGCCACATCTTCTTAGTCTTCTTCTTCGTTGGTGGCGGTGGGATCGGTTCATCTGGAGAATTCCAGAGGGCTTGGTCTTCTTCATATTTCTTTACGAGAAGATCCATCTCTTCTCCTTGCATTGGTCCTATCGGCTCATTTCGTTTGAACCGCTCGCTATTGATTATTTCCAGCTCTCCATTGATGAGTGCCTTCAGGAAACACTCGGCGCTCTTTCTGCTCCGGTGTGAGAGGCTTTGTCTTCATTTCTTCCCGTGGTGGAAACTTGAAGTATACCAATCTTCCGTCGATACAGAACGGGATTTCTATCGCATCCATGTCGATTCTAGCCCTGACAGTGTTCAAGAATGGTCGGCCCAACACAAGGGGAAATGAATAATCATTCCCTGTGTCAAGGACAACAAAATCCATAGGGACATAACGTCCCCAAACGCAGACCGGTACATTCTCGATCACCCCCTAAGGATAGCCGATTATTGAGTCCGCAAGTTGTACCTGGGCATTTGTAGATGACAAAGTAGGGTAGCATAATTTCTTAAATAATACCTTGGACATGATGTTTATGCTGGCCCCCCGATCACAGAGAGCATCATCAATGCGACGATTCCAGATCGTGCACTGAATGATGGGCACTCCGGGATCTTCCTTCCTCTCCGGAGAGGTCTTCTTGATTTCTCTCTTAGCAACTCTTGGTAGGTAGGTCCATCTTGGAATTCGTACTTGGATGTGCGTGATCTTACCTGCATGATTAGTACGGAACGTACTACGAGACACCTTACCTTGTCTCGTAGTAACAACATTTACTTTTTCGATGGAAGGTTCGGGTTGCCCCAGACTCTTCCCCGATTCAGTGACAGGAACGGCTGCAGCTAACTGAGCAATTTGGGTTTCTATCATTTTATTGAAACTCAGTTGGCTTTTCATAGCAGAAGCAAAGGAATCCAGCCTAAAGTCTATGCTTTCCAGGATTTTATCGTTAGCATCAAGCTTTTTCTTGATATTTTCAGTGATTTTACCCTGGCCAAATGGTGCAAGCCATGGATGCTCACATGACTTGCGAGATCTAGTGTTTGGCCAGGGTAAAATCACTAAAAATATCAATAAAAGGCTTGCTGCTAATGATAAAATCCTGGAAAGCGTAGACTCTAGGCTAGATTCCTTTGCTTCTGCTATGAAAAGCCAACTGAGTTTCAATAAAATGATAGAAACCCAAATTGCTTAGTTAGCTGCAGTCGTTCCTGTCACTGAATCGGGGAAGATTCTGGGGCAACCCGAACCATTCATCGAAAAAGTAAATGATGTTACTACGAGACAAGGTAAGGTGTCTCGTAGTACGTTCCATACTAATCATGCAGGTAAGATCACGCACATCCAAGTACAAATACCAAGACAGACCTACCTACCAAGAGCTGCTAAGAGAGCAATCACGAAGACCTCTCCGGAGAGGAAGGAAGATCCCGGAGTACCCATTATTCAGTGCACGATCTGGAATCGTCGCATTGATGATGCTCTCTATGATCTGGGGGCTAGCATAAACATCATGTCCAAGGTATTATTTAAGAAATTACGCTACCCTACTTTGTCATCCACAAATGCCGAGGTACAACTTGCGGACTCAACGATCCGCTACCCTGAGGGGGTGATCGAGAATGTACCGGTCCGCGTTTGGGGACGTTATGTCTCTACGAACTTTGTCGTCCTTGACACGGGGAACGATTATTCGTTTCCCCTTGTGTTGGGCCGGCCATTCTTGAACACCGCCCGGGCTAGAATCGATATGGATGCGAGAGAAATCTCGTTCCGTATCGACGGAAGATTGATATACTTCAAGTTTCAACCACGGGAAGAAAAGAAGACAAAGCCTCTCACACCGGAGCAGAAGAGCGTCGAGTGTTTCCTGAAGGCACTCATCAATGGAGAGCTGGAAATACTCGGTGGCGAGTAGTTCAAACGGAATGAGCCGATAGGACCAATCAAGCAGAAGAGATGGATCTTCTCGTAAAGAAATACGAAGAAGACCAAGCCCTCTAGAATTCTCCAGAGGAACCGATCCCACCGCCACCAACATAGAAGAAGACTAAGAAGATGTGGCGGAAGAAGGTTGCATTGGACGATGACAAAATCAACTAAAGACAGGAGGAGTCCCGCTCACGGAATCTAAACACGAGCTCTCGCCGCGATGAAAATCGGTATGTATCTCATGTTTCCCTTCCAAAATTTTATTTTCCATCACTGCATTTGCATGTTTCCCTTCAAAAATTTTATTTTCCATCATTGCATTTGCATGTTTCCCTTCAAAAATTTTATTTTCCATCATTACATTTGCATTTTTCCCTTCCAAAATAAATGAACCACTTGTGTAATTAATTTGAAAGAGAGTAGAAAAATTGTAAGCATGGTAAAAATAAATGGACAACGTGCTGAAATTTATTTACAATGGGTGTAAAATGTAATTCTCATCATTTTTACCCCTTCTAGAACATCTCCATTTATTTACCATCATCACCAACCAGCACAAAACATGTCTACCCCACTCAACATGGCTGCACACTCACCAATTATCACAAACATGGCAGCATGGGGGTGACTCCACTAACTTCCACTTTGGTCATGTCAAATTTGCATATTTCCTACCACTAAAATAAACTCACATGACCAAGGCAAGTGCTGGCCACATAATTTTGTGTGCAACCAAGGCAAAGGTGAGTGCTGCACTCACATGGGAATGCCCAGGCCACTCAGTCCAATTCGGCCGAATTGGGCCATTCGGCCGAATGGCCTGGCTGCCTCCCCTCTGCCTATAAATGCTGGGCATTGCTTGCTAGCTTCTCACACACTCACACTCTGAAAAATCCCACCAGAAGCTCTCTCTCTCTCCCTCTCTTTCTCTCAAGTTCCTTGCTCAAGTTCTTGCTCAAGTTGGTTCACTTGCATTGCTGATAAATCCCAAAAAAAATTTGCCTTTGTTCGTTCTTTGTGCTGAAACTTGAACGTGTTTGTGGTGGTTTCCGACACCCACAAGAATGACTAATCTTTTGTGGAGGTTTTCATCCCCGTAAGAACGACTAACTCTCTCGAACGACTTGATTTACATGTGCTAACCCCATATATTCAGTCCTTCGGGTACTCGTTGCGCTAACCTTTTCCAGCAAGCATGTCGAAGCTCTTCTCCGCGTTCCGTCGCTCCGCCCGGCTGAGCAAACGCTTGGACGATGCTGGGAGCTCCACAGCCCCGTCCCGCGGTTCAAGCCGGATGGATGTGGATGAGTCAGGGGCAGCCGACTTGGGGAGAGGCTTTGCCTCGCAACCAACCCGGCAGCTCCTGAACGAGAGTGACATCATTCTCCGGACGGACCGGGAGCGGAACGTCTTCAACATGCTACGCCTGAAGGAGTTTGAGCATACCCGTGTCTACGAGCAGGACCTGCTCGTAAGAACGGGTATGGACGAAGAGTTCCCATAAGTCTTCAAAGCCGTTGGCTGGGGCAACTTCTGGCGTGTCAACGAACAAGGTTCGTATCTCCTCACCCTCGAATTTCTTTCGACTCTCACATCTGGACGGGAGGGTATTCGCTTTCGATTTTTCAACCAAGAGTATTCCTACTCTTGGAGGCATTTGAGTACAGCTCTGGGTTCTGCTAGTCATTGTTCTTTGGAGCCTGCCAAAGCTTTGAAAAGTTTCAGTCGGGACGGGTTCTGGAAAAAGATTTCGGGAAGCACCAATTGTTCTGCACCACGCAGGAACAATATTCATAACCCCACCTTGCATTTCATGCATCGATGGATGGCTATGACGGTGTTTCCATGTTCTGATTTGCGTCTCGTTAATACAGTCGAGTTGCGGTTCTTATACGCCTGCTGGCGGTCGTTACGGCCTGATTTTCGACCTCCAACCGAGTATAAAATAAACATAATGGAATAGTGCACCATAGCTATAGGGCTTATTTCCAATCAATTCCACAAGCTTTGGTGAGTTTATGTTTTGTAGGAACTCAATCGCGAAAAGCTCGCTAAGGGGGCTAAAAACCCCGGTTCGGCCAAACCTCACGGTTTCGGACCGAACCACCCCCCTTAGCTGACACATGAGCGTACAAGGCCTTGTCCACATCAGCGGTGACAAGGTGATGACCGTACATGACACGTGGGCCACCGCCACATCACTTCATGGGCCAAGAGACGTGAAGGACCTCAAGTTCAAAGCATCCAGAGCGGCCCAAGACAGAAGGCGGTGCACGGGGGTGGCCCGGAGGCCAGGCTCAGTTCGACCGAACTGTGGGCCTTCGGCCGAACCGCGCCCAACGCACGACACCGACACCAGGGAGAGATCTTGGCCGTAGGGAGCAAAGGCGGCAGATCCTGTGGTTCGGCCGAACCCATAGGCTTCGGCCGAACCGGCCCTGCACCACCGTGAGCTTCCTTGCGTGCCACTCATCTCTACCGCCTTCAGTCAGCTATAAATGTTGGTCCCGGGTCCCCACACAGCACTTGAGATTAGGCATTAGCGAAGCTCTACCACTTGTATCAATAGAAGATAGGGAGAGAGGAGAGGTGAGCGTCGGGGAGAGGAGCCGGAGTGTCGGCCCCTCTTCCCGCTGTACCTCTACGGATGCGGCTCCGCTTCGAGTGACATCCGGGTCGTGTCTGGTAACTCTTGTATCTCTTTCTGATTAATTGAGCATTTAGTTCTTACTTTTATATGCTTGCTGGTTCTTCGTTCAATGCTTAGTTGATTGGTATAACTGTATACTGGTTGCTTAGCTTGGGTGCTTATCTTTCTATAGGAGATGGTGGCACCCCTTCTCATCCCTGTCTGTGTGTCACTGGTGTCCATTGTCTCGAAGCAAGTATCTATCTGTATCCTCTGATCTGCTCGATCAATCAGTAGAGTACCACTTTCAGACTCGTACCCTCTCTACTCTCCTAGTGCCCTTCCTATCTCTTTGTTGTTGTCATCCACTCCATTCATTCTGTTCATTCCACTCTATCTACCTAGGACAACTTAGTTTAGAATTTGTTCACTTCTCATTCCTCGTGGAAATCGATACCCTGGAATACTCCTGGGTGAAAGCTACATCGGTATCCGTCCGCTTGCAGATTTATCTTTAGGTCGTAAGGAGTGCCAACAAGCTTTCTGGCGCCGTTGCCGGGGAACGGTAGCTGTTCTAATTCTGAACCCAAGTTGTCCGTGTATCACACCAACCCATCCACCATATAGATTCCACTCTTACCTTACGCCATTATTCGGCTCCAAAGGGCGATTGTTTGGAGCCACCACCATCATCACATCCTATCCACACACCTTGCTATGAGCTGCGTCCCGGCTTCATAGCCATGGTTCGAGAGCAAACGTTCTCAGGAACAAAAGATGAGAGTCCATACTCGCATTTGCGAGAATTTGAGCAGCTCTGTTCATGTCTCGTCATTGCGGGCATGTCACAAGAGATGCTCAAATGGAAGCTATTTCCGTTTTCCTTAACGGGAGGAGTGAAAAAATGGTACTCTCTATCTGTCGGTAACATGGAGGGGAGTTGGGAACTTCTTAGAGAGAAATTCTGTTTAAATTTCTTCCCAGCTTCCAAGATAGCCAGCCTCTGAATCGAAATTCTCACCTTTAAGCAATTAGAGGGAGAATCGTTAGGAGCTAGCTGGGCTCGTTTCAAGCAAATATTAGCATCCGGACCAGACCTAAGCTTGCCTAAACCTGTTGTTTTGCAACATTTTAGCCTTGGTCTATGTCCTGTAGCCTCCGATTTCTTGAACTCCGCTTCAGGAGGGTCGTTCTCTCACTTGATTCCCAGTGAAGCAAGGGTAATCTTGGATCGTATCCTGGACGATACTCCCTACACTGGAATCTATGATGAACTCCCCGATGAAGAAGAGAAACAGCCTGAACCTAAAGAGCCTACAATCTCACAATCCAAATTCATTAGCTCTCCCATTCCATCGGAACCCGAAGCTCAATTCGAACGACAGCCATATTCTAGCCAAGATTATTACGACACACTCACTCCCCATGATTTCGATGATGATCTCTTTGAAGACATCGGGAATGCAAAAAGTCTGCCATTGGGACGACGAGTAGAGCATAAGGATCAACCACCCGACAAGAAAGAACTCAAATACCAAAGGGAGAACCTGGAACGTCTCTCTGCGGTCATGAGTCAGGAATGGCTAGAAGAAGCTGAAGCTTCAACCGAGGTTGTCAAATAGCCCAGGAAAATTCAAATAATATTATGTGAAATCCTGGGAGTGACAGAGAAATTGGGTATGACCCAAGCCTCAGGATCAACATCATCTCTAGCTCTCTAGTTCGAGCCCAACTTCCTGATGAATCACGATCAACATCTCAAAAACAACTAAGGTTCACCTCGGGAAGAATCCTTGATTGTTTAGGGATCTTACGGGTCACACCCGTTAAGGTTAACGACCCTAGACTTTTCTTGGATTTCTATGTCTTTGACCTACCCGATGATTCCACCCATTCTATCTTTATCGATATGCCAATCATCAACATTCTGGAAAGGGTGTCGATCAATCAGCTAGTAGAACTCAGCGTCGGGAAAGAACTTATCCCTATCTCTTATTCTCATTCCTTGAATACTCCAATAGAGGCAGAACTCGATCCTGATCCTATAGAGGAAGTCATGTCAACCTCGTTGACAGACTTAGAGCAACCTATTCCAGAAGAGGATATTCAGTTTTTTGCTGAAGAGGAGGAACCTCATCCTCCGATTGAGCTCGATACATCCAAAACTCCAAAATCATCTCCAATCAAGCTTAAACCACTCCCTCCTGGATTAAAGTATGCTTTCCTCTTTGGAAACAAACAAACTTCAGTGATCATTAGTGATAAGCTATCGGATGTAGAAACCCAGCAGCTTCTCACTATCCTGGAGAAGAATCGATCGGTCTTAGGATATTCTCTCCAAGACCTAAAAGGGATTAGTCCAAATCTTTGCACTCATCGAATCCCGATCGATTCCGAGGCAACATCGTCTCGAGTACCTCAAAGACGGTTGAATAATGCCATGCGAGAGGTCATTAAAAAGGAAGTTCTCAAACTCCTTCACCCTGGGATCATTTATCCTGTTCCCAATAGTGAATGGGTTAGTCCCATTCAAGTTGTTCCTAAGAAGGGAGGAATGACGGTTGTGCGCAACGATAAAAATGAGCTTATCCCTCAGCGCACCGTCACTGGGTGGCGTATGTGCATCGATTATCGAAAACTCAATAAAGCCACCAAAAAGGATCATTTCCCCTTTCCGTTCATTGACGAAATGCTTGAACGGCTAGCCAAACACTCATTTTTCTGCTTCCTTGATGGTTACTCTGGATATCATCAAATTCCTATCCATCCAGACGACCAGAGTAAAACCACGTTTACATGCCCCTACGGAACGTATGCCTATCGGCGGATGTCCTTTGGGTTATGTAACACACCCGCATCTTTCCAACGTTGCATGATGTCCATCTTCTCGGATATGATTGAAGAGATTATGGAAGTGTTCATGGACGACTTCTCAGTTTATGGGAAGACCTTCACTGAATGCCTAAAAAATCTAGACAAGGTCCTCCAAAGGTGCGAGGAGAAACACCTCGTGCTAAACTGGGAAAAGTTCCATTTTATGGTACGGGAAGGAATCATTCTAGGACACCGGGTGTCAGAACGAGGGATTGAGGTAGACAGAGCAAAGATAGAAGTGATTGAGCAACTTCCGCCTCCAACTAACGTTAAGGGGATTCGTAGCTTCCTTGGTCATGCCGGATTCTATAGGCGCTTCATCAAAAACTTTTCCCAGATATCCCGGCCTTTAACCAATCTTTTAGCCAAGGATGCCCCCTTCGTCTTTGATGAAGAGGGCTATGCTGCCTTTCACACTCTCAAGAAAGCACTCATTTCCGCTCCCATCATCCAGCCTCCCGACTGGAACATCCCTTTTGAAGTCATGTGTGATGCGGGCGATTATGCTGTAGGGGCTGTTTTGGGCCAAACCAAGGACAGGAAGCACTATGCTATCTCCTATGCTAGCAAAACGCTCACTGGCCCCCAGCTCAACTACACAACCACGGAAAAATAACTTTTAGTGGTTGTATTCACTATAGACAAATTCCGGTCCTACCTAGTTGGGGCCAAGGTCATAGTCTATTCAGATCACGCTGCTTTAAAGTATCTTTAAAGGATGCAAAACCAAGACTCATTCGCTGGGTTCTTCTACTTTAGGAATTTGACATTGAAATAAGAGATAAGAAAGGAGTAGAAAATTCAGTAGCAGACCATTTGTCTCGGATGGAAGTACCCTCGGATCTCCCTATAGATGATTATCTATGGGATGATACGCTCCTTAAGGTCATGGCTTTAGATTTGTGGTACGCCAATATAGTGAACTATATGGTGTCGGGGTACGTCCCACCTGGATAAAATAAGAAACGATTAGCTTATGAGAGCAGGCTCCATCTCTGGGACGACCTGTATCTCTTCCGGATTTGTAGCGATGGACTCCTTAGAAGATGCGTACCCACACCTGAGGCATACAAAATCTTGGAGAGATACCACTCAGCACCATATGGAGGTCACTATGGTGCGTTCAGAACCAATGCCAAAGTTTGGCAATGTGGTTTCTATTGGCCCGGCATGTACGACGATGCTAAGGCATTTGTTAGAAGATGCCCTCGATGCCAGAAACACGGGAACATCAACACTAGAGACGCAATGCCGCTCACTAGCAATCTCCAAGTAGAAATCTTTGATGTTTGGGGAGTGGACTTCATGGGTCCTTTCCCGAACTCAGAAGGTTGCCAGTTCATTCTAGTGGCGGTAGATTATGTCTCTAAGTGGGTGGAAGCATTGCCTTGTGTGGCTGCCGACTCTAGGAGCGCGAAATGAATGTTCCATGAAGTTATCTTCCCTCATTTCTGCGTTCCTAGGATATTCATCAGCGACGGCGGCTCTCACTTTATCGATTCGGCCTTCCGTAGGTATCTCTCATGTTTGGGGGTGCAGCATAACATAGCTACACCCTATCATCCCCAAATTAGAGCTCAGTGGGCCATTAGGAAGTGGGGTATGAACCTTCCAGCAGCCGACCTCAAACGGAAAATCCAGCTGGCCGAATTAGATGAAATGAGGGAACAAGCATACCACAGCTCCCGGCTATATAAAGAATGGACCAAGAGATGGCACGACAAAAGGATTAAGGTCAAAACGTTCAAGCCGGGAGAAAAGGTCCTCATCTTCAATTCCCGTGTCAAACTTTTTGGTCACGGGAAGTTAAGAAGCAAGTGGGACGGACCATTCACAGTGATCAACGCTGCATCTCATGGGGCCGTCATGTTGCAAAGTGAGGATGGTAATATCTTCAAGGTTAACAGGCAACGTCTAAAGATTTTCTTAGAGCCAGAACCTCCACCACTAGAAGACCTCGATGTTATCGAGTTCGTAGATGGTTGAACCCACCTTGCGTTTTCTCGGCCCATGAAATCTCACAAAAACCATCATTCTGGGCCTAAACCACGTCGACCACCTAAACCTCGACCAAATCCGCAACATTCAGCAAGTCTAGCACGCGAGGAAGGTCAGAGGCCAATTCGGCCGAACCAGCCTAGTTCGGGCGAACTGGCCCAGTTCGGGCGAACTGGCCCAGTTCGGCCGAACTAGGGTTTGTTGCCCCTCGCGCGGATTTCCTCGCCCAGATGCATCTACAACAAATTTTATCCTGAAATGAGCGAGGAAACATAGGGAAATCTCATCTTTTTTGTCCTAAAAGCCAGGGAGTTTCCATCAACTCCCTCATACCATCTACAACCTTTCTCGCCCTTGCAAACAGCACCCATGGCCTCCTCTTCCTCCAAAGATACATCCTCGGCCAAGGGATCCAGCATTGCCAGTCGGATCGGCGATCCTTCCGGGCGCGAGCATGCGTTCCACATCACCGACGTCAACTCGACGGGGGACGGGCAGCAGGGGAGGACACATTCCCACAACCCGGCTCAGCGTCCTGATTCCCCACGCCGTTCCGCGATCGTGGATCTCCTCGCTCCGTTGAAGGGGATCAAGAAGCCTCCCCGATCACCATCGCCGGGACGCTACACGACGGGGCATCTGCGTCTGAGATCGGCATCCTCCTCAAGGGTATCGAACTTGGCGTTGATGGCGCCCAAGGAGGAAGAAGAAGAGATCCCAGACTACACGCCTGAAAGCCCTTCGTACACCATTAGGGGGGAACATACCGCCACTGGGTACGGCAACGTGTTAGTCCCGAAGCTGAAGCGGGAAGAACTGGGACTACAGAGTCCTCCCAGTCCACTCCTCCGCGTCGGAACCCGAGGGTTCTACGCCACAGGCAGTCTCCCACCATTAAGGGGCCGCCAGGAGGCATGGAGTTCTCTGACGAGAAGGATGATGAAGAGGATGAGGAAGAGAAGCCGCCTACGTTGGAGAGCCTGCAGGCGGAGCTGCTGGAAGCACAGTAGAAGATCAACCACCTGGACGAGAAGGTCGCGGAAGCCGAGCTTGGGCGCCTAGAGACGGAGGACAAGATAGAACTCCTCTGCAAGGGCTTGTGCGCAAAGCTCAAGAGGCTTTTTAGGGCCATAGGACACTCGGACCTCTATGATCCACCAGCAGAATGAGTGTCCATTGGCCGTAGATTTCTAGAGCACCGTTAGCTTAGTTAGATTTGTTTTATTTCCGTTCTTAGATTTGTTTGTGCTTTTGAAAAAGTTTTGTTTTGCTTAGCTTGATGAATAAAGGTGCTTTAGATTTATTTGCATGAAATAATACTCTAACTAGTGCTTTTGAGCCGGTCAAAGAATGTCGCTTTTAACAAATGAATGCACGAGTACAGAGACGACACAGGAGCAAAACAGAGGAGGAAACGCGCCGGCGGGTAGTTCGGCCGAACCCTGGTGGTTTGGGCAAACTGGGTCAGTTCGGCCGAACCACCATGGTTCGGCCGAACCAGCCTAGACCCACCAGCAGGTCGTGCACTTATGTGCTTAGGTTTGCACTCCTTCCTCCCATTTATTTCCTGATGTTTTACGTTTCAATGGTCGAAAATTGCACATATGATGAATATGAAACATTCTCGGTTTTCTTTCATGCCATGAAATTTGTCTATTGCTTATGCCATACTAAATACCCACATGCCTGTGAAATATATCATGATAGGACCCCCTGATCTAAGTTGTTGATGTTTGTGACATGACTCGATAAAACAAACCACTTGATCATTCAATCATTCGGGAGAATTTATTGTGAAAGTATAAAATCAACCCGGTCCTTTCATCCTGTCTATACACTTCCACTTTACAAATTCGCTTGAGTGACCACTTACAAAATACTTGTCATGATCAATACAATGTCTCGTCGAATTCTGAGTCCATGGAAATAATCATGTCACCTTAGGTGGATTGCAAGAATATTCTTTATCAAAGCTTGATTCGAAGTCCTCATGCCTTGATGACACCCTGAAAAAGAAAATATATGATGAGAAAAAAAAATAACGGACTCAAGAAAGTCCAAAGAAAGAAAAAAAAGAAAAAGAGAAAAGAAAGAAAAATTCCCAAAAAGGGAAAGAAAAAGAAAAGGGGTCATGAGGCTGAGGACCACAAATGACCTTTTCATTTTAAACATGCAATTTAATCGAGGGTGACTGACATAGTTTCCTTGAACCAATCTTCGACTCGATAGAAGTATATGCCATGATAAGATCACCACTTGAGAGACAAAAGAAAAATATCCAAGAGAGTGAGTGAAAAGAAGAGTGGCTCTAGAGAGCATAAGAGTACAAGGATGAAAGGATATGGGTCATTTATTTTTGAAAAAATCAGAAAATCCCGAATGCAGGATGAGTTAAGATTGATTTTGTTGTAAGAGACATTCACCTCATCAACCGCCAAAGACTCAGGACTAGCCACTTAAAATTCTCAGGTATGGAGAAAGGTTTGGAATAAGTAATATCCATTTATTCATTTCATGAAAGAACCCTTACTTTAGTTCTTGCTGTAGTTTTAATTCTTTACTTGACGACAAGCAAAGATCTAAGTTGGGAGGAGCTTGTTGGCGGTCGTTACGGCCTAATTTCTGACCTCCAACCGAGTATAAAATAAACATAATGGAATCATGCACCATACCTATAGGGCTTATTTCTAATCAATTCCACAAGCTTTGGTGAGTTTATGTTTTGCAGGAACTCAATCACGAAAAGCTCGCTAAGGGGGGTAAAAACCCTGGTTCGGCCAAACCTCCCGGTTTCGGACCGAACCACCCCCCTTAGCCGACACATGAGCATACAAGGCCTCATCCACATCAGCGGTGACAAGGCGACGACCGTACATGACATGTGGGCCACCGCCACGTCACTTCATGGGCCAAGACATGTGAAGGACCTCAAGTTCAAAGCAACCAGAGCGGCCCAAGACAAAAGGTGGTGCACGGGGGCGGCCCGGAGGCCAGGCCCAGTTCGACCGAACTGTGGGCGTTCAGCCGAACCGCCCCCAACACACGAAACCGACACCAGGGAGAGATCTTGGCCGTAGGTAGCAAAGGCGGCAGATCCTGTGGTTTGGCTGAACCCAGGCAGTTCGGCTGAACCCACAGGCTTCGGCGAACCGGCCCTGCACTGCCGTGAGCTTCCTTGCATGCCACTCCTCTCTGTCGCCTTCAGCCAGCTAGAAATGGAGGTCCCGGGTCCCTGCATCAACACACAACACTTGAGATTAGGCATTAGCGAAGCTCTGCCACTTGTATCAATAGAAGATAGGGAGACATGAGAGGTGAGCGTCGGGGAGAGGAGCCGGAGTGTCGGCCCCTCTTCCCGCTGTACCTCTACGGATGCGGCTCCGCTTCGAGTGACATCCGGGTCGTGTCTGGTAACTCTTGTATCTCTTTCTGATTAATTGAGCATTCAGTTCTTACTTTTATATGCTTGCTGGTTCTTCGTTCAATGCTTAGTTGATTGGTATAACTGTATACTGGTTGCTTAGCTTGGGTGCTTATCTTTCTATAGGATATAAGTGACATAGGAGATAAGTATTAGTCGACTAGTGTAGGCGCGGTGCCTAGACTTGAGGTTAACTTAGTTTGCCCTCGATTCAACGAACGCGTGGTAGCCGTTAGGTGGTGACAGCACTATACGGCCTTTGTAATCCATCTTGTTAGTCTCGGCCTGTAGGATCCCCAGTGTGGAGCTGGTGGCACCCCTTCTCATCCCTGTCTGAGTGTCACTGGTGTCCATTGTCCTGAAGCAAGTATCTATCTGTATCCTCTGATATGCTCGATCAATCAGTAGAGTACCGCTTTCAGACTCGTACCCTCTCTACCCTCCTAGTGCCCTTCCTATCTCTTTGTTGTTGTCATCCACTCCATTTATTCCGTTCATTCCACTCCATCTACCTAGGACAACTTAGTTTAGAATTAGTTCACTTCTCGTTCCTCGTGGAAATCGATACCCTGGAATACTCCTGGGTGAAAGCTACATCGGTATCCGTCCGCTTGCGGATTTATCTGTAGGTCGTAAGCAGTGCCAACACACACCCCAAAATTTTTGGATTTTGGGATGTGAATTGATAGCATAATTAATACAATGATTTTCTCAATTTTCTAAAATTTTCCAACCTTTAAATAAATAACATGGAATTTAGTATATGAAAATTTTGTTTTCTGAGTTAAATTAAAACAACATAGGTTTAATATTGAGTGCTTTGCATTCATGCCGGTTGCATTTATTGGTTTTATGTGTGTAACATTTTCAAAAACACGTTTAGAAGCCTAATGGGAATTTTCCAGAGTTTTCTAGCATTTATTCCTATCTTCCTTAGAGCAAATTCCAATTATTGGAGTAGGCTAAAATCCATTTCGTGAGCTCCAAATATTTTATTTGGGTTCCTCATGTCCAACTCTATCTCTATAATTTTTCCTAGGATTTTTAGAAATTTTTGAATATTTTATTTTTGAATTTTTTTATCACCAGGAAAATAATTATTCCAAAAATTAAAAACACCCTAAATCTTAGTAGACCAGCCTTGGCCCAAAGTTGACCCAATATTAGGCCAAATCCATCCCATCACTTTATTTGGCCACATTTCAAAGCCCATTAGCATTGGAATGGGGCAACCCACCTTTAGTCCCATATTGCTAATGAACCTGGAAGTGAGAGGTTTTCTCCCTATACATACGAACCACCTCTCCTCTGGAAAATGCACACCATCGACTCCTTTACAGTGAGGCCCCTTTGTTTGGGATTCCCTAAGGTAGTCTTCTTCCTCCATATCTTCCACTGCTGCCCATTCTTCGCCTCGTCGTCCACTGCCCATTCTTCGTCTCATCGTCGCGCCGAGCCTTCCGTCATTTTTGGCCTCAAGATTTTCAGTAAGACCCTCAGCGAATCTTGTAATTTTCTACCATATTCGTTTAGTCTATACTCTTTCGTAGAAAAGCCCGTGCTAGTTTTAAACGTCGAAAATCTTGTTTAGTCCATTTTCATTGCGATAGACTCATATCCACATGAATTATGATTAGAAGTATTATTTAACTTGTTGTAGGATCGAAACCCTCTAATATAAGCTATCAGAGGGAGGTGAAGGATATCAATATGTCGTAGCGGAGATTTTCTCCCTGAAAAACAGATTGTGATAGGTACACTAAATCCAGAAGATAGATTATCAAATTATGAAGCTAACCCAATTGGAATCACGTTAATCGGATGTCTAGAACTTGAGATATAAAATAAACAAGCAGACTATGTTAGATGGTGACGAGAATTGACCAAGCCCTATCCTTTTAGTGCGCTCTTTTTAAAGCTTTTCCTTTGATTGGTGTATTGTTCTTAATTGTGCTTGTTTGTCTACTTGTATGCTCGCATGGTTGATTGCTACGACTAGAAAGAACATGCTTCGATTCCCATCAAGGAGAAGAGTGTGAAGATCAAGAGTTGAAGACCATGAGTAATTATAATGGATTTAAGGCAAGTTATAGCACGGACAATCCTTCCTACCTAAACACACTTTTTACATTCATTTACTTTCATATGTATGTGTCTAAATTGATGTCCTATTAAGGTTGTACCTAGTTTGTATACTCTTGTCCTTGTTACCTTGGGATTATTGCATATGGGTAGAATCTTTGCTATGCGTAGCTACTGTCACTATTATTTAACTGTTAATTTTGACTTAATGGTTCACTTCAACATTAATGATAAAACTTGCTTTTTAGCAACATGGTTTAGGAAACTAGGGCATGTGCTGTGTGCTTTGCTCCAGTGTCTCTCCCTAAGGTCCGGTTCTTAAAGCGGCAACCCAGGAGCCTGTCGCCACCGCTAGAACTATTATGGCTCTGGTCTTGGCCAAGTAACTTGTACGTCTCTAGCTTGCCAGTGGTTACCGATGGGGCCGACAGCATTATGGGAAGTAAGGCACGGGGTGTTTCTTGATTCCACCGAGGACGGTAGCCCCGTCGGCTAGGTCTCGTTAGACCCAGTCCCGTGTTGGGAGCTCTGCACGTTGCTCTCTTTATTTCTGTTGTTGGCATGAGTTGCCCGCGCTTCGGACGCCATTGACCCCCTCACGTTGCGCCCTGAGGGTCAGTCAATCTTGGTGCCTAGAGTCTCACCACCTTATTGTACATTAGCGGCCACTGTCTTGTTAGGGTGTCTAGTGAAAAGCCTCGTAGCATCCCTATGCAGTCACACCTCGAAAGTGTTGATGTGCGTGCTTGGGTGCAAAGTTCTTTTGAACTTTTACGCAACTAGTGGGAAAAGGGCGAAACCTCTGCTGAGTGTAAAATCTATCATGATAGCCTTGCTCAGGGTCACGAGCGGCCTGGATCCTTTTTTGTTTAGAACATGATGTTTCTTTATGTTTAATGTCACTTATACTTTATTAATTGGATTGCAACTGGGTTTCATTCACTGTAGTAACTTGGATAATGTTAAAATGAACCAACTAAAAATGCTAATGCAGTTAAGCCGAGTGTAGCCTTATTTTGAGCCTTCATATACCCGTGCTATACTTGCTAGGTAATTGTTTACTTACACTTGCCATTTATTCAACAAAATCCCGGATGGGTAAACAGATTGGGCTGGGCATGACTCTGCTACTGAGTTTCCAGAAGATTTACCGTACTACTGAGCTGTGGTCTCCCAGTCAAAGTCCCTGTGAATTTACGGCTACATTAGTTTGAGAGTTTATTAGTCTTCCGTTGTATTTGGTTAGTTCATTTATGAAGCACTCTGATGTAAAACTTTATTTAATTAAGAATTTATTCAAGCATATGTTCTATGTTTATCATATTTGTTCTCTATATGTGTACTTTGTCTTCATAGGCACACATATGGCCGCATTCAGGTTTTTGTGAAAATCCGGGTGTGACAAGCAGCGGCCAAGGCACCTCAAGGCGGTGCCCCGCTGATTCGGCCGAACTCACCGATTCGGCCGAACCGTGCAGTTCGCTCGAACTGGCACGTGGCACCGCCTTGGTGCTGAGGCGGTGCAGAGGCAATGCAGTAGCTGGGGGCCGAATTGGGGGATTCGGCCGAACTGGGCTTTCCGCCCAACAGTGCTCCCCTGTGTAGCCTCTCCCTCCTGGACCCTCTGGGTGTCATCTTGATGTACTTCGTGATGTCTTGGCCCAGAGGTGACGTGGCGGTGGTCAACATGGCATGCTCGGTCGTTGGTGACGTGGATGGCCTTCCGATCGTGCTCTGCGTCAGGTATGGCTAAGGGGGGTAACCGGCCGAATCGTGTCGTCTGGCCGAATTGATCAATTCCGACCCTTGTAGCCCATATTTCTCCATTTTGTACCTGGACAATGGATAATCACCAAAACTCGTGGAAGTAGTTAGAAAAAAGTCCTATAGCTATGGTGTGTGATTCCATTATGTTTATTTTATACTCGGTTGGAGGTCGGAAAGCAGGCCGTAATGACCGCCAACAAACTCCCCCAAACTTAGATCTTTGCTCGTCCCGAGTAAAGAATTAAAACAAGAGCAAGACTAAGATAAGGGTTCTTTCATGATATGGACAAATGTGTATTGTTTATTTCAAACCTTTCTCCATACCTGTGGATTTGAAGTGGCTACTCCCTGGATCTTGGGCGGTTGATGAGCGGAACGACTCTTACAACAAGATCCATCTTGGTCATCCTGCATTCGGGGTTTTCTATTTTTTGTAAATAAATGACCCTTGTCCTTTCTTTCTTAGTATCCTCACACTCTCTAGAGTCACTCCTTTTCACTCACTCTCTCTTTATGTGTTTTCTCTTTGTCTCAGGTGGTGATCTTATCAAGACATATATTTCTGTCGAGTCGAAGACTAGTTCCTGGAGGTGTGTCAATTGCCTTCGATCAATTTGCAAGTTTGAGATGAAGAGTTCATTGTTGGTCATCAGCCTCGTGACCTTTTTTTTCTTCTTTCCCTTTTTGGGAATTCTTTCTTTCGAATCATTGGACTTTCATGAGTCCTTTATTTATATATATTTTTTCAGGGTATCACCAAGGCATGAGGGCTTCTAATGCAACTCTGATGATAAATATATGCTTGCAAATGATCTGGGCAACATGACTGTCTCCGGGGACTCAAAATTCGACAAGACTTTATACTGGTCAAGACGAGCTTTTTCAGGGGATGATCTCTCAAGCAAATGTGTGAAGTGGAAGAAGGTAGATTGTATGCATAGGATAAAAGGATAGGGTATAGTTTTAAGTTTTCAAGATAAATTCTCCCGAATGATGGAATGAACAGGTGGTTTCTTTTTTCAAGACATATCACAAACATCAACTACTTAGACTAGGGGATCCTAACATGAAAGATTTCACATGCATGTGGATACTTAATTTGAAACGAACAATAAACAGAGTTCATGGCATGAAAGAAAAATCGAGAAAGTTTCATTTAAATGATGTGAGCATGTTAAAATTTGAAACGTGTCAACATAGAAAAGATGGACAGGGATAAGGAGTGCAAACCAGTGTGTAGGTGCGCAAAGGGGGTGAGCCGGGCTGGTTCGGCCGAACAAGTTGGTTCGGCCGAATTGCCCAATTCGCCCGAACCGAGTCAATTCGACCGAACCAATTGCACCAACCGAAGCGTCACTTTTTATTCATTCAACTCAAACTTTATTTTATTAATCAAACTATTGAAAACAAAATGATTGGTAGGGAAATAAATCAGAGCACCCTAAACATTATTCTAAAGAAAGCAACTGAATGAGCGGCTTGATTTTAGTGGATAGACCTCCATCTTATCCTCCGTCTCCATCTGTCCCAGCTCGCACTCTGCGACCTTCTCCTCCATGTTGTTTATTTTGTGGCACGCTTGCGCCAGTTTTTCCTTCAGGCCCTCTAGAGTGAGCGGCTTCTCTTCTTCTTCATTCTCCTCGTCCTCCTCTTCAGAGAACTCTATCTGTCCATGCAGACCCTTGATAGGCGGAGGCTGCCTGTGGCACCTCAGCTTCGGGTGCCGCTGAGGAGGGGCAGACTGGGAGGACTCTTCCAGTCCCAGCTCGTCCCGGTTCAGCGGCGGGATCAACACCTTTCTGTACCCGGTGGGGGTACGTTCGCCCATGATGCTGAACCGTGGCGGGATCTCCAACATCTTTGCCCCTTCTTCCTTGGTGCCGGCAGCATCACGTCGAGGTTCAGCCTCCTCATGGATGTCGACCTCAGCCACAGTTGTCCCATGGTGGGACGCACTGGCGAGGGCGAATGAGGGGGCTTCACCATAACGATCACACCGGTGGGCACGAACGGGTCGAACATCGACCGGTTCGCAGGCGACCGGCGTGGCGAGTCAGCACGACCCATCGGGCTGCACGCGGGCATCCTCCCGCGCCGTCCTCTGTTCAGAGAGAACAGGTCGACATCGGTGAGGCGCATGGCCAGCTCAGCTTGCAGGAATCCACCGATCCGGTTTGCTAGGCTTGAGCACCTGGCTGAGGACTAATCCTTGGAGGATGATGAGGAGGCCATGGTGGCTAGGAGGCAGGAGTTTGTTTCTGTCGAGGGAGTGCCGAGAGACGACGGGGGTCTCTCTATTTTTATGGAGGAATTCCCAATCAAAAAATGACCTCCCCGACGTTTTCCTCCGCATCTGGGGCCAGGAGGGCTGATTCGGCTGAACCCTAGGGTTCGGGCGAATTTGCCAATTCGCCCGAATTGGCCTGGTTCAGCCAAACTGGCCCCTGGGTCTCCTGGTGTGCGGGCCAAGTCAAGTCTTGTGTCTTTGGTCGTGGGTGCGATGGTTAAGGTGGTTTTGGCCCAGAAAGGTTTGGATTTGAAGAATTTGGGCCGAATTTCATGGACGGGTTTTAGAGCTTCACGAACTCGACGACATCTAAGTCATCGAATGTTGGAGGTTCTGGTTCTAGGAAGATTTTCAACCGCTGTCCATTGATCTTGAAGGTATTTCCGTCCTCACTTTGCAATGTGACGGCCCTGTGAGATGCAGCATTAACTACTGTGAACGGGCCGTCCCATTCGCTTCTAAGCTTCCCATGACCGAAAAGCTTGACACGCAGATTGAGGACGAGGACCTTATCTCCTAGCCTGAATGTTTTGACCTTGATCCTCTTGTCATGCCATCTCTTGGTCCATTCCTTGTATAGCCGGGAGCTATGATATGCTTCATCTCTCATCTCATCTAACTTTGCCAGTTGAATCCGCCATTTAAGGCCGGCTATTGGAAGGTCCATACCCCACTTCCTAATGGCCAGTGAGCTTTGAACTCCATTTCTACTGGTAGATGGCAGGTCTTTCCATGGACTAGTTGATATGGGGTCATTCCTATGGGTGTTTTATAAGCCGTACGTTATGCCCAAAGTGCATCTGGGAGCTTGTCCTTCTAGTGCTTGCCCACCTCATTCACGGTCTTTTGCAGGATGTTTTTGATTTGTTTATTTGAGGGTTCTGCTTGATCGCTAGTCTGGGGTTGATAGGGTGTACCTACATTATGTTGCACCCCCAAACTTGAGAGATACCTACGGAAAGCTGCATCAATAAAGTGGGAGCCACCATCGCTGATCACTATCCTAGGGATGCCAAAACGAGGGAAGATAACTTCGTGGAGCATTCGTCATACGCTCCTAGAGTCAGCGGCCACACATGGCAAGGCTTCCACCCACTTAGAGACATAGTCTACCACCACTAGAATGAATTTGCAGCCCTCTGAGTTTGGGAAGGGACCCATGAAGTCCACTCCCCAAACATCAAAGATTTCTACTTGGAGATTGCTGGTGAGTGGCATTGCGTCTCTAGTGTTTATGTTTTCATGTTTCTGACAGCGTGGGCATGGCATCATAAATGCTTTAGCATCTTCATACATGCTGGGCCAGTAAAATCCACACTGCCAGACTTTAGCATTGGTCCGGAATGCGCCATAGTGGCCTCCGTATAGGGTTGCATGACACTTTTCCAGGATCTTATATGCCTCATGTGCAGGTACGCATCTTCTGAGGAGTCTGTCACTACATTACCTGTATAGGTACGGGTCATCCCAGAGATGGAGTTGGCTCTCATAAGCCAGTGTCTTCTTATTTTCTCCTGGTGGGACGTACCCTGTCACCATGTAGTTCACTATGTTGGCATATCACGGATCAATGGTGGTGACCTTAAGGAGCGTATCATCCCGTAAAAAATCATCAATTGGAAGATCGGATGGGACTTGCAATCGAGAGAAGTGGTCAGCCACTGAGTTCTCTACTCCTTTCTTATCCCTTATTTCAGTGTCGAACTCTTGGAGTAGAAGGATCTAGCGGATGAGTCTCGGTTTCGCATCCTTTTTGGTCAGAAGGTACTTCAGAGCGGCGTGGTCTGAATAGACTATGACCTTGGCCCCAACTAGGTAGGACCGGAATTTGTCTGTAGCAAACACGACCGCTAAGAGTTCCTTCTCCATGGTTGCGTAGTTGAGATGAGCGCCAGTAAGCGTTTTGCTAGCATATGAGATAGCGTAGTGCTTCTTGTCCTTAGTTTGGCCCAACACAGCTCCTACGAAAAAGTCACTCGCGTCACACGTGATTTCAAATGGAATGCTCCAGTCAGGAGGCTGGATGATGGGAGCGGTAATGAGTGCTTTCTTGAGAGTGTGAAAGGCTGCATAGCACTCTTCATCGAAAACGAAAGGGGCATCCTTGGCTAAGAGATTGGTCAAAGGCCTGGAGATCTGGAAGAAGTTTTTGATGAAACGCCTATAGAATCCAGCATGGCCAAGGAAACTACGGATCCCCTTAACCTTGGTGGGAGGTGGAAGTTGCTCAATGACCTCTATCTTCGCTCTGTCTATTTCGATTCCACGTTCCGACACCCTATGTCCTAAGACAATCCCTTCTCTCACCATGAAGTGGCACTTTTCCCAGTTTAGGATGAGGTGCTTTTCTTGGCATCTCTGGAGGACCTTGTCTAGATTTTTCAGACACTCGGTAAAGGTCTTCCCATAAACTGAGAAATCATCCATGAACACTTGCATAATCTCTTCGATCATATCAGAGAAGATGGACATCATGCAACGTTGAAAAGAGGCGGGTGCGTTACATAGCCCGAAGGACATCCGCCGATAGGCATACATCCCATAGGAAAGAGTGTTTTGCTAGCCGTTCAAGCATCTCGTCTATGAATGGAAGGGGAAATGGTCTTTCTTGGTGGCCTTGTTGAGTCGACGATAGTCGATACACATACGCCAACCAGTGACGGTGCGCTGCGGGATAAGCTCATTTTTATCATTGCGCACAACCGTCATTCCTCCCTTCTTAGGAACAACTTGAACGGGACTAAACCATTCACTATTAGGGACAGGATAAATGATCCCTGCATGAAGGAGTTTGAGAACTTCCTTTTTCACAACCTCCCTTATGGCATTGTTCAATTGTCTTGGAGGTTCCTGAGATGATGTCGCTTCAGAATCGATTGGGATACGATGGGTACAGAGGTTAGGACCAATCCCTTTCAGATCTTGGAGTGAATATCCTAAGACCGCTCGATTCTTCTCCAGGATAGTGAGCAGTTGTTGGGTTTCTAGATCGGATAGCTTGTCACTAATAATCACTGGAGTTTGCTTGTCCCTGCGGAGAAAAGTGTACTTTAATTCAGGAGGAAGAGGTTTCAGCTCGATTGGAGATGGTTTTGGAATTTCAATTGGATTGAGCTTGATTGGAGGTTGAGTTTCCTCTTAAGATAGCCTGCAGAGTGTAAATCTATCATGAGAGCCTTGCTCAAGGTCACGAGCGGCCTAGATCCTTTTTGATTAGAAGATGATGTTTATTTATGCTTAATGTCACTTATACTTTATTAATTGGGTTGCAACTGAGTTCTATTCACTTGTAGTAACTTGGATAATGTTAAAATGAACCAACTAAAAATGCTAGTGCAGTTCAGCGGTGTGTAGCCTTACTTTGAGCCTTCATGCACCCGTGCTATACTTGCTAAGTAAATGTTTTACTTACACTTGTCATTTATTCAACAAAATCCCGGATGGGTAATAGATTGGGCTATGCATGAGTCTGCTGCTGAGTTTCTAGAAGATCTGTCATACTACTAAGTTGCCTTCTCCCGGTCAGAGTCCCTGTGGATTGCGGCTTCGCTTAGTTGAGAGTTATTAGTCTTCCGCTGTATTGGTTAGTTTATTTA
Organism: Echinochloa phyllopogon; assembly: GCA_033239725.1. Lineage (NCBI taxonomy): Eukaryota > Viridiplantae > Streptophyta > Magnoliopsida > Poales > Poaceae > Echinochloa > Echinochloa phyllopogon. The sequence continues at coordinate 50,178,778 of BTCW01000012.1, read as the reverse complement.
TGTTAAACTCTGATGTAAAACTCTATGTATTCAAGCATATGTTCTTTGTTTATCAAATTTGTTTGCTATATGTGTACTATGACTTCCTGGGCACACATATGGCCGCATTCGGGTTTCTGTGTAAATCCGGATCAGACGAAAACAGACCTCTGGTTGGGGCTCGGGGCAGAATGCCACCTTCTGGGGAGCTCGATGGAGGATGTGGAGTCTCAGCTCTCCCAGGCCCTGCTGGCTATCCAGGGTGTCCGGGACAGGGCGTGCAGGATCCTTCCTTCAATTGCAGGAGTAAGTTACTGACCTGCAATTTCTCCGTTGTTGATTTGATGTCTTGTCATCTGCTTGTCTTCGACCTTTTTTCTTCCTTTCTTCCCAGGAGATCAAGGAGATGTCGACTGGGAAGTGATGATTTCTCTGGGAAGTGTACGCCCGCCGTCAGCACGAGGCCCAGGCAAAACTCCAGGAGGAAGAAGTGTGGCACCGGGTGGAGGAGGCTGAACGCCGCATCCAAGAAGATGCAGCGAGGGTGATTGCCCGCGTCTAGGACGATGCAGAGGCTGAGGTTGCGGCCATCCGCCATACAGCATCACAGGAGGCTGCTTCCATTCGAGAAAATGCCCAAGTAGAGCTGGTGGCCGCCCAGGCCAACATTGCGGGAGAGTCGGCAAGCTTGCGGGCCGCTGCAGCTGATGCTAAGTGTTGAAGGCTGACCTGGTGGAAGCCCGCAAAGACACTTGCAGAGCCCGAAGCGCCTTGGAGGAGGAGCAAAGAGCTCATGAGGCCGCCCAATCCGCTCAAGCGTCCGCTGAAAAGGCCATTGAGGAAGCGCGACAACTATTGGCGACTGAGCAGAGTGCTCGGAAGGCCGCCCAATCCGCTTGGGTGACCGCCGAGACGTTTGCTGAAGAGGCCCAGAAGCAGCTGGCTCTGGCGGCGCAAGCCAGGGATGATGCCAAGCTGGCTGCTCGTGAGGCTTCAGAGGCCTACGAGGTGCAGATCAAGCAATATGATGGTGAGTCTTTCCTTTTTATCTTGAGTGCAGACTTTTCCCACCAAGCCTTTGCTTAGCATTTTGTCTTCGGACTCTTGACATCTTGTCTTTCGGAGTAAAGGGCCACAGGAGTAAAGGGTCGTGGATCCAAGGGTTTGGCTCTGGTTCGGCCGAACCCGTGCAATTTGCCCGAATCAGCAGGAACCACCTCCCAGCTCCCTTGGCCGGAACTCCACCCAACCACCTTCAGACCACTATAAATTGGACAGTCCAAGCCCTGGCTGAACACACACTCAAGCCAAGGAGCTCTCTTTCCACTTGTTCTAGTAGAGTTAGGATAGTTTAGTTGGGAGTTAGGGTTTAGTCGAGCTGTGCCTCGGAGGTTCCGGAGTCGTCTTTAGAAGCTCTGGTATTTGCTCTTGTATCTTTTCCTTTTCTTTCTGTAACACTTTGAGTTATCAATATATTTATCTTTGTCATCTTGTCTGAGTTATTTCTACCATGCTTCTACTTTATTATAGTTGCAAGTATTTCATGTTTAGACTATAGTGAGTTGTAGTTATAGTTCTTCTAGTTCTTGTTTAAGTCTTTGTCTTGACTGGTTCTTCGATCTCGCTTAGTGCTTTGCAACACCCAAAAATAGCATATTTAAAATTTTTAGTAATTTATTGGCTTTTGTTTTAATTTTTCATAATTAATATAGGTTAAATAAATTATTTATGAATATTAAAATCAAATATAAGTTGTAGAAATATTTTTTTTGCATTCATGCTGCTGCACTATGTTTTGTTTGACAATAAATTAAATTGGAATTTAAATTCGAATTTAATTTGCTTTTGTTTGAATCCTAGAAAAGTTATTTTAGCCTAAGTCCACTTTTGCTTCCTAGACTACTCCCTTGGCTCGCTTACACCCCCTCTACTATCTTCCCGAGCCGGCCCAGTGTTGGCGGTCGTTACAGCCCAAATCCGACCACCAATACTCGGGAATAAATGAGGTTATATGCAACATTCCATGTACTTAGGTTTTATTTCTAATAAGAGTTTTGGTGAGTGTCATGTTTGTAGGTACAACATTGTGAAATACGTGCTATAGGGGTCGGAAATGACAGAATCGACCGAACGACATGTTCGGCCGGTTATCCCCCTTAGCCGTACAGGCCGTCGGAAGCCGTCCACATCACCGACGACCAAGCGGACACAACATATGACAAGTGGACGACCGCCAACTCAACCCGGACCCATGCCAAGTCATCCTGGGCCCACACAACTCAATTCCACGCATCAGAGGCCGGTCCAGGAGCACCACACAGCAGAGGCGGTGCTGGGGGGTGGGCCTGGGCTCCCAGCCCAGTTCGGCCGAACTGGGGGGTTCGCCCGAACCGCCCCTAGTTGCCAAACCGCCTCCCAGGAGCGCATCTCGGCCCTTGGTGCAGATGGCGGTGGATCCTGCATTTGGCCGAACGCCAGCGTTCGGCCGAACCGACGTCCCCGGCCGAAATCCCAGGGGCTACTCCAACCCCAACCGTCCTATGCACGTATAAATAGGACCCCTCACCTCACTTGTAAACACACACCAAGCAAGGAGCTCATTTCCACTTTCATTCTAGTAGAGTTAGGATAGTTTAGTTGGGAGTTAGAGTTGAGTCGAGCTGTGCCTCGGAGGTTCCGGAGTCGTCTTCAGAAGCGCTGGTAATAGCTCTTGTATCTTTTACCTTTTCCTTTTGCAAGACTTTGAGTATCAATATAGTTATCTTTATCACTTTGCCTTTGTCATTTATATCTTGCTTCTACTTTATCCTAGTTGCAGCTTATATCTTGTTTAGACTATAGTCAGTTATAGTTCTAGTGCTTTTAGTCTTGTTTAAGTCTTTGTCTTGGCTGGTTCTTCGATCTTGCTTGATACTGGAGGTGAATTCTCACCAAGAGTATTGACAAGGCTGCTTGCTTTTGCTAGTAGAGTAAGTAGTCGTTGCCTAGTGTAGGAGTGGTTCCTAGACTAGTCGGTGGCCTTAGTTTATTCCCGTCGCAACAGAGGTGGTAGCCGCGAGGTGGTGACAGCCCTTTCGGTCTTCGTAGCCCATAACGTTAGTTCCGGTCCGTAGGATCCCCCAGTGGGGAAATAGTGGCACCCCTTCTCATCCCTTTCTGCGTGTCCACCGGTTCCCTTGTCCCGATGCTAAGACATTAGAGTTATCCCAGATCTCCTAGTGCTAGCTCTATAGCCGTTGTATCTCTAAGCTAGAGTGACATAGGTAGATAAAGTATCCAGGAGTCCTCTATCTCTTCTCGTTGTCCTCCCAGCTATCTATCTCTTCTCTCCCTTACCTGAGTATCCCTTGAGCTGTGTGTCCGGTATATCCACTCCTATCCAATATCGTTATCCCCTGTCTTGTCTAGTCGTGTACCCTTCTCTGATAGTCTCGAATATCTGTTCACTAGTAATCTTGCCAAAGCTTCCCTGTGAAAATATAAATTACGATACCTCGGGATACTCTCAGGTGAAGTGCTACAGCGGTGATTCTGTGCGCTTGCAGAATATTTCTATATTTTACTAAGCCATAAGGAAAACCACTGAAACACTACTTACCCCAGTACCAGGATTCTCAATTCTGATATTGGATCGTAAGAAGTGCCAACAAGCATTTCTGGCGTCGTTGCCGGGGAAGTCTTTGGCTAGATTATTTTTGAACTTTTATCTTGAGCTATCTTAGTTGAGTACCGCTACTCAAGCGGGTTTATCCTTGCTCTGTTCGTTGGTTCTTGTGGAGCAGAGCAGTGCATGACTGGTTTCCAACTACCGTCAAACTTCCAAGAAAATCCGGAGTCATTTGTGAGGAAAGTACGACCCCGTGTTGTACCTCCTTAGAAGCAATTCCGACGAACCCAGTCCTTCCCGTCGTTGACCAGGCTACATCGAGGATGGGAACCAAGACGATCCGTGAGTTCTCCGCTCCATCGAGCGATAACGTACGTATCGGACCAGCTCCGCCAGTCGGAGATGGTAGCTTCGAGCTGAAGCCAGCCCTCATCAACATGGTACAGGCTAGCCCATTCTGCGGCAAGCCACACGAAGATGCCAATGCTCATCTCCGGCATTTCCTGGAGATTTGCAACACCTTCACCATCCGCGGAGTAAGTATCGATGCCATTCGCCTTCGTTTATTTCCATTCTCATTATTAGGCAAGGCGAAACAATGGTTTTATGATAACCGCGAAGCAATAGAAACCTGGGATAAATGCACTAGCGCTTTCTTGCTAAAATTCTTTCCGGTTGGGAAAACCAACGCCCTCCGGAATAAAATAGCTAGTTTCTAGCAGTTAAAAGATGAAACAGTCCCGGAGGCATGGGATCGCCTCCAGGACTATATTTCTGCTTGTCCTCACCATGGTATGCAGAGTTGGTTCATAATCCAAACTTTCTATCATGGGCTGAGAAATTCTGCCCGTGAGTACCTGGATGCTGCTGCTGGAGGCTCGTTCTTCTCTCTTGAGGAGAGTCGTGCGAAGGCCCTCATAGAGAAGATGGTCGAGAACCACGGTTGGTCCGACGACCGGACTCAACCAAAGACCCGAGGAGTTCACCAAGTTGAAGCTCTGGACATGCTCGCTGCCAAGATGGACCTCCTGATGAAGAAACTGGAGGCCCCTGCTCAAGAAAAGGTGCAAGCCATGGACGCTCGCATGACCTGCGAAGTCTGTGGCAACACTGGCCATTCGGGGAATGACTGCCCCGAAACGCGAGAAGATGCCCACTACGTCAACAACTCCAACAACAACGGGTATCGACCGAACAACTATGGCAACCAAGGCTGGAATCCGCACCCAAACCTCCCTTTTGAGAGACCTCAACAAGGTAACAATTTCAATTCCATCAATTTCAATAATCAGCCGTCTCTTTGTCACACCCGGATTTACACAGAAACCCGAATGCTACTATATGTGTACCCAGGAAGTCCACAGAACACATATAGTTAACAAATATGATAAACAGAGTACATATGCTCGAATAAAATGGTTTTACATCAGAGTTTGACTCAAATAACTAAATAAATCAGCGGAAGACTCTTTATTAACTCTCTCTAAACAAAGACGAAGACGAAGCCGATAACCATAATCCACAGGGACACCGACTGGTTGGACACAGCTAGTAGAATGGTAGATCCTCAGGAAATTCAACAGCAGCAGTACCATCTAATCCATCTGTTACCCATCCGGGATTTTGTTGAATGGCAAGTGTAAGTAATTGTCTTACTTAGCAAATACAACACGGTAATGAAGGCTTAAAAGAAAGGCTTGACACGGTTGTACTGCATAAGCAATTTTAGTTGATTCATTTTAACATAAACCAAGATTACTACCTTTAAGTGAAACCCAGTTGCAATTCCCAGTTAATAAAGTAGAGGTGAACATTAAACAATAATAAACATCAACTTCTAATCAAAAAGGATCCAGGCCGCTCTTGACCCTGAGCAAGGCTATCATGATAGATTATACACTCTGCAGAGGTTTCGCCCTTTACCCACCAGTCGCGTAAAAGTTCAAAGGAACTTTGCACCCAACCACGCACATCAACACTTCCGAGGTGTGACTGCATAGGGACGCCACGAGGCTTTTCACAAGACACCCTAACGAAACAGTAGCCGTTATGGTACAACCTAGGCAGCATGACCCAAGGCACCGAGATTGACTGACGCCCATGTCGCAACACGAGGGGGGTCAATGGCGTCCAAGCGCGGTAATAAACATCAACAACAAAATAAATGGCGCAACGTGTGGAACCTCCGCCATACGGAAGCTCCCAACACGGGACTGTGCCTCACGGGGACATAGCCAACGGATACTCCGTCCTCGGTGGATCAAACCATACTCTCACCCATGCTTCCCATAACGCCGTCGGCCCGTCGGTAACTACTGTCAAGCTAGAGCCGTACATGTTACTTGTCCAAGACCAGAGCCATTATAGTTCCAGCGGTGGCGACAGGTTCCTGGGTTGCCGCTTTAAGAACCAGTCCTTACGGAGAGACACTAGGGCCAAGCATAAAGCATACGCCCTAGCTCCCTGATCCATGTTGCTAAAAAGCAAGTTTTACCATTAACATTGAAGGGAACCATTAAGTCAAGATTAACAGTTAAACATTGGTGACAGTAGCAGCGCTTAGCAAAGGTCTACCCAAATGCAATAACCCAGGGTAATCAAGGTATAGGATAAACAAAGCTAGGTATAACCTTAATAGGAACAATTTAGACACATGCATATGCAGTAAATAGTGTAAAGGTGTGTTTAGGTAGCAAGGATTGTCCGTGCTGTACTTGCCTTCGTCCAACTGTTGCTGCTGCTCCTGCTGCTGCTGTTGGTCCTGCTCCTCGTAACCCTCGAATTCAAACGCGTACGGCTCACCGACTGGACTCATATAACAACACACAAGCATCCATACAAGCCAGTACATGCAAACAATAATAATCTATTAGAACAGTACACCAAACAATAGAAACAGAACAAAAGAAGGCTTAGAAACTAATCTACGCTTCGCTACGAACACGTGAGCGCGAAAATCACTCAAATCGGAGCTAAAACGAAAAAGATATGGCTTTTCTAAGGTTCAGGGACTTGCTGGCAAAGTTTTAAAAGTTCCAGGGGCTTATTTGCAAAAACTCAGGGGCTAAAACATAATTTTATATAAAAACAGGAGGGTTTATTTGCAATTTAACCAAAACAGGACCTCGGGTACTATTTTTAAATAAGTCAGGAGGTTTTCTGTAAAAATCAGGACTTAATTGTAATTATTTTTGAATAGATTTGGACTGCGGGTTAATTTTGAGAAAGGACGGGTTCTTTTGCAAAACAGCGACGGCTGACTCAGTTGACCGGTATGGTCAACTTTGACCCCGAGGCTTGACTCGATCTGGGCCGCAGGTTTCGGATCGAGCGGCTAGAAATAGATCCAGGGGAGGGATTTGCCGACGGCGAGCGGAGCTGCGGCGGCGAGCGGCGGTGCTTCGCGGTGAAGGGTGGAACTCGGGCTATGGGGCATGATTCGGGGCGTGGTCTGGCGCTACAGGCTCGGAGCGACGCGGCGAATTCAACTGGGTGGCTCTCGTCGACGGTGGAGCAGCGGAGGCGACGCGCGATGAGCTGCGGCGGCGGCGGCGCTCGGGAAACGGCGGCGGGGATGGCACAGCACGCGAAACGGGGCTAGACCGGGCTTGGGAGCGAGCTTACCTGCTAGGGAAGCTTCCCCGGCGGCCAATTCGACCCGAGCGGCGGCGGGACGGCTGGTCGACGGCGACTGGCGGACCGTGGCCTCGGGCGGTGCCGGCGATGGTGCTCCGAGGCACGGGAGGGGTCTCGCGGGGGCTTGGCGTGCTCCTGGCGCCCTGGCGATGCTACTTCGAGAGTTGTCCGGGGCGGTGAGGCGTCGGAGCGGCGGGATTGACAGCGGCGGCGAGCTCGGATTCGGCGGCGGCGATGCGAGTTCGGGCGAGTCTGGCGGCGCGAATTAGGATGGGGGTTAGGGCGGCACACTGCGGACTTTAAGGAGTGGCCGAGGGAAGAGTCCGGGGGTCCCCGGCGTCCGTGCCATGGCCGGGCCGGACTCCGGCGCCGTGTCCGGGTCGGACACCGAAGCGAGAGGTAGGGGACGACCTGCCCGCGGGTCCCACTCGCCACCGGCTGCGGTGCAAGGTGCGCCGGCCTGGCTGCTGGGCCGCGGAGCGGGCGGAACGGAAGCGGGAGGCAGGCCGGGGAAGGGAGCAGAGCGGGCCGCGGCTGGTTGGCGGGCTGGGCTGGAAGCGGGGCGTGGGAGCGCGAGCAGGCCGGCGCGGGCGGAGCAGGCCGCTGGGCCAGGCCGAAAGCGGAGCGCGGGGAAGTGGGCCGCTGCGAAGAGAAAAGAAGGAGGGCCAAGTTCAGCCGAGGGAAATAGTTAAGGGAGGAAAAGTGGACTTGGGCCGCAGAAACTTTTCTAGAGCTCCAAACTAAGCGATTCAAATTCGAATTTAAACAGGATTTAAATTCCAATTGAACCACTCACAAACAAAACTCAATGCAGGCAGCATGAATGCAACAAAAATGTTTCTAACCTTATATTTAATTTTATTTCTCACAAATAATTTATTTCCCTTAGATAAATTTGAGCATAAAATTAAATAAAAACAATTTAATTACTAAATTTTAAAATAGGCATTTTTAGGGTGTTACAAACCTACCCCCCTTAAGATGAATCTCGCCCTCGAGATTCGGATGTGGATGGGAATAACTGTGGATATTCAGCTCTGAGGTCTTCTTCTCTTTCCCAAGTCGCTTCATCCACTGAATGGCGGCTCCACTGAACCTTGCACATCCAGATCACTTTATTCCTGGTGACTCTTTCTGACTCCTCCAAAATCTTGACAGGATGCTCAGTATAGGTAAGATCTTCTTCCACATTCAGCTCATCAATCGGAATCTGTTCCTCAGGTACTCGCAAGCACTTTTTCAACTGAGACACATGAAAGACATCATGTACTCCTGCTAACTTCTCTGGTAGCTCTAATTGATATGCCACCTCACCTTTTCGACCAAGTACCTTGAACGGTCCAATGTATCGAGGTGCTAACTTGCCCTTAACGTTGAACCTCTTCACGCCTCTCATGGGTGACACCTTGAGATACACGAAGTCTCCAATTTCGAAGCTGAGATCCCTCCGACGGTTATCCAAATAGCTCTTCTGTCTGGATTGTGCCACTTTCAGATTCTGTCTGATTATCTGTACTTGTCGCTCTGCCTCTCTTAGTATCTCAGGTCCAAATACCTGACTTTCTCCCATCTGATTCCAAAATAGTGGTGTTCTACACTTTCTGCCATACAAAGCCTCGAATGGTGACATCTGCAAGCTCTTCTGATAGCTGTTGTTGTACGAGAATTCCGCATACGGTAAACTCTTGTCCCAACTGACACCATATTGTAGAGCACATGCTCTCAACATATCCTCCAATATCTGATTTGTCCGCTCTGTCTGCCCATCTGTCTGCGGATGGTATGCTGAACTGAACTGTAGCTTAGTGTCCATAGACTCATGCAATTGTCGCCAAAAGTGTGATGTGAACTGGGTACCCCGATCTGACACTATTCTTTTCGGTACCCCATGCAAACACACAATCCTCTCCATATACAACTCCGCTAATCTGGCTCCCGAGTAGGTGGTCTTTACTGGTAGGAAATGCGCCACCTTGGTCAGACGATCCACGATTACCCAGATTGAGTCAAATCCTCTCTGAGTGCGGGGTAAGCTTGTGATGAAATCCATACCGACTTCTTCCCACTTCCATTCAGGTACCTTCAGGGGCTGGAGCAAACCTGCTGGCCTCTGATGTTCAGCCTTGACTCTCTGACATGTGTCACATAGAGCTACGTATGTGGCCACATCCCTCTTCAATCCGTACCACCAAAATCTCTCTTTGATATCTTGGTACATCTTGGTACTTCCTGGGTGTATTGAATATGCTGATTCATGGGCTTCCCTGAGAATTGTATCCCTGATCTGCACTATATCTGGTACACAGATCCGCTTCTCATACCACAATGTTCCTTGGTCATCCACTCGAAAACCAGGGGCTTTTCCTAATGCCACCAGTTCCAAGATCTCCTTGATCTTCTCATCTGCGAGCTGTCCTTTTCGGATCTCTTGTTCTAAGGTCGGTTCTATTGCCATCTCGGTGACGCTAGTCACGAATCCCAGACTCATCCTTTCGAACTCTGAACTGAGTTCCTCCGATAAGCAATGTCCCGTGATCTTATTCACGTAACTCCTTCTACTCAGAGCATCTGCCACCAAGTTGGCCTTCCCTGGATGATAATGAATCTCCAGATCGTAGTCCTTGAGCAGTTCTAACCAACGACGTTGTCTCATATTCAGATCTGACTGTGTAAACACATACTTGAGACTCTTGTGGTCAGTGTAAATATCACACTTATGTCCAATCAAGTAATGCCTCCAAATTTTCAAAGCATGCACTACAACTGCTAACTCCAGATCGTGTGTTGGGTAATTCTGCTCATGTTTCCTCAACTGCCTCGATGCATAAGCTACTACTCTGCCTTCCTGCATGAGCACACATCCCAATCCTAGACGAGACGCATCACAGTAGATAGAGAAGCTTTTGGTTATATCCGGCAACACTAGCACGGGTGCCGTTGTCAACCTCTTCTTTAATTCCTCAAAGCTGACTTGACACTCCTCAGTCCAGACAAACTTGGCATTTTTCTCCAATAACGCCATCAGGGGTTTAGCAATCTTGGAGAATCCTTCAATAAATCTCCGATAGTATCCAGCCATTCCAAGGAAACTTCTGATTTCACTCACATCCTTAGGCGGATTCCAACTCAACACATCACTAACCTTCTTCGGATCAACTGCCACTCCACCATTGGACAATACGTGTCCCAAGAATGCTACTTCCTTTAACCAAAACTCACACTTGCTCAGCTTGGCATACAACTGATGTTCACGAAGTCTCTGCATCACCAACCTCAGATGTTCTTCATGCTCCTCCTCAATCTTGGAGAAAACCAGAATATCGTCAATGAACACCACTACGAATTTGTCAAGATAGTCCATGAACACACTGTTCATCAAATACATGAAGTAGGCCGGTGCATTTGTCAATCCAAAAGACATGACTGTGAACTCATATAAACCATATCGGGTTGTGAAGGCTGTTTTGGGGATGTCAGTCACTCGTATCCTCATCTGATGGTAACCGGATCGGAGATCGATCTTAGAGAACACAAATGCTCCTTTCAACTGGTCGAAGAGATCATCAATCCTTGGCAACGGGTACTTGTTCTTGATGGTCACTTCATTCAAAGCTCGATAATCCACACACAATCTCTGGGTCCCATCTTTCTTATCCACAAACAAAACTGGTGCTCCCCAAGGGGATGAACTAGGACGAATATACCCTTTTGCTAACAATGCCCTTAATTCCTCCTTAAGTTTCTCTAGCTCTTTTACTCCCATTCTATATGGCCTCTTAGCTATAGGTGCAGTACCAGGCTTAAGATCAATAACAAATTCAACTTCGCGGTCTGGGGGCATACCAGGTAACTCATCTGGAAACATGTCTGGGAATTCGCACACCACTCTGATGTCTTCCAGTGCTACACCTTCGGCTTGGTAGATCTGATTGTGTCCCACGGGACTAGCTGCTTGGTATTCCACTTTCTCACCAGTCTTTGCTGTCAGCTGCACTGTTCTTTTGGAGCATTGAATCACCCCATCATATCTGGCTAACCAGCTCATACCCAGAATCAAGTCAAACCCAAGAGTTTCTAGGACTATTGGGTTCACCACAAAGTCTACCCCCCTTATTGTGATGGTGATACAGGGGCAACGTAAAGTGGCACGCTGTTCTCCCCCAGGTGAACTAACTACCATGGGGTTTCCCATAGGTTGCAAGATCATCATGTTCTTTTTCACGAAAGCAGCAGATATGAAAGCATGCGAAGCTCTAGTATCAAACAAAACAGTTGCGAGAGTCGAGTTGACAGGGAACGTACCCACAACGACATCCGTTGCTCCTTCTACGGTTTCCGCACCCATGTGGTTGACCTTGCCTCTCGCTGGGTTCTGCTGCTGATTCCCATTCTGGTTCTGCGGTTGTCCAACCCTCGGATTGTTGTTCTGACCAACGGTGTTCTGAGCCTTGTGAGGACAAGCGCTGGCATAGTGTCCCAGCTCACCACAACCAAAACACCTCAGAGCCGTAGGTGCATTGCTGGTCGGGTTGGGGCGTTGGACAGGACCATTCTGTGGCTGGTTCTGGAGACGCTGCTGAGGTGGTGCTGAGGGGTACTGGGGACGCGGCTGGTACTGGGGTCGTTGCTGATACTGGTTGCGGTTCATCAAACCGGACTGTCCCTGGAAACGCACTGGAGTCACCATCTGCTGGTTTCCTTGCTGAGGATTGAAGCGAGGGCGAACATTGCTTCCTGACGGTGTGCCTTGAAGCTTCCTCTTCTTTTCCTCCATCTCACGGCGCTTGTGCTCCAGCAGTAGTGCGCTATCCACCAGTTCTTGAAAAGTGGCGAACTTGGAACACAGGAGCTGGTACTGGAGTGTATCATGCAGGCCATCACGGAATCGGGTCTGCTTCTTCCTATCCGTATTCACATCCTCTGGAGCATAACGGGCCAACTCAATGAACTTGTCACGATAAGCGGTGACACTCATACCTTCCTGCTTCAACGCCAGGAACTCCTTCTTCTTCAAGGTCATCAGCGCTTCCGGCACGTGGTGAGAACCGAAGCTGTCGCGGAACTCCTGCCAAGTGATCTGATCACAATTGGGGTGAGCATACTAGTACGCATCCCACCAATCCAAAGCTGCTCCCTGGAGCTGTCCACTTCCATACAACACCTTCTCCCGGTCGTTGCACTGTGCGATGTCCAGCTGTCGTTCCACTGCCTTGAGCCAGTCCTCTGCTTGCATTGGGTCGCTAGACTTGTTGAAGGTAGGAGGGCGTCCCTTCATAAACTCGCCCCTTTTATCTCGGGGTTGCACGTAGTGCTGTTGGGGCGGGTTCTGCTGATTCTGCTGCATCAGTGCTATGGTTTGCGCCATCTGCTGTGTGAGCTGAAGTTGCATCTGCATCATCTGCTCCATGGTGAGTGGCGGTGGTGGGTTCTGGTTCTGGTTGCTTCCACTGCCTCCGGGGTTGCCTCTGGTGTTAACCATCTACCATAGCAAAAGATCTCCCATCAGTATTCCCGCCAACTGGTATTAGATAACCCATGCTTGCAGATGGTGCATAAGAAGATAGCAGTATTTGAAAAGATAGGATTCAGATGTATAGAGAGTAAGACAGAGGAAGTGCAAGGGGAAATAGATAACCCGACTATTTATTCACTAGTATTCCTTAAGCCTTAGTCCTATATCTAGATGGAGATAGACTTGCGTCTATGACCATCACAATCATTACAAAGATCCAAATCAAACATAAACATAATAACAACAAAATCAAGCACCCAAAGACATGATTCACAGAAGACTCGACAGCACTGATTTTGAAAAACGTAACTAAATGATCTGAAACAATAACATGGTGGTCCACTAGTGATTTTTCAACCGTTCTAACTAGGCTGCGTTCCTACAGTCAGCACGGCTCTGATACCAATCTGTCACACCCGGATTTACACAGAAACCTGAATGCTACTATATGTGTGCCCATGAAGTCCACAGAACACATATAGTTAACAAATATGATAAACAGAGTACATATGCACGAATAAAATGGTTTTACATCAGAGTTTGACTCAAATAACTAAATAAATCAGCGGAAGACTCTTTATTAACTCTCTCTAAACGAAGACGAAGACGAAGCCGATAACCATAATCCACAGGGACACCGACTGGTTGGACACAGCTAGTAGAATGGTAGATCCTCAGGAAATTCAACAGCAGCAGTACCATCTAATCCATCTGTTACCCATCCGGGATTTTGTTGAATGGCAAGTGTAAGTAATTGTCTTACTTAGCAAATACAACACGGTAATGAAGGCTTAAAAGAAAGGCTTGACACGGCTGTACTGCATAAGCAATTTTAGTTGATTCATTTTAACATAAACCAAGATTACTACCTTTAAGTGAAACCCAGTTGCAATTCCCAGTTAATAAAGTAGAGGTGAACATTAAACAATAATAAACATCAACTTCTAATCAAAAAGGATCCAGGCCGCTCTTGACCCTGAGCAAGGCTATCATGATAGATTATACACTCTGCAGAGGTTTCGCCCTTTACCCACCAGTCGCGTAAAAGTTCAAAGGAACTTTGCACCCAACCACGCACATCAACACTTCCGAGGTGTGACTGCATAGGGACGCTACGAGGCTTTTCACAAGACACCCTAACGAAACAGTAGCCGTTATGGTACAACCTAGGCAGCATGACCCAAGGCACCGAGATTGACTGACGCCCATGTCGCAACACGAGGGGGGTCAATGGCGTCCAAGCGCGGTAATAAACATCAACAACAAAATAAATGGCGCAACGTGTGGAACCTCCGCCATACGGAAGCTCCCAACACGGGACTGTGCCTCACGGGGACATAGCCAACGGATACTCCGTCCTCGGTGGATCAAACCATACTCTCACCCATGCTTCCCATAACGCCGTCGGCCCGTCGATAACTACTGTCAAGCTAGAGCCGTACATGTTACTTGTCCAAGACCAGAGCCATTATAGTTCCAGCGGTGGCGACAGGTTCCTGGGTTGCCGCTTTAAGAACCAGTCCTTACGGAGAGACACTAGGGCCAAGCATAAAGCATACGCCCTAGCTCCCTGATCCATGTTGCTAAAAAGCAAGTTTTACCATTAACATTGAAGGGAACCATTAAGTCAAGATTAACAGTTAAACATTGGTGACAGTAGCAGCGCTTAGCAAAGGTCTACCCAAATGCAATAACCCAGGGTAATCAAGGTATAGGATAAACAAAGCTAGGTATAACCTTAATAGGAACAATTTAGACACATGCATATGCAGTAAATAGTGTAAAGGTGTGTTTAGGTAGCAAGGATTGTCCGTGCTGTACTTGCCTTCGTCCAACTGCTCCTGCTGCTGCTGTTGGTCCTGCTCCTCGTAACCCTCGAATTCAAACGCGTACGGCTCACCGACTGGACTCATATAACAACACACAAGCATCCATACAAGCCAGTACATGCAAACAATAATAATCTATTAGAACAGTACACCAAACAATAGAAACAGAACAAAAGAAGGCTTAGAAACTAATCTACGCTTCGCTACGAACACGTGAGCGCAAAAATCACTCAAATCTGAGCTAAAACGAAAAAGATATGGCTTTTCTAAGGTTCAGGGACTTGCTGGCAAAGTTTTAAAAGTTCCAGGGGCTTATTTGCAAAAACTCAGGGGCTAAAACATAATTTTATATAAAAACAGGAGGGTTTATTTGCAATTTAACCAAAACAGGACCTCGGGTACTATTTTTAAATAAGTCAGGGGGTTTTCTGTAAAAATCAGGACTTAATTGTAATTATTTTTGAATAGATTTGGACTGCGGGTTAATTTTGAGAAAGGACAGGGGTTCTTTTGCAAAACAGCGACGGCTGACTCAGTTGACCGGTATGGCCAACTTTGACCCCGAGGCTTGACTCGATCTGGGCCGCAGGTCTCAGATCGAGCGGCTAGAAATAGATCCAGGGGAGGGATTTCCGACGGCGAGCGGAGCTGCGGCGGCGAGCGGCGGCGCTTCACCGGCGAAGGGTGGAACTCTAGCTATGGGGCATGATTCGGGGCATGGTCTGGCGCTACAGGCTCGGAGCGACGCGGCGAATTCAACTGGGTGGCTCTCGTCGACGGTGGAGCAGCGGAGGCGACGCGCGACGAGCTGCGGCGGCGGCGGCGCTCGGGAAACGGCGGCGGGGATGGCACAGCACGCGAAACGGGGCTAGACCGGGCTTGGGGGCGAGCTTACCTGCTGGGGAAGCTTCCCCGGCGGCCAATTCGACCCGAGCGGCGGCGGGACGGCTGGTCGACGGCGACCGGCGGACCGTGGCGTCGGGCGGTGCCGGCGATGGTGCTCCGAGGCACGGGAGGGGTCACGCGGGGGCTTGGCGTGCTCCTGGTGGCCTGGCGATGCTGCTTCGAGAGTTGTCCGGGGCGGTGAGGCGTCGGAGCGGCGGGATTGAAAGCGGCGGCGAGCTCGGATTCGGCGGCGGCGATGCGAGTTCGGGTGAGTCTGGCGGCGCGAATTAGGATGGGGGTTAGGGCGGCACGCTGCGGACTTTAAGGAGCGGCCGAGGGAAGAGTCCGGGGGTCCCCGGCGTCCGTGCCGTGGCCGGGCCGGACTCCGGCACCGTGTCCGGGTCGGACACCGAAGCGAGAGGTAGGGGATGACCTGCCCGCGGGTCCCACTCGCCAGCGGCTGCGGTGCAAGGTGGGCCGGCCTGGCTGCTGGGCCGCGGAGCGGGCGGAACGGAAGCGGGAGGCAGGCCGGGGAAGGGAGCAGAGCGGGCCGCGGCTGGTTGGCGGGCTAGGCTGGAAGCGGGGCGCGGGAGCGCGAGCAGGCCGGCGTGGGCGGAGCAGGCCACTGGGCCAGGCCGAAAGCGGAGCGCGGGGAAGTGGGCCGCTGCGAAGAGAAAAGAAGGAGGGCCAAGTTCAGCCGAGGGAAATAGTTAAGGGAGGAAAAGTGGACTCGGGCCGCAGAAACTTTTCTAGAGCTCCAAACTAAGCGATTCAAATTCGAATTTAAACAGGATTTAAATTCCAATTGAACCACTCACAAACAAAACTCAATGCAGGAAGCATGAATGCAACAAAAATGTTTCTAACCTTATATTTAATTTTATTTCTCACAAATAATTTATTTCCCTTAGATAAATTTGAGCATAAAATTAAATAAAAACAATTTAATTACTAAATTTTAAAATAGGCATTTTTAGGGTGTTACACTCTTAGAGATCTTGTGTTTGGTCAGATGAAAATAACTGAAAACATCAATAAAAAGCTTGCTGCTAATGATAAAACACTGGAAAGCATAGACTCTAGGATGGAATCATTTTCTTTTGCTATGAAAAGTCAACTGAGCTTTAATAAAATGATTGAAACTCAAGTCGCTCAGTTAGCTGCTGCTGTTCCTGTCACTGAATCGGGGAAGATTCCGGGGCAACCCGAGCCTTCCATCGAGACAGTGAATTCCATCACTACCAGGCAGGGTAAGATGTCTCGTAGTGTATTCCGCACTAACCACGCAGGAAAGGTCGCACGTATCCAAGTGCTGACACCAAGATGGACCTACCTGCCGAGGGCTGCAAAAAGGGCAATCATCAAGACCTCTCCGGACAGGAAGGAAGATGCCGGAGTGCCCATCATTCAGTGCTCGATCTGGAATCGTCGCATTGATGATGCACTCTGCGATCTAGGGGCAAGCGTCAACATCATGTCTAAGGTATTATTTAAGAAATTACTCTACCCTACTTTGTCACCTACTACTGCCCAGGTACAGCTTGCGGACTCAACCATCCGCTACCCCGAGGGGGTGATCGAGAATGTACCGGTCCGGATCTGGGGACGATATGTCCCTGTGGACTTTGTTGTGTTGGGCCGACCATTCTTGAACACCACCTGGGCTAGGATCGATATGGATGCGAGAGAAATCTCGTTCCGTATCGACAGAAGGTTGACTTACTTCAAGTTTCAACACCGGGAAGAGAAGAAGGCAGAGCCACTCACACCGGAGCAGAGGAGCGCCGAATGTTTCCTTAAGGCTCTCATTAATGGAGAGCTGGAAATACTCAGTGGTGAGCAGCTCAAGTGGAACGAGCCGACAAGACCGACAAGTGCAGAAGAAATGGATTTCCTCGTAAAGAAATACGAGGAAGAACAAGCCCTCTGGAATTCTCCAGAGACGCCGATCCCACCGCCACCGACACCGAAGAAGAAGAACAAGAAAATGTGGCGGAAGAAGGTTGCATCATCCGAGTCATCCACTCCGGGACCGGACGATGACAAGAACAACTGAAGACAGGAGAAGTCCCGCTCGCGGACTTAAAAGCTGAGCTCTCGCCGCAAGGAAAACCGGTATGTATCCCATATTTCCCTTCCAATTTTTAAATTTCCAATTGCATTTGGATGTTTCCCTTTTCAAAAGACTGAACCACTTGAGTAACTAATTTGAGAAAGAGTAGAAAATTTTGCAAGCTTGGTTTAAATAATTGGACACATGCTGAAAATTTTAACTAGGGTGGATGTAATTGGTAATCCTTATCATTCTCATCCCTTCTAGAACATCTCCAATTATTTACCATCACCACCAACCAGCAACAAGCATGTCCACCCCACTAAAAATGGCTGCACACTCACCAATTATCACAAACATGGCAGCATGGGGGTGACTCCACTAATTTCCACTTTGGTCATGTCACATTTCCATCTTACCTACCACTAAAATCCACTAAAAATGTCCTTGGGAATTGATGGCCGCACAAACTTGGAGTGGAAACAAAGGCATGTGAGTGCTGCACTCACATGGGAGTGCCCCGGCCACCAGGCCTGGTTCGGGCGAACCAGAGCCTTCGGGCGAACTGGCCAAAGCCCTCCCCTCGGCCTATAAATTGTTGGCCAAGCTTCCTTGCTTCCTTGCACCATTCACACACTCTTACATTCTGAAAATTCTGCTAGGAAGCTCTCTCTCCCTCTCAAGTTCTTTGCTCTAGTGCTTGCTCAAGATCCTCCCAAGTTCTTGCTCAAGTTTTGGTTCACTTGCATCACTAGAAAATCCCAAAAATATTTTGCTCTTGTTGTGATCTTGTGCTGATTTCTGGACGATTTTGTGGTGGTCACCGACACCCACAAGAACGACTAACCTTTTGTGGTGGTTTTCATCCCCGCAAGAACGACTAACTATCTTGAATGACTGACTTGATTTTCTTGTGCTAACCATATATATTCAGTCCTTCGGGTAGTTGTCGTTGCACTAACTTTTTGCAGGAATCATGTCGAAGTTCTTCACTTCGCTCCGTCGTTCCGCCTGGCTAGGCCGACGATCGGACAATGCTGGGAGTTCCCCAGCTCCGTCCCGAGGCTCGAGCCGGATGGACACAGACGAGTACGGAGCAACCGGCTCGGGATGGGGCCATGCCACACCCCCAGCCAGGCAGCTCCTGAGCGAGAGTGACATCAACCTCAGAACAGAAAGGGAGCGGAACACCTTCAATGAGCTTCGGCTGAAGGAGTTCGAGCACACCCGTGTGTTTAAGCAAGATTTGCTCAGGGACACGGGGATGGATGTAGAGTTCACGAAAATTTTCCAGGCCATTGGCTGGGAGAATTTTTGGCACATCAACGAGGAAGGTTTGTACCTGCTCACCCTTGAATTTCTCTCGACTTTGGTTTCTGAAACTGGGGGGATTCGTTTTCGGTTCTTCAACCAAGAGTTATTCTGCTCTTGGAGGGATTTTAGTTCGGGTCTCGGATTTTCAAGTCATTGTTCATTAGACCCGAACAAAGCACTTAAAAGATTTGACCGGGTGGCATTTTGGAAAAAGATTTTCGGGGGATACCAACTGTCATGCGCCACGCACGAACAGCATTCATAACCCCACTTTGCGTTTCATGCATCGTTGGGTGTCTATGACGGTATTCCCCCGGGCAGATTTGCGCCCTGTTAACACCATCGAGTTGCGGGTTCTTTTTGCCATGGTCAAGCAGATTCCCTATTCACCTGTGAAAGACATGGTTGGTCACTGGCTGTCTTATATTTCTTGTACGGGTGGCATGGCGATGACTTCTCTAGTCACTCGCCTCGCTAACCACCTGGGCGTCCTTCAAGGCGCCCAGCTCACGTACATCTAGACAGCGCGTTCCGTCGTGGATGCCGAGCACTTCGTGCAAGCCCACATGATACGGCGGACGCTTGACGCAACGCTGGCAATGATTTACCGTGGCTATACAACTGAAGTGCCTTTGCCTTGTGCAGCACTAAGGTTGTATACCACGCCGAAACTAACTCTTCAGTTGAGGACCGAGTCGGACGACTCTCCACCTTGGAGAGAGCCCGCTCGGCACAGCGTTGCAGGTGACGGACCCGTCACGAGGGGACGAGCCAGGCGTGATGCTGGGCTCGCCACCTCACAGGAGCCGGAAGATGTACCACAAATGCCGCACCGACACACTTCCGCTTTTGAGGCCACCTACGACATGTACACCAGCGCTGGGACGTCCGGAGCAGGAGGCTCCGGGCAACACCAGGAGCCGAACTACTTCACCTCAGGACGCTGGGACTACGGCCAGGACACGGACTCTGAGTGGTCCGGGAGTCGGTATGGAGGGGGATACGACAGTGCCTCCCAGCCATACTACCCCGGATACTCACAGTCCACACGCTTCGACTACGGTCGGGAGTTGTCTTACATCTCCGACCGAGTCGAGCTCATCGACGACCATACCCGAGAGATCCAGGACACACTAGCTCGCCATTTTCAGTACCATCAAGAGAATAGCGGGATGGTGGCGTCTATCCAGCACGACGTCCACGAACAAGCGGAACAGCTGAGCCAGTACCTTTCAAGGCTCAACCCCTACCAGTGAAGAGTCCAAGCTTGGGGGAGGACCCCCACCAGGTATGTCCCGATTTATCTAGCACTTTGATCATTTAATTTCGCTTTCAGTTCCCTTCATGATAGTTTGCATTCAAAAAAAATGAAAATACCAAAAATATTTCCCTTAAACAAAATTTCCCTTGAATTAAATAACTCCCAACTATGCATGGAATGAATCATATGCCTCTCACCTTGGAAATGATGAATAGTTGCTCTGTCATTAATTTTGCAAGTACCTTGCTTCAACTAGTTGCTAGATTGTGCTTGAGTTATTCGGCACGAGTAAAAATGATCCTGAAAACCTTGTGGGAGCACATGCTTTATTCCAAGCCTAAGTTGTTGTGGGGATTGATATAGTGAGAATTTGGTTAAGTTCTATTCTGCTCTTAGTACGGGGAAAATCTCAGAGATTTATGCTTTCAAAATAAAACAAGTTCCTCATTGGTCAAAATACCTACCAGAGCCATATGATAAGCTTAGTTGAAAATTTCTACTCATATGCTGCTTGTTATCTTAGTGAGCTTTGTCAAATTGTTGTGACCTTTGAGTGAAGCTTTCATATTCTTAAAGATCGAGACCCACGTACACACACCACCTCTCACTTGCAATTCCTACACTGGGAGTTAGCAAACATTTTCCATCATCCATCCACAAAAATAAATGCTCCATGTTCTATGATTTCCCTCTACAAATATTCTTGATAGAGACATGGGCTATACAAAAAGAGAAGCATGCCAAAAAGCATGGCAAAAATAAGAAGAAAAGAAAAGCATGCCAAGTGGCATGGCAAAAATATGAGAATAAAAGATAGCTCATGTTCTCAAAAATAAATCAAGGAGAGGGAAATTCATTCAAGGAGTTCCACCATTCCACCATTCCACCATTCCACCATATCCCATTCCATTCCACCATATGCCACTCCACTCATACCCACACACTTGCACATCTCGATCTTAAGATGTGATTTGCCTCCTCAGAGATCCGGTCTTTGACTTAGCAAAATATAAGATGCATGCATGCCTTCATCCTTTGTCCCTAAGCCACACAAAAAGCCATATTAGATGTTAGGATAAAAAGAAGGCACAAGCCTTTGGTGAGGATTCAAATACACTTGAGTGATTGAGTGTGCCAATGAGGAACAATTTGTAGTTTTCAAAACTTATGAAAAACTCCGAGATGGGATCCTGAAAAGAGTAGAGTGGAATAAAACTGAGTTTAAACTGTTCATCCTTTCAACCGCCCAAGATAAGGAGATTGCTATAAGCCCCATAGGTAAAAAGGTGATTTGAAACTTTGCCTATGATTCAAGTATTCTTGAGCACTAGTTGTTTATAAAGTTACCTGCAAAAGAAATGACATTGTAGCAACTCCTGATCCACCGAGCCTAAGTTTATATCTTTGCTCGAGGACGAGCAAAGAGCTAAGCTTGGGGGAGCTTGTTGGCGGTCGTTACAGCCCAAATCCGACCACCAATACTCAGGAATAAATGAGGTTATATGCAACATTCCATGTACTTAGGTTTTATTTCTAATAAAGTTCCACGAGTTTTGGTGAGTGTCATGTTTGTAGGTACAACATTGTGAAATACGTGCTATAGGGGTCGGAAATGACAGAAACGGCCAAACGACATGTTCGGCCGATTATCCCCCTTAGCCGTGCAAGCCGCCGGAAGCCGTCCACATCACCGACGACCAAGCGGACACAACATATGACAAGTGGACGACCGCCAACTCAACCCGGACCCATGCCAAGTCATCCTGGGCCCACACAACTCAATCCCACGAATCAGAGGCCGGTCCAGGAGCACCACATAGCAGAGGCGGTGGTGGGGGGTGGGCCTGGGCTCCCAGCCCAGTTCGGCCGAACTGGGGGGTTCGCCCGAACCGCCCCCAGTTGCCAAACCGCCTCCCAGGAGCGCATCTCGGCCCTTGGTGCAGATGGCGGTGGATCCTGCGTTCGGCCGAACACCAGGGTTCGGCCGAACCAACGTCCCCGGCCGAAATCCCAGGGGGTACCCCCCCGGTCCCTTGGCGGCTACTCCAGCCCCAACCGTCCTATGCAGCTATAAATAGGACCCCTCACCTCACTTGTAAACACACACCAAGCCAAGGAGCTCATTTCCACTTTAATTCTAGTAGAGTTAGGATAGTTTAGTTGGGAGTTAGAGTTGAGTCGAGCTGTGCCTCGGAGGTTCCGGAGTCGTCTTCAGAAGCTCTGGTAATAGCTCTTGTATCTTTTACCTTTTCCTTTTGCAAGACTTTGAGTATCAATATAGTTATCTTTATCACTTTGCCTTTGTCATTTATATCTTGCTTCTACTTTATCCTAGTTGCAGCTTATATCTTGTTTAGACTATAGTCAGTTATAGTTCTAGTGCTTGTAGTCTTGTTTAAGTCTTTGTCTTGGCTGGTTCTTCGATCTTGCTTGATACTGGAGGTGAATTGTCACCAAGAGTATTGACAAGGTTGCTTGCTCTTGCTAGCAGAGTAAGTAGTCGTTGCCTAGTGTAGGAGTGGTAACTAGACTAGTCGGTGGCCTTAGTTTATTCCCGTCGCAACGGAGGTGGTAGCCGGGAGGTGGTGACAGCCCTTTCGGTCTTCGTAGCCCATCACGTTAGTTCCGGTCCGTAGGATCCCCCAGTGGGGAAATAGTGGCACCCCTTCTCATCCCTTTCTGCGTGTCCACCGGTTCCCTTGTCCCGATGCTAAGACATTAGAGTTATCCCAGATCTCCTAGTGCTGGCTCTATAGCCGCTGTATCTCTAAGCTAGAGTGACATAGGTAGATAAAGTATCCATGAGTCCTCTATCTCTTCTCGTTGTCCTCCCAGCTATCTATCTCTTCTCTCCCTTACCTGAGTATCCCTTGAGCTGTGTGTCCGGTATATCGACTCCTATCCAATACCGTTATCCCCTGTCTTGTCTAGTCGTGTACCCTTCTCTGATAGTCTCGAATATCTGTTCACTAGTAATCTTGCCAAAGCTTCCCTGCGGAAATATAAATTACGATACCTTGGGATACTCCCAGGTGAAGTGCTACAGCGGTGATTCTGTGCGCTTGCAGAATATTTCTATATTTTACTAAGCCATAAGGAAAACCACTGAAACACTCCTTACCCCAGTACCAGGATTCTCAATTCTGATATTGGATCGTAAGAAGTGCCAACACCCAGCACTTTCCCCTTCGCCCCGGCCCACTCGCGCGCTCGCCACCCGCTCGGCCCAGCAAGCCAGCACCCCTCCTCTCTCTCTCTCTCTCTCTCTCGCACTCCCTGACAGCCGGGCCCCGCCCATCAGCTCTTCCTTCTACCTCTCGCCCGAGCCTTCCTCTCTCCCCGGCGCGATAAACGCCGATCCGCCCGGCCGTCCTGGCCCGCTCCGCGCCCTGTGGGCCCTGACCGCGCCCTCTTGCCCCCTTCTCCGCGATTACTTTCCCTCCTTGGCCCGCGCATGCATGGCAAGTCCCTCCCCGCATGGGAAAGGGATCGCCGGCCGCCGCCATCCGACCCCCGTGGCTCGCATGCCAAGGATCGCCCCCCCGGGCCTATATAAGCCGGCCCCCACGCCCTGGCACTTCACCAACCTCGCTCAAGCCCCCAGCTTTTCCCCTCCGAGCAGCACCGCCGCCTTTCCCCCTAAGCCAAGCATCGCTGCTCACTGATCTTCACTGTCGGGCGTCGTCGTACCTCCATTGTCGACGAGACCACGCTAGGTGAGACCGCCTTCCCCTCCCGATGCTATAGGATCAAACCCCGTCGGTTTTCATGCCCCGTAGCCCGAGATCGGCTTTCTCCGGCGAGCTTCGCCATGGTTCATCGCCGGTAGCCACCTCCGCCGCAAATCCATCATCAAGACCCCCCTAGTTGAACTCGCCTTGGTCCCAGCTTACTCCCCGACGAGGTCCCGTCCCGATTGGAAGCCGGCAGCTCGACTTCGAGCTTGCTCCGGCAATGCCCTGCCGCGAGCGCTGGTAGCGCCGTCACCTCCCGCGTCGCCGGCCAGCAACCCCTGCCTGATCTGATCTGGACCGCCCGATTCACATCCGACGGCCCACAGAACCTCACCTCCCGAGTCAAAGTCCCTCCACTAAGTGAAATCAACCCGCGGTCCATCCCCTGTTGAAAAATATTTATAGTTAGGTTATGTTTTCTTCGTTTAGCCCCCTGAGCTTTTAAATAATAGATCATGCCGTCCTGTAGGGTTAGTTTTACGCGTAGGCTCTCGAGTTTCAACGCGTAATTACGTATAGGTCCTCGGTTTTCTTCAAATAAGCCCCTGGAAACTTTTAAAACTTGCTAGTAGGTCCCTAGAACTTAGAAACTCATATCTTTTCCGTTCTAGCTCCGATTTAGGTGATTTTTGCGCTCATGTGTTCGTAGTGAAGCGTAGATTATTTCTAAAAGCTTTATTTATACTGTTTCCATTGTTTGGTGTACTGTTCTAATAGATTATTATTTGTTTGCATGTATTGGTTTGCGTGGGTGTTTGTGTGGTGATTCGTGTCCAGTCCGTGAGCCTTTCGCGTTGGACTTCGAGTACGAGGAGGACTTCCCAAGACAGGACTTACAGTAGCAGCAGCAACCACCTTTTGAAGAAGGAAAGTTATAGCACGGACAATCCTTGCTACCTAAACCCACTTTTTACATACATTCACTTTCATATGCATGTGTCTAATTTGATGTCCTATTAAGGTTGTACCTAGTTTGTTTACTCCTATCCTTTGATTACCTAGGATTTATGCATATGGATAGATTTTGCTATGCGCAGCTACTGTCACCATTATTGAACTATTAATTTTGACTTAATGGTTCACTTCAACATTTATGATAAAACTTGTTTTTTAGCAACATGGTTTAGGGAGCTGGGGCATGTGCTGTGTGCTTTGCTCCAGTGTCTCTCTGTAAGGTCCGGTTCTTAAAGAGGCAACCTAGGGTCCTATCACCACCGCTAGAACTATATTGCCTCTAGTCTTGGTCAAGTAACTTGTACGTCTCTAGCTTGCCAGTGGTTATCGGTGGGGCCGACGGCGTTAGGGGAAGTAAGGCGCGAGGTGTTTCTTGATTCCACCGAGGACGGTAGCCTCGTCGGCTAGGTCTCGTTAGACCCAATCCCGTGTTGGGAGTCCCTGCGACGGGGAACTCCACACGTTGCGCATTGTTGGGTGTGATGCCCGCGCTCTGGACGCCATCGACCCCCTATGGTGTGACTCCGTAGGCGTACGTCGATCTCGGTGCCTAGAGTCTCACCACCTTATTGTACCTTGGCGGCCACTATCTTGTTAGGGTGTCTTGTGAAAAACCTCGTAGCGTCCCTATGCAATAAAACCTCGGAAGTGTTGATGTGCGTGGTTGGGTGCAAAGTTCTTTTGAACTTTTACGCGACTGGTGGGAAAATGGCAAAACCTCTGCAGAGTGTAAAATCCATCATGATAGCCTTGCTCAGGGTCACGAGTGGCCTGGATCCTTTTTTATTAGAAGATCATGTTTATTTATGTTTAATGTCACTTATACTTTATTAATTGGGCTACAACCGGGATTTATTCATTTGTAGTAACTTGGTTAATGTTAAAATGAACCAACTAAAAATGCTAATGCAGTTAAGTCGTGTCTAGCCTATTTTGAGCCTTCATACCCGTGCTATACTTGCTAAGTAATTGTTTACTTACACTTGCGATTTTATTCAACAAAATCCCGGATGGGTAAACAGATTCGGCTGGGCATGAGTGTGCTGCTGAGTTTTCAGAAGATTTACCGTACTACTGAGTTGTGATCTCCAATCAGAGTCCCTGTGGATTGCGGCTCCATTAGTTGAGAGTTTTATTAGTCTTCCGTTGTTATTGTTTAGATCATTTATGAAGCACTCTGATGTAAACATTTTATTTAATGAAGAATTTATTCCAGCATATGTTCTCTGTTTATCATATTTGTTTGCTATATGTGTACTATGACTTCCTGGGCACACATATGGCCGCATTTGGGTTTTGTGAAAATCCGGGTGTGACACAACTAGTACTCGAAAATACTCGAATTATTGGCAAAGTTTTAACTCACCATTTTACCTATGAGGCTTATGGCAATCTCCTTGTCTTGGGCGGTTGGAATGTTGAACAGCTTAACTCAGTTTTTATTCCACTCCTACTGTTTTCAGGGTCCCATCTCGGAGTTTCCACAATTTTTGAAAAATTAAATTTGTTCCTCAATTGGTACACTCGATCGCTAAAGTGGTGTTTGTATCCTCACCAAAGGCTTGTGCCTTCTTTCATCCTAAAATCTAACAAAGCTTTTTGTGTGGCTCAGGGACAAAGGATGAAGGCCTACATGCATCTTATATTTTGCTAAGTCAAAGACCGGATCTTTGGGGAACCAAATCATACCTTTAGATCGATAAGTGCAAGTGTGTGGAATATGTGGAGTGGAATGTGGAATGTGGAATGTGGTGGAACTCCTTGGGATGATTCTTCCTCCCCTTGACTTATTTTCGAGAACATGGGCTATCTATTTTTTTTGCTCATATTTTTGCCATGCCACTTGGCATGCTTTTCTTATTTCTTATTTTTGCCATGCTCTTTGGCATGCCTTTCTTTTTCTCTTTCTTTTTGCCATGCTCTTTGGCATGCTTTTCTTTTTGCATAACCCATGTCTCTATTCAAGGATATTTGGAGAGGAGATAATAGAACATGGAGTATTTATTTTGTGGATGGATGATGGCAATATTTGCTAACTCCCAGTGTAGGAATTGCAAGTGAGAGTGGTGTGTATGTGAATCTCGATCTTAGAAGCATGAACGTTTCACCCAAAGGTCACAACAATTTGACAAAGCTCACTAAGACAACAAGTAGCATATGAGTAGAAATTTTTGACTAAGCTTAGCATATGGCTTTGGTAGGTATTTTTGACCAATGAGGAACTTTATTTTATTTTTGAAAGCAAAGACATC
Source organism: Echinochloa phyllopogon (assembly GCA_033239725.1). Lineage (NCBI taxonomy): Eukaryota > Viridiplantae > Streptophyta > Magnoliopsida > Poales > Poaceae > Echinochloa > Echinochloa phyllopogon. The sequence goes on along the minus strand of BTCW01000012.1, from coordinate 50,151,762 downwards.
TGAGATATTCACCGTACTAACAGCAAAATCAAGAACTCAACCAAATCTCACTATATAATTCCTCACAACAACTTAGACTTGGAATAAAGCATGTGCTTCCACGAGGTTTTCAGGTTCATTTAACTCATGCCAAATAACTCAAGTACTATAAAAGCGACTAGTTGGAAACAAGGCACTTGCAAAATTAATGACAGAGCCACTATTCATCATTTCCAAGGTGAGAGGCATATGATTCATTCCATGCATAGTTGGGAGTTATTTTATTCAAGGGAAATATTTTTTTGGTGTTTTCGTTTTAAGGTGGAAATAAAATGGAAAGGGAAATGGCAAATGCAAGATCAAGGTGCTGAAGGGACATTGAACATACCTGATGGGGGGTCCTCCCCCAAGCTTGGATTCTTCACGGGTAGGGTTGAAACTTCAAAAAGTACTCTGACATTTGATCCATCTACTACTGGACATCGTACCGTAGAGAGTCCAGCACGCCGCTATTCTCTTGGTGATACTGAGAATGGTGTGCCAGGGTGTCTTCAATGCTCCGTGTACGGTCGTCGAGGAGGTCGACTCGGTCGGAGAGGTAAGACAACTCTCGACCGATGTATTAGCCACAGGGTGCAGCGAATCGTGCGGACTGAGAGTGCCCAGGGAAGTATGCTCGGGTGGCACTGTCGTACCCTCCTCCGTACCATCCCTAGGAGTACTCTGAGTCCGTACTCGGAGCATAGTCCCAGTAGCCCAAGGCGAAGTAGTCTGGGTCCTGGGGTTGTCTAGAGCCTCCTGCTCTGGATGTCCTAGAACCACAGTATGCATCGTAAGATGCCTCGAATGCAGACGTGTGTCGATGTGGCTGCGTCGGTGAAGTTTCTGGTTCTTGAGCGGTGAAAAGCCCGGCATCATGCCTGGCTTGCCCCCGGGTGAATGGCCCCTCTCCTGCAACACTGTGCCGAGCCGGCTCTCTCTGAGGAGGAGAGTCATCCGCCTCGGTACTCAACTGGAGTGTTAATTTCTTAGCAGTATACAACCTTAGTCCTGCACAAGGCAATGGCACCTTGGTTGTATAACCGCGATAGATCATAACCAGCGTTGCATCGGGTGCCCGTCGTATCATGTGACCTTGCACAAAGTGCTCAGCATCCACGATGGGTCGCGCTGTCTCTAAGTACACAAGTTGGGCGCCCTCCAGAACGCCCAACTGGTTAGCAAGGTGAGTGACTAGAGAAGTCACCGCCACGCTACCCACGCGAGAGTGATGAGATATCCAATGGGCAACCAAATCTTTTACCGGAGAAACAACAACCCGTTTAACCACGGCGTATAAGAACCGCAACTCGACTGTATTAACGAGACGCAAACCAGAATGTGGAAACACCGTCATAGCCATCCACCAATGCATGAAACACAAGGTGGGGTTATGAATATTGTTCGTGCGTGGTGCAGAACAATTGGTGCTTCCCGAAATCTTTTTCTAGAACCCGTCCCGACTGAAACTTTTCAAAGCTTTGGCAGGCTCCAAAGAACAATGACTAGCAAAACCTAGAGAGGTACTCAAATCCCTCCAAGAGTAGGAATACTCTTGGTTGAAAAATCGAAAGCGAATACCCTCTCGTCCAGATGTGAGAGTCGAAAGAAATTTGAGGGTGAGGAGATACGAACCTTGTTCGTCGACACGCCAGAAGTTGCACCAGCCAACGGCTTCGAAGACTTCTGGGAACTCTTCGTCCATACCCGTTCTTACGAGCAGGTCCTACTCGTAGACACGGGTATGCTCAAACTCCTTCAGGCGTAGCATGTTGAATGATGTCACTCTCGTTCAGGAGCTGCCGGGTTGGTTGCGAGGTGAAGCCTCTCCCCAAGTCGGCTGCCCCTGACTCGTCCACATCCATCCGGCTTGAACCGCGGGACGGGGCTGGGGAGCTCCCAACATCGTCCGAGCATTTGCTCAGCCGGGCGGAATGACGAAACGCGGAGAAGAGCTTCGACATGCTTCCTGCAAAAGGTTAGCGCAACCACTACCCGAAGGACTGAATATATGGGGTTAGCACAAGTAAATCAAGTCGTTAGAGAGAGTTGATCATTCTTGCGGGGATGAAAACCTCCACAAAAGATTAGTCATTCTTCTGGGTGTCGGAAACCACCACAAACACGTTCAAGTTTTAGCACAAAGATCGAACAATGGCAAAATATTTTTTTTTGGGATTTTTCAGCAATGCAAGTGAACCAACTTGAGCAAGAACTAAAGAAGAACTTGAGCAAGGAACTTGAGAGAGAGAGAAAGAGGGAGAGATTCTGGTGGGATTTTTCAGAGTGTGTGTGAGAAGCTAGCAAGCAATTCCCAGCATTTATAGGCAGAGGGGAGGCAGCCAGGTGTTGGCGGTCGTTACGGACCAATTTCCGACCTCCAACCGAGTATAAAAGAAACACAATGGAATAACACACCATAGATATAGGGATTATCTCTGATCATTTCCACAAGTTTTGGTGTTTATTCGATTCCAGGAGGCTTATGACTAAAGTTGAGGCAAAAAACACATGGAATGATGAGTTCGGCCGAATCCCGAGATTCGACCGAACTCCATCCTTGAACCCGGGCTTGGATGGACCACCATGGCTGCCGCCAACACGAAGACGGGAGAGGCCCGAGTCCAACCCGACCGAAGCCCACCAGTCCACCGGAAGGCCTCCAACTCAGTCCAGACCAAAGTGCCGACCTCCAAACTGCGTCAAGAGCTAGACCAACACGTGATGGAGGCAAGGGCGGTGCTGCAGTGGGCCAGGCCCAATTCACCCGAATCGAAGAACCAAAAAGGGTGCGAAACCGAGACTCATCCGTTGGATTTTTCTACTCCAAGAATTTGACATCAAGATAAGGGATATGAAAGGAGTAGAGAACTCAGTGGCTGACCACTTGTCTCGAATGCAAGTCCCGTCCGATCTTCCCATCGATGATTTTTTGTGGGACGACATGCTCCTTAAGGTCACCACTGCCGACCCGTGGTATGCCAACATAGTGAACTACATGGTGACCGGGTATGTCCCACTTGGAGAAAACAAGAAAAGACTGGCTTACGAGAGACGACTCCACCTTTGGGACGACCCGTACCTCTTCAGGATATGTAGTGACGAAATCCTTAGACGTTGTATACCAGCACACGAGGCGTATAAGATCCTAGAGAGGTGCCATGCAGCCCCATACGGGGGTCACTATGGTGCATTTCGCACTAACGCACAAGTCTGGCAATGTGGTTTCTACTGGCCTAGCATGTACGAAGATGCTAAGGCATTTGTCATGAGGTGCCCACGTTGCCAGAAACACGGGAATATAAACACTAGAGATGCAATGCCTCTAACCAGCAATCTCCAAGTAGAAATATTTGATGTTTGGGGGATTGACTTCATGGGTCCTTTCCCAAACTCAGAGGGCTGCAAATTCATCCTAGTGGCGGTAGACTACGTCTCTAAGTGGGTGGAAGCCTTGACTTGTGTGGCCGCCGACGCTAGGAGCGCAAAATGGATGTTTCATGAGATTATCTTTCCCCATTTTGGAGTTCGTAGGATGGTAATTAGCTCCCACTTTATTGACTCAGCATTCCGTAGGTATCTCTCAAGTTTGGGGGTACAACACAACGTAGCTACACCCTATCACCCCCAAACTAGCGGTGAAGCAGAAACTTCAAACAAACAGATTAAGAGCATTCTGCAAAAGACTGTAAATGAGATGGGAAAACACTAGAAGGATAAACTGCCAGATGCACTCTGGGCGTACTGCACGGCCTATAAAACACCCATAGGAATGACCCCATATCAACTGGTCTATGGCAAGACCTGCCACTTACCAGTAGAGATGGAGTTTAGAGTTCACTGGGCCATTAGGAAGTGGAGTATGAACCTTCTAGCAGCCGACCTCAAACGGAAAATCCAGCTGGCAGAATTAGATGAAATGAGGGAACGAGCATTCCACAGCTCCCGGCTATACAAAGAACGGACCAAGAGATGGCATGACAAAAGGATTAAGGTCAAAACATTCAAGCCGGGAGACAAGGTCCTTGTCTTCAATTCCCGTGTCAGACTTTTCGGTCATGGGAAACTAAAAAGCAAATGGGACAGCCAATTCACAGTGATCAATGCTGCATCCCATGGGGCCGTCACATTGCAAAGTGAGGATGGGAATACCTTCAAGGTTAACGGACAACGGTTGAAGATCTTCCTGGAACCAGAGCCTCCGCCACTCTACGATTTCGATGTTGTCGAGTTCATGGAACTCTAAAACCCATCCATAAAATCCGGCCCAAGTCCTTCAATTCCAAACCTTTCTGGGCGAAAACCCCCTCAAACCTCAAAACCCCTGACCAAAGGCACGAGACTCGACCTGGCCCGCACACATGGAGACCCAGGGGCCGGTCGAATTGGCCAGTTCACCCGAAGGCTAGGGTTTGGCCGAATCAGGCCCCCTGGTCCTATGTGCGGATATTTGCCTCTTGACTCATCTATAGTTGAGCCTATCCCGAAATCCGTGAGGGGAACGTCGGGACTCTCGTTTTTCGATTGGGAGAAACATCGATAAAAGCCAGGGGGTTTGTGTCGACTCCCTCATCCCATCTACAAGCTTCATTGCCCATACACACAGCCACCATGGCCTCCTCCTACTCCAAAGATACATCTTCAACCAAGGGATCTAGCCTCGCTAGCCGGATCGGCGAGTCTCCCCGACGTGAGTAAGCGTTCCGCGTTGCTGACGTTGAGCTATCAGGCGATGGGCAGCGAGGAAGGGCGCATGCCCGCAACCCTGTGAGGCGGTCCAACTCGCCACGCCGCTCTCCGTCAGCGATGTTCAATGCCTTCGCACCACTGAAGGCGATCAAGAAGCCCCTCGCTCACCAACTCCAGGGCACCCCACTAATGGGCAGTTGCGCCCGAAGTCGGCATCCTCCGCAAGGGTGCTGGACTTCACGCTCCCTGCAGTCAAGGAGGAGGGCACGAAGACGCTGGACTATACACCTGATAGTCCACCCCGTTTCAGCATCAAGGGTGAGCGCACCACCACGGGGTACGACAAGGTGTTGGTCCCACCGTTGAACTGGGACGAGCTCGGACTGACAGAGTCCTCCCAGTCCACTCCTCCGCGGCGGAACCCCAGAGTTCAGCGCCGTAGGTAGCCTCCAACCATCAAGGGGCTGCCAGGAAACATGGAGTTCTCCAATGAGGAGGATGACGACGAGGAGCAGAAGCCTCCTACACTAGAGAGCCTACGGGTGGAGCTGGTACAAGCACACCAGCGGATAAACCACCTGGAGGAGAAAGTGGCGGAAGCGGAGCTGGCGTGCCTAGAGACGGAGGACAAGATGGAAGTCCTCCACAAGGGTTTGTGCGCCAAGATCAAGAGGCTTGCCAGAGCCACAAGACACTCGGACCTTTACGACTCACCTGCAGAATAGTGTCTTGCGGTCGTTTCGTTTTTAGATAGAACACCATTAGATTGGTTTGCTAGTTTGTTTATTTCATTTATTTCTTTTAGAATATTGTTTAGGGTGCTCTGAACTATTTCCCTTCCCAAATATTTTGTTTCCAATCTTAGCTTGGTGAATAAATAAAATTAGAGTTGAATGCAAAAAGAATAAAATTATTGCTCCGATTGGTGCATTTGAGCCAACCGGAGATTGCCCAGTTTAACGAAAAAGATACATGAGTACAGGATGACACAGGAGCAACCCGACATGACGGAGCACGCACCGAGCCACTTTGGCCGAACTAGTTGGTTCGAGCGAATTGGGCAATTCGGCCGAACCCATCAGTTCGGTCGAACCAGCCCGGCGCGTCCCGCTCGCGCACCTACACGCTGGTTTGCACTTTTCCCCCTGACCACTTTTTCTGTGTTGCCACGTTTCGAAATTTTGATCAATGCATGCCTCACATAAACGAAACGTTCTCGATTTTTCTCCTACTGCTTATTTTAAACCTAGTATCTTTTTCCTGTGAAATATTTCATGATAGGACCCCCCTGATCTAGGTTGTTGATGATTGTGATATGTCTCGATAAAACAAACCACTTGTTCATTCCACCATTCGGGAGAATTTAAATTTTGAAAACATAAAACTATACCCTATCCCTTCATCATGTTCGCTACTTCCCACATACACATATGCTTGAGAGTTTATTCCTGAGAAACTTGTTATGGCTAGTACAAAGTCTTGTCGAATTTTGATGTCCCCGGAGATAATCATGTTTGCCCAAGGTTTATTGCAAGTATAATATCATCAGAGTGTAGTAGAAGTCCTCATGCTTTGGTGATACCCTAAAAAAAGAGAGAAAATAAAGGACTCATGAAAGTCCAAATGAAAAAGAGAGAAAGAAAAGAAAAAAAAATCCCAAAAAGGGAAGTGAAAAGAAAGGGGTCACAAAGCTGAGGACCGACACGAACTCTTCATCTTTAACTTGCAATCTGACCAAGGACGACGATGAGAAACTCCGGGAAGCAATCTTCGACTCAACAGATGTACATGACTTGACAAGGCCACCACCTTAGAGACAAAGAAAAACACAAAAGAGAGTGAGTGAAAAGGAGTGACTCCAGAGAGCTGAGAGTATAAGGGATGAAGGGACAAGGGTTATTTATTTGCAAAAATCAGAAAAACCACGAATGCAGGATGAGCAAGAGGATCTTGTTGTAAGGGCTGTTTCGACTATCAACCGCCCAAGACCCAGGGAATAGCCACTACAAACTCACAGGTATGGAGAAAAGTTTGGAATATTCAATATGCAATTGTTCATGTCATGAAAGAACCCTTACCTTAGTCTTGCTCATATTTCAATTTCTTTACTCGGGACGAGCAAAGATCTAAGTTTGGGGGAGCTTGTAGGCGGTCGTTACGGACCGATTTCCGACCTCCAACCGAGTATAAAACAAACACAATGGAATCACACACCATAGATATAGGGATTATTTCTGATCATTTCCAAAAGTTTTGGTGTTTATTCGATTCCAGGAGGCTTATGACTAAAGTTGAGGCAAAAAGCACATGGAATGACGAGTTCGGCCGAATCCTGAGATTCGACCGAACTCCATCCTTGAACCCGGGCTTGGATGGACCACCACGGCTGCCGCCAGCACGAAGATGGGAGAGGCCCGAGTCCAACCCGACCGAAGCCCACCAGTCCACCGGAAGGCCTCAAACTCAGTCCAGACCAAAGTGCCGACCTCCAAACCGCCTCAAGAGCTGGACCAACACTTGATGGAGGAAAGGGCGGTGCAGCAGTGGGCCAGGCCCAATTTGCCCGAATCACTGGATTCGGCCGAATCCAAGAACCGCCTCAAAACCGACCCTGAGCAAGGATCCATGCCGTAGGACTCAAGGTCCGTGCATGTGGCAGTTCGGCCGAACTCCCTGGTTCGCCCGAACCAGGAAATTCACCGGAATCAGCCGGGCACCGACCTGAGGTGCCTTGGCTGCCACTCGGCCTCCCACCATCCTTCTCCACTATAAATATAGGTGTCCCATGCCCAGTTTCACACACAACACAAGAGAGAAGTTCCTTAGCGAAGCTCTGCCACTTTCACGCTTAGAAGATAGGGAGAGAGGAAAGGTGAGCATCCGGAGAGGAGCCGGAGTGTCTGCCCCTCTTCCAGCTGTACCTCTACGGATGCGGCTCTGCTTTGAGTAACATCCGGGTCATGTCTGGTAACTCTTGTATCTCTTCCCGATTAATTGAGCAATCAGTTCTACTTTTATTTACTTGCTGGTTCTTCGATCAATGCTTAGTTGATTGGTATAATTGTATACTGGTTTCTTGGCTTGGGTGCTTGTCTTTCTATAGGAGATAAGTATTAACCAACTAGTGTAAGCGTGGTGCCTATACTTGAGGTTAACTTAGTTTGTCCCCGAGTCTACGGAGGTGGTAGCCGTTAGGTGGTGACAGCCCTATACGGCCTACGTAATCCATCACCTTCGTCTCGGCCTGCAGGATCCCAGAGTATAGGATTGGTGACACCCCTTCTGTTCCTGTTCTGCATGTCATAGGTTCTATTATCCTGAAGCAAGTATCTATCTGTACCCTCTGATCTGCTCAGTTAATCAATAGAGTGCCTCTATTAGACTCGTACCCTCTCTACCCTCTCATCGCTTCTCTTCCCTCTTTGTTGTTGTCATCCACTTCATCCATCCCATTCCATAACCCTTGGACAACTTAGTTTAGAATTAGTTCACTTCTCGTTCCCCGTGGAAATTGATACCTTAGAATACTCCCGGGTGAAAGCTACATCGGTATCCATCCGCTTGCGGATTTATCTGTAGGCCGTAAGGAGTGCCAACACCAGGCCATTCGGCTGAATGGCCCAATTCGGCTGAATTGGACTAAGTGGCCTGAGCATTCACATGTGAGTGCAACACTCACCTTTGCCTTGGTTGCATGCAAAATTATGTGGCCAGCACTTGCCTTGGTCATGTGAGTGGATTTTAGTGGTAGGAAAGATGCAAATTTGACATGACCAAAGTGGAAGTTAGTGGAGTCACCCCCATGCTGCCATGTTTGTGATAATTGGTGAGTGTGCAGCCATGTTGAGTGGGGTAGACATGTTTTGTGTTGGTTGGTGATGATGGTAAATAAATGGAGATGTTCTAGAAGGGGTAAAAATGATGAGAATTACATTTTAGACCCACTGTAAATAAATTTCAGCACGTTGTCCATTTATTTTTACCATGCTTGCAATTTTTCTACTCTCTTTCAAATTAATTACACAAGTGGTTCATTTATTTTGGAAGGGAAACATGCAAATGCAGTGATGGAAAATAACATTTTTGAAGGGAAACATGCAAATGCAATGATGGAAAATAAAATTTTGGAAGGGAATCATGAGATACATACCGGTTTTCCTCGTGGCGAGAGCTCGTGTTTAGAGTCCGTGAGCGGGACTCCTCCTGTCTTCAGTTGATTTTGTCATTGTCCGATCCCGGAGTGGGTGGTTCAGGCGATGCAACCTTCTTCCGCCACATCTTCTTTGTCTTCTTCTTTGTTGGTGGCGGTGGGATCGGTTCCTCTGGAGAATTCCAGAGGGCTTGGTCTTCTTCATATTTCTTTATGAGAAGATCCATCTCTTCTGCTTGCATTGGCCCTATCGGCTCATTCCGTTTGAACTGCTCGCCATTGAGTATTTCCAGCTCTCCATATGAGTGCCTTCAGGAAACACTCGGCGCTCTTCTGCTCCGGTGTGAGAGGCTTTGTCTTCATTTCTTCCCGTGGTTGAAACTTGAAGTATACCAATCTTCTGTCGATACGGAACGGGATTTCTATCGCATCCATGTCGATTCTAGCCCCGGCGGTGTTCAAGAATGGCCGGCCCAACACAAGGGGAAATGAATAATCGTTCCCCGTGTCAAGGAAAACAAAATTCGTAGGGACATAACGTCCCCAAACGCGGACCGGTACATTCTCGATCACCCCCTCAGGATAGCGGATTGTTGAGTCCGCAAGTTGTACATGGGCATTTGTAGATGACAAAGTAGGGTAGCGTAATTTCTTAAATAATACCTTGGACATGATGTTTATGCTGGCCCCCAGATCACAGAGAGCATCATCAATGCAACGATTCCAGATCGTGCACTGAATGATGGGCACTCCGGGATCTTCCTTCCTCTCCAGAGAGGTCTTCGTGATTGCTCTCTTAGCAGCTCTTGGTAGGTAGGTCCATCTTGGAATTTGTACTTGGATGTGCGTGATCTTACCTGCATGATTAGTACGGAACGTACTATGAGACACCTTACCTTGTCTCGTAGTAGCAACATTTACTTTTTTGATGGAAGGTTCGGGTTGCCCCAGGATCTTCCCCGATTCAGTGATAGGAACGGCTGCAGCTAACTGAGCAATTTGGGTTTCTATCATTTTATTGAAACTCAGTTGGCTTTTCATAGCAGAAGCAAAGGAATCCAGCCTAGAGTCTATGCTTTCCAGGATTTTATCGTTAGCATCAAGCTTTTTATTTATATTTTCAGTGATTTTACCCTGGCCAAACGGTGCAAGCCATGGATGCATGCATGACTTGCCAGCATAAACATCATGTCCAAGGTATTATTTAAGAAATTACGCTACCCTACTTTGTCATCTATAAATGCCCAGGTACAACTTGCAGACTCAACGATCCGCTACCCTGAGGGGGTGTAACACCCTAAAAATGCCTATTTTAAAATTTAGTAATTAAATTGCTTTTATTTAATTTAATGCTCATATTTATCTAAGGAAAATAAATTATTTATGAGAAATAAAATTAAATATAAGATTAGAAACATTTTTGTTGCATTCATGCCGGCTGCATTGTGTTTTGTTTGTGTGTGAATCAGTTGGAATTTAAATTCTATTTAAATTCGAATTTGAATCATCAAGTTTGGAGCTCTAGAAAAGTTGCAGCGGCCCGAGTCCACTTTTCCTCCCTGGACTTTTTCCCCAGCCGAATTTGGCCCTCCTACTTTCTTTCCGCAGCAGCCCACCTCCCCGCGCTCCCGCTTTTGGCCCGCTGCCGGCCTGCCTCCCGCCCCCGCGCCAGCCCACCTCGCGGCCCAGCTCTCTCTCTTGTTTCCGCGGCCCAGCTCCGCCAGCCAATGCGGCCCAGCTTCCAGGCCACCGCAGCCCGCCGCCTCGCCACTGACGAGTGGGACCCACAGGTCGGATTCATCCCCGACCTTGCGTCGGAGTCCGACTCCGCTCCGGCCATGGAGTTCGGCCCGGCCACGGCACGGACACCGAGGACCCCGGACTCCCTTCGGCCGCCCTACAAATAGCCGCCGCCGCCACCTCACGATCCCATCGAACCCTAGCCGTCCCGCACGCGTTCCCCGCACGGCCGCCGTCAATGCCGCCACCGCCGAGATCTGCGCCGCCGCGGACCCGTCGTCTCGCCGCCGCTCGGGCCAAATTGACCACCGGGGAAGCTTCTCTAGCCGGTAAGGAGCCTCTCGAACCATTCCTTGCTCCCTCTCGCCCTCTGCCGCGAGCTCTCCGCCGTCACCCGAGCGCCGCCGCTGCCATAGCTTATCGTCCGCCGCTCTCGCTGCGCCATCGTCGTCGTGAACCCCCTGTCTAGACTCGTCGTGTCGCCCCGCAGCCGTAGGTGCAGCCCACGCTTGAAACCGTGCTCCGCAGTGCGTTTTCGCGCATCGCCGGCGAAGCACCGCCGTCGCCAGCCAGCGCCGCCGCTCGTCGCGCCGCCGTCAACTACCCCCTTCCCTTGATCCAATCCCAGCCGTCCGTGTTCAATCCGACAGCCTAGATCGAATCCAGCCCCAGGTCAAAGTTGACCGTAACGGTCAACCCGAGTCAGCCATGGCCTTTTTGCAGAAGAGCCCCTGCCCTTTTTCAAAATTAACCCGTGGTCCAGATCTATTAAAAAATAATTAGAATTAGGTCCTGATTTTTACAGAAAACCCCCTGACTTATTTAAAAATAGCACCCGAGGTCCTGCTTTGGTTAATTTGCGAATAAACCCTCCTGTTTTTATATAAAATTATGTTTTAGCCCCTAAGTTTTTGCAAATAAGCCCCTGGAACTTTTAAAACTTTGCCAGCAAGCCCCGAACCTTAGAAAAGCCATAACTTCTTCGTTTTAGCTCCGATTTGAGTGATTTTCGCGCTCATGTGTTCGTAGCAAAGTGTAGATTAGTTTCTAAACCTTCTTTTGTTCTGTTTTTATTGTTTGGTGTACTGTTCTAATAGATTAATATTGTTTGCATGTGCTGGCTTGTATGGATGCTTGTGTGTTGATGTATGAGTCCAGTCGGTGAGCCGTACGCGTTTGAGTTCGAGGGTTATGAGGAGCAAGACCAACACCCGCAGCAGGAGCAGCAGCAACAGTTTGGTGAAGGCAAGTACAGCACGGACAATCCTTGCTACCTAAACACACCTTTACATTATTTACCGCATATGCATGTGTCTAAATTGTTCCTATTAAGGTTGTGCCTAGTTTTGTTTATCCTATACCTTGATTACCTTGGGTTATTGCATTTGGGTAGAGCTTTGCTAAGCGCAGCTACTGTCACCAATGTTTAACTGTTAATCTTGACTTAATGGTTCATTTCAATGATAATGGTAAAACTTGCTTTTTAGCAACATGGAACAGGGAGCTAGGGCGTATGCTTCATGCTTGTCCCTAGTGTCTCTCCGTAAGGACTGGTTCTTAAAGTGGCAACCCAGGAACCTGTCGCCACCGCTGGAACTATAATGGCTCTGGTCTTGGACAAGTAACATGTACGTCTCTAGCTTGACAGTGGTTACCGACGGGCCGACGGCGTTATGGGAAGCATGGGTGAGAGTATGGTTTGATCCACCGAGGACGGAGTATCCGTTGGCTATGTCCCCGTGAGGCACAGTCCCGTGTTGGGAGCTTCCGTACGGCGGGGGTTCCACACGTTGCGCTATTTATTTTGTTGTTGTTATTCTTTTCCGCGCTTGGACGCCATTGACCCCCTCGTGTTGCGACATGGGCGTCAGTCAATCTCGGTGCCTTGGGTCATGCTGCCTAGGTTGTACCATAACGGCTACTGTTTTGTTAGGGTGTCTTGTGAAAAGCCTCGTAGCGTCCCAATGCAGTCACACCTTGGAAGTGTTGATGTGCGTGGTTGGGTGCAAAGTTCCTTTGAACTTTTACGCGACTGGTGGGTAAAGGGCGAAACCTCTGCAGAGTGTATAATCTGTCATGATAGCCTTGCTCAGGGTCAAGAGCGGCTTGGATCCTTTTTGATTAGAAGTTGATGTTTAATTATTGTTTAATGTTCACTTCTACTATATTAATTGGGTTACAACTGGGAATCATGCAAAAGTAGTGATTAAGATGATGTTAAAATGAAACAACTAAAATTGCTAGTGCAGTACAGCCGTGTCAAGCCTTTCTTTTAAGCCTTCATTATCCGTGTTGTATTTGCTAAGTAAGACATTTACTTACACTTGCCATTCAACAAAATCCCGGATGGGTAACAGATGGATTAGATGGTACTGCTGCTGTTGAATTTCCTGAGGATCTGCCATTCTACTAGCTGTGCTCAACCAGTCAGTGTCCCTGTGGTTATCGTTATCGGCTTCGTCTTCGTCTTAGTTAGAGAGAGTTAATAAAGAGACTTCCGCTGTTTTATTTAGTTATTTGAGTCAAACTCTGATCTAAAACCATTTTATTCGAGCATATGTACTCTGTTTATCATATTTGTTAACTATATGTGTTCTGTGGACTTCCTGGGCACACATATAGTAGCATTCGGGTTTCTATGTAAATCCGGGTGTGACAGGGGGTGATCGAGAATGTACCGGTCCGCGTTTGAGGACGTTATGTCCCTACGGACTTTTTCGTCCTTGACACGGGGAACGATTATTCGTTTCCCCTTGTGTTGGGCCGGCCATTCTTGAACACCGCCCGGGCTAGAATCGATATGGATGCAAGAGAAATCACGTTCTGTATCGACGGAAGATTGATATACTTCAAGTTTCAACCACGGAAAGAAAAGAAGACAAAGCCTCTCACACCGGAGCAGAAGAGCGTCGAGTGTTTCCTGAAGGCACTTATCAATGGAGAGCTGGAAATACTAGGTGGCGAGTTCAAATGGAATGAGTCGACAGGACCAATGCAAGCAGAAGAGATGGATCTTTTCGTAAAGAAATACGAAGAAGACCAAGCCCTATGGAATTCTCTAGAGGAACCGATCCCACCGCCACCAACACAGAAGAAGACTAAGAAGATGTGGCAGAAGAAGGTTGCATCGGACGAAGACAAAATCAACTGAAGACAGGAGGAGTCCCGCTCACGGAATCTAAACCCGAGCTCTCGCCGCGAGGAAAATCGGTATGTATCTCATGTTTCCCTTCCAAAATTTTATTTTCCATCACTGCATTTGCATGTTTCCCTTCAAAGATTTTATTTTCCATCATTGCATTTGCATGTTTCCCTTCAAAATAAATGAACCACTTGTGTAATTAATTTAAAAGAGAGTCGAAAAATTGCAAGCATGGTAAAAATAAATGGACAACGTGCTGAAATTTATTTACAGTGGGTGTAAAATGTAATTCTCATCACTTTTACCCCTTCTAGAACATCTCCATTTATTTACCATCATCACCAACTAGCACAAAACATGTCTACCTCACTCAACATGGCTGCACACTCACCAATTATCACAAACATGGCAGCATGGGGGTGACTCCACTAACTTTCACTTTGGTCATGTCCAATTTGCATATTTCCTATCACTAAAATAAACTCACATGACCAAGGCAAGTGCTGGCCACATAATTTTGCATGCAACCAAGACAAAGGTGAGTGCTGCACTCACATGGGAATGCCCAGGCCACTCAGTCCAATTCGGCCGAATTTGGCCATTCGGCCGAATGGCCTGGCTGCCTCCCCTCTGCCTATAAATGCTGGGCATTGCTTGCTAGCTTCTCACACACTCACATTCTGAAAAATCCCACCAGAAGCTCTCTCTCTCTCTCTCTCCCTCTCTCTCTCTCTCTCAAGTTCCTTGCTCAATTTCTTGCTCAAGTTGGTTCACTTGCATTGATGATAAATCCCAAAAAAAATATTTTGCCTTTGTTCGATCTTTGTGCTGAAACTTGAACGTGTTTGTGGTGGTTTCCGACACCCACAAGAGCGACTAATCTTTTGTGGAGGTTTTCATCCCCGTAAGAACGACTAACTCTCTCGAACGACTTGATTTACATATGCTAACCCCATATATTCAGTCCTTCGGGTAGTCGTTGCGCTAACCTTTTGCAGCAAGCATGTCGAAGCTCTTCTCCGCGTTCCGTCGCTCCGCCCGGCTGAGCAAACGCTTGGATGATGCTGGGAGCTCCCCAGCCCCGTCCCGCGGTTCAAGCCGGATGGATGTGGATGAGTCAGGGGCAGCCGACTTGGGGAGAGGCCTCGCCTCGCAACCAACCCGGCAGCTCCTGAACGAGAGTGACATCATTCTCTAGACGGACCGGGAGCGGAACGTCTTCAACATGCTATGCCTCAAGGAGTTTGAGCATACCCGTATCTATGAGCAGGACCTGCTCGTAAGAACAAGGTTCGTATCTCCTCACCCTCGAATTTCTTTCGACTCTCACATCTGGATGGGAGGGTATTCGCTTTCAATTTTTCAACCAAGAGTATTCCTACTCTTGGAGGGATTTGAGTACGGCTCTGGGTTTTGCTAGTCATTGTTCTTTTGAGCCTGCCAAAGCTTTGAAAAGTTTTAGTCGGGATGGGCTCTGGAAAAAGATTTCGGGAAGCACCAATTGTTCTGCACCACGCACGAACAATATTCATAACCCCACCTTGCGTTTCATGCATCGGTGGATGGCTATGACGGTGTTTCCATGTTCTGATTTCCGTCCCGTTAATACAGTCGAGTTGCGGTTCTTATACGCTTGTTGGCGGTCGTTACGGCCTGATTTCTGACCTCCAACCGAGTATGTGCATCGATTATCGAAAACTCAATAAAGCCACCAAAAAGGACCATTTCCCTCTTCCATTCATTGACGAAATGCTTGAACGGCTAGCCAAACACTCATTTTTCTGCTTCCTTGATGGTTACTCTGGATATCATCAAATTCCTATCCATCCAGACCACCAGAGTAAAACCACGTTTACATGCCTCTACGGAACGTATGCCTATCGGCGGATGTCCTTTGGGTTATGTAACACACCCGCATCTTTCCAACGTTGCATGATGTCCATCTTCTCGGATATGATTGAAGAGATTATGGAAGTGTTCATGGACGACTTCTCAGTTTATGGGAAGACCTTCACTGAATGCCTAAAAAATCTAGACAAGGTCCTCCAAAGGTGCGAGGAGAAACACCTCGTGCTAAACTGGGAAAAGTTCCATTTTATGGTACGGGAAGGAATCGTTCTAGGACACCGAGTGTCAGAACGAGGGATTGAGGTAGACAGAGCAAACATAGAAGTGATTGAGCAACTTCTGCCTCCAACTAACATTAAGGGGATTCGTAGCTTCCTTGGTCATGCCGGATTCTATAGGCGCTTCATCAAAAACTTTTCCCAGATATCCCGGACTTTAACCAATCTTTTAGCCAAGGATGCCCCCTTCGTCTTTGATGAAGAGTGCTATGCTGCCTTTCACACTCTCAAGAAAGCACTCATTTCCACTCCCATCATCCAGCCTCCCGACTGGAACATCCCTTTTGAAGTCATGTGTGATGCGAGCGATTATGCTGTAGGGGCTGTTTTGGGCCTAACCAAGGACAGGAAGCACTATGCTATCTCTTATGCTAGCAAAACGCTCACTGGCCCCTAGCTCAACTACGCAACCACGGAAACATAACTTTTAGCGATTGTATTCACTATAGACAAATTCCGGTCCTACCTAGTTGGGGCCAAGGTCATAGTCTATTCAGATCACGCTGCTTTAAAGTATCTTTTGACCAAAAAGGATGTGAAACCAAGACTCATTCGCTGGGTTCTTCTACTCCCGGAATTTGACATTGAAATAAGAGATAAGAAAGGAGTACAAAATTCGGTAGCAGACCATTTGTCTCGGATGGAAGTACCCTTGGATCTCCCTATAGATGATTATCTACGGGATGATACGCTCCTTAAGGTCACGGCTTTAGATCCGTGGTACGCCAATATAGTGAACTATATGGTGTCGGGGTACGTCCCACTAGGAGAAAATAAGAAACGATTAGCTTATGAGAGCAGACTCCATCTCTGGGATGACCCGTATCTCTTCCGGATTTGTAGCGATGGACTCCTCAAAAGATGTGTACCCAGACCTGAGGCATACAAAATCTTGGAGAGATGCCACTCAGCACCATATGGAGGTCACTATGGTGCGTTCAGAACCAATGCCAAAGTTTGGCAATCTGGTTTCTATTGGCCCGACATGTACGACGATGCTAAGGCATTTGTCAGGAGATGCCCTCGATGCCAGAAACACGGGAACATCAACACTAGAGACGCAATGCCACTCACTAGCAATCTCCAAGTAGAAATCTTTGATGTTTGGGGAGTGGACTTCACGGGTCCTTTCCCGAACTCAGAAGGTCGCCAGTTCATTCTAGTGGCAGTAGATTATGTCTCTAAGTGGGTGGAAGCATTGCCTTGTGTGGCTGCCAACTCTAGGAGCGCGAAATGAATGTTCCATGAAGTTATCTTCCCTCGTTTCGGCGTTCCTAGGATAGTCATCAGCGACGGCGGCTCTCACTTTATCGATTCGGCCTTCCGTAGGTATCTCTCAAGTTTGGGGGTGCAGCATAACATAGCTACACCCTATCATCCCCAAATTAGCGGTCAAGAAGAAACTTCAAATAAACAAATCAAAAACATTCTGCAAAAAACCGTAAATGAGATGGGCAAGCAATGGAAGGATAAACTCCCAGATGCACTCTGGGCATACCGCACGGCATATAAAACACCCATAGGAATGTCTCCATATCAACTAGTCTATGGCAAAACCTGCCACTTACCAGTAGAGATGGAGTTTAGAGCTCACTGGGCCATTAGGAAGTGGGGTATGAACCTTCCAACAGCCGACCTCAAACGGAAAATCCAGCTGGCCGAATTAGATGAAATGAGGGAACAAGCATACCACAGCTCCCGGCTATATAAAGAACGGACCAAGAGATGGCACGACAAAAGGATTAAGGTCAAAACGTTCAAGCCGGGAGACAAGGTCCTCGTCTTCAATTCCCGTGTCAAACTTTTTGGTCACGGGAAGTTAAGAAGCAAGTGGGATGGCCCATTCATAGTGATCAACGCTGCATCTCATGGGGCCGTCATGTTGCAAAGTGAGGATGGTAATATCTTCAAGGGTAACGGGCAACGTCTAAAGATTTTCTTAGAGCCAGAACCTCCACCACTAGAAGACCTCGATGTTATCGAGTTCGTAGATGGTTGAACCCACCTTGCATTTTCTCGGCCCATGAAATCTCACAACAACCATCATTCTGGGCCTAAACCACCTCGAACACCTAAACCTCGACCAAATCCACAACATTCAGCAAGTCTAGCACCAGCAGGTCGTGCTCAGGTTTGCACTCCTTCCTCCCATTTATTTCCTGATGTTTTACGTTTCAATGATCAAAAATTGCACATATGATGAATATGAAACATTCTCGGTTTTCTTTCATGCCATGAAATTTGTCTATTGCTTATGCCATACTAAGTACACACATGCCTGTGAAATATATCATGATAGGACCCCCCTGATCTAAGTTGTTGATGTTTGTGACATGACTCGATAAAACAAACCACTTGATCATTCAATCATTCGGGAGAATTTATTGTGAAAGCATAAAATCAACCCAGTCCTTTCATCCTGTCTATACACTTCCACTTTACAAATTCGCTTGAGTGACCACTTACAAAATACTTGTCATGATCAATACAATGTCTCGTCGAATTCTGAGTCCATGGAAATAATCATGTCACCTTAGGTGGATTGCAAGAATATTCTTTATCAAAGCTTCATTCGAAGTCCTCATGCCTTGATGACAACCTGAAAAAGAAAATATATGATGAGAAAAAATAACGGACTCAAGAAAGTCCAAAGAAAGAAAAAAAAAGAAAAAGAGAAAAGAAAGAAAAATTCCCAAAAAGGGAAAGAAAAAGAAAAGGGGTCATGAGGCTGAGGACCACAAATGACCTTTTCATTTTAAACTTGCAATTTAATCGAGGGTGATTAACATAGTTTCCTTGAACCAATCTTTGACTCGATAGAAGTATATGCCATGATAAGATCACCACTTGAGAGACAAAAGAAAAATATCCAAGAGAGTGAGTGAAAAGAAGAGTGGCTCTAGAGAGCATAAGAATACAAGGATGAAAGGATATGGGTCATTTATTTTTGAAAAATCAGAAAACCCCGAATGCAGGATGAGTTAAGATTGATTTTGTTGTAAGAGACATTCACCTCATCAACCGCCTAAGATTCAGGAATAGCCACTTAAAATTCTCAGGTATGGAGAAAGGTTTGGAATAAGGAATATCCATTTATTCATTTCATGAAAGAACCCTTACTTTAGTTCTTGCTGTAGTTTTAATTCTTTACTCGAGGACGAGCAAAGATCTAAGTTGGGAGGAGCTTGTTGGCGGTCGTTACGGCCTGATTTCCGACCTCCAACCGAGTATAAAATAAAAATAATGGAATCATGCACCATACCTATAGGGCTTATTTCTAATCAATTCCACAAGCTTTGGTGAGTTTATTTCTAATCAATTCCACAAGCAGGAACTCAATCGCGAAAAGCTCGCTAAGGGGGATAAAAACCCTGGTTCGGCCAAACCTCCCGGTTTCGGACCGAACCACCCCCCTTAGTCGACACATGAGCGTACAAGGCCTCGTCCAGATCAGCGGTGACAAGGCGACGACCGTACATGACATGTGGGCCACCGCCACGTCACTTCATGGGCCAAGACACGTGAATGACCTCAAGTTCAAAGCATCCAGAGCGGCCCAAGACAGAAGGCGGTGCACAGGGGCGGCCCGGAGGCCAGGCCCAGTTCGACCGAACTGTAGGCGTTCAGCCGAACCGCCCCCCAACACACGAAATCGACACCAGGGAGAGATCTTGGCCGTAAGGAGCAAAGGCGGCAGATCCTGTGGTTCGGCTGAACCCAGGCAGTTCGGCCGAACCCACAGGGTTCGGCCGAACCGGCCCTGCACTGCTGCGAGCTTCCTTGCATGCCACTCCTCTCCGCCGCCTTCAGCCAGCTAGAAATGGAGGTCCCGGGTCCCTGCATCAACACACAACACTTGAGATTAGGCATTAGCAAAGCTCTGCCACTTGTATATATAGAAGTTAGGCAGAGATGAGAGGTGAGCGTCGCGGAGAGGAGCCAGAGTGTTGGCCCCTCTTCCCGTTGTACCTCTATGGATGCGGCTCCGCTTTGAGTGACATCCGGGTCGTGTCTGGTAACTCTTGTATCTCTTTCTGACTAATTGAGCATTCAGTTCTTACTTTTATATGCTTGTTGGTTCTTCGTTCAATGCTTAGTTGATTGGTATAACTGTATACTGGTTGCTTAGCTTGGGTGCTTATCTTTCTATAGGAGATAAGTATTAGTCAACTAGTGTAGGCGCGGTGCCTAGACTTGAGGTTAACTTAGTTTGCCCCCGATTCAACGAACGTGTGGTAGCCGTTAGGTGGTGACAGCCCTATACGGCCTTTGTAATCCATCTCGTTAGTCTCGGCCTGTAAGATCCTCCAGTGTGGAGCTGGTGGCACCCCTTCTCATCCCTGTCTGCGTGTTACTGGTGTCCATTGTCCTGAAGCAAGTATCTATCTGTATCCTCTGATCTGCTCGATCAATCAGTAGAGTACCGCTTTCAGACTCGTACCCTCTCTACCCTCCTAGTGCCCTTCCTATCTCTTTGTTGTTGTCATCTACTCCATCCAGTCCATTCATTCCACTCCATCTACCTAGGAAAACTTAGTTTAGAATTAGTTCACTTCTCGTCCTCGTGGAAATCGATACCCAGGAATACTCCTGGGTGAAAGCTACATCGGTATCCGTCCGCTTGCGGATTTATCTGTAGGTCGTAAGGAGTGCCAGCACACACCCCAAAATTCTTGGATTTTGGGATGTGAATTGATAGCATAATTAATACAATGATTTTCTCAATTTTCTAAAATTTTCCAACCTTTAAATAAATAACACGGAATTTAGTATATGAAAATTTTGTTTTCTGAGTTAAATTAAAACAACATAGGTTTAATATTGAGTGCTTTGCATTCATGCCGGTTGCATTTAGTGGTTTTATGAGTGTAACGTTTTCGAAAACACGTTTAGAAGCCTAATGGGAATTTTCCAGAGTTTTCTGGCATTTATTCCTATTTCCCTTAGAGCAAATTCCAATTATTGGAGTAGGCTAAAATCCATTTCGTGAGCTCCAAATATTTTATTTGGGTTCCTCATGTCCAACTCTATCTCTAGAATTTTTCCTAGGATTTTTAGAATTTTTAGAATATTTTTCATGGTTTTAATGTCAACTCTGGACTTACCTAGAATTATTTTATAACCAGGAAAATAATTATTCCAAAAATTAAAATCACCCTAAATCTTAGTAGACCAGTGTTGGCGGTCGTTACAACCAAAATTTGACCACCAATACTCGGGAATAAATGAGAGTCTATGCAACATTCCATGTACTTAGGTTTTATTTCTAATGGAGTTCCACGAGTTTTGGTGAGTGTCGCTTGTGCAGGTACAACAACGAGAAATGTGTGCTATAGGGGTCGGAAATGACCGATACGGCCGAATGACACGATTCGGCCGGTTACCCCCCTTAGCCGTGCAAGCCACTGGGAGTCGTGCACGTCAGCGCCAACTCATCCCGGGCTTCCGCCACATCACCCTGGGCCCAAACTCAACCTGACAAAGACCCTGAAGTCAACCAAAAGGCCTCCGACCCAGCCCAGGGCGTGAACCAACCCGCCAACCGACCCCAGGAGCTGGCCCAGCACGTGTGCAAGCTCAAGGCGGTGCAGCACTGGGCCGAGCCCAGTTCGACCAAACACGTGGGTTCGACCGAACTAGGGAACCGCCTCCAGGGTGCAATCCTGGCCTTTGGCTGCTGAGGCGGTGCATCCCTCGGTTCGGCCGAACCGGGATTTTCAACCGAATGGCTCGGCACCGACCTCCAGTTGCTTGGCCGCTGCTCCACTTCTCCACCGACCCTGGCCATTATAAATAGAGGCCGGTTTCACCTGCACAAGACACACAACACAAGAGTAGAGTGCAGGCGAAGCACTGTTAGTTCTTCACTTGTATCAGTAGAGATAAGGAGAGAGGAGAGGTGAGCGTCCCGGAGAGGAGCCGAAGTGTCGGCCCCTCTTCCCGCTGTACCTCTACGGATGCGACTTCACTTCGAGTAACATCCGGGTCTTGTCTGGTAACTCTTGTATCTCTCTCTGATTAATTGAGCATACAGTTCTTACTTTTATATGCTTGCTGGTTCTTCGTTCAATGCTTAGTTGTGTAGTATAATTGTATACTAGCTGCTTAGCTTGAGTGCTTATCTGTCTGCAGTAGATAAGTATTAGTCAACTAGTGTAGGCGTGGTGCCTATACTTGAGGCTAACTTAGTTTCTGCCCGTCGCAACGGAGGTGGTAGCCGTAAGGTGGTGACAGCCCTTTCGGTCTTCGTAGCCCATCACGTTAGTTCCGGTGTCTTAGGACCCAAGGTTCAGGGTAACCAGCACCCCTTCTCACCCCTTTCTGTGTGTCGGAGGCTCTGTAGTCCCGAAGCAAGTATCTATCTGTATCCTCTGATCTGCTTAATCAATCGGTAGAATACCTTTATCAGACCCGTACCCTCTCTACCCTCTTACCTCTTCTCTTCTCTCCTTGTTGTCGTCATCCATCTCATCCATTCCATTTTATCCACACCATCTACCTAGGACAACTTAGTTTAGGATTAGTACACTTCTCGTTCTCTGTGGAAATTGATACCTTGGAATACTCCCGGGTGAAAGCTACATCAGTATCCGTCCGCTTACGGATTTATCTATAGGCCGTAAGGAGTGCCAACAAGCTTTCTGGCGCCGTTGCCGGGGAACGGTAGCTGTTCTGATTCTGAACCCAAGTTGTCCGTGTATCCCACCACCATCTACCATCCATATGGATCCCACTCTTACCTTACGCCAACACTCGGCTCCAACGGGCGATTGTTTGGAGCCACCACCATCATCACATCCTATATCCACACCCGGCTATGAGCTACGTCCCGGCTTCATAGCCATGGTTCGTGAGCAATCGTTCTCAGGAATGAAGGTCAAGAGTCCATACGCGCATTTGCGCGAGTTTGAGCAACTCTGCTCATGCCTGACCATTGCGGGCATGACACAAGAGACACTCAAATGGAAGCTATTCCTGTTTTCACTAGCGGGAGGAGCAAAGAAATGGTACTCTCTGGCTGTCAGTACTATGGACGGGAGCTGGGAAGTTCTCAAAGAAAAATTCTGCCTAAACTTCTTCCCAGTCTCCAAGGTAGCCAGTCTCCGAGCGGAAATCATTAACTTTAACCAATTAAAGGGAGAATCGTTAGGAGCTGCCTGGGCTCGTTTCAAGCAAATACTGGCCTCAGGACCGGACCTAAGCCTACCAGAACCTGTTGTTTTACAACACTTCAGCCTTGGCCTCTGTCCCGTAGCCACCACTTTCTTGGACTCTGCTTCTGGAGGGTCGTTCTTTCATTTGGTCCCTAGTGAAGCGAGGGTAGTCCTGGACCGTTTCCTAGACAACACCCCCTACACTGGAATCTATGATGAACTCCCCGATGAAGAAGAGAAGCAGCCTGAACCTGAACCTAAAAAGCCAATACTAGTCCAATCCAAATCCATTAGCTCGTCCAGTCCATCAGAACCTGAAGCTCATTTCAAACCACAACCATATCCTAGCCCAGACTACTATGATTCACTCTACACCACTCCCTATGATTTTGACGATGATCTATTCGATGACATCGGGAGTGTAACGAGTTTCCCTCGAGAACACCGTGTAGAGCCCATAGATCAAGCCCCCGACAAGGAAGAACTCGAATACCAGAGAGAATACCTTGGACGTCTCTCTGCTATCATGAGTTGGGAGTGGCTAGAAGAGGCCGAAGCCTCAACCGAGGTCGTCAAGATGCCCAGAAAGATTCAGAGGATATACTGTGAGGTCCTGGGCAAAGACAAAGAAATTGGGTATGACCCGAGCCTCGGGATCAACATAATCTCTAGCTCGTTGGAGCACGACCAACTCCCTGGTGTACCTTGGTCATTTTCTCAAAAACGACTAAAATTCACTTCAAGAAGAATCCTGGATTGTTTGGGGATCTTGCGGGTCACACCCGTTAAGATTAACGACCCTGAACTCTTCATGGATTTCCATATCTTTGACCTACCCAGCGACACCTCACATCCCATCTTCATAGGTAGACCAATCCAGAAGATATTGGAAACGGCACCAACAAATCAGCTAGTAGAGCTCAGGATTGGCAAAGAACTCATCCCTGTCTCCTATTCTCAATCCTTGAACACCCCATTAGAGGCAGACCCCGATCCTGACCCATTAGAGGAAGTTAGGTCAGCTCACCTATTAGACCTAGAGCAGCCTATTCCAGAAGAAGATCTCCCGTTTTTCTCGGAAGAAGAGGAAACACATCCTCTGATTGAGCTTGACACAGACGAAACCCCAAAACCATCCCCAATCGAGCTCAAACCACTTCCACCTGGACTTAGGTATGCTTTACTCTTTGGAGATAAGCAATCTCCAGTGATCATCAGTGATAAGCTCTCCGAACTAGAAACCCAACAACTCATCACTGTCCTGGAGAAGAATCAATCGGTCTTAGGATATTCTCTCCAAGACCTGAAAGGGATTAGCCCAAATCTCTGTACTCATCGCATCCCGATCGATTCTGAAGCAATGCCGTCTCGGGAACCTCAAAGACGGCTGAACAACGCCATGAGAGAGGTCGTGAAAAAGGAAGTTCTCAAGCTCCTTCATGCTGGGATCATCTATCCAGTTCCCAATAGCGAGTGGGTTAGTCCCGTCCAAGTCGTTCCAAAGAAGGGAGGAATGACGGTAGTGCGCAATGACAAGAATGAGCTCATTCCTCAGCGCACTGTTACTGGGTGGCGTATGTGCATAGATTATCGTAAACTCAACAAAGCCACCAAGAAAGACCATTTCCCTCTTCCGTTCATAGACGAGATGCTTGAACGGCTAGCCAAACACTCCTTCTTCTGTTTCCTTGATGGTTACTCTGGATATCACCAAATCCCAATCCATCCTGAAGACCAAAGTAAAACCACGTTCACATGCCCTTATGGGACGTATGCCTATCGGCGTATGTCCTTTGGGTTGTGTAACGCACCTGCCTCTTTCCAACGTTGCATGATGTCCATCTTCTGTGACATGATTGAGGAGATTATGGAAGTGTTCATGGACGATTTCTCAGTTTATGGAAGGACCTTCACCGAGTGTCTGAAAAATCTGGACAAGGTCCTCCAGAGGTGTAGAGAGAAGCACCTCATTTTGAACTGGGAAAAGTGCCATTTTATGGTGCGAGAGGGTATTGTCTTAGGACATCGGGTGTTAGAACGTAGAATCGAGGTAGACAGGGCAAAAATAGAAGTGATTGAGCAACTTCAACCTCCCACAAACGTTAAGGGAATCCGAAGCTTCCTTGGTCATGCCGGATTCTATAGGAGCTTCATCAAAAACTTTTCCCAGATATCTCGGCCCTTGACCAATCTTTTAGCCAAAGATGCCCCCTTCATTTTCAATGAGGAGTGTTACGCCGCTTTTCACACCCTCAAGAAGGCACTCATTTCCGCTCCCATTATCCAGCCTCCCGATTGGAGCATCCCATTTGAAATCATGTGTGATGCGAGCGACTATGCCGTAGGAGCTGTGCGGGGCCAAACTAAGGACAGGAAGCACTATGCTATCTCATATGCTAGCAAAACACTCACCGACCCTCAGCTCAACTACGCGACCACGGAAAAGGAACTCTTAGCGGTCGTATTTGCTATAGACAAATTCCGGTCCTACCTAGTTGGGGCCAAGGTCATAGTCTATTCAGATCACGCTGCTCTGAAGTACCTTTTGACCAAGAAGGATGCAAACCCGAGACTCATCCGCTGGGTTCTGCTACTCCAGGAGTTCGACATCGAGATAAGAGATAAGAAGGGAGTAGAGAACTCAGTGGCTGACCACCTGTCCCGAATGGAAGTACCATCTGATCTTCCGATCGACGATTACTTGCGGGATGACACGCTCCTTAAGGTCACCACTGGCGATCCGTGGTACGCTAACATACTAAACTTTATGGTCACGGGGTATGTCCCTCCTGGAGAAAATAAGAAGAGATTAGCTTATGAGAGCCGACTCCATCTCTGGGACGACCCGTACCTCTTCCGGATATGTAGTGACAGACTCCTCAGAAGGTGCATCCCTGCACATGAGGCATATAAAATCCTAGAGAGGTGCCACGTAGCTCCGTACGGAGGACACTACGGTGCATTCCGGACCAATGCTAAAGTCTGGCAGAGCGGATTTTATTGGCCCAACATGTACGAAGATGCAAGAGCATTCGTCATGCGATGCCCCCGCTGTCAGAAACACGGAAACATTAACACTAGAGACGCGATGCCACTCACTAGCAATCTCCAAGTAGAAATTTTTGATGTTTGGGGAGTGGACTTCATGGGTCCCTTCCCAATTTCCGAGGGTTGCCAGTTCATCCTAGTGGCAGTAGACTATGTCTCTAAGTGGGTGGAAGCTCTACCTTGTGTAGCCGCCGATTCTAGGAACGCGAGACGAATGTTTCATGAGTACATCTTTCCGTGTTTCGGCGTTCCTAGGATAGTCATTAGTGATGGCGGATCCCATTTCATCGATTCAGCTTTCCGTAAGTATCTTTCAAGTCTGGGGGTGCAGCATAATGTTGCTACACCCTATCACCCTCAGACTAGCGGTCAAGCAGAAACATCAAACAAACAAATCAAAAATATTCTGCAGAAGACCGTAAATGAGATGGGTAGGCAATGGAAGGATAAACTCCCGGATGCACTCTGGGCATATCGTACGGCCTATAAGACGCCCATAGGCATGACCCCATATCAGCTAGTATATGGCAAGACCTGCCACTTACCAGTAGAGATGGAGTTCAAAGCTCACTAGGCCATTAGGAAGTGGGGTATGAACCTTCCAGCTGCCGGCCTCAAGCGGAAGATCCAGTTGGCCGAATTAGATGAAATGAGGGAACGAGCTTACCACAGCTCCTGGCTATATAAGGAACGGACCAAGAGATGTCATGATAAGAGAATCAAGGTCAAGATGTTCAAGCCGGGAGATAAGGTCCTCGTTTTCAACTCCCGTGTCAAACTTTTCGGTCACGGGAAGTTGAGGAGCAAGTGGGACGGCCCATTCACAGTAATCAATGCTGCATCTCATGGGGCCGTCACTTTGCAAAGCGAGGACGGAAACACCTTTAAGGTCAACGGACAGCGGTTGAAGGTTTTCCTAGAACCAAAACCTCCGCCACTCGACGAATTAGATGTCGTCGAGTTCATAGAACTCTGAACCCCGTCCGTCTTTAGATAGAGCACCGTTTAGTTCAGTTTAGTTTGGTGTGTTAGTTAATTGTGTGATTCATTTATTTTCCTTAGATTCATGATTAGGGTGCTCTGAAGAATAAATAAAATTAGAGTTGAATGCAAAAAGAATAAAATTGTCGCTCCGGTTGGTGCATTTGAACCAACCGGAGATTGCCCTGTTTAACGAAAAGATACATGAGTACAGGCATGACACAGTGGAGGAACAGGACGAGAACGAGTAGGCCGACCAGCTGACTCAGTACCTTTCAAGGTTGAATCCCTACCAGTGAAGAGTCCAAGCTTGAGGGAGCACCCCCATCAGGTACGTTCCAAATTACTCAGCACTTTGGTCATTCAATTGAAAATACTTTCCTTGAATAAAATTAACTCTCAACCATGCATGGAATGAATCATATGCCTCTCACTTTGGAAATGGTGAATGGTTGCTCTGTCATTAATTTTGCTAGTACTTTGTTGCAACTAGTTGCTTGACTATGCTTGATTTATTTGGCATGAGTAGAAATGAACCTGAAAACGTTGTGGGAGCATATGCCTTATTCCAAGTCTAGGTTTTTGTGGGGATTGATATAGTGATACTTTGGTTGAATTCTATTTCTGCTCTTAGTATGGTGAAAATCTCGGATGTTTATGTTTTCAAAACAAAGTTCCTCATTGGTCAAACATTCCTACCAGAGCCATATGATAGGATTAGTTTCAAACTTTCTACTCATATGGTGCTTGTTATCTTAGTGAGCTTTGTCAAATTGTTGTGACCTTTGAGTGAAGCTTTCATATTCTTAGAGATCGAGATCCACGTACACACACCACCTCTCACTTGCAATTCCTACACTGGGAGTTAGCAAACATTTTCCATCATCCATCCACAAAAATAAAATGCTTCATGTTCCATGATTTCCCTCTCCAAATATTCTTGATAGAGACATGGGCTATGCAAAAAGAAAAGCATGCCAAAGAAGCATGGCAAAAATAAAAAGAAAAAGAAAAACATAGCAAAAAGAAAGGAAAAAAAAGAGAAAAGCATGTCAAGTGGCATGGCAAAAATATGAGAATAAAAGATAGCTCATGTTCTCGAAAATAAATCAAGGAGACAGAGATTCATCCCAAGGAGCTCCACCATATTCCATTCCACCATATTCCATCCCACCATATTCCACTCCATATATCCCACACACTTGCACTTCTCGATCTTAAGGTATGATTTGTTTCCTCAGAGATCCGGTCTTTGACTTAGCAAAATATAAGATGCTTGTATGCCTTCATTCTTTGTCCTTGAGCCACACAAAAATCCAAATTAGATGTTAGGATGAAAAGAAGGCAAAGCCTTTGGTAAGGATTCAATTTATCTTTTCACAGAAGGGTGAAAACTCCGAGATAGGATCCTGAAAAGAGTAGAGTGGAATAAAACTAAGTTAAATTGTTCATCCTTTCAACCGCCCAAGATAAGGAGATTGCTATAAGCCCCATAGGTAAAATGGTCAATTAATACCTTGCTAATAATTCAAGTAAATTTGAGTACTAGTTGTTTATAAAGTTACCTGCAAGAGAAATGACATTATAGCAACTCCAGATCCACTGAGCCTAAGTTTTTATCTTTCCTCAAGGACGAGCAAAGAGCCAAGCTTGGGGGAGCTTGTTGGCGGTCGTTACAACCCAAATTCGACCACCAATACTCGGGAATAAATGAGAGTCTATGCAACATTCCATGTACTTAGGTTTTATTTCTAATGGAGTTCCACGACTTTTGGTGAGTGTCACTTGTGCAGGTACAACAACGAGAAATGTGTGCTATAGGGGTCGGAAATGACCGATTCGACCGAATGACACGATTCGGCCGGTTACCACCCTTAGCCGTGCAAGCCACCGGGAGTCGTCCACGTCAGCGCCAACTCATCCCGGGCTTCCGCCACATCACCCTGGGCCCAAACTCAACCTGACAAAGACCCCAAAGTCAACCAGAAGGCCTCCGGCCCAGCCCAGGGCGTGAACCGACCCTAGGAGCTGGCCCAGCACGTGTGCAAGCTCAAGGCGGTGCAGCACCGGGCCGAGCCCAGTTCGGGCGAACACGTGGGTTCGGCCGAACCAGGGAACCGCCTCCAGGGTGCAATCCTGGCCTTTGGCTGCTGAGGCGGTGCATCCCTCGGCTCGGCCGAACCGGGGAGTTCGGCCGAACCGGGGAGTTCGGCCGAACCGGGATTTTCGCCCGAACGGCTCGGCACCGACCTCCAGTTGCTTGGCCGCTGCTCCACTTCTCCACCGACCCTGGCCATTATAAATAGAGGCCAGTTTCACCTGCACAAGACACACAACACAAGAGTAGAGTGCAGGCGAAGCACTGTTAGTTCTTCACTTGTATCAGTAGAGATAGGGAGAGAGGAGAGGTGAGCGTCCCGGAGAGGAGCCGAAGTGTCGGCCCCTCTTCCCGTTGTACCTCTACGGATGCGACTTCACTTCGAGTAACATCTAGGTCTTGTCTGGTAACTCTTGTATCTCTCTCTGATTAATTGAGCATTCAGTTCTTACTTTTATATGCTTGCTGGTTTTTCGTTCAATGCTTAGTTGTGTAGTATAATTGTATACTAGCTGCTTAGCTTGAGTGCTTATCTGTCTGCAGTAGATAAGTATTAGTCAACTAGTGTAGGCGTGGTGCCTATACTTGTGGCTAACTTAGTTTCTGCCCGTCGCAACGGAGGTGGTAGCCGTAAGGTGGTGACAGCCCTTTCGGTCTTCGTAGCCCATCACGTTAGTTCCGGTGTCTTAGGACCCAAGGTTCAGGGTAACCGGCACCCCTTCTCACCCCTTTCTGTGTGTCGGAGGCTCTATAGTCCCGAAGCAAGTATCTATCTGTATCCTCTGATCTGCTCAATCAATCGGTAGAATACCTTTATCATACCCGTACCCTCTCTACCCTCTTACCTCTTCTCTTCTCTCCTTGTTGTCGTCATCCATCTCATCCATTCCATTTTATCCACACCATCTACCTAGGACAACTTAGTTTAGGATTAGTACACTTCTCGTTCTCCGTGGAAATCGATACCTTGGAATACTCCCGGGTGAAAGCTACATCGGTATCCGTCCGCTTGTGGATTTATCTGTAGGCCGTAAGGAGTGCCAACAACCAGCCTTGGCCCAAAGTTGACCCAATTTTAGGCCAAATCCATCCCATCACTGTATTGGGCCAAATTTCAAAGCCCATTAGCATTGGAATGGGGCAACCCACCTTTAGTCCCATATTGCTAATGAACCTGGAAGTGAGAGGTTTTCTCCCTATATATACAAACCACCTCTCCTCTAGAAAATGCACACCATCGATTCATTTACAGGGAGGCCCCTTTGTTTGAGATTCCCTAAGGTAGTCTTCTTCCACTGCTACCCATTCTTCGTCTCGTCGTCCACTGCCCATTCTTCGTCTCGTCGTCGCGCCGAGCCTTCCGTCGTTTTTGGCCTCAAGATTTTCAGTAAGACCATTAGCGAATCTTGTAATTTTCTACCATATTCGTTTAGTCTATACTCTTTCGTAGAAAAGCCCCTGCTAGTTTTAAGCGTCGAAAATCTTGTTTAGTCCATTTTCGTTGCGATAGACTCATATCGACATGAATTACGATTAGAAGTATTATTTAACTTGTTGTAGGATAGAAACCCTCTAATATAAGCTATCAGAGGGAGGTGAAGGATATCAATAAGTCGTAGTGGAGATTTTCTCCCTGAAAAACAGATTCTGATAGGTGCACTAAATCTTGCGTCGTTTCTAGACAATAGCTCCTAAAATAGTGATATGTTTCCAGAAGATAGATTATCAAATTATGAAGCTAACCCAATTGGAATCACGTTAATCGGATGTCTAGAACTTGAGATATAAAATAAACAAGCAGACAATGTTAGATGGTGACGAGAATTGACCAAGCCCTATCCTTTTAGTGCGCTCTTTTTAAAGCTTTTCCTTTGATTGGTGTATTGTTCTTAATTGTGCTTGTTTGTCTACTTGTATGCTCGCGTGGTTGATTGCTACAACTAGAAGGAACATGCTTCGATTCCCATCAAGGAGAAGAGTGTGAAGATCAAGAGTTGAAGACCGTGAGTAATTATAATGGATTTAAG
Source organism: Echinochloa phyllopogon (assembly GCA_033239725.1). Taxonomy (NCBI): domain Eukaryota; kingdom Viridiplantae; phylum Streptophyta; class Magnoliopsida; order Poales; family Poaceae; genus Echinochloa; species Echinochloa phyllopogon. The sequence goes on along the minus strand of BTCW01000012.1, from coordinate 50,120,589 downwards.
GCAAGTTATAGCACGGACAATCCTTCCTACCTAAACACACTTATACTTTATTAATTGGGTTGCAACTGGGTTTCATTCACTGTAGTAACTTGGATAATGTTAAAATGAACCAACTATTTTGAGCCTTCATATACCCGTGCTATACTTGCTAGGTAATTGTTTACTTACACTTGTCATTTATTCAACAAAATCCCGGATGGGTAAAAAGATTGGGCTAGGCATGAGTCTGCTGCTGAGTTTCCAGAAGATTTACCGTACTACTGAGCTGTGGTCTCCCAGTCAAAGTCCCTGTGAATTTGCGGCTCCATTAGTTTGAGAGTTTATTTGTCTTCCGTTGTATTTGGTTAGTTCATTTATGAAGCACTCTGATGTAAAACTTTATTTAATGAAGAATTTATTCAAGCATATGTTCTCTGTTTATCATATTTGTTCGCTATATATGTACTTTGACTTCCTGGACACACATATGGCCGCATTCGGGTTTTTGTGAAAATCTGGGTGTGACAAGCAGCGGCCAAGGCACCTCAAGGCGGTGCCCCGCTGATTCGGCCGAACTCACCGATTCGGCCGATCCGTGCAATTCGCTCGAACTGGCACGTGGCACCGCCTTGGTGCTGAGGCGGTGCAGAGGCAATGCAGCAGCTGGGGGCCGAATTGGGGGATTCGGCCGAACTGGGCTTTCGGCCCAACAGCGCTCCCCTGTGTAGCCTCTCCCTCCTGGACCCTCTGGGCTACGTCATCTTGATGTACTTCGTGTTGTCTTGGCCCAGAGGTGACGTGGCGGTGGTCCACATGGCATGCTCGGTCGTTGGTGACGTGGATGGCCTTCCGATCATGCTCTGCGTCAGGTACGGCTTAGGGGGGTAACCGGCCGAATCGTGTCATCCGGCCGAATTGATTAATTCCGACCCTTGTAGCCCGTATTTCTCCATTTTGTACCTAGACAATGGATAATCACCAAAACTTGTGGAAGTAGTGAGAAAAAAGTCCTATAGCTATGGTGTGTGATTCCATTGTGTTTATTTTATACTCGGTTGGAGGTCGGAAAGCAGGCCGTAATGACCGCCAACAAACTCCCCCAAACTTAGATCTTTGCTCGTCCCGAGTAAAGAATTAAAACAAGAGCAAGACTAATATAAGGGTTCTTTCATGATATGAACAAATATGTATTGTTTATTTCAAACCTTTCTCCATACCTGTGGATTTGAAGTGGCTACTCCCTGGATCTTGGGCGGTTGATGAACGGAACGACTCTTACAACAAGATCCATCTTGGTCATCCTGCATTCGGGGTTTTCTATTTTTTGTAAATAAATGACCCTTGTCCTTTCTTTCTTAGTATTCTCACACTCTCTAGAGTCACTCCTTTTCACTTACTCTCTCTTTATGTGTTTTCTCTTTGTCTCTCAGGTGGTGATCTTATCAAGACATATATTTCTGTCGAGTTGAAGACTAGTTCCTGGAGGTGTGTCAATTGCCTTCGATCAATTTGCAAGTTTAAGATGAAGAGTACATTGTTGGTCCTCAGCCTCGTGACCCTTTTTTTTTCTTCTTTCCCTTTTTGGGAATTCTTTCTTTCGAATCATTGGACTTTCATGAGTCCTTTATTTATATATATTTTTTCAGGGTATCACCAAGGCATGAGGGCTTCTAATGCAACTCTGATGATAAATATATGCTTGCAAATGATCTGGGCAACATGACTGTCTCCGGGGACTCAAAATTCGACAAGACTTTATACTGGTCAAGACGAGCTTTTTCAGGGGATGATCTCTCAAGCAAATGTGTGAAGTGGAAGAAGGTAGATTGTATGCATAGGATAAAAGGATAGGGTATATGTTGACACCAAAAATTGGCACCAGGAAGAGGCTGACATGTGGGCCGGAATCGTCGAAGAGATATCATTCGGCAAAGGAGTTTTTTCTCAGAAGCATTCGGCAAAGACGCTCTGCGGTCGGGAGCGCGTCGTCATTCGGCAGAGGCATAGTTCCGCAGGCAAAAGCGGTAACATTCGGGAAGGCGTGATTACGTGGAAAGACATAAGGAAAAGGCCGGTTCGAACAAGGAACACAATATGGGCACGAAGATTCGTCATTTATTTTTAGAAACAAGTATTGTAGTCGTGTCCGACTAGGAGTTGTATCAAGACCTGGGTATAAATATAAACCCATGGCAGCTGTAAAAAAAGGAACATCCAATCAATCAATACAACAAACCGGCCCCGTGCCAACATCGAGTCCTTTAGTCGAGTCGTCGAGTTCTTCGAGAGGAACCATCGATCCGTCGACCTCCGTAAGTACCGGCAACCTTGTATCATGCTTAGTATCATGCGGTGGATTTAAGCTTTGATGCAAGTAGTCTTGTTACCATGCTTAGTATCATCCGGTGGATTTAAGTTGTGGTCTCAAGAAGGTTCCTCTGTTAGGTCATGAGCCATGCGGTGGGCTAAGATCTAGTATGGACCAAGTTATCGGCTCTGTTAGATTTCGGCAAGATCTAACAGATTCATTAAGTTACCCCGTGTTGCTTCGTTTTTACTATGTGCTTAATTCATGCAACACTCCTTTGCCCAATCTAGGTCAGCTAGAATCGGCTCTACTTCACGATGCGATGACTCATCCCCTCATAGCCGAATCCGAAACCGACCTAGGTTGCCACGCGTCGCGGGTTCGAACTTGTTGGTATCGTGTAGATCTTGACAGAACCGGGTATCATGCGGTAGATGCAGGTTTTTGGGTCGTCTTAGAGCTAATCATCCGGTGGATTAGAATTCGATTCGATCTGATAGATTTATCTTTACCGATTAAGTTTGTTCCTTCGCCGCGGACCCCGATTCGGCTAAATAGCCGCATTCGGTAGTGCTCTCACGAGTGAACATGTGTTCGTGGATTTGCATTGGGCAATGAATGCTTTTAGCCTTTCACGATTAGATTGTATCATGCGGTGGATTGATCTAATCTGATTGGTGGTGTGACCTCAAACGAGTTGTATCATGCGGTGGATTAGCTTGTTTGCTGCCATGCTTGACGGGTGCTGCTTTCGGCCTATGCATTCTTGTTTCAATGTAAATTCGTGACTGTGTTGTGGGTTCGTAATTAAACATTGAATGCTTTTAGCTTTTCATGGTTAGATTGTATCATGCGGTGGATTGGTCTAATCTGATTAGTGGTGTGGTCTCAAACAAGTCGTATCATGCGGTGGATTAACTTGTTTGTTATCATGCTTGACGGGTGCTGCTTTCGGCCTATGCATTTCTTGTTTATTGCGAATTTATGATCATGTCTCACCCTTTTATTAATCTATCATGCTTCGCTTCTCGATAATCGGCTATGAGTATGCGTTACAATGTTCATTCGGCTGAAAGCCGATCTTTCGTCATGCTTACGTCACGCATTCGGCAGTGCGCTCCCTGCATGCCTTGCCGATTGCCGAATGAAGCTTTAACTGCCGACAGATAGCTTCTCTGTAGCTATGTGTCGTTCGAAACTGGCTCCGTAGCCGCAAATATGGAACTGTCTGGTCTCACCCGGCACGTTCCAGGTGTTATCTAAACATCTTTTCTCCCTTTGTCAGTTTCAGGAAAATTGACTGGCACGCTTCCGGATTCAAACGCTCGTACTGCGTGTGAAGCCAGCTAATTCGGCTTGCTGTGTGCTTGGCGTGAGGTGCGGATTTTACGTCAACACACTTTTTGGCACGCCCGGTGGGACACACACAAGTTTTCAAGATGCCTGAGTTGAGCGACATCATGGACGTCACTTTGGAAGAATTGTCTGAAGAGCATCAACAGATGGTAAAGGCTGCTGCTGACCAATTCATTAACAAATGTTTACTGTCTTTCGCCAAGAACAGGAGTGGTGCACCGTTTCTCAAGTCCGATTTGCCAAGAGTTCTCCTTCCTGGGCAGTCTGATTTTACTAAAGAAGAAGAGAGGGAGAGATTCTCGGGCTTGTTATACAAAGCTTTGGGGGAAGCAATGACCAATCACAATGCTGCGTTCTTGAACAGTTTTCGGCATATAATGGTAAGCGTTTTTGGTCAGCATGTGGATAAACCCTTCGAGCAGATACATGGGCAATTGGGCGGCCCGACATACTTCAATGTTCAAGCACAAGCTCAGAAGCCACATGGTAAAGGAAATGCTGATGAAGCTGGAGGTTCTGGTACTAAAGATACAAATGGACAACCGATTCGGCAAGATCCTCAGCCTGCACTGCCGAAAACTCGCACATACGGTGATATGGCATTCGGCACCACAGGGAATCCACCTGCTTCTGCTTACAAGATATCTCCCTTGAACAACAGGCTGCAAAGGGACATGTATGGAAACGGATATTCAGAGTTTATGGATTATAATGCTATCGACGCTCTCCCGAATCCTGGGTATGTTGGTACTGCAGGCATGCTTGCTGGGAGACCAGGGAATCAAGATACCAATATTGACCTCATGGTGCAAAAAATGACCGATGTATTGCAAAATCAATTCGGTCTGAAGCCTAAAAATCAGGGGTACATGTACTCATCTCCTTTCCCAGAATGGTACCAAAGGGTATCATTGCCGAATAGAGTCAAGGTTCCTACAGAATTCACCAAATTCTCGGGACAAGATGATACTAGCACTGTGGAGCATATAGTTCGATATCTGATGCAGCTTGGAGAAGCTTCGGCAGATGAGGCTTTCAGAATCAGATACTTTCCTTTGTCACTGACGGGTCCAGCTTTTACATGGTTTGCTTCTTTGCCTGCTCAGTCGATTTGTACTTGGAAAGACCTGGAGCAGAAATTCCATGCTCATTACTACATTGGCAGTACCGAGAAAAAGTTGGTTGATTTGACCAGCTTAAGGCAGAGAAATAATGAAACACCTACGGAGTTCCTCAGGAGATTTAGGGAAACAAAGAGCATGTGCTTTTCTCTGAACGTACCTGATGACCAGCTGGCTGGTATGGCTGTAGCTGGCATGCTGCCTGCCATTCGGGAGAAGCTATTCGGGATGGAGTTTGATGATCTGGGCCAGTTGTCACACAGATTGGCCTTGATGAGTAACCAGGCATATGGTTTCAAGAAAGATGCCAGATTTGCTAAAAATAATGATGTAGCTGACATCTATAACCAATTCCTTGAAAGAGCAGATCAAGAAGATGAGTATGAAGATAGCGAGGAGATAGCCGCAGCAGAGATAGTGTGGAGTAAAGAACCAGTCATGGTGAATCAGAGGTGGATTAAACAGAATAAGGGTACTTATGATTTTGATGTAACTAAGGCAGATAAATTATTTGAATATCTTGTAAAGGAAGGCCGAATCAAGCTACCAGAGGGGCATTCTATGCTTCGGCCTGATGGAGTGAAAGATAAGAGGTATTGTGGATTTCATGATAGAAATTCTCATTCCATCAATGAATGCAGGGTTTTTAGAGTGAGGATTCAGAAAGCTATCCAAGAAGGGCATTTGAAATTCGACAATAAGATGAAGTTGGACAGTAACCCGTTTCCTCAGAACATGGTTGGGTTCTCAATCAATATGGTGAGTACTGCCGAATCTGGAGAAAAGGAAAAAATGAGAGTCCTGACGTCAAAGAACGCGAAGCAGAGTGGCTCAGTAGATCCTAATCGGCAAATCACGATCGAACAGATTCGCGAGGAGAGACCTCGCTTCCCGAATAGCCAATTTGGAATTGGGAATTCTTCTAAACCCAGAGTCACATCGCGTATTCTCCTCAATAAGTGGCAGCGTCAGCAAGAAAAAGAGTACTGCCAGAGACGTGAATACGAGGAGGAGAGAAGAAGGCGCGAAGAAGAAAGGTTTGAAGAAGAACAAGAAGAATATGTCCGAGAGCAAGAACGTGCACATTGGGATTGTGTTTTCTTCAGACACTGTTGGAACGAGGGTTTAAAGCTGCCTACGTGGAATAACTGTCCTGAATGCAATAATGGATATGTCGAACATAGGCAAAATGTTGCCATTCGCCGATCCGTCCATGAAAGAATTGGAAGGGTACATCCTAGTGATAATCGGCGTCTAAAAATATATAAGAATGATGACCAACCAATGAAAAGACGTGTTGATTATAGATGGATTGATCATGAGGAAGAAGATCGTGAGTATGTTTGGCAGAAAGGACAGTGGTGTCCACCTGGTTTAAGAAGGAGCCAGAAAAGAAGAGTCCAACGCCTGAGGAATCAAGAATTGAAGCAAGCAGGAACCAGGATGAAATCGATATGGCGTCCAAAAGACAGGCCTGACAAATCGGGTCATTCGGCTCCTACATGCATGGTATGTTTCTTGCCGAATGAATTCATGGCTCCAGCTAATCAAATTGTACAGGAAGAGATATTGTCAGAAGTGGATGAAGCCGAACAATATGGGTTAATGACACAATTGGTATTGAATAAACAAGCTATTTTCGAGAAGCCAGTCCAGAATCGGCACATGAAGCCACTATACTTAAGAGGATATGTCAACGGGAAGCCACTAACGAAGATGTTTGTTGATGGTGGAGCTGCTGTTAATGTGATGCCATACAATACATTCAGGAAACTTGGCATGAGCCCTGGAGATTTAACGCCAACAAGCATAGTGTTGAATGATTTTGCTGGAAATCCTTCGGACACCAAAGGATGTGTACATGTAGATCTGATGATTGGGTCCAAGATTCTGCTTACAACCTTCTTTGTTATTGAAGGCAAAGGGGCATACAGCTTGCTGCTTGGAAGGGATTGGATTCATGCGAATTGTTGTATTCCATCTACTATGCATCAACAGCTTATTCAGTGGATAGATGATGAAGTGGAAATTGTCCCAGCAGATGATTCAATTAGCGTGGCTAATGTGGAGCCGGCCTTCTGGGAGTATCAAGGCATAGATTGCTTCTCAGGTAAGGACTGGGGAGAAGGTCCTGTTGAGCCAGTCAGCAGTGATCAACAGCCGATCAAAGCAGTCGGCTCTTTTAGTAATTTTTAATGGATAATCCAATCGATGGGACTGATGGGAAGCTAGGACGAGGATTTGTGTCGGCTGATAAATTAGAAGAAGTAGACATTGGAGACGGTGACAAACCAAGGCCGATATTCATCAGTGCTAGCTTGGATTCGGTTTTCAGGGAGAAGTTGATTGAGTTGTTAAAAGAATACAAAGATTGCTTTGCTTGGGATTATTCGGAGATGCCTGGTTTAGATCGTTCCATTGTTGAGCATCGATTGCCGATTAAGCCTGGTTATAAACCTTACAAGCAACCACCCCGGAAAATCTACAAAGATGAAGTGTTGGCCGATGTGAAGAAGGAAGTGGAAAGATTAATAGCGGCAAATTTTATTCGGCCATGCAGATATGCAGAATGGATCTCTAATATTGTTCCTGTGTACAAGAAAAATGGGAAGATGAGAGTTTGTATAGATTTTAGAGATCTGAACAGAGCTACACCCATGGATGGATATCCAATGCCTGTTGCTGACTCGTTGGTTGATGCTGCTGCTGGATATAAAGTGATTAGTTTCATGGATGGTAATGCAGGGTACAATCAAATTTTTATGGCATTGGAAGATATAGCGAAAACGGCTTTCAGATGTCCAGGACATATAGGGTTGTTTGAATGGGTTGTCATGACGTTTGGTTTGAAGAATGCTGGTGCAACTTATCAGAGAGCTATGAATTATATTTTTCATGAGTTGATCGGCAAGATTGTGGAGATATATATCGATGATGTCGTGATTAAGTCATTGGATCATGAAGCACATTTGGCCGACATAAGGAAAACTCTAGAATGCACTAGGAAACATGGGCTCAAAATGAACCCAAATAAATGTGCTTTTGGAGTTTCGGCAGGAGAATTTCTGGGATTTCTGGTGCATGAAGGAGGAATAGAAGTTGGCAGGAAAAGTATGAAAGCCATTGATGAAGTTGTTCCTCCAACTAATCTTAAGGAATTGCAGTCACTGCTTGGTAAGATCAATTTCGTAAAAAGATTCATATCAAACTTATCACAAAAGATGTTGCCTTTCTCTTCACTGTTAAAGGTCAAAAAGGATCAGAAGTTTATATGGGGCGACGAACAACAGAAGGCTTTTGATGAGATCAAGGAATACATGAAAGAACCACCAGTATTGGTACATCCACAGCTAAACAAGCCTTTTAAGTTGTACGTGGCGGCCGATGCCCAAACTATTGGATCGGCCCTTATACAAGAATTCGAGGGAAAGGAAAGGGTAGTTGCATACCTTAGCCGAAAGTTGCTTGATCCCGAAACGAGGTATTCGGCTACTGAGAAGCTTTGTTTATGTGTTTACTACTCCTGTACAAAATTTCGGCACTATTTACTACATGCCGAATGCATTGTGTATTCAAAGTTTGATGTGATAAAACACATGTTGTCTATGCCAATTTTGAACGGAAGGATTGGCAAATGGATTTTAGCTTTGTCTGAATTTGAGTTAAGGTTTGAATCGGCAAAGGCTGTTAAAGGACAGATTATTGCTGATTTCATTACTGAGCATCGCGATCTATCAGTTAATTCGCTTGAAATTGCTCCTTGGGTATTATTCTTCGATGGCTCTTCGTGTGACAAAGGTAGTGGAGTAGGTATCTTGTTAATTTCGCCAAGAGGAGAGGTATTTGAATTTGCTATTCCTATTCAACCTACTGTCACTAATAATCAAGCTGAGTATGAAGCGCTGCTCAGAGGACTTCAATACTTGAGAGAAGCAAAGGCCGTTGCAGTTGAAATTTTTGGAGATTCAGAATTAGTCATAAGGCAACTGAATGGCGAATATGAGTGCAGAAACGATGTCTTAAGGAATTACTATGAAGAATGCAAGCAAATCTTAAAGGAGTTTCAGTCGGTAATTCTGCGGCATATTCCTAGGAAAGACAATGAAGGGGCAAACAGATTGGCTCAAAGTGCTTCGGGTTATAAAGAGCTTCAAGAAGTTTTTGCTTTCGGGAGTGATCTGGCAGAAGATGATTGGAGAAAAGAAATTGTTGATTATCTGGAGAATTCATCCCGAAAGGTTTCTAGAAAGCTCAGGTATAAAGCTTTAAAGTTTGTTCTTCTTGATGATAATTTATATTATAAATCCTTGGATGGGGTGCTGTTACATTGCTTAAATCATGAAGAAGCAAAAAGGCTGATGAGCGAAGTACATGATGGATTGTGTGGAGCACATCAATCGGCCTACCGAATGAAATGGGTTATTAGGAGATCTGGGTACTATTGGCCTACAATGCTGGAAGACTGCTTTGAATATTATAAGGGATGCCAAGATTGCCAGAGATTTGGAAGCATTCAGAGAGTTCCAGCATCAGTTCTGAATCCTATTATCAAGCCATGGCCATTCAGAGGATGGGGAATGGATTTGATTGGCCAAATAAATCCTCCATCTAGCAAGGGGCATAAGTTTGTGCTTTTGGCAACCGATTATTTTACCAAATGGGTTGAGGCAATTCCATTAAAGAAGGTGACATCGGAGAATATGGTTGAATTTGTTAAACAACATATCATTTACAGATTTGGGATTCCTCAAACAATCACCACAGATCAAGGGACTCAATTTACATCTTCAGAGTTCAGAGATTTTGCTGAAAGTATGGGCATCAAATTGTTAAATTCTTCTCCTTATTATGCCCAAGCTAATGGACAGGCAAAAGCTTCCAACAAGATTATGATTAAAATCATACAGAAGAAAATTGATCAAAAGCCAAGGAGGTGGCATTCGGTACTCAATGAAGCACTGTGGGCTTACCGAATGGCTCCACATGGGGCTACACAGACGTCTCCTTATGAGTTGGTGTATGGGCATCATGCTATCTTGCCATGGGAGATACAATTAGACTCAAGGAGAATAAAGTTGCAAAAGGATTTAAGTTCTAAAGATTATAATGATTTAATGATAGACGAATTAGAAGATTTGCATATGATTCGTCTAAGGGCCTTGGAGAATATTGAGAAGAACAAGATGCGAGTTGCCAAATATTACAACAAGAAGGTGAAAGTCAGGCAATTTGCGGAAGATGATCTAGTTTGGAAAGCAATGTTGCCGATCGGTACTAAATACAGTACATTCGGTAAGTGGTCACCAAATTGGGAAGGTCCTTTCAGAGTGGTTAGATGCGTGCCTGGAAATGCATATATTTTGAAAACTTTACTGGGAGAAGAATTCACTGCTGCTATAAACGGAAGATATTTGAAGAAATACTATCCTAGCGTTGAGATTGATCGTTGATTAAGACGCAATTAGCCGGCATTCGGGAAGAAGCCGCCTTCAGGACAAAATTTCCGACAGAGGAAAAATGGCCAGTACTGAATGTATTGCCCTTAGCACAAAATATATTACATCAGGAGTTCATGCAAGATCACAAAAGATAAGTTTTATTGCCGAAATTCCATAAATCCCTAGTACAAACTACTGGAAGAGCCTGTTCAAAACAGACTGGGGATGAATGGAATCGGCAATGGCAGCACCATGGCCATCAAGACGATCAATGGAGGCATCAATGTCATCGATGTCTTCTGGGTTGCTATTGGCGAAACCAACCGGCATCCTAGAATAGTCAGTGCCGGTGTGCGTCGACATGGCTACGAGACCCGTAGCAACGCCCAGGCGAACGCCATGGGAGGCCACTTCATCGACACGGCCTGCCACCGCACCAAGGCGTGCCTCGGGTGTGTCCCCTTGGGCGTTCACCTTGTCTGCCAGCTCTTCCACCAGCACCTTTAGTCGATCAAGTTCAGCATCACGCGCTGCAAGGTTACAAGGGGACAACAGATTAATATCATTTGGAGAACGAGATTGAGATTGAACAGATTGCAGGACTCACCATCAATGACTTCGAGCAGCTGCTTGCGCTCGTGCTGCCATTCAAGGTCAGCAATTCCGGCTTGCTTGGAGATAAACTCCAGTTCGCGACGAGAGTCGTCGCGCTCCGCCTTGAATCGGCGAGCATCACCGTCTGAGTAGCGGGAGTCGTCCGATGAGGTCCGATTGGACGAACTCGAAGAGCTGGATGCCGCAGGAGCAGCGGCTGGAACCGCAACTGGCGCACTAGCGCTGGCAATCCATTGGATTACCCTGAAAGAACAAAGGGGTTCGTCAAGAAAGAGAAAGGAAATCTCGAGAAGAACAGAGAGAAGCAAGCAGCCAATCACCTGCGGCGAGCGCCGGCGCGGCTTCCTTCGGCCTCATCGGCGGCCGGGCGCCTCCTGTTGTTGTCGGCCATTGGAGGTTCCTCGGAATTACTGTGGATGGGGAAAAGAATGACTTGGGCCGGCAAGAACTTGGAAGACAAAAGAACTTGGTGAAAACTGTGGGCACTCGGTATGTTTATTTATAGAACCCGCAGAGGAAATCGTGGCCAAAGATCGTGGCGCGTGTTCCGAAGAGTTCGGAAGGTGGAAAGGATTTTCCAGCCGATCGGTTCCCATGTCGTTTGGGATTCTTATCGAGTCGTATTCGGCTTTGACTGGATGAGATTCGGCTATGTCGTAGTTGAAGCGTTTTCGGGTCTGACGCTATTATGGCCAGCTTTGCCGAATGAGTTATCCACAATGGAGATAAAACAGAGTTAAGAAATGGCAAGATTACAAGATTGATAAAACATTCGGCTATCAACTGTTCATTGCAATTGCAAACCCAAGAACTTTGAGATTACATTTTTGGCATTTGATATCATGTTGCTAATGTTCTCTAATAAGTTTTTGTCAGCTTCTTGGGTTCTAGCCAGAGCAGCAAGCTTTGCCTTGAGTTGTTTGTCTTCGTTTAGAGCTGCTAAAGCTTCCTTTCGCCTCTTCTCTGTTAACTTGGGAAGCTCGACTATCTTCTTCTTGTCAGCTTCAATTTCGGCCGATAGATCTCTCAATTCGGCTTCAAGTGCAACTTTTCTGATCTCCTTCATTTCAAGTTCAGATTCCAATTTGGTCAATAATTCCTTGTTATTCTGAGCTTGGGTATGCAGGTCTTTCACAGATTGTTTGGCCGTGGACCTCTTCTGTTCCAAGGCTGGTCGAGAAGATTGGTTTTTCAGAGCCTGCTTTACTGCAGCGTATTGTTGATCCAAATGAGAAACTGGTTCCAGAGAGACTTTGATATCATCAGGAAGTTCCTGATCAATGGATTCCAATACATCCCTTAGGAGATCAGCATCTTTGACTTGATCTTGGATGCTCTTATGCAGCAAAGCAAGGATATCTTTCAGCTTTGTTTGATTTTCTTCTGACAGAGCTTGGCCAGAAGATGTTTCTTCTCCTTGTTCGGCAACCAAGTCATCCATAGCGAAAGAATAGCTGGATGATGAAATGGTTTTCTCCTGAAAGATGGTTCTTGCCGAATTAAGTAATGATCTGCTGAGTAAAAGAGTAGAAAAGGTGAATGTTGTTTACCTCGTTTCTGATTTCCTGAATGGGGGAAGGAAGCCTCTCAGGTTCAATAGGAAGAATCTGCTGAGGAGAAGCTGGAAGATTTCTCGGTGAAGATGGTGCTTCTGATTGGGGAAGAAGTTGCAAAGCTAAAGTTGAATCATGATAAGAAGAAGAGCTTTCCAAGATTGAATCCATTGAGGATTGTTCTGCAATTAACAAGAAATGAGTGCCGATGAAAAAGAAGTTAAGAAGATAAAGTGGTAGAATTTTACCAATCAATGAAGCATCGGCAGGATCTGCACTGATTGCTGATTGCTGTTCTCTGGCCTGAAATCAAGAAGAGATAAGGCTGAGCAAAAATACTGAAAGCATTATAGTTAGGCTCTGACCTTGATTTTGCTACTTGTTCTTTTCTTCTTTACAACTGAGGGAGCAGCTAAAAGGAGGGTTTTTCTTTTGACAACTGATGGTCTGGTAAGTGTTGGATCTAGAGAAGATTGTCTAGCCATCAGTTGAGCCAAGGTAGGGGATTGGTGCCCCAGAGCGGATATTGGGCCTGCAGCTTTGTATGAGATCGCTCTGGCAAGAGGGGCAGGTGTTATGTCCTGCAAAATAACAGAGTTAGATTCAATTGGGGTTAATATTATTAAGACAGATGAAGGAATAAGCATATTACCTCTGCAGTTAGCTGATAGTCAGGCATTAACTCAAGGCAGAAGGGATGGATTGGCATATTGAAGATATGATCATGGAATTCTTGCCACCAGAGAGTGAAGGAAGGATGAGCAGATATTATTGGCACAAAAGGATCAGGTGCATAAATAGTTCCACAGCATTTATAAGTAAAAATCCTTCTTGTCTCTGTGGAATCCTTGACAACCTCCCTAGGCCTGAGGAATTCATGGAGAAATAGCCTAGGGGGCACTTGGCCACATCCCAACTGTCTAGCCATCATGTTTGGCTGATAATATTCATAAGTGCTTTGAACCAGCCTCCCTCCACAGAATTCGGCTGGCAGGATGCAAGGCTGGATGAAGGCATTAAAAATTGCTACAGATTGTACATCAGTGCATCCAGTCTCAAAGCTGAATTCGCAAGGGAGAGTAAGATTGTCATTATCCAAATATGGGAACCAAAGAGGATGAGCAAAGCCTCTGAAGAAGAGCTCAAACAGTTCACCGATGTTCTTGTTGATGGATACAGTGGAAGCAGCTTCTCCATAGGTTTGACAACCTTTGGTTCTCCGGGCTTCTCCTTCTTTGTAATTGATTGAAGGGAAGTCTCGGCTGTTGAGGTCAATAGCAACGATTTGATGCATGTATAACTGCAGCCACATTTGGACAAACCACCAGGGACCATTTACACAGGGGATTTTCTTACTAGTATGCATCAGGTGGGTGGTTTGATTGAGCATATGATAAACGCTTCCCAGGAGGTATTTCCCAAGTGGGATGACTTTTCCAGCAGCCAGCTCTTCAGCCATCACGATATGATTCAAGGTTGGCTCATTGGCTTTGCCACAAAAGACTGATCTGCATAGCCACATATTCAGGAAGGCCCTGTATTCGACATCAGTCAGAGGGCCATCAGACATATGGTTCTGAATGTATCTCTTATATCCAACCCCTGTTTTTACCCCTGTCTGCTTGGAGGAACCTTTATGGTCATATGGGTATACAGTTCCTGTAACATTCAAGCCGGTCATCATGTAGACATCGGCCAAAGTAGGAGACATTGGGCCATGACCAAAAAGAAAGGCATTTGCGCCATTGGACCAAAAGTGGCAAGCTGCAATCAGGAGGTTCTCATTCTTTGGTGTTTCGGCTAATGACAGCTCCAGACATTGAGAAATACGCAGATGGTCCCAGTTCTGTGTTTGGGGACTTTTATCATCAGACATCCTTTTATACCAATTTCTCCAGCCGGCAATTGGGGGCAAGGGCCAGTTCTTGAAGGCGTCTTGCCACTCATGAGGTTTTGTCAGCGAAATCTTGAAAGGAATTCTCTGAGATTCGGCCGCAATGATTTCGGAAGGGTCTGAATCCCCTACAGGGCCGAGGAAATAGGATGGAGTTTTTTCCTCAACGGGAATAAGGATTTCGGCAGCCAGAGCCTATCAAGAACAGAAGAAGAGCGATTCGGAAATTTAAGATGCAAATCGAAAGAAGAATACCGAATATGCTTGAGGGGATTGAAGCTTACCTGGAGGGCAAAATCTTGATTCGCCATTTGAAGATTGAATCCTGGAAGTCGATGACTTAGGGTTCGGATCCGGATGAGAGCTCTGAAGATTCAAAAGGAGAAGCGGGTGCCGAACAGAGCTAACTTGGGAATGTTGAGTGCTTCTGGTCAATTCCGAGATAAAATTATCTTTTATCCCGAAATTGAAGGGGCATGTGTTGACACCAAAAATTGGCACCAGGAAGAGGCTGACATGTGGGCCGGAATCGTCGAAGAGATATCATTCGGCAAAGGAGTTTTTTCTCAGAAGCATTCGGCAAAGACGCTCTGCGGTCGGGAGCGCGTCGTCATTCGGCAGAGGCATAGTTCCGCAGGCAAAAGCAGTAACATTCGGGAAGGCGTGATGACGTGGAAAGACATAAGGAAAAGGCCGGTTCGAACAAGGAACGCAATATGGGCACGAAGATTCGTCATTTATTTTTAGAAACAAGTATTGTAGTAGTGTCCGACTAGGAGTTGTATCAAGACCTGGGTATAAATATAAACCCATGGCAGCTGTAAAAAAAGGAACATCCAATCAATCAATACAACAAACCGGCCCCGTGCCAACATCGAGTCCTTTAGTCGAGTCGTCGAGTTCTTCGAGAGGAACCATCGATCCGTCGACCTCCGTAAGTACCGGCAACCTTGTATCATGCTTAGTATCATGCGGTGGATTTAAGCTTTGATGCAAGTAGTCTTGTTACCATGCTTAGTATCATCCGGTGGATTTAAGTTGTGGTCTCAAGAAGGTTCCTCTGTTAGGTCATGAGCCATGCGGTGGGCTAAGATCTAGTATGGACCAAGTTATCGGCTCTGTTAGATTTCGGCAAGATCTAACAGATTCATTAAGTTACCCCGTGTTGCTTCGTTTTTACTCTGTGCTTAATTCATGCAACACTCCTTTGCCCAATCTAGGTCGGCTAGAATCGGCTCTACTTCACGATGCGATGACTCATCCCCTCATAGCCGAATCCGAAACCGACCTAGGTTGCCACGCGTCGCGGGTTCGAACTTGTTGGTATCGTGTAGATCTTGACAGAACCGGGTATCATGCGGTAGATGCAGGTTTTTGGGTCGTCTTAGAGCTAATCATCCGGTGGATTAGAATTCGATTCGATCTGATAGATTTATCTTTACCGATTAAGTTTGTTCCTTCGCCGCGGACCCCGATTCGGCTAAATAGCCGCATTCGGTAGTGCTCTCACGAGTGAACGTGTGTTCGTGGATTTGCATTGGGCAATGAATGCTTTTAGCCTTTCACGATTAGATTGTATCATGCGGTGGATTGATCTAATCTGATTGGTGGTGTGACCTCAAACGAGTTGTATCATGCGGTGGATTAGCTTGTTTGCTGCCATGCTTGACGGGTGCTGCTTTCGGCCTATGCATTCTTGTTTCAATGTAAATTCGTGACTGTGTTGTGGGTTCGTAATTAAACATTGAATGCTTTTAGCTTTTCATGGTTAGATTGTATCATGCGGTGGATTAGTCTAATCTGATTAGTGGTGTGGTCTCAAACAAGTCGTATCATGCGGTGGATTAACTTGTTTGTTATCATGCTTGACGGGTGCTGCTTTCGGCCTATGCATTTCTTGTTTATTGCGAATTTATGATCATGTCTCACCCTTTTATTAATCTATCATGCTTCGCTTCTCGATAATCGGCTATGAGTATGCGTTACAATGTTCATTCGGCTGAAAGCTGATGTTTCGTCATGCTTACGTCACGCATTCGGCAGTGCGCTCCCTGCATGCCTTGCCGATTGCCGAATGAAGCTTTAACTGCCGACAGATAGCTTCTCTGTAGCTATGTGTCGTTCGAAACTGGCTCCGTAGCCGCAAATATGGAACTGTCTGGTCTCACCCGGCACGTTCCAGGTGTTATCTAAACATCTTTTCTCCCTTTGTCAGTTTCAGGAAAATTGACTGGCACGCTTCCGGATTCAAACGCTCGTACTGCGTGTGAAGCCAGCTAATTCGGCTTGCTGTGTGCTTGGCGTGAGGTGCGGATTTTACGTCAACAGTATAGTTTTAAGTTTTCAAGATAAATTCTCCCGAATGATGGAATGAACAGGTGGTTTCTTTTTTCAAGACATATCACAAACATCAACAACTTAGACAAGGGGATCCTAACATGAAATATTTCACAGGCATATGGATACTTAATTTGAAACGAACAATAAACAGAGTTCATGGCATGAAAGAAAAATCGAGAACGTTTCATTTAAATGATGTGAGCATGTTAAAATTTGAAACGTGTCAACACAGAAAAGATGGATAGGGGTAAGGAGTGCAAACCAGTGTGCAGGTGCGCAAAGGGGGTGAGCCGGGCTGGTTCGGCCGAACAAGTTGGTTCGGCTGAATTGCCCGATTCGCCCGAACCGAACCTTGGTTCGTTCGAATTGACTCGGTGCGTGCTTCCTCGTCCCATGTTGCTCCTGTGTCGTCCTGTGCTCATGTACTCTTTTTGTTAAGCAGGGCATACTCCGGATGGCTCAATTGCACCAACCGGAGCGTCACTTTTTATTCATTCAACTCAAACTTTATTTTATTAATCAAACTATTGAAAACAAAATGATTGGTAGGGAAATAAATCAGAGCACACTAAACATTATTCTAAAGAAAGCAACTGAATGAAATCAAACTAACTAACTAAACTAATGGTGCTCTATCTAAAACAAAACGATTGCAGGACACTATTCTGTAGGTGGGTCGTAAAGGTCCAAATGTCCTGTGGCTTTGGCGAGCCGCTTGATTTTAGTGGACAGGCCTTTGCGGAGGACCTCCATCTTATCCTCCATCTCCATCCGTCCCAGCTCGCACTCTGCGACCTTCTCCTCCAGGTTGTTTATTTTCTGGCGCACTTGCGCCAGTTTTTCCTTCAGGCCCTCTAGAGTGAGCGGCTTCTCTTCTTCTTCATTCTCCTCATCCTCCTCTTCAGAGAACTCCATCTGTCCATGCAGACCCTTGATGGGCGGAGGCTGCCTGTGGCACCTCAGCTTCGGGTGCCGCCGAGGAGGGGCAGACTGGGTGGACTCTTTCGGTCCCAGCTCGTCCCGGTTCAGCGGCGGGATCAACACCTTTCTATACCCGGTGGGGGTACGTTCGCCCATGATGCTGAACCGTGGCGGGCTCTCCGGCATCTTTGCCCCTTCTTCCTTGGTGCCGGCAGTAGCACGTCGAGGTTCAGCCTCCTCGTGGATGTCGACCTCAGCCGCAGTTGTCCCGTGGTGGAACGCACTGGCGAGGCCGAATGAGGGGGCTTCACCATAACGATCACACCGGTGGGCGCGAACGGGTCGAACATCGACCGGTTCGCAGGCGACCGGCGTGGCGAGTCAGCTCGACCCCTCGGGCTGCCCGCGGGCATCCTCTCGCGCCGTCCTCTGTTCAGAGAGAACGGGTCGACATCGGTGAGGCACATGGCCTGCTCAGCTTGCGGGGATCCACCGATCCGGTTTGCTAGGCTTGAGCACTTGGCTGAGGACTGATCCTTGGAGGATGATGAGGAGGCCATGGTGGCTAGGAGGCAGGATTTTGTTTCTGTCGAGGGAGTGCTGAGTGACGACGGGGGTCTCTCTGTTTTTATGGAGGAATTCCCGATCGAAAAACGACCTCCCCGACGTTTTCCTCGCGAGACTCAGGATGGGATCAATTGTAGATGAGTTTGGGAGCAATTATCCGCACGTGGGGCCAGGAGGGCTGATTCGGCCGAACCCTAGGGTTCGGGCGAATTTGCCAATTCGCCCGAATTGGCCTGGTTCGGCCAAACTAGCCCCTGGTTCTCCTGGTGTGCGGGCCAAGTCAAGTCTTGTGTCTTTGGTCGTGGGTGCGATGGTTAAGGTGGTGTTGGCCCAGAAAGGTTTGGATTTGAAGAATTTGGGCTGAATTTCATGGACGGGTTTTAGAGCTTCACGAACTCGATGACATCTAAGTCATCGAATGTTGGAGGTTCTGGTTCTAGGAAGATTTTCAACCGTTGTCTATTGATCTTGAAGGTATTTCCGTCCTCACTTTGCAATGTGACGGCCCTGTGAGATGCAGCATTAACTACTGTGAATGGGCCGTCCCATTCGCTTCTAAGCTTCCCATGACCGAAAAGCTTGACACGCGAATTAAAGACGAGGACTGTTGACACTTCTCACGGTCCACTATCAGGTTTGCCAATCCTAGTAATGGTGTAGGGAGTGTTCATTGGTATTCTTACGATACAGATATAAATCCGCAAGCGCACGGATACCGATGTAGCATTTCACCCGGGAGTATTCCTAGGTATCGTATTTATATTTCCGCAGGGAAGCATTGGGTAACGAGTATTGACTATTAACAAGGATGCAACTACTAATTAAAGTACCGGCTAACAAGGCGGGGGTAAAGGATAGAATAGGAGTGATATGCAATTGACACACACAAGGAGAAGTTTAAGATAGAGATAGAAGAGCGGTCTGGCTAGTGGGAGGACAACAAGACAGGAAAGGATTCCTATATACTTCCGCTGGCCTTGAGATACCTCTGGCAAGGGTTACGGCTAGCATGAAGAAAGGCATCTATGGTTCTCATCCTAGTTTTATTACCTCAGCATCAGGACAAGGGAACCGGTGGACTGTAGAAAGGGATGAGAAGGGGTGCCACTATTTCCCAACTGGGGGATCCTACAGACCGGAACTAACGTGATGGGCTACAAAGACCGAAAGGGCTGTCACCACCTCCCGGCTACCACCTCCGTTGCGACGGGAATAAACCAAGGTTACCATCTAGACTAGGTACCACACCTATGCTAGGCAATAACTACTCACTCTCCTAGAAAGAGCAAGCACTCCTGTCAATACCCCGGTGACAATTCACCGGAAGCATTGAGCAGAAATGAGGAACCAGCTAAGACAAAGAATTAGGAGAGAACTTCTAAAGCAAGACTACAACAGCTATAACTAAGGCTAGACATTCCACAGATATCCCGGAATAAATGTAGAACAAATAACTCAAGTAATACAGAAGGAAATATATTGAGAATACTCAGAGTCGTACATAAAGAAAAGGAAAAGATACAAGAACTTTACCAGAACTCCAGAAGACGACTCCGGAACCCCGAGCGAAGCTCGACCCTGACTCTAACTCCCAACTGGACTAGCCTAACTCTACATCTTGAAAGTGGAGAATTGGAGACTTGCTCCCAAGTTGTGTGTGTTTACAAGTGAGTGACACGCCTCTATTTATAGCAGTTGATGGCGGTTTGAGGTGGAGTACCGGCCAAGGGGATCAGAGGGCGGTTCCCCCTGATTCGGGCGAAATCTCTGGTTCGGCCGAACTGCCCAGTTCGGCCGAACCGAGGGATCCACCGCCCTTGCTCCCAAGGGCCAGGATTTGCCCCCTGGAGTCGGTTCCAGGCTGGGGGCAGTTCGCTCGAACCGCCTTGTTTGGCCGAACGGGCCCGGAGGCCCGGCCTGCTCCCCCTGCGCCGCCTCTGCTCCGTGGACCTCCTGGGCTGCTTGCACTTGATGGTTTTCGTGTTGATTCGGCCCAGAAGTGTTGTGTTGGTTGTCCAAGTGGCATGCATGCTTGTCGCTTGGTCGACGCTGATGTGGACGACTGGTTGTGCTTCGCATTGGTTACAGCTAAGGGTGGTAACCGGCCGAACGGAGTCGTTCGGTCGTTTTCGGCCCCAATAGCACGTATTTGTTGTAGTTGTACCTGCACAAGTGACACTCACCAAAACTCGTGGAACTTTATTAGAAATAAAACCTAAGTACATGGAATGTTGCATAAAACCTTATTTATTCCCGAGTATTGGTGGTCGGATTTGGGCTGTAACGACCGCCAACAAGCTCCCCCAAGCTTAGCTCTTTGCTCGTCCTCGAGCAAAGATATAAACTTAGTCTCGGTGGATCAGGAGTTGCTACAATGTCATTTCTTTTGTAGGTAACTTTATAAACAACTAGTCTTCAAAAATACTTGAATCATAGGCAAAGTTTCAAATCACCTCTTTACCTATGGGGCTTATAGCAATCTCCTTATCTTGGGCGGTTGAAAGGACGAACAGTTTAAACTTAGTTTTATTCCACTTTACTCTTTTGAGGATCCCATCTCGGAGTTTTTCATAAGTTTTGAGAACTACAAATTGTTCCTCATTGAAACACTCAATCACTCAAGTGTATTTGAATCCTCACCAAAGGCTTGTGCCTTCTAACATCTAATATGGCTTTTTGTGTGGCTCAGGGACAAAGGATGAAGACATGCATGCATCTTATATTTTGCTAAGTCAAAGACCGGATCTCTGAGGAGACAAATCACATCTTAAGATCGAGATGTGCAAGTGTGTGGATATGAATGGAGTGGAATGTGGTGGAATGGTGGAATGGAATATGGTGGAACTCCTTGGATGAATTTCCCTCTCCTTGATTTATTTTCGAGAACATGGGCTATCTTTTATTCTTATATTTTTGCCATGCCACTTGGCATGCTTTTCTTTTTCTCCTTCTCTTTGCCATGCTCTTTGGCATGCTTTTCTTTTTCTTATTTTTGCCATGCTTCTTTGGCATGCTTTTCTTTTTGCATAGCCCATGTCTCTATCAAGAATATTTGTAGAGAGAAATCATAGAACATGGAGCATTTATTTTTGTGGATGGGTGATGGAAAATGTTTGCTAAATCCCAGTGTAGGAATTGCAAGTGAGAGGTGGTGTGTACGTGGGTCTCGATCTTTAAGAATATGAAAGCTTCACTCAAAGGTCACAACAATTTGACAAAGCTCACTAAGATAACAAGCAGCATATGAGTAGAAATTTTCAACTAAGCTTATCATATGGCTCTGGTAGGTATTTTGACCAATGAGGAACTTGTTTCATTTTGAAAGCATAAATTTCCTAGATTTTCCCCGTACTAAAAGCAGGATAGAACTTAACCAAATTCTCACTATATCAATCCCCACAACAACTTAGACTTGGAATAAAGCATGTGCTCCCACAAGGTTTTCAGGATCATTTTTACTCATGCCAAATAACTCAAGCACAATCTAACAACTAGTTGAAGCAAAGTACTTGCAAAATTAATGACAGAGCAACTATTCATCATTTCCAAGGTGAGAGGCATATGATTCATTCCATGCATAGTTGTGAGTTATTTTATTGAAGGGAAATATTGTTTAAGGGAAATATTTTTGGTATTTTCATTTTTTTCTTTTAAATGCAAACTAACATGAAGGGAAATGAAAGGGAAATTAAATGATCAAAGTGCTGGATAAATCGGGACATACCTGGTGGGGGTCCTTCCCCAAGCTTGGACTCTTCACTGGTAGGGGTTGAGCCTTGAAAGGTACTGGCTCAGCTATTCCGCTTGTTCGTGGACGTCGTGCTGGATAGATGCCACCATCCCGCTATTCTCTTGATGGTACTGAGAATGGCGGGCTAGCGTGTCTTGAATTTCTCGGGTACGGTCGTCGATGAGCTCGACTCGGTCAGAGATGTAGGACAACTCCCGGCCATAGTCGAAGCGTGCGGACTGTGAGTATCTGGGGTAGTGTGGCTGGGAGGCACTGTCGTATCCCCCTCCATACCGACTCCCAGACCACTCAGAGTCCGTGTCCTGGCCGTAGTCCCAGCGTCCTGAGGTGAAGTAGTTCGGCTCCTGGTGTTGCCCGGAGCCTCCTGCTCCAGACGTCCCAGCGCCGGTGTACATGTCGTAGGTGGCCTCAAAAGCGGAAGTTTGTCGATGCGGCATTTGTGGTGTATCTTCCGGCTCCTGTGAGGTGGCGAGCCCAGCATCACGCCAGGCTCGTCCCCTCGTGACGGGTCCGTCACCTGCAACGCTGTGCCGAGCGGGCTCTCTCCAAGGTGGAGAATCGTCCGACTCGGTCCTCAATTGAAGAGTTAGTTTCGGCGTGGTATACAACCTTAGTGCTGCACAAGGCAAAGGCACTTCAGTTGTATTGCCACGGTAAATCATTGCCAGCGTTGCGTCAGGCGTCCGCCGTATCATGTGGGCTTGCACGAAGTGCTCGGCATCCACGACGGAACGCGCTGTCTCGATGTACGTGAGCCGGGCGCCTTGAAGGACGCCAGGTAGTTAGCGAGGCGAGTGACTAGAGAAGTCATCGCCATGCTACCCGCACGAGAAATATGAGACAACCAGTGACCAACCATGTCTTTCAGAGGTGAATAGGGAATCTGCTTGACCATGGCAAAAAGAACCCGCAACTCGATGGTGTTGACAGGGCGCAAATCTGCCCGGGGGAATACCGTCATAGATACCCAACGATGCATGAAACGCAAAGTGGGGTTATGTATGCTGTTCGTGTGTGGCGCATGACAGTTGGTATCCCCCGAAATCTTTTTCCAAAATGCCACCCGGTCAAATCTTTTAAGTGCTTTGTTCGGGTCTAATGAACAACGACTTGAAAATCCGAGACCCGAACTAAAATCCCTCCAAGAGCAGAAGAGCTCTTGGTTGAAGAACCGAAAACGAATCCCCCCAGTTTCAGAAACCAAAGTCGAGAGGAATTCAAGGGTGAGCAGGTACGAACCTTCTTCGTTGATGTGCCAGAAATTCTCCCAGCCAATGGCCTGGAAAATTTCCGTGAACTCTACGTCCATCCCCGTGTCCCTGAGCAAATTTTGCTCAAACACACGGGTGTGCTCGAACTCCTTCAGCCGAAGCTCGTTGAAGGTGTTCCGCTCCCTTTCTGTTCTAAGGTTGATGTCACTCTCGCTCAGGAGCTGCCTGGCTGGGGGCGTGGCATGGCCCCATCCCGAGCCGGCTGCTCCGTGCTCGTCTGTGTCCATTCGGCTCGAGCCTCGGGACGGAGCTGGGGAACTCCCAGCATCGTCCGATCGTCGGCCTAGCCGGGCGGAACGACGGAGTGAAGTGAAGAACTTCGACATGATTCCTACGAAAGGTTAGTGCAACAACAACTACCCGAAGGACTGAATATATATGGTTAGCACAAGAAAATCAAGTCAGTCATTCAAGATAGTTAGTCATTCTTGCGGGGATAAAAACCACCACAAAAGGTTTGTCGTTCTTGTGGGTGTCGGTGACCACCACAAAATCGTCCAGAATTTCAGCACAAAGATCACAACAAAAGCAAAATATTTTTGGGATTTTCTAGTGATGCAAGTGAACCAAAACTTGAACAAGAACTTTGGGAAGAACTTGAGCACAAGCTAGAGCAAGAAATGAGAGAGGGAGAGCTTCCAACAGAAATTTTTCAGAGTGTATGAGTGTGTGAGAGCAAGCAAGCAATGCACCAGCATTTATAGGCCGAGGGGAGGCAGGTCCCTGGTTCGGCCGAACTGGGTGGTTTGGGCGAACCAGGCCCTGGTGGCCAGGCCACTCCTCCCTGAGTGGAGCACCTCCCCTTGCTTTGATTCCACGAAATTTTGTGCGGCAAACAATTCCCGAGGTCATGTGAGTGTTTTTTAGTGGTAGGTAAGATGCAAACTTGACATGACCAAAGTTGGTTTTAGTGGAGTCACCCCCATGCTGCCATGTTTGTGATAATTGGTGAGTATGCAGCCATTTTAGTAGGGTAGACATGTTTGGTGCTGGTTGGTGATGATGGTAAATAATTGGAGATGTTCTAGAAGGGGTGAAAGTGAAGAAAGTTACAAAGTACACCCTCTCTAATTTAATTTCAGCATGTGTCCAATTATTTCTAACCAAGCTTGCAAAATTTTCTACTCTCTCTCAAATTAATTACTCAAGTGGTTCATTTATTTTGGAAAGGGAAACATGCAAATACAATGAAGGAAATAAAATTGGAAGGGAAATATGGGATACATACCGGTTTTCCTCGCGGCGAGAGCTCAGCTTTTAAGTCCGCGAGCGGGACTTTTCCTGTCTTCAATTGTTCTTGTCACCGTTCGATCTGGAGAGAATGTCTCGGACGATGCAACTTCCTGTTCCAGGTTACTTATAATTTACTGCAATATGTGCATACCTGGAATGATTGTCCACCCTGGGCTTCAACTGTATCCATAGCCTTCATATCCAGTGTGAAGTATATTTTGGGACTCCCCCTTCTATCTTTTTTTTTGATTTTTTTTCTGTAGGGGTTAGTCCACACATACAACCAATATCCATAGAAGTATCGCTTTAAAGGTTCATTAATCAAACTTGACACCATGTCTAGATCAATTAAAGCAAGCTAATTAACCTAAGCACCATGTTTAATTTAAAGAGCTTATGAATGTGTTCTCGAGATTACATTCAAACTAAAGCAAACCAAAATAGATAAAGGGAGCATGAAGACATTGAGAGATATTCACATGGAGATAAGCATATGGAGACTAGTGAACTTTGCTTTGATTAAGGTAAAAAAAAGCAAAAACCTTTTCACGTACCTGAGTGTTCCCACCATCGGCATCTAATGATGAAGACTTTTGGAACTGATGCCACAGTAATGGCACTATGCCGACGTGACTCCACGTAGTTGGCTGAGTCCTCCTTCGTGCTGATGTTGCCGTGTGCAGGTACAAGATCGTGGGTGTGGCAAAGGGGATCAGCACTCAAATATGCCAACTCGTGGAATGCCGCGGAACTAGCTTGTATGCGAATGTTGAAACAATGGGTCCTAAAACAGGCTAGTGGAGCGGCAAAGGAGCGGAGGCGTGGAGTACGTCTCCTCTCTTACGCAAAGCGCAAAGAACGAGCGAAAACTAGCCAGGCCAGGTGAAGTTTGGCCACTAGCCTTGAATCAAGGCTTGCATACATACAAACACCTTGGCTTAAAACCAGTGGTCACTGCATATTTATTTTGTTTTTTTTAGTTTTTTTTTTCAATGCAAAACAGTGATGGGGTGAATGTATGCGAATGCAAGAATGGGAAACATGCAGTGGATTGAGAAAAAAGATGGGGTGATAATATGCATGAATTCCTAAATTAATTGATTCAAAGCAAACACGCAGTGGATAATGCAACAATTTAAAGGATAAAGCTCAAAATTTAAAGTCTAAGAGCTGGACTATCTCACATACCTTGATTTTTCTCGCCATTACCGACAATTTGAGACGGAATTGCGGTGATGCAACGTCATTCGTCTGTCACATTTGATTTCCTTTTTCTTCCTTGACGACGATCTTTCTTCCATTCTGCACGTGGTTATGATAAAATATGTATATGTATGAACACATACCTATGCAAATTTTCTTCAGAAACTTCCGTACAATATTCATTGCAGTAGACAGGGGCATACATTGATAAATCCTATACGATCAGGCACCCTGGGCTCTCTGCTTTCCTCCTGTTTGAAACAAACTCAAACAAACAGGGGTGATCCCGCTAATGCTAGCGGTAAATTAAATTAGTAGACACCAATGTCAATCATCAATATCTTTCGCCAATTGCTTCCCCGGCAACGGCGCCAGAAATGCTTGTTGACAATCCTCACGGTCCACTATCAGGATTGCCAATCCTAGTAATGGTGCAGGGAGTGTTCATTGGTATTCTTACGATACAGATATAAATCCGCAAGCGCACGGATACCGATGTAGCATTTCACCCGGGAGTATTCCTAGGTATCGTATTTATATTTCCGCAGGGAAGTATTGGGTAAAGAGTATTGACTATTAACAAGGATGCAACTACTAATTAAAGTACCGGCTAACAAGGCGGGGGTAAAGGATAGAATAGGAGTGATATGCAATTGACACACACAAGGAGAAGTTTAAGATAGAGATAGAAGAGCGGTCTGGCTAGTGGAAGGACAACGAGACATGAAAGGATTCCTATATACTTCCGCTGGCCTTGAGATACCTCTGGCAAGGGTTACGGCTAGCACGAAGAAAGGCATCTATGGTTCTCTTCCTAGTTCTATTACCTCAGCATCGGGACAAGGGAACCAGTGGACACTCAGAAAGGGATGAGAAGGGGTGCCACTATTTCCCAACTGGGGGATCCTACGGACCGGAACTAACGTGATGGGCTACGAAGACCGAAAGGGCTGTCACCACCTCCCGGCTACCACCTCCGTTGCGACGGGAATAAACCAAGGTTACCATCTAGACTAGGTACCACACCTATGCTAGGCAATAACTACTCACTCTCTTAGAAAGAGCAAGCACTCATGTCAATACCCCAGTGACAATTCACCGGAAGCATTGAGCAGAAACGAGGAACCAGCTAAGATAAAGAATTAGGAGAGAACTTCTAGAGCAAGACTACAACAGCTATAACCAAGGCTAGACATTCCACAGGTATCCCAGAATAAATGCAGAACAAATAACTCAAGTAATACAGAAGGAAATATATTGAGAATACTCAGAGTCATACATAAAGAAAAGGAAAAGATACAAGAGCTTTACCAGAACTCCAGAAGACGACTCCGGAACCCCGAGCGAAGCTCGACCCTGACTCTAACTCCCAACTGGACTAGCCTAACTCTACATCTTGAAAGTGGAGAATTGGAGACTTGCACCCAAGTGGTGTGTGTTTACAAGTGAGTGACACGCCTCTATTTATAGCAGTTGATGGCGGTTTGAGGTGG
The DNA here is from genome assembly GCA_033239725.1 of Echinochloa phyllopogon. Lineage (NCBI taxonomy): Eukaryota > Viridiplantae > Streptophyta > Magnoliopsida > Poales > Poaceae > Echinochloa > Echinochloa phyllopogon. The sequence goes on along the minus strand of BTCW01000012.1, from coordinate 50,093,546 downwards.
AGTACCGGCCAAGGGGATCAGAGGACGGTTCCCCATGATTCGGGTGAAATCTCTGGTTCGGCCGAACTGCCCAGTTCGGCCGAACCGAGGGATCCACCGCCCTTGCTCCCAAGGGCCAGGATTTGCCCCCTGGAGTCGGTTCCAGGCTGGGGGCAGTTCGCTCGAACCGCCTTGTTCGGCAGAACGGGCCCGGAGGCCCGGCCTGCTCCCCCTGCGCCGCCTCTGCTCCGTGGACCTCCTGGGCTGCTTGCAGTTGATGGTTTTCGTGTTGATTCGGCCTAAAAGTGTTGTGTTGGTTGTCCAAGTGGCGTGCACGCTTGTCGCTTGGTCGTCGCTGATGTGGACGACTCCTGGTTGTGCTTCGCATTGGTTACGGCTAAGGGTGGTAACCGGCCGAACGGAGTCGTTCGGCCGATTTGGTCATTTTTGGCCCCAATAGCGCGTATTTGTCGTAGTTGTACCTGCACAAGTGACACTCACCAAAACTCGTGGAACTTTATTAGAAATAAAACCTAAGTACATGGAATGTTGCATAAAACCTTATTTATTCCCGAGTATTGGTGGTCGGATTTGGGCTGTAACGACCGCCAACAAGGACCTTATCTCCTGGCCTGAATGTTTTGACCTTGATCCTCTTGTCATGCCATCTCTTGGTCCATTCCTTGTATAGCCGGGATCTATGATATGCTTGATCTCTCATCTCATCTAACTTTGCCAGCTGAATCCGCCGTTTAAGGCCGGCTGTTGCAAGGTCCATACCCCACTTCCTAATGGCCCAGTGAGCTTTGAACTCCATTTCTACTGGTAGATGGCAGGTCTTTCCATGGACTAGTTGATATGGGGTCATTCCTATGGGTGTTTTATAAGCCGTATGTTATGCCCAGAGTGCATCTGGGAGCTTGTCCTTCTAGTGCTTGCCCATCTCATTCACGGTCTTTTGCAGGATGTTTTTGATTTGTTTATTTGAGGTTTCTGCTTGATCGCTAGTCTGGGAGTGATAGGGTGTAGCTACATTATGTTGCACGCCCAAACTTGAGAGATACCTACGGAAAGCTGCATCAATAAAGTGGGAGCCACCGTCGCTGATGACTATCCTAGGGATGCCAAAACGAGGGAAGATAACTTCGTGGAGCATTCGTCTTACGCTCCTAGAGTCAGCGGCCACACATGGCAAGGCTTGCACCCACTTAGAGACATAGTCTACCACCACTAGAATGAATTTGCAGCCCTCTGAGTTTGGGAAGGGACCCATGAAGTCCACTCACCAAGCATCAAAGATTTCTACTTGGAGATTGCTGGTGAGTGGCATTGCGTCTCTAGTGTTTATGTTTTCATGTTTCTGATAGCGTGGGCATGGCATGATAAATGCTTTAGCATCTTCATACATGCTGGGCCAGTAAAATCCACACTGCCAGACTTTAGCATTGGTCCGGAATGCACCATAGTGGCCTCTGTATAGGGTTGCATGACACTTTTCCAGGATTTTATATGCCTCATGTGCAGGTACGCATCTTCTGAGGAGTCCGTCACTATATATCCTGAATAGGTACGGGTCATCCCAGAGATGGAGTCGGCTCTCATAAGCCAGTCTCTTCTTATTTTCTCCTGGTGGGACGTACCTTGTCACCATGTAGTTCACTATGTTGGCATACCACGATCAATGGTGGTGACCTTAAGGAGCGTGTCATCCCATAAAAAATCATCAATTGGAAGATCGGCTGGGACTTGCATTCGAGAGAAGTGGTCAGCAACTGAGTTCTCTACTCCTTTCTTATCCCTTATTTCAATGTCGAACTCTTGGAGTAGAAGGATCCAGCGGATGAGTCTCGGTTTCGCATCCTTTTTGGTCAGAAGGTACTTCAGACCGGCATGGTCTGAATAGACTATGACCTTGGCCCTAACTAGGTAGGACCGGAATTTGTCTGTAGTAAACACGACCGCTAAGAGTTCCTTCTCCATGGTTGCGTAGTTGAGATGGGGGCCAGTAAGCGTTTTGCTAGCATATGAGATAGCATAGTGCTTCTTGTCCTTAGTTTGGCCCAACACAGCTCCTACGACAAAGTCACTCGCGTCACACATTTTTTCAAATGGAATGCTCCAGTCAGGAGGCTGGATGATGGGAGCGGTAATGAGTGCTTTCTTGAGAGTGTGAAAGGCTGCATAGCACTCTTCATCGAAAAAGAAAGGGGCGTCCTTGGCTAAGAGATTGGTCAAAGGCCTGGAGATCTGGGAGAAGTTTTTGATGAAACGCCTATAGAATCCGGCATGACCAAGGAAACTACGGATCCCCTTAACCTTGGTGGGAGGTGGAAGTTTCTCAATGACATCTATCTTCGCTCTGTCTACTTCGATTCCACGTTCCGACACCCTATGTCCTAAGACAATCCCTTCTCTCACCATGAAGTGGCACTTTTCCCAGTTTAGGACGAGGTGCTTTTCTTGGCATCTCTGGAGGACCTTGTCTAGATTTTTCAGACACTCAGTAAAGGTCTTCCCATAAACTGAGAAATCATCCACGAACACTTCCATAATCTCTTCGATCATATCAGAGAAGATGGACATCATGCAACGTTGAAAAGAGGCGGGTGCGTTACATAGCCCGAAGGACATCTGCCGATAGGCATACATCCCATAGGGGCATGTGAACGTGGTTTTACTCTGGTCGTCTGGATGGATTGGAATTTGATGATATCCAGAGTAACCATCAAGGAAGCAGAAGAAAGAGTGTTTTGCTAGCCGTTCAAGTATCTCGTCTATGAATGGAAGGGGAAATGGTCTTTCTTGGTGGCCTTGTTGAGTCGACGATAGTCGATACACATACGCCAACCAGTGACGGTGCGCTGCGGGATAAGATCATTTTTATGATTGCGCACAACCGTCATTCCTCCCTTCTTAGGAACAACTTGAACAGGACTAACCCATTAACTATTAGGGACGGGATAAATGATCCCTGCGTGAAGGAGTTTGAGAACTTCCTTTTTCAAAACCTCCCTTATGGCATTGTTCAACCGTCTTTGAGGTTCCTGAGACGTTGTCGCTTCAGAATTGATTGGGATACGATGGGTACAGAGGTTAGGATTGATCCCTTTCAGATCTTGGAGTGAATATCCTAAGACCGCTCGATTCTTCTCTAGGATAGTGAGCAGTTGTTGGGTTTCTAGGTCGGATAGCTTGTCACTAATAATCACTGGAGTTTGCTTGTCCCTGAGGAGAAAAGTGTACTTTAATTCAGGAGGAAGAGGTTTCAGCTCGATTGGAGATGGTTTTGGAGTTTCAATTGGATTGAGCTTGATTGGAGGTTGAGTTTCCTCTTAAGATAGCCTGCATAGTGTAAATCTATCATGATAGCCTTGCTCAAGGTCACGAGCGGCCTGGATCCTTTTTGATTAGAAGATGATGTTTATTTATGCTTAATGTCACTTATACTTTATTAATTGGGTTGCAACTGAGTTCTATTCACTTGTAGTAACTTGGATAATGTTAAAATGAACCAACTAAAAATGCTAGTGCAGTTCAGCGGTGTGTAGCCTTACTTTGAGCCTTCATGCACCCGTGCTATACTTGCTAAGTAAATGTTTTACATACACTTGTCATTTATTCAACAAAATCCCGGATGGGTAATAGATTGGGCTATGCATGAGTCTGTTGCTGAGTTTCTAAAAGATCTGTCGTACTACTGAGTTGCGTTCTCCCGGTCAGAGTCCCTGTGGATTGCGGCTTCGCTTAGTTGAGAGTTATTAGTCTTCCGCTGTATTGGTTAGTTTATTTATGTTAATCTCTGATGTAAAACTCTATTTATTCAAGCATATGTTCTCTATTTATCAAATTTGTTTGCTATATGTGTACTATGACTTCCTGGGCACACATATGGCCGCATTCGGGTTTCTGTGTAAATCCGGGTGTGACAGGATCAGACGGAAACAGACCTCTGGTTGAGGCTCGGAGCCGAAGGCCACCTTCTGGGGAGCTCTATGGATGATGTGGAGTCTCAGCTCTCCCAGGCCCTGCTGGCTATCCAGGGTGTTCGGGACAAGGCGTGCAGGACCCTTCCTTCAATTGCAGGAGAAAGTTACTGACCTGCAATTTCTCCGTTCTTGATTTGATGTCTTGTCATCTGCTTGTCTTCGACCTTTTTTCTTCCTTTCTTCCCAGGAGATCAAGGAGATGTCCGCTGGGAAGTCAAGATTTCTCTGGGAAGAGTACGCCCGCCGTCAGCACGAGGCCCGAGCAAAACTCCAGGAGGAAGAAGTGCGACGCCGGGTGGAGGAGGCTGAACGCCGCATCCAAGAAGATGCAGCGAGGGTGATTGCCCACGTCTAGGATGATGCAGAGGCTGAGGTTGCGGCCATCCACCAGACGGCATCACAGGAGGCTGCTTCCATTCGAGAAAATGCCCAAGCAGAGCTGGTGGCCGCCTAGGCCAACATTGCGGGAGAGTCGGCAAGCTTGCGGGCTGCTGCAGCTGATGCTAAGTGTTGAAGGCTGACCTGGTGGAAGCCCGCAAAGACACTTGCAGAGCCCGGAGCGCCTTAGAGGAGGAGCAAAGATCTCAGGAGGCCGCCCAATCCGCTCAAGCGTCCGCCGAAAAGGCCATTGAGGAAGCGCGGCAACTATTGGCGACTGAGCAGAGTGCTCGGAAGGCCGCCCAATCCGCTTGGGCGACCGCCGAGACGTTTGTTGAAGGGGCCCAGAAGTAGCTGGCTCTGGCGGCGCAAGCCAGGGATGATGCCAAGTTGGTTGCTCGTGAGGCTTCAGAGGCCTACGAGGTGCAGCTCAAGCAATATGATGGTGAGCCTTTCCTTTTTTATCTTCAGTGCAGACTTTTCCGACCAAGCCTTTGCTTAGCATTTTGTCTTCTGACTCTTGACATCTTGTCTTCCGCGGACTAGGCTCGGGAGAAGAGTGAGCTCCAATTCATGCTTGAGGAGTCCGAGCAGGTGCACCGCAACTTAGCAGCACACTTGGAAGAGGCTCGGCGTGCTAAGCTAGGTAAGCTTGTCCCGACCCCTTCTATAATTTTTTCTTCCCGAGAAATTCCGCTGATCTTCAAATCCTTGCATGATTCGCTCGTGCAGGTTCCAATCAGGAGCTCGAGAGAGGAAAAGAAGATCTCGACCAGAGCTCTGAGTAGTTGGCGAAGATGCTGTCGGAACACGATCTGGCACAGGATGACTTGGATCACCTTAAGGCGGTAGTGCAGGCGGTGATTGGGGAGGTGTTCGGGACTTCCCCAAGTTCAAGTCTTCCCATGAATCGCTTGTCTGAAGTTCCGGCAAGATTGATGAGTTGGTGTACCACTGCGTGCTGTTTGGGGCAAGCACCGTCTTGACATCGGTAAGATCCCACTATCCTGATCTCGATCTTCAGATGATCTGTAGCGGGTATGCCCCTGATTGGGATGAGAATGCCTTATTGGAGCTTGGTGCTCGGCTCCGACCACTTGCTGAGGGAGTAGAAGAGCAGGTGACTCCAGATTGGGTGAAGGCCGCTCATCAGTCAATTCAGTCAGCTCAGGCAGCCCTGGAGCTTCATGAGTCCGTGGATGGGATGACGAGCGAGATCACCCAGGTCGGGGCTCAATCCCTCATCGAAACGGATGAGACAACGGAACCCTCGGAGGTTCCTCCCACGTCGGAGGTTCCTCCCCCAAGGAGAGATCCCCAAGCAGTCCCCCAGAAGAACGGCAGCTGAGCTGGAGGATACAGCAGCTATTGAGACCCAGGAGGTAGCCCCTGAGTCCATGATAGTAGTGCCAGTTGAGGCTGGGGGCAGGTCCGTTGAAGAACAAGATCCCACTGCCTAGGCCTGTCATCCTCAGGAATTTTGTACCTGCATTTCAGATGTTCAAGACTACAAACTTTTATGTAATAATGAATTCTTAGTAAGCAAGGAAACTTTTGGTTGATTGCATTCCTAAGACGTGCTTCCTCTTACTTGCCATTTTTAGCATCCGAGCGCTAAGAGATTTTGAGTCCCTCTTAACCTGCTCTCACTAATTCATAGTGTAGCCATAGAGTGTAGGTTCACCCTGCTCGACTCAATCAGGCATAGCCTTAGGTCTGAGCTCAAGGTCAGAGTTGTCAAAAAGTTCTTTGGGTGGACACATGAACAGACAAGCAAAGAAAAGGAAGAAATTTTTGCGCTCGTGTTGGCGGTCGTTATGGCACGTTTTCGACCACCAATACTCGGGAATAAAAGAGGTTATATGTGACATTCCTTGCATCTAGGTTTATATCTAATAAAGTTCTATGAGTTTTGGTGTGTTTCACTTGTGCAGATACAATAACAAGAAATATGTGCTATAGGGGTGGGAATTGAACGATTCGGCTGAACGACACGATTCGGCCGGTTACCCTCCCCTTAGCCGTACATGACACGAAGCACAACCGGGAGGCCGTCCACATCAGCGATGACCGAGTGACGACCGTGTGAGCCACTGGACTATTGCCACATCATTTCTGCGCCAAACCAACATGAAATACAACAAGACAACATGGTCCAGGGGGTCCACGAGCAAGAGGCGGTGAATGGGGACAGGCCTGGGCTACAGGCCTAGTTCGGCCGAACCCACAGCCTTCGGCCGAACCGCCCCCAGCACTGGAAACTGAATCCAGGAGAAGATCTGAGCCACAGGAGTAAAAGGCGGTGGATCCAAGGGTTCGGCCGAACCGATCTGGTTCGGCCGAACCCGTGTAATTCGCCCGAATCAGCAGGAACCGTCTCCCAGCTCCCTTGGCCGGAACTCCACCCAACCACCTTCAGACCACTATAAATTGGACAGTCCAAGCCCCGACTGAACACACACTCAAGCCAAGGAGCTCTCTTTCCACTTGTTCTAGTAGAGTTAGGATAGTTTAGTTGGGAGTTAGTGTTTAGTCGAGCTGTGCCTCGGAGGTTCCGGAGTCGTCTTTAAAAGCTCTGGTATTAGCTCTTGTTTCTTTTCCTTTTCTTTGTGTAACACTTTGAGTTATCAATATATTTATCATTGTCATCTTGTCTGAGTTATTTCTACCATGCTTCTACTTTATTATAGTTGCAAGTATTTCATGTTTAGACTATAGTGAGTTGTAGTTATAGTTCTTCTAGTTCTTGTTTAAGTCTTTGTCTTGACTGGTTCTTCGATCTCGCTTAGTGCTTTGTAACACCCAAAAATAACATATTTAAAATTTTTAGTAATTTATTGGCTTTTATTTTAATTTTTCATAATTTATATAGGTTAAATAAATTATTTATGAATATTAAAATCAAATATAAGTTGTAGAAATATTTTTTTTGCATTCATGCTGCTGCACTATGTTTTGTTTGACAATAAATTAAATTGGAATTTAAATTCGAATTTAATTTGCTTTTGTTTGAATCCTAGAAAAGTTATTTTAGCCCGAGTCCACTTTTGCTTCCTAGACTCCTCCCTTGGCTCGCTTACACCCCCTCTACTCTCTTCCCGAGCCGGCCCAGCACTTTCCCCTTCGCCCCGGCCCACTCGCGCGCTCGCAATCTGCTCAGCCCAGCAAGCCAGCACCCCTCCGCTCAGTCTCTCTCTCCCACTCACTGACAGCCGGGCCCCGCCCGTCAGCTCTTCCTTCTACCTCTCGCCCGAGCCTTCCTCTCTCCCTTGCGCGATCAACGCCGATCCGCCCGGCCGTCCTGGCCCGCTCCGCGCCCTGTGGGCCCTGACCGCGCTCCCCTGCCCCCTTCTTGGCCCGCGCATGCACGACAAGTCCCTCCCCGCATGGGAAAGGGATCGCCGGCCGCCACCATCCGACCCCCGTGGCTCACATGCCAAGGATCGCCCCCCCTGGCCTATATAAGCCGGCCCCCGTGCCCTGGCACTTCACCAACCCCACTCGAGCCCCCAGCTTTTCCCCTCCGAGCAGCACCGCCGCCTCTCCCCCTAAGCCAAGCGTCGCCGCTCACTGATCTTCACTATCGGGCGCCGTCGTACCTCCATTGTCGACAAGACCACGCTAGGTGAGACCGCCTTCCCCTCCCGATGCTATAGGAACAAACCTCGTCGGTTTTCATGCCCCGTAGCCCGAGATCGGCTTTCACCGGCGAGCTTCGCCACGGTTCATCGCCGGTAGCCACCTCCGCCGCAAATCCATCATCAAGACCCCCCTAGTTGAACTCGCCTTGGTCCCAGCTTACTCCCCGACGAGGTCCCGTCCCGATTGGAGGCCGGCAGGTTGACTTCGAGCTTGCTCCGGCAATGCGCCGCCGCGAGCGCTGGTAGCGCCGCCACCTCCCGCGTCGCCGGCCGGCAACCCCCGCCCGATCTGATCTGGACCGCCTGATTCACATCCGACGGCCCACAGAACCTCACTTCCCGAGTCAAAGTCCCCCTTTACCGGTCAGCCTTGGCCATTTTCTAAAAGTGCCCCTCCACTAAGTGAAATCAACCCGCGGTCCATCCCCTGTTGAAAAATATTTACAGTTAGGTTATGTTTTCTTCGTTTAGCCCCCTGAGCTTTTAAATAATAGAACCCGCCGTCCTTTAGGGTTAGTTTTACGCGTAGGCCCTCGGGTTTTAACACGTAATTACGTATAGGTCCTCAGTTTTCTTCAAATAAGCCCCTGGAAACTTTTAAAACTTGCTAGTAGGTCCATAGAACTTAGAAACTCATATCTTTTCCGTTCTACCTCCGATTTAGGTGATTTTTGCGCTCATGTGTTCGTAGTGAAGCGTAGATTATTTCTAAAAGCTTTATTTGTACTGTTTACATTGTTTGGTGTACTGTTCTAATAGATTATTATTTGTTTGCATGTATTGGTTTGCGTGGGTGTTTGTGTGGTGATTCGTGTCCAGTCGGTGAGCCTTTCGCGTTGGACTTCGAGTATGAGGAGGACTTCCTGGGACAGGACTTACAGTAGCAGCAGCAGCCACCTTTTGAGGAAGGAAAGTTATAGCACAGACATTCTTTGCTACCTACTCACCTTGTATTAAATTATTTCATAAATGCATGTGCCTAATTTGATGTACCATTAAGGTTGTACCTAGTTTTGAATATCCTATCCTTGTTTACCTTAGGTTTATGCATATGGGTAGATTTTTGCTATGCACAGCTACTATCACCATTATTTAACTATTAATATTGACTTAATGGTCCACTTCAACATTAATGATAAAACATGCTTTTTTAGCAACATTGTTTAGGGAGCTAGAGCATGTGCTTCGTGCTTTGCTCTAGAATCTCTCCATAAGGTCCGGTTCTTAAAGCGGCAACCCAGGAGCCTGTCGCCACCGCTAGAACTATTATCGCTCTAGTCTTGGTTAAGTAGCTTGTACGTCTCTAGCTAGCCAGTGGTTACCGGTGGGGCCGACAGCGTTATGGGAAGCAAGGCATGGGGTGTTTCTTGATTCCACCGAGGACGGTAGCCCCGTCGGTTAGGTCTCGTTAGACCCAGTCCCGTGTTGGGAGTGCCTGCGACGGGGAACTCCGCACATTGTGCATTGTTGGGTGCGATGCCCGCGCTCTGGACGCCATCGACCCCCATATGGTGTGACTCCGTAGGCATACGTCGATCTCGGTGCCTAGAGTATCACCACCTTATTGTACCTTGGCGGCCACTGTCTTGTTAGGGTGTCTTGTGAAAAACCTCGTAGCGTCCCTATGCAATCACACCTCGGAATTGTTGATGTGCGTGGTTGGGTGCAAAGTTCTTTCGAACTTTTACGCGACTGGTGGGTAAAGGGTGAAACCTCTGCAGAGTGTAAAATCTATCATGATAGCCTTGCTCAGGGTCACGAGCGGCCTGGATCCTTTTTTATTAGAAGATGATGTTTATTTATGTTTAATGTCACTTATACTTTATTAATTGGGCTACAACCGGGATTTATTCATTTGTAGTAACTTGGGTAATGTTAAAATGAACCAACTAAAAATGCTAATGCAGTTAAGCCGTGTCTAGCCTATTTTGAGCCTTCATACCCGTGCTATACTTGCTAAGTAATTGTTTACTTACACTTGCTATTTTATTCAACAAAATCCGGATGGGTAAATAGATTGGGCTGGGCATGAGTCTGCTGCTTAGTTTCCTGAAGATTTACCGTACTACTGAGTTGTGATCTCCCAGTCAGAGTCCCTGTGGATTGCGTCTCCATTAGTTGAGAGTTTTATTAGTCTTCCGCTGTTATTGTTTAGATCATTTATGAGGCACTATGATGTAAACATTTTATTTAATGAAGAATTTATTCCAGCATATGTTCTCTGTTTATCATATTTGTTCGCTATATGTGTACTATGACTTCCTGGGCACACATATGGCCGCATTCGGGTTTTTGTGAAAATCCGGGTGACACATTGGTATCAGAGCCGTGCTGACTATAGGATCGCAGCCTAGTTAGAACAGTTGACAAATCTTAGGAGACCACCATGATTATGTCTTATATGTCGTCTAGATTCACTTTTTCAAAACTTAAATCTAGTCGAGTCTTGTGTGAATCATGTCTTTAGGTGCTTGAAATTATTGTGATTATGCTTATGATTGATTTGGATTTTTGTAATGATTGTGATGGGCATAGACGCAAGTCTACTACCATCTAGATGCAGGACTAAGGTTTAAGGACTTTAGTGATTAAATAGAGGGGGGTATTCATTTATCTTGCTCGTTTTCTATTTAAACCCTCCATCATGACAAATTGATAAACCTCTGAAGCCATCGGAGTTTTTATTGGAATTATTTATTGATGATAGATGGTGAACACAAGGAGCAACCCCGGTGCCAGCGGACTGCCACCACCACCTCCCACCATTGAGAAGATGATGCTCACGCAGACCCAGCTAATGCAGCAGATGGCTCAGACAATGGCGATGATGCAGCAGAACCACCAGAATCCGCCACAGCACAACATGCCGCCCCGTGACAAGAGGGGTGAATTCCTGAAGGGACGTCCTCCTACCGTCAGCAAGGCCACCGACCCCCTGCAGGCGGATGATTGGCTCAAGGCGGTGGAGAGACAGCTAGACATCGCCCAGTGCAACGACCGGGAGAAGGTGATGTACACCAGAGGACAGCTCCAGGGACCGGCATTGGACTGGTGGGACTCGTACCAGTACGCTCACATCGACCGTACTCAGATCACCTGGCAGGAGTTCCGCAGCAACTTGAAGAAGAAGGAGTTCCGCAGCAGCTTGAAGAAGCAGGAGTTCCGCTCCCACCACGTGCCAGAAGCTCTGATGACCTTGAAGAAGGAGTTCTTGGCCTTGAAGCAAGAAGGGATGAGTGTCACCACTTACTGTGACAAGTTCATCGAGGTTGCCCGCTATGCTCCAGAAGATGTGAACACCGACAAGAAGAAGCAGTCCAGGTTCCGTGATGGCTTGCAGGATGCACTACACTACCAGCCGATGTGCACCAGGTTCCCCAACTTCCAGGAACTGGTGGACGGTGCTTTGATGCTGGAACACAAGCGCTGTGAGATGGAAGAGAAGAAGAGGAAGTTCCAGGGCCAGCAGATCGGGAGCAGCAGTCGCCCCCGTTTCGTTCCTCCTCAGGACAGTCAGCAGATTGGGAGCCAGCAGCGCTTCCAGAGTCAGCAGGGCCCGTTCAATCATGGCCAGCACCAGCAGTGCCCCCAGTACCCCCAGGCACCACAGCAGCAGCGTCCTTAGAACCAGCTACAGAATGCTCCAGCTCAGCGCAACCCGGTACAACAAGGCCCCGTTCAACGCCCCAACCCCGTCAACAACACGCCAGTGGCCCCCATAGTGTGCTATCACTGTGGAGAGCAGGGGCACTATGCCAATGTCTGCCCCAAGAAGGTCCAGAACGGCAACCAGCAGGCCGGACAACAGCAGGCCAACCGGGAACCCCAGAACCCCGCCAGAGGCAAGGTCAACCACACTGGGGCGGAGACTGTTGAGGGAGCTACTGATGTTGTAGTGGGTACGTTCCCTGTCAACTCCACCCCTGCGACTATTTTGTTCGATTCTGGAGCTTCGCATGCTTTCATATTTGCTGCATTTGTGAAAAAGAACTTAGTGGAATTACTGCCCATGAAGAATGCTATGGTAGTTAGCTCACCAGGAGGGGAACAACGCGCCACTTTACGCTGTCCCCGTGTTACTGTCACCATAAGGGGGTAGACTTCGAGGCACACCCGATCGTCCTGGAGTCTATTGGTTTCGACATGATTCTGGGTATGAGTTGGCTAGACAGATATGATGCAGTGATCCAGTGCACCAGGAGGACTGTACAACTGACGGCAACATCCGGAGATAAGGTGGAGTACAAGGCAGCCAGTCCATTGGAGCATAATCAAGTCAATCAAGTGGATGGTGCAGCTCCCGCCGACATCAGGGTGGTGAGCGAGTTCCCGGATGTGTTTCCTGAGGAATTGCTAGGTATGCCCCCGGAACATGAAGTTGAATTCATTATTGAACTAAAACCTGGCACTGCACCTATAGCTAAAAGGCCATATAGAACGGGAGTGAAGGAGCTAGAGAAACGGAAGGAAGAATTAAGCTCCTTGCTAGCCAAGGGGTATATTCGTCCTAGTGTTTCACCATGGGGAGCACCAGTACTGTTCGTGGACAAGAAGGATGGGACACAGAGGATGTGTGTGGACTATCGAGCCCTCAATGAAGTGACCGTCAAGAACAAGTACCCGCTGCCAAGGATTGATGATTTGTTTGATCAGCTGAAGGGAGCTTGTGTGTTCTCCAATAAAAACCTTCGATCGGGTTATCATCAGATGAGGATCCGGTCATCGGACATACCCAAGACGGCTTTCACTACTCGGTATGGGTTGTACGAGTTCACGGTTATGTCCTTTGGACTGACCAATGCTCCTGCATACTTCATGTACTTGATGAATAGTGTCTTCATGGACTACCTTGACAAGTTCGTGGTGGTGTTCATTGATGACATACTGGTCTTCTCCAAGAACGAAGATGAACATGAAGATCACTTGAGGATGGTGATGCAGAGACTCCGGGAACATCAGCTATATGCCAAGTTGAGCAAATGTGAGTTCTGGTTGAAGGAAGTGGCATTCTTGGGACATGTGTTGTCCAATGGAGGAGTAGTAGTTGATCCGAAGAAGGTTAATGATGTGCTGAGTTGGAACCCGCCTCGGGATGTCAGCGAGATAGGGAGTTTACTTGGAATGGCTAGATATTATCGGCGTTTCGTTGAAGGATTCTCCAAGATTGCTAAACCCATGACGGCATTATTGGAGAAAAATGCCAAGTTCATCTGGACAGAAGAGTGCCAAACCAGCTTCGAAGAGTTGAAGAAGAGGCTGACAACAGCACATGTGCTGATATTGCCCGACATAGCCAAGAGCTTCTCCATCTACTACGATGCATCCCGTCTAGGAATGGGGTGTGTACTCATGCAGGAAGGCAGAGTCGTGGCATATGCATCAAGATAGTTGAGGAAGCATGAGTAGAACTATCCGACACATGATCTGGAGTTTTCAGATGTGGTGCATGCTTTGAAGATTTGGAGACATTACCTGATTGGGCACAAGTGTGACATCTACACTGATCACAAGAGCCTGAAGTATGTCTTCACTCAGTCTTGGAGAAACGGAAGGAAGAATTAAGCTCCTTGCTAGCCAAGGGGTATATTCGTCCTAGTGTTTCACCATGGGGAGCACCAGTACTGTTCGTGGACAAGAAGGATGGGACATAGAGGATGTGTGTGGACTATCGAGCCCTCAATGAAGTGACCGTCAAGAACAAGTACCCGCTGTCAAGGATTGATGATTTGTTTGATCAGCTGAAGGGAGCTTGTGTGTTCTCCAAGATAGACCTTCGATCGGGTTATCATCAAATGAGGATCCGGTCATCGGACATACCCAAGACGGCTTTCACTACTCGGTATGGGTTGTACGAGTTCACGGTTATGTCCTTTGGACTGACCAATGCTCCTGCATACTTCATGTACTCGATGAATAGTGTCTTCATGGACTACCTTGACAAGTTCGTGGTGGTGTTCATCGATGACATACTGGTCTTCTCCAAGAACGAAGTGGAACATGAGGATCACTTGAGGATGGTGATGCAGAGACTCCGGGAACATTAGCTATATGCCAAGTTGAGCAAATGTGAGTTCTGGTTGAAGGAAGTGGCATTCTTGGGACATGTGCTGTCCAATGGAGGAGTAGCAGTTGATCTGAAGAAGGTTAATGATGTGCTGAGTTGCAACCCGCCTCGGGATGTCAGCGAGATAGGGAGTTTCCTTGGAATGGCCGAATATTATCGGCGTTTCGTTGAAGGATTCTCCAAGATTGCTAAACCCACGACGGCGTTATTGGAGAAAAATGCCAAGTTCATCTGGACAGAAGAGTGCCAAACCAGCTTCGAAGAGTTGAAGAAGAGGCTGACAACAGCACATGTGCTGATATTGCCCGACATAGCCAAGAGCTTCTCCATCTACTACGATGCATCCCGTCTAGGACTAGGGTGTGTACTCACGCAGGAAGGCGGAGTCGTGGCATATGCATCAAGACAGTTGCGGTAGCATGAGCAGAACTATCCGACACATGATGTGGAGTTGGCAGCTGTGGTGCATGCTTTGAAGATTTGGAGGCATTACCTGATTGGGCACAAGTGTGACATCTACACTGATCCCAAGAGCCTGAAGTATGTCTTCACTCAGTCAGAGCTGAATATGAGGCAACGCCGATGGTTGGAGTTGATCAAGGACTATGATCTGGAGATCCATTACCACCCTGGCAAGGCTAACTTGGTGGCAGATGCTCTGAGCCAGAGAAGCTATGTGAAAAAGATCACCGGCCATTGCTTGCTTGAAGAACTCAGTCGGGAATTTTAGAAGATGAGTTTGGGGTTCGTGACCCGCATCACAGAGATGACGGTAGAACTGACTCTTGAATAGGAGATCCAGAAAGGATAGCTTGGTGATGAAAAGACCAAGGAAATTGTGGAGAATGTTGCCCTAGGAAAGGCCCCTGGATTCCGAGTTGATGAACAGGGAACCTTGTGGCACGGGAAGAGGATATGTGTGTGTTGGCGGTCGTTACAGCCCAAATCCGACCACCAATACTCGGGAATAAACGAGGTTATATGCAACATTCCATGTACTTAGGTTTTATTTCTAATAAAGTTCCACGAGTTTTGGTGAGTGACACTTGTGCAGGTACAACTACAACAAATACGTGCTATTGGGGCCGAAAATGACCGAATCGGCAACTTGGTGGATGACGTCACCAATCTGGGGCAACAAACACACCCCGGCCAGGTGGAGGCGATCCAGGCCATCCAGAGGCAGAGGCGGTGGAACAGAGGGCAGCCGAGCCCCCGAGCCAGTTCGGCCGAACTGCCCACCGCCTCACAACCACCTCTAGGGGCTCATCCTGGCCACTCAGGACCAAAGGCGGTGCATCTGACGGTTCGGCCGAACCAGGGAGTTCGGCCGAACCAGTCAGTTCGCCCGAAGTCCCAGGGGGTACCCCCCTGGCCCCCCTTGGCCGTTACTCCATCCAACCGACCTTCTCAAGCTATTTAAGCAGTGGCATACCCCTGGTTCACACACACACCAAGTCAAGGAGCTCATTTCCACTTTCATTCTAGTAGAGTTAGGATAGTTTAGTTGGGAGTTAGAGTTGAGTCGAGCTGTGCCTCGGAGGTTCCGGAGTCATCTTCAGAAGCTCTGGTAATAGCTCTTGTATCTTTTACCTTTTCCTTTTGCAAGACTTTGAGTATCAATATAGTTATCTTTATCACTTTGCCTTTGTCATTTATATCTTGCTTCTACTTTATCCTAGTTGCAGCATATATCTTGTTCAGACTATAGTCAGTTATAGTTCTAGTGCTTGTAGTCTTGTTTAAGTCATTGTCGTGGCTGGTTCTTCGATCTTGCTTGATACTGGAGGTGAATTGTCACCAAGAGTATTGACAAGGTTGCTTGCTCTTACTAGCAGAGTAAGTAGTCGTTGCCTAGTGTAGGAGTGGTTCCTAGACTAGTCGGTGGCCTTAGTTTATTCCCGTCGCAATGGAGGTGGTAGCCGGGAGGTGGTGACAGCCCTTTCGGTCTTCGTAGCCCATCACGTTAGTTCCGGTCCGTAGGATCCCCTAGTGGGGAAATAGTGGCACCCCTTCTCATCCCTTTCTGCGTGTCCACCGGTTCCCTTGTCCCGATGCTAAGACATTAGAGTTATCCCAGATCTCCTAGTGCTGGCTCTATAGCCGCTGTATCTCTAAGCTAGAGTGACATAGGTAGATAAAGTATCCAGGAGTCCTCTATCTCTTCTCGTTGTCCTCCCAGCTATCTATCTCTTCTCTCCCTTACCTGAGTATCCCTTGAGCTGTGTGTCCGGTATATCCACTCCTATCCAATACTGTTATCCCCTGTCTTGTCTAGTCGTGTACCCTTCTCTGATAGTCTCAAATATCTGTTCACTAGTAATTTTGCCAAAGCTTCCCTGCGGAAATATAAATTACGATACCTCGGGATACTCCCAGGTGAAGTGCTACAGCGGTGATTCTGTGCGCTTGCAGAATATTTCTATATTTTACTAAGCCATAAGGAAAACCACTGAAACACTCCTTACCCCAGTACCAGGATTCTCAATTCTGATATTGGATCGTAAGAAGGGCCAACAAGCATTTCTGGCGCCGTTGCCGGGGAAGTCTTTGGCTAGATTATTTTTGAACTTTTATCTTGAGCTATCTTAGTTGAGTACCGCTACTCAAGTGGGTTTATCCTTGCCCTGTTCGTTGGTCCTTGTGGAGCAGAGCAGTGCATGACTGGTTTCCAACTACCGTCAAACTTCCAAGAAAATCCGGAGTCATTTGTGAGGAAAGTACGACCCCGTGTTGTACCTCCTCAGAAGCAACTCCTTCCGACGAACCCAGTCCTTCCCGTCGTTGACCAGGCTACATCGAGGATGGCAACCAAGACGATCCGTGAGTTCTCCGCTCCATCGAGCGAGAACGTACATATCGGACCAGCTCCGCCAGTCGGAGATGGTAGCTTCGAGCTGAAGCCAGCCCTCATCAACATAGTACAGGCTAGCCCATTCTGTGGCAAGCCACATGAAGATGCCAATGCTCATCTCCAGCATTTCCTAGAGATTTGCAACACCTTCACCATCAGCGGAGTAAGTATCGATGCCATTCGCCTTCGTTTATTTCCATTCTCATTATTAGGCAAGGCGAAACAATGGTTTTATGCTAACCGCGAAGCAATAGAAACTTGGGATAAATGCACTAGCGCTTTCTTGCTAAAATTCTTTCCGGTTGGGAAAACCAACGCCCTCCAGAATAAAATAGCTAGTTTCCAGCAGTTAAAAGATGAAACAGTCCCGGAGGCATGGGATCGCCTCCAGGACTATATTTCTGCTTGTCCTCACCATGGTATGCAAAGTTGGTTCATAATCCAAACTTTCTATCACAGGCTGAGAAATTCTGCCCGTGAGTACCTGGATGCTGCTGCTGGAGGCTCGTTCTTCTCTCTTGAGGAGAGTCGTGCGAAGGCCCTCATAGAGAAGATGGTCGAGAACCAAGGTTGGTCCGACGACCGGACTCAACCAAAGACCCGAGGAGTTCACCAAGTTGAAGCTCTGGACATGCTCGCTGCCAAGATGGACCTCCTGATGAAGAAATGGTGCAAGCCATGGACGCTCGCATGACCTGCGAAGTCTGTGGCAACACTGGCCATTCGGGGAATGACTGCCCCGAAACGCGAGAAGATGCCCACTACGTCAACAACTCCAACAACAATGGGCACCGACCGAACAACTACGGCAACCAAGGCTGGAATCCACGCCCAAACCTCCCTTTTGAGAGGCCTCAACAAGGTAACAATTTCAATTCCAGCAATTTCAATAATCAGCCGTCTCTTAGAGATCTTGTGTTTGGCCAGATGAAAATAACTGAAAACATCAATAAAAAGCTTGCTGCTAATGATAAAACACTGGAAAGCATAGACTCTAGGATGGAATCATTTTCTTCTGCTATGAAAAGTCAACTGAGCTTTAATAAAATGATAGAAACTCAAATTGCTCAGTTAGCTGTTTCGTTGCCCTCACCCGTAGCGGGGAAATTCTCTGGGCAACCAGACAATTGCCCCCGTGAAATGGTTAAAGCGGTCACCACGAGAGGGGGTAAGACCACTCGGGACCCGCCATATCCTGACAGTGCAGGTAAAAAGGCAGCCACTACAGAAAGAGGAGGCCGCAGCAGAACCACAGAAGACAAGTCCGCAGAAGGAAGCAAGGGCGGCCCCTCATGAATTTTACGAACCAAATATGCTGCCATTCCCCAGAAGATGCCATAAACCAACGGTGGATGAACAATTCAGCAAATTTGTTGAGGTAATTCGAAAGTTATATGTCAATATCCCATTGCTTGAAGCTATGCAGGTTCCCACATATGCCAAGTATCTGAAGGACATCCTCAACAACAAAAGGGCTCTACCAACCACCGAGGTAATTAAACTAACCGAAGCATGTAGTGCAGCTATCTTGAACAATCTTCCAGAAAAGAAGAAGGATCCAGGATGCCCTACCATCGCATGTTCGATCGGGGAGCAGCACTTCAACCATGCCCTGTGCGATCTTGGAGCAAGCGTCAGCGTCATGCCCAAGGTAGTGTTTGACAAACTAAACTACTCTTCTTTGTCCCCTACAACCATGTATTTGCAGCTAGCGGATCAATCGATTCGCTATCCCACGGGAATAGCCGAAGATATTCCGGTGAAAATCCGGGAATTCTTCGTACCCGTGGACTTCGTGGTGCTCGATATGGAGGTCGACACGAAGACACCTCTCATCCTCGGGAGGCCATTTCTAAGCACCGCCAATGCAAACATCGACGTAGGAGCCGGAGAAATCAGCCTGAACATCAACGGCAAAGAAGAAAAGTTCGCGTTCAAGCCCAGGGTGGAGAAATGCTCTCAGGTATGCACTGATTTGATTCAAAATTCCAATAACCTGGAGCAGGTCAACGTGGTTGCATCCGAACCACGATCTTCGGAGACACCAATCCCACCAACACCGAAGAAGAAGAACAAGAAAATGTGGCGGAAGAAGGTTGCATCATCCGAGTCATCCACTCCGGGACCGGACGATGACAAGAACAACTGAAGACAGGAGAAGTCCCGCTCATGGACTTAAAAGCTGAGAGCTCGCCGCGAGGAAAACCGGTATGTATCCCATATTTCCCTTCCAATTTTTAAATTTCCAATTGCATTTGCATGTTTCCCTTTTCAAAATAATGAACCACTTGAGTAATTAATTTGAGAGAGTAGAAAGTTTTGCAAGCTTGGTTTAAATAATTGGACACATGCTGAAAATTTTAACTAGGATGGATGTAATTGGTAATCCTTATCATTTTCATCCCTTCTAGAACATCTCCAATTATTTACCATCACCACCAACCAGCAACAAACATGTCTACCCCACTAAAAATGGCTGCACACTCACCAATTATCACAAACATGGCAGCATGGGGGTGACTCCACTAACTTCCACTTTGGTCATGTCACATTTCCATCTTACCTACCACTAAAATCCACTAAAAATGTCCTTGGGAATTGATGGCCACACAAACTTGGAGTGGAAACAAAGGCATGTGACTGCTGCACTCACATGGGAGTGCCCTGGCCACCAGGCCTGGTTCGGGCGAACCAGAGCCTTCGGGCGAACTGGCCAAAGCCCTCCCCTCGGCCTATAAATTGCTGGCCAAGCTTCCTTGCTTCCTTGCACCATTCACACACTCTTACATTCTGAAAATTCTACTAGGAAGCTATCTCTCCCTCTCAAGTTCTTTGCTCTAGTGCTTGCTCAAGATCTTCCCAAGTTCTTGCTCAAGTTTTGGTTCACTTGCATCACTAGAAAATCCCAAAAATATTTTGCTCTTGTTGTGATCTTGTGCTGATTTCTGGATGATTTTGTGGTGGTCACCGACACCCACAAGAACGACTAACCTTTTGTGGTGGTTTTCATCCCCGCAAGAACGACTAACTATCTCGAACGACTGACTTGATTTTCTTGTGCTAACCATATATATTCAGTCCTTCGGGTAGTTGTCGTTGCACTAACTGTTTGCAGGAATCATGTCGAAGTTCTTCACTTCGCTCCGTCGTTCCGCCTGGCTAGGCCGATGATCGGACGATGCTGGGAGTTCCCCAGCTCCGTCCCGAGGCTCGAGCCGGATGGACACGGACGAGTACGGAGCAACCGGCTCGGGATGGGGCCATGCCATGCCCCCAGCCAGGCAGCTCCTGAGCGAGAGTGACATCAACCTCAGAACAGAAAGGGAACGGAACACCTTCAACGAGCTTCGGCTGAAGGAGTTCGAGCACACTCGTGTGTTTGAGCAAGATTTGCTCAGGGACACGGGGATGGACGTAGAGTTCACGGAAATTTTCCAGGCCATTGGCTGGGAGAATTTCTGGCACATCAACGAGGAAGGTTCATACCTGCTCACCCTTGAATTTCTCTCGACTTTGGTTTCTGAAACTGGGGGGATTCGTTTTCGGTTCTTCAACCAAGAGTTCTTCTGCTCTTGGAGGGATTTTAGTTCGGGTCTCAGATTTTCAAGTCGTTGTTCATTAGACCCGAACAAAGCACTTAAAAGATTTGACCTGGTGGCATTTTGGAAAAAGATTTTCGGGGGATACCAACTGTCATGCGCCACGCACAAACAGCATTCATAACCCCACTTTGCGTTTCATGCATCATTGGGTGTCTATGACGGTATTCCCCCGGGCAGATTTGCGCCCTGTTAACACCATCGAGTTGCGGGTTCTTTTTGCCATGGTCAAGCAGATTCCCTATTCACCTGTGAAAGACATGGTTGGTCACTAGTTGTCTCATATTTCTCGTACGGGTGGCATGGCGATGACTTCTCTAGTCACTCGCCTCGCTAACCACCTAGGCGTCCTTCAAGGCGCCCAGCTCACGTACATCGAGACAGCGCGTTCCGTCGTGGATGCCGAGCACTTCGTGCAAGCCCACATGATACGGCGGACGCCTGACGCAACGCTGGCAATGATTTACCGTGGCTATACAACTGAAGTGCCTTTGCCTTGTGCAGCACTAAGGTTGTATACCACGCCGAAACTAACTCTTCAGTTGAGGACCGAGTCGGACGAGTCTCCACCTTGGAGAGAGCCCGCTCGGCACAGCGTTGCAGGTGACGGACCCGTCACGAGGGGACGAGCCAGGCGTGATGCTGGGCTCGCCACCTCACAGGAGCCGGAAGATGTACCACAAATGCCGCACCGACACACTTCCGCTTTTGAGGCTACCTACGACATGTACACCGGCGCTGGGACGTCCGGAGCAGGAGGCTCCGGGCAACACCAGGAGCCGAACTACTTCACCTCAGGACGCTGGGACTACGGCCAAGACACGGACTCTGAGTGGTCCGGGAGTCGGTATGGAGGGGGATACGACAGTGCCTCCCAGCCATACTACCCCGGATACTCACAGTCCGCACGCTTCGACTACAGTCGGGAGTTGTCATACATCTCCGACCGAGTCGAGCTCATCGACGACCGTACTCGAGAGATCCAGGACACACTAGCTCGCCATTCTCAGTACCATCAAGAGAATAGCGGGATGGTGGCGTCTATCCAGCACGACGTCCACGAACAAGCAGAACAGCTGAGCCAGTACCTTTCAAGGCTCAACCCCTACCAGTGAAGAGTCCAAGCTTGGGGGAGGACACCCACCAGGTATGTCCCGATTTATCTAGCACTTTGATCATTTAATTTCCCTTTCAGTTCCCTTCATGATAGTTTGCATTCAAAAAAAATGAAAATACCAAAAAATTTTCCCTTAAACAAAATTTCCCTTGAATTAAATAACTCCCAACTATGCATGGAATGAATCATATGCCTCTCACCTTGGAAATGATGAATAGTTGCTCTGTCATTAATTTTGCAAGTACCTTGCTTCAACTAGTTGCTAGATTGTGCTTGAGTTATTCGGCATGAGTAAAAAAGATCCTGAAAACCTTGTGGGAGCTCATGCTTGATTCCAAGTCTAAGTTTTTGTGGGGATTGATATAGTGAGAATTTGGTCAAGTTCTATTCTGCTCTTAGTACGGGGAAAATCACGGAGATTTATGCTTTCAAAATAAAACAAGTTCCTCATTGGTCAAAATACCTACCAGAGCCATATGATAAGCTTAGTTGAAAATTTCTACTCATATGCTGCTTGTTATCTTAGTGAGCTTTGTCAAATTGTTGTGACCTTTGAGTGAAGCTTTCATATTCTTAAAGATTGAGACCCACGTACACACACCACCTCTCACTTGCAATTCCTACACTGGGAGTTAGCAAACATTTTCCATCATCCATCCACAAAAATAAATGCTCCATGTTCTATGATTTCCCTCTACCAATATTCTTGATAGAGACATGGGCTATGTAAAAAGAAAAGCATGCCAAAGAAGCATGGAAAAAATAAGAGAAAAAAGAAAAGCATGCCAAAGAGCATGGAAAAAAGAAAGAGAAAAAGAAAAGCATGCCAAGTGGCATGACAAAAATATGAGAATAAAAGATAGCCCATGTTCTCGAAAATAAATCAAGGAGAGGGAAATTCATCCAAGGAGTTCCACCATATTCCATTTCACCATTCCACCATATTCCATTCCACCATATTCCACTCCATTCATACCCACACACTTGCACGTCTCGATCTTAAGATGTGATTTGTCTCCTCAGAGATCCGGTCTTTGACTTAGCAAAATATAAGGTGCATGCATGCCTTCATCCTTTGTCCCTAAGCCACACAAAAAGCCATATTAGATGTTAGGATGAAAAAGAAGGCACAAGCCTTTGGTGAGGATTCAAATACACTTGAGTGATTGAGTGTGCCAATGAGGAACAATTTGTAGTTTTCAAAACTTATGAAAAAACTCCGAGATGGGATCCTAAAAAGAGTAGAGTGGAATAAAACTGAATTTAAACTGTTCATCCTTTCAACCACCCAAGATAAGGAGATTGCTATAAGCCCCATAGGTAAAGAGGTGATTTGAAACTTTGCCTATGATTCAAGTATTTTTGAAGACTAGTTGTTTATAAAGTTACCTACAAAAGAAATGACATTGTAGCAACTCCTGATCCACCGAGCCTAAGTTTATATCTTTGCTCGAGGACGAGCAAAGAGCTAAGCTTGGGGGAGCTTGTTGGCGGTCGTTACAGCCCAAATCCGACCACCAATACTCGGGAATAAACGAGGTTATATGCAACATTCCACGTACTTAGGTTTTATTTCTAATAAAGTTCCACGAGTTTTTGTGAGTGACACTTGTGCAGGTACAACTACAATAAATACGTGCTATTGGGGCCGAAAATGACCGAATCGGCCGAACGACACGTTCGGCCGGTCAACCCCCTAGCCATGCACGCAGTGAAGTACAACTAGGAGGCCACATGTACAACCAACGATGACAAAGCGCTGACGGGACAAGCAACTTGGCGGATGACGTCACCAATCCGGGGCAACAAACACACCCCGGCCAGGTGGAGGCGATGCCGGCCATCCAGAGGCAGAGGCGGTGGAACACAGGGCAGCCGAGCCCCCGGGCCAGTTCGGCCGAAGGACCCGGTTCGGCCGAACTGCCCACCGCCTCACAACCGCCTCCAGGGGCTCATCCTGGCCACTCAGGACCAAAGGCGGTGCATCTGACGGTTCGGCCGAACCAGTCAGTTCGCCCGAAGTCCCATGGGGTACCCCCTGGCCCCCCTTGGCCGTTACTCCATCCAACCGACCTCCTCAAGCTATTTAAGCAGTGGCATACCCCTGGTTCACACACACACCAAGCCAAGGAGCTCATTTCCACTTTCATTCTAGTAGAGTTAGGATAGTTTAGTTGGGAGTTAGAATTGAGTCGAGCTGTGCCTCGGAGGTTCCGGAGTTGTCTTCAGAAGCTCTGGTAATAGCTCTTGTATCTTTTACCTTTTCCTTTTGCAAGACTTTGAGTATCAATATAGTTATCTTTATCACTTTGCCTTTGTCATTTATATCTTGCTTCTACTTTATCCTAGTTGCAGCATATATCTTGTTTAGACTATAGTCAGTTATAGTTCTAGTGCTTGTAGTCTTGTTTAAGTCTTTGTCTTGGCTGGTTCTTCGATCTTGCTTGATACTGGAGGTGAATTGTCACCAAGAATATTGACAAGGTTGCTTGCTCTTGCTAGCAGAGTAAGTAGTCGTTGCCTAGTGTAGGAGTGGTTCCTAGACTAGTCGGTGGCCTTAGTTTATTCCCGTCGCAACGGAGGTGGTAGCCGGGAGGTGGTGACAGCCCTTTTGGTCTTCGTAGCCCATCATGTTAGTTCCGGTCCGTAGGATCCCCCAGTGGGGAAATAGTGGCACCCCCTCTCATCCCTTTTTGCGTGTCCACCGGTTCCCTTGTCCCGATGCTAAGACATTAGAGTTATCCCAGATCTCCTAGTGCTGGCTCTATAGCCGCTGTATCTCTAAGCTAGAGTGACATAGGTAGATAAAGTATCCAGGAGTCCTCTATCTCTTCTCGTTGTCCTCCCAGCTATCTATCTCTTCTCTCCCTTACCTGAGTATCCCTTGAGCTGTGTGTCCGGTATATCCACTCCTATCCAATAGCGTTATCCCCTGTCTTGTCTAGTCGTGTACCCTTCTCTGATAGTCTCGAATATCTGTTCACTAGTAATCTTGCCAAAGCTTCCCTGCGGAAATATAAATTATGATACCTCGGGATACTCCCAGGTGAAGTGCTACAGCGGTGATTCTGTGCGCTTGCAGAATATTTCTATATTTTACTAAGCCATAAGGAAAACCACTGAAACACTCCTTACCCCAGTACCACTGAAACACTCCTTACTAAGCCATATTGGATCGTAAGAAGTGCCAACAGTGTGCCCAATATAGCACAGATCAAGGACACGATCCTAAGAGAAGCGCATGATTCGGCATACTCGATCCACCCAGGAAGCACCAAGATGCACCAAGACATCAAGGAAAGATTCTGGTGGTATGGATTGAAGCGTGATGTGGCGACACATGTGGCACTATGTGACACTTGTCAGAGAGTTAAGGCTGAACATTAGAGACCAGCCGGATTGCTCCAGCCCTTGAAGATACCGGAATGGAAATGGGAAGAAGTTGGCATGGACTTCATCACTGGTCTACCCCGCACACAGCGAGGATTTGACTCCATCTGGGTGATTGTGGACCGCGTGACCAAAGTGGCACACTTTCTTCCAGTAAAGGCCACTTACACCGGAGCAAGACTGGCAGAGCTATACATGGAGAGGATTGTGTGCTTGCATGGAGTACCCCAAGCGGATAGTGTCTGATCGTGGTACTCAGTTCACTTCACACTTCTGACAGAAGCTGCATGAGTCCATGGATACTAAGTTGCAGTTCAGTTCAGCTTACCACCCCCAGACAGATGGACAGACAGAGCAGACTAATCAGATTCTGGAGGACATGTTGAGGGCATGTGCACTGCAGTATGGTGTTAGCTGGGACAAGAGTTTACCCTATGCGGAATTATCGTACAACAACAGCTATCAGAAGAGTCTGCAGATGGCCCTATTCGAGGCTTTGTATAGCAGGAAGTGCAGAACACCACTGTTCTGGAATCAGACTTGAGAAAGTCATATCTTTGGACCTGAGATACTCAGGGATGCAGAACGCCAAGTTCAAGTGATGAGGCAGAATTTGAAGGTGGCACAGTCCAGGCAGAAGAGTTATGCTGATGTCAGACAGATGGATCTCAGCTTTGCAGTTGGAGATTTTGTGTACCTCAAGGTGTCACCGATGAGGGGCGTGAAGAGGTTCAATGTCAAGGGCAAGCTAGCACCTCGATACATCAGACCTTTTCAGATACTTGAAAGGAAAGGTGAAGTGGCATATATGTTGGGACTACCCGAGAGATTGGCCGGTGTGCACGATGTGTTCCACGTATCACAGCTGAAGATATGTTTGCGGGTGCCTGAAGAGCAGATCCCGATAGATGAGCTGAATGTGCAAGAGGACCTCACCTACGAGGAGTATCTAGTCAGGATTCTGGAGGTGTCTGAGAGAGTGACAAGAAACAAGGTCATCCGGATGTGCAAGGTACAGTGGAGCCGACACTCGGAGGATGAAGCCACTTGGGAACGGGAGGAAGATCTTAAGACCGAGGACGAGATTCATCTTAAGTGGGGTAGGTTTGTAACACCCAAAAATTTACCTATTTAAAATTTTTAGTAATTAATTGGCATTTATTTAATTTGTTCATAATTAATATAGGTTAAATTATTTATTTATGAATATTAAAATCAAATATAAGTTGTAGAAATATTTTTGTTGCATTTATGCTACTGCATTTATTTTTGTATTGCTTGTGATTCAAACGAGAATTTAAATTTATTTCAATTCAAATTTGAATCACCTTGTTTGGAGCTCTAGAAAAGTTGCAAAGCCCAGAGTTCACTTTCGCCCCTCAAACTATTCCTCAGGTCTACTTCTGCTCCCCCACCTCTTTCTCTGAGCATCACCCACTCCCTCCCTATTTCCTCCCCGGCCCAGCTCGCCCCCTCCTCTTTCCCACTTGGGCCTTCTCCCCGAGCAGGCCCAGCAACCCCGGCCCAGCGCGCGACCCGCTTCCCCCTCTCCTCTCTCTGTGCTCCGGGGGCCCCGCCTGACAGTTTCCTCTACCTCCCCGCGCCGAGCCTCCCTTTCTCCCCCCCGGCGCGATTCTCGCCGGACCACCCGACCGCGCTGCTCCCTTTCCGCGCCCGTGGGCCATCCCCGCGCCTCCCCTTTCCTTCCCACCGATCTCCTTCCTGTTTCACGCGACGCTACACTTGGTAGGCGCTGCCCCGCTTCAAAAATCCGAGCCGCCGCGCCACCACACCTTCCATCCTTGACGTCCGCGCCACCCGAGAACCCAGCCCCCCTACACCTCCCCTGGGCTATGAAAGCCAAGCACCACACACCCCATCACCTCGCCAACCCCCCCCCCCCATCGAGCCTCAAACGCCATCCAGCAGCCTTCCCCTCGCCCAATGCCGCCCCTCTTCGGCCGCCTCCATCGAACCTCGCCGCCGGTGCCATTCCCTCGACGAGAACACCCTCAGGAGCTTCCCCTCGAGGTATGGATGCTGCCCAAGCCACCACCGCTACCACATCGCCCCCAGCCTAAGCTAATTGCTCGTCGTCGACTTTCCAGGGCCGCCGAGCCACTACCTCTCGCCGGCCGCCGTCTCCGTTGTCCCACCGCTACCGTGATACCCCTGGGTGAGTTCGCCTCCCTCCCCTGATGATGTAGGACCAAACCACGCGTCGAATGGTGCCTTGCAGCTCGAGATTCGCCTAGCTACGATGAGTTTTCACCGTCAGATGAGCGGCGCCGCCGTCCCGACGTCGCCGGCAAAGTCTTACCCCCGCCCGACTGATCTGGACCACCGGATGAGGATCCAACGGCTCATAACCGCCCTGGGCCCGAGTCAAATGGGTGGATACCGGTCAGCACTGCGCGTTTTGTAGAAGAACCCCCGAGTTATTTAGAAATCAACCCGCCGTCCCACGCTGTTAAAACTTATTTGCAAAGAGGTCCTGTTTTACACGTTTAGCCCCCTGCCCTTTCTAAAATTTGTTCCCGTGGTCCAGATCTGGTTCATTTACGCCGTGGCCCCCGTGTCTATAGCTTAATTAAGTTTAGGCCCTCGGTTTTTTCACAAACTAGCCCCTAGAACTTTTAAAACTTTGCCAGCAGGTCCCTAGAGCTTAGAAAAGCCATATCTTCTTCGTTTTAACTCCGATTAGTGTGACTTTCGGGCTCATGTGTTCGTAGTGAAGCATAGATTATTTCTAGAACCTTTTTATGTACTGTTTCTACTGTTTGGTGTACTGTTCTAATAGATTATTATTTGTTTGCATGTATTGGTTTGCGTGCTCGCTTGTATGGTGATTCGTGTCCAGTCGGTGAGCCGTATGCTTTGGAGTTCGAGTACGTGGACGACTTTCCGGAGCAGGACCCACAGCAGCAGCATCAGCCGCCCTTCGAGGAAGGCAAGTTATAGCACGGACAATCCTTGCTACCTGAACCCACTTTTTACATACATTCACTTTCATATGCATGTGTCTAATTTGATGTCCTATTAAGGTTGTACCTAGTTTGTTTACTCCTATCCTTTGATTACCTGGGATTTATGCATACGGGTAGATTTTGCTATGCACAGCTACTGTCACCATTATTTAACTGTTAATTTTGACTTAATGGTTCACTTCAACATTTATGATAAAACTTGTTTTTTAGCAACATGGTTTAGGGAGCTGGAGCATGTGCTGTGTGCTTTGCTCCAGTGTCTCTCCGTAAGGTCCGGTTCTTAAAGCGGCAACCTAGGGGCCTGTCACCACCGCTAGAACTATATTGGCTCTGGTCTTGGTCAAGTAACTTATACGTCTCTAGATTGCCAGTGGTTACCGGTGGGGCCGACGGCGTTAGGGGAAGTAAGGCGCGAGGTGTTTCTTGATTCTACCAAGGACGGTAGCCCCGTCGGCTAGTTCTCGTTAGACCCAATCCCGTGTTGGGAGTTCCTGCGACGGGGAACTCCACACGTTGCGCATTGTTGGGTGTGATGCCCGTGCTCTGGACGCCATCGACCCCCCTATGGTGTGACTCCATAGGCGTACGTCGATCTCGGTGCCTAGAGTCTCACCACCTTATTGTACCTTGGCGGCCACTGTCTTGTTAGGGTGTCTTGTGAAAAACCTCGTAGCGTCCCTACGCAATCAAACCTCGGAAGTGTTGATGTGCGTGGTTGGGTGCAAAGTTCTTTTGAACTTTTACGCGACTGGTGGGAAAACGGTGAAACCTCTGTAGAGTGTAAAATCTATCATGATAGCCTTGCTCAGGGTCACGAGCGGCTTGGATCCTTTTTGATTAGAAGATGATGTTTATTTATGTTTAATGTCACTTATACTTTATTAATTGGGCTACAACAGGGATTTATTCATTTGTAATAACTTGGTTAATGTTAAAATGAACCAACTAAAAATGCTAATGCAGTTAAACCGTGTCTAGCCTAGTTTGAGCCTTCATACCCGTGCTATACTTGCTAAGTAATTGTTTACTAACACTTGCTATTTTAGTCAGCAAAATCCCGGATGGGTAAACAGATTGGGCTGGGCATGAGTCTGCTGCTGAGTTTTCAGAAGATTTACCATACTATTGGGTTGTGATCTCCCAGTCAGAGTCCATGTGGATTGCGGCTCCATTAGTTGAGAGTTTTATTAGTCTTCTGCTGTTATTGTTTAGATCATTTATAAAACACTCTGATGTAAACATTTTATTTAATGAAGAATTTATTCCAGCATATGTTCTCTGTTTATCATATTTGTTCGCTATATGTGTACTATGACTTCCTGGGCACACATATGACCGCATTCGGGTTTTTGTGAAAATCCGGGTGTGACACATTGGTATCAGAGCCGTGCTGACTATAGGATCGCAGCCTAGTTAGAACAGTTGACAAATCTTAGGAGACCACCATGATTATGTCTTATATGTCGTCTAGATTCACTTTTTCAAAACTTAAATCTAGTCGAGTCTTGTGTGAATCATGTCTTTAGGTGCTTGAAATTATTGTGATTATGCTTATGATTGATTTGGATTTTTGTAATGATTGTGATGGGCATAGACGCAAGTCTACTACCATCTAGATGCAGGACTAAGGTTTAAGGACTTTAGTGATTAAATAGAGGGGGTATTCATTTCTCTTGCTCTTTTTCTATTTAAACCCTCCATCATGACAAATTGATAAACCTCTGAAGCCATCAGAGTTTTTATTGGAATTATTTATTGATGATAGATGGTGAACACAAGGAGCAACCCCGGTGCCAGCGGACTGCCACCACCACCTCCCACCATTGAGAAGATGATGCTCACGCAGACCCAGCTAATGCAGCAGATGGCTCAGACAATGGCGATGATGCAGCAGAACCAGCAGAATCCGCCATAGCACAACATGCCGCCCCGTGACAAGAGGGGTGAATTCCTGAAGGGACGTCCTCCTACCTTCAGCAAGGCCACCGACCCCCTGCAGGCGGATGATTGGCTCAAGGCGGTGGAGAGACAGCTAGACATCGCCCAGTGCAACGACCGGGAGAAGGTGATGTACACCAGAGGACAGCTCCAGGGACCGGCATTGGACTGGTGGGACTCGTACCAGTACGCTCACATCGACCGTACTCAGATCACCTGGCAGGAGTTCCGCAGCAACTTGAAGAAGAAGGAGTTCCGCAGCAGCTTGAAGAAGCAGGAGTTCCGCTCCCACCACGTGCCAGAAGCTCTGATGACCTTGAAGAAGGAGTTCTTGGCCTTGAAGCAAGAAGGGATGAGTGTCACCACTTACCGTGACAAGTTCATCGAGGTTGCCCGCTATGCTCCAGAAGATGTGAACACCGACAAGAAGAAGCAGTCCAGGTTCCGTGATGGCTTGCAAGATGCACTACACTACCAGCTGATGTGCACCAGGTTCCCCAACTTCCAGGAACTGGTGGACGGTGCTTTGATGCTGGAACACAAGCGCTGTGAGATGGAAGAGAAGAAGAGGAAGTTCCAGGGCCAGCAGATCGGGAGCAGCAGTCGCCCCCGTTTCGTTCCTCCTCAAGACAGTCAGCAGATTGGGAGCCAGCAGCGCTTCCAGAGTCAGCAGGGCCCGTTCAATCGTGGCCAGCACCAGCAGTGCCCCCAGTACCCCCAGGCGCCATAGCAGCAGCGTCCTTAGAACCAGCTACAGAATGCTCCAGCTCAGCGCAACCCGGTACAACAAGGCCCCGTTCAATGCCCCAACCCCGTCAACAACACGCCAGTGGCCCCCATAGTGTGCTATCACTGTGGAGAGCAGGGGCACTATGCCAATGTCTGCCCCAAGAAGGTCCAGAACGCCAACCAGCAGGCCGGACAACAGCAGGCCAACCGGGAACCCCAGAACCCCGCCAGAGGCAAGGTCAACCACACTGGGGCGGAGACTGTTGAGGGAGCTACTGATGTTGTAGTGGGTACGTTCCCTGTCAACTCCACCCCTGCGACTATTTTGTTCGATTCTGGAGCTTCGCATGCTTTCATATTTGCTGCATTTGTGAAAAAGAACTTAGTGGCATTACTGCCCCATGAAGAATGCTATGGTAGTTAGCTCACCAGGAGGGGAACAACGCGCCACTTTACGCTGTCCCCGTGTTACTGTCACCATAAGGGGGTAGACTTCGAGGCACACCCGATCGTCCTGGAGTCTATTGGTTTCGACATGATTCTGGGTATGAGTTGGCTAGACAGATATGATGCAGTGATCCAGTGCGCCAGGAGGACTGTACAACTGACGGCAACATCCGGAGATAAGGTGGAGTACAAGGCAGCCAGTCCATTGGAGCATAATCAAGTCAATCAAGCGGATGGTGCAGCTCCCGCCGACATCAGGGTGGTGAGCGAGTTCCCGGATGTGTTTCCTGAGGAATTGCCAGGTATGCCCCCAGAACATGAAGTTGAATTCATTATTGAACTAAAACCTGGCACTGCACCTATAGCTAAAAGGCCATATAGAACGGGAGTGAAGGAGCTAGAGAAACGGAAGGAAGAATTAAGCTCCTTGCTAGCCAAGGGGTATATTCGACCTAGTGTTTCACCATGGGGAGCACCAGTACTGTTCGTGGACAAGAAGGATGGGACACAGAGGATGTGTGTGGACTATCGAGCCCTCAATGAAGTGACCGTCAAGAACAAGTACCCGCTGCCAAGGATTGATGATTTGTTTGATCAGCTGAAGGGAGCTTGTGTGTTCTCCAATATAAACCTTCGATCGGGTTATCATCAGATGAGGATCCGGTCATCGGACATACCCAAGACGGCTTTCACTACTCGGTATGGGTTGTACGAGTTCACGGTTATGTCCTTTGGACTGACCAATGCTCCTGCATACTTCATGTACTTGATGAATAGTGTCTTCATGGACTACCTTGACAAGTTCGTGGTGGTGTTCATTGATGACATACTGGTCTTCTCCAAGAACAAAGATGAACATGAAGATCACTTGAGGATGGTGATGCAGAGACTCCGGGAACATCAGCTATATGCCAAGTTGAGCAAATGTGAGTTCTGGTTGAAGGAAGTGGCATTCTTGGGACATGTGTTGTCCAATGGAGGAGTAGTAGTTGATCCGTAGAAGGTTAATGATGTGCTGAGTTGGAACCCGCCTCGGGATGTCAGCGAGATAGGGAGTTTACTTGTAATGGCCAGATATTATCGGCGTTTCGTTGAAGGATTCTCCAAGATTGCTAAACCCATGACGGCGTTATTGGAGAAAAATGCCAAGTTCATCTGGACAAAAGAGTGCCAAACCAGCTTCGAAGAGTTGAAGAAGAGGCTGACAGCAGCACATGTGCTGATATTGCCCGACATAGCCAAGAGCTTCTCCATCTACTACGATGCATCCCGTCTAGGAATGGGGTGTGTACTCATGCAGGAAGGCAGAGTCGTGGCATATGCATCAAGATAGTTGAGGAAGCATGAGTAGAACTATCCGACACATGATCTGGAGTTTTCAGCTGTGGTGCATGCTTTGAAGATTTGGAGACATTACCTGATTGGGCACAAGTGTGACATCTACACTGATCACAAGAGCCTGAAGTATGTCTTCACTCAGTCTTGGAGAAACGGAAGGAAGAATTAAGCTCCTTGCTAGCCAAGGGGTATATTCGTCCTAGTGTTTCACCATGGGGAGCACCAGTACTGTTCGTGGACAAGAAGGATGGGACATAGAGGATGTGTGTGGACTATCGAGCCCTCAATGAAGTGACCGTCAAGAACAAGTACCCGTTGTCAAGGATTGATGATTTGTTTGATCAGCTGAAGGGAGCTTGTGTGTTCTCCAAGATAGACCTTCGATCGGGTTATCATCAGATGAGGATCCGGTCATCGGACATACCCAAGACGGCTTTCACTACTCGGTATGGGTTGTACGAGTTCACGGTTATGTCCTTTGGACTGACCAATGCTCCTGCATACTTCATGTACTCGATGAATAGTGTCTTCATGGACTACCTTGACAAGTTCGTGGTGGTGTTCATCGATGACATACTGGTCTTCTCCAAGAACAAAGTGGAACATGAAGATCACTTGAGGATGGTGATGCAGAGACTCCGGGAACATTAGTTATATGCCAAGTTGAGCAAATGTGAGTTCTGGTTGAAGGAAGTGGCATTCTTGGGACATGTGTTGTCCAATGGAGGAGTAGTAGTTGATCCGTAGAAGGTTAATGATGTGCTGAGTTGGAACCCGCCTCGGGATGTCAGCGAGATAGGGAGTTTACTTGTAATGGCCAGATATTATCGGCGTTTCGTTGAAGGATTCTCCAAGATTGCTAAACCCATGACGGCGTTATTGGAGAAAAATGCCAAGTTCATCTGGACAAAAGAGTGCCAAACCAGCTTCGAAGAGTTGAAGAAGAGGCTGACAGCAGCACATGTGCTGATATTGCCCGACATAGCCAAGAGCTTCTCCATCTACTACGATGCATCCCGTCTAGGAATGGGGTGTGTACTCATGCAGGAAGGCAGAGTCGTGGCATATGCATCAAGATAGTTGAGGAAGCATGAGTAGAACTATCCGACACATGATCTGGAGTTTTCAGCTGTGGTGCATGCTTTGAAGATTTGGAGACATTACCTGATTGGGCACAAGTGTGACATCTACACTGATCACAAGAGCCTGAAGTATGTCTTCACTCAGTCTTGGAGAAACGGAAGGAAGAATTAAGCTCCTTGCTAGCCAAGGGGTATATTCGTCCTAGTGTTTCACCATGGGGAGCACCAGTACTGTTCGTGGACAAGAAGGATGGGACATAGAGGATGTGTGTGGACTATCGAGCCCTCAATGAAGTGACCGTCAAGAACAAGTACCCGCTGTCAAGGATTGATGATTTGTTTGATCAGCTGAAGGGAGCTTGTGTGTTCTCCAAGATAGACCTTCGATCGGGTTATCATCAGATGAGGATCCGGTCATCGGACATACCCAAGACGGCTTTCACTACTCGGTATGGGTTGTACGAGTTCACGGTTATGTCCTTTGGACTGACCAATGCTCCTGCATACTTCATGTACTCGATGAATAGTGTCTTCATGGACTACCTTGACAAGTTCGTGGTGGTGTTCATCGATGACATACTGGTCTTCTCCAAGAACAAAGTGGAACATGAAGATCACTTGAGGATGGTGATGCAGAGACTCCGGGAACATTAGTTATATGCCAAGTTGAGCAAATGTGAGTTCTGGTTGAAGGAAGTGGCATTCTAAGGACATGTGCTGTCCAATGGAGGAGTAGCAGTTGATCCGAAGAAGGTTAATGATGTGCTGAGTTGCAACCCGCCTCGGGATGTCTGCGAGATAGGGAGTTTCCTTGGAATGGCCGGATATTATCGGCGTTTCGTTGAAGGATTCTCCAAGATTGATAAACCCATGACGGCATTATTGGAGAAAAATGCCAAGTTCATCTGGACAGAAGAGTGCCAAACCAGCTTCGAAGAGTTGAAGAAGAGGCTGACAACAGCACATGTGCTAATATTGCCCGACATAGCCAAGAGCTTCTCCATCTACTACGATGCATCCCGTCTAGGACTAGGGTGTGTACTCATGCAGGAAGGCGGAGTCGTGGCATATGCATCAAGACAGTTGCGGTAGCATGAGCAGAACTATCCGACACATGATGTGGAGTTGGCAGCTGTGGTGCATGCTTTGAAGATTTGGAGGCATTACCTGATTGGGCACAAGTGTGACATCTACACTGATCCCAAGAGCCTGAAGTATGTCTTCACTCAGTCAGAGCTGAATATGAGGCAACGCCGATGGTTGGAGTTGATCAAGGACTATGATCTGGAGATCCATTACCACCCTGGCAAGGCTAACTTGGTGGCAGATGCTCTGAGCAGGAGAAGCTATGTGAACAAGATCACCGGCCATTCCTTACTTGAAGAACTCAGTCGGGAATTTTAGAAGATGAGTTTGGGCTTCGTGACCTGCATCACAGAGATGACGGTAGAACTGACTCTTGAATAGGAGATCCGGAAAGGATAGCTTGGTGATGAAAAGACCAAGGAAATTGTGGAGAATGTTGCCCTAGGAAAGGCCCCTGGATTCCGAGTTGATGAACAGGGAACCTTGTGGCACGGGAAGAGGATATGTGTGTGTTGGCGGTCGTTACAGCCCAAATCCGACCACCAATACTCGGGAATAAACAAGGTTATATGCAACATTCCATGTACTTAGGTTTTATTTCTAATAAAGTTCCACGAGTTTTTGTGAGTGACACTTGTGCAGGTACAACTACAACAAATACGTGCTATTGGGGCCGAAAATGACCGAATCGGCAACTTGGCAGATGACGTCACCAATCTGGGGCAACAAACACACCTCGGCCAGGTGGAGGCGATCCAGGCCATCCAGAGGCAGAGGCGGTGGAATAGAGGGCAGCCGAGCCCCCGAGCCAGTTCGGCCGAAGGACCCGGTTCGGCCGAACTGCCCACCGCCTCACAACCGCCTCCAGGGGCTCATCC
Organism: Echinochloa phyllopogon; assembly: GCA_033239725.1. Lineage (NCBI taxonomy): Eukaryota > Viridiplantae > Streptophyta > Magnoliopsida > Poales > Poaceae > Echinochloa > Echinochloa phyllopogon. The sequence goes on along the minus strand of BTCW01000012.1, from coordinate 50,058,053 downwards.
TGGCCACTCAGGACCAAAGGCGGTGCATCTGACGGTTCGGCCGAACCAGGGAGTTCGGCCGAACCAGTCAGTTCGCCCGAAGTCCCAGGGGGTACCCCCCTGGCCCCCCTTGGCCGTTACTCCATCCAACCGACCTTCTCAAGCTATTTAAGCAGTGGCATACCCCTGGTTCACACACACACCAAGCCAAGGAGCTCATTTCCACTTTCATTCTAGTAGAGTTAGGATAGTTTAGTTGGGAGTTAGAGTTGAGTCGAGCTGTGCCTCGGAGGTTCCGGAGTCATCTTCAGAAGCTCTGGTAATAGCTCTTGTATCTTTTACCTTTTCCTTTTGCAAGACTTTGAGTATCAATATAGTTATCTTTATCACTTTGCCTTTGTCATTTATATCTTGCTTCTACTTTATCCTAGTTGCAGCATATATCTTGTTCAGACTATAGTCAGTTATAGTTCTAGTGCTTGTAGTCTTGTTTAAGTCGTTGTCTTGGCTGGTTCTTCGATCTTGCTTGATACTGGAGGTGAATTGTCACCAAGAGTATTGACAAGGTTGCTTGCTCTTACTAGCAGAGTAAGTAGTCGTTGCCTAGTGTAGGAGTGGTTCCTAGACTAGTCGGTGGCCTTAGTTTATTCCCGTCGCAATGGAGGTGGTAGCCGGGAGGTGGTGACAGCCCTTTCGGTCTTCGTAGCCCATCACGTTAGTTCCGGTCCGTAGGATCCCCTAGTGGGGAAATAGTGGCACCCCTTCTCATCCCTTTCTGCGTGTCCACCGGTTCCCTTGTCCCGATGCTATGACATTAGAGTTATCCCAGATCTCCTAGTGCTGGCTCTATAGCCGCTGTATCTCTAAGCTAGAGTGACATAGGTAGATAAAGTATCCAGGAGTCCTCTATCTCTTCTCGTTGTCCTCCCAGCTATCTATCTCTTCTCTCCCTTACCTGAGTATCCCTTGAGCTGTGTGTCCGGTATATCCACTCCTATCCAATACTGTTATCCCCTGTCTTGTCTAGTCGTGTACCCTTCTCTGATAGTCTCGAATATCTGTTCACTAGTAATCTTGCCAAAGCTTCCCTGCGGAAATATAAATTACGATACCTCAGGATACTCCCAGGTGAAGTGCTACAGCGGTGATTCTGTGCGCTTGCAGAATATTTCTATATTTTACTAAGCCATAAGGAAAACCACTGAAACACTCCTTACCCCAGTACCAGGATTCTCAATTCTGATATTGGATCGTAAGAAGGGCCAACAAGCATTTCTGGCGCCGTTGCCGGGGAAGTCTTTGGCTAGATTATTTTTGAACTTTTATCTTGAGCTATCTTAGTTGAGTACCGCTACTCAAGTGGGTTTATCCTTGCTCTGTTCGTTGGTCCTTGTGGAGCAGAGCAGTGCATGACTGGTTTCCAACTATCGTCAAACTTCCAAGAAAATCCGGAGTCATTTGTGAGGAAAGTACGACCCCGTGTTGTACCTCCTCAGAAGCAACTCCTTCCGACGAACCCAGTCCTTCCCGTCGTTGACCAGGCTACATCGAGGATGGCAACCAAGACGATCCGTGAGTTCTCCGCTCCATCGAGCGAGAACGTACGTATCGGACCAGCTCCGCCAGTCGGAGATGGTAGCTTCGAGCTGAAGCCAGCCCTCATCAACATGGTACAGGCTAGCCCATTCTGCGGCAAGCCACACGAAGATGCCAATGCTCATCTCCAGCATTTCCTAGAGATTTGCAACACCTTCACCATCAGCGGAGTAAGTATCGATGCCATTCGCCTTCGTTTATTTCCATTCTCATTATTAGGCAAGGCGAAACAATGGTTTTATGCTAACCGCGAAGCAATAGAAACTTGGGATAAATGCACTAGCGCTTTCTTGCTAAAATTCTTTCCGGTTGGGAAAACCAACGCCCTCCAGAATAAAATAGCTAGTTTCCAGCAGTTAAAAGATGAAACAGTCCCAGAGGCATGGGATCGCCTCCAGGACTATATTTCTGCTTGTCCTCACCATGGTATGCAAAGTTGGTTCATAATCCAAACTTTCTATCACGGGCTGAGAAATTCTGCCCGTGAGTACCTGGATGCTGCTGCTGGAGGCTCGTTCTTCTCTCTTGAGTAGAGTCGTGCGAAGGCCCTCATAGAGAAGACGGTCGAGAACCAAGGTTGGTCCGACGACCGGACTCAACCAAAGACCCGAGGAGTTCACCAAGTTGAAGCTCTGGACATGCTCGCTGCCAAGATGGACCTCCTGATGAAGAAATGGTGCAAGCCATGGACGCTCGCATGACCTGCGAAGTCTGTGGCAACACTGGCCATTCGGGGAATGACTGCCCCGAAACGCGAGAAGATGCCCACTACGTCAACAACTCCAACAACAATGGGCACCGACCGAACAACTACGGCAACCAAGGCTGGAATCCACGCCCAAACCTCCCTTTTGAGAGGCCTCAACAAGGTAACAATTTCAATTCCAGCAATTTCAATAATCAGCCGTCTCTTAGAGATCTTGTGTTTGGCCAGATGAAAATAACTGAAAACATCAATAAAAAGCTTGCTGCTAATGATAAAACACTGGAAAGCATAGACTCTAGGATGGAATCATTTTCTTCTGCTATGAAAAGTCAACTGAGCTTTAATAAAATGATAGAAACTCAAATTGCTCAGTTAGCTGTTTCGTTGCCCTCACCCGTAGCGGGGAAATTCTCTGGGCAACCAGACAATTGCCCCCGTGAAATGGTTAAAGCGGTCACCACGAGAGGGGGTAAGACCACTCGGGACCCGCCATATCCTGACAGTGCAGGTAAAAAGGCAGCCACTACAGAAAGAGGAGGCCGCAGCAGAACCACAGAAGACAAGTCCGCAGAAGGAAGCAAGGGCGGCCCCTCATGAATTTTACGAACCAAATATGCTGCCATTCCCCAGAAGATGCCATAAACCAACGGTGGATGAACAATTCAGCAAATTTGTTGAGGTAATTCGAAAGTTATATGTCAATATCCCATTGCTTGAAGCTATGCAGGTTCCCACATATGCCAAGTATCTGAAGGACATCCTCAACAACAAAAGGGCTCTACCAACCACCGAGGTAATTAAACTAACCGAAGCATGTAGTGCAGCTATCTTGAACAATCTTCCAGAAAAGAAGAAGGATCCAGGATGCCCTACCATCGCATGTTCGATCGGGGAGCAGCACTTCAACCATGCCCTGTGCGATCTTGGAGCAAGCGTCAGCGTCATGCCCAAGGTAGTGTTTGACAAACTAAACTACTCTTCTTTGTCCCCTACAACCATGTATTTGCAGCTAGCGGATCAATCGATTCGCTATCCCACGGGAATAGCCGAAGATATTCCGGTGAAAATCCGGGAATTCTTCGTACCCGTGGACTTCGTGGTGCTCGATATGGAGGTCGACACGAAGACACCTCTCATCCTCGGGAGGCCATTTCTAAGCACCGCCAATGCAAACATCGACGTAGGAGCCGGAGAAATCAGCCTGAACATCAACGGCAAAGAAGAAAAGTTCGCGTTCAAGCCCAGGGTGGAGAAATGCTCTCAGGTATGCACTGATTTGATTCAAAATTCCAATAACCTGGAGCAGGTCAACGTGGTTGCATCCGAACCACGATCTTCGGAGACACCGATCCCACCAACACCGAAGAAGAAGAACAAGAAAATGTGGCGGAAGAAGGTTGCATCATCCGAGTCATCCACTCCGGGACCGGACGATGACAAGAACAACTGAAGACAGGAGAAGTCCCGCTCACGGACTTAAAAGCTGAGCTCTCGCCGCGAGGAAAACCGGTATGTATCCCATATTTCCCTTCCAATTTTTAAATTTCCAATTGCATTTGCATGTTTCCCTTTTCAAAATAATGAACCACTTGAGTAATTAATTTGAGAGAGTAGAAAGTTTTGCAAGCTTGGTTTAAATAATTGGACACATGCTGAAAATTTTAACTAGGATGGATGTAATTGGTAATCCTTATCATTTTCATCCCTTCTAGAACATCTCCAATTATTTACCATCACCACCAACCAGCAACAAACATGTCTACCCCACTAAAAATGGCTGCACACTCACCAATTATCACAAACATGGCAGCATGGGGGTGACTCCACTAACTTCCACTTTGGTCATGTCACATTTCCATCTTACCTACCACTAAAATCCACTAAAAATGTCCTTGGGAATTGATGGCCACACAAACTTGGAGTGGAAACAAAGGCATGTGACTGCTGCACTCACATGGGAGTGCCCTGGCCACCAGGCCTGGTTCGGGCGAACCAGAGCCTTCGGGCGAACTGGCCAAAGCCCTCCCCTCGGCCTATAAATTGCTGGCCAAGCTTCCTTGCTTCCTTGCACCATTCACACACTCTTACATTCTGAAAATTCTACTAGGAAGCTCTCTCTCCCTCTCAAGTTCTTTGCTCTAGTGCTTGCTCAAGATCTTCCCAAGTTCTTGCTCAAGTTTTGGTTCACTTGCATCACTAGAAAATCCCAAAAATATTTTGCTCTTGTTGTGATCTTGTGCTGATTTCTGGATGATTTTGTGGTGGTCACCGACACCCACAAGAACGACTAACCTTTTGTGGTGGTTTTCATCCCCGCAAGAACGACTAACTATCTCGAACGACTGACTTGATTTTCTTGTGCTAACCATATATATTCAGTCCTTCGGGTAGTTGTCGTTGCACTAACTGTTTGCAGGAATCATGTCGAAGTTCTTCACTTCGCTCCGTCGTTCCACCTGGCTAGGCCGATGATCGGACGATGCTGGGAGTTCCCCAGCTCCGTCCCGAGGCTCGAGCCGGATGGACACGGACGAGTACGGAGCAACCGGCTCGGGATGGGGCCATGCCACGCCCCCAGCCAGGCAGCTCCTGAGCGAGAGTGACATCAACCTCAGAACAGAAAGGGAACGGAACACCTTCAACGAGCTTCGGCTGAAGGAGTTCGAGCACACCCGTGTGTTTGAGCAAGATTTGCTCAGGGACACGGGGATGGACGTAGAGTTCACGGAAATTTTCCAGGCCATTGGCTGGGAGAATTTCTGGCACATCAACGAGGAAGGTTCATACCTGCTCACCCTTGAATTTCTCTCGACTTTGGTTTCTGAAACTGGGGGGATTCGTTTTCGGTTCTTCAACCAAGAGTTCTTCTGCTCTTGGAGGGATTTTAGTTCGGGTCTCAGATTTTCAAGTCGTTGTTCATTAGACCCGAACAAAGCACTTAAAAGATTTGACCGGGTGGCATTTTGGAAAAAGATTTTCGGGGGATACCAACTGTCATGCGCCACGCACGAACAGCATTCATAACCCCACTTTGCGTTTCATGCATCATTGGGTGTCTATGACGGTATTCCCCCGGGCAGATTTGCGCCCTGTTAACACCATCGAGTTGCGGGTTCTTTTTGCCATGGTCAAGCAGATTCCCTATTCACCTGTGAAAGACATGGTTGGTCACTAGTTGTCTCATATTTCTCGTACGGGTGGCATGGCGATGACTTCTCTAGTCACTCGCCTCGCTAACCACCTAGGCGTCCTTCAAGGCGCCCAGCTCACGTACATCGAGACAGCGCGTTCCGTCGTGGATGCCGAGCACTTCGTGCAAGCCCACATGATACGGCGGACGCCTGACGCAACGCTGGCAATGATTTACCGTGGCTATACAACTGAAGTGCCTTTGCCTTGTGCAGCACTAAGGTTGTATACCACGCCGAAACTAACTCTTCAGTTGAGGACCGAGTCGGACGAGTCTCCACCTTGGAGAGAGCCCGCTCGGCACAGCGTTGCAGGTGACGGACCCGTCACGAGGGGACGAGCCAGGCGTGATGCTGGGCTCGCCACCTCACAGGAGCCGGAAGATGTACCACAAATGCCGCACCGACACACTTCCGCTTTTGAGGCTACCTACGACATGTACACCGGCGCTGGGACGTCCGGAGCAGGAGGCTCCGGGCAACACCAGGAGCCGAACTACTTCACCTCAGGACGCTGGGACTACGGCCAGGACACGGACTCTGAGTGGTCCGGGAGTCGGTATGGAGGGGGATACGACAGTGCCTCCCAGCCATACTACCCCGGATACTCACAGTCCGCACGCTTCGACTACAGTCGGGAGTTGTCATACATCTCCGACCGAGTCGAGCTCATCGACGACCGTACCCGAGAGATCCAGGACACACTAGCTCGCCATTCTCAGTACCATCAAGAGAATAGCGGGATGGTGGCGTCTATCCAGCACGACATCCACGAACAAGCAGAATAGCTGAGCCAGTACCTTTCAAGGCTCAACCCCTACCAGTGAAGAGTCCAAGCTTGGGGGAGGACCCCCACCAGGTATGTCCCGATTTATCTAGCACTTTGATCATTTAATTTCCCTTTGAGTTCCCTTCATGATAGTTTGCATTCAAAAAAAATGAAAATACCAAAATTTTTTCCCTTAAACAAAATTTCCCTTGAATTAAATAACTCCCAACTATGCATGGAATTAATCATATGCCTCTCACCTTGGAAATGATGAATAGTTGCTCTGTCATTAATTTTGCAAGTACCTTGCTTCAACTAGTTGCTAGATTGTGCTTGAGTTATTCGGCATGAGTAAAAAAGATCCTGAAAACCTTGTGGGAGCTCATGCTTGATTCCAAGTCTAAGTTTTTGTGGGGATTGATATAGTGAGAATTTGGTCAAGTTCTATTCTGCTCTTAGTATGGGGAAAATCACGGAGATTTATGCTTTCAAAATAAAACAAGTTCCTCATTGGTCAAAATACCTACCAGAGCCATATGATAAGCTTAGTTGAAAATTTCTACTCATATGCTGCTTGTTATCTTAGTGAGCTTTGTCAAATTGTTGTGACCTTTGAGTGAAGCTTTCATATTCTTAAAGATCGAGACCCACGTACACACACCACCTCTCACTTGCAATTCCTACACTGGGAGTTAGCAAACATTTTCCATCATCCATCCACAAAAATAAATGCTCCATGTTCTATGATTTCCCTCTACCAATATTCTTGATAGAGACATAGGCTATGTAAAAAGAAAAACATGCCAAAGAAGCATGGCAAAAACAAGAGAAAAAAGAAAAGCATGCCAAAGAGCATGGAAAAAAGAAAGAGAAAAAGAAAAGCATGCCAAGTGGCATGGCAAAAATATGAGAATAAAAGATAGCCCATGTTCTCGAAAATAAATCAAGGAGAGGGAAATTCATCCAAGGAGTTCCACCATATTCCATTTCACCATTCCACCATATTCCATTCCACCATATTCCACTCCATTCATACCCACACACTTGCACGTCTCGATCTTAAGATGTGATTTGTCTCCTCAGAGATCCGGTCTTTGACTTAGCAAAATATAAGGTGCATGCATGCCTTCATCCTTTGTCCCTAAGCCACACAAAAAGCCATATTAGATGTTAGGATGAAAAAGAAGGCACAAGCCTTTGGTGAGGATTCAAATACACTTGAGTGATTGAGTGTGCCAATGAGGAACAATTTGTAGTTTTCAAAACTTATGAAAAAACTCCGAGATGGGATCCTAAAAAGAGTAGAGTGGAATAAAACTGAATTTAAACTGTTCATCCTTTCAACCACCCAAGATAAGGAGATTGCTATAAGCCCCATAGGTAAAGAGGTGATTTGAAACTTTGCCTATGATTCAAGTATTTTTGAAGACTAGTTGTTTATAAAGTTACCTGCAAAAGAAATGACATTGTAGCAACTCCTGATCCACCGAGCCTAAGTTTATATCTTTGCTCGAGGACGAGCAAAGAGCTAAGCTTGGGGGAGCTTGTTGGCGGTCGTTACAGCCCAAATCCGACCACCAATACTCGGGAATAAACGAGGTTATATGCAACATTCCACGTACTTAGGTTTTATTTCTAATAAAGTTCCACGAGTTTTGGTGAGTGACACTTGTGCAGGTACAACTAAAATAAATACGTGCTATTGGGGCCGAAAATGACCGAATCGGCCGAACGACACGTTCGGCCGGTCAACCCCCTAGCCATGCACGCAGTGAAGTACAACTAGGAGGCCACATGTACAACCAACGATGACAAAGCGCTGACGGGACAAGCAACTTGGCGGATGACGTCACCAATCTGGGGCAACAAACACACCCCGGCCAGGTGGAGGCGATGCAGGCCATCCAAAGGCAGAGGCGGTGGAACAGAGGGCAGCCGAGCCCCCGGGCCAGTTCGGCCGAAGGACCCGGTTCGGCCGAACTGCCCACCGGCTCACAACCGCCTCCAGGGGCTCATCCTGGCCACTCAGGACCAAAGGCGGTGCATCTGACGGTTCGGCCGAACCAGGGAGTTCGGCCGAACCAGTCAGTTCGCCCGAAGTCCCATGGGGTACCCCCCTGGCCCCCCTTGGCCGTTACTCCATCCAACCGACCTCCTCAAGCTATTTAAGCAGTGGCATACCCCTGGTTCACACACACACCAAGCCAAGGAGCTCATTTCCACTTTCATTCTAGTAGAGTTAGGATAGTTTAGTTGGGAGTTAGAATTGAGTCGAGCTGTGCCTCGGAGGTTCTGGAGTCATCTTCAGAAGCTCTGGTAATAGCTCTTGTATCTTTTACCTTTTCCTTTTGCAAGACTTTGAGTATCAATATAGTTATCTTTATCACTTTGCCTTTGTCATTTATATCTTGCTTCTACTTTATCCTAGTTGCAGCATATATCTTGTTTAGACTATAGTCAGTTATAGTTCTAGTGCTTGTAGTCTTGTTTAAGTCTTTGTCTTGGCTGGTTCTTCGATCTTGCTTGATACTGGAGGTGAATTGTCACCAAGAGTATTGACAAGGTTGCTTGCTCTTGCTAGCAGAGTAAGTAGTCGTTGCCTAGTGTAGGAGTGGTTCCTAGACTAGTCGGTGGCCTTAGTTTATTCCCGTCGCAACGGAGGTGGTAGCCGGGAGGTGGTGACAGCCCTTTTGGTCTTCGTAGCCCATCATGTTAGTTCCGGTCCGTAGGATCCCCCAGTGGGGAAATAGTGGCACCCCCTCTCATCCCTTTCTGCGTGTCCACCGGTTCCCTTGTCCCGATGCTAAGACATTAGAGTTATCCCAGATCTCCTAGTGCTGGCTCTATAGCCGTTGTATCTCTAAGCTAGAGTGACATAGGTAGATAAAGTATCCAGGAGTCCTCTATCTCTTCTCGTTGTCCTCCCAGCTATCTATCTCTTCTCTCCCTTACCTGAGTATCCCTTGAGCTGTGTGTCCGGTATATCCACTCCTATCCAATAGCGTTATCCCCTGTCTTGTCTAGTCGTGTACCCTTCTCTGATAGTCTCGAATATCTGTTCACTAGTAATCTTGCCAAAGCTTCCCTGCGGAAATATAAATTACGATACCTCGGGATACTCCCAGGTGAAGTGCTACAGCGGTGATTCTGTGCGCTTGCAGAATATTTCTATATTTTACTAAGCCATAAGGAAAACCACTGAAACACTCCTTACCCCAGTACCACTGAAACACTCCTTACTAAGCCATATTGGATCGTAAGAAGTGCCAACAGTGTGCCCAATATAGCACAGATCAAGGACACGATCCTAAGAGAAGCGCATGATTCGGCATACTCGATCCACCCAGGAAGCACCAAGATGTACCAAGACATCAAGGAAAGATTCTGGTGGTATGGATTGAAGCGTGATGTGGCGACACATGTGGCACTATGTGACACTTGTCAGAGAGTTAAGGCTGAACATTAGAGACCAGCCGGATTGCTCCAGCCCTTGAAGATACCGGAATGGAAATGGGAAGAAGTTGGCATGGACTTCATCACTGGTCTACCCCGCACACAGCGAGGATTTGACTCCATCTGGGTGATTGTGGACCACGTGACCAAAGTGGCACACTTTCTTCCAGTAAAGGCCACTTACACCGGAGCGAGACTGGCAGAGCTATACATGGAGAGGATTGTGTGCTTGCATGGAGTACCCCAAGCGGATAGTGTCTGATCGTGGTACTCAGTTCACTTCACACTTCTGACAGAAGCTGCATGAGTCCATGGATACTAAGTTGCAGTTCAGTTCAGCTTACCACCCCCAGACAGATGGACAGACAGAGCAGACTAATCAGATTCTGGAGGACATGTTGAGGGCATGTGCACTGCAGTATGGTGTTAGCTGGGACAAGAGTTTACCCTATGCGGAATTATCGTACAACAACAGCTATCAGAAGAGTCTGCAGATGGCCCTATTCGAGGCTTTGTATGGCAGGAAGTGCAGAACACCACTGTTCTGGAATCAGACTTGAGAAAGTCATATCTTTGGACCTGAGATACTCAGGGATGCAGAACGCCAAGTTCAAGTGATGAGGCAGAATTTGAAGGTGGCACAGTCCAGGCAGAAGAGTTATGCTGATGTCAGACAGAGGGATCTCAGCTTTGCAGTTGGAGATTTTGTGTACCTCAAGGTGTCACCGATGAGGGGCGTGAAGAGGTTCAATGTCAAGGGCAAGCTAGCACCTCGATACATCAGACCTTTTCAGATACTTGAAAGGAAAGGTGAAGTGGCATATCAGTTGGGACTACCCGAGAGATTGGCCGGTGTGCACGATGTGTTCCACGTATCACAGCTGAAGAAATGTTTGCGGGTGCCTGAAGAGCAGATCCAGATAGATGAGCTGAATGTGCAAGAGGACCTCACTTACGAGGAGTATCTAGTCAGGATTCTGGAGGTGTCTGAGAGAGTGACAAGAAACAAGGTCATCCGGATGTGCAAGGTACAGTGGAGCCGACACTCGGAGGATGAAGCCACTTGGGAACGGGAGGAAGATCTTAAGACCAGGGACGAGATTCATCTTAAGTGGGGTAGGTTTGTAACACCCAAAAATTTACCTATTTAAAATGTTTAGTAATTAATTGGCATTTATTTAATTTTTTCATAATTAATATAGGTTAAATTATTTATTTATGAATATTAAAATCAAATATAAGTTGTAGAAATATTTTTGTTGCATTTATGCTACTGCATTTATTTTTGTATTGCTTGTGATTCAAACGAGAATTTAAATTTATTTCAATTCAAATTTGAATCACCTTGTTTGGAGCTCTAGAAAAGTTGCAAAGCCCAGAGTTCACTTTCGCCCCTCAAACTATTCCTCAGGTCTACTTCTACTCCCCCACCTCTTTCTCTGAGCGTCACCCACTCCCTCCCTATTTCCTCCCCGGCCCAGCTCGCCCCCTCCTCTTTCCCACTTGGGCCTTCTCCCCGAGCAGGCCCAGCAACCCCAGCCCAGCGCGCGACCCTCTTCCCCCTCTCCTCTCTCTGTGCTCCGGGGGCCCCGCCTGCCAGTTTCCTCTACCTCCCCGCGCCGAGCCTCCCTTTCTCCCCCCCCCCCGGCGCGATTCTCGCCGGACCACCCGACCGCGCTGCTCCCTTTCCGCGCCCGTGGGCCATCCCCGCGCCTCCCCTTTCCTTCCCACCGATCTCTTTCCTGTTTCACGCGACGCTACACTTGGTAGGCGCTGCCCCGCTTGGAAAATCCGAGCCGCCGCGCCACCACACCTTCCATCCTTGACGTCCGCGCCACCCGAGAACCCAGCCCCCCTACACCTCCCCTGGGCTATGAAAGCCAAGCACCACACACCCCATCACCTCGCCAACCCCCCCCCCCCCCCCCATCGAGCCTCAAACGCCATCCAGCAGCCTTCCCCTCGCCCAATGCCGCCCCTCTTCGGCCGCCTCCATCGAACCTCGCCGCCGGTGCCATTCCCTCGACGAGAACACCCTCAGGAGATTCCCCTCGAGGTATGGATGCTGCCCAAGCCACCACCGCTACCACATCGCCCCCAGCCTAAGCTAATTGCTCGTCGTCGACTTTCCAGGGCCGCCGAGCCACTACCTCTCGCCGGCCGCCGTCTCCGTTGTCCCACCGCTACCGTGATACCCCTGGGTGAGTTCGCCTCCCTCCCCTGATGATGTAGGACCAAACCACGCGTCGAATGGTGCCTTGCAGCTCGAGATTCGCCTAGCTACGATGAGTTTTCACCGTCAGATGAGCGGCGCCGCCGTCCCGACGTCGCCGGCAAAGTCTTACCCCCGCCCGACTGATCTGGACCACCGGATGAGGATCCAACGGCTCATAACCGCCCTGGGCCCGAGTCAAATGGGTGGATACCGGTCAGCACTGCGCGTTTTGTAGAAGAACCCCCGAGTTATTTAGAAATCAACCCGCCGTCCCACGTTGTTAAAACTTATTTGCAAAGAGGTCCTGTTTTACACGTTTAGCCCCCTGCCCTTTCTAAAATTTGTTCCCGCGGTCCAAATCTGGTTCATTTACGCCGTGGCCCCCGTGTCTATAGCTTAATTAAGTTTAGGCCCTCGGTTTTTTCACAAACTAGCCCCTAGAACTTTTAAAACTTTGCCAGCAGGTCCCTAGAGCTTAGAAAAGCCATATCTTTTTCGTTTTAACTCCGATTAGTGTGATTTTCGGGCTCATGTGTTCGTAGTGAAGCATAGATTATTTCTAGAACCTTTTTATGTACTGTTTCTACTGTTTGGTGTACTGTTCTAATAGATTATTATTTGTTTGCATGTATTGGTTTGCGTGCTCGCTTGTATGGTGATTCGTGTCCAGTCGGTGAGCCGTATGCTTTGGAGTTCGAGTACGTGGACGACTTTCCGGAGCAGGACCCACAGCAGCAGCATCAGCCGCCCTTCGAGGAAGGCAAGTTATAGCACGGACAATCCTTGCTACCTGAACACACTTTTTACATACATTCACTTTCATATGCATGTGTCTAATTTGATGTCCTATTAAGGTTGTACCTAGTTTGTTTACTCCTATCCTTTGATTACCTGGGATTTATGCATACGGGAAGATTTTGCTATGCACAGCTACTGTCACCATTATTTAACTGTTAATTTTGACTTAATGGTTCACTTCAACATTTATGATAAAACTTGTTTTTTAGCAACATGGTTTAGGGAGCTGGAGCATGTGCTGTGTGCTTTGCTCCAGTGTCTCTCCGTAAGGTCCGGTTCTTAAAGCGGCAACCTAGGGGCCTGTCACCACTGCTAGAACTATATTGGCTCTGGTCTTGGTCAAGTAACTTATACGTCTCTAGCTTGCCAGTGGTTACCGGTGGGGCCGACGGCGTTAGGGGAAGTAAGGCGCGAGGTGTTTCTTGATTCTACCAAGGACGGTAGCCCCGTCGGCTAGTTCTCGTTAGACCCAATCCCGTGTTGGGAGTTCCTGCGACGGGGAACTCCACACGTTGCGCATTGTTGGGTGTGATGCCCGCGCTCTGGACGCCATCGACCCCCCTATGGTGTGACTCCATAGGCGTACGTCGATCTCGGTGCCTAGAGTCTCACCACCTTATTGTACCTTGGCGGCCACTGTCTTGTTAGGGTGTCTTGTGAAAAACCTCGTAGCGTCCCTATGCAATCAAACCTCGGAAGTGTTGATGTGCGTGGTTGGGTGCAAAGTTCTTTTGAACTTTTACGCGACTGGTGGGAAAACGGTGAAACCTCTGTAGAGTGTAAAATCTATCATGATAGCCTTGCTCAGGGTCACGAGCGGCCTGGATCCTTTTTGATTAGAAGATGATGTTTATTTATGTTTAATGTCACTTATACTTTATTAATTGGGCTACAACAGGGATTTATTCATTTGTAATAACTTGGTTAATGTTAAAATGAACCAACTAAAAATGCTAATGCAGTTAAACCGTGTCTAGCCTAGTTTGAGCCTTCATACCCGTGCTATACTTGCTAAGTAATTGTTTACTAACACTTGCTATTTTAGTCAACAAAATCCCGGATGGGTAAACAGATTGGGCTGGGCATGAGTCTGCTGCTGAGTTTTCAGAAGATTTACCATACTATTGAGTTGTGATCTCCCAGTCAGAGTCCATGTGGATTGCGGCTCCATTAGTTGAGAGTTTTATTAGTCTTCCACTGTTATTGTTTAGATCATTTATAAAACACTCTGATGTAAACATTTTATTTAATGAAGAATTTATTCCAGCATATGTTCTCTGTTTATCATATTTGTTTGCTATATTTGTACTATGACTTCCTGGGCACACATATGGCTGTATTCGGGTTTTTGTGAAAATCCGGGTGTGACACAACTAGTACTCGAAAATACTCGAATCATTGGCAAAGTTTTAACTCACCATTTTACCTATGAGGCTTATAGCAATCTCCTTGTCCTGGGCGGTTGGAACGTTGAACAGCTTAACTCAGTTTTTATTCCACTCCTACTCTTTTTAGGGTCCCATCCCGGAGTTTCCACAATTTATTCCACAATTATTACACTCGATCGCTAAAGTGGTGTTTGTATCCTCACCAAAGGCTTGTGCCTTCTTTCATCCTAAAATCTAACAAAGCTTTTTGTGTGGCTCAATTGGTACACTCGATCGCTAAAGTGGTGTTTGTATCCTCACCAAAGGCTTGTGCCTTCTTTCATCCTAAAATCTAACAAAGCTTTTTGTGTGGCTCAGGGACAAAGGATGAAGGCCTACTTGCATCTTATATTTTGCTAAGTCAAAGACCGGATCTTTGGGGAACCAAATCATACCTTTAGATCAAGAAGTGCAAGTGTGTGGAATATGTTGAGTGGAATGTGGAATGTGGTGGAACTCCTTGGGATGATTCTTCCTCCCCTTGACTTATTTTCGAGAACATGGGCTATCTATTTTTTTGCTCATATTTTTGCCATGCCACTTGGCATGCTTTTCTTATTTCTTATTTTTGCCATGCTCTTTGGCATACCTTTCTTTTTCTCTTTCTTTTTTCCATGCTCTTTGGCATGCTTTTCTTTTTGCATAACCCATGTCTCTATTCAAGGATATTTGGAGAGGAGATCATAGAACATGGAGTATTCATTTTGTGGATGGATGATGGCAATATTTGCTAACTCCCAGTGTAGGAATTGCAAGTGAGAGTGGTGTGTATGTGAATCTCAATCTTAGAAGCATGAAGGTTTCACCCAAAGGTCACAACAAATTGACAAAGCTCACTAAGACAACAAGCAGCATATGAGTAGAAATTTTTGACTAAGCTTAGCTTATGGCTTTGGTAGGTATTTTTGTCCAATGAGGAACTTTATTTTATTTTTGAAAGCAAAGACATCTGAGATATTCACGGTACTAAGAGCAAAATCAAGAACTCAACCAAATCTCACTATATAATTCCTCACAACAACTTAGACTTGGAATAAAGCATGTGCTCCCACGAGGTTTTTAGGTTCATTTTACTCATGCCAAATAACTCAAGTACTATAAAGCGACTAGTTGGAAACAAGGCACTTGCAAAATTAATGACAGACCAACTATTCATCATTTCCAAGGTGAGAGGCATATGATTCATTCCATGCATAGTTGGGAGTTATTTTATTCAAGGGAAATATTTTTTTGGTGTTTTCGTTTTAAGGTGGAAGTAAAATGGAAAGGGAAATGGCAAATGCAAGATCAAGGTGCTGAAGGGACATTGAACATACCTGATGGGGGGTCCTCCCCCAAGCTTGGATTCTTCACTGGTAGGGTTGAAACTTCGAAAAGTACTCTGACATTTGATCTGTCTGCTGCTGGACATCATACCGTAGAGAGTCCAGCATGCCGCTATTCTCTTGGTGATACTGAGAATGGTGTGTCAGGGTGCCTTCAATGCTCCGTGTACGGTCGTCGAGGAGGTCGACTCGGTTGGAGATGTAAGACAACTCTCAACTGATGTCTTAGCCACAGGGTGCAGTGAATCATGCGGACTGAGACTGCCCAGGGAAGTATGCTCGGGAGGCACTATCGTACCCTCCTCCGTACCATCCCTAGGAGTACTCTGAGTCCATACTCGGAGCATAGTCCCAGTAGCCCGAGGCGAAGTAGTCTGGGTCCTGCGGTTGTCTAGAGCCTCCTGCTCTGGATGTCCTAGAACCACCGTATGCATTGTAAGCTGCCTCGAATGCAGATGTGTGTCGATGTGGCTGCGTCGGTGAAGTTTCTGGTTCTTGAGCGGTTAAAAGCCCGGCATCACGCCTGGCTTCCCCCGGGTTAATGGCCCCTCTCCTGCAACAATGTGCCGAGCCGGCTCTCTCCGAGGAGGAGAGTCATCCGCGTCGGTACCCAACCGGAGTGTTAATTACTTAGCGGTATACAACCTTAGTCCTGCACAAGGCAAGGGCACCTTGGTTGTATAACCGCGATAGATCATAACCAGCGTTGCATCGGGTGCCCGTCGTATCATGTGACCTTGCACAAAGTGCTCAGCATCCACGATGGGTCGCGCTGTCTCTAAGTACACAAGTTGGGCGCCCTCCAGAATGCCCAACTGGTTAGCAAGGCGATTGACTAGAGAAGTCACCGCCACACTACCCACGCGAGAGTGATGAGACATCCAATGGGCAACCGAATCTTTTACCGGAGAAACAACAACTCGTTTAACTACGGCGTATAAGAACCGCAACTCGACTGTATTAACGAGACGCAAACCAGAACGTGGAAACACCGTCATAGCCATCCACCAATGCATGAAACACAAGGTGGGGTTATGAATATTGTTCGTGCATGGTGCAGAACTATTGGTGCTTCCCGAAATCTTTTTCCAGAACCCGTCCCGACTGAAACTTTTCAAAGCTTTGGCAGGCTCCAAAGAACAATGACTAGCAAAACCTAGAGCCGTACTCAAATCCCTCAAAGAGTAGGAATACTCTTGGTTGAAAAATCGAAAGCAAATACCCTCCCATCCAGATGTGAGAGTCGAAAGAAATTTGAGGGTGAGGAGATACGAACCTTGATCGTCGACACGCCAGAAGTTGCACCAGCCAACGGATTCGAAGACTTCTGGGAACTCTTCGTCCATACCCGTTCTTACGAGCAGGTCCTGCTCGTAGACACGGGTATGCTCAAACTCCTTCAGGCGTAGCATGTTGAAGACGTTCCGCTCTCGGTCCGTCCGGAGAATGATGTCACTCTCGTTCAGGAGCTGCCGGGTTGGTTGCGAGGTGAAGCCTCTCCCCAAGTCGGCTGCCCCTGACTCGTCCACATCCATCCAGCTTGAACCGCGGGATGGGGCTGGGGAGCTCCCAGCATCGTCCGAGTGTTTGCTCAGCCGGGCAGAATGACGAAACACGGAGAAGAGCTTCAACATGCTTCCTGCAAAAGGTTAGCGCAACCACTACCCGAAGGACTGAATATATGGGGTTAGCACAAGTAAATCAAGTCATTCGAGAGAGTTAGTCATTCTTGCGGGGATGAAAACCGCCACAAAAGATTAGTCATTCTTGTAGGTGTCGGAAACCATCACAAACACGTTCAAGTTTCAACACAAAGATCGAACAAAGGCAAAATATTTTTTTTAGGATTTTTCAGCAATGCAAGTGAACCAACTTGAGCAAGAACTAAAGAAGAACTTGAGCAAGAACTTGAGCAAGGAACTTGAGAGACAGAGAGAGAGGGGGAGAGATTCTGGTGGGATTTTTCAGAGTGTGAGTGTCTGAGAAGCTAGCAAGCAATGCCCAGCATTTATAGGCAGAGGGGAGGCAGCCAGGTGTTGCCAGTCGTTACGGACCAATTTCCGACCTCCAACCGAGTATAAAAGAAACACAATGGAATCACACACCATAGATATAGGGATTATTTCTGATCATTTCCACAAGTTTTGGTGTTTATTCGATTCCAGGAGGCTTATGACTAAAGTTGAGGCAAAAAACACATGGAATGACGAGTTCGGCCGAATCCCGAGATTCGACCGAACTCCATCCTTGAACCCGGGCTTGGATGGACCACCATGGCTGCCGCCAACACGAAGACGGGAGAGGCCCGAGTCCAACCCGACCGAAGCCCACCAGTCTACCGGAAGGCCTCCAACTCAGTCCAGACCAATGTGCCGACCTCCAAACTGCCTCACGAGCTGGACCAACACGTGATGGAGACAAGGGGAGTGCAGCAATGGGCCAGGCCCAATTCGCCCGAATCACTGGATTCGGCCGAATCCAAGAACCACCTCAATACCAACCGTGAGCAAGGATCCAGGCCGTAGGACTCAAGGTCGGTGCACGTGGCAGTTCGGCCGAACTCCCTGGTTTGCCCGAACCAGGAAATTCGCCCGAATCAGCCGGGCACCAACCTGAGGTGCCTTGGCTGCCACTCTACCTCCCACCGTCCTTCTCCACTATAAGTAGAGGTGTCTCATGCCCGGTTTCACACACAACACAAGAGGGAAGTTCCTTAGCGAAGCTCTGCCACTTTCACGCTTAGAAGATAGGGAGAGAGGAGAGGTGAGCGTCCGAAGAGGAGCCTGAGTGTTGGCCCCTCTTCCAGCTGTACCTCTATGGATGCGACTCTGTTTCGAGTCACATCCGGGTCGTGTCTGGTAACTCTTGTATCTCTTCCTGATTAATTGAGCAGTCAGTTCTACTTTTATTTACTTGCTGGTTCTTCGTTCAATGCTTAGTTGATTGGTATAATTGTATACTGGTTGCTTGGCTTGGGTGCTTGTCTTTCTATAGGAGATAAGTATTAACCGACTAGTGTAGGCGTGGTGCCTATACTGTAGGTTAACTTAGTTTGTCCCTGAGTCTATGGAGGTGGTAGCCGTTAGGTGGTGACAGCCCTATACGGCCTACGTAGTCCATCACGTTCGTCTTGGCCTGCAGGATCCCACAGTGTAGGATTGGTGACAAACATTCTCATCCCTTTCTGCGTGTCATAGGTTCTATTGTCCCGAAGCAAGTATCTATCTGTACCCTCTGATCTGCTCAGTTAATCAGTAGAGTGCCTCTATCAGACTCGTACTCTCTCTACCCTCTCATCGCTTCTCTTCCCTCTTTGTTGTTGTCATCCACTTCATCCATCCCATTCCATAACCCTTGGACAACTTAGTTTAGAATTAGTTCACTTCTTGTTCCCTGTGGAAATCGATACCTTGGAAGACTCCCGGGTGAAAGCTACATCGGTATCCGTCCGCTTGCGGATTTATCTGTAGGCAGTAAGGAATGCCAACAAGCTTTCTGGCGCCGTTGCCGGGGAACATTAGTTGTTCGGATTCCGAACCCAAGTTGTCTGTGTATCCCCATTATCCACCGTCCACCACATGGATTGCACTCTTACCTTACGTCATCATTCGGCTCCAAAGGGCGATTGTTTGGAGCCACCACCACCATCTCATCCCATCCACACACCCGGCTATGAGCTGAGTCCCGGCTTCGTAGCCATGGTTCGAGAGCAAACGTTCTCAGGAACGAATGCTGAGAGTCCCTATGCGCATTTACAAGAGTTTGAGCAACTTTGCTCTTGCCTCACCATATCAGGAATGACACAAGAGATGCTCAAATGGAAGCTATTCCCGTTTTCATTAACGGGAGGAGCAAAGAAATGGTACTTCTTCCCAGTTTCTAAGGTAGCTAGCCTCCGAATCAAAATCCTTACCTTAAAGCAATTAGAGGGAGAGTCGTTAGGAGCTGCATAGGCTCGTTTCAAGCAAATTTTGGCATCCAGTCCAGACCTAGGCATTTCAGAACCTATAATTCTGCAACACTTCAGCCTTGGCCTCTGCCCCGTAGCCACCACTTTCTTGAACTCTCATTTGACTCCCAGTGAAGCGAGGATAATCTTAAATCGTATCCTGGATGACACTCCCTACACTCGAGTCTATGACGAACCCCCCTATGAAGAAGAGAAGCAGCCCGAACCTGAAGAGCCTACATGTTCTCAATCCAAATCTATTAGCTCTTCCATCCCATCAGAACCTGATGCTCATTTCAAACCACAACCATATTCTAGCCTGGACTACTATGAGCCGCTCTACACCACTCCCAATGATTTTGACGATGATCTATTCGAGGACATCCGGAGTGCAACAAGTTTCCCATTGGAACAACGTGTAGAGTATAAGGATCAACCTCCCAACAAAGAAGAACTGGCACATCAGAGGGAGTACTTGGGACGTCTCTCTGCTGTGATGAGTCGGGAATGGCTCGAAGAGGCCGAAGCCTCATTTGAGGTGATCAGAATGCCCAAGAAGATCAGAAGAATTTTCTGTGAAATTCTGGTTACCACCAAGAAATCGAGTACGACCCGAGCCTCGGAATTAACATTATCTCTAGCTCATTGGTATGAACCGAACTCCCTGATGAAGCCTGGTCATTGTCTCAAAAATGACTCAGGTTCACTTCAGGAAGAATCCTTGCCTATTTAGGGATCTTGCGGGTCATCTTTGACCTACCTAGTAGCACCACCCATTCCATCTTCATAGGTAGGCCAATCATGAAGATTCTGAAGAAAACACCAACGAACCAGAGAATAGAACTTAGCATCGGAAAGGAACTTGTCCCTGTCTCTTATTCTCATTCCCTGAACACTCCAATAGAGGCAGACCCCGATCCTGATCCCATAGAGGAGGCCATGTCCACCTCATTGACCGAACTAGAACCACCCATTCCAGAAGAAGATATCCCATTCTTCTTAGAGGAAGAGGAAACCCATCCACCGATCAAGCTCGACATGAACGAAACTCCAAAACCATCTCCTATCGAGCTCAAACCTCTTCCCCCTGGACTAAGGTATTCCTTCATCTTCGAGGACAAACAAACTCCAGTGATCATTAGTGATAAGATATCCGAAGTAGAAACCTAACAACTCATCACTATCCTGGAGAAGAATCGATGGATCTTAGGATACTCTGTCCAAGACCTGAAAGGGATAAGCCCAAACCTCTGTACCCACCGCATCCCAATCTATTCTGAGGCAATACCGTCTCGATAACCTCAGTGACGGTTGAATAATGCCATGAGGGAATTTGTGAAAAAGGAAGTCCTCAAACTCCTTCACGCTGGGATTATCTACCCGGTTTCCAATAGTGAATGGGTTAGCCCCATTCAAGTTGTTCCTAAGAAGGGAGTAATGAAGGTTGTGCGCAATGACAAGAATGAACTCATCCCTCTGCGCACCGTCACTGGCCGGCGTATGTGTATCGATTATCGCAAACTCAATAAAGCCACCAAGAAAGACCATTTCCCCCTTCCGTTCATAGACGAGATGCTTGAATGGTTAGACAAACACTCTTTCTTCTGTTTCCTTGACGGTTACTCTGGATACCACCAAATTCTAATCCATCCAGATGACCAAAGTAATACCACATTCACATGCCCCTATGGGATGTATGCCTATCGGTGGATGTCCTTCGGGTTGTGTAACGCACCGGCCTCTTTTCAACGTTGCATGATGTCCATCTTCTCTGATATGATTGAGGAGATTACGGAATTGTTCATGGATGACTTCTCAGTTTACGGGAACACCTTTACCGAATGCTTGAAAAACTGGACAAGGTCCTCCAGAGGTGTCAAGAGAAACACCTTGTCCTAAACTCGGAAAAGTGCAATTTTATGGTACAAGAAGGGATTGTTCTAGGACATAGGGTGTCAGAACGTGGAATTGAGGTTGACCGAGTGAAGATAGAAGTGATTGAGCAACTTCCACCTCCCACAAACGTTAAGGGGATTCGTACGTAGTTTCCTTGGCCATGCCCGATTCTATAGACGATTCATCAAAAACTTTTCCCAGATATCTTGGCCCTTAACCAATCTTCTAGCCAAGGAAGCTCCCTTTGTTTTCGATGAGGAGTGTTACGCAGCCTTTCACACCCTCAAGAAAGCTCTCATTTCCGCTCCCATCATCCAGCCTCCTGACTGGAATCTATCATTTGAAATCATGTGTGGTGCGAGCGACTATGTTGTAGGAGCTGTGTTGGGCTAAACCAAGGACAAGAAGCACTATGCTATCTCAAATGCTAGCGAAACGCTTACAGGCCCCCAACTCAACTATGCAACCACGGAGAAGGGGCTCTTAGCGGTCGTGTTTGCTATAGATAAATTCCGGTCCTACCTAGTCGGGGCCAAGGTCATAGTCTATTCAGACCACACTGCTTTGAAGTACATATTAACCAAAAAGGGTGCGAAACCGAGACTCATCCGTTGGATTCTTCTACTCCAAGAATTTGACATCAAGATAAGGGA
The DNA here is from genome assembly GCA_033239725.1 of Echinochloa phyllopogon. Classification (NCBI taxonomy): domain Eukaryota; kingdom Viridiplantae; phylum Streptophyta; class Magnoliopsida; order Poales; family Poaceae; genus Echinochloa; species Echinochloa phyllopogon. The sequence continues at coordinate 50,036,099 of BTCW01000012.1, read as the reverse complement.
TATGAAAGGAGTAGAGAACTCAGTGGCTGACCACTTGTCTCGAATGCAAGTCCCGTCCGATCTTCCCATCGATGATTTTTTGCGGGACGACATGCTCCTTAAGGTCACCACTGCTGACCCATGGTATGCCAACATAGTGAACTACATGGTGACTGGGTATGTCCTACTTGGAGAAAACAAGAAAAGACTGGCTTACGAGAGACGACTCCACCTTTGGGACGACCCGTACCTCTTCAGGATATGTAGTGACGAACTCCTTAGACATTGTATACCAGCGCACGAGGCGTATAAAATCCTGGAGAGGTGCCATGCAGCCCCATACGGGGGTCACCATGGTGTATTTCGCACTAACGCAAAAGTCTGGCAATGTGGTTTCTACTAACCTAGCATGTACGAAGATGCTAAGGCATTCGTCATGAGGTGCCCACGTTGCCAGAAACACGGGAATATAAACACTAGAGACGAAATGCCACTAACCAGCAATCTCCAAGTAGAAATCTTTGATGTTTGGGGGATTGACTTCATGGGTCCTTTCCCAAACTCAGAGGGCTGCAAATTCATCCTAGTGGCGGTAGACTACGTCTCTAAGTGGGTGGAAGCCTTGCCTTGTGTGGCCGCCGACGCTAGGAGAGCAAAACAGATGTTTCATGAGATTATCTTTCCCCGTTTTGGAGTTCCTAGGATGGTCATTAGCTCCCACTTTATCGACTGAGCATTCCATAGGTATCTCTCAAGTCCTATCACCCCCAAACTAGCGGTGAAGCAGAAACTTCAAACAAGCAGATTAAGAGCATTCTGCAAAAGACTGTAAATGAGATGGGAAAACACTGGAAGGATAAATTGCCAGATGCACTCTGGGCGTACTGCACGGCCTATAAAACACCCATAGGAATGACCCCATATCAACTAGTCTATGGCAAGACCTGCCACTTACCAGTAGAGATGGAGTTTAGAGCTCACTGGGCCATTAGGAAGTGGATTATGAACCTTCTAGCAGCCGGCCTCAAACGAAAAATCTAGCAGGCAGAATTAGATGAAATGAGGGAATGAGCATACCACAGCTCCCGGCTATACAAAGAACGGACCAAGAGATGGCATGACAAAAGGATTAAGGTCAAAACATTCAAGCTGGGAGACAAGGTCCTTGTCTTCAATTCCCATGTCAGACTTTTCGGTCATGGGAAACTAAAACGCAAATGGGACAGCCAATTCACAGTGATCAATGCTGCATCCCATGGGGCCGTCACATTGCAAAGTGAGGATGGGAATACCTTCAAGGTTAACGGACAACGGTTGAAGATCTTCCTGGAACCAGAGCCTCCGCCACTCTACGATTTCGATGTTGTCGAGTTCATGGAACTCTAAAACCCATCCATAAAATCCGGCCCAAGTCCTTCAATTCCAAACCTTTCTGGGCCAAAACCCCCTCAAACCTCAAAACCCCTGACCAAAGGCACGAGACTCGACCTGGCCCGCACACATGGAGACCCAGGGGCCGGTCGAATTGGCCAGTTCACCTGAAGGCTAGGGTTTGGCCGAATCAGGCCCCCAGGTCCTACGTGTGGATATTTGCCTCTGGACTCATCTATAGTTGAGCCTATCCCAAAATCCGCGAGGGGAACGTCGGGACTCTCGTTTTTCAATTGGGAGAAACATCGATAAAGGCCAGGGGGTTTGTGTGGACTCCCTCATCCCATCTACAAGCTTCCTTGCCCATACACACAGCCACCATGGCCTCCTCCTGCTCCAAAGATACATCTTCAACCAACAGATCTAGCCTCGCTAGCCGGATCGGCGAGTCTCCCCGACGTGAGCAAGCGTTCCGCGTTGCTGACGTTGAGCTGTCAGGCGATGGGCAGCGAGGAAGGTCGCATGCCCGCAGCCCTATGAGGTGGTCCAACTCCCCACGCCGCTCTCCGTCAGCGATATTCAACGCCTTCACACCGCTGAAGGCGATCAAGAAGCCCCCTCGCTCACCAACGCCAGGGCACCCCACTACTGGGCAGCTGCGCCCGAAGTCGGCATCCTCCACAAGGGTGCTGGACTTCGCGCTCCCTGCAGTCAAAGAGGAGGGCACGAAGACGCTGGACTATACACCTGATAGTCCACCCCGTTTCAGCATCAAGGGCGAGCGCACCACCATGGGGTACGACAAGGTGTTGGTCCCACCGTTGAACTGGGATGAGCTCGGACTGACAGAGTCCTCCCAGTCCACTCCTCCGCGGTGGAACCCCAGAATTCAGCGCTGTAGGCAGCCTCCAACCATCAAGGGGCTGCCAGGAAACATGGAGTTCTCCGATGAGGAGGATGACGACAAGGAGGAGAAGCCGCCTACACTGGAGAGCCTGCGGGTGGATAAACCACCTGGAGGAGAAAGTGGCGGAAGCGGAGCTGGCATGCCTAGAGACGGAGGACAAGATGGAATCCTCCGCAAGGGTTTGTGCGCCAAGGTCAAGAGGCTTGCCAGAGCCACAAGACACTCGGACCTTTACGACCCACCTACAGAATAGTGTCCTGCGGTCGTTTCATTTTTAGATAGAACACCGTTAGATTGGTTTGCTAGTTTGTTTATTTCATTTATTTCTTTTAGAATATTGTTTAAGGTGCTCTGAACTATTTCCCTTCCCAAATATTTTGTTTCCAATCTTAGCTTGATGAATAAATAAAATTAGAGTTGAATGCAAAAAGAATAAACTTATTTCTCCGATTGGTGCATTTGAGCCAACCGGAGATTGCCCAGTTTAACGAAAAAGATACATGAGTACAGGACGACACAGGAGCAACCCGACACGACGGAGCACGCACCAAGCCACTTTGGCCAAACCAGCTGGTTCGAGCAAATTGGGCAATCCGGCCGGACCCATCAGTTCGGCCGAACCAGCCCGGCTCGTCCCGCTCGCGCACCTACATGCTGGTTTGCACTTTTCCCCCTGACCACTTTTTCTGTGTTGCCACGTTTTGAAATTTTGATCAATGCATGCCTCACATAAACGAAATGTTCTCGATTTTTCTTTTATACCATGAACTTTCCTATTGCTTATTTCAAACCTAGTATCTTTTTCCTGTGAAATATTTCATGATAGGACCCCCCCTGATCTAGGTTGTTGATGATTGTGATATGTCTCGATAAAACAAACCACTTGTTCATTCCACCATTCGGGAGAATTTAAATTTTGAAAACATAAAACTATACCCTATCCCTTCATTCTGTTCACTACTTCAAACATACACATATGCTTGAGAGTTTATTCCTGAGAAACTTGTTATGGCTAGTACAAAGTCTTGTCGAATTTTGATGTCCCCAGCGATAATCATGTTTGCCCAAGGTTTATTGCAAGTATACTATCATCAGAGTGTAGTAGAAGTCCTCATGCTTTGGTGATACCCTAAAATAAAGAGAGAAAATAAAGGACTCATGAAAGTCCAAATAAAAAAGAGAGAAAGAAAAGAAAAATATCCCAAAAAGGGAAGTGAACAGAAAGGGGTCACAAAGCTGAGGACCGACATGAACTCTTCATCTTTAACTTGCAATCTGACCAAGGGTGACGATGAGAAACTCCGGGAAGCAATCTTCGACTCGACAGAAGTACATGACTTGACAAGGCCACCACCTGAGAGACAAAGGAAAACACAAGGAGTGAGTGAAAAGGAGTGACTCCAGAGAGCTGAGAGTATAAGGGATGAAGGGACAAGGTTATTTATTTGCAAAAATCAGAAAAACCACGAATGCAGGATGAGCAAGAGGATCTTGTTGTAAGGGCTGTTCCGACTATCAACCGCCCAAGACCCAGGGAATAGCCACTACAAACTCACAAGTATGGAGAAAAGTTTGGAATATTCAATATGCAATTGTTCATGTCATGAAAGAACACTTACCTTAGTCTTGCTCATATTTCAATTTCTTTACTCGGGACGAGCAAAGATCTAAGTTTGGGGGAGCTTGTAGGCGGTCGTTACGGACCGATTTCCGACCTCCAACCGAGTATAAAACAAACACAATGGAATCACACACCATAGATATAGGGATTATTTCTGATCATTTCCACAAGTTTTGGTGTTTATTCGATTCCAGGATGCTTATGACTAAAGTTGAGGCAAAAAGCACATGGAATGACGAGTTCGGCCGAATCCCGAGATTTGACCGAACTCCATCCTTGAACCCGGGCTTGGATGGACCGCCACGGCTGCCGCCAACATGAAGACGGGAGAGGCCCAAGTCCAACCCGACCGAAGCCCACCAGTCCACCGGAAGGCCTCCAACTCAGTCCAGACCAAAGTGCCGACCTCCAAACCACCTCAAGAGCTGGACCAACACGTGATGGAGGCAAGGGCGGTGCAGTAGTGGGCCAGGCCCAATTCGCCCAAATCACTGGATTCGGCCGAATCCAAGAACCGCCTCAAGACTGACCCTGAGCAAGGATCCAGGCCGTAGGACTCAATCTCACATGTGGCAGTTCGGCCGAACTCCTTGGTTCGCCCGAACCAGGAAATTCGCTGGAATCAGCCGGGCACCGACCTGAGGTGCCTTGGCTGCCACTCGGCCTCCCACCATCCTTCTCCACTATAAATATAGGTGTCCCATGCCCAGTTTCACACACAACACAAGAGGAAAGTTCCTTAGCGAAGCCGGAGTGTCCGGAGAATTGAGCATGAGTGTCGGCCCCTCTTCTAGCTGTACCTCTACGGATGCGGCTCTGTCATGTCTGATAACTCTTGTATCTCTTCCTGATTAATTGAGCAATCAGTTCTACTTTTATTTACTTGCTGGTTCTTCAATCAATGCTTAGTTGATTGGTATAATTGTATACTGGTTGCTTGGCTTTGGTGCTTGTCTTTCTATAGGAGATAAGTATTAATCGACTAGTGTAGGCGTGGTGCCTATACTTGAGGTTAACTTATTTTGTCCCCGAGTCTACGGAGGTGGTAGCCATTAGGTGGTGACAGCCCTATACGGCCTACATAGTCCATCACATTCGTCTCGGCCTGCAGGATCCCAGAGTGTAGGATTGGTGACACCCCTTCTCACCCCGTTCTTCATGTCATAGGTTCTATTATCCTGAAGCAAGTATCTATCTGTACCCTCTGAGCTGCTTAGTTAATCAGTAGAGTGCCTCTATTAGGCTCGTACCCTCTCTACCCTCTCATCGCTTCTCTTCCCTCTTTGTTGTTGTCATCCACTTCATCCATCCCATTCCATAACCCTTGGACAACTTAGTTTAGAATTAGTTCACTTCTCGTTCCCCGTGGAAATTGATACCTTAGAATACTGCCGGGTGAAAGCTACATCGGTATCCATCCGCTTGCGGATTTATCTGTAGGCCGTAAGGAGTGCCAACACCAGGCCATTCGGCCGAATGGCCCAATTCGGCCGAATTGGACTAAGTGGCCTGGGCATTCACATGTGTGCAGCACTCACCTTTGCCTTGGTTGCACGCAAAATTATGTGGCCAGCACTTGCCTTGGTCATGTGAGTGGATTTTAGTGGTAGGAAATATGCAAATTTGACATGACCAGAGTGGAAGTTAGTGGAGTCACCCCCATGCTGCCATTTTTGTGATAATTGGTGAGTGTGCAGCCATGTTGAGTGGGGTAGACATGTTTTGTGCTGGTTGGTGATGATGGTAAATAAATGGAGATGTTCTAGAAGGGGTAAAACTGATGAGAATACATACCGGTTTTCCTCGTGGTGAGAGCTCGTGTTTAGAGTTCGTGAGCGGGACTCCTCCTGTCTTCAGTTGATTTTGTCATTGTCCGATCCCGGAGTGGGTGGTTCGGGCGATGCAACCTTCTTCCGCCACATCTTCTTAGTCTTCTTCTTTGTTGGTGGCGGTGGGATCGGTTCCTCTGGAGAATTCCAGAGGGCTTGGTCTTCTTCGTATTTCTTTACGAGAAGATCCATCTCTTCTGCTTGCATTGGTCCTATTGGCTCATTCTGTTTGAACTGCTCGCCATCTAGTATTTCCAGCTCTCCATTGATGAGTGCCTTCAGGAAACACTCGGCGCTCTTCTGCTCCGGTGTGAGAGGCTTTGTCTTCATTTCTTCCCGTGGTTGAAACTTGAAGTATACCAATCTTCCGTCGATACGGAACGGGATTTCTCTCGCATCCATCTCAATTCTAGCTCGGGCGGTGTTCAAGAATGGCCGGCCCAACACAACGGGAAATGAATAATCGTTCCCTGTGTCAAGGACAACAAAATCCGTAGGGACATAACGTCCCCAAACGTGGATCGGTACATTCTCGATCACCCCCTCAGGATAGCGGATTGTTGAGTCCGCAAGTTGTACCTGGGCATTTGTAGATGACAAAGTAGGGTAGCGTAATTTCTTAAATAATACCTTGGACATGATTTTTATGCTGGCCTCCAGATCACAGAGAGCATCATCAATGCGACGATTCCAGATCGTGCACTGAATGATGGGCACTCCGGGATCTTCCTTCCTCTCTGGAGAGGTCTTCGTGATTGCTGTCTTAGCAGCTCTTGGTAGGTAGGTCCATCTTGGAATTCGTACTTGGATGTGCGTGATCTTACCTGCATGATTAGTATGGAACGTACTACGAGACACTTTACCTTGTCTCTTAGAAACAGCATTTACTTTTTCAATGGAAGGTTCGGGTTGCCCTGGAATCTTCCCCGATTCAGTGACAGGAACGGCTGCAGCTAACTGAGCAATTTGGGTTTCTATCATTTTATTGAAACTCAGTTGGCTTTTCATAGTAGAAGCAAAGGAATTCAGCCTAGAGTCTATGCTTTCCAGGATTTTATCGTTAGCATCAAGCTTTTTATTGATATTTTTAGTGATTTTACCCTGGCCAAACACTAGATCTCGCAAGTCATGCGAGCATCCATGGCTTGCACCATTTCTTGAGTAGGGGCCTCCAGTTTCTTCATCAGAAGGTCCATCTTGGCGGCGAGCATGTCCAGAGCTTCAACTTGGTGTACTCCTCGGGTCCGAGGTTGGGCTCGATCGTCGGACCAACCTTGGTTTTCGACCATCTTTTCTAAGAGGGCCTTTGCGCGGCTCTAAGCAAAAGAGAAGAAAGAACCTCCAGCAGCAGCATCCAGATACTCACGGGCAGAGCTTCTAAGCCCGTGGTAAAAGGTTTGAATGATAAACCAACTCTGCATACCATGGTGAGGACAAGAAGATATATATAGTCCTGGAGGCGATCCCATGCCTCCGGGACTGTTTCATCTTTTAGTTGCTGGAAACTAGCAATTTTTTTCCGGAGGGCGTTGGTTTTCCCAACCGGAAAGAATTTTAGCAAAAATGTGCTAGTGCACTGTTGGCGGTCGTTACGACACGTTTTCGACCACCAATACTCGGGAATAAAAGAGGATATATGTGACATTCCATGTACTTAGGTTTATTTCTAACAAAGTTCCACGACTTTTGGTGAGTTACACTTGTGCAGGTACAACAACAAGAAATACGTGCTATAGGGGTCGGAATTGACCGATTCGGCCGAACGACTCCGTTCGGCCGGTTACCCCCCTTAGCCGTACAGGACACCGGGACATGTCCACATCATCGATGACCAAGCAAAGACCGTGAGTGACACGTGGATGACCGCCATCTCACTTCCGGGCCAAATCAACACGAAGGACATCAACCCAAGACAGCCCAGGAGGTCCACAAGCAAGAGGCGGTGCTGGGGAGGCCGGCCACGGGCCAGGCCCAGTTTGGCCGAACCCAGGATTCGGCCGAACCGCCCCCAGCTGCCAAACCAACCAAGGGAGAGAATCCAAGCCATATAGCATCCAAGGCGGTGGATCTGATGGTTTGGCCGAACTGGGCAGTTTGGCCGAACCAATCCATTCGCCCGAATTGGGCGGGCCACCACCTCTCACTCCCTTGGCTAGCACTCCAGTCCCACCGACGTTCTCAAGCTATAAATAGAGGAGTACTTCACTTGTTTCACACACACTGAAGCCAAGGAGCTCTCATTCCACTTCTTTCTAGTAGAGTTAGGATAGTTTAGTTGGGAGTTGGAGTTGAGTCGAGCTGTGCCTCGGAGGTTCCGGAGTCGTCTTCAGAAGCTTTGGTATAAGCTCTTGTATCTTTTCCTTTTGTAAGACTTTGAGTTATCAATATAGTTATCTTTATCACTTTGCCCTTGTCATTTATAGCTTACTTCTACTTTATTCTAGTTGCATCTATATCGTGTTTAGACTATAGTTAGTTGTAGCTCTAGTGCTTCTAGATCTTGATTAAGTCTTTGTCTTAGCTGGTTCTTCGATCTTGCTCAGTACTTGTGGTGAATTGTCACTGGGGTATTGACAAGGTTGCTTGCTCTTGCTAGAGGAGTAAGTAGTTGTTGACTAGTGTGGGAGTGGTTCCCAGACTAGCCAGTGGCCTTAGTTTGTCCCCACGTCTACGGAGGTGGTAGCCGTTAGGTGGTGACAGTCCTATTCGGCCTACGTAGTCCATCACGTTCATCGTGGCCTGCAGGATCCCAGAGTGTAGGATTGGTGGCACCCCTTGTCATCCCTTTCTGCGTGTCATAGGTTCTATTGTCCCGACGCTAAGACATTAGAGTTAACCCTGATCTCTGAGTATTGGCTCTTCAGTCACTATATCTCTAAGCCCGAGTGACATAGGTAGATAAAGTACCCAGGATTCCTCTATCTCTTCTCGTTGTCCTCCCAATTGTCTATTCCTTCTCTTTCCCATCTGAGCCACCCTTGAGCTGTGGATCACGGTATAACCACTCCTATCCAATACCGTTTATCTCCTGTCTTGCTAGTAGTGTACCCTTCTCTGATAGTCTCGAATATCTGTTTGCTAGTAATCTTGCCAAAGCTTCCCTGCGGAAATATAAATTACGATACCTCGGATTACTCCCTATGAAGTGCTACAGCGGTAATTCTGTGGGCTTGCAGAATATTTATAAATTTTACTGATGAACCACTGAAACACTCCTTACCCCAGTACATGGATTCACAATCCAGATATTGGATCGTAAGAAGTGCCAACAAGCATTTTTGGCGCCGTTGCCGGGGAAGCAATTGGCTAGATACTTTCAAACTTTTATCTCGGGCTATCTTAGTTGAGTATACCGCTACTCAAGCGGGTTTATCCTTGCTCTGTTTCGTTGGTCCTGTGAAGCAAAGCATTGCATGACTGGTTTCCAACTACCGTCAAACTACCAAGAAAATCCTGAGTCTCTTGTGAGGAAAGTGCGACCCCGTGTTGTACCTCCTTAGATGCAGCTCATTCCGACGAGCCCAGTCTTTCCCGTCGTTGACCTGGCTTCATCGAGGATGGCAAGCAAGCCGCACGAGGATGCCAACGCTCATCTTCAGCATTTTCTGGAGATTTGCAACACCTTCACCATACGCGGGGTAAGCATTGATGCCATTCGCCTTCGTTTATTCCCTTTTTCATTATTAGGCAAGGCAAAACAATGGTTTTATGCTAACAGCGAAGCCATAGAAACTTGGGATAAGTGCACTAGTGCATTTCTACTAAAATTCTTTCTGGTTGGGAAAACCAACGCCCTTCGAAATAAAATTGCTAGTTTCCAGCAGCTAAAAGATGAAACAGTCCCGGAGGCATGGGATCGCCTCCAGGACTATATATCTTTTTGTCGTCACCATGGTATGCAGAGTTGGTTTATCATTCAAACCTTTTACCACGGGCTAAGAAGCTCTAACCGTGAGTATCTGGATGCTGCTCCTGGAGGTTCTTTCTTCTCTCTTGAGGAGAGCCGTGCAAAGGCCCTCATAGAGAAGATGGTCGAGAACCAAGGTTGGTCCGACGATCGAGCCCAACCTCGGACCCGAGGAGTTCACCAAGTTGAAGCTCTGGACATGCTCGCCGCCAAGATGGACCTCCTGATAAAGAAACTGGAGGCCCCTGCTCAAGAAACGGTGCAAGCCATGGATGCTCGCATGACTTGCAAGGTCTGTGGCAACACGGGCCATTCGGGGAGCGACTGCCCCGAAACGCGAGAAGATGCCCACTACATCAACAACTCCAACAACAACGGGTATCGACCGAACAACTACGGCAATCAAGGCTGGAATACGCGCCCAAACCTCCCATTCAAGAGGCCTCAACAAGGTAATAATTTCAATTCCAGCAATTTCAATAATCAGCCATCACTTAGAGATCTAGTGTTTGGCCAGGGTAAAATCACTAAAAATATCAATAAAAGGCTTGCTGCTAACGATAAAATCCTAGAAAGCATAGACTCTAGGCTGGATTCCTTTGCTTCTGCTATGAAAAGCCAACTGAGTTTCAATAAAATGATAGAAACCCAAATTGCTGAGTTAGCTGCAGCCATTCCTGTCACTGAATCGGGGAAGATTCCGGGGCAACCCGAACCTTCCATCGAAAAAGTAAATGATGTTACTACGAGACAAGGTAAGGTGTCTCGTAGTAAGTTCCGTACTAATCATGCAGGTAAGATCGCACACATCCAAGTACAAATACCAAGACGGACCTACCTACCAAGAGCTGCTAAGAGAGCGATCACGAAGACCTCTCCGGAGAGGAAGGAAGATCCCGGAGTACCCATCATTCAGTGCACGATCTGGAATCGTTGCATTGATGATGCTCTCTGTGATCTGGGGGCCAGCATAAACATCATGTCCAAGGTATTATTTAAGAAATTACGCTACCCTACTTTGTCATCTATAAATGCCCAGGTACAACTTGCGGACTCAACGATCCGCTACCCTGAGGGGGTGATCGAGAATGTACCGGTCCGCGTTTGGGGACGTTATGTCCCTACAGACTTTGTCGTCCTTGACACGGGGAACGATTATTCGTTTCCCCTTGTGTTGGGCCGGCCATTCTTGAACATCGCCCGGGCTAGAATCGATATGGATGCGAGAGAAATCTCGTTCCATATCGACAAAAGATTGATATACTTCAAGTTTCAACCACGGGAAGAAAAGAAGACAAAGCCTCTCACACCGGAGCAGAAGAGCGTCGAATGTTTCCTGAAGGCACTCATCAATGGAGAGCTGGAAATACTCGGTGGCAAGCAATTCAAACGGAGTGAACCGACAGGACCAATGAAAGCAGAAGAGATGGTTCTTCTCGTAAAGAAATACGAAGAAGACCAAGCCCTCTGGAATTCTCCAGAGGAACCGATTCCACCACCACCAACACAGAAGAAGACTAAGAAGATGTGGCGGAAGAAGGTTGCATTGGACAAGCTCAACTGAAGACAGGAGGAGTCCCGCTCACGGACTCTAAACACGAGCTCTCGCCGCGAGGAAAATCGGTATGTATCTCATGTTTCCCTTCCAAAATTTTATTTTCCATCACTGCATTTGCATGTTTCCCTTCAAAAAATTTATTTTCCATCATTGCATTTGCATATTTCCCTTCCAAAATAAATTAACCACTTGTGTAATTAATTTGAAAGAGAGTAGAAAAATTGCAAGCATGGTAAAAATAAATGGACAATGTGCTGAAATTTATTTACAGTGAGTGTAAAATGTAATTCTCATCATTTTTACCCCTTCTAGAACATATCCATTTATTTACCATCATCACCAACCAGCACAAAACATATCTACCCCAGTCAACATGGCTGCACACTCACCAATTATCACAAACATGGCAGCATGGGGGTGACTCCACTAACTTCCACTCTGGTCATGTCAAATTTGCATATTTCCTACCACTAAAATCCACTCACATGACCAAGGCAAGTGCTGGCCACATAATTTTGCATGCAACCAAGGCAAAGGTGAGTGCTGCACTCACATGGGAATGCCCAGGCCACTCAGTCCAATTCGGCCGAATTGGGCCATTCGGCCGAATGGCCTGGCTGCCTCCGCTCTGCCTATAAATGCTGGGCATTGCTTGCTAGCTTCTCACACACTCACACTCTGAAAAATCTCACCAGAAGCTCTCTCTCTCTCTCTCTCAAGTTCCTTGCTCAAGTTCTTCTCTAGTTCTTGCTCAAGTTGGTTCACTTGCATTGCTGATAAATCCCAAAAAAAATATTTTTCCTTTGTTCGATCTTTGTGCTGAAACTTGAACGTGTTTGTGGTGGTTTCCAACACCCGCAAGAATGACTAATCTTTTGTGGAGGTTTTCATCCCCGTAAGAACGACTAACTCTCTCGAACAACTTGATTTACATGTGCTAACCCCATATATTCAGTCCTTCGGGTAGTCGTTGCGCTAACCTTTTGCAGCAAGCATGTCAAAGCTCTTCTCCGCGTTCCGTCGCTCCGCCCGGCTGATCATTGCGGGCATGTCACAAGAGACGCTCAAATGGAAGCTATTTCCGTTTTCCTTAACAGGAGGAGTGAAGAAATGGTACTCTCTATCTATCGGTAACATGGAGGGGAGTTGGGAACTTCTTAGAGACAAGATCTATTTAAATTTCTTCCCAGCTTCCAAGATAGCCAACCTCCGAATCGAAATTCTCACCTTTAAGCAATTAGAGGGAGAATCGTTAGGAGCTGCCTGGGCTTGTTTCAAGCAAATCTTGGCATCCGGACCAGACCTAAGCTTGCCTAAACCTGTTGTTTTGCAACATTTCAGCCTTGGTCTATGTCCTGTAGCCTCTGATTTCTTGAACTCTGCTTCAGGAGGGTCGTTCTCTCACTTGATTCCCAGTGAAGCGAGGTAATTCGGGATCGTATCCTGGACGATACTCCCTACACTAGAATCTATGATGAACTCCCCGATGAAGAAGAGAAACAGCCTGAACCTGAAGAGCCTAGAATCTCACAATCCAAATTCACTAGCTCTCACATTCCATCGGAACCCGAAGCTCATTTCGAACCACAGCCATATTCTAGCCAAGATTATTATGACTCACTCACTCCCTTTGATTTCGATGATGATCTCTTCGAAGACATCGGGAATGCAAAAAGTCTCCCAGTGACCATCAGTGACCAGCTCTCTAACATTGAAACCCAACAGACTTTCACGGTCCTGGAGGAAGATTGGTCAGTCTTTGGACACTCAATCCAAGACTTCAAAGGGATTACTCCTAACCTCCATACTCATCATATCCCTATCTCATCTTACCTTGGGGTCGCTAGGAAAGTGTCACGGAGATTCGTCTTTGATCGGGGAAAGACTAGATTTGAAGCCAGAAACCATCATCTTCCCTTGTCATACCCCCTAACACGACCCTATGCCTACACCTCCTACGAGTAAAAGGGATTCGTAGTTACTTGGCCACACCGGGCTGTATAGGTGTCTCATCGAAAATTTCTCTCTAATAGCCCAGTCGCTGACCAATCACTTAGCCAAGGAAACCCCTCTCATCTTTGATCAAGAGTACCATTCTTCCTTTCACACCCTCAAGAAAGCACTCAGTTTCGCTCCCATCATCCAGTCCCACGACTAGAGCATTCCACTAGAAATCATGTGTGATACGAGCGATTTTGCCATAGGAGTTGTTGTGGGCCAAATCAAGGACAAAAAGCATTATGCTCACTGGCCCCAGCTCAACTATGCAACCACGGAAAAGGAACTCTTAGCAGTTGTGTTTGTTATAGACAAATTCCGGTCCTACCTAGTTGGGGCAAAGGTCATAGTCTATTCAGACCATGCTATTTTGAAGTACCTTTTTGACCAAAAAGGATGCGAACCCAAGACTCATCCGTTGGGTTTGTCTTGGGTACAAGTCCCGTTTGATCTTCCCATCAGCGATTTTCTTAGGGGGTGATACGCTCCTCAAGGGCACAACACTAGAGCCGTGGTACGCCACCATAGTTGACTTCATGGTGTTAGGGTACAAGTCCCATCAGGTGAAAATAGGAAAATATTGGTTTATGAGAGCAGACATCACCTATGGGATAACTCGTATCTCTTCTGGATGCAAGATGGACTCAGACGATGCATACCTGCACCTGAGGCACATAAAACCTGGGAGAGATATCATGTAGCACCTTATGAAGGTCACTATAGAGCGTTCAAAATAAAGGTCTGGCAAAATGGAGATGCTAAGAAATTTAGCAAGAGATGCCCACACTGCCAGAAACACAGGAATATAAGAGACGCATAGCCGCTTACCAGTAGTCTTCAAGTAGAAACCTTTGATGTATGGGGAATAGACCCCATGGGTCATTTCCCTAACTCAGAGAACTATGAGTTTACTCTGGTAGCCATAGATCCCGTCTCTAACTGGGTAGAAGCCAAGCCCTATCGAGCCGCAGCCACCAGGCACGCTAAGCAAATATCCCATGAAAACATCTTTCCTTGCTTTGGCGTCCTGGGCTAGTCGTAGAGGCTCCCATCTCATTGACTCCATCTCCCGGAAATATCTAAGCTTGGGGGAGCCGCATTTTATAGCCACACCTTCTCACCCCCAAACTAATGGTCAAGCAGAACATCAGCACTTACATCAAGAACATTCTGCAAAATCGTCAATGAGATGGGTGTGCAGTAGAGAGATAGGCTCACTGATGCACTCTAGGCATAATAGACCACTCTAGTTGGGCAAACTAGGACAATTCAGCCGAACCATGCTGGTTCGACGAAAGGACCCCTGTTTTGCCCCTTGAGCATCCATTTGGACCCTAGATCATATCTCTATCCCATCTTGTCTCAGAGTCACTAGGAAAATGTTGGGAAAGTTGCTTGTCAATCTCGAGTCAGAAACCATCCTCCATCACTTTCCCGAACACGACCAAGTGTTCACATTTCCCAGCCACCATCCTTGTCCAAAGACCTTTCCTCACCCAAGGGCTCCCTCTCCATAAGTATGACAAGTCCACTAACGAAGAAAGCCATGGAGGAGGGAGAAGAGAAACCCATGGTTGAAGAGCCTGAAAAAGAACTGGCACAAACTAGCCAGAAGTTGAGCAACCGGGATGAGAAGGTCACTGAAGGGGAGCCTTGGCAGATGGACAAGAACAATGTCCTCTTCCAAGCATTCACAACCAAATTCAAGAGGCTCGCCAAAGCCACATGACATCTAGACCTTTACAATCCATCTATAGAGTAGAAGTCGTGTGGTTGTATCTTTTAGAGCACCATTAGTTTCAATTTATTTCCCAATTCAATTTCCCTTTGCTTAAATCATTGTTTAGGAGGTGCTCTAATTATTTCCCTTCAAACACATTTTGTTTCCAACCTTAGCTTGATGAATAAATAAAATCAGAGTTGAATGCAGAAAGAATAAAATTGTCGCTCCGATGGTGCATTTGAGCCAACCGGAGATTGCCCTGTTTAACGAAAAGATACATGAGTACAGACATGGCACAATGGAGGAGCAGGACGAGAACGAGCAGGCCGACCAGCTGACTCAGTACCTTTCAAGGATTGAATCCCTACCAGTGAAGAGTCCAACCTTGGGGGAGGACCCCCATCAGGTATGTTCCGAATTACTCAGCACTTTGGTCATTCAATTGAAAATACCAATTAACTCCCAACCATGTATGGAATGAAACATATGCCTCTCACTTTGGAAATGATGAATAGTTGCTCTGTCACTAATTTTGCTAGTACTTTGTTGCAACTAGTTGCTTGACTATGCTTGAGTTATTTGGCATGAGTAGAAATGAACCTGAAAACCTTGTGGGAGCATATGCCTTATTCCAAGTCTCGGTTGTTGTGGGGATTGATATAGTGAGACTTCGGTTGAATTCTATTTCGGCTCTTAGTATGGTGAAAATCTCGGATGTTTATGTTTTCAAAAATAAAACAAAGTTCCTCATTGGTCAAAAATTCCTACCAGAGCCATATGATAGGATTAGTTCTAAACTTTCTACCATATGCTGCTTGTCATCTTAGTGAGCCTTGTCAAATTGTTGTAACCTTTGAGGGATCTTTCATGCTTTCAAGATCGAGATTCACAAACGCCACCTACACGGAGTTCGTCGGGCCGAGCCACACCTCGTCGTCCGGACGCTGTCCCCGTGACGACGTCACCGCTAGCCACTGTCCCGGCCGCCGGCCAAAATCAGTCCGCCTCCGGCATGTCTCCGCCGACGGTTAGCATAATCACAAGTGTTCCCCTTGACGTCGTCTATCAGTGTTTACCTCCTAGCTTATGAATTAGAATATTGCTTTAGCAGAAGTCAATAAATAGAATCAACAGCTATGCCATGACAGGCCGTCCAGCATATTGACGCCAAACACTGGACGCTAGCTCCTACTCGCGACCGTTCAGGAAAACAATCTGACTACCACATGAACTAGGCTATTGCCACACCTGCAGGTAAACTATTTCATCATACCATTGCTGGATTAATTCCACTGTTTTACTAATAAAACGATGTTAAATTAGTTATCACACTTTCTATACTGGCTAAATTCACATATTAAATTTTGAAACAATTAAGAAGTTAAATAAGCTTGGTAGAAATTGGTACATCCACTATTAATTAGTTTGTTAGAACCATGAAATAGGGGAATAATTGTGTGAGACTACGTATGACTCTTCTTCTCCTATTAATATAATAATACACATCTCTCCCGCGTGTTTGAGAAAAAATATTATATTATGAACAATGTGGACATTTCTAAAACCATAAATGACAATAAAATTTCTATTTGTACGTGCTACATACGTATTTAAAAAAAGTTCCTGGAATTTCTAAAAAAACTAAGATGTATGTCAGAGAGGCCAAAAATCTTTTCTTTTTCTGAAAAGAAACTAGGTCTCAATTTCTTAAGGGTTATATCCTAAAATACGTGATGTAACTAGAAAAACCTTTCAAATATCAGACATACACTATAGGTGTCGGTTTTACGTATATGAGAATTAACAAATTCTGATAAGGCAAGGTATGGTGTTGCAGGGAAATATTTAGAAAAAATCAATTATTAGTTTCTTGCTTACATAAATATAAAAATAAATCTAGATCAAAACCTAACACTACAGTCTTGACAAATAGCTAATAATTAAGAATCACAAAATTGAAACACATCCACGATCACCTTTATGAACACGAAATAATCGACATAATTAACCACTAAGGTTTCTTATCTTGATTTTTGATCAACAAACGAGAATAAATGATGCAATGCAGAATTACGTTGTGTGTATTCGCTGTTGCCGCCGGCCGCCAGCTAGCAGCCTTTGTCCATGGCATGACGCTCCCGCTGCTCCTGGCCACCGGCAAAGCATGGTTGGGTCAGGACGGATGGCATGGTAAAGAGCAAGCAAAGGGAATCGATTTTAGCCTGGGCTGCAGAACTAATAAACACGATTAGAGTAACGGCCAATGATGGGGCTGCATGCTGCTAATACTTGGAACTAATAAACATCATGATGGACTCAGAAAATATGATGTAAAAACAGATCTGTTCATGGCGTACATACTTAGCAGGCGCATGCGCAACCGTGGTGACGAGGACTGTCGAAGCGATGCGATGTCTATATTGCGCACAGGGCACAGCAACTCAGCCTGTTCATGGGTTGGGTCGAAACCAGCAAACCCGGCGACCCAACCTGGAGCAAACCGTAGATGCGGGTTTGTGCGGGTTAGATGGTCTCCGGTTTGAACCCATATGCCTAGACGGGTTGGTGTTAAACATGGTTTAGAGCCCGGACGAACCTGCTCAGCCCGTTCCTGTTCCTGCGTAAGGACGTCTCAACGGCGGGCGGCTTCACAGATCATGGCACGGCATCCATAGCTCCTTGCGATGGCCGATGGCAGTGCTGGTATTGATCTGGTGTCTTTGCGATTGAAGTGGAGAAGAGTAATCTTACATCTCCGTCAACGCTGCCCTTGGATCGAGCTTCTCCGATCTCCAAGGGGTGTCCCAGGCTGAAATGGTTCCGCCCAGAATTGATCCCAAATTGAATGAAGATTGAAAAATTTGTTCCAGAAGTACTGCGTGAGAAAAGCGTAAGAAGGATTTGAGCAAATTTTTGTTTTGGGGATTAATCGATTGAAAACTGGAACTAATTACTTAAAAAAAATAGAAACGAGAACTAATTGACCGAGAACATCCTCATGGGGATATTGTCAGCAGTTAGTGGATCTCGATGAGAACGAAGAGTACGACGGCAATCCATAATGCGGTGCTATATATGGAGCGAGGCAGCATCCATGGACGGCGGTTGCAAGCATCCTCAGGAGGAAGAACATGATTCTTCGTAGAAGTTAAACGACGGTTTCAAACTGTATGAACCGTGGAACCAGCTCAACCCAACCCGTCAAAACCAGTTCCGTGCAACTACCTGAGACCAGACCAACCCAATCTAAACCGCTCGTTGCGGTCTGGTTTTCAAAACCAGTCGAACCCAGCAAAACACGCAAGTGAACAGGCTGAACAACAACCGGCGTCGTAGACGATGGCTTTCACAGCGCTGGACCCGGACAGAAGACGACCCGTGGTTTAGACCTCGAGCAGTCATGCGGAGCGCTTCTCAAAAACCTTATTCGCTCTCTCCCGGTGCAGGATCAAAAGGGCGAGCGGTTCCGGAGACCTGCTCTACTGTTTGCCGGTGCACGCCGGTGCTCGGGATGGAGTAGACTACAAAGGTGGTGCAGCAGCGATAAGAGGCAAAAACCCTAACTCGAATAGATGTGTTTTTGATAGAGGCCGATATATCGCATATATAGGGAAGCTCACGATCTCACGTCGCGATCGTGATCTAAACCGATAAGGACTCCGCATATATCTCGTAAACTTGAAGACCAAGTAACTAAAAAATAGAACGGGAAAATAACTAAAAAAAGAACGGCAAAACAAAGCCACAACCCCGTAATGGGGAGGGTCGGATTTCAACAAACAATTGACGCATGCGTCGCTCACCCTTCACCCCGTCCAGCAAGGCGAGTGAGTACACGTGGAGATTTCCTTCTCTCCCCACACAAATAGATTGGAGGGGTGGAGACAACCTCCATATTTATGTTGGTCATTCTTCCTCTCAACTAGCAATGTGGGATTAAATGTTTGCACCACTTCTTCATGCACACATGGGCCTTTGAGATTTATTAGAAATTCTAAAATTTGTTCATGGGCCTCATGGGCCAAAACCTCAAAATTCCAGCATCGCCCAGGCAGTTGTAAAACTGATCTCTCTGCTAAGATATCCCTTTAATCAAGGGATAATTATGGGCTTATACTGAAACTACCCCGAAGGTTTATGGCTATATATATAGATCTGTATTTGATTAATGAGAATAAGAGAAACAGTTTTTCCACCTAAGTTTTTGTCTCTCGTGTGCTCTATTTGGGATTGGGAAGGGAGACGGGTCATCTACATCTTCTCCACGCCTGATCTGCTGCCGGGAGGGAAGGGGAGCAGATTAGGGATCCGCAACATCATATTGTTTAACACGTTATCAGCACGCTCTGCCACTACTCGTCAACGAGGATCGATTCCGCCTGGCCAGTTTCCATGCTGTAGATTGATCTTTACAGTTTCTTTAATGTTGAAACCTATGCAAATTACTGCACTCTACCCTGACGGCGGCCGACACCATGCGACCCCCGAGATTGGCCGGTGTGTCGCGCCATACGGCCGCCTGGTCTGTGCTTATGTCAAGCACACAATAAGTTTGCTATTCAACTTGTAGATTAGTTTGCAGCGTACATCTTGTTTCTTTTACTTTCTGGCATGAGTAGAACTCCTGTAGATCGGTTCTAGTATGCAATTGTGGTTACCATAAATGTTCATGCATGCATCTTAGATGCGTTTGTTTACCGATGGTAAATCCTTTTCTGGTCTTGATCAACAATGACAAGACGCGCCGCTTCATGCGGTAGCCGCTGGCCAACCCACCGCGTACTGTGCGCGTACGCCGGTGGCTATTAATTCTCGCGCGGTGCCAGCCACCCCAACGTGCATGCCCCCGGGCTCTTGCGCAAATGCCGGCAATTTTTTTTACCCGCTTGATCTTGCATTGCTGTGGAGCAATCTAGCATAATTTAAATAGATTTCTGTGATCAGCAGTATGGAACCTCCTGTAGATTGGTTTTTATGACTAGTTTTATTCTCCAAATTTGATCAACTAGATCATGTTGCTTCCTTTTTGCTAAGGGCCTCGTTAGACGCTGGCCACCCCAACATGCTATGCATGTACTATGCCGGCGTATACAGTATACTTTGAATATGCATGTACACCCTGCGTAGTGCTGCCTGAAGTCGCACATCTGACCGTGGCCCTGCCGGCCATAGCCGCGTCACTGCAATACACCATACGTATATACAGTTTTATTCCCATGCATTTTGTTTAGTCTTGTTCATTATTATGTGTTGAATAGCTACAACATGCATGGCCTTTATTTTTAGTATATATATGATGCATGTTCATACGACCATATACACGGCTATAAATTATATTGCATGCTTATTTACCAGAAGTTAATTTGCATGCATTAATAGGTGATGGCTGCAATCAACAAGACGGAGTTCAAGGTTCTTGAGCTGAACGGCAAGAACTACCAGACCTGGGCACTCGACTGCGAGTTTCATCTAGAGGCCATGCAGCTGACTTCCACGATCACAAAGCCTGCTGCCGGTGTCCCTGCTCCGCCACTCCATGAGAAGGCAAAAGCTTGCATCTTCCTGAGGCACCATATCCACACCGACCTGAAGATGGAGTATCTGGAGATGAGAGACCTCTGGTGCTGTGGCAGAAGCTTCAGGAGCACTTCGGCAAGCAGAAGACAGTACTGCTCCCACAAGCCCGACGTGATTGGGCCCAACTCCGTTTCCTCGACTACAAGACAGTGGAGGCATATAATACGACGATACATCGTATCGTGGCTCAGCTTCGCTTCTGTGGCCAAGTTGTCACTGAACTCGAGATGATTGAAAAGACGCTCGAGACTTTCCACCCCTCCAACATGGTGCTCTAGCAGCAGTACCGCAACAACAAGTACATGAAGTACTGTGACCTCATCAATGTGTTGCTTGCTGCTGAGGCTCAAAATGAGCTCTTGATGAAGAACTACAACATGCGCCCTATTGGGTCACTGGCACAACCTGAAGCACATGTCAGTTTCCACAACAAGGGTAAGGGTCCCTTTAGAAACAAAGGCCAAAAGTACCATAGTAATCAGGGGCCAAAGGGGGGAAAGTTTAAGAAGCATATGAATGGAGGCCGGAAGCCCAATGGCAATGGCAATGGCAATGGCAATGGAAATGGAAATGGCAAGGCCCAGAAGGGCTACAAAGGCAATGCAAATGGGACAAAGCACCCAAATGAGGGTTGTTTCCGCTGTGGATCAAAGAAAAACTGGTCCCGTACTTGCACTGATGAGCCACACTTGATTGAACTGTATCAAGAGTGGAAGAAGAGCCAGAACCCAGAGGCACACTTCATCCAGGCATCTATGATGCCAAAACTGGATTACACCTCACGGAGCCATTAGAGCCTACAAAGAAGTCTGAGTCAGTAGCAATGGAGGTTGATCCTAATGCTAGCATCAGTGCCACCACTGGAGGGGAGGATACCCATATGGGTGACGATGATTTTGATCTCGATGATGAGGATCTCCTGGAGTAGAGCATGCAGTCTCAAACATTTGCTTTCCATAATATTTATTAGCCGGTGTGATTTATTTTCCTTCAGAACTATTTGGTCGTCATGTAATAATGCTCCTGTTGAGCAACGGATTATTTTATTTGCTTAGGATGAACTCTTGGTATTATTGTTTGATGGTTAGTATTATATTGAGGCTTTAATTATATTGTTACGTACGAATGTGTGCGTGTGTTCCTTTTGCTAGCTCTTGCATATGTTTTACGCTTATACTATTGATATTCCGACCCTGTACATGCTTAGAACTTTGCCTCTGCTAGCTCTCTTGTATGTCATTACGTATGATATATTAATTTAAAGCTAATATTAATAGAGCAAGAGCTGGACTTCCACGATGGAGGTTGACGAAGAACATTGCCTAATTGATAGCGCCGCCACAAACTCGATACTTCGAGAGACGAAATATTTTCAGACACCGCAGAAAAAGACTAAAAATATTACTACGATTGCCGGCAGAAATGGCCACATTGTAGGCTCCGGTAGAGCCACAGTGGTACACCCTAATAATACTAGCATCTTCATAGAAGAAGCATTTCTGTATCCGGGAGCTGTACGTATTCTGCTCACATTCAAAGATATTCGTCGTAGCGGCTACCACGTTACAATTGCTTGTGAAAATGGTGCTGAATACCTCTATATCACAACAGCAGACAATTGTGAGACGAAAGTGGTACAAAAGGCGTCGGGCACCTCCTCTGGATTGTACTACACAAAAATGTAGCCACCTCAAGAATACATTGCGATGCCCTTCGAAGTTTTTTAAAAAAAGAATAAATGAGCTTTTTTCTGAACTAAAAAAGTAATTTTTTTTAAGAATCAACGTCAGAAAGGAAACAAGAGCGAGAACAGGTGACGGAGGAGGCGGCCGGAGCTAGAGAGCTTACGAAGATGAGGCCCTTGATGTTGACCTCGGTGATGGTCTCGCCGCTGTCGTCATCGGCACCGGCGACCATGCTGGCGCGGAGCCTGTCGACGAAGTCCTGGCGGCCCCGGCGCGCGGTCCGCCACCGTGGCCGCGTGCTCCACCAGCAGCTCGATGATGAGGCCGTCGAACTGGTGGTGGATCTGCCGCAGCTTCGCCTGCACGCCCTGCAGGTCCAGACGCGCCAGCACCGGCACGAAGTTGCTGATGTTGAACAGGCCCGCGCCCGTCAGCAGCGACACGATCATGTCCTTGTACCTGCGTACGTACGTACGTACATATATACATGATCACATCACCAGTTTCTTCATCAACAGTTCACCACGCGTCTGCACGTTGCTCGGGGGCTCGTGGGATATGGGTACTACTAGGCCCATCACCAATAGGGTTGTGGGCCGACCCTGAGGTAACCGCTAACTTGTTGGACAAGTTTGATAATGACGTAATTTGATAGTTTTAGATTGAAACCGACTTGTAAACCCTAAGCTATCAGTCTATATAAGGCGGCATAGGTCATCCCCTGGAGGGATATCCCTGGCACCACCATGAGCCATCCATCGTAACCACAAAGCTCGTCATTCCTTCATACCTCCTCGCAGTTTTTTGTGTGTCTATACACAATTATCCCGTATTACCAATAAACAATAGATTGGAGAGTTTTTCTCCATATAAATAAAGACCAACTATCTCAAAAAATCATGTGCATCTGGATTTGAGAATACCTAAAGCTCTCTATAAATGAGAGTGCGAATATAAAGTATATTTAAAAGCGCTTCGTATGACTGGTATGTTTACCTTGGTCCAGTCAAGTAACGTTATTTTAATACCTATGTGTCATCAATAAACGTGCGTGTTGCACGTGAGTTCTTGCTAGTATATATAAACCTTCTACAGGGTGCTTCCCAAGCTGCCTCCTTAGCTCCACAGATTTGGTCCACAAGACCACAATGAAAACTTTTGCAACCAACTAAAACCCCCTATACCCCTCACAATGGACCCACCTGGACCCACGTTGAAGAAAGAAAAAGGAAATATTGCAAAAGTTTTTTTTGACAGAGCGAAAAACCCCGTATGAGTTCACCCCTAGCCCACCGTTTTTTTTTCACCAGTGTTTTTTGTACCCACTTTTTTTGAAAGAAAAAATGAGTTCTTTTAAAGGAATCATCGTCCTAACCGGTAAAACCCCTTCGAAGTTTTTTTTTAAAAAAAGAATAAATGAGCTTTTTTCTGAACTGAAAAAATATTTTTTTCTTAACAATCAACGTCCGAAAGGAAACAAGAGTGAGAACAAGTGATGGAGGAGGCGGCCGGAGCAAGAGAGCTTACGAAGATGAGGCCCTTGATGTTGACCTCGGTGATGGTCTCGCCGCTGTCGTCGTCGTCGCCAGCGTCCATGCTGGCGCGGAGCCTGTCGACGAAGTCCTGGCGGCCCCGGCGCGCGCGGTTAGCCGCCGTGGCCGCGTGCTCCGCCAACAGCTCGATGATGAGGCCGTCGAACTAGTGGAGGATCCACCGCAGCTACGCCTGCACTCCCTGCAGGTCCAGACGCGCCAGCGCCGGCACGAAGTCGCTGATGTTGAATAGGCCCGCGCCCGTCAGCAGCGACACGATCATGTCCTTGTACCTGCGTACGTACGTACATATATACATGATCACATCACCGGTTTCTTCATCAACAGTTCACCACGCGTCTGCACGTTGCTCAAGGGCTCGTGGGATATGGGTACTACTAGGCCCATCACCAATAGGGTTGTGGGCCAACCCTGAGGTAACCGCTAACTTGTTGGACAAGTTTGATGATGATGTAATTTGATAGTTTTAGATTGAAACTGACTTGTAAACCCTAGGCTATCAGTCTATATAAGGCGGCATAGGTCATCCCCTGGAGGGATATCCCTGGCACCACCATGAGCCATCCATCGTAACCACAAAGCTCGTCATTGCTTCATACCTCCTCGCAGTTTTTTGTGTGTCTATACACAATTATCCCGTATTGCCAATAAACAATAGATTGGAGAGTTTTTCTCCATATAAATAAAGACCAACTATCTCAAAAAATCATGTGCCTCTGGATTTGAGAATACCTAAAGCTCTCTATAGATGAGAGTGCGAATATAAAGTATATTTAAAAGCGCTTCGTATGACTGGTATGTTTACCTTGGTCCAGTTAAGTAACGTTATTTTAATACCTATGTGTCATCAATAAACGTGCATGTCGCACGTGAGTTCTTGCTAGTATTTAAAAATCCCGAGTCATTTACGATATGGCATGAAAGGCTGGGACACCCTGGATTAAGGATGATGAGAATCATAATAAATAGCTCTGCTGGTCATGGAATTAAGAACACACAAATTCCTAAAGACTTTCTTTGCGTGTCTTGTGCTAAAGGAAAATTAATTACTAAGCCCGCTTACCTGAGGATAAAGACCGAGCCCCTGGGTTTCCTGGAGAGAATCCAAGGCGACATTTGTGGTCCTATTCACCCCATGTCAGGGCCATTTAGATACTTTATGGTTCTTATATATGCTTCTACTAGGTGGAGCCACGTATGCCTGTTGTCTACGTGGAACCATGCATTTGCAAAACTTATTGTCCAGATCATCCGATTGCGCGCTAGCTTCCCGGAGAACCGCATAAAAGCAATCAGGATGGATAACGCTGGAGAGTTTACCATAAAAGCATTCAATGATTATTGTCTTGCTCTGGGCATCAATGTAGAGCATTCAGTGCCCCATGTGCACACACAAAATGGGCTTGCTGAATCCTTAATTAAAAGAATAAAATTAATTGCTAGACCACTTCTACAAGATAGCAGACTTCCCACCAGTTGTTGGGGACACGCAGTGCTACATGCTGCTTCCTTAATCCAATATAGACTATCTGCATATCACTCTGCTTCCCCTCATCAATTAGCGCATGGACAACAACCAGTGATTTCCCATCTGCGAATATTCGGCTGTGTTGTATATGTACCGATATCACCACCCCAGCGTACAGCTATGGGACCTCACCGGAAGTTGGAGATTTATGTAGGTTATGATTGTCCGTCCATAATAAAATATTTAGAGCCTAAGACTGGAGATCTATTTACGGCTCAGTACGCTGATAGTATCTTTGATGAAGAGCATTTCCCGACATTACGGGGAGGATTGTACCTTAATAATAAAGAATGCCGATAAATAGAACGGAGTGCCAGCAGCATTCAATCACTTGATCCACGCACTAAAGATGCTGAACTTGAAGTTCAAAGAATAATACCCCTGCAACAATTAGCAAATAATCTACCAGACACATTTACTGATATAAGAGGAGTATCAAAGTCGCATATTCCTGCGGCTAATGCACCGGAGAGAGTGGAAATACCCCTGGAGGGCATAAACTCTATCAAAGTTCCCCATCCTAGGAAAAGGGGGAGGGATCCAGATGATACAGTACAAGCCAAGCGGGGATGCCTGCAAAGGCAAGTTACTAGAGATAATGCATTACGCTCCCGTTAAGTAGTCCCACCAGTGACACACCCTGAAGGTGAAAGTCCTAGTGCAACTGTGCGCACAAACATAAATAATAGCACAAGGACAATGGAACAACTAGGCTCAAGTAATTTCGAAAATCATGATGAGCCAGATGATACTGTTGAAGAAATTGCCACAAACTATGCTGAATTTGGATAAGTATATAACAGAAAGACTACAAATGTCGACATTAACTTCGTCTCTAAGATCACAGATGTGATCGACGAGGATCCTGAACCAAAGTCCATGGCAGAGTGCCGGAAGCGCTCAGATTGGGTCAAATGGAAAGAAGCAATAGAGACGGAATTGTGCTCGCTTTCTAAGAGGCAAGTATTCGGGCCGGTTGCCCGCACGCCCCCAAAGTATTCCCCGTATGATACAAATGGGTATTTGTCCGAAAGAGGGATGAAAATAATATGGTGGTGAGATTTAAAGCGAGACTTGTAACACAAGGGTTCACGCAGAGACCCGACATTGATTATGATGAAACATATTCTCCGGTTATGAGTGGCATAACGTTACGATATTTAATATCAATGGTAGCAGGTTTAAACTTGAAAATGCAGATGATCGACGTAGTAACCGCATACTTGTATGGGTCATTAGATTCGGATATATACATGAAAGTCCCGGATGGGCTGAAAGTTCCAGATTCTAACATAAATCACAACATGTACAACGTTAAGTTGCAGAGGGCGTTGTATAGGCTTAAACAGTCTGGTCGGATGTGGTACAACCGGCTTAGTGACTTTCTCTTGAAGAAGGGATACGTTAATGATACTGATTCTCCCTGTGTATTTATTCGGCAATTCCAGAAGGGTTTTTGTATCATCTCAGTTTATGTTGATGATTTAAACATAATAGGTTGTGTAGAAGACATTGAAGAGGCGAGCACCTACCTCAAGGCAGAATTTGAAAAGAAAGATTTGGGTAAAACTAAATTTTATTTGGGCCTACAGATCGAGCATCTTCCTGAAGGAATTTTCGTACACCAGTCGACCTACACGAAAAAGGTTCTGGAAAGATTTAACATGTCAAAGCCTATCCTTTGAAGACCCCAATGGTTGTCAGATCCCTTGACAAGGACAAGGATCCATTTAGACCGAAAGGTGACGATGAAGAACCTTTAGGGCCTGATGTTCCCTATTTGAGCGCCATTGGAGCATTGATGTATCTTGCGAATAGTACCAGGCCTGATATTGCGTTTGTAGTGAACTTACTAGCTCGTCATAGTGCAAACCCAACCAGAAGACAATGGGTAGGCATTAAGACAATACTTAGATACCTCAATGGTACTAAAGATCTTGGCATGTTTTTTCTAAAGAATCAGGATCTAAATTTAGTGGGTTATGCAGATGCAGGATATCTGTCCGATGCACACAATGCAATGGTAGTTTTGTATTTCTCTGTGGAGGTACTGCCATATCCTGGAGATCATGGAAACAAACTGTGGTAGCGATGTCTACGAACCACTCAGCGATTATTGCGCTATATGAAGCCGCACGTGAATGTGCTTGGCTGCGACGGATGACTAACCATATCCAGAAGTCATGTGGTCTTAGTACTATTGATTCTCCCACCATTATCTATGAGGATAATGCAGCATGTGTTGCACAAATGCAAACGGGCTATATTAAGAGTAATATGACTAAGCATATATCTCCTAAATTTTTCTATACTCACGAACTCCAGAAGCAGGGTGAGGTGAATATCTTGCAAGTCCAGTCGTGCGATAATCTAGCGGATTTGTTTACTAAGTCTTTACCAGCTACTACATTCAGAAAATATGTCTATGGTATTGGCATGAGGCGGCTGAGAGATTTGCAGGATTCAGGGGGAGACTGCCCTTGAATATTTGGCCTTATGATTGGGTCCAGAAGATCCTAAGTTTTTATAATCCTGAAGATTGTAAAATGTCCTGAAGACAAGTAGACAATTGTTGTACTCTTTTCCATAAGTGAGTTTTCCAGAAGTTTCTCATAAATGGTTTTTAACGAGGCAGCAAGTGCAATACGTCTAGCGGCAACTATGTACTCTTTCTTCATATTTTTCCCACTGGGTTTTTAGGAGTTTTAACGAGGCATGTGTTGGTCGCGGTATTCGCCCAAGGGGGGTGTTAAGATATCCCTTTAATCAAGGGATAATTATGGCCTTATATCGAAACTACCCTGAAGGTTTATGGCTATATATATATGGATCTGTATTTGATTAATGAGAATAAGAGAAACAGTTTTTCCACCTACGTTTTTGTCTCTCGTGTGCTCTATTTGGGATTGGGAAGGGAGACGGGTCATCTACGTCTTCTCCACGCCTGATCTGTTGCCGGGAGGGAAGGGGAGCGGATTAGGGATCCGCAACATCATATTGTTTTACACTCTCAAGGTGCCCTCCTCTCTTTTGTTCTCCCAATTTCATTCAGGAAGTTTTAATTTTTAGTCCATGACCACATGCTCTTGTCTGAAGTCATCCTCTTCAGCTAGATCAGGGCCTCACACGAGCACCTTCCGCGATGTCGTGCTGCCAGCCGCAGGCCACCTTCGCTACACACGCTATGTGTCCCTCCTTGCATATTCATATTGTTGAAGAACTGATGAAGCAAAGAAGAGCTTACTTTATTTCCTAAACGTCGAGTTCATTTTGGGACAGGAAGAGAATGGAGTCGGACAGATGACCAGGCTGAGTCCGGATCGATATTGGAGTCGGACATCAGGCAGAAGCACTACGTCCCTTTCGCCCTTAGCTTCTAACACCAGTACGATTGACGAAGAAACAATTTCTCAAGTTGCAGCTCTATATTATGATTATTGTATAGTTCACTACACCACAGCCCCGCATCCGCATGACCGACTACATTGTGGTCGGTATAAGCCGTTACAACGATGAATCATTGATTGGTATAGAGCTAGGTCCCGTTTGGCAGAGCTCCCAGAGCTGACTCTCTGTTGAATCTAGGAGGAGCTCTGTCAAACAGTTTTCTCTGTTGAATCTAGGAGGAGCTCTGTCAAACAGTTTTCCAGTGAGAAGTGAGTCTCTGTTGATTCTGTGAAGTGATTCTCTAAAATGAAGTAAAAAAGTAGCTTCTCCTGATTTTGTGAAGTGATTCTCCATCCTGATTATGAGAGTTTATGCTAGAGAACCAAAGAGAATCACTTTCAGCCACAGAATCGCTTCTCTCAGAAAATCAGCTCCCATAGAGAATCAGAATCAGATAGAGCTATACCAAACAGGCCCTTATACCGACCACACCTATTTATCGCTGAAAATTGTTGTGCTCCATATAAGATGGTATTAATCTCTGCCAAGAAAAAAAAAGAATTGACTGAACCAACATACGTGTATTCGCTCACAATCTTGGATCGCAAATATTCTCTTCTATTATCAGAAATGAAGATTTAGAACTGTAAATAGTACCAGGTACAGGTAGGTGCTTCTGAAAAACTGTGAGCCTTGCAAACTTCCGACATCCGCATGCTTACTGGCATGCGGAGAAGGCCTTGGGCAGCATCGTCTCTCTTCACCCCGACGGGTCGATCCCGCAGAGCGGCGTCCGGCGTGCCGTGTGGCCGGCCGCGCGTGGGAGTGCCGGAGTGCAGCCATCAGGTCAAGCTAAGCAAATAAAGATGTGTGCAGGCGGGGAAACAGCTCCGCAAAGAACACACCACTTTTGGCATATATAGTCGACGGCTTCTGCGGCAACGGCATTGAACTCGACGGCAGCACGATGCCTTTATTGCCATGCACCATGAATCTGTAGCCCTTGCACACAGGGTCACGCGTGCATGTTTCCCATGGAGCAGCAGACGGCTCATGGCGGCTCTTCTGCTCTTGCCGTCGAGCAATACAAGGACATCCACGACAACGCTGATAGAAAGATCATCAATCAATCGGCCACCAGGTAGAACTGTAGAAGACAAGTATAGATATACACCGCATGTGTACTCGACATATACTCCACCCTTTCTCATATACTCTTCAGCATGAGAGAAAGGGTGGAGTATACCCACTGACAGCATCTGACGACGCACCTTAGCATCCCAATGGCGCGCTCCCACCTCCAAACGTTGCCGGACGTTGAGATAAGTAATGCTGAGGACGTAGAGGCCAAAAATTATGTTCTGATTGAAGATGGCGTCACAGGCTATGAAGTAGTCGAACTGATCTTACAGTGACGGCCGCACCATCGGCACGCAGCGCCACCGTCACCATAGAGTCTGACTGATGGCACCTGGCCGTTGGGAACGAATGGAGGGCCGTGTGTGAGATCGAGCAGCGCAAGCAGTGGCCTTACGCTATTTTTGGTGGGTGCTGATGGATAGGGGGTCATTAGCTACACACATGCGTGCGTACGCGTGTTTTCCGGGTCATTACCGCCATGATCGATATATATATTTTCTGGTTGTTTGACAAGTCATGGGAAAGAGGAATGTGCGACAACCTTTTATTTTACACAGCAAGCCCATGCTGGTGACGTTTTTTCGACAACCTATATAGATACACCCCACTAACTATTTATCTCAACATGCAAGCTTACCACACGTCATCCAGAAACTCACTATATGAAACGTCACGTCACCATGACCATCTATTGATCTTCTATGACCAATAGTATCCATCGTCTTTGTGAGTACAATGCTACAAAATTCGCATTATAGATGTCATCCACCAATTTTCTATGACTAATAGCATTCATGGTCTTTGGGAGTACAATGCTACAAAATTTACACAGTAGAAATACATAAATGATCAATTATTTAAGAGTCGTTCTCTCAATAAAATGAACATATTTTTATGTATAATGTCGTTTGCAAAAGAATATTGCCATGCAATCACCTTAGTGTTTCTACTTTTAAATTTCATCTTAAATAATGTATAATTTCGTTTGTGAAAATATTGCTATACAATCACCTTAGTATTTCTATTTTTAATTTTTTTCTTAAAATATTATTTAAGAAATTCCCGCGATATCACACGGGGTATCACCTAGTTTATACGAAGGTTGCAGCGTCAGGTGAAGCCAGACCATGCATGAGATCAAGTTAGAGTCATCGATGGTTGATTGGAGTGGGACTCGATGAGGAAATCGAACCAGATTGTTAGAATCTCGCGGTAATCTAAGATTAGCTACGACGGATGAAAATACACGGGCAGAACGCACGGAGATTTCTTCTGTGCTTTAGAATAGAAGTAATAGATTGTTTTCAAAAGTTATGCGCACAATTCACCTTTTCTTTGCACATGTTTCGGAACATTATCCTATTTTTTATCTTTTGGTCTTTGAACTTTTTGTTCTCAAGTTCTGTTTCAAAATATTTTGTTCAGAATATTTTGGTTAGTATAATGTCTCTAATGACAACTTTGTTTCTCAATGTATTATACCAGTACGATTTTTGCTTATAAAAAACTTATCTCGAAATTTTCTGAACCAAAATTTTCATTCAAATATTTTTCTGAATATTTTTGCTCGAAATTTTTGTTTTGAGAAAGTATTGTTACAATACTTGTACAAAATTTTGTATGTGAAATATTTGTTCAAATATTTTTAGAATCTTTTTATATGAAATTATTGTTTTGAGAAACTTTTGTAGCAATTTTATACAAACTATTTTTACATAAATTGTTATATACTATGATGCATAAATGTTTCATAGATACATTTTAATTCATAATATTTTGTTTGTATAAGTTTAATATTTTTTATTAGCAAATAAATAATGCTAGGTTGATGGGTATGTAACGGAGGATCGGGTCACGGAAACAATGAAGACTGTGTATGCATGCACAAGGATCTGCTAGGGGGACCAGTGGGACCCATCGATGCATATACTCCCTCCATATAGGATTTAGATATCGTTTTGGTCAAAATTTTAGTTAAACATTGGAAATATAAATCACGAATAACTTTTAAGTCGTTCAGTTTGGGATGTGAAAACCATATAAATAGATTTCTCCTAAAAATATTTTTAGAAAAGTATATATATTTATATATATTATTTTTTAATAAATATTTTTAAAAAATAAGAAGTTAAAGTTATGTTTCGGAGTCGTGTTGTTGTCCAAAACGACATCTAACTTATATTCGGATGGAGTAGACGGCAGTTAGGGTGACCAGACCGCCGCAAGGCGGAAGCCGACGTCAGAAAACGTGCTTCCGAACGGTCGCTCCGTAAAGTAAAGTTGCTTATGGGGATATATCATCTTCTTGTACTACATTGATTTGCATGCAGTACGGCCATAATTTTGTAGTTTAAGTGCAACTGCAGATTGACAAGGTTGTTGGGTAACAACAGCAAACTACGGCTAAAATCACTGTGGGGACCTCCCCCACAGTTTTTCCGGTCAAACAGCAAACTACCACTACTACAAAAACTCACATTCGTCGCTTGCATTTAGTACCGGTCATAAAAAGACCCGGTACTAAAGTGGCGGGGAGCCATTTTAGTACCGGGTCTAAACTTGGAAGGCCCCGGGAGCCACTTTAGTACCGGCTGGTAACACCAACCGGTACTAAAAGTTTAGTACCGGCTGGTGTTACCAAGCGGTACTAAAGTGGCGCACTACCGGCTGGTAACACGAGCCGGTACTAAAGTGTGCACGTTAGTACCGGCTCGTGTTACCAGCCGGTCCTAACGTGTCCTCCACGGGTTACTTCAAAAGGAAAGCATCTCCCATTCAATCACATAAGTGATGCATAGGTGAGATGGTAAGGAAGCAATCCGCGAGGCTGGAGGTCAGGGTTCGAATCCTCACGGACGCATACACGCATTGACGCGTGAAAAAATTGCATGACTTGTGATGGTGCGTGGTGTGCGAGCCTCCTGGCGGTTCAAAATATTCACGCGTTAGTGCTGGCCAGGGAGTACCGGCTGTGGCAGCCGGTACTAACCATGTTCCTACAATATGAATAGTGATTAGGGTAGTCCCAACCCTCCAAATAGGATATTTTCTATAGCATTAAATAGGGTGACACACAGGATTATTGACTTATGTGGCACTACATTAAATAGGAAAGATGGGGAAAAGAGCAAGACACTGGGTCTCATGCAAGACCCAGTTTCTACACGAGAACCTATGCATATGACACTTCCAAGTTTGGGTTGGGAGATGATAATGTCTTCATTATAGATAAAAAACAAATACGATCGGTGGAGAGGGGAGATGATGTATTTATTGATGACCCACACTAAGAAATCATGGGTTGGAGAATACGGCATCATGGACACTACCTATGGATATTATGGGTTGGGACTGCCCTTAGCATCATTGATATGGAAGATTTTACTTTTTAGAAGGTCACGTGTAATTGTATTTATTACACGTAGGCTATAGTGCAGTTTCTGTTTGCACTTTGATCATAGCCTTCGCAAAAACAATTATCATTGCATTCATATAACTCTGTTACCAATGAAAAGTTTAACTGTTTTCACAAACATATATAAGGTATGGTGCTGTACATCGTTATACAGATTGTAATCATGTTTAGTGTCATAATTCGTGACATATGCTTATAGAAAAATAAAATCATTAACGGTTCCCCAGGTGCCACTACCAGAAAGGCCTCCATCTGCACCGGTTGGGAAGGACCTTTAGCTCCGGTTTTCCAACTGGTGCAGATCTTCCGGTGCTAAAGGGTGGGCACCTTTAGCACCGTGTCAAATAACCGGTGCTAAAGGTGCTCATTTACCAAAAAATATGTGCATTGTTGCGGGGATTCGAACTCATGACCTCTTGGCTCGCGCGTACCCACCTAACTATCTCAACTACGTAGCACATGTGATAGAATAGAATATGCTTTCCTTTTGAAGTAGCATGCAACAACCCCTTTAGCACCGGGTTTGTAACACCAACCGGTGCTAAAAGGCCTTTAGCACTGGGTCGTAACACCACCCGGTGCTAAAGGGTGCTAAAGGGGAGCACCTTTAGCACCGGTTGGTAACACCAACCGGTGCTAAATGTGACTTTTAGCCAAGGTTTTAAATAGCGGGCTAAGGCCTTTAGCGGCAGAGCTTCTAAAACAACTAATAGCTGGCTAAATGGAGCTATAGTGGCAAATAGCGGTTAAATTACACATAGAAGTAAATAGCTATGTTCTTCCAAATCAGCTATAGCTGGAGATAGCGGAGGCTATAGCCGGCTATTTAAAACCTTGCTTTTAGCACCGGTTGGTGTTACCAACCGGTGTTAAATGTCCCCGGGAGTACCCCAATTTTACACCCGACGGTAATGTTGCATTAGCACCGTGCACCGAGGCCTATAAAAGAGGCGGATGTGAAGATCTCTGGTAGCGTGCTGATCTACGTGAACATGACCTTGCGCCACGAAATCACTGTCAGCAGTCTCTAAACGTTCAAACCGAACAAATTTGTTGTGTAAGGCTGTTTCCGTTATTAGAATGATCACTATCCATCTTATTATTCAGCCCAAAATCAGTCATGGCTGTAGCATGTCAATTCTTCTCAGATGCACATGCCTTTGATGCAAAGTGCCAACTATGTTGTCAAATTAATGACACCAACATGTCCGTTGAAATGTTTTCCTAATGCCACACATTCCTATGAGACATGAAGAGTCACATGCCAGATTTGCCTCAATTATATATTGCTCGGCAATGAGCAATAGGTGGAAAGAATGAGGCAAAGCACACAACGCATGCATCTGCGATTGCAGGAGATGGATGTGTGGAGAGTGAGCTGAAGTTGGTAGTGGTTTTGTAGTACACAAGTGAGCATGTAATTTCATTTCTAGTATTTGTTTGTTTAGAGATCAAGTTGAGTCTTAGTTGAAGCACGGCAAAAAAAAGCGTTACATATGTATGGTGATTAGAGCATCATCCACCTGGAAGATTCTGATTTTTTATGGTTCACGTAGAATAGTATTTATTACCTGTAGCAGTTTGTGTTCGCAATATCAAAATCATAGCCTTCACATAGTGGTGTGGGCTTTTATTCAGTTTTTATTTCAGGCCGGTGAAAGCTAGTGGGCAGATATCGCTGCTTGCAGTCTTGCACGCGCACTTGTAGTCCATATGGCTTCCACATGCTTAGTTGCTCATGTCCTATTTGGTCTTATTAGGAGGACACACCTCGACAATAAAAAAAAATCGAATGAAAAAATAATTGTCAGTCAAACATCCATATATTTCCCTGTGACTTGAAGTTGGTATACACCATGGCAAGCCATATGGACTTAGTCAGTATGCACCGTTACAACTAAGGAGATATACCCTACTACCCCCACAGAGATTTGTAGTTTACGTACATTTTGACACAGCAAGCTCAGCAATAGCGCGCGAAGAATTAATTAGCATATCTCCCACGTCCACCCCTCATTGCTATCAATCGCCTTTCCCCTTCCTCTTCATTGAGCACCGCCTGGCTGTGAGGCATGACTCATGAGCCCCGGCACCCAGCCCCTCTTACATCTAACCCTACAAGTAAATCTGCGAAAAGATCGTGTGCACGTGACATTGAGCTGCCGTCAATTACTTCGTTCAACATTGTTGCCTGATACTGCTCATTCCAAATTAAAGTGATGTGAAGGATACACATTTCATAGTGTCCTCCATTAACTTCTTGGCGGAGAGAAAAATTTGTAAGTAACCAAAGAGCAGAGGCACAGAGCGAGAGCATGTGTGTACAAACGTTCATGCAGAGCAGGAGGTGTAGAAAGCATGGTGAGGGCGTATAGCAATTACATCTATGTACTAGCGGATGCATGGTTTTTTTTAAGGAACAGGAGGGGGAGGACCCTCTACTGATTATATATTAATAATTAAAAAAGACAATAAGCAAATACAACAAAAAGAACGCACAAAAATTACAGCAAGGACTCGAGCCATTGGTCTATCAGAGGAGAATAGGTCCGTTTTGCCCCCGGTGCAAAAGCCGAGCAAAAAGCTTCTAAAACAATCATGAAGAATAGGTCTGTTTTGCCCATGTAAAAGCAGAGCAAAAAGCATCTAAAACAATCGTGAAGAATAGGTCCGTTTTGCCCGGACGCATGGTTTTCAAGCCCGAGTTGGTACTTGTAGATGCTGTATGCCTCTCGGCTTCTCGCTCATAGTATTCACTGCAGCAATTTATGGGCCTGAACCAATGAGAATTAACAAATTCCGAATAAAATCTCAAAGGCCCAAGAGAGTATAAGGAAGTGGTTCTTTAGTCCCATATTGCTAGTGGAAGTGAAGAATGACCGACATAAATATGGAAACTGTCTTCACTCTATCAAGTGATGGTATAGAATGAGAAAGAAAGGTCACATACGCGAGCTCGCTCGCCTCACGGCCGGGCGGGACGGGGCGGCGGCACCCACATGAATGGTCCACCAAAATCCGGCCTCTCACCTTGCAGGGGCGCAGGGCTTGCGCTGGAAGCCTCGACTTAGGCCCCGTTTGCATCCATCAGCGAAACCTTAGCTACCAGCTAAAACATGTTTAAAAACAGAATTACCCCTCAATTAACTGCCTTAACTTTAGTTTTAAATGGTTAGTAAATCGACTGTTCAAAACTCTGATAAACATAACTGACGATATAATGCATATACATCGTGTACTTGTCACGACGATGAGGTCTTCCAAAACAATCATGAAGAATTGTGTTGGGACGGTCATTTCATTTGCTGCTCAGGCTGGTCCAGACTCGTAAGCCAAAAATTCCTACCCGCGTGCATAATTT
This sequence comes from Echinochloa phyllopogon, assembly GCA_033239725.1. Lineage (NCBI taxonomy): Eukaryota > Viridiplantae > Streptophyta > Magnoliopsida > Poales > Poaceae > Echinochloa > Echinochloa phyllopogon. The sequence continues at coordinate 49,999,560 of BTCW01000012.1, read as the reverse complement.
GAAGTTTTAACCCATCACTGTGTAGTGGCTTCTTTGATTCGTTAAACAATTTAAGCAAAATTTTGTTTCTCAATTAAGATCCATGTATCAAGGTCTATCCTTCGGGGCTCTCATCGATGAGTTCACGTTGACCTGTCTTATGTATCCAACGATGTGAAGGAAAATTTATACCTCCAAATATAAGCTAAGCCCATTTTTGAAAGGGGGCACCTATGCAGAGAGGGGCTCCGCCTTACGATAAGCCGAGACCCCCTTCCCCTCCAGCATCCACCCTTCCCAGAAATATCCATGCGGGCCCTACCAACCTTATCTCTTCCTTCCCATCCCCTTGCTCTCTCTCGCCACACCAGTGCCGCCCTCGCCCAACCTCCGCCTCGCCGGTGTCGCCTCCAACACCAGCGAGGGCCACCCTCCTCTATCCCGCCCTTCTCACTCTTTCCCCCTTCTTCCCTACAACTACAGGAGCCCACACAGCCCCTCCCCACCGCCGGCCTCCACCACGCCGCTCCGCCCACATTCCACCCCCACTGCACCACCCAGTCCTTCACTAACCGCTGACATGGCTCGCCCCCGCCGCCGGCACCGCCCACTGAGGGTCCTCCACCACCCGCCCGGCGGCGCCATCGCCACCCACAACCCAGCACCACCGCCGATCCTGCCGCCTCCCCAGACATACCTCTAGGCCTCAAAGGCATATCCCCTCCCCGACCTGAAACCCCGAAGTCCTAACCCCAAACCCTAATCCGAACTGCAGCTCGCCAGGGTTGGAATCGTCGCCGGAGAGGACGATACGTGGAGAAGGTCGGAGTCTCGATTTGTTACCTTTCATGTTTCGATTTGTTACTTTTCTTTTTTCCTTCCGTTTTTGTCTTCCAGATTTCTCATGCTTTCCTAAATTAGAGGATTCTCGACGTAGTGCTAAAATGAGAACCAGAGGGCTCTCTGTTTAGATTTAGGGTTTCTGAAATGCCTAAAAAAAACTACATCGGAAATAGTGGCCCAGGACACCCGCTTGGGGAGAAGATGGTGCCTATGCACGTGCAGCTGCTTCAATGGCAGCAATCGTGCTCCAGTAAGGAATCAACGAGACCTGCACAGTGCCGCCGTTCCCCACAGAGATGAAATGTGCCGCCATGGGAAGAACAAGAAAATTCTGTTCTTGATTCCCTTCAGCAGGAATTACGGCATCGACATGCCGTCATCGTGGACCGCAGCCGTTAATGAGAAATAACTGGCCTCCGTTTTTCAGGCTGAAGCCCACGTAGATGCTACGATGCAGCATCTTTCCTTCTACTTGAGTCTTGGGTGAGCCTGGCTGAAATAACGTGTAGTCATGCCTATATGAATCTCATTGGTCATTTCTAGATGCCACTCATTCCAAGGATGAAAGAACAAATCATGTTCAACGCACAGTGGCTAGACCCGATCCCGATGAATATTGCATGCATCTTGGAGAATTTGGAAATATGCATGATTGTTGGTGATGGATGTTGCAGTGGCCAATTGCTCCAAAACATATAAATGAAATTGAAAAAGGAAATAGATGATGATCGAGTGAAGGAGTTGATGGACTAAATAAGTGAGTTTTATGACAGCTTTGAAGTGCAGTAGATGGAAATAAATAATGTTGTATTTTACTGCACCTGAACTTTTGATATTTTCAACAAGATTAGGGGGGCGAAAGGTATGGTTACATAGATATTTTGTCGAAGTTAGTTTTGAAAACTATTAAATAGTAATATGCATTCATGTGGTTCATGTTTAAATATGTAAACTTTCACTAACATGTTGCTTAAATACGGTGTAAGGAATAATTATGCAAAGGGGATACAAACACAATTTCATATAAAAATCCATGGATCCCTTGCATGATATTACCTTTTAAGCCCTTGATTACTCGCACTGCCACAAATTCCTATGTTTCTTCGGCCAGTCCAACAATTATTGTTCCTTTACTATGCCTAGAATGTCATTAAGTGTGCTTTTCTTGCTATTCTTCGTCCTTTTTCCAATATAAACAATAAAAATAGCCGATCTGCCAGTGCCATTATTGCAATATGCTCTCCAAGACTATAAAAATACAAATTGTGCAGACATTCTTATAAATTACACAATGCACGTCTGATGCCGAACTAACTGTTAATGTTGTGTTGTCCAATGTCTGTTCATGCTACAAGATATATATAAGAATAATGTTGAAAAGGGGCAGGAAGAAACCAAATCAAACGATGCGTTCCCTGCAAAGGGAAAATGCGACTGCCATAGAGCATTCACTATGCAATGGTGTGCTTCACTAAATATACGGATTTATTGGAATTACAGAACAAAGTAAACATAGATGGAAGTCTTTCATACACTTCGATAAAGAAGACAGAGCAGCTCCATAATTCTTCGCTTGTTTGATGGACTAAGACAATCTACCAACACTTTATATCCTACTAACGAAAGTTGCGCATTCGAGAAATTCTCGAAGACCATGCGTCCCTAAACTGGATCCTCTGCAGTAGCTTCCTGTACAGTTGAGTCACCAATGAGTGGACCCAGACATCAGTGACTCAACAGCAGGGAGCTGCAAAGGATCCACTTCTGATTAGTCAAACATGGTTTCCTGTTGCTGCCTATTCCGAAGATTCACTATACATATGTTGCTTTACTTTGAGAGACCAATTCACCATCTGAAAGCCCAAAAAAACATAGAAATGTCATATCGATGAGGGCGGTCAGATCATGCAAAGGGAAATTTGCCTTTTTCTCATCCGGGAAACAATATATGTCGGACGTGCAGGGGCGCAGGGCAATGTTTTATACAACGACCAGTCAGGCAGTCACCAGTGAAGTGGGTATATAAAATAGGGCAGAGTGTCAAAAACTCGTTAGCAAATGGAGATTTTGATATATGCAGTCTGGACAATAACCGAGACAGGCAGACAGCAGTTTAGATCTCAAATTCTATCCTCAAAGTTTACTATGTAAAAAGAAGATTCCCATCACATCAAAATGTCATGGCATGCATGAAGTACTAAATGTAGATGAAATCGAAAACTAAGTACACAGTTTTGTTGTACTCTACGAGACGAACATTTTGAGCCTAATTAATCAATTTTTGGATAATTTTTTACACATACAAACGAAATGCTACAATGCGCCTCGGTTTCCCAACTCCCAACTTTGGGGGTGCCAAATTGGCATCTAAACAAGGCCTAGAATGCTTGCTGTTCTGACCTCCTTTATAATTTGTAAAATACTAGTATTATTACTGTGCAGAGAATGGACCCATTTGTCCGCAAGGCAAACCACCAACTGTGGTGTCAGATTGCAGGAGGTAAAGTTGTTAGTAGTGTAGCAGACAAAGTGAGCATGACTTTGAACTTTATTATTCATTTATGTAGAGATCAGTTTGGTGTCATGATTCGCTATACATGTGTAGCTTACCGGTGAGTTCCAAAAAAGCAACCCCAAAGTTCACTATGCAAAAAGAAGATTCACATTACATCAAAATGTCATAACATGCATGGAGTACTAAATATAGATGAAATAAAAAACTAATTGCACAGTTTTGTTGTACTCTGTGAGACGAACATTTTGAGTCTAATTAATCAATTTTTGGATAATTTTTCACACATACAAACAAAATGCTACAGTGACGCAATGATTACGAAGTGACCCAAACCTCCAAATCCCCACCCCTATTCTCCATCTAAACAAGGCCTAGGCCCAAGAGAAAGAAGCAATTTTAGAATGATGAGGGCGATTGGATCATGCAGAGTGGGACGTACATGTTCGCCTTTTTTCACGCTGCAAGGAATGCAGGGTTGGATGCGTCATGCATAGGATAACCTATTATACAACAACCAAGACGGGTGAAGTGGACAAATCAGTGTAGAGAAGGAGGGCATAGTGTGTGTTATCTCTTTAGGAAAAGGGGATTTTCGGTATATGCATGTGTAGGCAATAATACATACAGCAGTTAATAACTTGGTCTGATACTCTGGTGCTAGTTATATGTGGGTGTGGGCGATGCAAACTGTGGCTGCTGCTGCTCGGATGGATCGTCAGAATTTGGATACTAATCACCAATCAAGCGATGGTTCAAGAGCACTCCAAACATTCTGCTCCATCCATTGAATTCGTAATCCATGTGATGGCTCTCTCTGCCATGGCAGAGCATATTTGGTTATGTACTCAATAAAACTATTGTCAATACGAAAATCCAGTTGTTTTTTATAGAGAAGATGATGCATTAAACGTGGTTACACAACAGACATGGGTGTACCTCATGTTTCTTGCTATGTTTCTTGACTACATGTCCATCAATAAAACCAATCAGCAGTCAGATTTTCGGAAAAACTGGGCCAATTACTTCCAATGCAACCAAATCACTCTGTGGCCGATATATTCCAGAGCCACTATTTCTCTAGCACCAAAAATCAATCCAAACCGGCTTATCCACAAGGTGAAGAACCAAATGAGGTACCAAATTGACTATGCCAGTAAGTCCATGGAGAATATTTTCCTGATGCCGCTATTTCCTACAGAGAGATTCGGATTCAAGCACCACATTGGCCTCGATTGTCTTCATGCAGTGAGCAAATATGTGTACAGAATGAGGAAAGGGGCACAGGCGCACAGCATACACCAGCGCGATTGCATGCAGGAGCTGATGTTGAGAGTAGTTATACTCCAGTACACAAGTGAGCGTGCCCTTAAATTTCTTGTCCTTTGTTCATTTAGATATTAGGGTGAGTCTTATTTGAAGCACAACATAAAAGATGATTTTTCCGGTGCTTGAAATTTGTATGGGCCATTTAGGTCCAGATCAGATGGTTATAAAATAGGAGGAACCAATGACAAGGAACTAGGAACCCACTGGAAGGAACCAATTAAATTCGTGGGCCAGGAACTAATTTTAAAAAATATAAGAAGGGTATTTTTTGTATTTTCATCGATTGGCCCATTTATGGTGGCTAGAGCATCATTCATATTGGAGATTTTCTTGTAGCAGTTTCTGTCAGCGGTTCACATATGGACAATGTGTCTTGTTGTATACATTGAGTTACATACAGTGTTCAATGATTACTAGTAAAAAGCAAGTACCTAAAATGTTCTATCGAAAAAAAGTCATTCCTTTTGATTGCTTTACCTGTGTTTTCAAAGGAAAATTGGCAATCAAACATATAAATATTTTCATTCAGATCGACTTCAGGTTAGTATGAATGGTTACAGCTTACAATTAAAAGGAGCAGAAGGTGCAAAAAAGTTCCCAGTCCCAAACATTTGTGATTTATGTTCATTTGACACATTTCGAGCAGACAACAGCGCATATCATGTTTGATGCACAACTGAGTAGTGGGCTAGTGGGCTACGTAAAATCGAGAGGCATCATATGATTATCATTATCAGATTCAATGGTGCTTCACGGCTGATGGAAAATACTCATCTTGATTGGCGTATGAGGTAAAGTTCAACGGATCCCACGCAGGCTAGCTACCAATGGAAGCGGGTCCGGAAATCAAAGGTGGAAAACAAATGCGAAATTTTCCTCTGGCTCCGACTCCCGTGGGAGCTCCTGATCGTGGATAGAATCATGAAGAGGGTTGGGCAGCTAAACCGATCTGCCAATTGTGCAGTAGAAGGATTGAGAAATTGACACATGTGGTGGCCAACTGCTCTTACCCGAAAGCAGTCTAGATTTATATCGCCAGTGACAAATCTTATGAAATGGTGTCTGATCTTATGGGAAACGATGCAGCAAACACATCACCAGAACGAATCCAGATCATCACCCACACAGTTTGGAATATATGGAAGCAACTCTCCCTCTCAAAAACAATACTGTGGCCGGTGGCCGGTGGCTGGTGCTGATTCGTGTTGAAAGAAAAATACTGCTGACGGGTGGCTGGTGTTGATTTCTGCTGAGAGAAAAATACTGCTGGCTGGTGGCTGATAAGCCAAGCGTACAGAACGAATATGGAAGGAACTATGCTGGCTCATCTACGACAACAAGGCCATCAGGTTCACGGCCGTGCTGCAATCACTTTCAGCATGGTGTTGATGCGCTCAGAATGGCGCACGACCACCGGGAGTAGTCCACTTTTTTTTTGAAGGATCAACAGGGGGAGAGATATCCCCACCTGCATGGAGTAGTCCACTAGTACCATTTGTTGCCGGACCCGCTATTGGGTGTATTTAGTTGCAAAATTTCTCTCTCCAAACTTCACTATTTACCTATCACATCAAATATCTCTCCTCATGCATGGAACACTAAACGTGAGTAAATAAAAAAAACTAATTGCATAGTTTTGATGTACACGATGAGATGAATCTTTTGAGCGTAGTTAGGTCATGGTAGGACAATGTTTACCACAAACAAACGAAAAGTGCTACAGTGCGTTACAGTGTCCGATGTGACTTTTTCGCCAGTTTTTCGCAGGAACTAAACACACCCATTGTATCCTGATCCGGCTCCTGGATTTTGGTTCTACTTGCCTGGCAATTCACCTATCTACCACTACATATTTGCTTCTCTACTACAACGAAAGCAGAGCACCTGCCATTGTCCTTAACAAATATCAATATTATTCCTTTCCCACCTCTACCTCTTTCTTTTTTTCATCTCCCTCTTCTTGCCCCTCTCCTCCTCCTCACATTGAAGCACCGGCTGGAGCCAGGGAACCCCAGCCTTTCTATCCACCCATAAAAATACTAAGTGACATCCTCAAATGTCATGGTGAGCTGCCAACATTTACTATTGTATTGAGTAGTTTTTCTGTGATATGGCTCATTCAGAAATAAAGTTTTGTGTAGATGTACAATTCAGTTTTCACATTGACCTCTATTAAGTTCTTGGTGGATGTGGCACAAGCATTGATGGGTGGATGGATGGAAGTGGCATAAATCTTTTTCGTTGAACCACCATGCTGTTCTCTTATTTTTAAAAAATCAATATTCAAAACGCACTAGTGCTTCAACATTTTGAACATACACATGCAATATTTTAGATATACTCACTACAACAAATCATTTAATCTATGACGGATTTTTTATGACGGATTTAGAGAAATACCGGCTCAAAACATCGCCGGTACTAAAAGTCACATTTTAGTACCGGTCGGTATCTTGGTCCGGTACTAAAATAGCGTGACCGTTAGTACCGGCCAGTAACACCGGCCAGTACTAAATTGTGATATTTAGTACATGTCGATGTCTTGACCCGGTACTAAATGGGTCTCCACGGGTTACATCAAAAGAAAATCATCTCTAATTCTATTACATGTGATGTATAGGTGGGATGGCAGGGACGACCGGTACTAAACCCATCCTGGTGACCGGTGCTTATGAAGGTTTTTCAAGTAGTGGAGCGCATTTCGTAGAATTTCCATCACACCCAAATACCCAATTAAGGACCTGTGGCTATTATTCCCAAGATTCATTATACATATGTGTCATGACTAGGAGAGCAGCTAAGAACCTGATGCACATGGAGGAGCGCAAGGTAAGAAGAATGGCTCCTGTAGCTGCCCAGGCGGATGTCTGAATATCTGAAGATATCATTCAGTAACCCGGGACTGAAGTCTTTGTCTAAAACGTTGAGTTGGCCCAATGGACGATGAGATATGGTGATTGGAGTACATAACCAACAGTCCAACACCATCTATGTAATCCGACTATGACTTGAGTAGTAACTCTGAATCAAACCCAATTGCATGTTCTTTCCCGCGGCTCCTCCCGTGTGTTCATCCTTCCAAATCCCCCACTAGCAGAATGATCGACATCTGCACCGGGTGGAAAAGCCCTTTAGCACCGGGTTTCCCACCCGGTGCAACTAATCCGAGGCTAAAGGGGTACCCCTTTAGCACCGGGTTGAATAACCGGTGCTAAAGGGGCCCTTTAGCACCGGGTGCAGCCACGACCCGGTGCTAAAGGGCTTGCCCCGCAGCGCCGTTAGCAGGGCCTTTAGCACCGGGTCGTGGCTGCACCCGGCCTGCCTTTAGCACCGGTTGTTGTCTGCAACCGGTGCTAAAGGCCCCGGATTTCTTTTTTTTTGCTTTTTTCAGTAGCCATGCGTGCACGTCTATAAACGTATATATTCTAATACGTGTATTCTAATGCGTATTCGGCCGACTCTATATTCATACTAGCTGACATTTCATCAAAATAGAAGACATATATATTACAAAAGTAGATATTCATGCATGTCAACTCGAGTTATATATATTTAAACTGTATTTTCTACTTAATTAAGATTGACGACTAGCTTGTTGGACTGTCCGACACGTCCTCCAGTACTGGCGAGTAGTATTCTCCTCGGGGATTGACGACCTCGTCCCAGATCCATCCGACGAGCTGTTCTGCAATTGCGTCAATTCTTTCTAGCTCTAGTGACTCTTCCTTCAGGTTGAACATCTGTAATTTACAAATAATTGAAAGATATTTAATCCGCCGAGTTGGAGACAATAATTGTGCACTTAATAATAATGGAAATGTGTTTATTATTACGTACCATAATATCCTGTTGTGTAAGCTTTTTATGTCCCCAATTCCACATGAAATCGCAAACATAGTATGCACATAAATTATTTCCCGGCCCCTGTTTGGCACACTGTCGACCAAAAGAAATTAAGTAAAATTCATATAATATATTAGCCGAGGCCTACATGTACAAATTACTTGCTTACCGGAAAGCCAATGTTCCATTTTAGTGTTTCATGTTGAATTCCCGGGTGTTCTTGACGAAATTGAATCCAGGCCCTGCGAACAAAAAAATTGAGTTAAGTCATTGCGAGTGTAAGGGGTGAATTAAGTAGGGGAAAATATACATCACCTTGTCATCATGTCCATGATGTTCTGTAGTTTTTCTTTTGGAGTGTGCAACGAATCAAAGACGTTCACGACACCCCGGTCAGGACACAATATTATTAGGAACCAGTGGAATCTGTGCACATGTATACATTATAATCAGAAATGAATTAGTACACAGTATAAGAAGAAGCCTGTGTATGTACTCACTCGATGTTGTACGGGATTAGTATGGAGTCGCAGTAATTTTGTTTCTTAATATGCTTGTATAGGTTTCCATATGTTTCCTCAGGATTCATCAATATCATTTCTTCACTTATCCTTCGAGGATCCACGAAACCAACGTCATATATCCCGGATCTCCGACATTTTTGAATCTCCATTCTGCATATGTTAAGCAATAAATAAAGCCCGCGTCAGCATAGATTGGAATTATTGTTTTCAAACTGTGAATTATAAGCAACAACAAAGTACTTACAGTGTCCAACATGTGATCAAATCCACGTCCATGGCGTCGCGGTGGTACAGCTCATATATATCCTTAAACCTCAGCCACACCCAATCCTCGTCACCATTGTAGAAATCATGGTCCTTCACGCCTACTTTGATCATGCGCCATTTATTCCTTCTTGATTCTTCCAAGTACCACTCATGGAATCGGCGCATCTTCGTCTGTAGCTTCCTCTCCCTTTCAGGAGGGACCATAGGCTCGCCAAGATTAAACGGCCACCTCAGCGTTGTGTTTACAGGCACCTCTTCTTCCCCCAGGACTTGCGCTCTGGTTAGTCCAGTCTCGGCCATTACTCGTTGCACGTTAAGCTCGTCCAGAGATGGCAATGGACCCAAGGGCCGCTGAGGTTGCTGGCCGAGCTGAGGAACCTTTTTGGATGGGCCCGCCTCCTTATCTGCAGCCTTCCGCTTCCGGCGAGATTTCAGTAATGAGCGGTCATAGTCTGTTACTATTACTCCCTTCTGTTGACCCTTGCCCAAATTACCGAGGAATGACTTGATGACGGTGGGATCAAGCTTCGGCTCCGGCTCAGGTTTTTTCCTCCACTCGGCCCTTTGCCTCTTTGTGTCTGCTTTGACCGAGGCTTCGAGCTCCTCTAGAGTCTTCTCACCCGCTCTTTTCTCTGGTGCGGGCTTCTCTTTGGTTTTCCGCGCCTTCTTCGCTGGTGGAGTGGGGGTAGAGGCTTTAGTGCGGCGTCCCCTCTTTGGCGGAGGGGGCGGAGACCTCCGCGGCGGAGGAGACGGAGACCTCTTCGGCGGAGGAGACGGAGACCTCTTCGGCGGAGGAGACGGAGACCTCTTCGGTGGAGGAGACGGAGACCTCTTTGGCGGAGGAGACGGGCTTGCATCAGGAGCTCCCGGAGAATCATCATGATCCTATGGATCTCTTGGAGGTGATGGGGGCTTGTTGGTAGCCGCAGGTGTACCGGGTATGACGACGTCTGCCTTGCTCCATAGAATGATGCAGTGAGAACACTGACCGAGTTTTGTTTCTCCGTCACCTCCGGGGATGTCAAGTTCCAAGTCTTCCCAGCTGGTGATGACTTGCTCCACCTCAACAGGTACGTAATCATGTGGAATGTCATTGCAGTGCCATTTTTGCCCTTCTTCCACACATTTGGTCATACCGTATGCGACCTGATAAGTTAGTAGTCACAAAGAAAGTTAGTAAATGAATGGTATTTACGGTGAAATGTATGCAGTATGAACTAAGGTCGCATACGTACCACCACAGCTAAGTTCTTCTGCCTGACGACAAGCTCGCACGCGGTCCGTTGAGTTATTTCATCCACGGTGTAACGGACCGCTTCGGCGGCCTGTGTGGAAGCGTGACTGCTTTGATATTGTTGTGGAGGGCTAATAAGGGCCGCATCTTGGAGAGGTGCATGCTCTGTGGAACCGGTCCCGCCTGCGGCTTGTTGGAGAGGTGCAGGCTCTGTGGAACCGGTCCCGCCTGTGGCTTGTTGTATCTGCAGCCATGCTACCTTCATCCGTCGCTCCATCTCTGACTCCATTTCTTGGAGCTTTGAGCCCTGGGAGGCAACCGTTTGCTCTAGGTCCCTCACCCTCTGCTCATATTCGGCCTTCTTCCTCGAACGGCTCCTATAGGTGGCGGCGTGCTCTTGGAAACCTTTCTTCCATGAGATGCTTGTGCCTACGCCGCGCGTCCGTCCAGGATGCTCCTTGTTCCCTAAGGCATAGGTTAGCTCATCTCTGTCTCTATAGGCAACAAATTCTCCCCTATCAGATGCCCTGAGGATATCGAGGAGACGCTGAGCTAGTTCTCGCAAGTCCTCGGGAAAAACTAAGGAGCCGTCGATTGGGCTTAGGGTGCCTCCATGACCATAGTACCAATGCTTGGTCCTTGTGGGCCAGTCATGTGTCGCTGGAGTGATGCCTCTAGCATATAGATCTTCTTCCATCTTCTCCCATTTAGCGATGCTTGCCTTGTAACCTCCCGAACCCATCTTATGAGAGTACTTCTTATTTGCGGCGTTTCCAGCGTTTCTAGCGCTAGCCGTTGCACCCTCTTCGGAGGTTTTGTACTCAATGAATGCTTCCCACTCGTCATTGGTGATCTTCTTATACTTCTCAGGATCCGGGGCCTCTCCGGTTCTGAGAAATTGCGAGTACAACTTCTTCTTGAAATCCTGAAACAGAACTGCCATCTTCTTCATTGTCCAATCCCTCAGTTCTGCTTCATGAGTGCTAGGCCAGTCGAATATTGCCTTTAATTCCCTCCATAGCATCTCCTTCTCCGTATCGGGGAGCACGTACTCCTCAGTGGGGTCCGTGGACTTCCATTTTCTGATACTAATGGGCACATTGTCCCGTACAATTACCCCGCACTGAGATACAAATTTCTTGGCCACTTTTGGGGGCTCAACTGGCTCCCCGTCGTCCTCCACTCGGGTGATGTGTAACTTGACATCCTTCAGCTTCTTCGTGGTCGATCGTTTTGATTTCTTAGCTCGACTTGTAGAAGCAGAGGCGGCCTACACAAATTACATATATACGAGATGATATAGAGATGGTATACATAATTGACATGTACAGTACAAATTTATGTTATCTATATACACACCTAACTAGACGAGGGCTCGTTACCGGCCCCTTCAACATTTTCGGCCTGGACATTGGCGGCCCCTTCAACATTTTCGGCCCTTCCAATGATCCCCAACACATCATCCATGGACATTGGTTGGGTTACCATATTGAAAAGTTGATTCGCTAAGAACGTGTCGTTGTCCTCTTGAATGGGTGGGACAGGGGTGTTGTTGTCCTCTTGCATGGGTGGGACGAGGTTGTTGTTGTCCTCTTGCATGGGTGGGACGGGGTTGTTGTTGTCCTCCATCTATAGAATTAAAAATAATTGATAAAAAATATATACAAAGCATACATATTCCCAATATGATTCGCTAAGGGTTCGCTAAGGGTTCGCTAAGGGGGGTCGGTGCGCGAAAAAACGGATTCGCTAAGGGGTTCGTGTGCGCGGTGGGTTCGGGTACATAGAATTTCCAATATACATTTAAATGAAGCATTTTCCAATATACATTTCAAACATATAACATTTCCAATATACATTTCAATGTAAATATCTCCAATACATTTAAATGGAGCATTTTCCTATATACATTTCAAACATATAACATTTCCAATATACATTTCAATGTAAATATCTCCAATACATTTAAATGGAGCATTTTCCAATATACATTTCAAACATATAACATTTCCAATATACATTTCAATGTAAATATCTCCAATACATTTAAATGAAGCATTTTCCAATATACATTTCAAACATATAACATTTCCAATATACATTTCAATGTAAATATCTCCAATACATTTAAATGAAGCATTTTCCAATATACATTTCAAACATATAACATTTCCAATATACATTTCCAATATAACATTTCCAATATACATTTCAATGTAATTTCTAATATTTTCAATGTATGTGCTTAGCGAACGCGTTCGGCTAAGCGCAACCAAATGCGCATGGCCGAACACGTTCGCTAAGCAAATGTGCATGGCCGAACGTGTTCGGCCATGCAACGGGTACCTGCACACACAAACACGTGCACGGCACGAAGGCCGGCTCACAAACATTCACGCACGGCACGAAGGCCGGCTCACAAACATTTCACAGAGGCTCACCGTGCAGTGACGGGCGCGGCGGGCGACGGCAGCGAGGGGACGAGGAGCGGCGCGGGGACGACGGGCGCCGGCGCGGGGACGACGGGCGCAGGGACCACGGGTGGCGGCGGCGTGAGCGCGGGGACGACGACGGCGGCGGGGACGACAGGCGCGCGGGGACGACGACAGCGGCGGGGACGACGGGCGGCGGCGCGGCGTGGGCGCAGGGACGACAGGCGGCGGCGGCGTGGGCGCGGGGACCACGGGCGACGGCGACGGGCGGCGGCGGCTGAGGAGACGAGGGGGCACCGGCCGTGGTTTCGATCTGTGACGAATGAGGGCGAAGTGAGGGAGGGGAGAGAAGTCCCCGGCCTATATAGGTCCGGGGCATTTAGCACTGGGTGCAGCCACGACCCGGTGCTAAAGGCCCTTTCGCACCGGGTCGTGGCTGCACCCGGTGCTAAATGCCCCCCCTTTAGCACCGGGTCTTCCCACCACCCGGTGCGAAAGGCCTTTTAGCATCGGGTCTTCTACACCCGGTGCTAAAGGGGGTAACTGTGCGCCAGACGAAGGCCTTTAGCACCGGGTGCATCCACGACCCGGTGCTAAAGGCCCCCCCTTTAGCACCGGGTCTTCTACACCCGGTGCTAAAAGCCGTAACTGGCGCCAAACGAAAATTGGGGGCCTTTAGCACCGGATTTTAAATCAACCCGGTGCTAAAGGCCCCAAATTTTCGTTTGGCGCCCAGTTTCCAAACCGGCCTTTAGCACCGGGGGCTAATGTTTGGGAATCTTATAAATATAGTTTTTAATATATAGTTATTAATACTTGTTTTAATTCAGTTATTAATACCTATTAAAAATATATATTACATAAGAAAATCTTATAAATTACTAGAAAATCAATATAAAATTCTAGAAAATATTATAAATTAATAGAAAATCTTATAAATTAATAGAAAATCTTATAAATTACTAGAAAATCTTATAAATTACAAAAATTGATAACTAAATGAAAGATTTTGGAACATTAAATGGTCTCAGATGAAAAAGTCATGAATACCAAAATTTCATATCTCATCAAGATCTACAATCTTTATTTAAGTCATTTTTGCATTTGAGAAAGTGGTAGTATACATTGTTCATTAATCCTAGATTTACTCGCATAGTTTCCAAAACTTTGTTAGAGACTTGTCAAATTTGTACTACATGTTATTACCCATTTTCAAAATGACAAAATGACTTAATAAAGATTGTAGATCATGATGAAATATGAAACTTTGGTATTCATCACTTTTTCATTTGACATCACCTAGTGTGAAAAAAACCTTGGTTGTAGTTGTCATTTTTAATTCAAAATTTGGATTGTTCAAACACGAGAAGATTTTTCAAAATAATAACATTAATAAGTTTCATAACTTGATAGAGTATGATTTTAGGAATTTTTAGGAAGAAAAATGATCTTTTTTGAAGTTTGTACGAGGGAGAACGACTAGGTACAACTTTTATACAGAGATTAAAAAGAAAAATTGTTCTTTTTCATCCAGTGACGTGGCTCGTGTGCGCCCGGTGACGTGGCCAGCTGCCGCACGGCCTCCGTGGCCAGGCCGGTCCGCGGCCCGGTCGTGGCCTTTAGCACTGGGTGCAGCCACGACCCGGTGCTAAAGGCCACGACCGGGCCAGTGACGTGGCTCGTGTGCGCCCGGTGACGTGGCCAGCTGCCGCGCGGCCCCCGCGGCCCGGTCGTGGCCTTTAGCACCGGGTGCGGCCACGACCCGGTGCTAAAGGCCCTTTAGCACCGGGTGCAGCCACGACCCGGTGCTAAAGGCCCTGTGCTAGAAAATCTTATACATTACTAGAAAATCTTATAAATTAATAGAAAATCTTATAAATTAATAGAAAATCTTATAAATTACTAGAAAATCTTATAAATTACTAGAAAAATCAATATAAAATGCTAGAAAATCTTATAAATTACTAGAAAATATTATAAATTACTAGAAAATCTTATAAATTACTAGAAAATATTATAAATTACTAGAAAATCTTATAAATTACTAGAAAATCTTATAAATTACTAGAAAATCTTATAAATTACTAGAAAATCTTATAAATTACTAGAAAATCAATATAAAATGCTAGAATTAATAAAAACAATCTTATAAATCAATAGAAAATCTTAGAACATAGGTGGAACATAAATGCAAATATAGTTATTACAAATTGGGTGGAACATAGTGCAATTAAATTACATGGCATCATCGTTTACTCGGACACTAATAAACTTCCTCTTTACAAATGTTCCTTGATTGTGATCACGCCGTAGATACGGTGTCTCCTCCGCCGCTAACAGGATGCTTGGGTCATCAGCCACTGAGAATGGAGGCCGGCCATCGAGCATATCATAATCTTCATCCGTCTTGTCCTCAACTCCTACGATTTTTCTCTTTCCAGGAAGAACTATATGACGCTTTGGCTCGTCTTGTGATGGGTCCAATTGCTTACCCCCACCTTTCTTATCCGCCCCTTTCTTCGGTCTGCTAGCCATGTCCTTCACATAAAAAACTTGTGTGACAGCTTTGCCCAGGACGAACGGTTCGTCTAGAAAGCCAATCTTGTTTAGGTCCACTAACGTCATTCCATAGTCCGCTTCAACTTTAACACCTCCTCCAGTCAGCTTCACCCATTGGCACTTGAACAGTGGGATCTTCAAAGGTCCGTACTCTAGTTCCCATATCTCCTCTATGATTCCATAGTATGAGTTTGTATTGCCATTGGTGTCTGTCACGTCGATCCGGACACCACTGTTTTGGTTGGTGCTTTTCTTGTCCTGGGCTCTTGTGTAAAATGTATACCCATTGATGTCGTATCCTTGGAATGTCAAGATCGTGCTCGATGGACCTCTAGCTACAAAAGCTAGCTGCGCATCAATGCCCTCGACACCCATAAGACGTCTTCGCAACAAATCGGCGAAACTACTATTGTGCAGACGCTGAATGAAGGCCGCAGACTTTGTTGAGTTTTCGTCCCTGAGAATCTGCATGTGCTCCTCGATGTACGGAGCAACTAAGGTTGATTGTTGCAAAACTGTGAGGTGCGCTTTACGAAATGTCTCAACGTCCTTGATCACCATCGATCTTCTCCCTAGTGTGCCCTTTCCACCAAGTCTCCCCTCGTGATGGGATTCGGGCACACCAATCGGCATAAGATCGTCGACAAAGTCAACACAGAATTCAATGACCTCCTCCGTTTCGTATCCCTTAGCAATGCATCCTTCTGGATGAGAACGATTACGGACATACTTCTTTAGGACAGCGAAGAACCTCTCAAATGGGAACATGTTGTGTAGAAATACTGGGCCCAATATACGAATCTCTTTGACGAGGTGAACCAATAGATGTGTCATGATATTGAAGAAGGATGGTGGAAATATCATCTCAAAGCTGACAAGACATTGCACCACGTCGTTCTGTAGCTGATCTAAATGGTCTGGATTGATCACCTTCTGAGAAATTGCATTGAGGAATGCACATAGCTTCACAATGGCTTTCCGCACGTTAACTGGTAGCACACCCCTGAGTATGACGGGAAGCAGCTGTGTCATCAACACATGACAGTCGTGAGACTTCAGGTTTGTGAACTTCTTCTCTTTCATATTTATTATTCCATTAATATTGGAGGAGTAGCCAAACGGAACCTTGATACTGTTCAAGCATTCAAACATGCTTGCCTTCTCTTCTTTGCTGAGAGTGAAGCTGGCAGGACGCAAGTACTGGCGTCCTTTGTCTCTCTTTTCTGGATGTAGATCAGTCCGTTGCTTCAATCGTTTCAGATCCTGACGTGCTTCCAGTGTATCTTTTGGCTTCCCATAAGTACCCAGGAAGCTTATCAAGTTCACGCAAAGATTCTTCGTCAGATGCATCACATCAATCGCGTTACGGACCTCTAAACGTTGCCAATAAGGTAGCTCCCAAAAGATAGACTTCTTCTTCCACATCGCGGCACGACCATCCTCGCCCGTCGGAGCAGCCTGGCTTCCGTCTCCCTTGCCAAACACCACGTGTAGGTCCTTCACCATATCAAATAGCTCTTCTCCACTCCGGTGTCTCGGCTTTGTACGGCGGTCAGCATTCCCGCCAAAATGCGCACATTTCTTTCGTAGCTCATGCTTCGCCGGAAGGAATCGACGGTGACCCATGTACACAACTTTACGACAATGTTTCAAATACATGCTTTCGGTTTCCTCTAAACAGTGAGTGCATGCTTTATATCCTTTGTTTGATTGTCCTGATAGGTTACTTAGTGCAGGCCAGTCGTTGATGCTTATGAAAAGCAGTGCTCGAAGGTCAAACTGCTCTTGCTTGTCCTCATCCCACACGCTAACACCTTCATTCTTCCACAACTGCAAAAGTTCGTCAACCAATGGTCTTAGGTACACATCAATGTCGTTGCCAGGTTGCTTTGGGCCTTCGATGAGCACTGGCATCATAATGAACTTCCGCTTCATGCAGAGCCAGGGGGGTAGGTCGTAGATACAAACAGTCACGGGCCAAGTGCTATGACTACTGCTCATTTCACCAAAAGGGTTCATGCCATCGGTACTTAAACCAAGCCTAACATTCCTCGCATCAGCATCAAACTCTGGGAATGCTCTGTCGATGTTCCTCCACTGGGATCCATCGGCGGGGTGTCTCAACATGCCATCCTGCTTACGTTCTTCTTTGTGCCAGCGCATCAGTTTGGCATGGTCTTTGTTCCTGAACAAACGCTTCAGACGGGGTATCAGAGGGAAATACCACATCACCTTCGCAGGGATTTTTTTCTTAGAACGCTCTCCCCCAACATCACCAGGGTCGTCCCGCCTGATCTTGTATCGTGCGCAGGTGCAAACCAGACAACGATCCAAGTGTTCGTACTGTCCGCGATAGAGGATACAGTCATTAGTACACGCATGTATCTTCTGCACCTCCAAACCGAGAGGGCAAACAACACGTTTTGCTTGATACGTCGTCGATGGCAATTTGTTACCCTCTGGAAGAATCTTCTTTACGAGTTTCAGTAGCTCCTCGAAACCCTTATCAGTAACACCATTTGTTGTCTTCCACTGCAGAAGTTCAAGTGTGCTACCCAACTTCTTTAGCCCCTCTTTGCAATCTGGGTACAGGTCAGTCTTGTGGTCCTGCAACATGCGTTGTATCTTTTTCAGTTCCTTATCATTGCCGCAGTCTTTCTCGGCATTACGCAACATTTGCCCGAGTCCATCAGTAGGTTCATTTTCCTGAGCAACATCTTCCTAAGCATCGCCTTCCCGAGCAACATCTTCCTCATCGGCATCACCCATTGCAGCATATGCAAAGGAACCGTAGTATTGAGCCAATAACGGAATGTCGTCATCGGCCTCGTCTTCTTCATCTTCATCCATTAGAATTCCTCTTTCACCGTGCTTCGTCCAAACAGAATAATTCCTCATGAAACTATGCCTCATCAAATGCACCTGAAGACAACCTCTTTGTTTGTACGATTGTATATTTTTACAATGGGTGCATGGGCAGAACATGAAACCGGACGGCGTCCTGTTAGCCTCGGCGGCATCGAGAAACGTCTTAAGGCCATCACGGAACGCCTGAGCGTGGGGGTCCCCGTACATCCATTGTCTATTCATCTGCATTATTAACCAATAACAAATATACAATACAATTTAAAGATAAAAAATTTAATATATAAATAAATACAAATTATAATATATATTCCATTATATAAATAAATTTCTAAAACTACATTACTATATTCATTAAATATAACATTACTATAAGCCTTATAAGATTTATAAGATTTATAAGATTTTCTATTAATTTATAAGATTTTCTAGCATTTTATATTGATTTTCTAGTAATTTATAAGATTTTCTATTAATTTATAAGATTTTCTAGCATTTTATATTGATTTTCTAGTAATTTATAAGATTTTCGAGTAATTTATAAGATTTTCTAGTAATTTATAAGATTTTCTAGCATTTTATATTGATTTTCTAGTAATTTCTAAAACTACATTACTATAAGCCTTATAACTATTCACAAGTCATACAAAACAAAATACTAACTAGCTTGCCTTCTCTCTCCATTTAAAACACAACATGAACACTCTCTCCACCATGAACTCAAGCTCTCTCCTCTCTCTCCTCCAAGAACACAAGCTCTCTCTAGCTAGCTTTACTTTGATTCACAAATCCCTCTATTTCTAAATCATAGAAGGATTACAAGCTAAATAAAACATTAGAGAATGAAAGAGTGTACCTTGTAGTGCTCCTTAGATGAGTAGAATCTTCACAAATTTTGAAAAAAATTTGGGCAGCACCTCCCCTCCCACGGCCGAGCAGCATGAACACAGCGCCTAAGTGTTCAGCTGGCTCAGGCAGGGGAGGAGGAAGCCCCTATATTCAAACACATTAGCACCGGGTCGTGGCAAGACCCGGTGCTAATGTTCACCCTTTAGCACCGGGTGCAGCCACGACCCGGTGCTAAAGGCCTCGGGCACATTAGCACCGGGTCGTGGCTGCACCCGGTGCTAAAGGGTGAACATTAGCACCGGGTCTTGCCACGACCCGGTGCTAATGTGTCCGCCCTGACACACCTCCGCGCCGCCCCCGCTCCTAGCCGTTGGACCCGGTGCTGAATCCCCATCAGCACCGGGTCCAAAAATGGCCGAGGCGGAGGAGGCGGGCGGATGTGAAGCATTCTGGTAGTGGGCCCATTCTGTGCTTTCATGTCCTGAATCTATTTCTAATTCCTTCCCGAGATGATAACAGTACGTGGCTTTACTATCGTATCGGAGAACCTATTCACCATTTGAAAGTCCAAGAGAAACAAAGTTTTAGATTGATGAGGGCGATTGGATCATGCAGAGCACAACATATTCACCTTTTTTTCACTCTTCACTCGGCAAGCAATGCAGGGTTGGATACACAGCGTAACCTTTTATACCACAACCAAGATCAGTGAATTGGATAGGGCAGTGTAGAAAAAATTGGACATAGTGTGGGCAAATGAGGAAATCCATCTAGACATCAGTTTTGCGAATATGCATGGGCAACAATACAGACAACAGTTAACAACTTGGTCTGATACTCTAATGCTTTTTATTAATGGATGGTGGCGACTCATATGTCTCGATTCGTAGACACATCACATATGTTATGTATCAACATCCACTACTGTTGTTTGTTTTTTAGAAAATACGCAAGCGCTCACACATACGCACTTCAATTATATAAATACATATGCAAACCAAGCATCTCTGAGAAATTGGACTGACAGATGTCAAGATTGACTAAGTTACCACAAGCCTCATTGTCAATGGGTATGTCGCATATCATTAAAACAATAGTGCCGCTTAAATTCTAAAATAAATTCAGAAAAATGCGAACACTCACATTGAGTGGAGGACTCAAATCTAAGTAAGTTCTACTGCAAAAAAATAAGTAATCTATGATCAGTTGGGCGCTATTGCTGATTGTATCCCAACTTCCGGCTGAAGATGTGTTTCGTAGTAATGTCGCTGATTCTGAATGATTTACGCGGTTCATGAGAGAGCCAAACACGTCCCCACTCACCCAACATTAGAAGTACCTATGAGACAAAACAAGGAAGTGATCATACTAGTTAACATTACATGGGACGATAACACATACATTTAAAAGTAATAAGTTTTAAGATATTGGGCACAATTCACAGTACTCTAACTCTACATCGCAAGTGAATTCTTGCAATAGATCCGATGGAATCTTAACAGTGTTAGATGATTTACTATTTCTGTCAGCTCTTTTCAATCAGATTATTCCAATAGAAAAACACGAATCTAGCTGTTTCTTCACCATGCACACGCCTGATCCGTGTCGTCTTGTCTACGAGGATGCCGCAGTTGGAGCTAATGAATGATTGGCTTGATTGAAGTACCAAGATAATGTGCATGTCATGCTTCACGAACAAAACAAGGAACAAAGGAGCGCATGCGATAGAATTTCCGTCACACCTAGTTTCTGTTGTCGTCAAGCTAGCGTGTCTTCCTGTTGCCGCCCATTCCCAAAAGCCACTATACATATGTTTCTTTACAATCATATCTGAGACCCATCCACCATTTGAGAAAGTTCAAGAGAACAAAGCAATTTTAGATTGATGAGGGCGGCTGGATCTGTAGAGCGGGATGATATATATTCGTCTTTTTTCCACTCTTCACTCGGCAAGCAATGCAGGATTGGATGCGCATGATAACCTTTTATATAACTACCAAAGACCAGTGATGTGGACAGGCCAGTGTAGAAAAATTGGGCATACTGTGGGGCAAATGGGGATTTTCATCTAGACATAAGTTTTGTGGTATATGCTTGGCAACAATACAGACAGCACTTAACAGCTTGGTCTGTATACTCTGGTGCTTTTTATGTGTGGGTGGTGGCGACCCATGTTATGTTTCGCTCTCAAGCAAACATACATTCACCGGGAGTGGCAAAATTGTGAAGCCCATGCGATTGTAGACCCAAAATTACAATATTCTCCTTTTCTTCTACGAAAGCCAAACATGTTCCCTTTGCTTATGTCCCTAATAACACTGTGAATGCCGAAATTCAAATGTTTTCATAAAGAGAAGATAAGGTATTCAACAGGGTCACAAGCGTAAACTGTACTTCATGTTCTAGACTACATATCCTTCAATAAAACATATGGTCAACCAGATTCTTGGATGCGGAGGGGATAACCTTTTATACAACAACAAAAAAAAAGTCAAAAACGGTGAAGTGGGCAAGCCAGTGTAGAAATATAAATGCTTCAATAAAATTATTTGTAGACAATACTGCTACACCAACCAGACCTTTTTTTCTAAATGTTTTCAGTCGCTTACTGTACTTATGTTACGTGCCATTCTTCAATGAAACAAATAATCAATCAGCTTCTTGGAAAAACTGAGCTAACCAATTCTGACGCAACAAAATCACCGCTATCTGTCTCTTCCCGGCTGCTGGGTATCTGATTACTCCGCCAAAAATCAATCATGGCAGTAGCAGAACAATTTCATACCGGCGCACTTGTCTGCAAGGCGAGGAGCCAATTGTGATGCCAAATTGACAGCACCAACAATTTCGTAAGAAATATTTTCCCGATGTCACTCATTCCGAAGAAAGATCAGATTCGCACACCACATTGGCCTCAAAGCACCAGTGATTGCAGGAGCTGGGCGTGTGGAAACTGGGCTGAAGTTGGTAGTTATAGTAGTATAGTACACACTACAATATGCCCTTCAGTTTCTTTTTTTTTAATTTGGACATTAGCGTGAGTCTTTACTTGAAACTATGCTGGTTAGAGAATATTTCACATGGAAGACTCGTTTCCGTTGGTGGTTGACTCGTGAACGATGTGTGCTGCATAGCATGAACGAAGTATGTAAAGAACCTATATGCAAAGAGCTGAGGCAGGAACTGTACGAACGATCATGCAGAGCTGCAGGTGTAGAATGTAGAAAGGGAGGTGAATAATTAGCAATTACATATATAGTGCACTAGCAGATGTTTCATGCCTGAGTATATATACTTCTCAGTTCTCAGCACTACCATAAGCACACCAGAGTAGATACCGTCACACATGGCGAGGTTATTTTTAGCAACTTCCAATTCCATTGTCGTCTCGGTCATAGCCCTCTGTGAGTGTGTACCACCAAGAGACGGAGGGAGAGAGTCTTGCTGAGGCCTCGTTCAATTCCCAACTTTGGTGGTACAAAGTTGAGACTTTATCACTGTAGTATCAATGTAGCATTTCGTTTGTATTGGTGAATAATTGTCCAAACATTGATTAATTAGGCTCAAAACGTTCGTCTCGTAAAGTACAACAAAACTGTACAATTAGTTTTTGATTTCATCTATATTTAATACTTCATACATGTCCCGATATTTTGATGTGATGAAAATTTAGTGAAATTTGAGGATGGAATTTGGAAACTAAACAACGCCCGAGTTCCATTATAGACGTTGGTACGGATGTATCGGACGTATTTATTGTAGGAGAAGGTTCTTGTCGGTTTAATTGACGTGATATGCAACCTCTGACAGCCAGCGTGCCTCAGATGCAAAATATCAAGTCTGTGTTTAGGTAAAAATGAGTGAAAAGAGTCACATCGGACATTGTAGCGTATCGTAACATTTTTCGTTTGTTTGTGGTAATTGTTGTCCTATCATGACCTAACTAGGCTCAAAAGATTCATCATGTCGTGTACATCAAAACTATATAATTAGTTTTTTTATTTACCTACATTTAATGCTCCATGCATGCGTCATTCGCTATACTTAATGTTTCGATGTGATATCGATGTGATGGAAAGTTTGGAAAGTCAGGAGGAACTAAACGCACCAAAAGAGGCCAGACATCGGGAATAAAGAAAGTGGACAATTAAAGAAGGTAACCGGTAAAGTAATTAAATGTAGCCGGATTGATTAAAAAGGAAGGGTCAGCACGTTTAGTTGTAGGTGATTAAAATAAAGAAGGATTGTGGTGTGATTGTTGGCCTACTTTATGAGCGAGAAGTCTAAATAATTATGCAGATTGATCTCTTTACGGGCGGATCAGCAGGGAGCTTGATCGAGGAGGATTCTAAAGAAAGAAAATTAGAATCCATGTATCCTAATATTAGCTTGTCTAGTTATTTCTTCTTTAGCAAGTTTGATGTGCGGTGACCGGCTATGAGTCATTAGTCTAGATATAAATATGTACCACCGTCTATTGTAAAAAGCAAGATTTATCTCTCGATCAATCAAACTAGGCGCGTAGCCACCCTTTATTACCTTTCTGTTATGTTTTTACTTTAACTAGGTAAGTATCCGTGTGTTGCTATGGGTATGATACACGGAGCACGGAGAAGATAAATAGACCACACGAAAAATTCAATTTTGACGGTTGTAGAGTCGCACTGAAGTCAATAAAGATTAGTACTTTTGTTTTTCACAAAGGCATGAATGGTGGGCTACAGAACCGTGGTTGATGACTCTATTAATTTATATATAATGCAAACTATTAATTAAACGGTGGCGGTGCAGCTGGATTGGGTGGATGTGATTCAAGTTTATTCAGCAACTTGGGGAGGATCTAAATTAACAGATGTCCTTCACCTTTTTGGTGTGCCATAATACATTAATTTCTCCATCTGCTTCAGAGCATATGTTGAGTAAATGTGTGTTTGATATAGTATGGCAAGCTTATCATATTGTGTATGAAAATCATTTTACATCACTGTCATGAAGAAAAATGTCACCCATACAAAGCATTAATTCCCTCTGGCCAGGCAACAACTTCTACAACCGATGTACTGCTTGCATATGGAACGTTTGACTTTTTTTCTCAACAGAACAGCAATCCCAATCGATAACATTCTCTAACCCATGTGCATTGCCTTGTCTCCTGCATCAGCCTTTTCCTTAACTTCCCCTCCTGTGTCACTCGCTGTGCCCCTCAGATCAGCTGTTGGCCTGCTGCCATGGCCCCTTCCAGATCAATTGCAGAAAACAAACAAAAACCAGCTATATTAAACAAACAAAAACCAGCTATATTAAACTCTTTCAGGGATATAAGGGGTAACAAATTGTAAACAGTTGTATTCTTGTTCTATAGCTTGAATATATGGGCTAAACTTTCAACTGAGTCATTGTTCATCATAATTGCAGACAGTAACAAAAAATTAGGCATAAGAAAGATCATATTACTACAGACCTTAGTGGCTAGCTACTTTCAGAGGAGCCTTTCCTTTGTGTGAGGCCTGTGGCACCAAGGTTTGGGTTACTTGAAAACAACAAAAACTGTAATCAGCAAACTGTTAGGCAAAATTTAGCTAGTTAAATCAGTACTATGTAGGATGGACCCATAGAATTGTATTCTCAGAAAAATATTGAAGCGCCGACGAACTGATTCATCCTAACCAAAATCTGCAAAGAGAAGTGGCAGCATCTCTCAGCCTCTCTTAGCTGATGCTAGCATGAACTTCATGGAAATGAAATCTTTATTAGTTTCAGTTCTAAATGTTTCTGAAATGCATGCATGCACATCTGTGATTAATAGAGCTAATTGCAAAAAAGTTATCGACTAATAAGTTCCACATGAACATATCCATGACTTTTGTTTCCTCCAAGATAGAAGGCTAAGCAGCAGTAGGCCTTGGTGCATTGATCCTCTGCACCTTTTTAGCTGCTTTGCTTTTTATTATCTGAAAGTAAAAATGGTTCAAGTAGTGTGGTCCTGGTGCAAATAAAAGAACTTCAAGCTAAGCAAGTTCACTGTCAATGAAAGAATTATCACCAATTTTGTTGCCCATATGCCATAGATGGTATTGCTCCATTACTTGTCATCTCCATAGACCAGTTCTGAAGGAATGCTAAAATGCATTTTTTTCTGTTTTCTTCATGGTCCTGATGCTTTGGTTTTGTTTTCATCTTAAAGATTACATCTCCTCGTGGTCAGGTCCTTTTTGACTTTGCTCTGTAATAGTTTTTCTGTTGAGACCTCTATAGCCCGCACTCTGGTCCAAGGTGTGGTGCTATTTTTTTGTATTTTTGGACCATCCTTCATTCTGTTAATATAAAGATGTGCAGCTCTCCTGGCTATTCGAGAAAAAAAAAGATTACATCTCCCGTTCCTCCAAACGGAAGTGCAACCTGTTAATTGAAAATAAAAATCAGTAAGAGCAACCGAGCTATGGTTGTTTGTCTGAAAACTCATGCTTTCATGACAGAAGGGAGTACATGCATTTTAGTACTACATACATGCCCAAATTATTTCGTAAGATAAATCAAACTACAATCACTCTTAAATGCTCGTACAATTCCCTGCCAATCTACATGGACATTTAGATTTATTTTTAATTCATATGCCTAGCAAGGTAAACTATGTTGATCTAACAACCACAATAGTCATGCATCATATCTTGATCTGCATGCTAATTTATTTCAGCTAGTTACATAACTATTTGTATTTCCAATTCTTAAAACATACATACAAAATGTGTACTTATTCAAAAACTAGTGATCCAGACATAATATATGCAACCTGGAAAAACAAAAAATAGTGTCTTGTGTCTGAAAGGAAACAAAAAACACCTTTTGGCACCTAACTTCATAGCTGACAAAACTTCCATTCTGTCAGCTGCTCTGCTAACATTAGAACTGACCAAACTTTCATTCACAAAACCTTGGTATTTCAGATTACATATGCATGTTCAGAAAACTGAATGCAGTGCTCCTTACCTATCCAATCTATTGCATATAGTCCAAAGCCGCACGCTGTCATCTGCACAGCAAAGTGCAAATATCAGCTAGCAGAAAATGCAGAATCAATTGTTTTGAAATATCAACAATTTCAGGAGGAAAAATGACTCTTAACATAATATCTTCTATCCTGCTTTTAATAAGCCTATCTATGATGAGCAAATTATTGTCCCCACAGTAAGAGGAAAAATCAGTGAAGGTGACCAAATTATTATCTGTAGTGTGCATTTAGCATCCAATCCTGTAACTCCCCATTACTCGTCGTTGCAGGACTCAACATTTCCTAGTTCGTAGACCCTGGAGGCAAACCAAAGCTCTTCTAGTCGAGCATATTGCCTCACCTTAGAATTGCAATTGAAATAGCTGTGAAACTAACACAGCATAAAGAAAGGCATAGCTTACAACCAAGAAGTAAATTCACAGGTGAAGTACAAAGCAAGCATCTACTAAACACAAAATGCACCAGCCACTCCTGGAAACTAATCAGATTTGTCAGATGAACAGGGCTATAACATAATATAACAGACAGTCTATTTTGTGACTTATAAATGGAGTGTTGAGTTCCATACTCAAATATTTATTTGTATGTGACAGATTTGTTGTCCTTTTATCAGCTCTTCCCTATCAAAATTTCCAGGACTATCTGGTATGACATGGGATTGTTTTTAGTATTCTAATCTAATAAAAATCAATTTGTTTTGGTCCCTCTATAGCAACTTAAAATTGTCTGCATAAATAATGTGGCAATTCCTCCCTAAGAACAAATAATAGCCTTTGTAATTGCTTATTATTCTATTAAGCCCGGTTCCATCTTCATGAAAATCAGGATAGAGAGTTATTTGTTTCAATACATAGTGTAGAGCATATAGCTGCCACAAATGAGCACATCAAGTCAGGAGCAACCACGATAACACAAACAAATGTAATTTTAGAGCATCCACTCTCGAGACACTCTTTGTTACAAATCTAGGCATTTTTTGGTATATTTAAATTCCAGAAACTAACAAAACATTTATGATTATAGTAAGTGATCTTGTGATAACAGAGTATATGCGAGTGTTCAAGTTAAATCTCCTAATTAATGAGAACAACATGAAAAACCAGAACAAGGTTTGGTCTAGGGTGTACCCAGGGGCAGGGCCGGTACCGGAGGCACCGTCACCGGCTGGAGGAATAGTGTTAACCATCCTCAACTGGCCTTGCTCGAAGTAGTCGATCTAATTCGGTGCGATGGTGAGTCCATGCAGTGGAGTCTCTCGAACGGCTTTCAGGAAGTAGTCGTTCGCTTGACGAAGGCGCCTCCGGAAAGTAGTCGTTTGTTCGGGTTGATGAAGGCACCGCCAGGAAGTAGTCGTACACGTGCGAAGATGGCCGTCAGGAAGTAGTCGTTCGTGTGAGAAAGCGAGCAGTCGCATACGAGTACGCTCCCCAAAAACCTTATCGCATGCCTATCCCGAGCAGGATCGTAAGGCAGGGAGGTTCGGAGGCTTCTGCTCACGCAAGCGGAGTGCATGCAAGGCTTGCGTTATAGGAATGCAAGAGAGAGCAGCACGACACAGTGAGGGGGAAATAGAGAGGTCTCCTAAAGAGGAGTACCAGAGAGGGCCTGGGAGTAGTGTGTGTGCCCGGGAGGAAAGGCCTCCTTATATAGGCGCACAGGGAGATAGGGGGTGCACAGGGAGAGAGGGGGTCAGCCAGCAGTCGTCATTAAATGTCAGTTATCAGCCATCAATTGTCAGCTACACATCATCAGAATGATGGCAGTAACGTCAGTAATGGCTAAGACTCAATAACTATCATCAATGGCAAAATCGTTCACCTCACTACAGTGCGACCAGGTCAGCCATCAATTGTCAGTTACACATCCTCGGATTTTTGGGCAGTAACGTCAGTAATGGCTAAGACTCAATAACTGTAATCAATGGCAAAAATGTTTACCTCACCACAGCACGTCGCGTCGCGGCACGGCCCGGCCATGGCCACAGCCTGGCCCGGCTCGACGAGGCGAGCGAGCGGGTGCGCGTGTGGCACGCCCTTCTCCTTTTCCCAACTTAACAAGCGGTCCACAGTTGGTTCACCATTTAAGTTGGTTAGGATTCTCTTTGACTCTCCATCCAGGAATAACTCCCTAGCATTACTAGTGGACCTTTTAATTCTCTTGATTAAATTAGACTAAATATGGGCCAAGGCCCAATTAATCCAACAATCCACTCTCATCTCAACTGTTTGTTTTGATATACCAGCCTTGTGGCGAAGACTGTTAAGTTGAACATCAACCTGGGGCAAAAGCTACACTTATTTGCAACTGACCAATGGAATATGCCTTGAAATGGCAGTTTCATGCAAACAGCTTGACTAGAGCCCTTTGTCAATAATAGGCTGTTGTAAGCATCCCCTCGAGTTGGAGCATATAGTCGTACTCCATGCCTTTCATGGGTATCTAGAGTTCACCATATCTCATAGATTGTGACTAGCAATCGAGCCTATATAGGTGTAATCCTTTGATATGTTCTGTAGGCCAACATATTTGCTCTCATTGAGCCACTCGGATCACATTAAGGTTTTCACCAACCTGCCATACAAATTTAGAAGATGAATGCACCTCCATTGGAATGAGCCATTTCAAAGGTTATTTTCTCTCAGTTAAACAGTAGCTTGTTTCACCATCCTTATTCACGGGATCTCCGGTCACATAGGACAGGTTGCCACTACTGAGTAACACACACGGGTTTCAAGCCCAGTTCCCTGGATGCATTGTCTATCACATCGTGAAAGACCCTTTGTGAATTGATCTGCCAGGTTCTTAGCCGTTTAGATGTAGTCCAAGGCTATCACTACAGAGTTTCTCATTTTCTTGACAGATTTCAGCCGCCTCTTTACATGCCTAGAGGACTTCATGTTATCCTTTGAACTATTCACCTTGACAATCACAGTTTGATTATCACAGTTCATGAGGATAGGCGGTATTGGTTTTTCAACTACTGGCAGATCCATAAGGAGATCACGAAGCCATTCAGCCTCAACAGTGGCGGTGTCTAATGCAGTGAGTTCTGCCTCCATAGTTGACCTCGTTAAGATGGTCTGCTTGCAAGACTTTCAAGAAACAGCGCCACCTCCAAGTGTAAATGCATATCCACTTGTGACTTTAATCTCATCTGCATCAGATATCCAATTTAAATCATTGTAACCCTATAGTACCCTAGGGTACCCGATATAGTGAATCTCATAGTCCACAGTACATTTCAAAAAACGCATTACCCGTTCAAGACCATCCCAATGAGCATCTCCCGAATTTGACACAAACCGGCTCAGTTTGCTCACAGCAAACGAGATGTCGGGTCTTGTAGTGCTAGCTAGGTACATTAGTGAACTAATGATCTTTTGTTCTTCCGCAATATTTTACTAGCATCATAAGGCATTGGAGCTGGCTTGCAGTCATTGTAACCAAAACGACACAAGACTTTCTCCACATAATGATATTGTGTAAGGACAACCCCACCATCACCTTCTCTTACTAGTTTAATATTTAGGATCACATTAGCCTCTCCTAAATCTTTCATCTCAAAATTTTGAGACAAAAACTCTTTGACTTCCTTAATCACATGAAGGTTCGTCCCGAATATCAGTATATCATCTACATACAAACACAAGATCACTCATTCGCCCCCACCATAGTGATAGTACACACACTTGTCGGCTTCGTTCACAACAAAGCCAACTGACGTCAAAGTTATGTCAAACTTCTCATGCCATTGCTTAGGTGCTTGCTTAAGGCCGTACAAACACTTTATTAACTTACACACCATCCCTTCTTGATCCTCTACTACAAACCCGTCTGGCTGATCCATGTAGATCTCCTTCTCCAACTCTCCGTTCAGGAAGGTTGTCTTAACATCCATTTGGTGAACGAGAAGACCATGAGAAACTGCCAGGGAGAGTAGTACTCGAATGGTGGTCAATCGGGCAACCGATGAGTAAGTATCAAAGAAGTCCTCTCCTTCTTTCTGAGTATAGCCTTTAGCCACTAGCCTTGCCTGGTACTTTTGAATCGTACCATCAGGCCTAAGCTTTTTCTTGAACACCCACTTACATCCTACGGGTTTGCACCCATAAGGACACTCCACAACGTCCCAAGTACCATTAGACATAATTGAATCCATCTCACTCCGAATTGCTTCCTTCCAATAGTCATCATCCGAAGAGGAATATGCCTCTTCGATGGTTCTAGGGGTGTCATCCATGAGGTACACAATGAAATCATCACCAAAGAACTTTGCAATCCTCTATCTCTTGCTCTTTCTGAGAGCTTCATTACCATCCTCCTCAGGATTTTCAATGTGTTTGTTCATTGTGTTCTATGTGCAATCGCGGGGCCACTAGCGCAGCTGCTGAAGAAGGATGGCTTTGCATGGTCTGATCAGGCGGAGACCGCGTTTCAGGAGTTGAAGCAGGCTTTGTCCACTGCCCCGGTTCTGCAGTTACCCGACTTTGATCGCCAGTTCACCGTCGAGTGCGATGCCTCCGGGTCCGGCATGGGAGCCGTGCTACATCAGGGCAATGGGCCTGTGGCTTTCTTCAACAGGACATTGGCGCCTCGGCATTCTGGTCTCGCCGCGTATGAACGCGAGTTGATCGCGTTGGCTCAGGCGGTCAAGCACTGGAGGCCTTATTTGTGGGGGCGATCTTTTGTGGTTAAAACGGATCATTACAGCCTCAAGTTCCTTCTTGATCAGCGCCTCTCGACCATACCGCAACATCGCTGGATCAGCAAGCTTATGGGGTTTGATTTCGTCATTGAATACAAGCCGGGAGCTGCGAACACAGTGGCAGACGCATTGTCTCATCGTGACGACGACGATTCTCCTTGCATTGCGCTCTCCACCCCGTCTTTTCAGCTCTGGGATGACCTCCGTCACCAAGTTGAAGCTTGCACGGACTACCAACAGCTGCGCACGGCAGTGGCGGGCGGGGAGAAAGGCCCACAGTGGAGCATTAAGGACCAATTGGTGCTGATGGACCGCAAGGTGTTTGTGCCGGCGTCCGTACCCTTGGTGCATCAGTTGATCGCACAAGCTCATGAGGTCGGCCATGAGGGCGTCCAGCGCACCCTTCACCGTCTTCGCGCTGACGTCCGGATTCCTGGGGACAAGGCTCTAGTCCAGACGTTTGTACGCAACTGCTCTGTGTGCCAGCAAAATAAGACGAGCAAACTGCACCCGTCGGGCCTCTTGCAGCCATTGCCGGTCCCTACTCAGATTTGGGCAGACATTGCCATGGATTTTGTCGAAGGATTGCCTCGGGTCAACAACAAATCCATCGTCCTCACAGTGATCGATCGTCTCTCTAAGGCAGCGCATTTTATTCCTTTGGGCCATCCATACACAGCCACATCAGTTGCCAGGGCTTTCTTTGATGAGATCGTGCGTCTACATGGGATGCCGGAATCGATTGTCTGTGATCGCGACCCAGTGTTCACAAGCAACTTTTGGCGTGAGCTGTTTCGTTTGTCCGGCACCAAATTACAGATGAGTTCGGCTTTTCATCCGCAAAGCGATGGCCAGTCAGAGGCTGCCAACAAAGTAATCATCATGTACCTCCGTTGCTTGACTGGTGAGCGCCCCAAGCAGTGGTTGCGCTGGCTTCCGTGGGCTGAATATTGTTTCAACACGGCCAACCATTCTGCCCTACAAACGACGCCATTCAAGCTTGTGTATGGTCGGGATCCTCCTTCCTTGACCACTTACGAGAAAGGTGATGCACGTGCTCCGGCGGTGGACCAAATGCTGTTGGAACGAGATGAATTTCTCCAAGATGCTCGTGACCGTCTCCTCCAAGCTCAAGATCAGGCCAAACTCTACTATGATGCCAAACACACGCCAATGGCGTTCGGTGTTGGTGATTGGGTATGGGTCAAGCTGCTCCATCGGCCGATGGCGTCAGTCCTCGTTTCTATGGGCCGTACAAAATCGTGGAACGCATTGGAGATGTGGCTTATCGTCTGCAGCTGCCGGAGGGTGCCCGCATCCACGATGTGTTTCATGTCGGGGTTCTCAAGGCATTTCAAGGGACTGCTCCTGATGCTCCAGCTCCATTGCCGCCTATGCTTCATGGTCGCGTATTACCAGTACCAGCAGCAGTCGTTCGGAGTCGCCTGGCGCGTGGAAAATGGGAAGTGCTCGTTCGTTGGGAAGGCCTTTCCTCCAGTGACGCAACTTGGGAAGATGTGGTCGACTTTAAGCGTCGCTATCCTACGTTATGGTCGGATTGCAGTATCAGAGGAGGCGCCGGGCAGATCACGTATCGTAGTCGGTTAGGATTGCTAGTTTGGTTTGTTAGTTTCCAATTAGATCGGTTTGTAATCAGGCTATAAATGTAAGATCCTAAACGTGTGGGAAGGCAAGTCATAAATCAATCTAATCTCTCATCCAACTTCTCTCGTTCTCACCCCCTTGCTGTCCGTCGCTCCGGCGACGTCTTCCGACGAGACGGGCAGGAAACCGGCACCAGACCGGCCGGCAACCTCCCACACATATCCCCTACGCTCACTACCACACGGTCGTGACAGATCCATTGCAGGAAGTAATGCAGAAGAAATTCCTCAAAATTCTACACTGAAAACCCATGCTTGAAATACCCTAACCCAGATCTACAGGTAGAAATAATTGGGATGTCATTTCAATAGACAATGATTACATCTCAAACTGAGCATCGACATACAAAACAGTGGAACCTGATAAAATAAATTCAAAATACAGAATACTTACACGAACTCCCAATTTCTAATAAGTAATCAGACATGAGTTTACTATAATATTCAGGCTCGAACATTACTACAATTTTAAGCAATGAATATCCCAAGCAACACATTAAAAACAATGATAACCAGATCAATGGTACAGACCTGCCAAATTTTCAGCATCGTTGTGCAGTCATGTTACGCATGAACACCACTGGTGAGGTGTCCGTCTCCAGGGTTCTCTCCAGGGTTCTGAAGAATAGATCGGAGGTGCTTCCACTAACCTAAGAGCAAGCAAGAGGGAGACAAATCAATTTAAAGTTGCGGACGAGGAGCAGAAAGGAACCGTAAATTCAATGTTTTAAGGATACAACATGGTCAAATCACTGTAACTTTCAGAATACAACATGATCAAATCACTGTTTTTCAAGGAATAGTAAATTCTTTGTTTAATCAACCAGATGACCAATTAGTAAAAATTGCAGTAACTGGTTTAAATAGTAACACCACAAAATTCAAATAGTAAAAATACACAGTTAATCAACCACACGATCTATTAGTCAAAATTGCAGTAATTGGTTTTAGGTTTCAGTAGTAAAACCACAAAATTGAAGTAGTAAAAGTATATAGTTAATTTACTGCTGTGCTGAGACAAAGATGGTATGGTGATTTACAAGAATTATGTACAAATGCAGCCTGATAATTTACTACACAGGCTGATGAATCATGCGAGAAAAAATAGTCGTACTAAAATCTATGCAGCGGGACCTGAACCAGTAACTCGGCCTGTACAAATAATTTACGAGAGACACTATTTACCAAAATTAACAATTAGGTGACATGAATACACAAACATATTAATCTAAAATTAGTACATAGAAGTCTCGACTGATGCAATGAGAATGTATTGGCCTATGAAGAAAGCACTAGTAAAAGGTAAGAACCAACAAAATGCAATCTCCATTGGAGAAAGATACAAACAACAAATGGTAAGCTCCTCTGTCCAGAAAATGGGTTTGGTCCTATTGTGTCGAAAGTGAACCACCAACGGAATCAAAGAGAATTAGATCGTTGCCATTAAAACAATTGGGGATTTTAAATCTGACGAGCACCTTGGATCAGGAGAGGGGATTTTTACTCATCTATAATATTAAATCTGACTTTAGCTTCCTACTACACAACCAAATCAGATGAAATAAACATGAGATAGATTAGGCTTACCATAACAACTTTAGAGCCTAATTGGTGGAGATAGCGCAAACCTGGTCAGTGTCTCTCCGTGGCCTACAGCCGGGATCTGGCGCCGTCGCCAGCGGGTCGCTCCAAATGAGTTCGCTGTTCGGGAAATCATGCCGGATGGTGGGGGGAAGGGGGCAGGGCAGCGGAGGTCGCCGGACCTGCACGCCGCGCTGCCGTCACGGGGAGCCGGGGGATCTCTTCCTATGATGCCAGAGCAGCGGCGACGGCGTTTCTACGTGCGTCCGTGGAACGGGAGAAATTTTGGGGACTGCTAGGTGCGTGGGCTCCGGCTCGTGCGGGTAATGTGGGCTCGGGTCTGATCGGACCGGACGGGAAGCATTGGGTCCGGCCACAGAATTAGAATTTTATGGCCGGCTACAGAGAAATGAATATATATATATATATTATATGTATACATGTATAACATATATCTTATATATATATATATTATGTGTATAAGATATATATGTGCATATTTATTTATTTATATGTGTATCTTATATATATAAGATATATATATATATATATATTATTTATAGAACCTATAGTCTATGGCCGGCCATAGAATAATTATTCTATAGCCACTTTGAGTTACTATAATTACTATAGTAATTCACGAGATTTTAGTAACTTCTTACTAAGTAATTTACTATAATATAATGGTAAATATCTCCATGTGTGTTATAGTAACCCAATTACCATAAATATGTATTGAAATTATAGTAAATTACTACATAAAACTACAGTAAAAAGAGGTGGCTACAGAATAACTATTCTATGGCCGGCCACAGAGTATACCTTCCCTATTATTTATATGTATATATGTTTATCTATTTATTTATATACATATATATGTATATATCTTATATTATATATATGATATAAATAAATAGATAAATATAAAATATTATATATATATATAATTGTGAACAACTATGTATATATTTAGTTTTATGTATATATAACTATATATATATATATGTATATATGTACGTATATATACATGACAAGTAGGGTCTGCTAGTAAGTTTCAAAAAGCCACGGAAAGAGAGAGGTCTCCTAAAGAGGAGTACCTGAGAGTTGTGTGTGTGCCTGGAGCAAAGGCCTCCTTATATAGGCGCAAAGGGAGAGAGGGGGTGAACCTGGACACTCACAACAGTCACCTAGCAATCGTCACTAAATGTTAGTTATTCTCAGCCATCAATTGACAATTACACATCCTCGGAATGATTGCAGTAACATCAGTAATGGCTAAGGCTCAATAACTATCATCAATGGTAAAAACGTTCACCTCACCACAGTGTGTCGCGTCGCACCACGCTGCGGTATGGCTCGGCCTCGGCCACGGCCACGGCGAGGCGAGCGCGCGCGTGTGGCACGCCCTTCTCATTTTTCCAACCTCACAAGTGGTCCACAATTGGTTCACCATTTAAGTTGGTTAGGATTCTCTTTCACTCTCCATCCGGAAATAACTCCCTAGCATTTACTAGTAGACCTTTTAATTCTCTTGATTAATTGAGACTAAATATGGGCCAAGGCCCACTTAATCCAACACTCTTATCCTATTTGAGATACCTCGAGTACTTAGTGTGTGTGTTTGGTTGGGCTTTTTCTGGCTTTGGCTTTTCAAATAGAGAAATTTAACTCATCTCACATGGGTGGTAAATCTATTACCACTCACCCCCGCATAATGGCAATTGGTTAATTATCCCTTTCAAAAAAGCCAGTAGCCCAACCAAAGGGGTTGGCTGCTAACAAAAGCCAAAGCCAAAAGCAGATTTTTGCTAGTTTATTTCTGAAAGCCGGTATGGAGGTGCTTTGTTGGCTTTGGCTTTTACAAGTTTGAAGAAATTACCTATATATGTATATGTATGTATATATATGTGTATATATATAATATAATATCTATTTATTTATATACATATATATTATATATAGATATATATATGTATACATGTATAAGTATATATATATGTATGTATAGATGTATACAGATTATAGCCGGCTACATATTATACCGTCTCTATACATGTATAAGTATATATCTTATATATAGTATGTGTTTATTTATTTATATCTTATATATATATATGTTTATATGTATAAGATATATATATATTATTCATATGTATATATATGTATATGTATATATATTTATCTATTTATATATATATATATCTACTATTTAGCTCCCAGCGTGCTAAATATTATTTAGCGCTCCGGCGAAGCGCCGCCGATTCGACTGGTTAAAGTTACGCGTTCTACTCCATCCTTCAACTGCAAAGATTGAAGCATAGTAACCGTAAAAGCTGCATGCATGCATATGCATGCATGCGAATCTCGTGGAGAGAGAATCATTCCTCCTGCCATCAATTGCCTGCATGCATGCGAATCAGTGCTTATTGTCTTGCATGCAGCACATGTGCCTTAATTCACATATACTGCTGGTTTAATTGGCACTGATTAATTACCTTTTACGCTTTCTTTATACATATGCAAATCTCATCACCATCCGTCGTTCGGTAGAGGCCATCATCCACGCATCGGCAACTTCGTCTTCGTCACGCTTGAGGTCCTCCAAGACCTCCGTAGCGGAGAGAGCCTCTCGACGACGACACCCTCGCCATGATCCTATGCTGCATGCCGTTCAGCATGTCTTCGTGTTCCGATCGCGACGCATGGTGATGACCCATCTCGAGCCGCGCTGCGCTGCTTCCATGATGTTGATCTTTTGACTCCCTCTGCCGTGCCCTCAACGAGAGCAGACTGATTTGCCACCACACATGAAAAAGCTATCGCCTTTCCTTACTTTTCAGATCCTGTTCTATGCATGTCTACATGATGAACAATCTTCCTTTTTATGCAGTTCTGGTCGTTGGGTGAGGAGCTCAATCTGGATCCCAGCCATAATTTTGTTCCCTGCAGCTCTGTTGCACTCCCGTTCTTCTAGCTTTCATCATGCACATGCAACAACGTAGACCTCCGGATCTAGCTCCCCTCCTCACACATGAGCTGCCACGGTCTAAATTTTTTTGGTTGCTTCATGTTGTTTTGTGTGAAGAGTTCCTTGCTATTTAGTTGCTAACGAATTACTCCGGGTGGTTCTTGTCCAGTGCAGCCCCAATCTTATTAGATATTTATTTTGTTATATGATGTGATGTACTACTTTTGATGTTAGGCATTGCCTAAGAGAATGTATGTGAGGAGATAATTGGAGATACTCCGAGCAATATCAATAGAGAATGTACTACATTTGGAATTATGTGATCATATTTTACTGCACTGTCATATTTCAAGTCGATGTACCTATGTAAATATCTTCCAAATAAAAAAAAGTACGCTCCCCCTTGGTATACATACATACTCCCTTGCATGTTTAATATCTCTTATCAAAACAGTAGTTGGAAAAATACTCATAACATTTGAAAAATACTCCTCTATTCAATTGAAATTACTACTGAAATTTGTAAAACAAATACTCCTCTACTCCACTGAAAATACTCTTGACTTTTGAAAATACTCTTTATTACTCCACATGGACAAAGTAACGCATGTAAAATTACCCATTCCTTCTGAAATGCATAGAAAAGTACTCCAAAATTACTACTTGCCTCGATGTCTAATTATTCCTTTCATATGACTTTATAAAAATAAAATTGAATCAGATTACTCCATGCCTAACTACTTGTTTCAATAATTACTCCATTTGGACAAACAAAATGAACATAAAATCACTCCTTCATTTGCAAATTATTACTCTTTGCATCATTTGAGAATTACTCCTCCGTCTGTGACATATCGTAGGTCCCTGTACAAAGAGGCAACAAAACAGACCAAACCAATCATCCGGGTTCGTTTGCCATGTAGAAACTGACCATATCGCTGCCCTTCCGATCCCCTGCAGCTAGACTGCTAGACTGCTAGACTGCTACTGTCCCAACATGCAAAACATTGATTTTTGAACTCTTTTGCACCAGATGAAAAAGGAGTAATTTTTTTGGAAACATACTTATTTATCACGTATTCACGTGAAATCAGCAAAGGTCCTTTTTCTATATTTTGAACTTTTATCAGTCATGGACCAATGCAACAGATATTAAATACGAGAAGTAAATAAGAAGAATGAACACACATTTATAGTTAGTAACGGCTACACTACTCTAGTTGACTGAAAAATACTCCAATTATTTTGAAAAATACTCCTATATTATGAGAAAAAAATACTCCTATTCACAACTGAAAAATACTCTAGTCAATTCAAAACTACTCATTTCTTCTAAAAATACTCCTTCTAATCAATTAGAAAATACTTATGACATTTGAAAAAAAAGCCTGACGCTTGGAATACTCCTCTAGCCAAGATGGAAAATTACTCCAAACATTAGGAAAAATACTTCCATCTAATATTGAATATTACTTCTCTAACGTTATTAAAATAGTGCATGTCTCTCTTTGCTGGCCTCTCCATGGTGTTAGTGTTAGTGGGAATTTTTAACACCCCCAACTAACACGTAACAAACTAACACCAACTGAGTTTGGATCCATATGTTAGTTTGCATTGAATGCTACTTTTACAATCATTAGAGTATCTAATGCTGTCTCATGTGGGTGATTTGTGCTGAAGGGGGTGTCGTGGCCCTCCATGTGGCCACTTGCGAATATACTGCTTGCCGCTCAGGAATGTTGCCATGACCTGCCCCGGCAGATTGCTGGAGAATTCGTCCCATGATGTTGAAGGTAGAACCACGAAATCAGCAAATTTTCCTTCAGAAAGGCTGCCCACGTCATGGTCCAGGAAGCAGGCGTAGGCAGCAGATATGGTATGCCTGTTTTCGTCAGAGTCGGAGTTAGCAATATGTTCATGCTTACTGATTATCTGATCACTGAAAAACAGAGCAATATGTTCCTGCTAACTGCAACAGGCATTCAAAGAAAGCTAACTGCAAAGATTCAGTTCAAGTTCTATTAAGTTCTATTCAAACAGAACCAAACATTCAATGGCAACGAAAATGTATAGGTGCATTACTGTAGGACCAGGATCTCTAGGGCCCCTCATCTACGGGATTAAAACTACTCGATAGGGAAGGTTTAATCCGACTACTTTAAACCAGTCGGCTATGGTGCAAGACGGCGTAGTTGATTAGGAAAAACTAGTCGTGTACTGTTACGAGACCCCCCCAAAGTACCCTGTTGTAGTACTCCTTATTGTATACAACTAGGATTATGTAACCGACTTGTAACTCTGCTCCCCGAAAATATAATGTAGAGCAGGGACCCCCTCAAAACAACTCAACTCACGTGCAATACAATCAAGCACACAGGACGTAGCGTATTACGCTACTCGCGGCCCGAACCTGTCTAAATCTCTGTGTTGTTCGTGCACTGCCGTTCCTAGAACTCGGCGAGACCCACAAATCTACTTCCTGGGGTACCCCTAGCAGACGTGCTCAACATAAATCGTCGACACTTGGCGCCCACCGTGGGGCTTGCTCGCCGAAGCTTGACATTAGGCACGATGGGATCAAGCTTTATCACCGACAACATTGAGGAGGGTGCAACTTTCGTCATCGGCGCGTGGACCTTTGTTGCTGACGGCAAAGGTAACTTCACAAGTTTTCTTGCTGATTACCCAGGGCCATATTTGACGAAGGCGTCTCTAAGGGAGCCGCCCGGCAAAGCACCTGCCTCGACAATCATTCCAGAGACGATTTCGATTTCAATTCCGACACCTCACAGGAATTCGAACTTGACTTTGACCCAAACTCTGACTAGGACTACTCCAAACGATATCAGGTACAACTCGCTTCCAAATATGGAAGGGGTTGGGAACTCCGAGACGGCTACGCCATCGGACAACCCCCGAATCAATTCCTACTCGGAGTCCCTAAGGCCGCAGCTACATATGAACAGATCAACACCGCGGATCAGAGGGAACACGTACCAAAAGTTGACAGTTCAACCGTGGAAAGCAGCAAGGACTCTGAGCCGGCGTTTGAGCCATCAGAGGACTACGAAGACGATGATTTCACGGTTGTACTGAGCGACAGCCCGCACAACGTCGCACGCTTAACCTGCTGTGCCCACTTCAAGACCGACTACGATCTTGAAGAACCACTCGTGTACCTCCCATCAGGACTCGTAGTAACCAGGACACCAGGAGGACTTGTTGTTCACTGGCCTGGTGCTATACCTACCGAAGCCTATCGAGACAACGAGTCAAGGCTAGCCGCAACAATTTTGGAAGAACTGCCCTACCAGGACGGTCGGACAGCTTCCATTACCTCCTCCTCCGACAGCATGGGGGACAACTTCTCCAACGCCCCGACTCTGTTACTACAGACTTCTCCGGATCCTGGTAGACAAGTCTTCATCACCGGCTCAGGCGATCAAGGCACCCAATACGGTCGTGAGCTGATCGGCGACATCTCCGAAGAGGAACCTACTGCCAATGGAGAATCCGAGCATCAAAGAACCTCAAGGCAAGTAAGGAAAGCCAAGCGAAAGCAAAGACGCCTTAACGCAGCCATACGTGCGAACGCAACTCGAAACCTTAAGAGGGATTTCGCGATGGTTGGTGATCAACCGGTCCTCCAGGACGCCCCAATGAACATCTCCGTCGCAGCAGAAATCGTCAGGTCCATGCCGAAAACACCACAAATCAGGCAGGTATTGACTCTCCTAGAGACGGCTCGCGAGAACATCAGCACCGGCCCTACATTAAGCCACCACACTTCAAGCGGCAGACGTCCTGGCGATAAACCATCGCACGACCCAGCAGCATTGGCCCACCCGAGTCGCGCTCCCCGAGAGCCTTCGGGTGGAGCAGTTGGAAGACAAGCTAACGCGCAAGTCCCCAACGCCAGACCTCAAGATGGCAACAGACCACGTAATGGGCCTAACCGTGATAGCGACCTCCGCTCCCACATCAACGCCAACCGAGATTCCCGCTCGGTAATACAGTCCAGTAGAGCAAACAAAATCAACTCGGAGCTTCGCAGGCGTGAAGGATTCGACCGTCGCTATGGACCACTACCTCGTGACCACTCTCACGACCGTGATCGCCCTCCACGTGTCCGCAACCGTGATAACCTACGTGAAGCAGATCATCAACAGCGCAATAACGATCCCCAATGAGATAACAATCACGACGGAGATCGCCCTCCACGCGGACGAGACTGTGACGAAAACCATGACAACAATCACGGACGCTCGAGGCCTAACAATTCACCAAGCCACAGCTCGAATAGTCGTAGAAACCACTATGATTCCGACTAAAGTGATGGTCATCGCGGACGTAATTGATCGCTAGCAGAAAAGTACGATGGTTTCCCAGCATTCTCCAGCCGCATCAAGAAAATCAAATTACCCAGCAAGTTCAAGACAACTGGGATCGAGAAGTTCACGGGCAAACAAGACCCTGAACAATGGCTATGAGTCTACTCGACTGAGATCCAGATGGCTGGAGGATCCAACGACGTAAAAGTCAGCTACTTCCCCATCATGATGGATAGTACTCCATTCACATGGCTCGAGGGCCTTCGCCCCGGGTCCATCGACTCCTGGGAAGACCTCACCAAGAAGTTCACCGCCAATTTCCAGAGAACTTGGTCTCGGGCCTGGAACCCGATTTGAATTGGCAGCCTGTAAACATGATAAAAGCGAAACCCTGCGCAAATTCATCAAAAGATTCTTTGAAAAAAGAGCAACAATTGTTGATATATCTGAACGTGAGGTCATAGACTGTTTCCATGATGGACTCTATGCCAGAGAACTACACCGTGAGTTTGGTAGGCGACGCCCAACAACTATCCTAGAGTTGCGGCATATGGCAGCCGAGTGGGCTGATCAAGATGACAGGCATCACGACAACATCAACAATGACAACAACTACCTCAGAGGAGGCAAGGATCGCCGCAATGATAACAACCGTGATTTCAACTGTGACAACAAAAGGCGCAAGCCAGACAACACTGTAGCGGCAGATGAATGCCCTCCATGAAAGAAAAACACGGTCTCTATCGACAAAGTGATGAACGGACCTTGTCCATATCATCCGAACGGACAACACAAGATGGCTGATTGCTTTCACCTTAAACAAGAAATTGATAAGCAAGGGCCAACAAAGACAGACAAAGAGGACGACAAGAAAGATGACAAGGATGGCAACAATCATGACAATGGTTTTCCTCAAGTCCAGAATGTCGTAGCAGTTCTGTTTAGTGGTGAATCCATAAATCAATCAAAGCAGGCAAATAATCTGTCGCTTCGTGAGATCATGGCAATTCAACCAGCCACTCCCGACATACCTCAAGTGGTCTGAAATTCCCATCACCTTCTCCAGAAAAGATCAGTGGACCAACTTCGCCAACCCAGGCAGATATCCGTTGGTTTTGGATCCAGTTGTGGCACAAGCCAGACTGACTAAAGTTCTCATCGATGGAGACAACGGGCTCAACGTCATCTTTGCTAAGACCTTCACCAAAATGGGACTTGATATCACCAAACACCTAAAGCCTACTGATTCTCCATTCTACGGTATCGTGCCTGGTAATGCGGCAATTCCTCTCGGACAAGTCACACTCCCAGTAACCTTTGGCACAGAAGCCAACTCCAGGACAGAGTACATCAAGTTCGAAGTGGCTGACTTTGAGACCTCGTATCATGTGATTCTTGGGCATCCAACCCTCGCTAGATTCATGGTGATTTCGCATTACGTATATCTTGTTCTCAAAATGCCTACTCCTAAAGGAGTTCTTTCCCTACGAGGTGATCTGAAGATTGCTTACGAATGTGATGTGGAAGCAGTAGAGTTCGCCGCCACCTCACAAGTTCCTATCCAGATGTTGGAAGTACTCGCTCTGGCCAAGAAGTCAAAAGAAGAAGACTTTGAGGTTGTCGACGATTTATGTCGAGCACGTCTGCTAGGGGGTACCCTAGGAAGTAGATTGTGGGTCTCACCGAGTTCTAGGAATGACAATGCATGAACAACACAAAGATTTAGACAGGTTCGGGCCGCGAGTAGCGTAATACCCTACGTCCTGTGTGCTTGATTGTATTGCACGTGAGTTGAGTTGTTTTGAGGGGGTCCCTGCTCCTCCTTATATATCCGGGGAACAGAGTTACAAGTCGGTTATATAATTCTAGTCATATACAACAAGGAGTACTACAACAGGGTACTTTCGGGAGTCTCCTAACAGTACACGACTAGTCTTTCCTAATCAACTACGCCATCTTGCACCATAGCTGACTGGTTTAAAGTAGTCGGATTAATCCATCTTTATCGAGTAGTTTTATTCCCATGAATGAGTGGCCCTAGGGATCCTAGTCCCACAAGCCCCCGAGCATCTTGCGCTTTTGCTTCAAGTCTTGAATTTGCTTTAACATAATCTCTAGACAATTCGAGTAGTTGGAGCCAAGCCCAAGACGCTCAAGTCATCTGTGTAGAGTAGTTTATATTGGAGTGCATCTTTAGATGCACCCAATGGGTGTAGCCCTCGAGC
The DNA here is from genome assembly GCA_033239725.1 of Echinochloa phyllopogon. Taxonomy (NCBI): domain Eukaryota; kingdom Viridiplantae; phylum Streptophyta; class Magnoliopsida; order Poales; family Poaceae; genus Echinochloa; species Echinochloa phyllopogon. Next base: position 49,955,841 of record BTCW01000012.1, on the reverse strand, counting down.
CTTCGAGTACTTCTTGAGTAGTCAGAGGTTCAAAAAGCAGTCTTTTGTCTTCATCTCGAGTAGTTTAATGGCGTGCACCGAGTAGGTGCACCCATTGGGTATATCCCCTGAGCTTCGAGTAGTTTTGTTAAAACCAGTCGAAGGTCTTATTTTGAATTGAACCGAAATTTCTGGAAAATAAAATCCCGGATATCCCAGTAACAACCCCCGAGCTTTGAAGCAAATATATTTGGTTTAAAGATCAAGGAAATGTTTCAAAAAACCTACCATAATTCAAGATCTCCGAATATGCCATTGCTCGTGGCTTTAATTAGGGAGGTTATCCCTAAAAAACCCGTCAAAATAACAGAATATGAACGCCATAGTACAGTATCAAACAGTAACCCCATCAAAGGTTATAAATTTTGAAGCGATAGGTCTTGTTCATTTCACTGCATTAAGTTGTTGCAATCACCATTCGCCTCATAGAGCCTGATATTGAGCCCCCAAGCTTTCAATTCTTGGGCTTTTAGCCCCCGAGTGTATCACATCCTTATCGCATCTCTTTGAGCTGTTTGTTGCCCGTAGTAAAAAATGGGTAGGAAACAAGGAGCAGTAAAGAAAGCTGGCGATGCTGGATCCGCGCAGCCGCCGGAGAAGAAATCCACAAGGAAGAAGCTTTCCTTGGTTGATACAAATGACCCTGCCTAGCCAATGCCTAGAAACAATGCACAGCCTCTACCGACAATCTGAATAATCTGGTAGAACAGGGTTTGCTCCTTTCCCAGGCGACTTTAGAATGGAAATCATGTTGGAAACAACCTTTCCCTACTGAGAACAATGAAGAAATTCCTCTCTTTCTTTCATTCTGTGAGCGAGGAGTGGGTTTGCCACTATCATCATTCATGAGAGAATTGCTTTCTTTCTACAAATTTCAACTTCACCACCTTAATCCAAATGGAGTTCTCTATATCTCTGTGTTTGTCCACGCATGCGAGGCGTTCTTAGGTATTAAACTAAGTCTACCTTTGTTCCCGTACCTTGTACCACATCAAGCCCCAGCCAAATTTTGAACGGACAGAGGTAGTCGGCGGAGCCGGGATCTAGTTTCGCCAGAATATGCGCTCTAAATGGTTTGATATGCCAATCATGGACTCATGCGGAGATTGGAAGGACAAATGGTTTACCATTGGTGAGTTGATAGCATTATATATTCCTTTGTGTCAATAATATCGCATATTTGTTTATCTGAGCCTTTCTTGAATCATTTTAATGCAGCAGGCAATCACAGTAAAAGCTGTCCAGAGAAAGATGGGTGGTACCCATGAGATCTTTCTAACTGGAATTTACGTCTAACACCTGAAGAAGCCAAAGAAGTACCTACTTTGTTAAAGCGGGTAGAAGCGTTGAAGATCAAAGGTCTGACAGGTGTTGGAATCGCCTTCAGCTTTTTAAAGCGAAGGATTCAACCGCTTCAAGAGCGTTGTAATCTGGGATATGAATATGAAGGTATCACAAATCCATCGCGGATGGTACCTGAAGAGCTCTCCGACGAAACAATTATTATGTGATTTTATCGCTTATTTACTGGTGTCATAGAAAAACCAGTCATCATCGGAGAGTACTCGAAGTCAAGTCCTCCAGACCCTGTAAGTAATTGTAGTGTTTTTACTTCGGAAGCTAGTATTTGAAATAATATTTACTCGAGTTGTTTTTAACAACCCAGGCCATGATGCTTGCTGATGATTTAACTGAAGAAGCTTGGAAGGACATCAGCAAGACTTCTTCCGAAAGAACATTGAGTCGAGGACATTCCCGACACTGCCGCCAAGGCTGATGAAGAATGTGTCACCGATTCAGATGCGGACACAGCAGCGGTGGATCCAAAACAAGGCGATGTCAAAGGTAAGCCCCCTTATGCCTAGTCTTCTGATTAGGTAATGATGTATCATAAGGTTAGAGTAACAATTTCTTGCAACTCACCACTATCGTGGCGGGTTTCGAGCCAGAAAGCTCAAGGGTACCCCCAACAATCCCTATTGGTGCGAAGAGGAAGCGTTCAAGCTACTCCTTCGTTAGTATTCCGAAGCTAATCACCGGGACTGCTCCATCAAAAGTGGATCTTGGTGAGCAAGACAAGGCACCCAAGCGCATCGTAAAGCCACAAGGTTCATCCACAACAAGTGCAATGACGAGTGGAATGACTGGGAGCACTACAAGCTCAAAAAGGAGTCTACCTCTTCTGAAGAAGTTCAGTTTCCAAGCTCTGACTGCCGTGACACCTCTCATGGAGTAAGTAGGAAAATATCTCTAGTCATTGATGAGTAGTTGTCTTGCTATCCAGTGTTCTCATTTTGATATTGCTTCTTTCTTTGGACAGGTCTTCAACCAAGGCCTTTATAAAGGCAATTCAAGCCGATGATGTGGAGAAACAAACCGCTTCAATCGATGAATGTACCAGAGATCCATTGACAGCGGCTGAGGTTGAAGAGACCATCAAGATCAACCTAGTCGGTGCTGACGAAAGTGGTGGGAAATCTGAAGTCGAAGCTATTAAATAGTGCGCTGAGGAGCCAGAGGTTCAAGAATCAACGACACTCATGGAAGTTGATAAGAATAGTGAAGATCCATCAAGTAAAGTGCAAGAAACTATGAACATCACATGATCTCCAAGCACGAGAGTGGTTACGCCTTCTGTTGTAAAGGTAAGCCATGATCCATTGATTCAAATCCTCCAAATCTCAATTCCATTTAGTGCCTTTCTTCAACAATGACCTACAATCTGCAATGTTTGTAGTCTGGCGGAATAGGGGAAGTCGAGACGATTAAGGATGTCAATGTAAATGTCTCAGTAGGTAGTTTCTTAAGAAACATATACTGTGCGAAGAATCATAGTTTGATTAATAACTATATGATCCTATGATAGGTTGTGATGGGAACTAGGGTTTCCCGATCTTCCGAAAGGTTCTGATAACTCTCGATTTGGTGGAGTCATGACTCAAATCGATCCGGCTTCCGAACCACACGTTCCGAACCCCGCAATCATAGCACCACGTCTCCTCAGGTTATAAACCGGTGATGCACGGTTGACCTCGCCCAGAAGGCTAATCCTTGCCTACGAATCGAAGAACATAAGCAAGAACAAGAAAGATTGCAACACAATTGCAGATGTATGATTAAACTCACGAAGTTGGGGTCTCACAAACCGACGAGCGACGACACTGTTCTTGACAGAATTGATCTAAGCAAAACCCAAACCCTAACTTGGGTGGCGGCTACTATTTTAAGGAGTCTAGGGTCATGGTCGACCCCCCTGGATGCGCCCCTATTGGGCTCAACACGATACACGGCCCAAAGGCCAAAATACGACGACGCATCACCGAAATAGATTCTGGATGTTAGCTTGTTTCATCAATTCTCGATGACGCCAGACGAATTTTGAATGAGACTAGTGCCATTGCAAAGATTATCTTCTTAGCTTTCCAAGCATATAAAGAACATCTAAATCTAAGCCCGTATGCGACCTGGGCGTCCGATTTAGCGCTAACTGCTCCTCGACTCCGAGGTGGACTCAAAGTTGAGTTGATTTGGGCCTCTATCTTGACTTGCACGCCGTTGCTGGTCCTATCCACCTTGAAGTCCTTCTCCAACTATCCTTTGGTCCTCTCCATGGTTCCTAATTACAATATAATCATTAGGTAGCAATCTATTCTCATATTCATAAAGAGAAGTACTTAGGAATGAGCTCACCTCTAAATTCAATTGTCGCGCACGAGCTCTAGTGATTGGACCTTGAACGATCAATGGAGGATTATTGTGAGTATCCATAGGAGTGATGTCCTCATCAGGTTGCCATGGAGGAACCATTGGATGAAGCTGCACAACTTCGGAACCACCTTCAAATTGCCCTGGTAAGAACTCTGAACTGAAATACTAGTAAGCAATAGAGCAGTGCATTTGATAACAACTATGATATAATTGCAGGCTTTAGTAGATATAGTGGAGAAACCGGGTGATGCCAAACTGGCAGCACGTATTGAAGAACTGGAGGCGGATCTAGCCAATTTTTTGAGCAACGAGTGGAATTGTAATTGGAGCATCAAAAGACGATCGATATCCTCCAGACTCAGCTCCAAGCTCTTGGCGATGAAAGATAGAGGCTAGATGGCCGGTGTAGCAACTTGGTGAAGGAAACTATAGTAAGTACTCTGTTCTACGATAACCAGTGTTATATTATTAGTGTTACTTGATTTTGTTATGTGTAACAACATATGTTATGTAACAGGATTAAAGAAGGCTGTGAAAGAAGAAAAAGGTAATGCCTTTGCATGGTTCAAACATCCACAGTCTCAGGCGGATGAAATTGCTCAATTGAAGCGAACTGTGGAAGAGAGCGAGAAAAAGCTTGCTGTAGAACAAAGGAACCGCCAGGACAGGGAGAATCAAGCTGTGGAAGCTGTAAAACTTACACAGTCCAAACAAAAAGTAGACACGTTGTTGACTGAGAAAAAACTCATGGAGGAAGCTGTTGAACCAATCCTGGGGATGTTAACCCCAGAAGGTGCAGAAGTTAGCAACCAAACACTTGTTCAGCGGCTCTGTCAAGTGCCAGAGCAAGTGTCAGAGTTCTGCAAATCAACTCTGAGGGAGTGTACCAATAGATTGTTAGCTCTGGTAAAAGCGCACAATACAAAGGCCAAGCTTGAGTTAAGGTATCTGCCTCCTGGCGTGACAAAAGAACAGTATGAAGCTTTAGTAGCAGAAACAGAGCCTATGGCAAATGAGTTTATCAATTCTTTGGAGTAGTATTCAGAATTGTAACTGGACATGCTTGTTTTGTAAATTATGATACTGCAAAAATAATTTGGCTACTGTTAAGTAGTCTTTTTTTGGATGTCGGTGCCAAACATTTGTAGCTTATAAGCCGCCAAGTGTGTTTACGAATTCAATCATTTTTGTGTATGAATGCCTGTGGTCGTGATAATGTCCATAAAGTCTCGGTGAGACTAGGTAGACTTGCTGGAACAAGTCTGAAATGCTATGGTAGTAGTTTATGTTATGGTGCATGCCATGCTAGAGTAGTTGTACACCAAAGAAGAATATCCATTGGTAAAAATTTTGCCTATATTAATCTAGTTAAGATATAATTGGTTACTAGTGCAGAGCCGTGGCATAATGTAGAGTACTCTTATGCTCAATCGCATAAAGATGTGGTACTGATGTACACTATGCATGGAACTCGCATAAATTCGTGTAATGCACAAAAAAGTCTGATGGAGTCAACAAAGGACACAGAGCAGAACAGAAATTTGACCTTCCATTGAAGGAAAGACATCAAGAAGACGAGACTATCGCCTACAACCGTGTATTGGTTGGGGTAGCTCCACCAGGACTTTTGAAGCTTAGCGCCACTTTCATTTGTGTAAAAGAGGAAAGAGTCTTGGCTTTCTTGTAAAAAACATTAACTACTCTGATTCTAGGCTTGTTAAGCGATAGGCTTTATGCAGAGTCTCTCTGATGAGAATATAATTAAACAGATGAACGTGGTCAAGGATATCGTGATTTTATTGATCTTGTGATTATCAAAGAGTACATTAAAGTTTTACATAAACCCTTTCTATGGATAAAATTTCCTCAAGTGCTCAATGTTCCGCACATTTGGTTGATCGTCTTCTTCTGGAGTCTAGAGGCGATACGTTCCAACTCCAATGACTTATTTGACAAGAAAAGGACCTTCCCATCACGACATGAGCTTATGTAAGCCGTCAGTCTTCTGCATGCACCTCAAGACTAGATCTCCAACGATGAAAGAACGAGTTTGGACAGATCGCTGATGGTATCGTCGTAAACCTTCAAGATATCGATTGTTCTGGATAAGAGCTGCCACTCGAGCTTCTTCGATACTATCAACATCTTAAAATCTTTCTTGCTGGGCAATTTGTTCATCGTAATTTTCTAGTCGTGGTGCCTCCCAAAGGAGATCAGCAGGTATGACTGCTTCAGACCCATAGACCAAAAAATATGGTGACTGTCCAGTTGCACGGCTGGGCTGTGTACGCAATCCCAATAGTACTGCGGGTAACTCCTTGGCCCATTTGCCCCCATATTTTTTCAAAGGATCATAGAGCCTGGGTTTTAACCCTTGTAGCAGTAAGCCATTAGCCTTTTCGACTTGTCCGTTGGCGCGTGGAAGAGCCACTGAAGCATAGTGCGTCTCAATTGAGTACTTTTCACAATAATTTTGAAATTCTGTGCTTGTGAAGTCTGATCCCAAGTCTGTTATGATCTCGTGTGGTACTCCAAACCTTTGAACAATTTCATCAAAGAATTTGATCAAGTTGTCTGCCCGCGCGTTTACCAAGGGCTGAGCTTCAATCCATTTGGTAAATTTGTTGATGGCTACAATGAGCAACTCGAAACCACCCTGGGCTTTGGCTAAGGGTCCTACGAGATCAAGGCCCCAACATGCGAAGGGACAAGATAACGAAATTGTATTCAGTTCATGAGCCGGGACATGAGCTTGTCTGGCGAAGAATTGACAACCTTGGCATGTCCTGACAATTTCTTCGGCATAGGCCTTGGCGGATGGCCAGAAAAAACCGGCTCTGTAAGCCTTGCCTACCAAAGTTCAGGAAGCTGCGTGGTTACCGCAAACACCGCTATGAATTTCCTGAAGCAGTGCTTTGCCGCGATCGGTAGTAATGCATTTCATCAGAACGTTGACCGAAGCCCCACGTCGATAAAGTGTGTTATCCACCACTACATAATTCGCAGCTCTACGTCTGATACGTATTTGTTCTTTCTCCTCATCCGGAAGTTTATGATCTCTCAGATATTCAATAAATGGAGTCATCCAATTGGAATCAATGACCATAACTTGTAGTTCTGGTTGTGGGTGGACTAGAGTGGTGTTCTCGAGTGCTTGCTCTTTAATGGATGGCTGATGTAATTCATGAACGAAGATTTCGGCTGGAACGTCTGCACGTTTTGAGCCTAGCTTGGATAAAGCATCGGCATCGACATTGTAGTCTCGAACAACATGATGGAATTCAAGGCCATAGAAGTGGTGCATGAGTTTACGGACTTCTTTAACATAGGCATTGTTGACACTTCTTGTGGTCCACTATCAGGATTGATAGTCCTGGTAATGGTGCAAGGAGTGTTTATCGATATTCTTACGGCACAGAAGTAAATCCGCAAGCACATGGATATCGATGTAGCATTTCACCTGGGAGTATTCCTAGGTATCGTATTTATTTCCTCACGGAAGCAATGGATAAAGAGTATTGACTATTAAGAAGGATGTAACCACTAATTAAAGTACCGGCTAACGAGGCGGGGGTAACGGATAGGATAGGAGTGATATGCATTTGACACACACAAGAAGAAGTTTAGGATAAATGATATAGATAGACGAGCGGTCTAGCTAGTGGGAGGACAGCGAGACAAGAAAGGATTCCTATATACTTCCATTGACCTTGAGATATCTCCAGCAGAGATTACAGCTAGCGTGAAGAATGGCATCTATGGTTCTTTTCCTAGTTCTATTACCTCGGCTTCGGGACAATAGAACATATGACATGCAGAAAGGGATGAGAAGGGGTGCCACCAATCCTACACTCTGGGATCCTGCAGGGCGAGACGAACGTGATGGACTACGTAGACCGTATAGGGCCGTCACCACCTAACGGCTACCACCTCCGTAGACTCGGGGACAAACTAAGGCCACTGGCTAATCTGGGCACCACGCCTACACTAGACAATAACTACTTACTCTCCTAGAAAGAGCAAGCAAACCTGTCAATATACCAGTGACAATTCAATGCAAACATTGAGCAGAATCGAAGAACCAGCTGAGATAAAGAACTAGAGAGAGATCTTCTAGAGCCAGACTACAGCGGCTTATAATCAAGGCTAGACATTCCACAATTATCCCAGGAATAGATGTGGAACAAATAACTCAAGTAAATGCGGAAGATAATATATTGAATACTCAGAGTCTTGCATAAAGAAAAGGAAAAGATACAAGAGCTTTACCAGAACTCCAGAAGACGACTCCGGAACCCCGAGCGAAGCTCGACCCTGACTCTAACTCCCAACAGGACTAGCCTAACTCTACATCTTGAAAGAGAGGAATGGAGACTTGCTCCCAAGTGGTGTGTCTCCTGAACCAGGGGTGAAGGCCAGCATTTATAGGGACTTGAAGGCAGTGGAGGAAGAGCAGGGGCCAAGGCACCACAAGGCGGCGCTCCCGGCCAGTTCGGCTAAATCTCCCAGTTCGGCCGAACCATTGATTTTGCACCGCCTTACTTCCCACGGCCCTGATTTGCTTGTGGAGTTGGTTGTGGGTCAGTTTGTGCAGTGGGGGCGGTTCGGCCGAATGGATGGATTCGGCCGAACTGGGCTGGAAGCCAAGGCCTGCCCCCCTGCACCGCCTCTGCTTCCTGGGCTTCATGGATGACTTGATCCAGGTGGTCTTCGTGTTTGTTTGGCCCAGATATGACATGGTAGTGATCCTACGTGTCTTGCACGGTTGTTGCTGACATGGATGACCCTCGGTTGCACTTTGCGTTGTGTACGGCTAATGGGGGGGTAACCGGCCGAACGCAGTCGTTCGGCTGAACCGGTCATTTCTGACCCCTATAGCACGTATTTCTCGTTACTCTACCTGCACAAGTGAAACACACCAAAACTCATGGAACTTTATTAGATATAAACCTAGATGCAAGGAATGTCACATGTAACCTCTTTTATTCCCTAGTATTGGTGGTCGAAAACGTGACGTAACGACCGCCAACAGGCATCCATTGTTTCTTTAGAGCAGTTCCAATCCTTGTTGACTTGATTGATGGCAACATGAAAATCTCCATACACGCATAAACGTTTGTTGCCAAGGGATGCGGCCAAACGGAGTCCGTGTAACATTGCTTCATATTCTACTTCATTATTAGTAACTTTGAAAAGAATTTGCAAAACGTACTTCAGTTGGTCACCTTTGGGGGATATTAATAGGGCACCTCCTCCGCCGCCTTCCAGCTTTAGTGATCCATCAAAATACATGACCCAATGTTCTGGGCGAGTAGTTGCTCTGAAGTATTGAAGTTCCATCCACTCGACCGTGAAATCTGCGAGGGTTTGTGACTTGATGGCTGTTTGAGAGGCAAAGTCGAGGTTGTATGCCAATATTTCTGCCTTGCATTTACATATTCATCCAGTGGCGTCAGGATTATTAAGAATTTCCCCTAAGGGAAACTTGGTCACCACAATTATATGGAAAGCCTGAAAGTAATGCCGTAGTTTCCTTGAAGTAATGAAGATCGCATAGAGTAACTTCTGTACTTGAGGATAACGTATTTTGGAATCGGAGAGTACTTCACTAATGTAGTATACTGGCTGCTATACTAGGAATACATGACATTCCTCATTCCTCTCAACCACGATGACCGTGCTGACTACATGTGTAGTAGCCGCAATATATAGATATATGTGATCATCTTTGGCTGGAGCCACGAGCACTGGAGGAGTAGACAGGTAGTCTTTGAGTTGTTCAAAAGCTTGATGTGCTTCTTCCGTCTAGCTGAATTGGTCTCGATTCTTGAGTAATTTGAAGAAAGGAAGTCCCTTCTCTCCGAGTCTTGAAATGAATCTGTTGAGGGATGCTATGCAGCCCGTGAGTTTTTGTACGTCCTTGATACTTTTTGGTGCTTCCATGTTAAGGATAGCAGTGATTTTGGAGGGGTTAGGCTCGATGCCTCTATGACTGACAATGAACCCGAGTAGTTTCCCTGAGGGAACACCGAAGACACATTTGGTGGGGTTTAGCTTCCAACGAAATGTATTGAGGTTATCAAATGTTTCTTGTAAGTCAGCGATGAGGTTATGTGGTTCTTTTGTTTTGACAACCACATCATCAACATATGCCTCTACATTAATGCCGATTTGAGATGACAAGCATTTTTGTATGGCTCGTTGGTATGTGGCGCCAGCATTCTTTAACCCAAACGACATTGTCGTGTAGCAATAAGCACCAAAAGGTGTAATGAACAAAGTCTTGATCTGGTCTTCCTTTTTTAGGGCGATCTGATGATATCCTGAGTAGCAGTCAAGGAAACAGAGGAGCGCACATCCAGCTGTGGAGTCTACGACTTGATCAATGCGCGGAAGACCCATGGGATCAGGGGGGCAATGTTTGTTGAAGTCTGTATAGTCAACACACATTCGCCATTCATTATTATTTTTCTTTTTGACTACGACAGGATTGGCCAACCACTCTGGTGAAAAACTTCTTTGATAAATCCTGTAGAGAGTAGTTTAGCGAGTTCAGCTTTGATCGCGTCATGTCTGTCTTGAGCAAAAGGTCGTAAGCGTTGCCTTTTAGGCTTTGCTTTTTCTTCAACTTTTAACTTGTGCTCAGCAAGCTCCCTAGGAACACCAGGCATATCAGATGGTTTCCATGCAAATATATTTTTATTATCACGAAGGAACTTGACGAGCGCATTTTTCTATATACAATTTAAGCCAGCCCCTATAAGGGCTGTTTTGACGAATCGCCCATCTCAAGATCTATAGTTTTAAGCTGTACTTCTTCAGGAGGCCTGAAACTTGTGCTTGCGGGCTTCTTGCTTGGAACCTCCAAATCTTCTTGTTTGGACTTCTTAGCCAGGGCGAGTACTTCCAACATCTTGATAGGAACTTGCGAGGTGGCAGCGAACTCAACTGCTTCCACATCACAGTTGTGAGCAATCTTAAAATCGCCTCATAGGGAAAGAACTCCTTTAGGAGTAGGCATTTTGAGTACAAGATATACATAATTTGGAATCACACTGAATCTGGCGAGGGCTAGATGCCCAAGAATCGCATGATACGATGTCTCAAAGTCGGCCACTTCGAACTTGATGTGCTCTGTCCTGAAATTAACTTCTGTGCCAAAGGTCATTGGGAGTGTAACTTGTCCCAGAGGGATTGCCGCGTTACTAGGCACGATGCCGTAGAACGGAGATTCAGTGGGCTTTAGGTCTTTGTTGGCCCCTGCTTATCAAATTCCTGTTTAAGGTGAAAGCAATCGGTCATCTTATGTCTTCCGTTCGGATGACATGGACAAGGTTCATTCATCACTTTGTCAATAGAGACCGTATTTTTCTTCCACGGAGGACGTTCAACTGCAGCAACGGTGTTGTCTGGCTTGCGTTTTTTGTTGTCGCGGTTGAAATCGCGGTTGTTATCATTGCGGTGATCCTTGCCTCCCCTGTGATAGTTGTTGTCATTGTTGAGGTTGTCGCGACGCCTGTCAAAACGCTCACGCTCACAATCATCTTGATCGGCCCATTCAGCTGCCATACGCCGCAATTCTTGGATAGTTGTTGGACATCGCCTGCCAAACTCGCGATGTAACTCCCTAGTGTAGAGTGCATCATGGAAACAATCTATGACCTCACGGTCAGATATGTCCACAATTGTCACTCTTTTTTTTGAAGAATCTTTTGATGAACTTGCGTAGGGTTTCGCTCTTGTCCTGTTTACAGGCTACAAATTCGAATCTAGTTCTAGGCCGGGACCACGTTCCTTGGAAATTGGTTGTGAACTTTCTGGTGAGGTCTTCCCAGGAGTCGATGGACCCGGGGCGGAGGCCCTTGAGCCAAGTGAGTGGAGTAGTATCCATCATAATGGGGAAATAGCTGACTTTTACGTCGTTGGATCCTCCGGCCATCAGGATTGCAGTCGAGTAGACTCTTAGCCATTGTTCAGGGTCTTGTTTGCCCGTGAACTTCTCGATCCCAGTTGTTTTGAACTTGCTGGGTAACTTGATTTTCTTGATGCGGGTGGAGAATGCGGGGAAGCCATCGTACTTGTCTGCTGGCGAACAATTACGTTCGCGGTGGCTATCACTGTGGTCAGAGTCATAGTGGTTTCTTTGACCATCCGAGCTGTGGCTTGGTAAATTGTTAGGCTTTGATCGTCCGTGATTGTTGTCACGGTTTTTTTCATAGTATCATCCGCGTGGAGGGTGATCTCCGTGACGATTGTTATCTCGATGAGGATCGTTATTGCGCTGTTGACGATCTGTTTCACGTAGGTGATCACGATCGCGGCTGCGTGGAGCACGATCGCAGTCCTGAGTGTGGTCACGAGGCAGTGGCCCATAACGACGATCGAATTCCTCACGCCTTCGAAGCTCCGAGTTGATTTGGTTTGCTCTATTGGACCGTATTACCAAGCGAGCATCTCGGTTGGCGTTGATGTGATAACTGAGGTCGCTATCACGGTTTGGCCCGTTGCGTGGCCTGTTGCCATCTTGGGGTTTGGCGTTGGGGACTTGTGCGTTAGCTTGTCTTCCAACTACTCCACCCGATGGCTCTCGGGGAGCACGACTCGGGTGAGCCATTGCTGCGGGGTCATGCGGTGGTCTGTTGCCAGGACGTCTGCCACTTGAAGCGTGATGGCTTAATGCAGGGCCGATGTTGATGTTTTCGCGAGCCGTCTCCAGGGCATTGACCTGACGATTTCTGCTGCGACGGAGATGTTCATTGGGGCGTCCTGAAGTACCGGTTGATCACCAACCATTGCGAAATCCCTTGTAAGGTTTCGAGTTGCATTTGCATGTATGGCTGCATTAAGGCGCCTTTGCTTTCGCTTGGCGTCCCTTGCATGCCTTGAGGTTCTCTATTGCTCGGACTCTCCATTGGCAGTAGGTTCTTCTTCGGAGATGTCGCCGATCAGCTCACAATCGTATTGGGTGCCTTGATCGCCCGAGCCGGCCATGAAGACTTGTCTGCTAGGATCCGGAGAAGTCTGTAGTAACAGAGTCAAGGAGTTGGAGAAGTTGTCCCCCGTACTGTCGTAGGAAGAGGTAATGGAAGTTGTCCGACCGTCCTAGTAGGGCAATTCTTCCAAGATTGTTGCAGCTAGCCTTGACTCGTTGTCTCGACAGGCTTCGGTAGTATAGCACCAGGCCAGTGAACAACAAGTCCTCCTAGTGTTCTGGTTACTACTAGTCCTGATGGGAGGTACACGAGTGGTTCTTCAAGATCATAGCTGGTCTTGAAGTGGACCCAGCAGGTTAAGCGTGCAATGTTATCCGGGCTGTCGCTCAGTAAAACCGTGGAATGGTCGTCTTCATAGTCCTCTGATGGCTCAAACGTCGGCTCAGAGTTCTTGGTGCTTTCTGCGGTTGAAATGTCGACTTTCAGCACCTGTTCCCCCTGTTCCGTGGTGTCGATCTGTTTATATGTAACCACGGCTTTAGGGACTCCGAGTAGGATTTGATTCGGGGGGTTGTCCGATGGTGTAGTCATCTCGGAGTTCCCAACCTCTTCCATATTTGGAAGAAGGTTGTACCCGAAATTGTCGGTAGTCCTAGTCGGAGTTGGAGTTGAAGTCGAGCGGGCTCCCTTGAGGTTTCGGAATTGAGATAGAAATCGTCTCTGGAGCGATTGTTGAGGCAAGTGCTTCACAGAGTGACTCCTTTAGAGGTGACTTCATCGAGTATGGCCCTGGATAATCAGCAAGAAAACTTGTAAAGTTACCTTTGCCATCAGCAACAAAGGTCCATGCGCCAATGACGAAAGTTCCACCATCCTCAACGTTGTCGGTGATGAAACTTGATCCCATCGCGCCTAATGAAGAGCTTCGGTGAGTAGGCCCCATGGTGGGCGCCAAGTGTCGACGATTTATGTCGAGCACGTCTGCTAGGGGGTACCCCAGGAAGTAGATTGTGGGTCTCACCGAGTTCTAGGAATGACAGCGCACGAACAACACAAAGATTTAGATAGGTTCGGGCCGCGAGTAGCGTAATACACTACGTCCTGTGTGCTTGATTGTACTGCACGTGAGTTGAGTTGTTTTGAGGGGGTCCCTGCTCCTCCTTATATATCTGAGGAACAGAGTTACAAGTCGGTTATATAATTCTAGTCGTATACAACAAGGAGTACTACAACAGGGTACTTTGGGGAGTCTCCTAACAGTACACGACTAGTCTTTCCTAATCAACTACGCCGTCTTGCACCATAGCCGACTGGTTTAAAGTAGTCGGATTAAACCTTCTTTATCGAGTAGTTTTAATCCCATGAATGAGTGGCCCTAGCGATCCTTGTCCCACAGAGGTTCCAAGCAAGAAGCCCGCAAGCACAAGTTTCAGCCTTCTGAAGAAGTACAGCTTAAAACTATAGATCTTGAAATGGGCGATTCATCCAAAACAGCCCTTATAGGGGCTGACTTAGATTATAAATAGGAAAACGTGCCCATCAAGTTCCTTCAAAATAATAAAGATATATTTGCATGGAAACCATCTGATATGCCTGGTGTTCCTAGGGAGCTTGCCGAGCACAATTTAAAAGTTGATGAAAAAGCAAAGCCTAAAAGGCAACGCTTACGACGTTTTGCTCAGGACAGACGTGACGCGATCAAAGCGGAACTCGCCAAACTACTCGCAGCAGGATTTATCAAAGAAGTTTTTCATCCAGAGTGGTTGGCCAATCCAGTCCTGGTCAAAAAGAAAAACAATAACGAATGGCGAATGTGTGTTGACTATACAGACCTCAACAAACATTGCCCTCCTAACCCCATGGGTCTCCCGCGCATCGATCAAGTCGTAGACTCCACAACTAGATGTGCGCTCCTATGTTTTCTTGATTGCTATTCAGGATATCATCAGCTAGCCTTGAAAAAGGAGGATCAGATCAAGACTTCATTCATTACACCTTTCGGCGCTTATTGCTACACGACAATGTCGTTTGGGTTAAAGAACGTCGGTGCCACATACCAATAAGCCATACAAAAATGCTTGTCATCTCAGATTGGCATTTGAAACGTCCCCTCGAAAGAGAAGACTAAATGTGAAGCAAATTATCAGTACCAGGAGGCTGATACACATTTATTACAATAGATGGTTCGTTACCGTACAAACCGTCGCGGTAGTGGGCACTCGAGTACCACTATCACAAAGGCTAGAAACAAGGCTATAAGCCAAACAATGATGCAAACTAATTCATCATCAGAGAGTTGCGCCATGCAGGTCCTCAAGCGGGTGTTCCCTAACGCACAGGCAAGGCTGGGTGCAGAACGAACCCCCTACTCAACGTCTTCAGGAACAAACTCTGGGTCTTCCTCTGTATAGGATTAAGCAAGGGTGAGTACATACATACTCAGCAAGTTCACACACACCCCCATAGAGGGGTTATAATATAAGAATGCACAAGATGATTCAAGGTGAAAGCTAAGGTTTATTTTGCAGGAAAAGCTAGTAGTTTCACATGTAAGGGTTTATTTCCAGAAGAGCTTTTGCAAACATTTTATTTGATCCAAAGATAGTAACTAAGGTTGATTCACACAGGATCCAAGTTTTAACGCTACCGGATTTCCCATCTGTCGTAGCCTCTGGCACAACTACTGACATTTTCCAAAAAAACTCACGCCACAAAACACCCAAAAAGGGTTCGTGAAATGACCAAGCCGTAACTCGCACAATACCGTGGACACGGCTATCCGGATAGGTTTTAACTCTGCAAAGGTGTACACAACCACAAGTAGGGTACCACAACACGAACACCTTAGTGCCAGTGCAGATCCTATCAAAGCCATTACCCACCATAGCTAAACTGACTAGTTATCACAGAAGCAGCCAGGGGGTTAGCAACCTACCAACGAGGTTCTACCCAGGGGCATAACTCACAAAGATCGTATCCCCATCTCCATGACCTTCTGTTGCTCACCAGCACACCTGATAACTAACAGTTTAACTAGAGGGATTTATGCTAAGCCGCTGCCACATACAGCGGTCGAGTGGGGGTACTGAAATTGGGTTAGGCAAGATGACACATCAACACATCCCTCATTTTAATAAAAATGGGCATCTCCCACCTTGCTCAACCACATAGGTACGAGCTCACCTCGGTATTTCACACAGAAACACCATCTGCCCCAATACACCGTTCTTTGATATTTTTTTCCCAAACCCACTTTCCTTTTTAAAACACCCACACAGTTATAAAAACATTTATGATTATAATATTTAGTGTAGTAGTAAACAAATCCTAAGCGTTGCTAGCAGTAATTAATGTTTAAATAGAGCAATATCCTATTTAAACATTAATCTGGGTTGTCAAGGAAACTGTCATAAAAATCAAGGGGTGGCTATCCAATCAGGGTTTAGCAATAAAACATGCAAGTTTTATTAAACAAGCCAATGGGTTGTGGTTATAAAACTAGGATAGAAATATGCATCAAAGGGTGCGATAGAACTTGCCGTTCTCAAAACCCTCGGGGAGTTCCTGCCCGGGATACTGGCCTTCGGGCTCCTGCTCATCACGCTGCTCGTCCTCGGGCTCCTCCTCGATCACTCCGCGGTCTATGGTACGCACAAACAAGCATACAAAAACACACAATAAAATGAGCTCAAATGGAGACAATGATAGTTGGAATGTGTAGCTTATGATTTTAGAAGAATTTAGGAAAAGAATTAGGTGAATCGGAGTTGGAATGTTGGAGATATTGCATTGACAAGATTGTGCACTAATTAAATTCCGACATTAATATGACATGAATCAGGGGTAGCTGATATAATCACGTAATGGGCTTATGGGTGTGCTCGCGCAATGCCTTTGGGCTGTGGCCCATTGTTTATGTGTGTGATGTGGGCTGCAGTTCAAGAAAAGGGGAGGGGAGCGAGCGGTACAGACAACATTAGAGAGAGGGTGACGGCATCCTGTGGTGGCACGGTGGTGCGTAGTGGCAAGCTCGCCGGAGCTTCGCCGGAATGGCGATTTCGGCTGCCGTTCTCAAATCCAAAGGTATTGTGAGGGAGAGGAGGGTGAGGGGATGCTGCTCTAGTGGTTCTCGTCGCGGGCGATGGAGTGGAAAGGAGGTCAGCCATGGGTGGCCATGGATGCGGCACTGGAGCTCGTGGGCAACTCGGTACAGACAGGGAAAGAGAGGGACGAGGCTTGGGGAAGGTAGAGGGGTGTGTGGAGATGCTCACCACCAAACCAATCGAGCTATGGTGGCCGGATGTCGGAGATCGATGAAGCGGCTGTTGTAGCTTGGGAGAAAGAGCAGAGAGAGTTCGATTCGAGGAGGAAGAAGCAGTGCTGCGGAGCTGGGCGGATCAGCGCGCTCGGGTGGCGAGGGGAGAGCTCCTTAGCCCCTTTTATAGGCCGGCGACGAGGGGAGGTAGGTGACCGGCAGGTGGTGCACAGGAGGAGAAGTAATGGCAGACGGCGAGGATCCGGGACGGCACGTCAGCTTGCCGGGCGGCCAGGGCCGGCGGTGGTGCTGAGGTGATGGCGTCGTTGACGGCGGGCACGTCGAGGCGGAGGTGGGGTCGCGACGAGGAGCGGCACGGCGTGGTGCTGGCTGCAGAGAGGAGTCACGTCGCGGGGCTGAGGTGTCGCGCGTGCTGCTGCTGTGCGCGCGAGTAGAGCAGGGCGCCGGCATGGCGAGTGTGCTGCTGCTGCGTGTTTCAGTGGAGCATCCAATGCGAGGGCGAACGCTGCATTAGTGAGTTAGAAACTGCAGCAGCCTGCATGCTGCTTCTTCGTGTGCATGCGTGGAGAAGAAGGGCCTGGGTGTGATGAGCTGTTTAGTAGTTGCACGGCAGCAAAGCTCCGGGTGGACAAGGTGACCAGATGTTTACAGGAAGGAGAGGAAGAGATTAAAGAGAAGACATTGATTTATTTAATGAGAGGGAGATTGGCTTCAGATGTACTTTGTCTAGATTAAGGTGGGCTTTAGGTACAAAAGAAATTGAGCTCAAGAGTTAGTTTTAAAAAATCTTAAAAGAATTTTTTTAGTGAGTGATTTAACTTGTAAATTTTATGGGCGTTACAACATTAATGTAGAGGCATATGTTGATGATGTGGTTGTCAAAACATAAGAACCACAAAACCTCATTGCCGACTTACAAGAAACATTTGATAACCTCAGAACGTTTCGTTGGAAGCTAAACCCCACCAAGTGCGTCTTCGGTGTTCCTTCAGGGAAACTACTTGGGTTCATTGTCAGTCACAGAGGCATCGAGGCTAACCCTTCCAAAATCACAGCTATCTTTAACATGGAAGCACCAAGAAGTATCAAGGAGGTACAAAAACTCACGGGATGCATAGCATCCCTCAATAGATTCATTTCAAGACACAGAGAGAAAGGACTTCCTTTCTTTAAACTACTCAAGAACCGAGACCAATTCAGTTGGACAGAAGAAGCACATCAGGCGTTTGAACAACTCAAAGCCTACCTGTCTACACCTCCGGTACTCGTGGCTCCAACCAAAGATGACCACCTCTATCTATATATTGCGGCCACTACACATGTGGTTAGCACGGTCATCGTGGTTGAGTGGAAAGAGGAAGGCCATGTATTCCCAGTACAGCGGCCAGTATACTTACATTAGTGAAGTACTCTCCGATTCCAAAATACGTTACCCTCAAGTACAGAAGTTACTCTATGCGATCTTTATTACTTCAAGGAAGCTACGGCATTACTTTCAGGCTTTCCACATAACTGTGGTGACCAAGTTTCCCTTAGGGGAAACTCTTAATAATCCTGATGCTACTGGACAGATATGTAAATGGAAGGTAGAAATAGCGGCATAGAACCTTGACTTCGCCTCTCAAACGGCCATCAAGTCGCAAACCCTTACAAACTTCATAGTCAAGTGGATGGATCTTCAATACTTCAGAGCAACCACTCGCCCAGAACATTGGATCATGTATTTTGATGGATCGCTAAAGCTGGAAGGTGGCGGAGCAGGTGTCCTATTAATATCCCCCAAAGGTGACCAACTCAAGTACGTTTTGCAAATTCTCTTCAAAGTTACCAATAATGAAGCAGAATATGAAGCCATGTTACACAGACTCTGTTTGGCCGCATCCCTTGGCATTAAACGTTTATGCGTATATCGAGATTCCGCTGTTGCTATCAATCAAGTTAACAAGGATTGCCTACGTTAAAGAAGTCCGTAAACTCAACCACCACTTCTATGGCCTTGAATTCCATCATGTCTTAGAGACTATAACGTCGCTGCCGATGCTTTATCCAAGCTAGGCTCAAAACGTACGGATGTTCCAGCCGAAATCTTCGTTCATGAATTACATCAACCATCCATTAAAGAGCCAGCACTCGAGGAAACCACTCTAGTTCACCCACAACCAGAACTACAAATTATGGTCATTGATTCCAATTGGATGACTCCATTTATTGAATATCTGAGAGATCATAAACTTTCAGATGAGGAGAAAGAACAAATATGTATCAGAGGTAGAGCTGCGAACTATGTAGTGGTGGACAACACACTCTATTGACGTGGGGCTTCAGTCAACGTTCTGATGAAGTGCATCACAACTAATCGTGGAAAAGCACTGCTTGAAGAAATTCATGGATGTGTTTGCGGTAACCACGCAGCCTCCCGAACTTTGGTAGGTAAGGCTTACAGAGCCTGTTTTTTCTGGCCATCAGCCAAGGTCGATGCTAAAGAGATCGTCAGAACATGCCAAGGCTGTCAATTCTTCGCCAGACAAGCCCATGTCCCGGCTCAAGAACTCAACACAATTCCGTTATCTTGGCCCTTCGCATGTTGGGGCCTTGATCTCGTGGGGCCTTAGCTAAAGCCCCGGGTGGTTTCGAGTGGCTCATTGTAGCCATCGATAAATTTACCAAATGGATCGAAGCTCAGCCCTTGGTAAACGCGCGGGCTGGAAAACTTGATCAAATTTTTTGATGGAATCGTTCAAAGGTTTGGAGTACCACACGAGATCATAACAGACTTGGGATCAGTTTTCACAAGTGCAGAATTTCAAAATTATTGCGAAAAGTACTCAATCGAGACGCACTATGCTTCAGTGGCTCATCCACGCGCCAATGGACAAGTCGAAAAGGCTAATGGCTTCCTGCTACAAGGGTTAAAGCCCAGACTCTACGATCCTTTGAAAAAATACGTTGGCAAATGGGCCAAGGAGCTACCCGCAGTACTATAGGGATTACGTACACAGCCCAGCTGTGCAATTGGACAGTCACCATATTTTTTAGTCTATGGGTCTGAAGCAGTCATACATGCTGATCTCCTTTGGGAGGCGCCACGACTAGAAAATTACGACGAACAAACTGCCCAGCAAGAAAGATTTCAAGATGTTGATGGTGTTGAAGAAGCTCGAGTGGTAGCTCTTACCCAGAACACTCGATATCTTGAAGGTTTACGTCGATACCACTAGCGCTTTGTTCAAACTCGTTCTTTCGTCGTTGGAGATCTAGTCTTGAGGCGCATGCGGAAGACCGACGGCTTACATAAACTTATGTCGGGATGGGAGGGGCCTTTTCTCGTCAAACAAGTCATTGGAGTTGGAACATATCGCATCCAGACTCAAGAAGGAGACGATCTACCAAATGTGTGGAACATTGAGCACTTGAGGAAATTTTACCCATAAAAAGGGTCTATGTAAAACTTTAATGTACTCTTTGATGATCACAAGATCAATAAAACCATGGTATCCCTGTCGATCAAAAATTGTGGTTCATCTTTTTAACTATATTCTCATTAGAGAGACTCTGCATATAGCCTATCGCTTAACAAGCCTAGACTCAGAGTAGTTGTCATTTTTTACAACAGAAAGTCAAGACTACTTCCTTTTTTACAAAGCGGAAGCGGCACTAAGCTTGAAATGTCCTGGTAGAGCTACCCCAACCAATACACGGTTGTAGGCGATAGTTTCGTTTTCTTGATGCCTTTCCTTCAATGGAAGGTTAAGTTTCTGTTCCGATCTTTGTCCTTTGCTGACTACATCAGACTTCTTACTTATGCATTACAAGAACTCATGCGAATTTTGTCCTATGGATAGCGTACATTAGTACCGCTTCTAAATCATGCCACGGCTCTGCGCTAGCCACCGATTATGTCTTAACAGGACTAATATAGGCAAAATTTTTACCACTAGATATTTTCCTGGGTATACAACTACTCTGGCATGGCATGCACCATATCATAAACTACTACTGTAGTATTCAAGACTTGTTCCAGCAAGTCTACCCAGTCTCACCGAGACTTTATGGATACTGTCACGGCCACAAGCAGTTATACTACAAGTCCTCCACGCAAAAATGATTGATATATTTTGCAAACATGCTTGGCGGCTCATAAGCTACAAATGATCGTTAATAAATGACATCAAAAAAGACTACTTAACAGTAGCCAAATCATTGATTACTTTTGCAGTATCATAATTTACAGACTAAACATGTCAAGATAGATCTCTCGTTACTACTCCAAAGAATTGATAAACTCATTGGCCATAGGCTCGGTTTCCGCCACTAGTGCTTCATATTGTTCTTTTGTCACGCCAGGAGGCAGATACCTTAACATTTTTTGTCACGCTTGGCTTCAGTGTCATGTGCTTTTACAAAAGCCAAGAGTTTATTGGTACACTCCCTCAGAGTTGATTTTAAAACTCTGACACTTGCTCTGGCACTTGACATAGTCGCTGCAGAAGTGTTTGGTTGTTGGATTCTATACCTTCTGGAGTTAACATCCCCAGAATTGGTTCAACGGCTTCTTCCATGAGTTTCTTCTCAGCCAACAACGTGTCTACTTCTTTCTGCTTGGACTGTGTAAGTTTCACAGCTTTCTCGGCTTGATTCTTCCAGTCCTTGTGGATCCTCTGCTCTTCAGCAAGCTTCTTCTCGCTTTCTTCCATAGCGCGCTTGAGCTGAGAAATCTCATCCGTCTGGAACTGTGAAAGCTTGAACCATGCAGAGGCATTATCTTTTTCTTCTTTCACAGCTTTCTTTAATCCTGTTCCATATCATATGCTGTTACACACAACAAAATCAAATAACGCAAATAACAGGACATGGGTTATCATAGAACAGAGTACTTACTATTGTTCTCCTTCACCAAGTTGCTGCACCGGCCGTCTAGCCTAGATCTTTCATCGCCAAGAGTTTGGAGTTGTACATGGAGGTTATCGATCGTCTTTTGATGCTCCAACTGCATTTCTACTCATTGCTCGAAAAAACCAGCTAGATCCGCCTCCAGTTCTTCAATATGTGCTGCCAGTTTTGCATCACCCGGTTTCTCCACTATATCTACTAAAGCATGCAATTATAGCATATTTGTTACCAAATGTCATGCTCTATTGCTTACCAGAATTTAAGTTAAGAGCTCCTACCAGGGCAATTTAAAGGTGGTTCCGGAGTTGTGCAGCTTCATCCATTGGTTCCTCCACGGCAACTTCAACCTGTCACAGGATTATGTAGTCATTAATCAAACTACTTGTCTTCGCAAATTGTATGTTTCTCAAGAAACTACTTACATTTTTCACAACTCCTTCGCCAGCTACTGAGACATTTACATTGACATTCTTAAATTTCTCGACTTCCCCTGTTCCGCCAGACTACAAATATTGCAGATTGCAGGTCATTGTTGTTGAAAGGCACTAAATGGAATTCAAATTTGGAGGATTCGATTCAATGAATCTTGCTATCTGGCGTACCTTTGCAATAGAAGGTGTAATCACTTTCGTGGTTGAAGGTGGTGCGACGCTCATGGTTTCTTCGGCTTTACTTGATGGATCTTCATTGTTCTTGTCAACTTCCATGAGCGCCATCGATTTTTGAGCCTCTGTTATAACAGTTGGCTCCTCAACATCCTTTGTACTAGCTTCGGCTTCAGACCTTCCACCACTTTCGTCAGTACCGACTAGATTGGCCTTGGCGGTCTCTTCAACCTCAGCTGTTGTCGATGGATCTCTGGTAATTTCATCGACTGAAGCAGTTTGTTTCTCCACATCATCGGCTTGAATTGCCTTTATAAAGGCCTTGGTTGGAGATCTGTCCAAAGAAAGAGGCAATATCAAATTGCGACCACTAGATAGCGATACAACTACTCAACAACGACTAGACTTATTTTCCTACTTACTCCACGAGGGGTGTCAGGGCAGTCAAATGCTGGAAACTGAACTTCTTCAGGAGAGGTAGGTGCCTTTTCGAACTTGTAGTGCTCCCAGTTGTTCCACTCATCGTTGCACTCGTTGTGGATGAACATTGTGATGGGAACTAGGATTTCCCGATCTTCTCAAAGGTTCTGATAACTCTCGATTTGTTGGAGTCGTGACTCAAATCGATCCCGCTTCCGAACCACACGTTCCGAACCCCACAATCGCAGCACCACATCTCCTTAGGTTATAAACCGGCATTGCACAGTTGACCTCGCCCAGAAGGCTAATCCTTGCCTACCAATCGAAGAACACAAGCAAGAACGAGAAAGATAGCAAGACAATTGCAGATGTATGATTAAACTCACGAAGTTAGGGTCTCACAAACCGACGAGCGGTGAAACTGTTCTTGACAGAATTGATCTAAGCAAAACCCAAACCCTAACTTGGGCGAAAGCTACTGTTTTAAGGATTCTAGGGTCGTGGTCGACCCTCTGGATGTGCCCCTATTGGGCTCAACATGATACACGGCCCAAAGGCACCAAAATAGATTCTGCACGTCAATTTGTTTCATCGATTCCCAATGACTCCGGACGAATTTTGACATGAGACCAGTGCCATTGCAAAGATTATATTCTTAGCTTTCCAAGCATATAAAGATCATCCAAATCGAAGCCGGTATGCGACCTGGGCGTCCGATTTAGCGCTGACTACTCCTGGACTCCGAGGTGAACTCGATGTCGAGTTGATTTGGGCCTCTATCTTGACTTGCACGCCCTTGCTGGTCCTCTCCACCTTGAAGCCCTTCTCCAACTATCATCTGGTCCTCTCCATGGTTCCTAATTACCATATAATCATTAGGTAGCAATCTATTCTCATAATCACATAGAGAAGTACTTAGGAACGAGCTCACCAATAAATTCAATTGTCGCGCACGAGCTCTAGTGATTGGACCTTGATCGATCAATGGAGGATTGTTGTGAGTATCCATAGGAGTGATGTCCTCATCACATTGTGGCTTGGAAATGTGCTTGGGTGCCTTGTCTTGCTCAGCAAGGTCCACTTCAGAAGGTGCAGCCTCAGTGATTGGCACCAACAGGGATTGTTGGGGGTACCCTTTAGCTTTCTGGTTTGAAGTCCCCCACGGTGGTGGTGAGTTATCAGAAATCGTTACTCTAATCTTATGATAAATCATTAACTAATTAGAGGACTAGGCATAGGGGTCTTACCCTTGACATCCCCTTGTTTTGGATCTGTCGCTACTATGTCCGCATCAGAATCGATGACGCATTCTTCATCAGCCTTGGCGGCAGTGTCGGGAATGTCCCCGGGGCTCAATGTTCTTTCGGAAGAGGTATTGTTGATGTCCTTCCAAGCTTCCTCAGTTAAATCATCAGCAAGCATCGTGGCCTGGATCATTACAAACAACTCGAATGAATATTATTTCAAATATTAGCTTCCGAAGTAAATACTATAATTACTTATAGGGTCTAGAGGACTTGACTTCGAGTACTCTCCGACGATGACTGGTTTTTCTGTGACACCAGTTAAACAAGCGATCTAATCGCATAAGAACTGTCTCATCAGAAAGCTTTTCAGGTACCATCCGTGATGGATCTGTGTTCCCTTCGTATTCATATCCAAGGTTGCAACGTTCTTGAAGTGGCTGAATCCTTCGCTTTAAAAAGCTGAAGGCGATTCCAACACCCGTCAGACCTTTGTCCTTCAATGCCTCTACTCGCCTTAACAAAGTGGGTACTTCTTTGGCTTCTTCAGGAGTTAGACATAAATTCCAGTTAGACAGATCTCGTGGGTACCACCCATCTTTCTCTGGACAATTTTTGCTATGATTGCCTGCTGCATTAAAACGATTCAAGAAAGGCTCAGATAAACAAATATGCGATGTTATTGATACAAGGAATACACAATGCTATCAACTCACCAATGGTAAACCATTTGGCCTTCGAATCTCCGCATGAGTCCATTATAGGCATATCAAACCACTTAGCCCGCATATTCTGGCGAAACTGGATCCCGGCTCCTCCGACTACTTCCGTCCGTTGAAAATTTGGCTGGGGCTTGATGTGGTACAAGGTACGAAACAAAGGTAGGCTTGGTTTTATACATAAGAATGCCTCGCATGCGTGGACAAAGACAAAGATATAGAGAACTTCATTTGGATTAAGGTGGTGGAGTTGAAGTTTGTAGAAAGAAAGAAATTTCCTCATGAATGATGACAGTGGCAAACCCAACCCTCGCTCACAGAAGGAAAGAAAGAGAGGAATTTCTTCATTGTTTTCAGTCGGGAAAGGTTGTTTCCAACATGATTTCCATTCTAAAGTCGCCTGGGAAAGGAGCAAACCTTGTTCTACCAGATTATTCAGATCGTCGGTAGAGGCTGTGCATTGTTTCCAAGCATTGGCTGGACACGGAGGATCTTTGAACTCGACCCGGACATTCGGATCAACCAAGGATACCTTCTTTCTTGTGGATTTCTTCTCTGGCTGCTACGCGGATCCAGCATCGCCAGCTTTCTTCACTGCTCCTTGCTTCCTACCCATGCTGACTATGGGTGACAAACAGCTAACGAGATGCGCTAGGGATGCGAAACGCTCAGGGGCTAAAGCTCAAGGATTGAAAGCTCGGGGGCTCAATATCAAGCTCTGTGAGGCGGATGACGATTGCAAAGCTTAATGCAGTGAAATGAACCAAGGCTTATCGCTTCAAAATTTATAACCTTTGATAGGGTTACTGTTTGATACAGTACTATGGCGGCTCATATTCTGTTATTTTGGCCGGTTTTTTAGGGATAACCTTCCTAACTAAGCCACGAGCGACGGAATATTCGGAGATTTTGAATTATGGTAGGTTTTTGAAAGATTTCCTTGATCTTTAAACCAAATATATTTGCTTTAAAGCTCAGGGGCTGTTACCGGAATATCCGGGATTTTATTTTCCAAAAATTTCGGCTCAATTCAAATGAAGACCTTCGACTAGTTTTAACAAAACTACTCGAAGCTCGAGGGCTACACCCAATGGGTGCACCTACTCGGTGCACGCCATTGAACTACTCAAAATGAAGGTAGAATACTGATTTTTGAACCTCTGACTACTCAATAAGTACTCGAAGGCTTGAGGGCTACACCCATTGGGTGCATCTAAAGATGCACTCTAATGTAAACTACTCTACAGAGAAGACTTGAGCGTCTTGGGCTTGGCTCCAACTACATGAATTGTCTAGAGATTATATCTTTAAGATATTAAGGCAGTTTCAAGACTTGAAGCGAAGATGCAAGATGCTCGGGGGCTTGTGGGACCAGGATCCCAAGGGCCACTCATCTACGGGATTAAAACTACTCAATAGGGAAGGTTTAATCCGACTACTTTAAACCAGTCGGCTATGGTGCAAGACGGCATAGTTGATTAGGAAAGACTAGTCATGTACTGTTAGGAGACTCCCCAAAGTACCCCATTGTAGTACTCCTTGTTGTATACGACTAGGATTATGTAACCGACTTGTAACTCTAGTCCCCGGATATATAAGGTGGAGCAGGGACCCCCTCAAAACAACTCAACTCACATGCAATACAATCAAGCACACAGGACGTAGGGTATTACACTACTCGCGGCCCGAACCTGTCTAAATCTCTATGTTGTTCATGCATTGTCGTTCTTAGAACTCGGCGCGACCCACAAATCTACTTCCTAGGGTACCCCCTAGCAGACGTGCTCGACATAAATTGTCGACAATTACCTCTTCAGACAGCTTGGAAGTATAAGACAGACCATTCTCAAACTTCTCCTTGGATGCATAAGACAGACCATTCTCTGTCCCGGGCCATGTCGGATATACATCCCCGGGTACCCGCAAGATAGAAGACCGAGTCCTACTAGAACTACTCGGGGACTTCTATTCCAAGTAGAACTACTCATGTATTCCTACTAGGACTCCCATATTGTAACCGACTAGGATACTTGCCATGTAACCTTGCCCCCTGGGATATATAAAGGAGGGCAGGGGTCCCTAGCTCGGTAGATCAAGCCAAAAAGGCAGAGGCCTAAAAGGCAGAAGCCTACAGGCAAGACCATACAACTCAACTCACGTGCAATACAATCAAGCACACAGGACGTAGGGTATTACGCTACTCGCGGCCTGAACCTGTCTAAATCTTTGTGTTGTTCGTACACTGTCGTTCCTAGAACTCGGCGAGACCCACTAATCTACTCTCTGGGATACCCACAGATAGATGTGCTCGACATAAACCATCGACACTTGGCGCCCACCGTGCGGCTACTCGCCACAAGTTCGCCATTAGGTGCGATGGGATCAAGCTTCAACACCTGCGACATCGAGGAGGGCGCGACCATCGTCTTCGATGCCTGGATCTTCATCGTCTTAGGCAACGACAAGTCTGCAAGCCGCCTTGCGGATCGCCCGGGCCCATACTTGATGACGGCGACTCCACCGGAGCCGCTCCGCGATCTCGTCGAGAACCAACTCTCGACGACCTCTTCGGCTTTGACTTCGACTTCGACTTCGACACCCTCGACTACTCGGGTCGACCCGAAACCACTCGGAGACGAGTCTTTCAAGCTCAGGAACTAGTCAGGGGCATGCCCCGACTAGCCAGCTTCATCAACGACTACTTCATTGCGCGCAATGACTATTCAATTACTCGAGCACAACTACATCGACGATCGCCAAACGCCAATTCACCATCGACTGCTTCGACTACTCGAGTACGACTGCATCAACTCGCGCACGATGACTACTTCGACTACTCAACTAGTCGAGAATGGCTACCGCGCCATCAAGAACTAGTCAGGGATTAATCCCGACTAGTCGACTTCGTCGGCAACGACTGCATCGACTCGGCGTACGACTACTGCGACTAGTCATCTCGACTAGTTTAACTAGTCGAGATCGGCTACATCTACTCATCGTCGACTACTTCAACTACTCGAGTACAACTACATCGACGCTTGGCAATGCCAACTGGTCGTCGACTACTTCAACTACTCGAGTACAACTACATCAACGCTCGGCAACGCCAACTCGCCGTTGATTACTTCGACTACTCGAGTGCAACTATATCGACGCTCGACAAATGCCAACTCACCGTTGATTACCTCGAATACTCGTCTCGACTAGTTAAAAGCTAGTCAAGATCTACTATCGCGTCTTCAACAACTAGTCGAGACCGATCTCGACTAGTCGACTTCAACGACAACCATTGCGGCTCCATCGCTGACCGCCACTGCTTCATCGACAATCGTCCGCAAATCAAGCTAAGTCTTATTTAATAATTATTTTCTTTGTAATAATTTTATTAGTTTGTTGAAAAAACATGCTTGGTCAGGAGCCGACTATTCTAAAAGAATACCTCGCTTGACATCTCGCCAACGGGTTACAAACCCTCGCGCGGTCTCTCCTACAATAGAAAAGTCCTAACCGACTACTTTATTATTTCTCTGCACTCTTAAACGACCAAACCGCTCAGTAGCATGCACCTTAATTCGTGAAACTTCGGTTCCTTCGTAACACCTATGCACCTTAAAAGGACTGGTTAAGCAGGGCCAAGTGTTTAAACGTAACAGGGCTACTACTCGAGTGGTTGAGAGTCTAACAAGAGCAACGAGCAACAAGTTTAAAACATGCATTACAATTGCTATTATTTCCTTTTTCTTGATTAGATACTACTCATCCTATATATTTAAATTGCAGGGTTACCAGTTGAATATTCATAACACGACCACGGAGCCACTTGAGTACTTTTACTAGTCGGTGCTCACATGCTGAGTACTTCAACTAGTCGCTTGAAGCTCGGGGGCTACACAGTATAAGCCAAGACATGAAGACAAGTACTGGAGCTAGTCGGTACTCAAACGGCGCGACCTTACAATGCCAGCCGAGTACTTTAAACTAGTCGGTGCTTGCATATTACAACAACTCGAAGACTATGTTCTTGACCCTTGGACCTAATGTAAACCATTCGCTTCAAGGCTCGGGGGCTACACTCAAGGGGTACACATTTTTTGTGCCTATTGTTAATCCATTCAAGATCTTCGACTAGTTTTAACAGAACTACTCGAAGCTCGGGGGCTACACCCAATGGGTGCACCTACTCGGTGCACGCCATTGAACTAGTCGAGATGAAGATAGAAGACAGCTTTTGAACCTCTGATTACTTAAAAAGTAGTCGGAGGCTCGGGAGCTACACCCATTGGGTGCATCTAAAGATGCACTCCAATGAAAACTACTCGTTAGAGAAGGCTTGAGCGTCTTGGACTTAGCTCCAACTACTCGAAGATGTTAAAGCAGATTCAAGACTTGAAGCAAAGGTGCAAGATGCTCGGGGGCTTGTCGGATATACATCCCCGGGTACCCTCAAGATAGAAGACCGAGTCCTAGTAGAACTACTCATAGAACTCCTATTCCAAGTAGAACTACTCATGTATTCCTACTAGGACTCCCATATTGTAACCGACTAGGATACTTGCCATGTAACCTTGCCCCCTGGGATATATAAAGGAGGGCAGGGGTCCCTAGCTCAGTAGATCAAGCCAAAAACGCAGAGGCCTAAAAGGCAGAAGCCTACAGGCAAGACCATACAACTCAACTCACGTGCAATACAATCAAGCACACATGACGTAGGGTATTACGCTACTCGCGGCCTGAACCTATCTAAATCTTTGTGTTGTTCGTGCACTGTCGTTCCTAGAACTCGGCGAGACCCACTAATCTACTCTTTGGGATACCCCCAGATATATGTGCTCGACATAAATCATCGACAGGCCCCTGATCATGACAGCAAACAAAGCCAAAAAAATTACTGATGTTCAAATTTTGCATTGGGGTTTACAAATAATTCAGAAGAAAGCTCAAATTCACAGTATGTCACCTGCTTCTTGAGAGGGTATCTATAGCTCTTGAACTCCACAAATAACAAATAACAAATAACACAGGCTTCTGCCCCAATTCATCATATGATGGCTCAAACAACTTTGTCCATGCACATAAATAAAAAATTGTCTCACTCAAACATACAAATATGAAGTAGCTCAAGGGGAAAATATCAATTACAGTCCATATACGTTTACACTCTATAAAACAACGCACTAGAAGGTTCATCACGGAAGACATTCATGTTGGAATCTTCAACAAGAGGTTCGTCATTTGGCCACGATGGATCATCGTGGTTAGGCATTGGATCATAATTTGCATCCGCATCACATCTCTGGAAATCCCTATCCCCAATCCTGCTCTCTCTAATGAAATTGTGAAAAGCCATACATGCAACAATTATTCTAGTTCGCTTCCTCTCTGGAAACCTTGGCATGTGCAGCAAAATTCTAAATTTCATCTTCAACACTCCAAAAGATCGTTCAATGACATTCCTAACTTGAGCATGTGCATGGTTAAAGGTTTCCTTGATACCTTGTGGCGGAGGGCCGTTTTGCCACTGCTCGACATGGTACCGTGTACATCTATATGGTGGAAGGTACCCCGGACGGTTTGGATACCCCGCATCAACCACAAAGTACTTACCTACAAGGACAAAAGGCAGTTAAACACTGATAGTTAAATGAACAATTGCAATTTAAACAAATGCATGTACAATTGCAGAAGCAAACCTTATGGTGGATGAGGGAATTTGTGATGATGGGTAGTCATAGCATCTTTGAAAACTCTCATGTCATGTGCTGAACCAGGCCATCCTGCCAAAACAAAGGTAATCTCATGTCGAAATCACATACAGTCATCACATTCTAACTTGTTTCATTGTGCCTTTTCAAGTGTGGAATCTTGCTCCTATTCGGTACCACCATCTTGATATGGGTTCCATCTATAGCTCCTATGCAGTCATTAAAGTGTGGCTAAAAAGAGGGATTTTCTAAGAGTGGATGTACCTCCAAAAATGTTGGGTCCTTTGGTACAATTATGCCTTTAGCTAACATAAGGACACATGTGAGAACTTTGTTGAAGGTTCGGCTTATTGTCTCCATAGACCTTCTAAATAGGTCTTCTGCCTATCTAATAGACTGTGGTGCCCCAACTATCCATAAGAACATAGCTAAAGCCTCTAGGGATGACATTTTGCTACTGTCTTCCAACCCATATGACTGGACTAAGGTATTATGCAACCTGTTAAATAATGCTCTCTCTACCCGAAACATATTGTAGCAAAAATTATCTAAGGCTATTGTCCTCATGACCCACTCAATCCCTTTTTCTCCCTCGGTCCTGTAGGGTAATTTCTAGAAGTAGTGATCAGAATACATACCCAAAATAGGGACCATTTGCGCAATAACATTCTGGGCATCCTTCAAATTCTTGCAGCACATCCTCACAATCTCATCCTCACTAGATGATGTGCTGCCATCATGATCATCCTCTTCCTCCATCATGTTGCCTCATCCATCATGTCTTGTGAAAATCATAAATACAAAACATGTTAGTAGGCCACAAACCATATAGTGTAACATTGGGAGAGAACTGACCAAATTAATGAACAGATAGTTGGAGCACCAAAAATAGAGACAATTCAACACAATAACATAGATAGTTCCAAACTCAAACATAGATAGTTCTAAACTCAAAAATAGATAGTTCTAAACTCAAACATAGATAGTTCTAAACTCAAACATAGATAATTCCAAATTCTAACAAATAGATGATCCTAACTACTCCAAATTGTTGTCCCTGCACCATTTCTTGAAGTAACTCAGCCTAAGCTCTGGAGTTGGCAGCCCACAAAAGAATTGCCTCTGATATTCAGACTCAAAAAACTTGGACATTGCATATACAACTTCTGTAGTTGCCTCAATGCCACACTCCCACCCTAGGTCCTGACACTTCTTCACTGAGAAAGCCTCCTTCTCATCAACTATTTTCTTCAGTTACTTGGTGTTGACATTGACGGCCTCTTTGAATGTATTGGCTATGTCCCTCACATAACGAACCATTGGGCTCTTGGTCTTCTTCAGTGGACTGTTCAAAGTACTTGTAGTGCTGTCTGCAGACCTCTTGCTCCTCTAGCTGCTTGTACTCCTAGGGGTGACAATAGGCTCTTGTTCCTCTACCTCTTATTCCCCTTGATCCTCCTCTGGTTCCTCTCCATAATCATCTCCTAGGACAAAGGCTGCCCCACCATCCGCAACAACATCACTAAACAGTTCCTCAAGCAACTCTAAGTTTGCTGGAGGGCCATATTGCAACTTCTTTAGGTATGGTTATTTCTGCAGCAAGGAAAAGCAGCACAATGTAATCAATATCATGGTAAGGTATATGATGACAGTAATGAAAATTGTTAGAATTGTACCTCTGTGTGAGTTTTCCACCAATCAGATTAGCATCAACAGTCCCTTCTGGTTTCCTCCCTAAACCCGTATGGGTCTCCAAGTAGCACCAGAATGAGTAAATTTTCTTTAGCATGCGGAGTTGATTCCTCACCTAATCACGATCATGAACCAAGCCCCTCATTGCTTTCAAGCCCTGTATAACAGCTCGGTACCCTTCACTACTCATCTGAGAACCACTATATGTTACTGCTCTATGTTGTTGTATACCCAATTGTAACAAGCATGCGTTATTTTCATCAGACCAATATGCTCACGTGCCTTGGCTCACCGGGTGGCCGCCGCTGCTGCCCAATTCCTCCACAACATCAGAAAGTTTGTCGTCCTCGTTGATGGATTGGTCGGAACCGCCGATGTTGATGCCACCATTCCTTGGTGCAGGGGGACGACTCCCACGTCCGCGTTGGCCACTGCCTCCACGCTGTGAGGTGTTGGAGCGGGCAGTACGACGATGAGTTGGAGCGAAAACAGATGTCGTTGCGGCTGTGTTGGCGCGCTGGCGATGACTTGGAGCAACGACAGGTGTTGGAGCTGCACCCGTCAGTCCCCCGCGACCAGCTGCCAATGAGGATGAAGCACCAAAGTTGAGATGATGGGCACTCTGTGGCGCTCGACCCCCCCCCCCCCCATCCAGATCTACCTCCGACACGCTAGTTTGGCAGACCAAGCGAGCGCGGAGCGCGAAGAGGGGGCTGGGGAGGGAGGCCGGCACCCCTGCCGCGACCGACTAGTTCATCACTGTTGCCCTGGAGGAAGGCCCCGTATTCACCAAGATGGGGGAAGCCGTCCGCCGCCTGGGAGTTGAGGTCAAAATCCTCGAGTCCGGCGCGCAAGGGGGCACCATTGTCATGGCCACTCGCCAGTGGGTTGGACGACCACATGTTGCCGGCATCAGACTCCTAGGAGAAGAAATTTAAGCCATCCCCGTTCATCTTCCACGGATGGGGGCCGGCAGCGCAGGAGGATAGGGGCCCGGCGGCGGCGCTTGTGGAGAGGAGGCGGCGACGCTTGTGGAGAGGAGACCGGCGGCTCAGGAGAAGGACAGCGGCGCTGTTGGATAGGGGCGGCGGCGCTGCGGATGGGCCCGACGGCGGTGGGGATTGGGGCCGGCGGCGCAGGGGATGGGGCCGGCGGCACTGGGGATGGAGGGCGCCGGCGGCGTGGGAGGATCTGGGTGGCGCAGTGGTGGGTGCCAGCGGCGGAGAGCCGACTCGCGCATTCGCTCGCGACTCGGGAGGAGAGATGGGCCAGGCGACGGATGGATCCGTTGTGGAGGGGGAGGGGAAAGTGGAATAATTAGCGTGGGGCCCACCACAAGTAAGATCAATTACCACCTCTTGGAGGGGTTAGTTTTTTGGGGTGTTAACACCAAACTAACACATATGTTTGGATTCAAAGTGTTAGTTTAGTGTTATTTGGCTGCAAACTAACAGTAACACTTGGATCAAATAGGGCCATGGACGGATTTACTTCTCTCCCCGAATCAGCCTCACGCTACTTCAGCTGAAAATGAAGTGCCAGATAATCCAACGATCCAATATTCCAATTGTGCGGATGATTGACTAATCATCCGGTGCTTATGCAATAGAGAAGCATGGTATGACCGAATTATCCAATGGTGTAATGTTGGACAAAGTATCGGACGATCCCAAATGTTTCTGAGTTGAGAGAGCATAACACCGGATCATCCGATGGTGCATCAGATTATCCAATGAATGATGACATCAGCAACTTTTGAATGTCCAACGCCTAAATTGGGTTAGAGTGACTGGATCATCCTATGGTACTGGAGAATTCAAAGCGTCTGATAATCCGATGGTGCTAGTTTCTACGGTTTCTTTTCCAACAGCTAGCTCAAGTGGTCTAACCTATATGAACCGGCCATATGGTAGACTTTCACCTGTTCTTGACCCCTCGAAACACCAGCAACCTATTAGGGTGATCAAGGACAAGAGGTTACTAGAATCAAAGCCAAAACATCAAGATCCAAGTGAGCATCAAAAAGCAGAATTTAAGTTCTTCAATTCAAGCTTTGTGTGCATATTGCTTAGTGCTTAGTATTGGTCAAGTTAGGGTTCATAGGCTTGTTACTCTTGGTAGTTGATGACACCTAGCCCATCTTAGTGATTGTGGTGATCTTAGTGAGCTCTTGGAGATTGTGGGAGCCCGAGGCCTTGGTGGCATGTTTACAAGGTTCAAGTTCGTCTTTTTGGAATGAAGAAGGAGCATCCTTAATTAAGCACTTGGCTTCTAGGGTCCCTTTGGTTATGTGCCCTGGCCAGCCAAGCAACGTTTTGGCCACGTCCAGCAATTTTTGCCACCGTTTGGTTATGTGCCCACAATTGGCCACCCAATGAAAGCAAGACAAAGAAGCGGTCCATTCCAGGGCAGGCAAATTGCTGGCCTAACTTTGGCTTGGGCGGGAGCACATGAAAATGGGATGAGGTGGCAATGTGGCATAACCTTAGAGGTTGCACAAACTCGAAGAGTTCTTAGTTAACCAAATTCAAACTACAATATCTCTTAAAATATGTCTGATTTGCATACAGTTTGGACCATAATATTCCTCATAATTTTTTCAATGAAACAAGATCTGTATTGGACATATTCTGAGAAAAAAATAATGACATGTGGATCCTACATGTCATGCTCACAATTCTAAATTTTGGCATGGCTGCAATATAATCCAAACATTACTATTAAAGCCAAACTTTGGCTATGCCCTGATTTGGCCACGGACAAATTTTGGCTTGGCTAACTTGGGCTACAAACCGAACATACCCTTTGTAACACCCTAATTTTCATCACAATAAATTATAGCAATTTTCTGATTTTTCTAAGATTTATTAAGGTCTAAATAAATTTTCTCAGATTTAATTGGAATTCCTATGAATTAATTCAATTTAAATATCATATTAAAGTAATGTTAGTCCAAACAAGTTTTTGTTGCATTTATGGTGCTGCATTGTGTTTTGGTTGTTTGTGATTCAAATTGAGATTTAAATTCATTTTAAATTCAAATTTGAGTTACATTTTGTTTGGTCTGTAGAAATAGAAAAAAAAGAGCTTTTGTTCATTTTTCTTTCCCCGTGACCGTCGCCTTATCTCTGGAGCCACTGTTATGTCTATCTAGCTCTATGTATCATCGACCTGCTGAATCCAAGAGATCGAAGAAAGGAAGCAGGTTTTGGTGCAACAGTTGGGCAGTTCATTTTCTTTTTTTTGGGCAATGCATGGGACGGGCGTACTGGTTGATTAATTAGCCCCTCCTTGCTAAAGACGATGATTCTTGTGCACCGCTAGGAATCAAATTAGCCTTGTGCTGGTTTCCTGTTATCGGCAACCAATCCAACTGACGTTTCGGCATGCCAACGCCTGCCTCTCCGTCCTCCGATCCAAGGCAAATGTGATCACGACTTCCTATACCGCGGTGATGTCTCTCTGATTCTGGAGAGACGTGCACTTCTAACCCTGCCCCACGGTACACGTATGGTGCCGCCTTTCTGTTTTCTTTGCTCCCTCCGCATCAGCGTGCCGTCTTCTGGTGCCCTAGCTTGCTCGCTCCACCGCCGCCGCCGCCACCACCGGTGACGATCTGCTTCGTCACCGCCGCCCGGGCAAGCAGTTAGCATCGGGAGCATCTTCGAGTTGCTGTGAAGGCCGTCACGCTGATCATGTCGCTGCTGCACCACGGGAGCTCGCCATCCATGCGAAGGTCGAACCGTATCAGTACCGCAGCCGCCCCTGTCGAGATTGGTCTGCGGTCATCACATTTGGCCACGACCGGTCATCACATTTGGCCACGACCGGTCATCGCGTTCGTGGCCGTCGTTCAACGTATGCCGTAGGTGAGATATCATCATGTTTTCTCCTTCAGTCGTCTTTCCGTTTTGCATCTCACCCGTGTCCCTACCTTCTAGTCCGCCGGCCATCCTGATGCCTCATCTCTTCCTTAGTTTTTCTACCTTACGAAGTTACGTATTTGTTTGTGTTTGCTGCTTTCGGGAGTTGTGTGAGCTATCGTCATGCCTGCTCGTGTACCCTACCTCTAGTCGATCTGGTACCCTCCGAGACGAGGCTTACCTCGATGCATGCCACTGTCCCAGCTCGTGAGCAGCTGCCACACCTTTGGTCTGCCGACCAACACAGCCAGCTGCGCCATGGGTGCTCCGTATATCTCTGCTTCCCGTGCACGCACCTGTTCCAAGCCACGCACCCACCGCCAAGCTGAGTAGGTTTTTCTTTGCAAGCCGAGCAGAATAATCGATAGGTGATCTCATCTTGATCCTGTACAGAAGCAAACAAGATAGGGCACACATTTCTGTCGCTTGGCGTAATGCATCTGTACATCGTGGAAGCTAAATATTGGTTGATGTCCTGCTTACGCAATAAACATGAGTTTTCCTTTAGCAAAATAATTTAGCTGAATGCCATATATTTCCACCGTGATCAAACGTCCGAAATCTCTTATTGTCCCTTATCATCATTGATCTGTAGTATAATATTTTGTTTCAAGCACTTGGATCCTTGCCCATCGTTACCTCTGATAACTCACTTTAGTTAATTATTATTTCCTTGTCTACTATCGTGTGATACTGACATCGTCCTTGATCATCAATTTCTCAATATCATTTACTTCTAAATTCGAGAAATCTCTAAACCTTTGTAAGCCTTGTTTATTTTATATCCTTCACATTTTAACTCCGATTCTAATGTTTCTGGCGCTCTCATGTTCATTTTTTTGGAAAAGGGAAGCTTTATTGATCTTAGACAATTACATCAAGATGATACAATTATATAAGATCCAACCCGGTCTCTACATAACTAAGATGCACACAGCCCATGAAAAAGAAACAAAAAATGAGAGCACCATGACTTAAAGATCATGTCGCAGCAAACTACCACAAGCGACTTCACCTTCATCCGCTTCACAGACCAAAGCAGCTCTTGGACTATGACGTAGGCTCCCGAGACAACGCCTCCAACGAGGAAACGGCACGCGCACGTGCCGACATTGCAGTGACCCAACCAATTAAGACCAGATCAAAAGTTTTCACGAGGGAGTAATTCATCTTAATCCAAACAATGCCTTCAACAAGGTCATTGCCAGGTACAACCAATTAAGGTCAGACCTAGGAATTTCTTCCCGGAACCGGTGAATTAGTAACAATTACCACCACGACAACGTCACAACGAGTTGCTTCCCCCTTCTTACCAAGCCAATGCTTTCATATAGACCATACCTGACCCACTTCAAACGGCCACGAACTCCAAATCCGACGGACCATCTGAATTCGTAACCTGAGATACCATGCTGCAAAGTAGCCACTGGGTACCCGTGCATAATCCACCGGAATAAATTGCAAATGAAATCCGTCTTTGAGTAAGAGAATTCGCGAATGAAGCCAAGGTGAATCATGTCTCTTGGTCTAAATGAAAATAAAGGCGAAATTGAAGATGTCATCACCAGATGTAGTTGAAAGTCCGAACTAGGCGACCGTCCCCTACCCGGGGTTGTCGTCACCGCCGCCGACTGCATGCCGGATCTACGACCCCGCGCAGCCGCCGGCCGTGGCACCCACACAGGCCGCCTGCTACCGCTAGCCTCCCGTACCTGGCGGCACGCAGGCCGGCCGCCGCGGATCTGGCCGCCGGCCCCGTGCCTGGCCGTCAGGTCCACCGCCGCCGCCGTCGCGGAGCCCGGGCCTCCCGCTGAAGCCCCGACCGCTGGTCACCGGCGGCCGCGCCGCCCGCTTCGGACAGAGAGGAACCCCGCCGCCGGCCCAACGAGCACTTGCCGGCGACCACCGCTCGCTCGCCTGCGGTGGGGGTGGATCCGCCCTTGGGGGACGTGGATCCAGCCGCCGGCACGCCGGAGCCGCACCCACCACGCCGCAGCTCGCCGCCCGTACGGTGCCGACGCCGCCATCCCTGAGACGCCACCCCGCCGCCGCCCTCCTCGCGAGGTGCCGGACTTCCGGCCCCTTACTCCGGCGACGGCGAGGGAGAGGAAAGGAGGGAGGAAAGGTCGGCCGGCGGCGGCGCGACATCGCCTCCAAGTCACCTGCGGGAGCGACTCGGGGCCAGATCTATCTCCTACCACCTATCTGGAATGGAAATGTGTGACTGGATCGATCCAGCAGCTAGCTAACGTGTAGAATAGTTTTGTGTTGCTGTTTAGTTCTGTTAGAATTGTTTGGTGTATTGTTTCTTATTTTGTTGTATTGTTTTCTTGTATGTGCCCCTATGCTGCGAATAGAAAGGTGCAACAATTGTGGTGTATAAAGATTGTTTGTGGAATTCGAGGATCAAGTTTGTGAAGACTCTGAGCAGTTATTCTCCGGAAATTAAGGCAAGTGTATTCTTGATCATGTTTTTGTCCTAATAACAATATGCGTCATTTCATAGTAATGCTATGCTTGCATGCCTTTTGATCCTGATGGGTCCTATGTTATGGATTGCCTAGTCTTTTTGACTACCTTGTTAAACCAGGGTTTACTATAATGTTGGGTAGATGATGCTTAGTTGCTCCACATGGGATGGTTTACACTAAGACCAAAGACTCCATGTTCCTATTTAGTGTTAATCTCAAGACCACTTACATTAATTGGAACATGGAGTGACCACCCGGGAAAACAGTACAACGACAAGACCAACGGGCTCTGGTCTTGGCTAAGTAATTAGAAGGACTCTTTGTGTGTGGAGGCACTATATGTTTTGGATGTGGCTAGTGGCTACCGGTAAGGTTCGTGTGCAGAGGTGCAGGAAAGGAAGGTGTTTCCTTCTAGAGACCTGCATGAAAAGGGAGCACACACACATTGAGAAATTCTTTGGAAAGGCCCCGTAGTGAAACCCAGTATTCAGTCCACGTGGTGTGGGAAGGAGACATGCCTTTGGCAATGGGAATCACGACTTATGGTGAAAGTGTACAACCTCTGCAGAGTGTAAAACTATTATAACAGTCGTGCTCACGGTCAAGAGCGGCCTGGACCCTCGCATGATAATTGAACTTAAAATGAATTAACCTTATTCATGCATATGTATACTTCTGTTTATGCTTATCGCGCTTGTTAATTTGGGATGGTATAAACTTATACTTAGTAATTATGTTGCTAATTAAAATATGACCAACTAAAAGTGCATGATGCTATTAATTGCCAGCCTACCCTTGTTTGAGCCTTGCATGTCATTTGCTTTGCTCTACACTTGTCGATTACGTCATGTACTCATTGTTGGCACTCCTTACGGCCTACAGATAAATCCGCAAGCGGACGGATACCGATGTAGCTTTCACCCGGGAGTATTCCAAGGTATCGATTTCTATGGGGAACGAGAAGTGTACTAATCCTAAACTAAATTGTCCTAGGTAGATGTAGTGGATGAATGAAATGGATGAGGTGGATGACGACAACAAGGAGAAAAGAGAAGAGGTAGGAGGGTAGAGAGGGTACAGGTCTGGTAAGGGTATTCTACCGATTGACTGAGCAGAGCAGAAGATACAGATAGATACTTGCTTCGGGACTACAGAGCCTCCGACACACAGAAAGGGATGAGAAGGGGTGCCGGTTACCCTGAACCTTGGGTCCTAGGACACCGGAACTAACGTGATGGACTACGAAGACCGAAAGGGCTGTCACACCCTTACGGCTACCACCTCCGTTGCGACGGGCAGAAACTAAGGTTACTAGCAAGTCTAGGAACCACTCCTACACTAGTCAATAACTACTTATCTCCTATAGCAAGATAAGCACCCAAGCTAAGCAACCAGTATACAGTTATACCAATCAACTAAGCATTGAACGAAGAATGAGACAAGTATATAAATGTAAGAACTGAATGCTCAATTAATCAGAAAGAGATACAAGAGTTACCAGACATGACCCGGATGTCACTCGAAGCAGAGCCGCATCCGTAGAGGTACAGCGGGAAGAGGGGCCGACACTCCGGCTCCTCTCCGGGACGCTCACCTCTCCTCTCTCCCTATTCTACTGATACAAGTGGCGGAACATGGCAACGCTCACTCTACTCTTGTGTTGTGTTTGATACAAGGTGTATGCCACTGCTTATATAGGTGTCCTAAGGCGGTTTGGAGTGGAGTAACCGCCAAGGGATCCAGGGGATATTCCCTGTTGATTCGGGCGAAGAGACCGGGTTCGGCCGAACAGGTCGGTTCGGCCGAACCCCTGGATCCACCGCCTTGGCTCTGGATGGCATGGATGCACTCCTGGAGGCGGTTGGTGCATTGGGGGCGGTTCGGACAAACTGGTGGGTTCGGCCGAACTGGGCTTTCAGCCCAGAACGCCCCCCGTGCACCGCCTCTTGCTCCTGGACCCCTTGGGCTGGCCTCTGGTGCTTGGGTTTGATTTGATTCGGCCCAGGATGACGTGTCGGTGCTCCGGTATGTGTTGGCGGTCGTCCATGTGTTGTGTGTTGTCGTTTGGTTGACATGGACGGCTCCCGCTGGCCTATACGGCTAAGGGGGGTAACTGGCCGAACGTGTCGTTCGGCCGAATTGGTCATTTCCGACCCCTATAGCACGTATTTGTAGATATTGTACCAGCATAAGCAACACTCACCAAAACTCGTGGAACTTTATTAGAACTAAAACCTAAGTACATGGAATGTTACATAAAGCCTCTTTTATTCCCGAGTATTGGTGGTCGAAGTTGGGTTGTAACGACCGCCAACAAGCTCCCCCAAGCTTAGCTCTTTGCTCGTCCTCGAGCAAAGATAAAAACTTAGGCTCGATGGATCAGGAGTTGCTACAATGTCATTTCTCTTGCAAGTAACTTTATAAACAACTAGTACTCAAATTTTACTTGAATCACTTAGCAAAGTATTAATTCACCATTTTACCTATGGGTCTTATAGCAAACTCCTTATCTTGGGCGGTTGAAAGGATGAACAGTTTAACTTAGTTTTATTCCACTCTACTCTTTTCAGGATCCTATCTCGGAGTTTTCACCCCTTTTGTGAAAAGACAAGTTGTTCCTCATTGGTTCACTCAATCGCTCAAGTGTATTTGAATCCTCACCAAAGGCTTTGCCTTCTTTTTATCCTAACATCTAATTTGGCTTTTTGTGTGGCTCAGGGACAAAGGATGAAGGCATACAAGCATCTTATATTTTGCTAAGTCAAACACCGGACCTTAGGAGAATCAAATCACACTCTTAGATCGAGAAGTGCAAGTGTGTGAAATATGCGGAGTGGAATATGTGGAGTGGAATTTGGTGGAACTTCATGGAATGATTCTTCCTCTCCTTTATTTATTTTTCGAGAGCATGGGCTATCTTTTATTCCCTTTTTTTTGCCATGCCTTTTTGGCATGCTTTTCTTTTTCTCATATTTTTGCCATGCCACTTGGCATGCTTTTCTTTTTCTTTTTGCATAGCCCATGCCTCTACTTCAAAGATATTTGGAGAGGGAATCAGAGAACATGAAGTTTATTTTTGTGGAATGGATGATGGCATGGTTTTGCTAACTCCCAGTGTAGGAATTGCAAGTGAGAGGTGGAGTGAGGCAGCTCCTAACGACTCTCCCTCCAATTGCTTAAAGGTAAGGATTTCGATTCGGAGGCTGGCTACCTTGGAAACTGGGAAGAAATTTAGGCAAAATTTTTCTCTAAGGATTTTCCAGCTCCCTTCCATATTTCCGACAGATAGAGAGTACCATTTCTTTGCTCCTCACGTTAATGAAAACGGGAATAGCTTCCATTTGAGCGTCTCTTGTGTCATGCCCGATATGGTGAGGAAAGAACAGAGTTGCTCAAACTCTTGTAAATGCGCACAGGGAC
Organism: Echinochloa phyllopogon; assembly: GCA_033239725.1. Classification (NCBI taxonomy): domain Eukaryota; kingdom Viridiplantae; phylum Streptophyta; class Magnoliopsida; order Poales; family Poaceae; genus Echinochloa; species Echinochloa phyllopogon. Next base: position 49,913,799 of record BTCW01000012.1, on the reverse strand, counting down.
TCTCAGCATTCGTTCCTGAGAACATTTGCTCTCAAACCATAGTTCTGAAGCCGAGACACAGTTCATAGCCGGGTGTGTGGATGGGATGTGATAATGGTGGAGGCTCCAAACAATCACCCTTTGGAGCCGAATGTTGACGTAAGGTAAGAGTGGAATCCATGTGGTGGATGGTGGATAATGGGGATACACGGACAACTTGGGTTCGGAATCAGAACAGCTACCGTTCCCCGGCAACGGTGCCAGAAAGCTTGTTGGCACTCCTTATGGCCTACAGATAAATCCGCAAGTGGACGGATACCGATGTAGCTTTGTCGACGATTTATGTCGAGCACGTCTGCCTGGGGGTACCCCAGAGAGTAGATTTGTGGGTCTCACCGAGTTCTAGGAACGATAGTACACGAACAACACAAAGATTTAGACAGGTTCAGGCCGCGAGTAGCGTAATACCCTACATCCTATGTGCTTGATTGTATTGCACGTGTGGTTGAGTTGTATGGTCTTGCCTGTAGGCTTCTGTCTTTAGGCATCTGCCTTTACTCTGCCTTTAGGCCTATGCCTTTAGGCCTCTGCCTTTAGGCCTCTTCCTTTAGGCCTATGCTTTTAGGCCTCTGCCTTTAGGCCTCTGCCTTTAGGCCTCTACCTTTAGGCCTCTACCATTAGGCCTACCGAGCTAGGGACCCCTGCCCTCCTTTATATATTCCAGGGGGCAAGGTTACATGGCAAGTATCCTAGTCGGTTACAGTATGTGAGTCCTAGTTGGATTACACGAGTAATTCTACTAGGACTCGGTCTTCTATCTTGAGGGTACCCGGGGATGTATTTCCGACAAGGCCCCGAGCATCTTGCACCTTTGCTTCAAGTCTTGAATCTGCTTTAACTTCTTTGAGTAGTTGGAGCTAAGTCCAAGACACTCAAGCCTTCTCTGTAGAGTAGTTTACATTGGAGCGCATCTTTAGATGCACCCAATGGGTGTAGCCCCCGAAACTCCGACTACTTTTTAAGTAATCGGAGGTTCAAATGCAGTCTTCTATCTTCATCTTGATTAGTTCAATGGCGTGCACCGAGTAGGTGCAACCATTGAGTATAGCCCCCGAGCTTTGAGTAATTTTGTTAAAACTAGTTGAAGATCTCGAATGGATCAATAATAGGCACAAAAAATGTCTACCCCTTGAGTGTAGCCCCCGAGCCTTGAAGCGAATGGTTTGCATTCGGTCCAAGGGTCAATAACATAGTCTTCGAGTTGTTGTAATATGCAAGCACCAACTAGTTTAAAGTACTCGGCTGGCATTGTAAGGTCGCGCCGTTTGAGTGCCGACTAGCTCCAGTACTTGTCTTCATGTCTTGGCTTGTACTGTGCAGCCCCCATGCTTCAAGCGACTGGTTGAAGTACTCAGCATGTGAGCACCGACTAGTAAAAGTACTCAAGTGGCTCCGTGGTCGTGTTATAAATATTCAACTGGTAACCCTGCAATTTAAATACATAGGATGAGTAGTATCTGATCAAGAAATATCCACGAAGGATAATAATAGCATTTGTAATGCATGTTTTTAAACTTGTTGCTCGTTACTCTTGTTAGACTCGTAACCACTCGAGTAGTAGCCTTGTTACGTTTAAACACTTGGTCCCGCTTAACCAGCCCTTTAAGGTACATAGGTGTTGCGAATTACCGAAGTTTCACTGATTAAGGTGCATGCTATCGAGCGGCATTGGTCATTAAGAGTGCAGAGAAATAATAAAGTAATCGGTTAGGACTTTTCTCCTATATGAGAGGTCGTGCGAGGGATTGTAACCCGTCGGCGAGAGGCTATGCGAGGGTGTAGCCCTCGAGAATTATTGTTTGTTGAGGGATGTACTCTGTTAGAGTAGTCGGCTCATGGCCAAGCATGTTTTTAAACATGCTGATTAAATTATTATAAAGAAAATAATTATTAAATAAGACTTAGCTTTATTCACGGACGATCATCGATGAAACCGTGGCGGTCGGCGATGGAGCCGCGACGGCTGTCATTGAAGTCGACTAGTCGAGACCGGTCTCGACTAGTTGTTGAAGACGTGGCAGCCGATCTCGACTAGTTTTTAACTAGTTGAGACGAGTATTTGAGGTAAATGACGGCGAGTTGACATTTGTCGAGCGTCGATATAGTTGCACTCGAGTAGTCGAAGTAATCAACGGCGAGTTGGCGTTGCCGAGCGTTGATGTAGTTGTACTCGAGTAGTCGAAGTAGTCGACGACGAGTTGGTGTTGCCGATCTCGACTAGTTTTAACTAGTCGTAATCGAAGTAGTCGTACGAGCTTCAAGTCGATGCATCCTATCTCGACTAGTTTTAACTAGCCGTAGTCGAAGTAGTCGAGACGAGTAGTCAAAGTAGTCGTACGACGAGTCGATGCAGCCGATCTCGACTAGTTTTAACTAGCTGTAGTCGAAGTAGTCGAGACGAGTAGTTGAAGTAGTCGTACGACAAGTCGATGCAGGCGATCTCAACTAGTTAAACTAGTCGAGATGACTAGTCGCAGTAGTCGTACGCCGAGTCGATGCAGGCGTTGCCGACGAAGCCGACTAGTCGGTATTAATCCCTGACTAGTTCTTGATAGCGCGGTAGCCATTCTCGACTAGTTGAGTAGTCGAAGTAGTCGTCGTGCGCGAGTCGATGCAGTCTTACTCGAGTAGTCGAAGCAGTCGATGGTGAATTGGCGTTGGCGATCGTCGATGTAGTTGTAGTCAAGTAGTTGAGGTAGTCATTGCGCGCGATGAAGTAGTCGTTGATGAAGCTGACCAGTCGGGGCATGCCCCTGACTAGCTCCTAAGCTTAAAAGACTCGTCTCCGAGTGGTTTCGGGTCGAGCCGAGTAGTCGAGGCTATCGTTCAAGATGTGCCCGGACTCAATTTGATGAACCCGAATCGGAGTCAAAGTTCAAGTCGGGGTCAAAATCAAGATCAAAGTTGAGGTACGTGTCGAGGTCGAAGTCAAAGTCAAAGCCGAAGAGGTCGTAGAGAGTTGGTTCCCGACGAGATCGCGGAGCGGCTCCGGTGGAGTCATCGTCATCAAATATGGGCCCGGGCGATCCGCAAGGTGGCTTGCAGACTTGCCATTGCCTAAGGCGATGAAGATCAAGCGCCGAAGACGATGGTCGTGCCCTCCTCGATGCCGCAGGTGTTGAAGCTTCATCCCATCGCACCTAATGGCGAGCTTGCAGCGAGTAGCCCCACGGTGGGCGCCAAGTGTCGACGATTTATGTCGAGCACGTCTGCCTGGGGGTACCCCAGAGAGTAGATTTGTGGGTCTCGCTTAGTTCTAGGAATGACAGTATACAAACAACAAAAAGATTTAGACAGGTTCGGGCCGCGAGTAGCGTAATACCTTACGTCTTGTGTGCTTGATTGTATTGCACATGTGGTTGAGTTGTATGGTCTTGCCTGTAGGCTTCTGCCTTTAGGCCTCTGCTTTTAGGCCTCTGCCTTTAGGCCTCTGCTTTTGGGCCTCTGCCTTTAGGGCTCTGCCTTTAGGCCTACCGAGCTAGGGACCCCTGCCCTCCTTTATATATTCCAGGGGGCAAGGTTACATGGCAAGTATCCTAGTCGGTTACAATATGTGAGTCCTAGTTGGATTACACGAGTAGTTCTACTAGGACTCGGTCTTCTATCTTGAGGGTACCTGGGGATGTATATCCGACAAGCTTTCACCCGGGATTATTCCAAGGTATCAATTTCCACGGGGAACAAGAAGTGAACTAATTCTAAACTAAGTTGTCCAAGGGTTATGGAATGGGATGGATGAAGTGGATGACAACAACAAAGAGGGAAGAGAAGCGATGAGAGGGTAGAGAGGGTACGAGTCTGATAGAGGCACTCTACTGATTAAATGAGCGGATCAGAGGGTACAGATAGATACTTGCTTCGGGACAATAGAACCTATGACACGCAGAAAGGGATAAGAAGGGGCGTCACCAATCCTACACTCTGGAATCCTGCAGGCCGAGACGAACGTGATGGACTACGTAGGCCGTATAAGGCTGTCACCACCTAACGGCTACCACCTCCATAGACTCGGGGACAAACTAAGTTAACCTCAAGTATAGGCACCACGCCTACACTAGTCGGTTAATACTTATCTCCTATAGAAAGATAAGCACCCAAGCCAAGCAACCAGTATACAATTATACCAATCAACTAAGCATTGAACGAAGAACAAGCAAGTAAATAAAAGTAGAACTGACTGCTCAATGAATCAGGAAGAGATACAAGAGTTACCAGACACGACCCGGATGTTACTCGAAGCAGAGCTGCATCCGTAGAGGTACAGCTGGAAGAGGGGCCGACACTCCGGCTCCTCTCCGTACGCTCACCTCTCCTCTCTCCCTATCTTCTTAGTATGAAAGTGGCATAGCTTCGCTAAGTAACTTCTCTCTTGTGTTGTGTGTGATTGCAGGTGCTGGAGGCCTCCATTTATAGCAAGTGATGGCGGTTATGGGTGGAGTAACCACCAAGGGGCCTTGGGAGGCGGTTCCCCTGATTCGGCCGAAGATTTTGGTTCGGCCGAACCAGTGGATCCACCGCCCTTTGCTCCAAGGGCTAGGATTCAGCCTGGGGAGGCGGTTCCCAACTGGGGGTGGTTCGACCGAAGGCCTGGGTTCAGCCGAACCTGGCCTGGCCCATAGCCGGCCCCACAGCACCGCCTCTGGTCCTGGGTTGCTTTGGGCTGCTTTCTCTTGATTGGATTCATGTTGTACAAGCCCAGAGTGACGTGGCATTGGTCCAGGATGAAGTGGCGGTCATCCACGTGTCCTGTGTTGTTGCTGCTTGGTCATCGTTGACGTGGACGCTCCTGGTGGCTTGTACAGCTAAGGGGGGTAACTGGCCGAATCGGTCACTTTCGACCCCTATAGCACGTATTTCTCCATTTTGTACCTACACAATGGACAATCACCAAAACTTGTGGAAATAGTTAGTGATAAGCCCTATAGCTAAAGTGTTTGGTTCCATTGTATTTATTTTATATTTGGTTGGAGGTCGGAAATTGGTCCGTAACGACCACCAACAAGCCTCGACTGAGGTTGTCAAAATGCCCAAAAGGACCCGAAGAATATTATGTGAAGTCATCTGTAAGGACAAAGAAATTGGGTACAACCTGAGCCTCGGAACCAACATAATCTCTAGCTCCTTGGTGCGAGCCCAACTTCCTAATGAACCATGGTCATCATCTCAGAAACATCTAAGGTTTACATCAGGAAGGATCCTTGATTGTTTAGGGATCTTGCGGGTCACACCCATTAAGATTAACGACCCTAAACTCTTCCTGGATTTTCATGTCTTTGACCTACCCATGAATTCCACCCACTCTATCTTTATCGGTAGGCCTATTCTAAAATTCCTGGAAAAAGCACAAACGAATCAGCTAGTAGAACTTAGAATTGGGAAAGAACTTGTCCCCGTCTCTTACTCTCATTCCTATGTTGAAACGTTTTGTTGAGGTAAAAATAGCTCTCAAGCAAATGGCTATTAGTGACAAATGGAGTGTCTACAAAGAGGATGCTCCAACAGCCAAGAATGCACATATTGTGAAGGATAAGATTATCAGTGATGTGTGGTGGGGTAATGTGGAGCACATTCTCAAGATTACTACTACTATATATGATATGATAAGAATTGCAGACACAGATACACCATGCCTAAGTTGCAAGCTGTGTCTTTTGGTCTTGGTGATATGGAGGCTGATTCTGTTGAGGAGAATGATGCACCTGAGGAAGAAGCAGCATAAGAGCCATCAACGAATTGCAAGCTGGCCCTTTTAAAATTTCATAAATTTAAGACAGTTATGCTATGTTTGATTGTTTGTTACTTTAATTTGGTATTACTGGAATTAGAACCTTCGTTCCCTGCTATGTGCCGAACTTGTGTTTATCGTTGTGAACTTGGCTATACAAGTAAACATCGATATTCATTTTATTATTTATATTTAAAAAAACCTGAGACGTATCCGCGTTTCGGGTTTTTTGGAAAAATGTCGTATTCACGTATTTGTATCCGTCTGATACTGATACACGTATCTGTATCTATGTAACTTAGCTTATAAGAGAGATAATGGCACTACAAGAACAACTAGTTGGTTTCATCCTTGATCAAGTTGTGAGTGTAGATGGTGAGTTTAACATGATGAAGATGTAAGAACTAGTGTCATTGTTGAAACTTGTAATAAGTTCATACCTTGAGATAGTTTTCATTGTCGAATTGTCCTTGTGATGTGATGTAAGTCCTGAACTTGTGTTGTGCTGTGCTGTGAATGTATATGTGATGTGCTGTTAATGTATATGTGTTGTATATAAAAAATGTGAAAAAAAAATCACAAATGGTTTGTAACATAAACTGTTTGTGATATTATTGTCATCACAAATGGTTTGTGATGTTATCGTCATCACAAACGGTTGATGTCCCACATCACAATGCCATTTGGCATCACAACCGGTATATCACAAACGCCCGGTAAAACCGTTTGTGATGAGGGTTAAAAACCATTTCAGATATACATTCCTATAGTAGTGCGAGCCCAGCCTATGAAATACTAAATGACTTTGTTAAGAAACTCAGTGGGCTTGATGAAAAATTCAGTATCTCATTGTGCGGAGTTGAGCTGAATACCTATAAACTTACTATCTCTGCCAGTTCATTCTACCAGTGATGGAGTTCCTATACCAGCTACCGCTACTGAAATGCCTTCCCAAGTTAAGATATTAGTACAACAATATGCTGAACTTTTTCAGGAGAACAATGAACTTCCCCCTCAGAGAGCAGGGCGATCATCACATACCCTTGTTTGCTGGATCAAAACCAGTCAACACGAGGCCCTTTAGGTATTCACCACAACATAAATTGAAAATTGAGAAGCAAACCACTGATATGTTGCAAAAAGGAGTTGTCCAACACAGTGCAATTTCATTTTCTTATCCTGTCTTGTTGGTGAATAAAAAGGATGGAATATGGTGATTTGGTGTTGACTAAGGCACCTTAATTCATGCCATCATTGATTGCCATAATTTAACTATCAATAAGGGTAAGATCATGCAAAAAGCTTAATGAACTCCAAGACATGTATTCTCTATAAGGCATGTGACTATTTTATCCCTCTACGTCTACTGATCAAGTTTTATATCTTTAGATAATGTTTCTTAGAAATCTTCCAATATCATAGTTCCAAATAGGTGCACAGACTGCCACCAATTAACGATGTTAATGCCAATAGGAATGACTCTGACGGTCTATGTCACACCCGGATTTACACAGAAACCCGAATGCTACCATATGTGTGCCCAGGAAGTCCACAGAACACATATAGTTAACAAATATGATAAACAGAGTACATATGCTCGAATAAAATGGTTTTACATCAGAGTTTGTCTCAAATAATTGAATAACACAGCGGAAGTCTCATTATTAACTCTCTCTAAACGAAAATGAAGCCGATAACCATAACCCACGGCGACACCGACTGGTTGAGCACAGCTAGTAGAATGGCAGATCCTCAGGAAATTCAACAGCAGCGGTACCATCTAATCCATCTGTTACCCATCCAGGATTTTGTTGAATAGCAAGTGTAAGTAAATGTCTTACTTAGCAAGTACAACACGGATAATGAAAGCTTAAAAGAAAGGCTTGACACGGCTGTACTGCATTAGCAATTTTAGTTGTTTCATTTTAACATCATCATAATCACTACATTTACATGAATCCCAATTGTAACCCAATTCATATAGTAGAGGTGAACATTAAACGATAATAAATATCAACTTCTAATCAAAAAGGATCCAGGCCGCTCGTGGCCCTGAGCAAGGCTATCAAGATAGATTATACACTCTGCAGAGGTTTCGCCCTTTACCCACCAGTCGCGTAAAAGTTCAAAGGAACTTTGCACCCAACCACGCACATCAACACTTCCGAGGTGTGACTGCATAGGGACGCTACGAGGCTTTTCAGAAGACTCCCTAACGAAACAGTAGCCGTTATGGTACAACCTAGGTAGCATGACCCAAGGCACCGAGATTGACTGACGCTCATGTAGCAACATGAGGGGGTCAATGGCGTCCAAGCGCGGTAAAGAATATCAACAACAAAATAAATAGCGCAACGTGTGGAGCCCCAGCCATACGGTGGCTCCCAACACGGGACTGTGCCTCACGGGGACATAGCCGACGGATACCCCGTCCTCGGTGGATCAAACCATACTCTCACCCATGCTTCCCATAACGCCGTCGGCCCGTCGGTAACTACTGTCAAGTTAGAGCCGTACATGTTACTTGTCCAATACCAGAGCCATTATAGTTCCGGTGGCGACAGGTTCCTGGGTTGTCGCTTTAAGAACCAGTCCTTACGGAGAGACACTAGGGCCAAGCACGAAGCGTACGCCCTAGCCCCCTGATCCATGTTGCTAAAAAGCAAGTTTTACCATTAACATTGAAGTGAACCATTAAGTCAAGATTAACAGTTAAGCAAAGGTGACAGTAGCTGCGCCTAGCAAAGTTCTACCCAAATGCAATAACCCAAGGTAATCAAGGTATAGGATAAACAAAGCTAGGTACAACCTTAAAAAGGGTAACAATTTAGACACATGCATATGCAGTAAATAGTGTAAAGGTGTGTTTAGGTAGCAAGGATTGTTCGTGCTATACTTGCCTTCCTCAAACTGCTGCTGCTGCTGCTGCTTGTGGTCCTGCTCCTCGTAACCCTCAAACTCAAGCGCGTACGGCTCACCGACTGGACTCACGAAGCAACACACAAGCATTCACACAAGCCAGTACATGCAAACAATATTATTCTATTAGAATAGTACACCAAACAGTAAAAATAGAACAAAAGAAGGCTGAAAATCTAATCTACGCTTCGCTACGAACACGTGAGCGCGAAAATCACTCAAATCGGAGCTAAAACGGAGAAGTTATGGCGTTTCTACGGTTCGGGGGCTTGCTGGCAAAGTTTTAAAAGTTCCAGGGGCTTATTTGCAAAAACTCAGGGGCTAAAACATAATTTTATATAAAAACAGGAGGGTTTATTCGCAAATTAACCAAGATAGGACCTCGGGTGCTATTTTTAAATAAGACAGGGGGTTTTCTATAAAAATCAGGACCTAATTCTAATTATTTTTGAATAGATCTGGACCGCGGGTTGATTTCGAAATAGGTCAGGGGCTCTTTTGCAAAACGCGAGGCGCTGACTCGGTTGACCGGTATTGACTCGGGTTTGACTCGGGCTCGGTTGAATCTGGGCCGTTGGATCGAACACGGGCGGCTCAGATTGAATCTGGGGTGGGGGTCGGCGGCGGCGGCGCGACGAGCGGCGGCGCTGGGGCGGCTGCGGTGGCTGCGGCGGCGCTTCGCCGGCGAGGCTCGGAAACGGGCTAGGGTGCTCGGTTTGGGGCGGGACTTGGCGCTACGGGTGCGCGGGACGACGGCGAGTCGAACGGGGTGGATCTCGTCGGCGGCGAAGCAGCAGAGGCGGCGGTCGACGAGCAATGGCTGCGGCGGCTGGGCCGAAAACGGAACGAGGGAAGGTGGGCCGCTGCGCAGAAGAAGAGAAAGAGGGGCAAGCTCGGCCGGGGAGAGAAGTTCAGGGAGGGAAAACGGACTCGGGCTGCTACAACTTTTCTAGAGCTCCAAACAAAACGATTCAAATTCGAATTTAAACAGATTTTAAATTCCAATTGAACCGCACACAAACAAAACACAATGCAGACAGCATGAATGCAATAAAAATGTTTCTAACCTTATATTTAATTTTATTTTCTCAGAAATAATTTATTTTCCTTAGGTAAATATGAGCATTAAATTAAATAAAAGCAAATTTAATTACTAAATTTTAAAATAGGCATTTTTAGGGTGTTACAGTCTAACCATGTTAATTACTTGGTAGTGCAACTATGTAATAAAGAGAACACGGCCAAATCAGTGATTGCCTCTGAACTGATAGTGTGGGTGGATAAACGTCGCAATGTCGGGAACTCTTGCAACTCCAATTTAATTTGGCACACCATACATCCTGTCCAGCTGTGTCAAGTGTCATGGACATTGATCGGGAGAAAGAAGATGGACTTCTTAACCAAAGAATGTTATTAGTAGCAACAAGAGACCTTATGACATCTCTCATGCCTAGCTATATGTCTAGAAGGCCTTCTCTAATGGTTAAGTCAGCTGCTAGCTTATACGTCTAGAAGATCGTGTTAAGAGATAGGTCATCCATCAGCTAAGAGTCAGATGCTAGCTCTTATGTTTATAAACCCCACGCGTTAGCCTCACATGATTTAGAGTTGTGTGTATGAGATTATCTCTTAAACAAGAGATATCTCATATTTCTAGACCAAAAACTGATGTGGCACGGCTATGAGCTAGCTGAATTGGTGTCATCGAAGGAGGCCTTACGGGAGCACGCAATGGGTGGGTCGGCGGGCGTGGTGTCCAAGGTATGTCACTTAGCAAGGGCATGGGCAATATATTTTGCTGAACTCGGTAATAAGGTGGGACCAGATGTTAGTAGGCACTACCTCCTACTCCAGATAAGTTGACGTTTCTGACCAGCAAAATAAACTAGCAGCAGGCTAAAAATCGTTGTCTGAATGTCATATATAAAGATCCAGAGCCAGTAATAGTTATCTCGTGTTGAGAATAAGGTCGGCCCAGTCACATCCAGATTTACACAGAAACCCGAATGCGGTCATATGTGTGCCCAGAAAGTCATAGTACACATATAGCGAACAAATATGATAAACAGAGAACATATGTGTTGGCACTTCTTACGATCTAATATCAGAATTGAGAATCCTGGTACTGGGGTAAGGAGCGTTTCAGTGGTTTTCCTTATGGCTTAGTAAAATATAGAAATATTCTGCAAGCGCACAGAATCACCGCTGTAGCACTTCACCTGGGAGTACTCCGAGGTATCGTAATTTATATTTCTGCAGGGAAGCTTTGACAAGATTACTAGTGAACAGATATTCGAGACTATCAGAGAAGGGTACACGACTAGACAAGACAGGGGATAACGGTATTGGATAGGAGTGGATATACCGGACACACAGCTCAAGGGATACTCAGGTAAGGGAGAGAAGAGATAGATAGCTGGGAGGACAACGAGAAGAGATAGAGGACTCCTGAATTCTTTATCTACCTATGTCACTCTAGCTTAGAGATACAGCGGCTACAGAGCGAGCACTAGGAGATCTGGGATAACTCTAATGTCTTAGCATCGGGACAAGGGAACCGGTGAACACACAGAAAGGGATGAGAAGGGGTGCCACTATTTCCCAACTGGGGGATCCTACGGACCGGAACTACCGTGATGGGCTACGAAGACCGAAAGGGCTGTCACCACCTCCCGGCTACCACCTCCGTTGCGACGGGAATAAATTAAGGCCACCGACTAGTCTAGGAACCACTCCTACACTAGGCAACGACTACTTACTCTGCTAGCAAGAGCAAGCAACCTTGTCAATACTCTTGGTGACAATTCACCTCCAGTATCAAGCAAGATCGAAGAACCAGCCAAGACAAAGACTTAAACAAGACTACAAGCACTAGAACTATAACTGACTATAGTCTAAACAAGATATATTTGCTACTAGGATAAAGTAGAAGCAAGATATAAATGACAAAGGCAAAGTGATAAAGATAACTATATTGATACTCAAAGTCTTACAAAAGGAAAAGTAAAAGATACAAGAGCTATTACCAGAGCTTCTGAAGACGACTCCGGAACCTCCGAGGCAAAGCTCGACTCAACTCTAACTCCCAACTAAACTATCCTAACTCTACTAGAATGAAAGTGGAAATGAGCTCCTTGGCTTGGTGTGTGTTACAAGAGGTGGTATGGGGTCCTATTTATAGTTGCATAGGACGGTTGGGGCTGGAGTAGCCGCCAAGGGACCAGGGGGGTACCCCCTAGCAATTCGGGCGCCAGGGATCTCCACCGCCTTAGCTTGGACGCCTGGGATTAGCCTTGGGGAGGCGGTGCTGGCCTGGGGTCGGTTCGGCCGAACGGGCCTGGCCCAAGGCCAGCCCTCCCCAGCACCGCCTCTGTGTCCTGGCAGTCCTGGGCCGCCTTCTGCTGATGTGGAACTTGTTGTGTGGGCCTAGGATGACGTGGCGTGGGTCCGGAATGAGTTGGCGGTCGTCCACGTGTCGTACGTTGTGTCCGCTTGGTCATCGGTGATGAGGACGGCTCCCGGCAGCTTGTATGGCTAAGGGGGGGGGGTAACCGGCCGAACAGAGTCGTTCTGCCGATTAGCTCATTTTCAGCCCCAATAGCGCGTATTTGTCGTAGTTGTACCTGCACAAGTGACACTCACCAAAACTCGTGGAACTTTATTAGAAATAAAACCTAAGTACATGGAATGTTGCATATAACCTCATTTATTCCCGAGTATTGGTGGTCGGATTTGGGCTGTAACGACCGCCAACAAGCTCCCCCAATCTTAGCTCTTTGCTCATCCTCGAGCAAAGATAAACTTAGGCTCGGTGGATCAGGTGTTGCTACAATGTCATTTCTTTTGCAGGTAACTTATAAACAACTAGTCTTCAAAAATACTTGAATCATAGGCAAAGTTTCAAATCACCTTTTTACCTATGGGGCTTATAGCAATCTCCTTATCTTGGGCGGTTGAAAGGACGAATAGTTTAAACTCAGTTTTATTCCACTCTACTCTTTTCAGGATCTCATCTCGGAGTTTTTCATAAGTTTTGAAAACTACAAATTGTTCCTCATTGGCACACTCAATCACTCAAGTGTATTTGAATCATCACCAAAGGCTTGTGCCTTCTTTTCATCCTAACATCTAATATGGCTTTTGTGTGGCTCAGGGAAAAAGGGTGAAGGCATGCATGCATCTTATATTTTGCTAAGTCAAAGACCGGATCTCTGAGGAGACAAATCACATCCTAAGATCGAGACGTGCAAGTGTGTGGATATGAATGGAGTGGAATATGGTGGAATGGTGGAATGGAATATGGTGGAATGGTGGAGTGGAATATGCTGGAACTCCTTGGATGAATTTCCCTCTCCTTGATTTATTTTCGAGAACATGGGCTATCTTTTATTCTTATATTTTTTGCCATGCCACTTGGCATGCTTTTCTTTTTCTCTTATTTTTGCCATGCTTCTTTGGCATGCTTTTCTTTTTGCATAGCCCATGTCTCTATCAAGAATATTTGTAGAGGGAAATCATAGACATGGAGCTTTTATTTTTGTGGATGGATGATGGAAAAGGTTTGCTAACTCCCAGTGTAGGAATTGCAAGTGAGAGGTGGTGTGTGTACGTGGGTCTCGATCTTTAAGAATATGAAAGCTTCACTCAAAGGTCACAATAATTTGACAAAGCTCACTAAGATAACAAGCAGCATATGAGTAGAAATTTTCAACTAAGCTTATCATAAGGCTCTGGTAGGTATTTTGACCAATGAGGAACTTGTTTTATTTTGAAAGCATAAATTTCCGAGATTTTCCCCGTACTAAAAGCAGAATGGAACTTAACCAAATTCTCACTATATCAATCCCCACAACAACTTAGACTTGGAATAAAGCATGTGCTCCCACAAGGTTTTCAGGATCATTTTTACTCATGCCAAATTACTCAAGTACAATCTAGCAACTAGTTGAAGCAAAGTACTTGCAAAATTAACGACAGAGCAACTATTCATCATTTCCAAGGTGAGAGGCATATGATTCATTCCATGCATAGTTGGGAGTTATTTTATTCAAGGGAAATATTGTTTAAGGGAAATATTTTTGGTATTTTCAATTTTTTTAAATGCAAACTATCATGAAGGGAAATGAAAGGGAAATTAAATGATCAAAGTGCTGGATAAATCGGGTCATACCTGGTGGGGGTCCTCCCCCAAGCTTGGACTTTCACTGGTAGGGGTTTAGCCTTGAGAGGTACTGGCTCAGCTGTTTCGCTTGATCGTGGACGTCGTGCTGGATAGATGCCACCATCCCGCTATTCTCTTGATGGTACTGAGAATGGCGGGCTAGTGTGTCCTGGATCTCTCGGGTACAGTCGTCGATGAGCTCGACTCGGTCAGAGATGTAGGACAACTCCCGGCCGTAGTCGAAGCGTGCGGACTGTGAGTATCCGGGGTAATATGGCTGGGAGGCACTGTCGTACCATCCTCTATACTGACTCCCGGACTACTTAGAGTCCATGTCCTGGCCGTAGCCCCAGCGTCCTGAGGTGAAGTAGTTCGGCTCCTGGTGTTGCCCGGAGCCTCCTGCTCCGGACGTCCCAGCGCCGGTGTACATGTCGTAGGTGGCCTCAAAAGCGGAAGTTTGTCGGTGCGGCATTTGTGGTGCATCTTCCGGCTCCTGTGAGGTGGCGAGCTCAACATCACGCCTGGCTCGTCCCCTCGTGACGGGTCCGTCACCTGCAACGCTGTGCCGAGCGGGCTCTCTCCAAGGTGGAGAATCGTCCGACTCAGTCCTCAACTGAAGAGTTAGTTTCGGCATGGTATACAACCTTAGTGCTGCACAAGGCAAGGGCACTTCAGTTGTATAGCCACGGTAAATCATTGCCAGCGTTGCGTCAGGCATCCGCCGTATCATGTGGGCTTGCACGAAGTGCTCGGCATCCACGACGGAACACGCTGTCTCGATGTACGTGAGCCGGGCGCCTTGAAGGACGCCCAGGTGGTTAGCGAGGCGAGTGACTAGAGAAGTCATCGCCATGCTACCCGCACGAGAAATATGAGACAGCCAGTGACCAACCATGTCTTTCACGGGTGAATAGGGAATCTGCTTGACCATGGCAAAAAGAACCCGCAACTCGATGGTGTTGACAGGGTGCAAATCTGCCCGGGGGAATACCGTCATAGACACCCAACGATGCATGAAACGCAAAGTGGGATTATGTATGCTGTTCGTGCGTGGCGCATGACAGTTGGTATCCCCCGAAATCTTTTTCCAAAATGCCACCCGGTCAAATCTTTTAAGCGCTTTGTTCGGGTCTAATGAACAACGGCTTGAAAATCCGAGACCCGAACTAAAATCCCTCTAAGAGCAGAAGAACTCTTGGTTGAAGAACCGAAAACGAATCCCCCCAGTTTCAGAAACCAGAGTCGAGAGGAATTCAAGGGTGAGCAGGTATGAACCTTCTTCGTTGATGTGCCAGAAATTCTCCCAGCCAATGGCCTGGAAAATTTCCGTGAACTCTACGTCCATCCCCGTGTCCCTGAGCAAATCTTGCTCAAACACGCGGGTGTGCTCAAACTCCTTCAGCCGAAGCTCGTTGAAGGTGTTCCGCTCCCTTTCTGTTCTAAGGTTGATGTCACTCTCGCTCAGGAGCTGCCTGGCCGGGGGCGTGGCATGGCCCCATCCCGAGCCCGCTGCTCCGTACTCGTCCGTGTCCATCCGGCTCGAGCCTTGAGACGGAGTTGAGGAACTCCGATCATCGTCCGATCGTCGGCCTAGCCGGGCGGAACGACGGAGCGAAGTGAAGAACTTCGACATGATTCCTGCAAAAGGTTAGTGCAACAACAACTACCCGAATGACTGAATATATATGGTTAGCACAAGAAATTCAAGTCAGTCGTTCAAGATAGTTAGTCATTCTTGCGGGGATGAGAACCACCACAAAAGGTTAGTCGTTCTTGTGGGTGTCGGTGACCACCACAAAATCGTCCAGAAATTCAGCACAAAGATCACAACAAGGGCAAAGTATTTTTGGGATTTTCTAGTAATGCAAGTGAACCAAAACTTGAACAAGATCTTGGGAAGAACTTGAGCAAGCACTAGAGCAAAGGACTTGAGAGGGAGAGAGAGAGAGCTCTAGCAGAAAATTTTCAGAATGGAAGTGTGTGTGAGAGAGCAAGCAAGCACCCCAGCTTTTATAGGCCAAGAGGGGGCACCCTTGGCCGTTCGGCCGAAGGGCCTGGTTCGCCCGAACCAGGTCTGGTGGCCAGCCCACCCCCATGTGGGTGCAGCACCCTCCTTTGCTTTGATTCCACGCCAAAATGTGTGGCCACAATTCCCAAGGACATTTTTAGTGGATTTTAGTGGTAGGTGAGATGGAAATGTGACATGACCAAAATGGAACTTAGTGGAGTCACCCCCATGCTGCCATGTTTGTGATAATTGGTGAGTGTGCAGCCATTTTTAGTGGGGTAGACATGTTTGTTGCTGGTTGGTGGTGATGGTAAATAATTGGAGATGTTCTAGAAGGGATGAAAATGATAAAAGTTACCAATTACATCCACCCTAGTTAAAATTTCAGCATGTGTCCAATTATTTAAACCAAGCTTGCAAAATTTTCTACTCTCTCTCAAATTAATTACTCAAGTGGTTCATTTAATTTGGAAAGGGAAACATGCAAATGCAATTGGAAATTTAAAAATTGGAAGGGAAATATGGGATACATACCGGTTTTCCTCGCGGCGAGAGCCCAGCTTTTAAGTCCGCGAGCGGGACTTCTCCTGTCTTCAGTTGTTCTTGTCATCGTCCGGTCCCGGAGTGGATGACTCGGACGATGCAACCTTCTTCCGCCACATTTTCTTGTTCTTCTTCTTCGGTGTCGGTGGCGGTGGGATCGGTGTCTCTGGAGAATTCCAGAGGGCTTGTTCTTCCTCGTATTTCTTTACGAGGAAATCCATTTCTTCTGCACTTGTCGGTTTTGTCGGCTCGTTCCACTTGAGCTGCTCACCACCGAGTATTTCCAGCTCTCCATTAATGAGAGCCTTAAGGAAACACTCGGCGCTCCTTTGCTCCTGTGTGAGTGGCTCTGTCTTCTTCTCTTCCCGAGGTTGAAACTTCAAGTAAGTCAACCTTCCGTCGATACGGAACGAGATTTCTCTCACATCCATATCGATCCTAGCCCGGGTGGTATTCAAGAATGGTCGGCCCAACACAAGGGGAAACGAATGCTCATTCCCCGTGTCGAGGACAACAAAGTCCACAGGGACATATCGTCCCCAGATCCTGACCGGTACATTCTCGATCACCCCCTCGGGGTAGCAGATGGTTGAGTCCGCAAACTGTACCTGGGCAGTAGTAGGTGACAAAGTAGGGTAGCGTAATTTCTTAAATAATACCTTAGACATGATGTTGACGCTTGCCCCCAGATCACAGAGTTCATCATCAATGCGACGATTCCAGATCGTGCACTGAATGATGGGCACTCCGGGATCTTCCTTCCTATCCGGAGAGGTCTTGATGATCGCCCTTTTTGCAGCTCTCGGCAGGTAGGTCCATCTTGGTGTCAGCACTTGGATACGTGCGACCTTCCCTGCGTGGTTAGTGCGGAATACACTACGAGACATCCTACCATGTCTGGTAGTGATGGCTTTCACTGTCTCGATGGAAGGTTCGGGTTGCCCCGGAATCTTCCCCGATTCAGTGACAGGAACAGCAGCAGCTAACTGAGCGACTTGAGTTTCTATCATTTTATTAAAGCTCAGTTGACTTTTCATAGCAGAAGAAAACGATTTCATCCTAGAGTCTATGCTTTCCAGAGTTTTAGCATTAGCAGCAAGCTTTTTATTGATGTTTTCAGTTATTTTCATCTGGCCAAACACAAGATCTCTAAGAGACGGCTGATTATTGAAATTGCTGGAACTGAAATTGTTACCTTGTTGAGGCCTCTCGAAAGGGAGGTTTGGGCGTGGATTCCAGCCTTGGTTGCCGTAGTTGTTCGGTCGGTACCCGTTGTTGTTGGAGTTGTTGACTTAGTGGGCATCTTCTCGCGTTTCAGGGTAGTCATTCCCTGAATGGCTAGTGTTGCCACAGACTTCGCAGGTCATGCGAGCGTCCATGGCTTGCACCGTTTCTTGAGCAGGGGCCTCTAGTTTCTTCATCATGAGGTCCATCTTGGCAGCGAGCATGTCCAAAGCTTCAACTTGGTGAACTCCTCGGGTCTTTGGTTGAGTCCGGTCATCGGACCAACCTTGGTTCTCGACCATCTTCTCTATGAGGGTCTTCGCACGACTCTCCTCAAGAGAAAAGAACGAGCCTCCAGCAGCAGCATCCAGGTACTCACGGGCAGAATTTCTCAGCCCGTGATAGAAAGTTTGGATTATGAACCAACTCTGCATACCATGGTGAGGACAAGCAGAAATATAGTCCTGGAGGCGATCCCATGCCTCCAGGACTGTTTCATCTTTTAACTGCTGGAAACTAGCTATTTTGTTCCGAAGGGCGTTGGTTTTCCCAACCGGAAAGAATTTTAGCAAGAAAGCGCTAGTGCATTTATCCTAGGTATCTATTGCTTCGCGGTTAGCATAAAACCATTGTTTCGCCTTGCCTAATAATGAGAATGGAAATAAACGAAGGCGAATGGCATCGATACTTACTCCGCGGATGGTGAAGGTGTTGCAAATCTCCAGGAAATGCTGGAGATGAGCATTGGCATCTTCATGTGGCTTGCCGCAGAATGGACTAGCTTGTATCATGTTGATGAGGGCTGGCTTCAGCTCGAAGTTACCATCTCCGACTGGCGGAGCTGGTCCGACACGTACGTTCTCGCTTGATGGAGCGGAGAACTCACGGATCGTTTTAGTTTCCATCCTTGATGTAGCCTGGTCAATGACGGGAAGGACTGGGTTCGTCGGAAGGAGTTGCTTCTGAGGAGGTACAACACGGGGTCGTACTTTCCTCACAAATGACTCCGGATTTTCTTGGAAGTTTGACGGTAGTTGGAAACCAGTCATGCACTGCTCTGCTCCACAAGGACCAACGAACAGAGCAAGGATAAACCCGCTTGAGTAGCGGTACTCAACTAAGATAGCTCAAGATAAAAGTTCAAAAATAATCTAGCCAAAGACTTCCCCGGCAACGGGGCCAGAAATGCTTGTTGGCACTTCTTACGATCCAATATCAGAATTGAGAATCCTGGTACTGGGGTAAGGAGTGTTTCAGTGGTTTTCCTTATGGCTTAGTAAAATATAGAAATATTCTGCAAGCGTACAGAATCACCGCTGTAGCACTTCACCTGGGAGTATTCCGAGGTATCGTAATTTATATTTCCACAGGGAAGCTTTAGCAAGATTACTAGTGAACAGATATTCGAGACTATCAGAGAAGGGTACACGACTAGACAAGATAGGGGATAACGGTATTGGATAGGAGTGGATATACCGGACACACAGCTCAAGGGATACTCAGGTAAGGGAGAGAAGAGATAGATAGCTGGGAGGACAACGAGAAGAGATAGAGGACTCCTGGATTCTTTATCTACCTATGTCACTCTAGCTTAGAGATACAGCGGCTACAGAGCGAGCACTAGGAGATCTGGGATAACTCTAATGTCTTAGCATCGGGACAAGGGAACCGGTGAACACACAGAAAGGGATGAGAAGGGGTGCCACTATTTCCCAACTGGGGGATCCTACGGACCGGAACTAACGTGATGGGCTACGAAGACCGAAAGGGCTGTCACCACCTCCCGGCTACCACCTCCGCTGCGACGGGAATAAACTAAGGCCACCGACTAGTCTAGGAACCACTCCTACACTAGGCAACGACTACTTACTCTGCTAGCAAGAGCAAGCAACCTTGTCAATACTCTTGGTGACAATTCACCTCCAGTATCAAGCAAGATCGAAGAACCAGCCAAGACAAAGACTTAAACAAGACTACAAGCACTAGAACTATAACTGACTATAGTCTAAACAAGATATATTTGCTACTAGGATAAAGTAGAAGCAAGATATAAATGACAAAGGCAAAGTGATAAAGATAACTATATTGATACTCAAAGTCTTACAAAAGGAAAAGTAAAAGATACAAGAGCTATTACCAAAGCTTCTGAAGACGACTCCGGAACCTCCGAGGCAAAGCTCGACTCAACTCTAACTCCCAACTAAACTATCCTAACTCTACTAGAATGAAAGTGGAAATGAGCTCCTTGGCTTGGTGTGTGTTACAAGAGGGGGTATGGGGTCCTATTTATAGTTGCATAGGACTGTTGGGGCTGGAGTAGCCGCCAAGGGACCAGGGGGTACCCCCTAGCAATTCGGGTGCTAGGGTCGGTTCGGCCGAACCACGGGGTTCGGCCGAACCCTTGATCTCCACCGCCTTAGCTTGGACGCCTGGGATTAGCCTTGTGGAGGCGGTGCTGGCCTGGGGTCGGTTCGGCCGAACGGGTCTGTTCGGCCGAACGGGCCTGGCCCAAGGCCAGCCCTCCCCAGCACCGCCTCTGTGTCCTGGCTGTCCTGGGCCGCCTTCTGCTGATGTGGAACTTGTTGTGTGGGCCCAGGATGACATGGCGTGGGTCCGAAATGAGTTGGCGGTTGTCCATGTGTTGTACGTTGTGTCCGCTTGGTCATCGGTGATGTGGACGGCTCCCGGCAGCTTGTATGGCTAGGGGGGTAACCGGCCGAACAGAGTCGTTCGGCCGATTGCTCATTTTCGGCCCCAATAGCGCGTATTTGTCGTAGTTGTACCTGCACAAGTCACACTCACCAAAACTCATGGAACTTTATTAGAAATAAAACCTAAGTACATGGAATGTTGCATATAACCTCATTTATTCCCGAGTATTGGTGGTCGGATTTGGGCTGTAACGACCGCCAACAATATGCTTGAATAAATTCTTGAATAAATAGAGTTTTACATCAGAGTGCATCATAAATAAACTAACCAATACAGCGGAAGACTAATAACTCTCAAACTAAGCGGAGCCGCAATCCATATGGACTCTGACTGGGAGATCACAACTCAGTAGTGCGGCAGATCTTCTGGAAACTCAGCAGCAAACTCATGCACAGCCCAATCTGATTACCCATCCGGCATTTTGTTAAATAAATGACAAGTGTAAGTAAACGTTTACTTAGCAAGTATAACACTAGTGTATGAAGGCTCAAAATAAGGCTAGACATGGCTTAACTGCATTAGCACTTTTAGTTGGTTCGTTTTAGCATTATCCAAGTTACTACAAGTGAATGAAACCCGGTTGCAACCCAATTAATAAAGTATAAGTGATATTAAGCATAAATAAAACATCATCTTCTAATAAAAAAGGATCCAGGCCGCTCGTGACCCTGAGCAAGGCTATCATGATAGATTTACACTCTGCGGAGGTTTCGCCCTTTACCCACCAGTCGCGTAAAAGCTCAAAAGAACTTTAAACCCAACCACGCGGACGTGGATCAGACCTCACAAATCACACTTCCGAGGTGTGACAGCATAGGGACGCTACGAGGCTTTTCACAAGACAGTGGTTGCTATGGTACAACACAGGTAGTATGGCCCAAGGCACCGAGATAGACTTACGCCTATGGAGTCACACCATAAGAGGGTCAATGGTGTCCAAAGCGCGGACATCACACCCCAACAATGCGCAATGTGTGGAGTTCCCCATCGCAGGGACTCCCAACTCAGGATTGTGTCTCACGGGGACATAGCCGACGGATCGCCCGTCCTCTGTGGATCAAACCATACGCTCACTAGTGGTTCTCATAGCGCCGCCAGCCACTCCAGTAACCACTGACAAGCTAGAGACGTACATACTACTTGACCAAGACCAGAGCCATAATAGTTCTAGCAGTGGCGATAGGCTCCTAGGTTGCCGCTTTAAGAACTGGACCTTATGGAGAGACACTAGAGCAAAGCACGAAGCACATGCTCTAGCTCCCTAAACCAAGTTACTAAAAAGCAAGTTTTATCATTAATGTTGAAGTGAACCATTAAGTCAAAGTTAACAATTAAATAATGGTGATAGTAGCCGCGCATAGCAAAGATCTACCCATATGCATAAACCCAAGGTAAACAATGATAGGATAATCAAGACTAGGTACAACCTTAATGGTACATCAATTTAGACACATGTCTGTATGAAATAATTTAATACAAAGTGGGTAGGTAGCAAGGATTGTCCGTGCTATAACTTGCCTTCCTCAAAAGGCGGTTGCTGCTGCTACTATGAGTCCTGCCCTGGAAGTCCTCCTCGAACTCAAAGTCCAACGTAAAAGGCTCACCGATTGGACACGAATCACCACACAAGCATCCACGCAAGCCAATATATGCAAACAAATAATATTCTATTAGAACAGTATACCAAACATTAGAAACAGTACAAATAAAGGCTTTAGAATTAATCTACGTTTTACTACGAACACATGAGCGTGAAAATCACTCTAATCGGAGCTAAAACGGAAAAGATATGGCAATTCTAAGTTACACGGACCTGCTGGCAATGTTTAAAAACTTCCAGGGACCTATTCGTGAAAAACCGAGGACCTATACGCAATTTCAAATAAGAACCCGATGGCTAACGCGCAAAAAGGTAGGGGCTTTTCTATGAAAGAGTATAGACTAAACGAATATAACAGAAAATTACAAGATTCGCCGAGGGTCTTACTGGAAATCTTGAGGCTAAAAACGACGGAAGGCTCGGCGCGATGACGAGATGAAGAATGGGCAGTAGTGGAAGATATGGTGGAAGAAGACTACCTTAGGGAATCCCAAACAAAGGGGCCTCCTGTAAAGGAGTCGATGGTGTGCCTTTTCTAGAGGAGAGGTGGTTCGTATATATAGGGAGAAAACCTCTCACTTCGAGGTTCATTAGCAATATGAGACTAAAGGTGGTTTGCCCCATTCCAATGCGAATGGGCTTTGAAATTTGGCCCAATAAAGTGATGGGATGGATTTGGCCTAAAATTGGGTCAACTTTGGGCCATGGCTAGTCTACTAAGATTTAGGGTGATTTTAATTTTCGGAATAATTATTTTCCTGGTTATAAAATAATTCCAGATAAGTCCAAAATTGATATTAAAATCATGAAAAATATTCTGAAAATTTTAAAAATCCTAGGAAAATTTCCAGAGATAGAGTTGGACATGGGGAACCCAAATAAAATATTTAGAGCTCATGAAAAATATTTTAGCACCTTCCATAAATTAGAATTAGATATATAAAAATAGGAATAAATCCCAGAAAGTTCTGAAAAATTCCCATTAGGCTTCTAAACGCATTTTAGAAAACTTTACACACATAAAACCACTAAATGTAACCGGCATGAATGCAACAAAATGTTTCTAAGCCTTATATTTGATTTTAATTCCCTAGAATTTATTTATTTGCCCTATATTAATTATGAGCACTTTAGTAAAAAGCAAATTAATCATTAAAATTTTAAATAGGGCTATTTTAGGGTGTTACAATATAAAATAAAAAACTAGGTAATACCCTGTGTGATGCTGCAGAAGTTTTTTAAACAAATTTTAAGGTGAAATTGAAAGTAGAAACATTAAGATGATTATATGATGATATTCTTTTGCAAACGACATTATGCATGATGTTAAGGTAAAATTTGAAAGTAGAAATACTAAAGTGATTGCATGACAACATTGTTTTGCAAATGACATTATACATGGAAACATGTTCATTTTATTAAGAGAGAACAGCTCTTAAATGATTGATCATCCATGTATTTCTACTATGTGAATTTTATAGTATTGTACCGCAGAGACTAATAAATTACATGCACGGATATTATTAGTCATAGAAAATCGATGAAAGATATAAATAAATGATCCTGGTGGATGGTGACGTGTCGTCTGATATAGTGCTACATATGTGATATGGATAGTTCGTATGTTGAAAGAAATAAAATTAATGATTCTTATTAGTGGGGTGCATAGGTTATATAGATTCATTCATCTCCCACCATCCAAAGTAATCTCACCTACAAGGCTGCAAAGTACTCATGAAGTAATTAAGGACAGAGATGACGAGGAGAGGGGGAGCCGGAAATTTTTTTTATGGCCTCCTTGACGAGGGACGAGGGAATAGAGAATAGTGCTATCTGTGGCAACAACTATTATCTGCTTTACTTTATCCTTCACAATGTATCTATTGCCGGCTGTAAGTTTGTATCAAGAAGAAAATGTCCATCTCCCTTATTTGACAAAAGGAAGGGAGGGAAAGCAAACTTATGTTGTTCTTGTTTGTTCTTTAACTGACCCAAAAGATATCAAAGTATCACGTATTTGATTCCATCCCATCAATCAGTAGTTTTTGTTTGGTTTAATACATTTGAAGCATCTCCCTTCTAAACACGCACCAATCGTAGGGTGATCACTACACTGCACAACACAAATGTATATTGTACAATTCTCTAGTCTCGGTATTTTACCAATGTTACTCAGTGCTTTACTGGCAGAACTCTAGTTTAGCTCCTAGCAAGAAAAGAGAACAGAATTATATCCTGCAACCATACTAGTATGTTATCAGTACCACTGTGTCTCTGTTGGTTCTCTGTTCTCCCAGCTCAGAGACCCCTTGTTCATCGCCAAATAAAAAATTCAGATACCTTGTCTTAGCTTATTTATAGCCCATAAATATTATATCCTGCAATGGATTCCCAAAAAATGTTTACTTCCACGCCATTATTTGTTCTCTGTATCTATATCCAATAAACATGTCCCATTTCAGCCTAGTTATAGTCCTTCGTTCGGTACGCTAGTCCAGACAAAGACACCAAGCTAAGATGAATTCAAAGGTGGAATAAGTATATATAGGTTCAAATAAATTAGGATCTTTATACAGGATAAGTTTGCGTTAGCCTTCTGAGCTATTTATGTACATAGACACTGATTACATGGCACGCAGGAACAGGTACAGCATTATTACTGAACAACTCCAAACTGCATCGCTACTGTGCTTTTTTCTCTAAAAAAAATAGAAGGAGTTGAGGTCCCGGTCTCTCTTGCAAGCAACGATGCCGCCACCAGCCGTTCAAAAAAACCAAGCCACCACCAGAACATAGATAATTTAGGTGTGTTTGTTGGGCCGTGGCTTTTGGAAAAACTGCTATGGGCTGTGGGCTATAGAAAAGCAGCTGTGGAAAAGTGGAAGACCGTTTGGTTAGAGGTGCCGTGACTTTAAAAAAAATAGTTAGTGGACCCCATATGACATTCATAATCCCCTCTCCTTCTCTGATTGACGAGTGGACCCCAATCATCATCCCCTTCTTCTTCCTCCCCTGCTCCTCCTTCGTTGCCTTGACACTGGGCGCCGGCGAGCAGGGCGGAGGCAGCGGGCGCGCTCGTGAATCCACGCAGGCAGCAAGCAATGAGAGGTGAGCAGTAGCCTCCGCCTTGCAAGCAACTTCAATCTCTATAAAATCTAAACGCAAAATCCATTGCCAGCACCTGCTGCTATCTACCTCCAAATCCAATCCACCGAACAAGCAATCCATGGAGGCCTAGCACTCCTCTCTGCTCCAATCGAGATGCAATAAGTACGTAGCTCTCCTCTATCTCCAAATCAGAGCAAGCACCGCTCATTCTTGCTCTGCTTCTGCTCCACCAACACCGTCTGCGAGGGCGCACAGCTGCAGCGAGCTATGGGGCGGCAGGTTCGAGGGTGGATGGTCGTCGTCGCGAGCTCGTGGATGACAAGGAGAGGTGGGGGTACTGCTGACCTGCGTAGCTGATGGGGGAGGAGAAAGGGCGGTGTCGGCACCTACTGTGCGGGGGTACGGCCCGGTGCGCCTGCGCGCGGCGGCCGCGGACGCACCCTGCAGGATGCAGCTGCGGAGGAGGGCCATAGCCGGTGGGCGGGAGAAGCGGAGGAGGGCCTCCTTCCTCGCGGCGGCCGGCGCCGCCGCAGCCACGCCGGACAGGTCCACGGACGACCACCGGCGGCGCGGGAAGAGCGGCTGCGGGCTGTGCAGGTGCGGTCCCTTGGCCCCGGCGCTCGGCTCGCCCAGCCTGGCCCCTGCGACGGAGGAGGAGGGGGCGGTGGCTGGGGAGGAGACGGGGGCACGGGGGGCGGCGGGGGCACGATGAGGAGAGGAGGAGGGGTGCGGTGGCCAGGGTGGAGACGGGGGCGCGTGGGGCGGCGAGGGCACGACGAGGGGGGGAGGAGGGGGCGCGGCGCCCGGGGAGGAGGCGGGGGCGGCGGCGATCGCGGAGGAGGCAGGCAGCGGCGGGAGTGCGACGGGAAAGGGAGGGCCACGGGAGAAATAGAACGAACCGTATTTTCTATAACCAGTGGCAGGTGGGTAATTTTGTGACCCAAAAGCAGGTGAAAGCTGGGTCTGAGCTGCTTTCAGATTTGTACTAGACAAAAGCTGTTTTTGGCTGTGACTTTGGATGGCAGTCAACCTCTTTGGTTGGGCTTTTAGCTTTTTTAAAAGCGGAAGCCCAACCAAAGACACCCT
Organism: Echinochloa phyllopogon; assembly: GCA_033239725.1. NCBI lineage: Eukaryota > Viridiplantae > Streptophyta > Magnoliopsida > Poales > Poaceae > Echinochloa > Echinochloa phyllopogon. The sequence goes on along the minus strand of BTCW01000012.1, from coordinate 49,887,674 downwards.
TCGTCGTGACGTGCGCCAGCTTACATGGGCTTTCCAGCCCCAACACCAAAGGCTCGCAGGCCCGATATACATGACCCAGTCCCAGCTCATGACAGCATTGTACTCTAACTCAGCTGAAAAGCCCTCGCCGTCATGCTGCACAATGCCGTTGAAATTGGTTAGCACATGATAACCACCATATCGTTCAAAGTCGACCTAATCTTAGCTGAAATGTGTGTCACGGGAACCACTTACCTCTTCAAAAAGTTCATGTAATGGAAGAGCTCCCAATGCCTCCTAAGCCTGTGTACCATGTCTCATTTGGAGCTGTCCCTATGAACATATGGTGATGTCTCAAATCCATTGGAGCTGTCCCGGTGACCATATATATATGGTGAGTTTATCTCGCAACTTTCATATCCTCTAGTCCTCTGGCCGTCTCACAAGCCCGTATACTGATGAGGAAATACAATTCCACTGAATCCCATGCAGCTACCATATCATGAAGGGATCGGATAGGAATGCATTCAAATTTAGCAAGGACTGTAAATGTTTATTCAATCATCAACAACTCTCCCAAATTTATTACAACTGGAACTCACACCGTAGTTATCAGGAAACATAATCTCTGGATTCACTGCAGTATGCGCCATGTGCATTTTATCAGACAAGTCACAAGTGCGGAATAAAATCATATCCCTGCACTTCTGCACGAGATGAATTTTCGTAGAGTAGTCTCCATGCATTATGTGGCTAACAGTAAACAAGTGAAAAGCATCAGTCACTTCATGAGTCCACGAACACTATATATATAAGCTCCTCTGTTTTTTTTCCTGACAACTATGAGCGGCAAGCCATGCCGATCGACTTGCCTCAAGTCAATTGATATGTTTGTTAACTTCAATGGGGCAGTGGCAACCTATCTATCACAGTGACGTCCTAATGATGAAACTTTGAAGTCTGTGTCGACATAAGAAGCAAAAACAATGTCATGTGCTCAGGCCAGGTTCCATTAGTTTCGTGGACACAATTACCTAGAGTGACACATCATCTAAAAGTGTTTGAAATTAGGATGAAACATCTCCCTCTCAATGCATAGTTTCATCAATTGTTGTTTTCTAGGTCACATGCAAGACACAAACTGTCTAGGTAACTGTGTACATGGAGTTTCATCACCATGAAACTCATTTCACCTCTCTATTAATTAATACAGTGACACATCATCAAAACTGTTGACATGACAGTCAATTTATTGTCTATGAAACTCCCACTGAGGCCAGTCTCAATGGAAGTTTCGTGGACACAATTACCTAGAATGACACATCATCTAAAAGTGTTTGAAATTAGGATGAAACACCTCCCTCTCAATGCAGTTTCATCAATTGTTGTTTCCTAGGTCACATGCAAGACACAAGCTATCTAGGTACCCGTGTACATGGAGTTTCATCACCATGAAACTCATTTCACCTCTCTCTTAATTAATACAGTGACACATCATCAAAAATACTGACATGACAGTCAATTTATTGTCCATAAAACTCTCGCTGAGACTGGCCTGAATTTGCTAAACCCACCTTTTAAGTCGTATCAATATCTGTACCCATAAAAATAACAAATTCTGAGGAAATTTCTAATGTAATGAGAGAAATGAAAATATATGTCCATCCATTCACTGTTGCACGGTTATTTGAAACAACTACCCTATGATCAGCAATTGAGGAGGTCTTTTCATTATTTGATGATGCGAATAAGATGGGTTGGTGAATCATAGGGTGATCACTGAACCTTGTACCATTCTCTAGTGGTGGCAATTGGCCAATGCTACTAAGGTGGGGTTAGGATAGTAGGAATTGGAAGGTGTAAATGGGATGTAAGCTCATGGAGAAATCTTAGGCCATGTTTGGATTACAGGAAAAAGATAAGAGAGGGATATGGCAAAAGAAAAAAAATAGAAGTCTCTTATCCCACAAGGCCGTGGTGTGTCTTTGACCCCACGACGCCAAATCTGGTTGTGCTCATATATAGGAGGCCGTGGTGTGTCTTTGACCCTACGGTTTTGGATGAACTTGTATTTGTATTTGAGAAATTCTTCACGCCCAATGTTGTAGTATTCGAACTTCCTGTCCAACAATCCTCAAGAACCCTACATGCTCTTTTAATTCTTGTTTCTTGAGTCGCCTAAAATATTTTTACTCCACTCCCACAACTGAGATGGCACCTGCTTGATCAATCCAACGAGGATGCCACCACAATAGCTCTATGCAACATCCACGGTAGCACAACCGCACACGACTGTCCAGCCACACGCTAGTGTTGTACTCAAACTCAGCGTCGAAAGAGCATCCATGATGCTGCAAAGCCGCAGTTGAAAATGGTTAGCACAAGACAACGTACAATCATATCGTTCAAAGTCGACATAATCTTAGCTGAAATCTGTGACCCGAGAACCACTTGTTACCAGCAAAGAGTGAATGCGTAAAGGAAGAGCTCCCAATGCCTCCTAAGCCTATCATACCATGCACGGCTTGAGTCCCAGTGATCATATGGTGATGTCCGGTGACCATTTATATGGTGAGCTCCTCGCAACTGGCTTCTCTGGTTCTCTCGCAAGCAGTAACTTATGAGGATTAACAACTGAGTCCCATGCACCTATCAAATCATGAACGGATAGGAATGTATTCAAAATTAGCACGGATGGTAAATGTTTATTCAATCGTCAGTAACTCTCCCAAATTTGTTACACGTGGCACTGCTACAAAAAAATTTATCAGTACCGGTCACGCGTTAGCGCCGGCTGGGCTGGCCGGTCACAAGTCATGCGATTTTTTCACGTGAAAATATGCATACGCCTCTGCGAGGATTCGAACATATGATCTCTAGCCTCGTATGTTACTTCTTTACCATCCCACCTATGCATCACTTGTGACTAAGTGGGAGTTGCTTTACTTTTGAAGTAACCCATGGAGCTGGTACTAAATGACACATTGTATGAGCCGGTACTAATGTGCGCACCACGCACATTAGTACCGGTTAGTAACACCAGCCGGTACTAAAATGTGACTTTTAGTACCGGCTCGTGTTACCAGCCGGTACTAAAATGCGACTTTTAGTACCGGCTTATGTTACCGGCCGGTACTAAAATGGCTCCCGGGGCCTTCTAAGTTTAGACCCGGTACTAAAATGCTCTCGGCCACTTTAGTACAGGGTCTTTCATATCCGGTACTAAATGTAGGTGGACGAATATGAGTTTTTTAGTAGCGTGGAACACACCGCAGTTATCAGAAACCATATTTCTCTAGACTCACTGGAGCACCTTTTTTTTCCTTTTCGAGGGCAGATTCACTGTAGTACTTGCGCTATGTGCATCTTGTAGAAAGACCAAGTGTGGAATACTTGGTACTTTTGGCAAAATTGTAGAAAGCACCCTCTAGTCGAGTGTTTGCCACCACGTCTGTGTTTAGATCATTTGAAAATGTGGTCAAAAAATCACATCGGACACTGTAGCGCACTGTAGCACTTTTCGTTTGTTTGTGGTAATTGTTGTCCTACCATGACCTAACTAGGTTCAAAAGATTCGTCTTGTCATGTACATCAAAACTATGCAATTAATTTTTTTATTTACCTACATTTTAATGCTCCATGCATGAGAAGAGAGATTTGATGTAACGTGAATGAACTTTTTGCATAGTGGAATTTTGGGAACCAAACACAGCCCAGTACCGGACGACAATATGACACACGCCGCCCTGTACATTTGGCTAATTAGTTCTATTCCACTTTGCCCCTTTAACCGCCGCCGGCACGGGCACGGCGAGGCCACCGAACCCAGTCGACGCCTCTCCCCTTCTTCCTCCCCGTCCGCCGGCCTCAAGCCATCACCCAACCATCATCTCCCTTCCCTCGGTAAGGAATCCGTACCTCGATCCGTCGCAGTTCCGCAAGAATCTCTCTTTTCTGCGCCGGGAGCATCTAGATCCGGATCATTCTTGCGGGGATCCATCCGAGATCCGTTTTTTTTTCTCAATTCCTCTTGGTTGAACGCCCCATCTCACCCGGATCTTGGTTCTTGATTCATGGCAGAGGATGGATTGGCAGGGGCAGAAGCGCGCGGAGATGCTGATGCAGGTGCTGCTGGTGGCATCGGCCGTGGCGGCGTTCCTGGCGGGCTACGTGCGCGGGGACTTCCAGCTCATGCTGCTCGTCTACGCCGGCGGCGTCGTGCTCACGGCGCTAGTCACCGTCCCCAACTGGCCCTTCTTCAACCGCAACCCGCTCAAGTGGCTTGACGAAGCCGAGGCCGAGCGCCACCCGCGCCCGCAGGTCAGCGCCGCGCCGGCGGCGGCAGGGGGTAAGAAGAAGTCCGGGAAGAACAAGTAATTGGTCTCTCAGAGTTAGAGCGATATGTGTTCTTGGTTGATGTGACTCAACTTGTTTTTGGTACTATTTTCAGAACTATGACATAATGAAATATTAGACAATTGTGGTACCAAGGTAACAGATTCAGCTGAAAGTTATCTTGCAATTTTGCATACTTGGTTATATCCTCTGCAATGATGATAAAATAAAATGGCAACATGCTAAGTGATCGTCTTGCACTATGACGCTATCAGGGTAACATTTTGGCTAATGGAGCTCCCCTTATTAATTTCACCTGTCTGCATACAGTTTTGTGAAAGGGTTTTTGCAGCGTTTTGGTGGCTATCTATAATTGGCTAATAAGTTTTTGCAGAGATTGTCTAGTACTGTAGTTCCAGTTTGAGTTGAGCCCATCAATCCATGATTCTGTTGTTTTTTTACTCAAATTCATGGTTCTGTTGTTGCCCCTTTTTTTTCTTCTGAGATCTTGTCTTACCAGCCTTGTTTATGTCTGTCTGCCAATGTTTCCTCTGTTTGAATGATCAATTGGCATATTTTGTTTCTTTAGTGCTACTCTTTATATTAAGTTGTTATTATTTAAATTATAATTGTAACTGTAATATTTTCTTCTCATGTCTAAATTATTCAGAAATTGTTCTATGTTGGAACTTATCTCCTATGCCTTTGTTGCCATTCTCTTAGTGATATAATCAAACATCTAAACCTGCAGTTTGCATGTAAACAATAGGTATCCTAAAACTTAGGTGCGAGTCCTGGTTGGATGATCTGCAGGTTTGAGTATCTGTAGGTGGATGTTCTTTCCCATAACAACTTGTATTGGTTTATCGCGTGGGTGGAATTTGATGTAACCTGATAGTGACTGTTTGCACTCAGTTGTCTGCTTTGTTCTGATATACAGGCTTGGAATTTCACCCATTTTTCTAAATCTATGAATCTTGGATGACAAAACAATGTAGCAATCTGTGCAAGTAAATCCTTTACCTTTGGATGACAAAACAATGTAGCAATCTGTGCAATGAAACAGTTATCCTAGTTGCAAGGAAGACCATCCTGACGACCAGGCTGCATACAAATAGTTAAATTGTTGAAAATTCACTTAACTGAAACCTATAAAAAGCTTAATTGATTAATTGTATCGGTTGATTACTTGCTTTGATGGTTCAGTGTACTTTATATCCCAGTTCTCCTTGGGATGGGTTGCTTATTGCTTCGAAAATAGGTATGATGTGTTTTTCTCTCTCTGTTTTGGAATTATTACTGTGTTGTACAGCAATGTGTGGAATTTATGTGTGTCTCCTCTTAAAAGTGTAGCAATAAAGATTCTTTAATTTTAAAATTGATAGATATTATTGGTTATTCATTATGACCACTTGTCCTTGGGATAGGTTGCTTTGAAAATAGATCATGGTCCGATTTTTGCTTATACCCTATTTACTCTGTTATACTGTTATATGCAGCACAACGGCAGTGTGTGGAATCTTTAGTTATAGGTTAATTGTCCTGACACACTGCTTTACTCTCATAGTTTCCGCCCAATTATATTTGACATGCAACCTGGCTTTATTTACAGTGCTTGCTCTGACTTTACACAACCATATGGGGTTCAGCAAATTTGAGCAAATGCTTTTAAAACTCCAGTGAGGAGAAAACAAGTAGATATGCCATTATAAAAAAGTAACTATATTTACATTTAATAATAATGTTGAAAACTATGGTTGCTACGTTGACCAAAATGATTTCCACTAATACTTGGACAACAATACTGCATTCTGTTGTTAAAGTCTTGGTGCTGGCAGCAACAAAATTCTGCAAAGTTCCATCTCCACGCCCCATGGCTCTGATGTATTGCCATGTACAGTAATCATATTGTTGTCAATTGGCGTAATATTTTCTGTGTGTTCCCTGTTGATTGTGATATGTTTGAAGGTACAAATTGGGAAGTGATCCATGAAGCGGCCCACCTTGTTGGCCAGGCCCAGGTAGTGCAAAAAGGAGGGTTTTTTTTAGGGAATAGTCGCATTACATTAAACCACAAACACAATCGTTGTCACTGGCCACCAAAGTCCTCGATCTGTTCGCCAGCGAAACCTCTCAAACAAGGTTGGTTCCATGAGAAGTTGAGAACATGTACATCCGAGCGCTGTCACACATTTCATTCTCCATATATAGCAATTAGACAACTCGAAGAATTACAGTTCGTGGCTACCAAAAAGCTTTATCTCACGTGAAATTCCTCCAAACGTAGATAATCTGAACTTTGTCCGTGTCCAGTGCTTGTTTCAGCAGCAGCATTGCATATGGCAAATAGTGAGCCGGTCGCGCTGCCTCAACCGGTTGCTGAACAAACAATGGTGTCTGACCAGTGACCACACAAATCGCGTGTCTCCTTTCACCTGTATGCATGGGCCGGGGTCCACGACACCGGCAGTTCGGCACGCACACCAACACAGGCATCGTGGCGTTTAGATCCCAAATTCTATCATCAAAGTTCACTATGCAAAAAAGAAGATTCTCGTCACATCAAAATGTCATAGCATGCATGGAGTACTAAATATAGATAAAATCAAAAACTAATTGTACAGTTTTGTTGTATTTTGCGAGACGAACATTTTGAGCCTAATTAATCAATTTTTAGACAATTATCACACGTACAAACGAAATGCTACAGTGACGCACGCACCCCAAAAGACCAAAGTTTGGCTCCACGTTCTGGGAACTAAACAAGGCCCGTGTGTTGTATTGAAGGCAGTGTATGTAGGGCAGAGGACCCGTGCTCATGACGGCATGACGCTGAGCACATCGCTGCACCCTGCAGACGGTGACGATACACTATGCTGCTAGCTGTGTGCATTGTCATATGCTGTGAAAACTGCGGCTGGACGCTTTTGCTCTACCGGGTCCGTACGTGTTTCCATCTGTTCACTCTTCTTTTATGTTGAGGTGCTTTTTGTTGGGCTTGCATGCAACACGCTGATTGACCATATCAGACACAGGCCCGTGAATGCATGATCGCAGCCTTCTTTGTTTATCCTCCATCCGTTTCCCGTTTGCAGATTTTTTTTAATTAAGGATTAAAATCCAGCCTCTATATCCACGAATAGATATATACAGTTAAAGGTTACAAACATACACGAGTTCATACACTCAACCTCCACACTAAGGAATACAAAGAAACAAAAAAACAAAGCTCTAAGACAAAAAAACAGAAAGCTAAGTTTCATTCTTCTTCTCCATTCAATCTTCAAACTTGCAGTCTCATTTTGTAGCGTCAATCCATCCATCTTTTGTTTGCTTAGAAACTCGACATCGGATTTGAACACTTGTCTTCTATCGCTCGCCTAGCAGTTCCAACACAGATGAAGAAGGTCCTCATGACTTTCAAAGCGACGCCTCCAAGAAGGATATGACATCGAAGCCACCGTCGTCGCCCCTCCGAAAAGCTGGAAGAAGATTTTCACCGGGAAAATCAATGACAAACAGGAAGCATCCCAACAAACACCTCCGAGGAGGTTAAACGACATATAATGACGTCATCGTTGCTGACACCGACACCGCAACTGGGTTAGGCTTTCGCCCGAAGCTCCTACATATTTAAAACATTACATCAGCAGACACCAAAGGACGGCTCGGGCCCTTGCGAGGATGAAGGACCCATCAAGCACAAGGTCGCCCACACAACGCCGACACGGCGATAAAGATCAGGTTGAGTCGCGATGCTGGCCGCGGCCGCCAGTAGTGTGAGGGATGAGCACTTAGGCTCTCCTCGACCTGACCGTCGACTAGCGACACATGATCTTGACACCCTGCTCCGTTCGCCGACGGACCAACACCCGCAGCGGCCGCGAGCCACCACCACCACTGTACTTCACGCGCGACGGACCTCCGCTGCACTTAGATTGCGGAACAGATCCGCTCACGGGAGTGCGTAGCCGGTCGAGGCCGCTGTCCGCCACGGGCCACCGCCGGCCCCACCTCGGGAGCTAAGCCCAGGCGAGATGGCCCCGAGAATCGCCGCCCAGCAGATATGCCGTGCTGCGTATCTTGCTGTTTACATCATGCAATCAATCCGATGGACCCAAGTACCACACACAGTACGTTCTCTCTTCTTCAATACGCCATGCAGACATATATCCATGCAGGTTGTGGCATGGCACGTACAGCAACGCAATTAAAATTCAGGTCAACAACAGATCAACCAAGATCGAAATGACAGCTCCATTTCTTCACCACAGTTGACGATTATATTTTTGCACACCCCAAAACTCATGATCTGATCTGAGGGATGATGCATATATATTACAAATCCAGGCCGCAAAGATGACCGGCCAGTGCATCAATCAACCAGCTCCGATCCAATTATTGCTGCCCATGCTGAATGTTTTATTTGCATTTGCATTTGCTTCTCCGATTCTATTGGCGACTACATATATAGCCATTTACGAACAAACCTGTATAGAAACCAGATCTGGTAAATACATAAGTGTAGGTGTCACCAACAAGATCTATAGCTCCATTGCTCCAAAGTTCTCGATGTCAAATACTGACATGGTCAAATATATATCTTCGATTTTCCAATATTATTGACATGGTCTCATACCTTCAATTTTTTTAAGGGCAGCATACCACTAGTAAAAAAAAGGACATTTCATCTCCTATCTTTAGTCCCGGTTACGTTTTAAACCGAGACAATAGGCCTTTAGTCCCGGTTCGTATTTTTCTAAGTCCAATGAGGACCTTTAGTCCCGGGTGTAGGTGCTTCACGGGTTACAATAAAGAGGAAACATCCCACTTTCTATAACATGTACTGCGTAGGTGGAGTGGCTAGATGGGTATGCGTGAGCCTCTTTTGTTGGCATGTTATTATTATGTCCTTATTTCTACAGATATGATACTTGGGTGGTGCCTAACCCTAGCCACCGCCACCGCCCACTCTGTGCCTTCTTCCTCCTCGCCGTCGCCGGAGGGGGCCGCTAGAAACCCGTGCAGGCCCTCTAGGACGGCAGCGGCGGGGCTTTTGCTTTGAGCTGGCCGCGAGCGCCTGGATCTGCGCGGGGAAGGGCGCTCGGTGGCATACCCCGAGGTCGCGCCCTCGGGGACGAAGGGGCGACGGTCGTGACGGCGAGCGGCGCTAGCGAAGCGATGTGGTGGAGGAGGCTGGTGGCATGGTGATGGTTGTCGGCTGTGCCCGGGGTCGACGACGCAGGCTCGACGGCGCTTGGAGGTGGCGTCGGGGCCACCAGATCTGCGTGGAGGCGGGAGATGTGCTGCTGAGCCAGCCACACCGCCTGCCTGCGCTGGATCTGGCTGGCGGCGGCGGCGACCTCGACAACACCGTGCGGCGGCGGTGGCGACGACCTCGACAACACTGTGTGGCGGCGGCCAAGGCAGCAGTGTGCAGCGTCGGCCTTTGAGCCTTGCTAGGACATCAGCTGAAAGTTATTTCCGGGATGCCGGTGTCGACAACGACGGCATCACATAGCATCGTTCTCCCTCCTTGGGGCGTTGTTGAGATGCCCCTTGCTAGCTAGTGTTGGATGACTTCAGGATGAAAAGCCAATTCCGGCTCGCCGGTGGGGCGGTGGCGGCGTCTTCGACGTCGTTTTCCTCCTTAGAGGTGCCGCCTTGAGGGTCCATTTCGTACCGATTTTGCCTTCCCTGTTTCGCATTGCTAGGCATCGTCGTGGGTGGTGGCAACTTGTCGGAGTGAATGCATAGAGGTTGCATTGTGTTCGTGGTCGAGTTTGACTCAGTCCGTCATTAAGTTTCTAAGTAGACAAAGAATGTGATGAATTGGTGATGCTTATAAAGACAATGCAAGGTAGAAACATGGACGAAGAAAAAGATTAAGGCTTAGTCTTCTAGTTTTTTTTCTTTTTCTTAGAGCTTTCTTCTTGTGTTTGTGAGCTCCTCTTTGTTGAGGATTAGAGTCTAAGAACTCTTTGTAACCTTTGGCTATATAAGTCCACGTGTTAGATATAGAGGCCGGATTTTATCCTTTATCTGAAAAATAATAAAATATACATCGGCATGGTACAGTTATTGACCTCGCCTACCTAAAAAAGACTGCAGGTCCGATCCTCCTTTATGACTACAGACTATAAAACATCCAGATTGCCGTCTGTTTTCACAATTTTTATTTAAATTCTACCTTTAATTTCCTTGTCACTTTTCATCGACCAGCTAGCTTGAAAGATCTGGCTACAAGAGTAATCCATAATTATCCACATTTTTTTGTTTCATCTAAAAATAATAATTATCAATTTTTCATTTTGGAATTGCCATAACCACGCGCGCTACCTAATTTCTTAGACCGATGTGTCCTTGAACTATATGTAAATTCAACCAGCATTTTTTCTTTTTCCTTCCCTACTCCCTAGTCACCCGTCGAGCTTAACTTATGATAAAAAATCGAAAATATTAACTTTGATTATGAAATAATGCCAATCTCTAGCTACAATTCAAGCACCATTTTGTTTGCTGTGGCTCCAGAGATGATAGTGTATTTAGTGCAGATTGTGGCTCCTCAGCCCTGACATTTCCTCCAAGCAATGAACCGAGCATTTGATTGTGTGAAAATCTCAAAGCAGGTTGTCTAGGACTATCATCCTTATTGGGCATGAGACGTTGATTTCGTTGTGCATCGAAGCATGCAATGGGAGAAGAATGCGTTGTGACCGGATGAATTGTGTCATCTATGTTTGTCCCTTCTCTTAACTTTAAAAATAATTTAGACACCATAGCTATGGTACCTTTTTTTATTCTTCTTATATTAAAAAAATTATCGTTGACCAAATCAAACTCGTGATCACAGCTTTATTTCTTTATCATCCATCCATTTACATTTGCAGAACAACCGAGATATGATGTACTGCGTATCTTTTTGCTTACATCGTGCAACTAATCAACATATATGCAAATAATGGAATATGCAAGTTGCCCCAGCATTGCCGTCACAAGCAGCATCGTAGTGGAATGGTCAGCAAGATCAATAAGAAATAAAACCGACAGCTACATTTTCAGCTAGCATCATCGTCGCAAATAGGGGTGGATGTCGAGCCGGCTCGTTTTGGCTCGGCTCGTTCGAGCTCGTTAGCCAAACGAGCCAGCTCAGCTCGGCTCATTAAGAAAACGAGCAAAAATCTTGACTCGGCTCGGCTCATTTAGCTCGCGAGCTGGCTCGTTAAGCTCGCGAGCTGAATTTAAATTTAAAATTACCACAATAATATATATAATATAAAAATTATAGTATTTATATGGTCTTAATACCTTCAAAATATGCTCTATCATACTATCATAATAGAATATAACCATAACATCATCTAGAACTACGTATATAGTATACATATATTATTATTATATTATTATTAATTAATAATTTAATCATTAGTCTATTAGGTTTTTTAGCTCGTTTGGCTCGCGAGCAGCTCGCGAGCCAGCTCGAACTCGCTCGTTATACTAACGAGTAAAAACTCTTACTCGACTCGTTAGAAATATGCACCGAGCCGAGCCGAGTTGGCTGTGATCCGAGCGAGCTAACGAGCTTCGAGCATTTTGTCCGGCCCTAGTCGCAAAATTAAGGCAGACATTTTTGCAGTTCCATATCGAATTGCACCAGCCATCTCAAATCTAAATAAACAAAAACATCATCAACCATCAACAACGATCTGATCTGTTTGGCAACTGGGCATGCATTCTGATCTGAATGATCCATTCAAAATCCAGGTCATAATAAGATGAGGAGCCAATCCATTAATCGGTTCTTCAATTATTGCCCCTCAATCCAAATGCCGCAATGAATATTTTATTTTGTGCCTCTTATTTCTGCTCCGATCCATTGGCCACGACAAAGCCACATACACTGCACGAGATGATAGAATCGCCCTGTTCGTTTGGCTGGTAACTGGTGGCTGGTAGTGATTTGTTCTGAAAGAAAAGTACTGTGTGGCTGGTGGCTGATTTGTTCTGAGAGAAAAATACTCCTGGACGGTGGCTCAAAAGTACTGCTGGCTGGTGTAGTTTGCATTCGTCGGTACTGCATGGCCCCATGTTCATGGTAGATACGACATTTGTCGTCCATATGTGATACGTGGAGAACCGAATTTGCCAACAAGTTTTCCTTCTCGAGTTTTCCCATCCCATGATTGGTTGGATAATGGCTCATATGAACCCAAGGAGCCAAGCATAGCTGTGAAGCAATTTACCATTATGCCATTCATGCTTTTGTGCATTTGAGTTTGTTTTTGCTCCTGTTGTTGGTGGAATAAATATAATAACGATTCATGTGTTTTGTTTATCACTAATTTTTTCTATAGTTATTTTGCTAGCTTAGTATATATATGTAACAAGCTTCTAATTGACAAAGCATTGAAATTCTGTGATACTTTTGCATGCCCTTATATATATATGGAGAAGTGCTCTGATGCAATAATCCTCAACTGATGTCAGTTGTGCTCCCTCTTTTCTTTCTTCTGCAGTCAGATTATCATCTATCAGAACTTAACCTATGATAAGGTGCACTTCTTATTATTAGGCTCGATCACGAAACACTGATCGCTAAGCTAGCTGCAAACGCATAGCCATTACATTTGCCCCCTTCTTCAATTCTCTGCTGGCTACAGAACAAATTAACACGTACCAAAACAAAGTTCCCCACCTCAGGATCTTGCAGCACCGTGTCACTGTCTCATATTACTCGATCCTTCCGGCCCTTGTTTAGTTCCCAAATTTGGGAGCCAAACTTTGGTTCGTTGGTGTGCGTACGTCACTGTAGCATTTCGTTTGTATGTGTGAAAAATTGTCCAAAAATTGATTAATTAGGTTCAAAATGTTCGTCTCGCAGAGTACAATAAAATTGTGCAATTAGTTTTTGATTTCATCTACATTTAGTACTCCATGCATGTTATGATATTTTAATGTGATGGGAATCTTCTTTTGCATAGTGGAATTTGGGGTTGAATTTAGGATCTAAGCCCCATTCGAACACTCCACTTGTAATGCCAGCTAGCCAGGCCGGTGCACATCATGCATCATCCTCTTCAGCCAATTAAATCTAGCATATCATCAATAACATTCAATGCAAACCTCCCAAATCCCCAAGGGCAAAATTGTCATACAACATGAGAGCCACTTTCTTCAACATGCAATAACCGGCCCTTGGGTTCAGCCAGAGGCCGTTTATCCATCCGTGCATCTCCTTTGCACGCCAAATCAGCCGGCCGGTCCCTCTCAAAATCGGTGCAGCATGTGACTTGGAAGCCTGGGATCGTGTGAGCCTCTCGATCTCCCCTGCATTATTGCGTCCTTTTTATTCGTGTCTGAAATCTAATGCACCCGGATGGTCATCGCCACCTGTCGCCGGCACCGCCACATCGCCTGTTGTCTGCACGCCTCGTCATTTCTCCGAGTCACATAATTTTTCTATTATATTCTTTTTTTGAAACGAAGTTTCTATATATTATATTCTACATACACCGTAATCGTCAGATGTCGCAGCTGCATGATAGCAACCTGAGCTTGATCCAGATCTGGTCAGAGGATAGCACACTTTATTTTCCTCATGACTATTCCTTTCTGGTACAACTACTCTCCCCTTTTGTTGCACTCCTTAATGCTAGCTGCTTGTGAGTCCTGAGGCTTTTTATCTGCTGTCTTTTTTGGGTAGATTGTTCATGGCATTGGTTAAGATTCAGATGATGTATGAACATGAAACTTGTCGACAAAACACTCGATGGCGTTCGGTTCAGTTTCCTCGAAACGATGGTTTCCTTTGGGAGCATCTATACGAGGCCTTGTTAGATCCCAAATTCAACCCCCAAATTCTACTATGCGAAAAGAAGATTCTCATCCACATCAAAATGTCATAACATGCACGAAGTACTAAATGTAGATGAAATCAAAAACTAATTACACGGTTTTGTTGTACTCTGCGAGACGAACATTTTGAGCCTAATTAATCAATTTTTGGACAATTTTTCACACATACAAACGAAATGCTACAGTGACGCGCGATTCCCAAAACTCCCAATTTGGGGTGCCAAATTGGCATCTAAACAAGGCCTGAGATGGACGCCGAGACACGGAAATAATTAAAAGCATATATTGTTGTTGGAAATTGAAGAAGTAGACGGCGATGGAGAAGTCTTTCTTCCTTGTGCTACTAATAATGTCACATTATAACTGTTAATACCGTGGCTTTTATAATTGACGTGCATCTACCGTGGCGAGAGGGAAAAAAACCTCACTTGGAATAAGTATGCTATGAAGTTCCCTAGTTGTGGCCAACAATGTGGGCACCTCAAGTTGCACATGTACTGTTTCTACGTCCACTACCAGAGATCTTCACATCCGCCCCTCTCATATGTCTCGGTGCACTCAAGATCCGGTGCTAATGTAATATTAGCGCCGGGTGTAAAATTTGGGTGCTCCCGAGGACCCTTTAGCACCAGTTGGTAACACCAACCGGTGCTAAAGGCCTTTTAGCACCGGTTGGTAAATACGACCCGGTGCTAAAGGGGGTGTCGCATGCTACTTCAAAAGGAGCGCATCTTCTATTTTATCACATGTGATGTGTAGGTGAGATGGTTATGTGGGTACGCGCGAGCCAAGAGGTCCTGAGTTCGAATCCCCGAAGTAACGCACATATTTTTTTACGAAGGTGCACCTTTAGCACCGGTTATTTAACCTGGTGCTAAAGCTCATTCCCAACCGGTGCGGAGGTGACTTTCTCTGGTAGTGGTACATTTGTCGATCTGACCAACAACTTAACCAATATGATTGTACAAGGAAAATTATATATTTATCCAAAGATGACAACCACAAAAGAACACCAAGGAATGGGAAAACAAAAGTTGAGATGCACTCCATAGGAGTCCTAGATCGTGATGATGATGAGTCCTGGCGACTGATTGATCCATGTGTCCAGCTTGTTACTGCTAAAGGTTTCTTGGGAGCCTTGAAGAGCTACACGGGGGAAAAGGAGAGTAGGACAGACTCTGTTTTGGACGCATGCTGCCTTCTTGTGCCGAATGATAGATAGATGCTAGTGCTCTGGGGGACCCCTACCCAAACCACCCCGCTTTTGTTGTTGATAAAAGATCCTCTTGTTATTCTTATCTCCACAACACGGCAGTTGTCGTATATCTCCACAACACGGCAGTTGTCGTATAACGAATACGGGTGACTTCAACCTTATAAGCTGGAACGTCCGAGGTCTAAACTCGGCTGCACGATGTTTGGTTGTCCATGAAACGCTGAAATCCACCAAATGTCACATCGTGTGCCTCCAAGAGACAAAGCTAAATAACATCGATGCATCTCTGGCCTCCTTCTTAGGAGGTTATCGGCTGAATAATTTCGCCTTCAAGCCAGCGCAAGGTACTCGAGGCGGCATCATCGTCCTCTGGGATAGCGACTACATCGATCTTCAGAACATTGATGTGGCATGTTTCTCCATTTCGGCATCAGTAACTCTCAAACAATGCGGCCCGGCCTTCAGGCTGACAACAGTTTACGGTCCATCAAGGCGAGAACAAAAACAGACATTCCTAAACCACTTGCGTAGTCTACGAGCAAATGACAGCTCCAAGTGGCTAATAGTAGGGGACTTTAACCTCATCTACAAAGCAAAAGACAAAAACAATCGTCGTCTCAATTTACAACACATGTGCCACTTCCGTTCGGCACTAGCTTTTTGCGAACTGCGAGAGATACACCTCCAAAATCGCAAGTTCACATGGAGCAACGAGAGACGCCAGCCGACCCTCACCCGAATTGATCGCTTCTTCTGCAATGCAGCTTGGGACATCGCCTATGATGAGCACACCCTGCATGCTCTGTCATCATCGCACTCCGACCATTGTCCCCTGATCCTTGCCCGTCTATCGGGACCACGGAGGCCGCGCCCCTTCAAATTCGAAAACTTCTGGACACAACTGCCCCGCTTTCAAACAACAGTGCAAGAAGCATGGAGCCTCCCCACGCACCACACTGAACCTTTCCACCGGTTGGGGCACAAGCTTCACTGCACGGCCAAAGCCTTGAGAAAATGGAGTGCCTCACTAATTTCTGACGCGAAGATCAAATTCCACATGGCACAAGTGGTTATCCAGCTTCTCGACAAAGCCCAGGATTTTCGCCCCTTAACTGATGCGGAATTTAACATCAGGACAAAACTCAAAAAGCGACTCCTAGGCTGGGCGGTCATTGAGAGGGCACGTAAGCGCCAGTCCTCACGCATCAAAAACCTACGAGAGGGGGACGCTAACACCAAATTTTTCCATCTCACAGCTAATGCACGCCGGAGAAAAAATTTCATTCAACGCTTACAAACTCCTTGCGGATGGGCTTTGTCCCACCAGGATAAAAGTGAAATCGTACAGCACCATTTTGAGACTACTATGAGTGCCCCGTGTCAGCGCACGCGCGACATCAACTGGGACACTATTGAGCTGCCTAGTATTGACCTCTCACAGCTGGACAAACCGTTCGAAGAGAAGGAGATCGAGTACGCCATATCTCAGTTACCCTCAGATCGTGCACCAGGTCCCGACGGATACACTGGCACATTCTTCAAGAAATGCTGGTCTATTATAAAAGGCGATGTCATGGCGGTGATCAACTCATTTCACAATTTGCGATGCGGCGACCTTAACCTGCTCAACAAGGCGAATATTATCTTAGTCCCGAAGAAGGATGGGGCCGAGTGTGTCACTGACTTCCGCCCTATCAGCCTCATTCATGCGATCACCAAGATAATTGCTAAAGCGCTAGCACTACGACTTACCCCGCACATGCAGGCACTCATCTCGCCGTGCCAAAGCGCTTTCATAAAAGGCAGGAACATACACGACAATTACCTCTACGTACGCAACACCGCCCGTCGCTTCCACAGTAGCAAGACACCGGTCTTATTGCTGAAACTGGATATCTCCAAAGCGTTCGACTCCATCCGGTGGGACTACCTGATCTCCCTAATGCAACATAGGGGCTTCCCGCCACGCTGGTGTAATTGGATTGCCACTCTCCTCTCCACCTCAACCTCGCGGGTGCTACTTAATGGCACCCCGCTGCAGCCGATCCAACATGGAAGGGGACTCAGACAAGGAGACCCGCTCTCGCCACTACTCTTCGTTCTAGCCATTGACCCGCTGCAGCAACTCATTGAACAAGCGACTAATAAACGACTCCTCTCCAAACTTGGAAGTAAGGCGGCAAGATTTAGGGCCTCCCTCTACGCGGATGATGCTGCAATACTCCTTAAGCCGACTCGTAAAGACATCACGAACATGGCTCGACTCCTTCAAAATTTTGGGGAAGCCACAGGACTCTGCACGAATCTCCAAAAGACACAGATGGTCTCGATCAGATGTAACAACATTGACCTTGATGACTTGCTGCGTGATCTACCGGTAACAAGGACCAACTTCCCAATGCGCTACCTAGGCCTCCCGCTCTCCGTTACGAGGCTAAAAAAAGTGGACTTCCAGCCTCTTATGGACAAGGTGACAGGAAAGCTCTCAACATGGACAGGACGCAACCTTACACAGGCTGGAAGAGTCTGCCTGACAAAGTCAGTCTTGTCCTCCCAACCTGTCTACTTCCTTACGGCGCTTAGGCCACGGAAGGATTTGATTGAAGACCTCGACAAGCTACGGAGGCGTTTCCTATGGGCGGGCGACAAGCTACTGACAGGTGGAAAGTGCAAGGTCAACTGGACCCGCAGCTGCCTGCTGAAAGAATGCGGGGGCCTGGGCATACCAAACTTGGACAAATTCGCAAGAGCGCTACGGCTCCGATGGCTGTGGCACCAATGGGTCTCTACCGACAAACCATGGGTAGGGACAGAAACGCCATGCGATGACAACGATAAACTACTATTCGCAGCATGCACCACAATTGCCCTGGGTGACGGGAAGAGGTGCACATTCTGGGATTCTGCTTGGATGCAAGGACGCAGGCCTAGAGATATTGCGCCAATGTTGTTTGAGATTTCGCGGAAAAAGAAGAGATCAGTTCATGATGCCTTAAGCAACGACAATTGGATTCGTGACCTCGACACCAGTGGACGCATATCCAACGACCTCCTATCGGCTTTTTTAAGTTTCTGGGCTTTGATACAGACGGTACAGCTGCAACCGGATCAGGAGGACAGGATCACTTGGAAGCTCACGAAATCAGGAATTTACTCCGCCTACAGGGCTCAGTTTCTCGGTTGCACTACGACCCCATCGATTAGCTCCATTTGGAAATCCTGGGCGCCTCCCAAATGCAAGTTCTTCGCGTGGCTCATCACCCAAAATCGTGTGTGGACGGCTGATAGGCTCGCTGCGCGAGAATGGCCGCACAACACTTTTTGCCCCCTCTGTCGACGAGTAGCTGAATCGGCACACCACCTCTTAGCGGATTGCCGATACACGAAGAGAATTTGGGAGCTAACTGCAGCCTGGACGGCTCAGCCTGGCCTGCGTCCAACTGACTGGACACCCACCTGTGATGCCCTACAATGGTGGACGATGATCACCACGTTGCAGGACTCCCCGAGAAGAGCCTTGAGAAGCCTCGCTTTGCTAGTCATTTGGGAGATTTGGAAAGAGTGAAACGCACGAATATTCGATAGACGAGAGTCGTCCACGACTACGCTTGCGGCAAAAATTAAGAATGAGGCATCCGCCTGGATCATCGCCGGGGCAAAAGAGCTAGCGCTCCTTATTTCGCGTGTGTAGCGCGTTTTGTTTTCCCTTGCTGCCCTCGGCAGCTTGCTTTGTACACCCTTCTATATCAATGAAATAGGCACAATCTCGTGCCCGTTCGTTCAAAAAAAAATATTCATCACAGGTCCAGTTCAACGTGATCAACACTGGGTTTGGTGTTGTCTCTTGCTGATTCCTGAAGACATGTAATTGGTGATGAATAGTGCTAAGGCTTAAACAGATATACACAGAATCGTGTCCCTCAAAAAAAAGTACACAGAGTTGTGTCACACAAAAGAATAAGTCTGCAGTTAGAAGCTCATTCCAGAACACTTCAAAGATTCAATATTCATTGTTAAATGGATTATTGCTTCTTGCCTCTCCCACAAACAGGAGGCAAATTAACTCGCTCTATCCTATTTATATTATTTAATTCAAAAATATAATCATCAAGATGTAATCACACCATGCATACATATATGTATTACACAAATCTCTGTTCATTAGTATTGTAGTGCTAAGTCTACAATCAGAAGCTTGTACCAGAATAGTTCAAAGATTCAATACTCATTCTTCTTAAATGAACCATTGCCTCTTCAAGCTGGCGCTAGCATAAGGCAATCTATATTTATTGAATTTAGTTAAAACCATCAGGATAATCATATGACACGCATACTTCTGATGAGAATATGTAAAAAAAATGTAAACTAGCCCATTAAGCATTTAGCTATAATGTCCTTTCACATCGCAAATAGTTGAGGTTCAATAATTAAGGTATTTCTATGTCCACTAAAATCATTTATAATTTTAAATATTACGTCAAAATCATAGAAACAACATAGTTAATTATTTCAAATCTTAATAATTTTAGCATCTATGGATCTTTCAGTAGTTTTAATGAAAGTCTAGCGTTCAAAATATTGAATATACACTACAAATCATAAAGCCTTTCACATCCCAAAGCAGGTAAAAGGGTTTCATCCAACAACCATACTTGATCTCATTTTGTAAAGTCCATTTAAAACAATATAAATAACCAACACGGTAACTCATAATAACTAGAAAAATAACCTCTGTTTTGACCATCGTTGGTGTCATACAAGACATGTGAACCTTGACTCCTAACAGGAAACATGATCCAGATGAACATGCACATGAGCCTATTTTTCTGCACAGTAGTGCAGTAACTGTCCATTGGATAACATGAAACAAGGCCCATGCAGTGATGCAGAGACCAAAAGTGCACGCATGCATCAACCATGCAGGTGCGGCAAAAGAATCATAAGTTGAATGGTGCTTAAATTTGAAGAATGGATCAGTAACTTTCCAAGAATATGAAATCCCTCCACAGGGCCCAAACCACATGCTTTTGTTGTTGGCATAGCTCGTCTTGTTGCTTAGCTCTTATCTCCACGTCGTGGCAGTCCATACATTTCTAGATGTTGCAACGTATGTTGCGAAATAAATCAGCGTGACAGTACTTTGAAATGTGAAATAAATTAAAATGATTTGCTACCGGGTGCCAGAGCTTTGATATTTGAAAATAAATTAAAACGGTCACAACAATGATTTCACCCATACTAAGAAGTTTGAGGTCTGAACCTATTTTCTTTACCATCAGGTTTTGGCCTGCTAAAGGGCGGTGTTTATGCTCCTTTTGAAGTGCTTATTATTAAGTGATGAATGAATAAGGTTTATTCTGCATTAAAATCAGCGTAATATTATAATGAGTTCAGTTAAGTGAGAATGAGATTGAAGAAAACAAATGGGCTATTTGTGTTCTGACCCCTACTTTGAAGTGCAATTATGATTTGCCCTTATTTTTTAACATTGTGGTTTTGCCCTCTACTCTTCACGAGTCAATGAGATTTTGCCCCTAGTCAACGGCCAGAACGGGAGCAAATATGCAAAGACCAAGTGTAAAATTGCATTGAATTGTGAATAATAGAGGGCAAATTCACAAAATTAAAAAATGAGGGCAAAATCACAAAGTTTAAAAAATGAGGGTAAAATCACAATTGCACTTCAAAATAGGGTCAAAAACACAAAAAAACCAAAACAAATATACTCAGAATCATTGTCTCCATAAATCAGCTTTATGTTGCCTCTTGCTGATTCCTGAAGACATTAGTTGGTGCTCATCGTGCATATACAAAGCATAGTCTACGGTCGGTTAGAAGCTCATTCCAGATCAGTTCAAAGATTCACTAACACTCATTATTAAATGAATTATTGCCTCTTCCCTCTGACCCAAGCATGGGTCAAATTCACCATATTATTTCTAGAAACATCAGGATGATCATATATACCTGACATATATTTATCACACAAGTCTCTGTTCATTAGTATAATAGTAAATCTACAGTCAGAAGCTTGCCATTGACAGAATAGTTCAAACATTCAGTACTCTTTTATAAATGAATTATTGCCTCTTCGCTCTGGTACTAGCATGAAGCAACATCAATTTATCCAATTTAGCTTCAAAAAACATCAAGATAATGTATGACACATATACTATTGATGACAGGTTGAAAGGTAAAATAATCTGGCCCTTAAAGCCGTTGTCCTTTCGCATTGCAAACTGTTGTGGTTCAACAATAATCTAAGGTCTTTCCCCTGTTCAGTACAAACATCTATTAGATTTCTTTTATATAACGTTGAAATACTATTGAAATGGCATAGTGATTTGAAATCATAAAACATTAACATCTACTGACGTTGTTTTTGTTGATATATATATAAGATGGCCACTCTATTGAAATAACTGAAACTAGAATATAATGTCTAAGTTTATTGTTAAAATGTAATTCGTCGCAATGATGAAGCTATTGGAAGAAAACGTGCATATTAGTTTCAATGATAAGATAATATGAGCTTATTTGTCCAGCTCCACATACGGAGTAAGTACACAACTGTCCCGTACCAGTTTGTGACATATACTGAGTTGGTTGAATATTTATGGATAAGCGAAATAGTCATCTTGCCCATATGACTAGCATATAGGGACGAGCCAACCCAATTTATTAAAAGGGTATGGAATTTTTTTCATATTGTCCTATGATATTCTGTTACTGAAATATATTCTCCAACCATGGTGTTATATTGAACCCTGAAATCTCAGCTCTTCCAACAGTTTTTTATGAAAATCCAGTGTTTAAAATTTGGAGGATACAAATTGATCACAGTAATTAAGCAGTGTTAATGACACGTATAGGGCAATAAAGAATGTAAAATAACCAACTGCAGCAACCCATAACAAGAGAAACGGCAGTCTCTGTTTGACACCTGACAGGAAATAAGGGAGGAGATGAACATGGACAGGGGGGCCCATTTTCGGAACAGTCCAGCCAGCCAGTAGTGTGACAGTGTCTATTGGATACCATGAAACTGAGGCCCTTCAAGAGACCAAAAGTGCATATGCATCCATCACATAAATTTGCAGTGAGTGCACCACCAAAAGAATCACAAGTTGAATGCAGCTTACATTTGAAGAATGGATCAGTAACTTTCCAAGCATATGAAAATTCCTCGACAGGGGCCCGCGCTGCCCGTTCTTATCTCCCTAGAACTGTTAACTCTGTAAGCATCTCTACCTAAACACACATCAGCATATCCCATTTCCCCTGTTCCAAGATCATATTCTTAGCTCAAATCATATTAAAATTGCTCCTGCAACTTAACTTAGGCGCCTTTCTTATTCTTCGCGAAAACTGTTTATTTTGGTTTTTAGCACTGCACTGAATGTCTGAATGATCCACAGGCCATGGGAAATGACCTGAATGCCCTCAGCACCATTGCAGATGCCACTCTGGCCGACTGCATTTGATCCAAAAGCCGAGGAAAGTTCAGAGCGGCGTAGATACGGCCAACCTTTATGCTTTTGTTTGCACCAATCCATAAGTCCAAAAAAAAACAAAGAGAAGGGGTTGAAAGGGAAACAAGTGGCCACGAAGGAGAGACACCGGATGAGCTGTGTTCACTGCACTCTTCACCTGTATTGAGACTTGAGAGGGAGGCCTTTGCTGACCTCCCAGAGGCGCCTCGCCCCCTCAAGGCAGTGATCAGTCCACCACCAGGTTATTCAATTGCCCTCACCATGTTTGCATAGCACAAACAGGGCTATTATTGGTGGGCAAAGTAATATAAAACTGCTGAATTTTCTTCATCATGTAAAAATTGAGCTCATAATGTTGGCAAAAAGGAGAAGATGCATGTGAGGACTACTAGCTATGACTAGAGAGTAGTAGAGAGTTTAGATTTCCAAACAAAAAGAGAGCAAGAACATGCCAAACCCCTTTTGCCCTATATGAAAGTGGAGTCTGAAACGAGAGAGGTCTCATCAGCCTGCCATTCTGCCAATGTGTCACCGGTAGTTGTTGCCCATCCTTCAGGCCCAGGCGCCCAGCTACATAGATAAGGACGGTCCCCTCCCTCCATTTGTCCATCCTTGACTCCACACCTCCTTGCCTCAGGGACCAGGGCTCTCTCTCTCCCGGGAACGGCCATGGCGGAGGAGGAGCAGAGCCCGAAGCTCGCCGGTGAGCCGGAGGCCGGTCCTGCGCCGGAGCTGGAATGCAAGAATGAGGAGGGTGTGGCAGACCCGGAGGACCCGGAGAGCACCTGCGGCGGCAATGGCATCATGAGCTCCCTGGAGCAGCCGCTGCTGAAGCGGAGCACCACCCTGACGGCCAGCCACCTCGCCATCGTCGGCGCCAAGGTCTCCCACATCGAGAGCCTCGACTACGAGTAAGCATTCTTCTTCCTCCTCATAGTCTGATCATTCATGGTTGCCTGTCTTCCATGGCCAATTTTAATCGTTTGGGTTCTGAATTCCTCTGCGATACGATGCACTCACTAACAGGATCATCGAGAACGATCTGTTCAAGCACGACTGGCGGAGCCGTTCCAACGTGGAGGTGCTCCAGTACATCTTCCTCAAATGGGCCATGGCGTTCCTGGTGGGGCTCCTCACCGGCGTCATCGCGTCGCTGATCAACCTCGCCATCGAGAACATCTCCGGCCTCAAGATGCTCCACATGGTCAACCTCGTCCGCGAGGGCCGCTACTGGGCCGGCTTCCTCTACTTCGCCGGCGTCAACTTCGCCCTCACCTTCGTCGCCGCCGTCCTCTGCGTCGTCTTCGCCCCCACCGCCGCCGGCCCCGGCATCCCCGAGATCAAGGCCTACCTCAACGGCGTCGACACCCCCAACATGTTCGGCGCGCCGCAGCTCATCGTCAAGGTTGGTTCCTTCGCTGACTCTTCTTTTCTCCTCCTCTTGTTCCTTTTATTATTTATCATATATACATATATGTATATACTTACTGATGAAAAAAGAAATGAAAAAAATGGTGATGTAGATCATCGGCAGCATCGGCGCGGTGTCGTCGGGGATGGATCTCGGCAAGGAGGGGCCCCTGGTGCACATCGGCGCGTGCCTTGCCAACCTGCTGAGCCAGGGCGGCTCCGGGCGGTGGCGCCTCCGCTGGCGGTGGCTCCGCTACTTCAACAACGACCGCGACCGCCGTGACCTCATCACCTGCGGCGCGTCCTCCGGCGTGTGCGCGGCGTTCCGCTCCCCGGTCGGCGGCGTGCTCTTCGCCCTCGAGGAGGTGGCCACCTGGTGGCGGAGCGCGCTGCTGTGGCGCACCTTCTTCAGCACGGCCACCGTGGTCGTCGTCCTCCGGGGCTTCATCGAGGTCTGCCGCGGCGGGCGGTGCGGCATGTTCGGCGAGGGCGGGCTCATCCTCTTCGACGTCAGCGATGTCACCGTCAGCTACCGCGCCGGCGACCTCCTCCCCGTCACCCTCATCGGCGTCCTTGGCGGCGTCCTCGGCGCGCTCTACAACCACGTCCTCCACCAGGTGCTCCGCCTCTACAACCTCATCAACGCCAAGGGCCGCCTCGCCAAGCTCGCGCTCGCCCTCTCCGTCACCCTCCTCACCTCCGCCCTGCTCTACCTCCTCCCCTTCGCCGTGCCCTGCACCCCCTGCGACCCCTCCTTCGCCGCCGGCGCCGCCTGCCCGACGGTCGGCAAGTCCGGCAACTTCAAGCAGTTCAACTGCCCCGCCGGCCACTACAACGACCTCGCGTCGCTCCTCCACGCCACCAACGTCGACGCCACCCGCAACATCTTCTCCACGGGCACCGCCGGCGAGTTCCGCCTCGACTCGCTGCTCATCTTCTTCGCCATCTACTGCGTGCTGGGGCTCGTCACCTTCGGCATCGCCGTGCCCTCGGGGCTCTTCCTCCCCATCATCCTCATGGGCTCCGCCTACGGCCGCATCATCGCGCTCCTGATGGACGGCTTCGTCACCATCGACCACGGCCTCTACGCCGTGCTCGGCGCCGCCGCGCTCATGTCGGGGTCCATGAGGATGACCGTCTCGCTCTGCGTCATCTTCCTCGAGCTCACCAACAACCTCCTCCTGCTGCCCATCACCATGTTCGTGCTCCTCATCGCCAAGACCGTCGGCGACGCGTTCAACCCCAGCATCTACGAGATCATCCTCGACCTCAAGGGCCTGCCGTTCCTGGAGCCCAAGCCGGAGACGTGGATGAAGGACCTCACCGTCGGCGAGCTCGCCGCCGCCAAGCCGCGCGCCGTCACGCTGCAGGTGGTCGAGAAGGTGTCCACCATCGTCGAGGTGCTGAGGTCGACGCCGCACAACGGGTTCCCGGTGCTGGACAGGCCGCGGCCGGGGGTGTCGGAGATGCACGGGCTGGTGCTCCGGTCGCACCTCATGGCCGTGCTCAGGAAGCGGTGGTTCCTGCCGGAGAAGAGGAGGACGGAGGAGTGGGAGCCCAGGGACAAGTTCTCGTCGACGGAGCTCGCCGAGAAGGCCGGGAGCATCGACGAGGTGGAGCTGTCGCCGGAGGAGATGGAGATGTACATTGACCTCCACCCCTTCACCAACACCACGCCGTACACCGTCGTGGAGACCATGTCGGTGGCCAAGGCCGTCGTGCTCTTCCGGACATGCGCGCTCAGGCACATGCTCATCATCCCAAAGTTCCAGGGCGCCGAGGTCAGTCGTCAGATCAGTCTCAGTCGTCAAAACTTTCTGTGAATTTGGGGTTCTTTTTTTCATAGATAGAACATTTCTGACGAATTTCTTTGGATATCTGCTTGTTCATTTCAGATCTCTCCGATTGTGGGGATCCTGACGAGGCAGGATCTGAGGGCGCACAACATCCTCGGTGCATTTCCTCATCTGGCCAACAAAAGGAAAGTGCACTGAAGGTCTGATGCGCGCACCATTTTTGGCAATTTAAAGTTCCCTGTATTTATCCAAACAAACAAAAAAGGTCCAGCTGCTGCTTGTAGTTCTATGAGATGAGATTCTTTTTTGCTCTGTTCTATTCTTCTCTGTAAGTAGATTGAGGGTTATATTCTACTTCTCTCATGAGAAAGTGTGTGAATAATTGCTTCTCTTGTAAAATCCACACACCTCCTGCACTTTTCGGCTCTTCGACCGATGTAATCAAAATACAGATGGTGCAATACAACATTTTTTGTTTTCAAATTGTTGTTGCTCGATGTTTTGGCTTTGTTCTGCGCCACTAAGAGCTTTGCAATTTGAAAAAGATTCACGCACTCAATTTTTTGGTAAACATGAAACATGTCTTTGATTTGGGAAGTAAAAAACTGCATGGACGGAGTCAATGACAGTTAGTGGGTAGGGTGGCAAATTTCTAAGCCTAAGCCTCTCCGCACTCATGTTCCTCTATTTCGTTCCCTTAAAAGAAATATTATATTCTATTCATCGAGATTTTTTCTTCTATCCTAATTTCTCCCGCACCCATCTCTCATTTATACTCTCCTCCGTACCAACTACCATCATATGGACCTCATATTTCAATTTTTTCTATTAGTTTCCTTCCCCACCTCTCTCTCCCACCCCTTCTCCTCCCCCGCCTCTCTCCCTTCCCTCTCCCGGCCTGCCTCCCCTCCCCTCCCCCCCCCCCCCCCCCCCCGGCCACCTCCCACTTTTATACTCTTTGATAGATGTAATAAAAATAGACACACATCAACGGTGCAATACAACAATTTTTTTATTTTCTTTTTTCTGCGCCGCTAAGAGATTTGCAATTTACGAAAGATTCACACACTCGATTTTTTGGTAAACATGAAATACGACTTGGATGTGGGAAGCTAAAAAACTGCATCAACCGAGTCAATGACAGTCACTGGAGTAGGGCACCAAATTCCTAAGGGCTACAAATTTACTTCAAATACTGAAAATTCTCAGTTCAGACAAATTAACTTGGGACAGCCAGCTGGGAGCCTGGGATTGTGGACCACACGGAGTTCAATCACCTATGATCACACAATATTTCATTAAATTTGTACAGAATGGTTACTCTGTAACACTATTTATCCAATCGACGTGTTGGAGCAAAACTGATTGTTTCCAAGTTCTAAAATCCCAGCATCAATGTTGCACCGCTAATAAGGTGTACCTTAGGAAGGCTCATTTGAGTTTGGACAAACATTTTCGTAGCATCCCTAACCCTAAGCCAAAAATCACAACTATGCATCACGTTTGAGCAAATACCCACATCTTGGAGTTCCTAGAAGCAGAGGAGCCTACAAAGCACAATCTGTTCCACGCCGATCTCAAGTGATCCGTTGACATTTCTGAAATTATAAATTTGCCACGTTTTGCATTCAAAATCACCAAACACGTTTTGCTTTATGGTGAGTATATTGTTGACTCAAAATTCCTTCTATTAGGTGAAACTGCTACCAACCAAAGTTGCTCTGAACCCTTGTAGTCTTTTCGTTGGCATGGCAGCAGGGACCGCTCCAATGGCATGAGGTGGAGTGAACTTAAGGTGTGGATTTAGCTCACCTATGGGATCCAATGATTCACACTTTTACAGGCCATACTGTCAGTCCTTCCAACCAAATTAGGAAAAGCAGGACACATTGCTTATTTGTCCTCAAGCGAGCAAGAATCTGAATTTTGCTGTCAAACATCTATTTTACTGAGCACGAGCTCCATGTGTGAGCAACAATGTCAACGGAGCATTTGTCTGAATATCTTTTGTGAATCGAAATGCAGAGCTATAAGCCTATCAGATGAGAGATCCTACCGTCTTCCGTACTTCCAATCACATACATATGAACTGCTCATCCAGTGCTCTAGGTTGGCCTCTGCATGGTCAGTGACCTAACTGATCGAAGAACTAATAAAACCCTACCGTGAACTTCCCAGTTGCTGGCATATAATAAGAAGCTTTCGGGATCGAGATGCTAAGGAATAACCAAATGGATAAGCACCGTTGAGCTTGGAGGCCACTTGCTTATATGTCAGTAGTGATAAATTTTGAGAGCGAGGACATCGCCCATCACTATCATGTGTGGGAATCAACGGCGCACCGATTGACAATTAGCATATGACAGCGCTAGAGATGTAGGTTCCGGTGTCAGGGTAATTTTTTTTATAAATGGAGTGTCCGTCAAGCAGAAGGTATGTGTTGATATTTTGCTGAATCTGAGGTATTGTATTAAAGTGATCACTTTCAGACAGACAACTTACTGGTGTTCTTTTAAATTTCTCTTCTTTGGAGACCCTTATTCAATAACAATGCCGACCTACATATCAATATAGAGAAGAAAACCTCTCAGAGTCTAAGAAGAAAACCAAATCATATGAGCATACAGAATTCATACAACATATTACTACATTTGAAACGTATGCCAAACATTCGTCTCCTAAAAACTGGCCCTAATTAATCGATCCGAACCTGGTTTTCGAACTGGGTGGATCATGTTTAGCAGTCAGACTTGCTTGTCTCAAAAAGCCTATCAGGTGACAAATTCTACAATCTACTCAAGGTACATGCTTAGAAGGGCGGGCTTGGTGCAGCGGTAGAGCCTACCGTCTGTAACCGGAAGGTTCCGGGTTCAAGCCCCAGCCTCTGCACATTTGTGCGGGTAAGGTTTGGACGCTATTACAACCCTTCCCCAGACCCCGCACGGTGCGGGAAGCCTACGGCACTGGGTACGCCCTTTACTCAAGGTACATGCTTCAACCTGTGCATGCTCACTGACAGAATTAACTCACAGGGAAAACAAATCAAACCTCCGAACCTTCTTGTGATGACACTACTGGCTTGCGTGATCGAGACAATTAGTAATAATCAAATGAATAAGCACCAATGAGCTTGGACGCCACTTGCTTATCAGTACTGAAAATTTGACATCAAGAAACACGGCCATCACTTTCGATGCCCGATTTTGGTGAAACATTAATCGACGCGTATCTGCTGCATGTATATACTTTAAATCTAAACAACCACCCCACTTGCAATTCAGTTTACGACACTATGAGATTATGCTTTGATTTTCCTTTTTTACAGATCAAGTAGTTGATATTTGTTCATCATTCACTCATAAATATCTGAAGTTTTGTATTAAGGTGGTCACTGTCAGAGGTAGTACTGATCCATGTTCTGGTAAACCCTTTCTTCTTTGGAGGCACGTATTGCCGTTGCCTACATGTACCGTCAATCGATCCATAAGGCCTACTGTTACTTCTGCCGGAGAAAACCACAATGATTAAGCATAGGTGTCCATATTGGATGGTGGAAGATCTTGTACCATCTTATAGATCAAATTTGATGATTACACATGGATATATTTGACGCCTAATAAGAAGAAGAAATATATTAACGTAAATTTCCTTAGGCCATACATTTTTTCCCACCCCAATATTAACTAACTTGTTTTAGGATTTGTAAAATAAAGAAATTTTAAAAGATGAGCATCAAAGCACATTCCCTCAATTCACACATATAAAGGGACACAGATAATACCGAATTTCTTTTCTTTTTTTGTGTCAAAACAGTATAGGTGCAATATCATCCTGCAGAATTGGCAGGGCCGTTGTCTTAAATGGCCTTACTAATCAGCCCGTAATTTACATCATACAAGAATCGATCCATTGGATATTGGATATACTATAGGACATGTGCGTACACACATGAGATGAAACTACGAAAGCGACCTCAGACGACTATTGTAATTTGAGAGATATTTTCTCCCCATGAGTTAAGTAGTATACTTATCTTTCAGTGAAATGTTAGTTATATATCCGCTAGTTGGTTACTTGGTTTGATAAACTGCAACTTGGTTGTCTGGAAAGTTTGCGACAACACGTCTATGCTACGTGATTGTTTAGACCGCAATGCAACGGTGCTGGAAATCAATCAAGTGCACGTGTATATGTAAGCTCCATTGTTTTAAGCAGTAGAGATGACTAAAGCGGCAAGTGGGAACATTTGTCCGGTAGACCGGTACAACAACAAATAAACTGGTATCATACTATCATGTCGCATTTCTTTTAGGAACTAAAAAGAAGAAGAAGAAATGCCACAGTATTTTAGTGAAAAAAAAAGATAATGCTTCGACACAGTCGTCCGATCTATCGGACGCTTTTTCCGTCCATTCCATGATCCTTCCTCCGTTCTTTTCGTCAGGCGCGGCACAACTCCCTCCCCCATTCTTTTTTGTCAGGCACCGCTCGCGCCGCACCCGCTCCTCCACGCGTCGCTGCCGCCACTCTACTCGCTCCTCCACGTGCGGTCGCCGCCGCGCCCCTCCTCCGCCTGCGCCGCCGACGCCGCCTCTCTACCACTCTCCGCGCCGATGCCGTCACATCCTCGGCCCTCTCAGCGCCACTGTCGTCGCCTCCCTGCCACTCTCCGCGCTGCCGCCGCATCCTCAGCCCTCTCAACGCCGCTGTCGTCGCTTCCCCTTCCCGCTTGTCTCCGAGTCGCCGCCGCTGTCGTCGCCTCAATCCCCTTCCCGCTCGTCTCCACGCCACCGTCATCGCCTCCCCTCCCCGCTCCTCTGTGTGACGCCGCCACCCTCTCCTCCGGGCTCCTCCTTGTGCCGCCGCCGTCTTTCTCCACACCACCGCCGCCTCTCCGCGCGTCTGTTGGTAAGGTAGGTTAGGTGTGATTTTGGATGTTACAACAAATGATTTATAATGTTGCAATTTAGTTTTTTTATTGTTGCATTGCGGATGTTGCATAGGTTTCACGATCTGTGATGTTGTAATCGTGATTTTTGTGACGTTGCAATTGTGTTTTTGCGATATTGCATGAGATGTTCTCGGATGTTTCAATAGCTAAATTCCAAAGTTCTAATTCTTCCGAAGAAAAAAGGGGATCCGGGTCGATCGTTGCATAAAACATTACCATATGTTGTGATAGAAATTTATTTTTTCTTTGAATTCCGTGAGATTTGATGATGTTATTTTGATACATACGTCTCGTGTTGCAATAAGTAATTCTTGATATTGCATCTTCTAATTTTTTATGTTGCCACGGACCATCCGATAAAAAAAATTATCGTACGTCCGGGCACTAGCAGGACCGAAAAAAATAACTTGTGTTTTTCAATGTATAATAACTTGCATACCATAACTTTACAGCCTACAGGCTACAGTTTTTTTTAATACCGGGCTACAGGTATTGGGGGAGTCAATCAGTCATGAACTGCTGGTGGGCTTTCTCGACCCGTTCTTTGGCAGACAATGGGCTGGTCTGAATTTGCATCTGGCACTAGGGCTTGCAATCCTCAAAGCAAAGGGTCAACGAAAGCAGGGCCATGTGGGTTGCATTGCAGTGGGCCAGTGATGTCAATGGGAGAGATACGGCCCGGAGGTGGTCGTCTGCGGAAGCGTATGGGCTCCCACCGGAACTGGGCCTTGGTGGGCCTATCTTTGTGTAAGCTTGCCATGGGCCCTATGGTATCGCACTCAGATTCTAGTGTAAGAAACAGCCCAATTGTCCATTGCATGGTTCAGATTTCCCTAAAAAAACTAAAACAGATTCTCATACTGAAATTCTTCTTCTTCTTTTTTCACAAAGCTGTCACACTTGAAGAACGGAGAATTAACACACACTGTTTATCCTGGAATCGAATCTCAAATGTTCATCTGGGAGTTTCTCTATAACAACTCCCAGGAAGCACTGCAGCCATCCAGTCCTTCATTTTGACATGGCATACACAGAAGAAAAGTTTCTACCATTTTTGGTAGTTTCAATACAGTGTATCATTTATATACACACTTTGGATTGGATGTCCAATCCTTTTCTTGCAGATGTTCCATGAGGCATAGAACAATGTAAAGCCCACAAATTTCAAGATGCCAAAAAACTCAGCTGCAGCAAAAACCCAGGCTTTGCCATTGCCATCTCCATCCACCTCCACCATGTCCATGGCTTCACTTGTGCCTCCTCCTCCCATTGCAGCTGACGGCCCGCGCGAACTGCGGCACGCAGCACCGGTTCACCTCCCGCCCGAGGCGCAGTGAGTCGTCCCTGGAGAGGTCGTCGGCGCCGCCGACTTCGCCGTCGCCGTCGCCGTCGTCGTCGTCCTGCGGCTCCCGCAGCAGGTCGCCGAGCTTCCTCATCTGCGGGGCAGCGGGAGGCTTCGGGGGCTCCGCCTTCAGGAAATCCCCCAGCGTCGGCAGATTCTTGTTGGGTTTATACGGCGCGATCCGGCTGGTGTGCGACGCGAACGATCTCGCAGGGGTCATATCTGACGACGCAGAAAGCAAATCGCATCTCTGAATGAATGAGAACTCTAATTGAGCCCAATTTCTTTACCAGTTTACATTTGTCAGAGGTTTGCATTGTGCATCTGTCTGAATTCACTGAATTATTGTTTACCTCCATTGACGCTGTAGAAATCGTCCTCGCAGTCGGATTCCAGCCACGGGTTCGCCTCGAAGAACGCCTCGTCCCTGCTGCTACCTGCACAAGCCAGTCAGTCAGTGAGGCAACTAACAACGTGTGGAAAACTATGGCCAACTGCAACCATGATCGCAGCTGGGTCCAGACTTTACAGCGACCGTGATTGACATTTGCAACGGCATGATCGATCACTGGTGCAACTAGATCATGATCACAAATGCCGTTGCCCCCTTGTCCAGATGAGAGAGAGGAAGATCATGCTCCATAATGGGAATGATTCAACTGCCAATGGAGATAATCGCGCACAGATTTGCGGAGGCCCTTTGCTTGCTTTGCTCTTGATAAAGGAGAATGGACATGTTCTTCCACACTCCTCTAGCAGCATCATTACGAGATGCAGAGGAACGTCAACATTTGAGCTGCTCCAACGGGTAATGTGATGGTGATTTGCTTTGGTGTGGGACCGGGTTCTTTTTGGCATGGTCCACATGGAAATAAATGTGCTTTTATATATGCAGTTATCTGGTGGTGAGGGTGATTATATTGTTCAACTAAATTTTTTGGTCAGGTCGTCCTGAAAATTGCACAAACTGGGTGGCTGAACTTCAGAATAACAAAGTGGTCTGAGGGAGATATTATATACGGAGTATGGTTATCTTTTAAAGGGTTTAAATTTCATATACTACATCGCATTATACCACAAAAATTATAAAAAAAATACAAAAAATGAAAAAGCTCTGTCTTCGTCAAAGTATATTAAATGACAATACTGTGCAGCAGGGTGCGTGTTGATAGTAAGCCCTGGGATTCATGGCCAAACAGGTAACGCTTTTGGGTACACGCATGCGCCAACGGTGGTCCACAGACTGTTGGGGTTTGGTGGAAAAATTAATGAATGGTATCTGAATTCATTAATTTCATTTGTACCTGAGGTGCTATACCCTGCTTTGTAGCATTACTGAACAAATTATCATAACAAGCATATGGTTTTTTCTCCAATTGTTGTGGATGCAATCTGAACCTTTTATGAATGAATCACAGATACCAAAACCAAAATTAACATTTCCATTCTATCTTCTTCATTATGCGATACTATTGGGAAAAAATGGAAGGAACAAAATGATTTCAGATCGATTAGTTTGCAACAAAAAAACCAGAAAACGTTGTAAATTAAAATGGTTGCAATACACATATTCTGTACGATTCCAGTATAAGATAGAATAAGAAAAAAAAACTGAAAGCATACCCTGCCATACTAAAATGAGCCAAAATCCCAGGCCCTGATTTATTTAATCAAACTTCAGAAATCATTGCATCATTCATGAGTAACTCAAACACACTACTACCAATCAGCGAAATCATTGCTACACCAAGCAATCGCACAAGTAAGCACGCGGAAATATTCCTAAAAATAACTAGAACAAATTAAGAAATAAGAACACTATGATCCACAGTTCCACACACACACACAAGAACAGCTGAAACACTTGAGAAGATAGCATTACCGTAATCAATGTTTCCGAAGCCGGTGTCCGGAGCCACCTGCCTGCTGTTGTTGGAGCCAGCTCCTCCTCCATCAACGGCCTTCCTCTCTCCATTCAACCATGGCGCAGAGGAGCCCTTCTTGGCCTTGTTGGAGCTCTTGCCTCTGCGAAACCTCATGACCTCTGTGCTGATCCGTACCCTTGGACGGCTACTGGGCAAGGTCAAACACCAGATGATCTCACGGGAGATATGAGCTCGAGAGAGATAGGAGCACTGGTTGACTCAGAAGAAAATTGTATAAAATAGAGTGGCTGCGTGGACCATCGGGGTTGATGCTAGGCAAAGCAGCAGGATAAACGGATCTGACTCGTGGTGTGTGCAAACTAGAGACAAGATGCAGGTAGATATTATATATATCATATATACATATATGGTTCTCACTTTGAGTGTGTAGGAGTTGCAGTTTGGGCAAGGGATGGAACAAGAGAACATGGATGGGTATTTATGGTTGGATGGCTTGGAAGCTAACCACCATATACATGGTGGTAGAAGAGTATGTGGACATGGACTGGAAACCACTCCAGAAGGTGGTGCTCCAGGAGGGACCCAGTTCAATTCACTGAAAACTTAGGCCTTGTTTAGTTTCAGAATTTGGGCTCCAAATTCCACTATGCAAAAAGAAGATTTCCATCGCATCAAAATATTGTCACATGCACATAGTAGTAAATGTAGATGACTAATTGTACATTTTTGCTGTACTTTACGAGACGGATATTTTGAGCCTAATTAATCAATATTTGGATAATTTTTATCAAATACAAACGAAATGCTACCGTGACGTATTTATTACACTTTTCAAATTAGTTTGGATCTAAACAAGCCCTTAACTGAAAGCTGCCTGAGAAAGGTGCAGGTTGACCGCAATAAAATTAGCTTGACGAGGGAGCTCACCATTACAATGTTCCAACTCTTTTCTTTCTTCCCCCTTTTTCTGGACGAAAGGAACCCTGATTCTTTTTTCTGCGAGAAAGAAACTCCGAATTTTGACTCTGAACGTTCTGAAACTGCAACCCTTTTTCGTGACTATGCATGCATATGAAGCTGTCCGGGCCTCAACAAATTTGTTGGTGTCGTGAAAGGTGACATTTTCAATTCGTCTCTTCTTTGGAACTGTTATATGTCCTGCTCATCATCATCATAACTAACATTTTGGAAAGCAGGTGATCGTGGCTGCTTCAAGGACAAGCTGATTGAATTCCATGTGTACCTTAGATGGAACCTTTTGAGAGTTTTACTCCCGAGCATAAACTTTTTGCCGGTACTTAGGAGGAAGAAAATAACAGATACATTTTTTAGACCATACGGAGACAACATAGACAGTATTTTGAGAACAGCCATAGATATATTTATTTATATTAATCATGATCGTTTTTTGCGAGAAAAAATACTCTGAATTTTTACTCTTTACATTCTGCGAAACTACAACCCTTGTATCCTACGAAAGTTGTCCAGCCCTCTTCTTCAGAACTGTTACATGTCCTGCTCATCTTCATAACTAAGATTTTGGAAAACAGGTGATCACCACGGCTCCAATGACAAGCTGATTGAAGTCGATATCTACCTTACATGGAATCTTTTGAGAGTATATTACTTTGAAATAATCTCTTGCTGGTATTCTGGTATTATGGGGGAAAAACACAGTACACAACATGAGCGGAACAGGAAAACAGACATAAACAGTAACTGGATAGATCATGGCCCTTATGGCTCCTCCCCAATTCAACTTGATTCTATTTACTTTTAGCTCAAAGACTAACAGTAATTTAGTCCGGCCCTTAGGCTGGTCCTAACCTAAGACAATAGTAGTGATATCTATAGCCTCCACATCATTAAGAAACTACAAGTAGACACTACATTCCCAATAGAAACATCACCATTCCACATTTCAATTTAATGCTACTCATCTCACATCTTGTCTGAATGTCGTGTAGAAACAATATCTCATGCAAGACTCAGTTTCCTTCTCTTTCTTCATTTAATCACTTGTCACGTCATCTTTTATCCTAGGTGGCACCTCATTTAATTTTATGGACACTATTCTAATCATTGGGTTGGGACTGCCCTTATTGAACCTGATCTTTAAAATTAGTAGTATAAATTTTTAGACCTTTTATCATCCCATCCACATGTGTACATGTGGGGAAAAAAAGATGGATCATGGATGACATACAAGCAGCTTGGGTCTCACATGACACAATTCATATATCATTCAACAAAAAATTAGACGACGAAGCAGCCATGGCGCGCACGTAGTCGCTGTTCCCCGAGCATATAGTGCAAGAAGCGAAGTAGTACTGATTATGGAACGGCATCACCGACTTGCACAGCAGAACTCTCACAGATCCAATGCCGTCAGCTAAACCGGCCGTCTCCCAGCCATGAGGCCGCTCACACAGGTCCTGAAATCTTGGCAGCTCTATCTGCTCGGCGAATGGAGCCTTGGAGACATCCACCCAGCACACGTCCACATGAACCGGCAGCAAATTCTGAGACAAATCAGCAATGTAACCAATGCCATCACCCAGCAGAGACAAACCCCCAATGTTGCTCCTCAGGACCTTACACCAAAATTTAGGATCCGGATGATCCTTCAGCAAACCACCTACAATCTTGGCACCAAAGAATGATCCGTTCAGTTTCTTCGCGATCGCCTTGCCCGCCGCCACCAGCCTCGGGCTCTCCTCCAGATCCCTGCCTGCGAACGCGTGCGCCTTGAAGAAGAACCAGTACTCCGGGGTGGGCAAGAACTTGACTCTGATCGGCTCCACCGTGCCCAGTGTCGACACACGCCGGTTGGCTGTGGTGAAGATAACCTTGCTCCCCTGTCCTGCACTGCTTTTTTTCAGTTTCAGCAGGAGCTCCTCCAGCAACTGCTTCTTGCGCATGTCGACGTCCTCGAACACGATCAGGAACCTCTGGCCGTTGGAATTTCTGTTGATCCATTGCAGTGGGTCATCTTTGAGGCTCAGCTGAGCGTCGCCACCGATGACGTGCTTGGACCGGAGTGAAATGATGGCTGTTTCTTGACTCGTCGTCGCGGTGGCGTAGGTGCACGAGAAGCTCAAGAACACGATCACGGCGAAGTGCCGGCGCACCCGGTCGTCGTCGCAGGAGTGCTGCACCAGCGTCGTCTTCCCGGCGCCGACATCGCCGACGATCGGAAGCACGCCCAGGTCCTCCCGACCTCCATTGCCGTCTTCGTGCAGAAGGAAGTTGATGATCCTCTGCTTCTCCACGTGCCGCCCGAACATCTGCCCGTCGACGAAGATGTTCGTAGCCAGCGGCCGGCGGACCGGCTGGTATCCCTGGAGGAGCAAGATGAACTCCGCGAGATCACCGCAGACCCCCTGCAGGCTCTCCAGGACGCTGTCGATCTCGGCGGCGGCGCCGCCGAGGTCGTCACGGCGCGAGAGCGCCATCTTCACGGCGCAGGCGGCGGCGACCCGCACGCGCTTCGCGGGGTTGAAGAGGGACGACACGGAGGAGGCTCGCGGGAGAGGTACCTGCTGCATGTCGTCGCGGCGGTCGTCCCGGTCGTCGTCCTCGGGTATGTTGCGGTCGCCGCGGCGGATCGTGTCGAGCAGGTAGCGGCCCTGGTGCTCGCCGGAGATGAGCTCCGAGAGCCACCGGAGGACGCCGTCGTTGGTGATGTGCCGCCCCCTGGCCTCCTCCACCGCGCTGTGGATCTGGATGAGCGTGTGGCATATCCTGCGGAGCTTGGCCTCGGCGCTCTGCTGGGCAGCGAAGCGACCTGTGAGGAGGGAGATGGCTCTGCTGACGGCGTCGCCTATGACGGCGGTGACGACGGTCTCCGCCATGGCGATCGAGTTCGTCGAGGAAGGGAGTGGATGGAACGATCCGGGAGGTGTTCAGAGAGCCATCTATTTTGACTCGATTTTCAATTTCGACTCAGTCAACGAGTCGGAGCGGAGGAGAAAGCGTGACGACGGCAAAGCGACACGAAAGACTCGAGAGGTGTGTCGGAGGTCACAGTGGTTGATCAGTCACCTTCTAAAAAACGTTGATCAGTTCCATGTTTTATGAAACTCGGAGGTGGACGTGGTTCGACACTTTGGACAGCTATATGTATCAATCGATGCAGAGGCTGAAATATTAATAAATATTCTTTTTTCTAAAAAAACACAACAGCGTATTCGTTGGAGGAACTGATTTTACGATGTCACTGTCCGCGCACGCAGCTCGGATTCTTGGACTAACAAGCTGAAAAATGGCTAAGTCAAACATTTTTATTTTGATCAACAATATCACAAAATTGTTTACCCGCAAAAGGATATCACAAAAACAGTTTACGTGAAACATAAAAGTCAGACGATTATTTGTCAATCAAAAGTAGGAGTATTTCCCAACACTAAACCTAGTCACCATTTATTGATGCCCTTAAAAAATTTTATTATAAAATTCCTAAAAACTTCATATTCTCCACGACTAAAAACAAATGTTTGCTGGTCTCAAGCAGCACAACAATGCAGGTATGATGTTTTTTTTTACAATTAGGTGTAGCATTTCATTAAATTAACCGAAACAGAGAGAGCCCAGATTACATCTGGAGTTACGATCAAATTGAGACAGAGTCTATCGGTAGACCTAGCCAAAGCATGTGCTGTCTCATTTCATTTTCTACCAACATGGATACAAGAAGACGTAGCAGAACCACAGGCTGCAAGCTTGATATCGTGGATAATCGTGCCATCATGAGAACGATCCATAGCGGCTGATCGGAGAATTTGTATAACTGGTAGACAGTCAGAAGCAATAATCACTTGATTAGGCCAAGGTCGCGCAGCCGCCGGCCGTCCGTCCGTCCCTCCCTCCCCTCGTCGTTGCCGGAGTAAGGGGCCGGAAGTCCGGCACCTCACGAGGAGTACGGCGGCGGGGCGGCGTCTCGGGAATGGCGGCGTTGGCACCGTGTGGGCGGCGCGCCTCGACGCGGTCGGTGCGGCTCCAGCGTGCCGACGGCCGGATCCACCCCCACCGCAGGTGGATCTGCAACGGCGAGCGAGCGGTGGTCGCCAGTGTGAGCTCATCGGGCCGGCGGCGGGGATCCTCTCTCTGCTGCTTGCGGGGCTCCTCCGGCGCGAATGTGGCTAGTTCCTGGGCCATGGGGTGGCGGCTTGCCGGCGGGGGCGCGCTCTGGCCCTTGGTGGCTCCGTGCCCCGTCGACGGCGGCGTGGTGCCGTGGCCGGGCTGGCCCCTGCACATGGGGCTGGGACGCCGTGGTGGCACGGCAGACCCGCCCGTGCAGGGCCTAGGGGCGCAGACAGCCGACGCGGGCGGCGCGGCCGGCGGCGGCTAGCGGTCGGGGCTTTGGCAAGAGGCCCGGGCTCCGCGAGGGCTGGCGCGGGTGGCTGGGCGTGCGCGAGGAGTGCAGAGGTGGCGGGTGGCGAGGTTACGGCCTCGGCTCGCCTCTGGTGCGGCCGGATCTGGGGGCCTGGCCCCTAGGTTGGCGTCCCGAGCTCCGCCGGTGCCGTTGGCGGGCGGCGGCTGCGGTTATCGCCGTGGTGGCGCCCCGGTGCCCTAGCTTCGTGGACAACGGCTCCGGTTGGTGTCGGGGCTGGTGTTGGCGTTTTCCTGACGGTGGCAGCGTCTTGGGAGACGCCGGCCCTCGTCCTGGCTCCTTCCCGCGGCTTCATCTTGGCCGGCGGTGCCGCCTTCATTCTCGCGTCGCCGACGAAGCCAATCCCGTAGCGCCGTCAAGTTTTCGCCACCGGGTTCATGGTTTCGGTCTCACTCTGTGAAGCACGGTGCCGTCTCATTGAGGAGACGACAGGAGATTTGGGGCCATCGAGGGCCCCAAACCTTCCCGAGGTGTCGAGTGTTGCTATCGGGTGCATATGGAACCCAATGGCGAGCTTCGGCAGTTGCGATGGTGGGCGGTGGATGGAAGCGAGTGGGATCGATTCAGGCGTTCTCGGCTCATCGGGCGGTGGTCCTCAAGCATAAGCTTCGACCCGATGTCGGGTCGGGCAACGGCGTTAGCTCTTTCCTCTTGAGGGCGTTGTCTGCAGGGTCTCGTTCGACGGCGGTTCGTGGAAGTTCTCCGTGGTAAAAACCAAACGTTGGTGCCGTCGCGCCTTTGCCTTCCTGAAGGCATTGTTTGGAGTTTTTTTTGTGGCCATTGGTGGTGGAGTCGTAGGCTCCACGGATGGTCGGGTCCAGTCGGTTTGTAATGGTCTCATGGCCCTTTAGTTTGTTTGTCGCGAGTAGTTTCCACCTATCTCTGGCGCGCGGCCTAGAGGGTCCCATTATGGATTTATTGGATGCTGCTCTTCGAGCGGCGTGTGCTTTATTATAAACTGGTAATCCTGGTATCTTTCGGATGCTTTATATATAAAGCTGGATACGACATTTCCTGAATAATCACTTTTATATGAGAGGTCCGAAGCAAAATGAACTGCACGCCTGAAAGCAGTAGCCTCTGCAAGTTCAGGTTCAGTGATTCCTTCAACCACTGCCTGCATGCAGCTAGGAATAAGCCATTGTGGTCTCTAATCATTGTACCAATACCAATTCGATTTGATTGTGCAAAGGTAGCTGCATCAACATTTACTATAACCCGTCCTTCCACCGGTGGAAATTGAGGCATTTTTTAGGCCTGATATCTTGCAGCATAACCGTATCGATGTATGCTTGGATTTTCTCAACAACACAATGAGGATGCACTTGGCTCTCACCATTTCTAACTCCACTCCTGGCCTTCCCAGGTGTAGTTGGGTTTGCTATGTATTCAAACAACCATTGTTCTATGGCCAGTGGGTCGGCTGGAGGTCTAGGGCCCAGCCTTGAACAGTACCCGTGGTACTATAGCGCATGGGTACCGTAGCAGCGTCCGTAGATTAGGGTGTAGGAGGGTCACCTCTATTTAACAGAGGCCCCTTGTACATAATTAGGGCAAGGAAGAAGTAGAGGATTAATCTCAGAGCCTCGAGCGTGAGGGCGAGATCCAATCTATCTCCTTCCTATCTCAGCAAAGTAGTCCATATCATCTTGGTATTCAGAGCCAGGTTTCTTGGATCACATCTGCTTCCGCCGCCGCCACCATAAATCCTACCCAGATCCACCCCTAATCCAATCCAGCCACTATGGGATTCTCCATATTCCAGATCTCAGCCTTTGATGAGGTTGAGCCATTGCGATCAGTGCTTCGATGCAGGGCAAATACACGAGACTATGAAGATCTCTGTAGTTTCTTTCAGGATGGAAGGTGCCGCCTACAAGTGGTTCCGCAGAATGGAGCAGAACCTCAGCACAATTTCATGGCCCAGCTTCGCCGACGCCTCCGGCCGTCGATTTGCACCAGTTGCTGCAGCATCAGTCGCGGGGAAAATCAAGCCTGCGTCGCCTGTAGCATCGCGGGCACCACCAGTCCTGACATCCCCAGCCACGCCACACGCAGCCTCGTCCTTCGCAACGCCTTCTGCAGCACTCATCGCAACGACGCCCGTCCCCGCGGCACCTTCCGCGGTGCCCGTTCCTGCACCAATCGCCAACATCTTCGCCACGGGTGTGAACTCCATCGGGTGGTCAAAGCGCCCGGTGGAATCTCCACCGCCGCTCTACGCCCCACCGCTTCATCTCCAATATTTGCCGCGCCATCCGCGGCATCGTTTCCGGCATCTGGCGTGCCTTGGGAGGCCCCTACTCCGTCCGCCATGTTCTCGGCGGCCGCAAAGCCGCGCGAGGCCCCGCCTTCAACCTCAGCGTTCACGTCGCCCCCGCAGGCACCACTGGTTGTGTCAGGCGTGGCCGTGGCATCCCAGGCCAAGCGACACACGACCTCATCTTCCTCACGGGACGTCTGCACATCGTCTTCAACCTCTGCGCCGCCATCTCCGTCTCCGCGTGGCCAGGAACACCGACGGGTCCTCCGAGGGCGCCATTCTCCGCGACGGGGGCCTCGACGCCAGGCGTGGCCCCATCCTGGGCTCTGTCCGCGCCTGGATTCGCTACGTCTATCATGTCGTGCGTAGGGATGAAAACGATTATGGAAATTCCCGATTGACCGAGTTTCGTTTCCGCGGAACGGTACATGTCGGAAAACGATACGGAAACGATAATGGATTTATACCATCGAATAGCTCTATCGACCGAATTTAGTGGAAATTTTCCGTTGGAATTTCAAATTCGGCCCAGTTAAATCATTGAGGCCCAAAATTCACAGCTACCCTTCTATTTCGCCTAAAATTTTCTTTGTCGCAAATGGAAATGAATCCCCACCCTATATAGCTTCATTGATTTTTATCAAAAATGTACATGCATAAATGATATATAAATATGTAATAATGTTGGTTGTTGAAATTGGCCTACAAAGTTTTCGATTTGAAGTTTTCGACGTTTTCGTTTCCGATATACCGACTTTTCTGTTATCGCTATCGTTTCCGAGTAAAAAATATGGTTAGAAAATGATAATGAAAATTTTCAATCGTTTCCGACCGATTTCATCCTTGGTCGTGCACACAGCCTCATCGCCGCAGCTAGGGAGGCGCATCCACCTTACTGCGCTGCCATCGTCCGCCAGCTCGACGGCCTGCCGTTCGCAAGGGAGGCACATCCACTTGCGCTTCCATCTCAATGGTTGCGGCCGCAACTGTATGCTGGCGACAGGATGACCTGGCCATTCAACTCCACCCCCACCCCAGCAGCCAGGGCCGTTTCGTCCCACACCCGTCTTGTCTCCGGCCGCCGGTCCAGCGCGCTGATTCCAGCAGCGCAATCTCCAGCGAGCATGGCGGCCGTGATTCCGGTGACCTTCTCTTCGGTGCGCACCTATCCAGCTACACACTAAAAGGCCACACAACTTCCATATCACATTGTTTAGGCGAGCTGAAAGTGTTTCGTCTCCTTTTTATACCACACCTTTCCTTTAGTTCACTCCAAATTTTTGCGACATATTGGCAAGTGAGAAAAGCATGAACCAGATTTCTGATGTTGCTACTTTTCCATTGGTACTCATTAACAAGCGAAAAGAATCTGTTCTGGCCAGATCATAGGCTAACTTGACTATGTTCAAACCTGATTTTGTGTGGGGCCAAGACACAAAGTCGTCCCATGATTTTGGCTCAAATGAATTTTCAGGCATGATGTTTTTCAAACAAGAAATCCTGACATCTGTCCAGCTTCACACTAAAAGGTGGGAGGCTATAAACATTTTCAGCCTTGAAACTTTATCCTGGAAAACTGAACCAGACAACAACCCAAAGAGCATTGCTGCTTAAGGCATGCAGAATGAGACCATGGCATCGTCCGGAAAGGAAAGACCATTCCAAACATCCACACCTCCATACCTAGTGAGTCTCAAATCTATCTAAAGTTTGCAAGTCTTTTTTTTTTCAGGATAGAACACATGTCTGATATCCAATTGGGGGGGGGGGGGGGGGGGACATACTCCAACTGATATGTTTTTATGGAAAACAAACAAAATGTTTATTCTTGCCATGGATACTGATG
Organism: Echinochloa phyllopogon; assembly: GCA_033239725.1. NCBI lineage: Eukaryota > Viridiplantae > Streptophyta > Magnoliopsida > Poales > Poaceae > Echinochloa > Echinochloa phyllopogon. The sequence goes on along the minus strand of BTCW01000012.1, from coordinate 49,843,910 downwards.
AGATAATGTTCATTAAGTGAAACGCACAACATGCAAATGTCGGTTAAAAAATGTAGTAAATGTGAAGAACACATTTACTCTCATGTGTAACCTTCACTATTGATACGCAACGCATTGTTCGAAACCCAGTCTGCTAACATAGGGAACCACAAACAGAAGAATATAGAAGATAAAACAAGAGCTATTACCTCCCCAATGACGATGTCATCAATGTCGTGATATCCAGGCAGTGAGGGGAATTGGGCAATGATCCATTTTGCCAAGTGGATAGATCACCGTTGCTTCTTCTGAAAACTGCAAGGTTCCACTGTCAGTCAATGTGAGAGAGATGCACACTTTTGTATCAACATGTGACGGTTGCATCTTGTCACCATATATAGCCAAAAATAAATGTGAAGTCATCTAGCATTTCATATCCTAATATCTCATTCTTACAGACAAAAACTAATATCGTGTAGGTCAGAGTTATTGAAATGACACAGATCCTGCAACCATCTATCTAATCTCATATAAAATGGCAACAACAAAACAAAAAGTGATTTAAGAAAAAAAATAAATCAGATGGAAATCTGAAAAAGGAATGAGTCAAAATGGAGTGAACAGGAGAACGATTGCAGGTCAAGGTTACATGTTTTTGCTAGACACGCTTGCAAGAGATCGTCAACCATTGTTGCCAAACTTCTCTATCGAAGTTAAGCTGGGATACCCCACCTGGTAAACAGAAACAGAACAACAAAGTGTGAGTTAACTCCAAGTCTCACCATGCATAAATTTTGAAAACTGGGGAACTGTACACTGGTAATTAGTAGCTTAAATCCATTAATCTTATCATAAGAAGAAGATCACTTCCTGACACGGAGCCTTTACAAACTACTGGTGTGTAAAGGTAATCACCTCTTGGCTCGGACTCCTGCATTTGCTAATCAAATGCACCTACAACAATCTCCCTCACTTTCTGAAGGCTTTACACACTACTGGTGTAGATATTTGCTTGTTTAAAAAGGCAGATGGTCAACAACATATTCAAGGAGAAAATAACAAACCAGATTGAATAAATTGAAGACTTAGCAAATTAATTCTTATGGACAGGAATAGAAGTAGCAAAAGCACAGAATGTGCATCCAGCAACTACAAATAGCTCAAAAGATCAGAAGCTTAACTCGGTGGTTCCACCTACACGGATCTCATTGATCAAGGTCCAATCAGATTTAGGATACACAATATATGGCAAAACACAATGACCAGTTTTCGTATGTCAAGCAAGGATAATTACTCTATTTGGATGTTTCAGATTTTCAGAATATTGAAAAATATTTAGTGGCATCGTCGTACCTCTAATCAAACCTCTATTTATCTTGTTGTACCACCAAAATGTACTACTGGTTTCAAAATTAACGAATTGGTCTTGTAGGACGTCAAGCATGTCAAGGTATACCGTCCAAACCAAGCAAGAAGCAACAAAATCGAAAGATTAGCAGCGTATTAGCAAAACAAATCACACGATTAAGCAAATCTTACATTGAATTGCTGCCCGATGTGTTACCACTTAGAGCTCGCCTTGTCCTTGATCACCCCAAATCCGTCGCCAGCATGCCACACGTAGACATATTGATCATCTAGACAAAAGACCAAAAGCCAAATAAATTGACATGCAAGAATATTTTCTTCACTTATTTTGATACATCACAACTCAATTAATCAACACAACAACCCATTAACTAAAACATATAGAACATTACTTTTACTATATAGCCCCACGCATAAGCTATCAAATAAATTCTGAATCACTATTGTTCGCACCCAAAATTGGCAGTTGCCTATCAGGTCGAGGGCAACCGGTCAGACCGGTTCTGGAAAGCGGTTAGACCGGTTTCACTGTAGCCGATCTGGCAATGGCCGAAACCGGTCTGACCGGTGTCTCTATCCGGTGTGACCGGTTTACTCCGAGTTGGAGTAGAATTAGGAGTCCTAGTCGTTTCCAAATTGTAAAAGGATTCCTTGCGGGGCAAGACCTCCCCACCCTATAAATATAAAGGGCCGTGGCCGATTGAGAGCTATCATCCAATCGATCAAATATTATTTTTTCTACTTTTTATCTCCAAACCCTAGCTTTTCTAACCCCTTTGCTTTCCTTGTTTGACTCGACGGCGTTCAAGGAGGTTCTGAGTGGCCTGACCGATCTGGGAGCAACCCTAGACGCGCCATCTCCGACGGGGTCCCTCCTGAGGTGGTGATTCTAGGCTTTCACCGAAGCCCTAGCGAAACCGGTCTGACCGAATCCCCAAACCGGTCTGACCGGTTTGGGCTGAGGCTGCGGCGAGTGCAAGTTTCTGGTGCTGCGCGATCCGGCGCTCGTGTGTGTTGACCAGAAAAGCGTCAACATACTTTTGGCGACTCCGCTGGGGAACATAGAAGATCTGGTTTTCAAAGACCGTTCAATCTAAGCTCCAGGCAAGATGGGATCTCGATGTGATCTTGATATGGATAACATCATCACGGCTTCATTGGAAGATCTTACTCCGGAGGAGCAGAAGAAATTTGAGGCGCTACAAGATTACATGAAGACACAATTTTTGGCTGGCGTCAAGAAAGATCGTCACGGCAAGGTGGCAAGATTGAAAGAATTTGAGCTACCGGCGATCAAGTTAAACGACAATCAAGTTGAGGTAATACCCACTGTAAGTAAATCACAAAAAACTCCTTCTACTACAGTTCCTAAAAATAGTGTAGAAAGTGATGAATTACTCGCCTCATATATTGCTCGTTTAGAACGATTAGAGGATCTTGAAAAAGATAGGACTACTGCTTGCTTTAACAATAATGAAACTAGTAGTAGCATTCCTAAAATTAATACTAGTGGGGTAGTTTTTCCTAGCTTATCACCCATACCTAATATTAACACTGAAAAATATATATATGGTATGCCACCTGAATTTGCCATTGGTCAATCCCTGCCGTTCCAACTGACTGGGCCAAACATGGCCAAACCGGTCAGACCGGATCAGGGAACCGGTCAGACCGGTCTGACCAATGCGCTTGAATTAGTGCATGAGCAACCTATGCCGCTTTCTGTTTTGCCTGATTCAATGGTTTATGCTCACACTAATACTTTGGGTACTGCTAAGCCTCAATTTAGTACAACAATTAACACATCTGCTCAAAGAAATGTTATACCTGATGATGTGTTTGAAAGTTATAGGCTAGCTCAAGCTAAGATTGCTCCCTACTTAAATAAGATGAATTTGGAGAGTGTGCAACCACAACAGCCAAATAATCCTAACTGGGCTGAATTTAATAAATTTAGAGAAGATTTGGCTAATGTGGTAAAAACTAAACTTGGTGTTGATATTGGTAACACAAATTTGTATCAAAAACCATATGATGCTGAGTTTGATAATTTTCCTCTTCCACGTGGTTGGCGTATGCCTGATTTGATTAAATTTAGTGGAGATGATGACCGAACCACGTGGGAACATATTAGTCAATACATAGCTCAACTGGGAGAAGCGGGTACATATAATGCTCTTAAAGTGCGTTTATTCTCTTTATCTTTAACTGGTACCGCTTTTGCTTGGTTTTCTTCGCTTGCTCCTGGTTCTATTATATCTTGGGATATGTTAGAGCGTAAATTTCATGATCACTTTTATAGTGGGAGCTTGCAATTGAAATTGACGGACTTGACATCGGTTAGGCAAAGTAGAGATGAAACTGTTTCTGCTTACATTAAGAGATTTAAAGAAACTAAGAACCGTTGTTTCAATTTGTCAATCACTGATACAGACCTTGCCGATATTTGCTTAAAGGGTTTAAGGTCATCCATAAGAGATAGAATAGAGGGTGCTGATTTTCTTTCGGTTGCACAAGTTCAAATTAGAGCTTTAGTTGTTGAAAACCGAATGAATAAGGAAAAAGAAAGATATACTTCTAGATCACGTCGTTCCAATGTTCATATGATTGATTATGAGTCTGATAATTCAAGTGATAGTGATAAAGAAGTACTTGCTGCTGAATTTGTATGGCTCTCTAAAGAAAAAACTTATTCTTGTACGTCACTTAAGCCGGCTAGCAAAGGTCGGCAAGAAGAAGTTAAGTTTACATTTGATGTTTCCAAGTGCGATCGTATCTTTGATGAATTGCTTAAGTATGGAAATATTAAATTATCTCATAAATTGCCTCCACTTGACGAATTAAAAAGGCGTGCATATTGCAAGTTTCATAATACTTATTCTCATGCCACTAATGATTGCAATGTGTTTCGTCGACAGGTTCAATCGGCCATAAATGAAGGTCGTTTGACATTTCATGAGATGCAAGTGGACAAAACTCCTTTCCCTGTCAATACTATGGATTTACAGCAGCCTAAGGTCTTGGTTCAGCCGCATCAAGCCGAAGCAACCAAAGGGAAGAATGTTGTGGTTGGTGAAGCAAAACCTGATTTGAGGGGAAAAGAATTGATTCGAGAAGTTGCATGTGAGACAACTCCAGATGGCAGGGAGACATTCAAGGTTACTGTGAGGGCCTCTGGACATGGGGGGCAAGGGTCGACCGTTCCCGCCGAGCAGAGACCGTTTGAGCCTGTGCAGGACAAACCGGTCAGACCGGTTAGGGAAAGCGGTCAGACCGGTTTTCCCCAGGGTCGTCCAAAGATGATTAAACCAAGCCGTCCGGAGATTGGAAATTGGAAGCTCAATGTTGCAAAGAATCAGGGGAGTACTCTTAGGCCAAAGGTCACCTTTGATATGCTATTTGACAAGTACTCCAAGCAAATGGCCGTTACAAGCGATCGGCCAGTAAAAAAGAGAATGAGAGTGCCGCCACATCAAGAAGAATGTTCTCAGCCAAAGAGGAATTTTGCTCCGCAATGGGAGGCATCAAGTTCATATCCACCTCGTCCAATTTATGATAATAATGGAGTGATGTGGGTGCCGTATCAGCAGCCTTTCCAACATGGATGGGGAGGACCGCGAAGGCCAGTATTAAACAGAATCTCAAGGCCTGGACAGGACCGATTGGCACTTCGCCAATCTGGTCAGGGTCACCAGACCCAACCGGTCAAACCGGTTTCGCAAACCGGTTAGACCGGTTTCCCTGGGAAATTGGCAGCATCTCCTATAAAGCAAGTCTACAAGCCAAAGCAGAGGGAGGAGGTGCATAAGATGGATATTGACCCAGAGAGGACTACAAATCAAGATGTTATTCAGATTGGGTTGATGAACGTTCCCCTTGGAGACGGTGGCAAAGGACCGATTGTCATAGACAATAAGGTTGAGACACCTATTCAGAAGGGATCTGTTTCTGATAATGATCATGAGGCCAGTGGAAGTAGTTCTAATTCCAAGTACTTTTTGCCAAGATGGTGTCCTCCCGGTTTATCTCGTACTCAAAGGAGGAAGCTTCAGCGCTTGAGGTTTCGGGAAATGAAGGAGAAAGAACTAGAGAAGCAGAGAGACGAAGCATTCAACAAGTACAGGCCTATGATTCCACAAGGGAAAGAGTGGAGAGCCAAGACCAACTCCCAGACAGAACCGGTCAGACCGGTTGGGGAGTCGGTCAGACCGGTTGAACCGGTCAAACCGGTTGCCGAAAGCGGTCAGACCGCTTTGCCCGATGCGCCGCCTGGTTTTTCTTCTCTTACTCCTTTGGTTTGTGATGGCAAGTTATCATTGGTATCTGCTTCAGAGGACGATGAAGAGCTTGTTGATTATGGTTCTTCTCCTGAGCGTATGAATTTTGAGCTTAATGTAATTCATATGTCTATGGATGGTTATGTGTTATCAGAGGAAAGCATCGCTCATCTTGATTTTGGGCCAAAGGAAGCTATTTTCCAGAAACCTAAAGCTACTGAAAGTCATCTGAAGGCTTTGTACATGAAGGGTCATATCAATGGAAAGCCTATCTCTCGCATGCTAGTGGATGGAGGGGCGATAGTTAATTTGATGTCGTATTCTCTGTTCAAGAAGCTGGGAGGTTCAGATGAAGAATTAATCAAGACCAACATGACCATCAGCAGCGTTGGAGGAGGTGAACCTATGGGCGCCAAGGGAGTTGCTTCTATGGAGCTCACTATTGGAAGCAAGACTTTGGCTACTGCATTCTTTGTCGCTGAGACACAAGGTAATTACAGTTTAATCCTTGGTCGTGATTGGATTCATGCAAACCAGTGTGTGCCTTCTACTTTGCATCAATTTTTAATTCAATGGATAGATAATGAAGTAGAGGTCGTTCATGGAGATACGTCGGCTTGTGTTGCAGTGGCCGATAGTTCTACTATGAATGATCATGAAAATCTTAAGTGCTTATCTGGTTTAGATTTATCTGATTGTGAGTTCATTGGTTGCACCAAGGATGGCTTTGCTGCTGCTGTTATGAGGCCGATCAGAGATCTGGCTATACCATCTCTTATGATTTGATGGATCCGAATCTAGAGTGGTTACAGCAGAGGCGTGAGCACTATCGGGCGCATAAGAACGATATGTGTGAGGCCATTGAAGATTTTGATGATTTAAGCAAGTTAGGACAAGGGTTTACGTCGTCTGATCCTCTAGAGGAGGTAGATATTGGTGATGTTACTATACCTAGGCCGACATTTGTAAACAAGAATCTTGATCCTTTGTTTAAATCCGAATTAATAAAGTTATTAAAGGAGTATGTTGATTGTTTTGCATGGAGCTACAATGAAATGCCTGGTTTAAGTCGTGATTTAGTTGAACATCGTTTACCCATTAAACCTGGTTTTAGGCCTTTTAAACAATCTCGCAGAAACTTTAATCCTGATATTTATGACCGAGTGAAAGAAGAAATCAATCGGTTGCTAGATGCTAAATTTATTAGGCCTTGTCGATATGCTAATTGGATCTCTAATATTGTGCCTGTTGAAAAGAAAGGAACAAAAAAACTTCGTGTTTGCATTGATTTTAGAGATCTTAATAGAGCTACTCCTAAAGATGAATATCCTATGCCTATAGCTGATTTTCTTGTTAATGCTGCATCTGGACATAGAATTCTTAGCTTTCTTGATGGTAATGCTGGTTATAATCAAATATTTATGGCCGAAGAGGATATAGCCAAAACGGCCTTTCTATGTCCGGGTTTTGTTGGTCTATTTGAGTGGGTAGTGATGACTTTTGGTTTGAAGAATGCTGGTGCCACATATCAAAGGGCTATGAATTTGATTTTTCATGACTTGCTTGGCATTATAGTAGAGGTTTATATCGATGATATTGTTGTCAAATCGGCTGGAATAGATTCTCATTTGGCTGATTTAAGGCTTGCATTTGAAAGAATGCGTCGATATAATTTGAAGATGAATCTACTCAAATGTGCTTTTGGTGTATCGGCTGGAAAGTTCTTGGGATTTATTGTGCATGAAAAGGGCATAGAGATAGATCCTACAAAAATTGAAGCTATTAACAATGTGAAAGCTCCTACTTGCAAGAAAGATTTACAAAAGTTTTTGGCCAAGGTAAATTACTTGAGGAGATTCATTTGTAATTTGTCCGGGAAGGTGAATGCCTTTACTCCTTTACTTCGGTTGAAGAATGACATTGATTTTACTTGGGGGGCAAAACAACAAAAGGCATTTGATGAGATCAAGCAATATTTATCTTCGCCACCCGTCCTTCAAGCGCCCAAGAGTGGGGTTCCATTCAAGTTGTATGTGGCGGCTGAGAAAGATGTCATTGGAGGTGTTTTGACTCAAGAAACCGAAGGAAAGGAACATGTGGTTGCATATGAGAGTAGAAGATTATTAGATGCCGAAACGAGGTACACCTTTATCGAAAAACTATGTTTATCATTATATCATATTTGTACTAAGTTGAGGCATTATCTTTTACCAAGTACTTGTGTAGTAGCATGTCAAACCGACATAATCAAATACATGTTGCACAAACCAATTTTAAGTGGTAGAGTCGGCAAATGGGCTTATGCTTTAGTTGAATATGATTTGCATTGTGAGCCATTAACTTCAATGAAAGGTCAAATAGTAGCCGATTTTATTGTTGAACATAGAATAGATAAGCAACTTGATTTAAGTGTCGGTTATGTTACTTTTACTCCATGGAAATTGCATTTTGATGGATCGGTTTGCAAAAGTGGTTGTGGTATTGGAATTGTTATTACTTCTCCACATGGGGCTGTTTTTGAAGCACTTAACCGATTAGATCGTAAATGTACTAATAACCAAGTCGAGTATGAGGCTCTTCTATTCGGATTGGAAATTTTGCATGACATGGGAGTAAAGCATGTACAAGCTTATGGTGATTCTTTACTGGTGGTACAACAAATTTCTAAGGTATGTCAATGCTTAGATGGATTTTTGAATGTCTATCTTAATAGATGCTTCGGTATTATATCTTGCTTGAATGAGTTTGTAATTCGTCATGTACCACGAGAAAGAAATCCAAAAGCGAATGCTCTGGCTCATCAAGCATCCGGTTATCACGTTCAGAAAAGAAATTTTCAAGAACGAAGACCGATGTTTTTAGAAGCCGAGTGTTCTGTTCTGGAGGAACCGGTCGCACCGCTTCCTCAGACCGGTCTGACCGGTTTTTCCGGTCTGACCGCTTCGGAGAACCGGTCTGACCGGTATCCCGAGACCGGGTCTGTTTCGGCCGCTGTTTCTAATAAAGACGAAGTGGATGATTGGAGGAAGCCTTTGGTGGATTATTTGCAAAATCCTAGCAATTCAGTTGACAGAAAAATCCGACGATGGGCTCTTAAGTTTATTCTAGATGGTGATGAATTATATCGTCGGACTATTGATGGTTTGCTTCTAAAATGTTTGGGTCCTGACCAAGCTAGGTTGGCTATGGCGGAGGTTCATGAAGGAATTTGTGGTACTCATCAATCGGCTCCCAAGATGAAGTGGCTCCTTAGACGAGCTTGTTTCTATTGGCCCAATATGATAGCCGATTGTTTTAAATACTACAAAGGATGTGACGAGTGTCAGAAACATGGGGATATTCAGTTGGTACCTGCGGCATTGATGCATCCAATTATTAAGCCTTGGCCTTTCCGAGGATGGGGTTTAGATTTTGTTGGCAAGATTCATCCTCCTTCGTCGAAGGTCATTGTTTTGTGATTGTGGCAACTGATTATTTTACCAAATGGACGGAAGCAATTCCTTTGAAGAATATGTCGCATAGAGAGGTGATTGAGTTTATTAGAGAAAATATTATACATAGGTTTGGTATTCCACAAACTTTGACTACGGATCAAGGGACTTCATTCATATCCAAAGAGGTGCGTGAATTTGTTAATTCCTATGGTATTAAACTTCTCAATTCATCTCCATATTATACTCAAGCCAATGGTCAAGCTGAATCTAGCAACAAGACCTTGATAAAGCTCATCAAGAAGAAGGTAGAAGATCATCCTAAAAGATGGCATGAGGTATTATCTGAAGCTTTATGGGCTCATCGTATTTCTAAACATGGTGCTACTAAAGTTACTCCGTTTGAGCTTGTGTATGGTCAAGAGGCCGTTTTGCCTGTAGAGGTGAATCTTGGCGCATATAGACTTGCAAAGCAGAATAATCTTGATGTTGATACATACTATGCTTTGATGATGGATAATATTGATGAAGTGACCGACAAGCGTTTGGAAGCTTTAGAAGAGATTGAAAAAGATAAGAGACGAGTGGCGAGAGCATACAACAAGAAAGTGAAATTCAAATCTTTTCAAGTAGGTGATTTGGTTTGGAAAACGATCTTGCCCATTGGATTGAAAAGCAACAAGTTTGGCAAGTGGTCTCCAAGTTGGGAAGGTCCTTTCAAGATTGTGAAGGTTTGTTCAGGAAATTCCTATATTGTAGAGACCTTGCAAGGACAGCAGCTGCCTAGAGCTCTCAATGGGAGATACTTGAAGAAATTTTATCCAAGTGTTTGGCAAAGTGCTTGATAAGATATGGCCGATTTATTGTTGAAAATCGCCCTTAGGATAAAATGACCGGTGAATTCTGTGACATCGACCTTAACATATTTTCTAGTGCATAAAATTTACTAGAAAACAGGGGGGCATATGTTCGCACCCAAAATTGGCAGTTGCCTATCAGGTCGAGGGCAACCGGTCAGACTGGTTCTGGAAAGCGGTCAGACCGGTTTCACTGTAGCCGATCTGGCAATGGACGAAACCGGTCTGACCGGTTTCTCTATCCGGTCTGACCGGTTTACTCCGAGTTGGAGTAGAATTAGGAGTCCTAGTCGTTTCCAAATTGTAAAAGGATTCCTTGCGGGGCAAGACCTCCCCACCCTATAAATATAAAGGGTCGTGGCCGATTGAGAGCTATCATCCAATCGATCAAATATTATTTTTCTACTTTTTATCTCCAAACCCTAGCTTTTCCAACCCCTTTGCTTTCCTTGTTTGTCTCGACGGCGTTCAAGGAGGTTCTGAGTGGCCTGACCGATCTCAGAGCAACCCTAGACGCGCCATCTCCGACGGGGTCCCTCCCGAGGTGGTGATTCTAGGCTTTCACCGAAGCCCTAGCGAAACCGGTCTGACCGGATCCCCAAACCGGTCTGACCGGTTTGGGCTGAGGCTGCGGCGAGTGCAAGTTTCTGGTGCTGCGCGATCCGGCGCTCGTGTGTGTTGACCAGAAAAGCGTCAACAACTATATATAGGTTCAAAACATTACTTATATAGAAGCTTACGAGGTGGACATGTGGAAGCCTACATACCAGCTAATTAGCATGTTCACAGTATACATTCTCTGCACTCGCATGAAAAGATTGCATTCAAAACAAAGAAAGATTGCAATTGCATAAGGAGAGAGAGGGAGAGGACTGCAGGTTTCATGACTCATCGGAGAGGGACGATGGCGGAGCCTGTGCACGCATCTACACCATGCTGTGATGTACTCCCGCACCCACAGTGTGCAGATTAACAATTTAGTTCCCTTTCCTTAGAATTTAATGATGATAATAAAAATGAACCTAACATGCAACCATTTAGCTTTATCAACAAAAAAGAAAACAAATTGGAATCTGCACAAAAAGTACAGCATACACACTAAAACATACACATTAGTGGACAGGGCAAACAGCCATTCTATTTACACAGAAACTTCTATCGACATGTACTCTATAAAGTTCTATTTAGATTTTCCATGAATAGAAGTTGCGCTCGCAACCAGAAGCAAAGACATTTTCAAAATATTAGATGCTATATATTGCGCTTCATAGCGATTACAAAATTAGCTAAGTCAAACATTTTTATTTTGATCAACAATATCACAAAATTGTTTACCCGCAAAAGGATATCAAAAAACAGTTTATGTGAAATATAAAAGTTAGACGGTCTTTGTCAATCAAAAGTAGGAGTATTTCCCAACAATCCAAACACTGTAGTCTTTTTTACACTGATACCCACTGAATTTACTGAGTGTTGCTTGGCCCAGCCCAAGATGAAAGCCCAATGGCCCATGAATCTCGAGCCAAGAACAAAAAGGGTAAGCCCACTTCCTCCATGCCGGCGTAAAAGAGCGGGAACAGCCAAGGGCGGCGGCGGAAGCGGAACGGAACGGAGAGGGAGAACACCCAACCCAGCACACGCCCCCAAAAATGGCGGAGCCGCCTCGCGCCGCCGCCGACGAGGGCGGCTGCCCGACGAACTGGAGGAAGGAGGCGGACGAGAGGCTCCGGCGCCTCCACTCCCTCCTCTTCGGCGCCGACGCGGCGCTCGAGCGCGGGGACGCCGCGGCGGCGCAGGCGCTCGCGCTCCGCCTCCTCGGCTTCCTCGACTCCCAGGCCCTCGCCGCTGGGGCGGCTCCCGAGGACGCCGCCTTCCTCGCGCCCATCCGCGCCGCGGCCTCCGCCCGGCTCGCCGCCGCCTCGCGCGCCCGCGCCCCCGACAGCGACCGGTACGGAACACGAACCCCGCGCTGCCCATCCGCTCCCGATTTAGTTTTCCGAATCATTGAATTGGACGGCTTCCGTTGGTTAACTCGTGGTAGTTTTGCGAAAATTTTCGGGGTTCGGGGGATCTACTGCGACTACAGTGAGCGCTGTAGTTCAGCTGCTGAGATATCCCTGTAAGAAATTGCTGCGATTTACTGTACATGTGGCTTCTCTTCGAGTCTCTGGAATTTCCTAATGCGTGGCGTATTATACAATGCATTGAGCATGAAGATCTCTATTCTGATCATCCAAATGGGATGTTAGTGCACAAGCATCGTGGCTGTAATGTTTCTGTGCCAAATATAACCAGTGATTGGGTGGAGCATGCCTTTTGTGTTTCCAAATATCCTTAAAATAAAATATGTCAAAGTGCATTGTGTAGAGATTGAAAGATATGTTGCTTTTTCTTGTGCACATGCTCTTTGATGTTGCCACCAATTGGAACCACTCGCTCTAAGCGGTATAACACTAGTGGTAAAGTCAAATTAAACAAGGGGTAACATGCAATTAGGGGCAAATTGAGTCTTCATAGAAAAAGGCTTATTCTAAGGTGATGGTATTATTCCATAATACCCACTTTAATGCTCTACAAAGGATTTTCTGCTATCTTCGCTAATTGAGGGAACAACCTCATCCTAATCAGAGTAAATGATAGTTTTCTTTTCCCCTTTTCCTTTCTCATTTTTTACCTCGAAGGTTAAGCACCTGTTATGATTGGTAATGACCCTTAGTGTACTATGTTCATATTTAAGAAGCAAAATGCCTTGGGCAATTCTATCTCATGTGTGAAACATTTCCATACTGTGTACCATCTTACAAATTTATTTGTTTCAAGTGTTTCCGGACCAGCACCTGTGTTTGTTAATGGTGTGCTGGTGTGAGACCAATAAGGATATATGTCATAGGATATGATTAAACATGCAATGTTTTGAATGAAACCATTAAAGTGTCAATTGAAATGTATCTGCAGATTTAATACAAGTTTTTGAGCTTCATAAAACTGGGATATTTGCAGCAAAGTACCATTAGCAGTATCAGATGTTATTTCTTAATCAGGGTCAGGAGTAGTAAAACTTTGAACTTATCTTCTCTTTTGCCCAAAGAATTTGGTTATAATAACTGATTGAAACTTGAAGCAATGTTTAATCCCATAATGATAAATATTCATCGATTGTCTTGGAAATTTACCATTATTTGCTTCTATTGTCTTGGATTCTGGAAGATTATACTCTAATGTGTACTATCTCAAACACATTCCTCTTTCATGCATTAACAATTGCTTTTGGTGTGTTTTGAGTTCAGTGCAGCTTTTGAGCTCGCAAAAAAGGATGTTGGCTGTGTTTTTGCAAAACAGGGTGCCATTAATGTAGAAAGAATCAAGTGTTCGAGGAATTTCCAAGCTCTTCTCCAGAAGTCCAAAGCAAATGTTGCTGATGAACTGGTGTGATTTTCAACTTATTCTGCTCCTTTTTCTGCGTTATTTTACTATTTCTTTCCTTTCTAGCTTATCCTCTTTTGTGGAGATTTTGGAACTTGTTGCTTATTATCAAAGTACTATTTGAAGAATTGAATAGATTTATTTGTTTGTTGTTTCTCTACTAACCGTTATACCCTTTCTCTGCATGTCATATGTGTTGAAATTTAATAGAGTGCAACATGGCATGAGTTTGCCAGTCAAGGGGCTACACGCATTGATGAAAGCCCAGCTGACATGGAAAATGAGAAGCTAAGCATTAGAGCTTCAAAATTAATGATGCAAACAAAATTGACATCATTATATAGCAGTAAATCCTTGAGGGCAAATGGCGTGTCGGACAGGAATATGTTCAAATCTGAGAACTTATCTAAAGAGTGCGCTGGTGTTGAAATTAAAACAAATCAAAATGGTAACAGGCATCCTGCTTACCTGGAGGTTGAAGAGGATGTGAAACCTTGTGGGCAATTGCAGAATGCAAAGCGGAAACATACAGGGTTCAGAAGTTCTATTTGTGAAGTTCCAAATTCTCCATTAAGTAATGATGAAGCTGATGCCCCTGCCAATGATTTTATGACTGCCAGGACAAAGATGGTATGCACATTTGTAATATGTACTTTCATCAGTACTGCCATTATTTGTTGTATCATAACACACCAATGGTTTTGATAGGTGCAGATTTTGAATATGCAGTTTTGCTCATACCTATAGCACTGCTACAATTTATAGTTTTTTTTTACATTGCATATGTTTGAACATAGGGTTGTTTCTCATTTTCATTAGCTGATTGTAGGTAAGGTACTGGCTTAAGTCCTGTTATTTTGTTTTTCTTTATAGAGAAAAATTACATTGACTAGTAGTTTCATGATTTGTGTACTTCTCATGTTTTCTATCTGCTACCACTGAATGTAATCCTGAGTCACCTATCCCAGCAGGCAATACTGTAGCTCTGTAGCTGTTAACCAAACTATAGAAGTTTTATCTTGATCTTCAAATTATAGAAGTTTCTTAACACATATTACCCTTCTATCTTATCGTATGGTGCCACATGTCACACTTTCAGACTTTAATTGTCCCTCTCAACCCCTAACTGCACTGATAACAATGGTAATGACTTGACAACCTAATTTGGCCTCTACTAATTTGATAACCATGTCTAGTTGTCTTTTCTTTCTTTTCTTTTATAGGAGATTGATGTGCAAAAGACTGGGCGTAATGGTCCACAAGGTGCTTCTGTATCGCCCCAATGTGATAACAGTCATAGTACACGGAATTATGGCGTGAGGCCAAGCTGGAATTCTCGTCGTGGACCACGCAGTAGTTTCGTACCCCCTATCAGAAATAATGGAGGATCAGGTACAACAATCTCACGGGTCACTGGAAAAAGTGACGATTCCATGGAAGATTCAACAAGGAAATGGTTTGTGTTTCCATCTAATTTGTCAGTATACTGCTATGTATTGGTGCCTGTTTCTTGTGGCTAACCCATGGTTCAGGTTCCAACAACTAAACATTACGGTGGCTTATGTTTGAATTATAATAAATTTGATTCTGTTACCTCTATGCTTCTGGGCCTTAAGGATGACTCTGATATCCAACAGAACTCTTAACTTCATAACATTTATGCAGAGAGTGAACAGTCTGGGGTAAATTTCAGCATGTATAAGTCACTAGCCCCATCACAAACTAAGAAGTTTGTAAAGGAGACATGAGCTAAAAAGTAACAAGTGTTACTAACTAAGTTCTGATCATTTGTACAAGTCAATCGTGAACTTCTGATAGTAAATAGAATATTTAGTTGTGGTGAACTGTTATACTCAGCTAATTGACATAATAAACTGCAAAGACGTGGGGTGCTGGATATTAAAAAAATGATTGTTTATAGTTTAACATCTCGAATCTTTGCTTATAGACTGGAGAAGACAGTATTATGTGGAAATACCCTCCTTGTATTCGAAATACTCTCCTGAAATACTAAGAATATCTGAATCCAGCTAGAATCATTGATCCCCTCCCTTCCGCATCAAGCCCTTGAAGCTATCAAGCACCTCATGAATTCGCATTCAACACAGTTACTATATTGTCTAAATTTAGCTCTACTGAAATTAGTTTGTTATTGTAACTGAAGTTAAAACAATTGAAATTTGTTCCGTCATGAGCATGTAAAGTCCTTTTTCTCGTCACTAAAAGATCTGCAACAATTGTTCTATTAGTCTTTGTAGATCACAAATGTGTGATTAGTAACCACACATGGAAAATGTGTATGTGCATATCCTATAAATTTGATATTATTTACGTCATATCTTACTAATAACTTTACAATCATCAGTATTGAAATGCTTTGTGGCCCTGACGGTGAGCTTCCTGAGAAGCTTAGGAATCTGGAACCTCGCCTTATTGAACATGTCAGTAATGAAATAATGGATAGAGATCCTAATGTTCGCTGGAATGACATAGGTATGTAATTTCCTTCTTGCTCTTCAGGGTTTGTGTAGCTCTTAGTAACTAATTTGTGCTACACTGCAATAGCTGGTCTGGAACATGCAAAGAAGTGTGTGACAGAAATGGTGATATGGCCACTGCTACGTCCTGACATATTTCGTGGCTGTCGGTCTCCTGGAAGGGGTCTTCTATTATTCGGACCTCCTGTGTGTATTTTTCTCATCTTCTTGTGTTGTGCCTCCCTTCTTCTCAATGCTAAATATATGCACTATTTTCCACAGGGGACAGGCAAAACCATGATTGGAAAAGCAATAGCTGGTGAAGCAAAGGCAACATTTTTCTACATATCTGCTAGTTCACTGACAAGCAAATGGGTCTGTATGGCACTTCTTTTGATTTTAATACAGCTATTTCCATCATTTTACTGTCAAATTACATCTTGTTATGCATGCACTTTTACTGTTAAATTACATCTTGTTATGCATGCATTTTTACTGTCAAATTACATCTTGTTATGCATGTTTTCACAGATTAATGTGCCATCAGAACTAGACCAATTTCTACACAATAACGCGGTGAATATCAACAGGGGGTTGGTCAGGATGGCATGGGTTAAAGAGATTAGAGTACTGAAGGGGGCAATAAATTGTAGACCTGGAGTTCATTCTTGGTTGATTAATTATAATACTATTTCTTTGGCTGTGGGAATTAAAGTGATGCTTGTAACCATGGGAAACAGTAGGTTGCTTTCCAAGGTGCATGGCATGTCCGCAGTATGGTGGGATTTAGTACCTAAGGATGTAAGACCTGACCATTGCTTCAGAATGTGGTCACATTAAGATTTGGCTGCTTGTTATCTGGACCTAGTTGTTTGGTAGCTACTGTGCGCTGGATCTCCATTTACCATTGCGAATCCAACACATCGTGGCTGACTTGTTGCTGGCAAGGTCATCAATAGCAACCATCCGTTTCCATTACCACAACCTTCAATTTAGCTCCCTGCACTGAACCATACCTATATCAGTTGTGAAACCCTCTTGGATAAAGAAATATGAAAAGAAAATCTAACGGCAAAAGCTTGAGTTCTCAGCATTCACCGACCTGGATTCGAAGCTTCTCGTGGTGGACTGGTTAGAGTGTTGAACTCCGGAAGTCGTTGAAACTTCCATCCCGACCCGGGTTCGAAGCACGGCACCTTCTTAGAACAAAGCCTGGGTGGAGTCTCCTCCCGTGGTCAAGTTTTTCTGAGTTCTCAGCATGCACTCTTAATGCTGTTGTTTGGAGAAAATGTTTACTTCACAGTAGCATAGCATGCACATTGCACAAAGAACTCTTATATTTACTTACTTTGAAGGTAAATTGAAATAATAATCCAGTTTTGAGATTGATAATGATCCTTAAATTATTTGGTGGTGCAGATTGGTGAGGGTGAAAAGCTAGTTCGTGCACTTTTTGGTGTGGCCAGTTGTCGTCAACCTGCTGTCATATTTGTGGATGAGATAGATTCATTGCTTTCTCAGGTTTGTTCAATAATGGTTTGTTTTTACTATGCCCATATACATTGTTGTTGACTCTTGACTGCCTTTAACATTATTTCAGCGCAAATCAGATGGTGAACATGAATCAAGCAGGAGGTTGAAAACACAGTTTCTGATTGAGATGGAAGGTTTTGACAGTGTAAATGAGCAAATCTTACTTATAGGTACCTCATCGAAAGTGAAAATGGTTGAGTTTAAACATCATAGCTAACTGCAACTTTACATATCTTTTTGAATGCATTAAAGTATATGCATATTGCATAGACAGCTACAATTTGATGTTCTATGCATAGCCAGTTGAATTGATCCTTCATCTGTCCACCCCTCACCTCCAATGAGAAATGTAAATTTCTTGTATGGCACTGCAATTTCTTGGAAATTCCTGGTTCTATCACTGAGATGGGTCTGTACCCACGTCAGTGACACAGATAAGGCAAACATTCTGTGCCATATAAGGAATTGGCCCAGAATTTGAACTTGACAATTGTTTGCTTGATCCTGTGACTACAACTAACGGCCCTCCACTCAACTATGACTACAACTAACACATGTTAGTCTTGTGTTCTTTACATAAATTTGTTGAATGTTTTTTTAACAAATTGCTCTAAAAAATTGAAATTTGGGGCATCAAAATACACTAATAAAGGACGCCAAGTAACCTAGCAGCATACTGATATTTTGGAGGAAAATGATGGCAGGAGCAACAAACAGACCTCAAGAACTGGATGAAGCGGCACGCAGGCGTCTCACAAAACGTCTATACATCCCCCTTCATCAGGTAACACCTCTTCTCTTATATAATTGTCACTGCAGAAACCTTACCATACCATGGTTGTGAAGAAGCAAGGGCTTGGATAATTCGCAATCTATTGGAGAAGGATGGACTTTTCATGCTCTCCGAAGAAGAAACAAGTGCCATTTGTAAATTAACAGAAGGTATAACCATCTAAGTTTCTGCTCTGTTAGCGGCTTGATGTAATCATACTGAATTTTGCCGCTCTAAATAGTGTTGGCCTTTTCCAGGTTACTCAGGATCTGACATGAAAAACTTAGTGAAAGATGCCTCGATGGGACCACTAAGAGATGCTCTTCAAAGGGGCGTGGAAATTAGTAAATTACAAAGCTCAGTAAGGAGGATATGCGACCTGTGATGCTGAAGGTATTAGTCAAATAAGAGGCTTTTGGCCATCCAAAGAGAAAAAAAGTTCTTCCTCATTCAAGTTTTTTTGTTTTTTTCTTATTTAAATGTGCAGGATTTCGAGAATGCTATGCAGGAAGTCAGACCTTCTGTTTCTTCCAGCGAGCTGGGGACTTACGAAGAATGGAACAAGCAATTCGGCAGCCTATCCATCTAGTTTGTAGAATGGCATCAACAGGTAAACATCAAGTCATCACGAGAGGACTTCAGTGCTTTACCCAGAATATGATATCCACAACACTCCTGGCCCACAGGAAAAGCTTGGTTGCAGGTTCTCTACAATAGTTGTCAGGTTGAAATTTAAATACTTGAGAGCCTACACACATCCCATCCCCAAGTACATGGTGTTTGCTAATGTATTTGCAACATCAGTATCAGCTACTAGCATTCTTTAGACTATTTAGAGTTTTATTTAATTGAGAAGGATTGTAGAAATATCCTACTACCTCCGTATCGAAATATTTGTCGCCGTTGACTTTTTCTTACAACTTTGACCATTCGTCTTATTCAAAAAATTATCACAAATATGTAAAAGGGTAAGTCAAGCTTAAAATAGCTACAATAGTAAAGCATGTGGCAAACAAAATGGATGGTACTTGCATAATATTTTGAATAAGACGAAGGGTCAAAGTTGTAGAAAAAAGTCAATGGCGACAAATATTTCGATACGGAGGGAGTATTGTACATGAAAAAAAAGGAAGATATCTGTTGTGCAATCGCTCTTTTCTCTTGTATTGATGACTTTTAGCGCGGATCTTAGTAGACTAGCTGAAATGTAGAACAAATCTTTGAGGCATGTGTCACTTAGGGCTCTTTTTAGACTTATCTTTCGGAGTGCTGAGAAACCCCTGGTGCCTACCATATCCAATCGAAACGCAAACTTCTGTGTTCTCATATTTTCTGTAAAGTTGACACGTGGCCTGGGGTGGATATTCTCTTGTGCAATGACCATCTGTGTAGCCTAGCTAGGAAGCTCCAAATCTATTTCACATCAAGAAAAAAATAGAAGACATGATTTCATAGACGCCACTTTTGTTTTCCTAATATGTATTGTACGATAGGGTAATCTGTGCAAGGGCTCCGGCGGACCGGGGGGCCCACAATATGGGGTAGGTCCTACAAAACTAGGTCAAGCCGTCCAAATTTAGCGATGCATCACCTTTAGGGTTTAGGAGGTGTATGCTAACTCTGAACAGAAGAGGTAGTGGAAAATGACTAAGGGTGTGTTTGGTTGAAGAGATAGTGGAAAATGACTAAGGGCGTGTTTGGTTGGACCATAGCCTTTGTAAAAGCTGCCGTGGGTTGTGACTTTTACAAAAGGTGTTGTGGAGGGATATGTAAAAGTCCCTTTGGTTGAACTGCTGTGGCTTTTAAAAACTATCTCTCACTTACAAACAGACCCCACACGTAATGGGCACAAGCATCTTCTTCATTCCTTCTCTCTCACCTCGTCTTACTTGGGCATGGGGCAAGCAAGGGCGGCGGGTGTGGAGGCGCGGCGGGCGGCGTGAAGGCGCGGCAAGCAGGAGCGGCGGCAGAAGCAGCGGGACGGCGAGCGGGGGCGGCAGGGGAAGCGATTTCGACGGGGCGGCGGGCGCGGAGGCACGACGGGGCGACGAGAAAGGGCGACAGGAGGCGCAGAGGCGCTGCGAGGCGGCGAGCAGGGGCAGCGGGGGGCGCGGAGGGGCGGCGACGGCAGGCGGCAAGTAGGGTCGTGGAGGCGAGCTGGGGCGGCAGTGGGCGTCGCGGAGCCGAGCAGGGGTGCGGCGGGCGGCGCGGAGGGGTGGCTGGCGGCGCGCGGGGGTGGTGACGACGGTGGGCAACGACCGACGAGGGATGGGCGACGGGAGTGGCAAAAAGAAAGAGTGAACTGTTTTTTTTCATAACCAGTGGTAGGTGGGTAAATATTTCACCCAAAAGCAGCTGAAAGAAAGGGGAGACCTGCTTTGAGTTTTGTACTACAACAAAAACAGCTTTTTGGCGTAAAGCAGCATGTGCTTTTGATCCTTTTGGTTGGGCTTTTGGCTTTTAAGGGCAAAAGCCACAGCCAAAAGGGCAAAAGCCACAGCCAAAAGCCCAACCAAAGAGACCCTTAGCCCGACATAGATGCTCCGGCGTAGAGATATCTTCATCATAAAGTCACAAAGAGAACAATTTTGAGCTGCAGATCTACAAAATAAGAAAACTATTACCAATAAAAAACTTTCAATGACAAAATTACTAGGCTTAGAAAATAAATGAATAACTCTTGTAAAATTCCAAAAAGCAGAAACGCAGAGAGCAGCCGGCTCCTGCAGTTTTAAAGTGAACCTTCTCTCTCCTAGGGCTATCCGCACACATCGTAATCTATTTTTATTCTCTAAAAATAATATTCTATTCTGATCATCAAAATTATACCATCTATACTAGTTTTTCCCACACACGTCATACTCCACCCCATCCTATATATAAACTACCAGGCCCACATATAATATATTTTTCCCTCCCCTCCCCTCCTCTCTCTCTTTCTCTCTCTCTCCCCCCTGTCCACTTCACTTCCCCCGCCCCATCCGCCTCCAGCACGCACCGCCGCCTCCCCCGCAATCGCCCCCACGCTCCCTTCCCACCGCCTCCCTGCTCCCTCCGCACCGCCCCTCCTCTCCCTCACCTCCGCGCCGTCCCCTCCCTGCTTGCGCCGCACCTCCTCTCACTCTCCTCCTCCGGTGGCGGCGGTGGCAGGTGCAGGCGGCGGTGGGCAGGTGCGGGCGGCAGCCCCTCCCCTCCGCCTCCCCCTCGCCGCGGGGCGGCCTGGCGGCGGCCAAGGCGGGCGCGGGCGGGCGACGCGCGGCGGCCTGGTGGCGGCCAAGGTGGGCGCGGGCGGGCGGGCGACCACGGTGCGCGGTGGGCAAGGCGGGGCGGCGGCCAAGGCGAGCGCGCGGCGGGCCATGCGGGAGCGGGCGGGCGGCGCATGGCGGCCAAGGCCACGGGCGACGGACGGCCTGCGCGTGGCGGTGGGTGGCGGAGCTTGGCGGGCGACGGACGTTCCTCACCGACGAGCATGGCAGAGGAGTGCTCGGGGCTGGCGACGCGGCTGGCGGTGCTCGAGGGCGACGGCCGAGCGGGGCGGCAGTCTCAGCTGCGCGGGCTGCGGAGCGGGCAGTTGGCCGCGCAGGCCGCGTGCCACCGTGGTCGGGTAGCGTCCGGCCGCTACCCCACCAGATCTAGCGGATGGCGGGGCCTCGTTTGGTGTGCCGCATGGGGTAGCGTACCCCACCACAGCCGATTCGTACTCCATCACGTACTGGCGCATGGGGTAGCGCTCCCCAGTGCGGGTAGCCTAAGACCTTCGATCCCATGTGGCCATCGCAAGTAAATGAATAACTGTAGGAATTTTAACACGTGGTGAATAAGTTAGCGAGTGAACCACAATATTGAATAAACCTGAAGCTTTAAGGCCTCGTTTAGTTCCCAACTTTGACATGTCAAAGTTGGCATGTTGCCATTAATGCGACACTGTAGCATTTCGTTTGTATTTGTGAATAATTGTCCGATGATTCACTAGGCTCAAAATGTTTGCCTCGCAAAGTACAACAAAACTGTATAAATCAGTTTTTGATTTCATCTACATTTAGTACTCCATGCATGTGCCGGCATTTTGATGTGATGAGAATCTTCTTTTTGCATAGTAGAATTTAGGGGCAAAGTTGGGGAACTAAATCAGGCCTAACTTTGATTGTAATATCTTGATGTGACGGAGGGCAGACTGAACAAACTCACTGCGTTCATGTCTATTGATTCCATACTCAAACTGATTCCTTTATGCTTGGTTTTCGTTAGTAGATGAAGTGTCAAAGCAAGGAATGCATTATCACTATGGTTTGTACAAGGAATATCACTTATATTGCAACAGAATACTGTGATGAAAATAATAGTGAAGCACTCCATTTGAACTGAACACAAATTCATGATTTCCATATAGAAATATAAAGAGTAAAATATACGGACGGTCCCTGAACTGGTCGTGCGATGTCATTTAGGTCCCCAAACTTTCAAATGCATTTTTTATCCCGAACTTGTCTAGGTGTATCATCTAGGTCCCCAATCTTTCAAAATATATTTTCAACTCTCTAAACTTGTTCCAATGTGTCATCCGAGTCCCGAAACTCTCATAATGATGCGAAAAATGGAGAAATCTAGTGCGAGAATCAGGAGAAGTCTTCATCTTATCGTGTGTTTGGACTAGTGATGATACCCATGAGGCCATGACAAGTTTATAAAAATATATTTTTAGGAGTTTATACATCTGGATGGCATCTTTATAAAAGTTTAAGGACTTAAAAATGTGTTTTGATAGTTTAGGGACCCAAATGACACATTGGGATAAGTTTAGTGACATGAAAATCAATTTTAAGAGTTCAGAGACTTAGATGACACCTCGATACAAGTTTAGGGATCGCCCGTGTATTTTACTCTAATATAAAAGTGCAAATGTTTTTGTTGCACAAGTAACGGACTAATTACAGTGAAGCTGGAATATATATTTTTTTGAAACGTAACGCTGGCCAGACTTGCCAGAATTATATTTATAGAGAAGTGTTGTACAAAGACCTAGGTCAAAAAATTGAGTAGAGGAAAAACTGTACAGAGAAAAATGGTTGCTCCTCGTAGCCGAGAATCTTTTCTAAGGGCCTGGCCCCAGCTAATGTCCAACAGCGCGCTGGAATATATACGTGTCTCTTTGGGTTTTTCATACTACACTGACCCGACATGGGCTGTGTTTAGATGAGGTGAAAAGAGGATGAAAAAGTCACATCGGACACTGTAGCGCACTGTAGCATTTTTCGTTTGTTTGTGGTAAACATTGTCCTATCATAACCTAACTAGGCTCAAAAGATTCGTATCGTCGTGTACATCAAAACTATGCAATTAGTTTTTTTATTTACCCATGTTTAGTGTTCCATACATGTGTCATTTGCTATATTTAATGTTTCGATGTGATGTTGATGTGATGTCGATGGGATGGAAAGTTTTGGAATTCAAGGAACTAAACACAGCCATGGTCATGTTAATTGTGTTGTAGTTGCCTCAAGGACACACCCTGCATCACCAGTTCAAATCCACGAAAAGAAAGGGATTCAATATATAATATTTTGAGTTCAAATTCTCGGTAATATTTTGAGTTGTCAACATTAAGTAGAAATGCATGTACTTCAATTTTTCTAGAAACCAGTTTTCAGCACATGTTTCCCTCTCATTTGTATGAAAAAAGTGTATTTTTATCCCTTAAATATCATAAAAGTGTAACTTTCATCCCTTACGTTTAATTGGCGCAGATCAATCTTTAACTAATTAAACCGATGCACTTACTTTCACAATATTTGAGGGATGAAAAATATATTTTTTCTTTTTTTAATCGGCGGAGCAACATCATTTTTTTGTTTGAAAACATAACAAACAAAAGAAATTGGGTGCAGAAAAAGCCGACACCTCTGCCCACATACTCTGTCACACACGACTTTTCGTTAAGGCCTTGTTTAGATCCCAAATTCACCTTCCAAATTTACTATGCAAAAAGAAGATTCCCCGTCACATCAAAATGTCATAACATGTATGGAGTATTAAATGTAGATGAAATCAAAAACTAATTACACAGTTTTGTTGTACTCTGCGAGACGAACATTTTGAGCCTAATTAATCAATTTTTGAACAATTTTTCGTACATGCAAACAAAACGCTACAGTGGCCGGCCTGACGCGCGTCAGGCCGGCCAGTCCCAAATCGGCCGGAATCGGGGGTGCCGCATCCGAACACGGCCTAAGAAGAGACCTTCTCGCAGTCTACGAAAACCCTGGAAGCCTAGGTACACCGGCGAGGAGATTTCTTTAAACCAGTATGTAAATTCACTCCGGCGAGGATTCAAATCCGGATATATTGATGCTACTCAAGCTTTTTAACCAATAGACTAGAGGTCCTTACATAGCATCAGCAGTTTTTTTTTAACTGTGTAGATAAATTGATGAACCAAACTAAAAGAGTTTTGAACAGAAAAGTACCCTCTGAACCGAAATAACAATGTGAACTGACATCCTCTGCATATCGAGCGGAAGCATACAAATTTGAACAAGTACATCAAATATTGTGTTTCTTCAAAGACAGCAATTCAGAACTGGCCGGGCCGAACCAGGCGAAGATGATACCCAAAACAAAAATGAATGAATTAATTACAAGCTTACTTTTAAGATTCGTGCTACACCTTCATATGAAATTATTTGATGTTCCAAACAACCAAAATAACCTACGCTGAGTAATATCTCGCTGCCGGAAACGTCAAATAATAATCTGACCCGGAGGTAGTACTTTTAAAATAAGAGAGTAGTATTGGGCAGTTCTCGTTAACTTTATGGCTAAGCAAAATCCAGGCCAACCGACTAACAGTGGTTAGCTAACAAAATAGCAGACTAATATATCCTATCTCTCCTGACATGCTCCTGCTACCAAAAAACTGGTGATCCCGGACCTAAGGCCCGGCCCACTACAATAACATCTATTTTCTTCTCTATTCTTTTATATTCTTCTGATGATGTAACTTTGAGCATGGAAAGTAAGGTGTGGACATGGCATGACAGTTATGTGAGAAAATGTCATGGCTAGGAAACTGCAAATCTCAACGTAACCAATAGTCATCAGGAATAGTTGACTCAGCAGTTGCATTGCATCTAATGGTTGCCAGTTTTTTCAACGAAAGCTCAGGGTAGCGACTTGTGTTTCCATCTACAAGCTGGCCTACAGACTGATACCTTTCAAAATAAATATATAGGACTTCATGAGTTGACAAGGATATGTAAATCTATAAATAGATATTGTCAAGTTTTATACCCCCATTTAATTGTGATGGAGAGACCTGGATAAGATAAATACAACTTAAAGATTGAGTATACCCAAAAAATTTAAGCAACTTAGAGATTATTTCTTTTTTTTTGGGAGACAAGTTACTATTAAGATTCAGATTTTTTTGTGACGATGAACAACAAAACCATAAGCAAATGTTAGCCAAACGAACAGTCATGGCCGGATTTTCACGCAAGCTGAGGTGGCAAACCAAATGGTGTCTACATTTGATGTCGAGATTCAACCCATTTGAGATAATAAAATACTACAAGTCTGAAATCGTATCCCACGACTTCAATGGCAATTTAGGCTAGTCCTGATTTATGATTAATTTGATACCTGACGATTGATTATTACATAATACTTATTGGTGTATTTCTAGAATAGGAATATAGTGTATACACAGGTATATGAGATAACACAGATGGTTTTTTAATCCAATTGATCAGTAATAATGGATCACATATGTATTTTTCTATTAAAACACGCATGATCTAACGTGTTATTACGTTGATGATTAACTAGCTAGATAAGCATATAGAGTAAAATGCACCGAGTGATACACAAACATGTTTAAAGGTGCTGGAACAATTACAAGTAGATTCGTCTCCCTAAAATTACTTAGAGCAACTCCAACAGATTTCCAATAACAATCCCATTTCCCTTTATTTCTGACTAGTTGGTATGCACGTGCCACAAACACGTGTTTTAAAAAGAGCATGGGAAAAATCTTGAATTCAATAGAAAGTTGATTGTAATTTAAAGAAAATGTTCAATTTGCAAGACACACGGTACAAGTTCTATCAACTTTATGCTCAAATCTTCTTCTCTTTTTGCGAATTCACAAATTGGAATCACAGGCTCACAAACATTCGCTTGGAGCTCACATTTCAGTGGCTCAATAATCAACTGTTTCAGCACTACGTCAAATCAGAGAAACCGAAAAGAGAGAATAATTGACAAAATATCGAACTCAAGTGTATACTATAATATATAAATATAAGTAAATATTGTAAAGGCAAATAAGTAAATATTCGAGACCAAAATGTTCCAAACGACAATATAAAATAGAGACTAAATGTGCAATTGACACATCTACTCTAACTCATAGACTTCCGGAGGAGGAGGTACCATTGTGTGATGAAGATCCAAATAACTATTTGAAAGCAGGTGAAAATAGTCATATCTACAGAATTTACCATATTGTACACTGCAAAAATGGAAAGGAAATGTAAAATTATTGGACATAAATCCAAACGTAATCATTAACTACCATCTATTTGAAAACTTGCTTAGGCTATATATACTAAATATGGCAATATTAAGGATACTGCATTCCAAGCAGAATTTACCATATTTTACACTGCAAAAATAGAAAGGAAATGTAAAATTATTAGAGTTAAATCCAAACATAATCATCAACTACCATCTATTTAAAAAATTGCTCAGATTATACATATTAAATATGGCAATGTAAAGGATGCAGCATCGCAAGCAAAACTTACCATATTGTACACTGCAATAATGGAAATGTAATGTAAAATTATTGGACTTAAATCCGGACGTAATCATCAATTACCGTCTATTTGAAAACTTGCTTAGATAATGCATATTAAATATGGCAACATAAAGGGCGCGACATTGCAAGCTAAACTTACCATATTGTACACTGCAAAAATGAAAAAAATGTAATATTGTACACTGCAAAAATGAAAAAAATGTAATATTGTACACTGCAAAAATGAAAAAAATGTAAAATTATTGGACTAAATCCAAACGTAATCATCAACTACCATATATTTAAAAATTTGCTCATATTATACATATTATATGTAGTAATATAAAAGGCGCGACATCGTGAGCAGAACTTACCATATTTTATATTGCAAAAATGGAAACAAAATGTAAAATTATTGGACTTAAATCCAAATATAATCATCAAATACTATCTATTTAAAAACTTGATCAGATTATACATATCAAATATGGCAACATAAAGGGAGCGGCATTGCAAAGAGAACTTACCATATTGTACTCTGCAAAAATGGAAATGAAATGTAAAATTATTGGACTTAAATCCAAATGTAATAATCAACTACCATCTATTTAAAAACTTGCTCAGATTATACATATTAAATATGGCAACATAAAGGGAGCGGCATTGCAAGCAGAACTTACCATATTGTACACTGCAAAAATAGAAAGGAAATGTAAAATTATTGGACTTAAATACGAACATAATCATCAACTATCATCTATTAGAAAACTTCGTGAGATTATACATATTAAATATGGCAACGTAAAGGGCGCGGCATCGCGAGCAGAACTTATCGTATTGTACACTACATAAATAAAAAGAAAATATAAAATTATTGGACTTTAATCTAAACGTAATCATATACGCCAGTTTTGCAAGTATACTGGCAAATTCCTTTTGACCATGATGTATATATGACAACATACATACTGTATATATGTTCATGAATTGAAGTATGAGCTACCGAAAAAAAAACACATCCAAACAGTGTCGCAAATCACGTAAACATGCGGATCTAACAACTAATTAAATCAATTCGATAGTTGCATGTGCCGCGGTCGACGCAATAAGTTCATCCTATCAACAAGTTCATCAAACTATCTAGTCTAGTATCCCATGATACCGTGGCCGATGCAGGAGAACCTGACATGGCCGACGTGTGGCACCAACTTCGACTCACCCATACCATCGCAAACAACCCCACCTTCTGCTTGCACGCCACCAGGTAGTACCTCTCACGCCGGCTCAACGCCGCCGCCGCAGGGCTCTTCATCACGTCGGACATGGCGAAGCTGCTGGTTCTGACCTCGTCATCCTCCTCGTCCGACGTTGTCGTATAGCTGTCGACGGCGCCGACGTTCTTGCCTCTACCCATCATGCACGACGCCCTGTAGTACGGCCTCCGACGCTGGAGATGCTCCGGCGTGCAGGTGCACATATGTGTTGAGCCGACGGCCACGGGTGATGGCGGAGCGGCGGATCTCTCCGCTGGAGGATTTGTGGAACAACCACATGTCGAGGGGGGATAATGAGAAGTGACAGCTAGTTGGCGTGATTTATATAAGTCCTAGCTAGTTTAGTATGGTAATTATGACTTCAATATGGACACAATCATCAACTAAGGAAACCTATTATATGTTTGAAAACCTCCTCAGATTATATATATTAAATTTGGATAGTCTACTATGGTAATTATTAGATTTCAATCCGGACACAAACATCAACTAAGGAAACCAATCATATGTTTGAAAACTTGCTCAGATTGTACATATTAACTATGGCAACACATTGGACTTAAATACAAACGTAATCATCAACTACCATCTATCTGAAAACTTGCTCAGATTATATATATTAAAAATGGAAATCTATCGTATGTTTAAAAACATACTCAAATTATACATATTAATTATGGTAACAGATTGGACTTAAATCCAAACATAATAATCAACTACCATCTATTTGAAAACTTGCTAAGATTATACATATTAAATATGACAACATAAAGGGCGCGTGGGTAGATTTAGGTGGACCCAATTTAGGTGAAAAAAGTTCTGGGTTTTGGGGGGGGGGGGAATTCTCTTCCGAAGGGTGACAAAATGGGTCTCCCCCCTCCCCTTTCGTAGTCCTTTTTTCATGACAGATGTATCCTCTCTGAGGTGGGGGGGGGGCTAATCTTGGTGAGAAGTGTTTTCAAATCTAATTCTCTTTATAGTATAGATTAAAGGGGATTGAGAGGGAAAAACACAGCTCCCCTTTCCCTAAAATTGTTTCTCAATCCCCTTTATTCCAACTGCATCCCCCTTTTTTTTGACACGTTCCATTCCCCTTTAGAAAGGGGAGACAACTCCTCTCCCCTTTCCATCTTTTCCTGTCACACGCCTGTGCGCTGCCGCGCCACTCCACCCTGGCCGAGCATCGCCGCCTGCTGCGCGTTGCTTCACACCCGCAGCACACTGCTTCACCCTGGCCTAGCGCCGCCACGCGCTGCTCCGCCGCACGGGCCTCCCACCGCCTCAGCGCAGCTCCGCCGCTCGGGCCTCAACTCCGCTGCCCGCTGCTCCGCCGCATGGGCCTCGTGCCGCAGCGGCGCCGGCCGAGCACCGCTGCCTGCTGCGCGTTGCTCTGCCGCTTGTGGCGCACAGCTTCGCCCGGGCCTAGCGCCACCGCTCGGTCCTCACGCCGCCGTGGCGCTGCTCCGCCACATAGGCCTCGCGCCACCGCGGTGCTGCTCCACCGTTCGACCCTCACGCCGCTGCGGCGTTGCTCCGCCCGCGCCTAGCACCGCCACCCGCCGTGCACCGCTGCACCAAGCCCCCGGACGCACGCCCACCCACCGAGCACCGCCGCCCCTACCGCACCAAGCCCGCCGAGGGCCACCGCCCTGCCTAGGTCCGCCCGGCCGCGCGAGGTGGAGTGATGGGAGAGAAGACTGAGGGAGAGATTAGTACGGTAGAAGGAAAAATTGGTTTATCCACTGACAGATGGTACCCATGTGTAAGTGGAGATAGAAATAAAGGAAAAGGGGATCTGCTGGAGCACCTCTCCCCAATATGCTAAAAATCTGAAAGGGGATTACCCTATAGCAAAAATAAAGGGAAAATGGATCCGTTGGAGTTGCTGTTAGTGGTTTATTGGAGATCCAGACCTCCCTATTTAGTATAGATCATTCTATTTGGAAAGATGGTAACTTGCATCCATTCCATCCTATTTTTAGCTTATTATTCATATATTTGTTATTGTTAACTTTTTTATTTGACCATTAATCTTATTAAAAAAATTCCAAATATATTAATTTTACTAGCAAGTATGCCCGTGCGTTGCTACGGGTGAACGAGACTTCATGGCCAAAGGTGCTTGGTAGCCATGCACGCTATCGATTCCGCATCCGATGAGGGCGCAACAAAAGAGAGATCATCGGTATACGCTATGCTTGGGAACGACAACGGGTCAACTACGGGGTTGCGAAGCAAGAAGACAAAGGGGTGCATGAAGGGCGATGAGAGGAGACAAGATATTGCAAGCAATGTAAGATGACGAAGGGTGTGTGCGACGGTGTGGGACGGTGAGAGAAGACGAGGTACTATGGGTTGATTAATGTCCGTGTGTTGCTATAGGTGAAGGGGACATTGTGAGCGAAGGTGCGAAGGAACCATAGACATTGAGGATTCCACATTTGGTGAGGAGCACAACAAACGAAGCATTCTAAGTACACACCGTGCTCTAGAACGGCGACGGGTTGACGACGAGGTTGCAAGCGACACGAGAAGACGAAGGGATGGGTGTGGTGCTGCGGGACGGCAAGAGGAGACAAGGTATTGCAAGTTGATTACATAAAACATCATGGTTTTTTTATAAAAATTAAAACTTATCAAAGGACTATGGGTTGATTTCTATAAATATTAAGGATATTTTTACAAAATTACGATATATCCGTGCTTTATAATAAGGCAGATATTTTATTTATGACTCATTTAAACATAACTTGTTTTTTTGTATATTTGTAATAAATTTTTAATAAAATAGATGTCAAACATTGTCAAAGAAAATCTATACTATAACATATATAACTTTTCACGTTATCAAATTTTCGTAATTTTACGGAAACCCCCGTATATTTATAAAAATCAACCCCCGATCCTTGGTATGTTATATTTTTTTTTAAAAAACCCATAACACTTCATCTAATCAACCCGCAATGTTGTGATGTGATCCAAATTCATTGCACAAGGTTTAGTCCCACCTCAGCAACGCAACCAAGCATGGGCGCGTGAGCCGACTATATATATGTAAGCCCTATGTAGATGGTAGGGCAAGACAGATAAGACATTTTAGATGAGTCATGTATCATCCCTACTTGTAAACTCTCCTAAATAGTGATTGTCTTCCGTGGTTTTTTTCCCTAAGGGTTTTTTCACATTAAATCGTATCTCATGTTCGATCTTATTATTTACATTATTTGCTAACACGCAATATCTCATCTTCTCTCGCCGTTTCGCGGCACCACACCTATCCTTTCGTCTTCTGGTGTCGCTTGCAACTCCATCATCGACCCGCCGTCGTTTCAAACGTGACATCTTCAGATGCAGAACCTGCGGCGTACGTGGGCTCCACATGTCTTCGCTCATAATGTTGTTCGGTTTGTTACTACCTTCTATTTTGTTCACCATTTTTTCTTACCCACCGGCTATACCCAAAATGGATTTGGACCCACATTACAAATTAATTTTTGATATATACAAAAAAGAATCCAGCCATATATTGTATATCTTCAATACGTATTTGATGTATACAAAAAAAAGAATAGATTCTCATGTGGCACCTCCATCCTCATTCACGCATTAGACCAGTGAGTATGGTCCTGGCGATCTGGTGATTGTGTTGATAATTCTGGTGTCTTAATCTTGCACTACACTCTCATGATTCTACGCGATTCGATCAAGACAAAAGAGAAGCACATGAAACAAATGAAAGAAGTGGTATGCACTCGGCAAATAAATTGGATAATAGTACTAGCAGCCGCATCGTATCACTCAGCCTCATCAGCTCGAGCTACTGCTAGCCGCTTGACTGGCAAGAGATGGATAAAGCTTCAGGTTCTCCCCTCGCAAACGGGGCAAAACAAAGTGTGATAGAATTAGTCAGGTAACATGATATGATGCATGCACTGTAATAAAGCCCATGCTAATTCCCAACCATATATACCATCAGTCGAGATAAAAAATTTGCAACCAGTAGGGCATGGATAAGACTTCGGTCCATGTCACTTGTTTTGTTTCAAATTGATCCGTCGATCTACATCGATGCAGCTAGGCTTGCAGGTAGTTAGCTGCTAGAGCTTTCTCACCTAATCTTTACACTACAGATGATTAGTGTAGAGAGCATGGGCGGATCTACAGGGTATGCCAGGTGGGCCGAGGCATACCCTGTAATCCAGCCCAACAATACAGCCAAGCCGGCCAGCCCATAAGCAAAACAGAGGCGGAAGAAGTCCAGCCGGTCAGCCCAACAATACATACGTGCAAGCAGAAGCAGAAGCAGAAGCAGCGTGCACGCATGAACAGCATGCACAGATTGGATATAATTGTATGGCAAAAAAAAATTGGTGAGGAATACCCTTTAGTTAATTCCTAGCTCCCCCACTGGTAGAGAGGTATGTGTGGGGGAAACACCACTCACCCAAAGCGGGGTGATCTCATATATTATATAGCCAATGTGGCTTGGTATATAAGGAATACAATCAAGTATACAAGGAAGGAGTATAATCAGCCTAAACAGCCAATACACTTGTATATATCTGATACCCGCCCGCAGTCGCAGCGGGAGGGTCACGGAAGCAAAGACTGGACCTAAAGTCACTGAACAACTGGACAGTGAGGCCTTTGATCATGATGTCGGCGAACTGGTGAGAGGAGGGGACATGAAGAACCCGGACCTACCCAAGAGCCACCTTCTTACGAACGAAGTGGATGTCGATCTCGATGTGCTTGGTGTGGTGGTGGTGTATAGGGTTGGCAGTCATGTACACAGTGCTGACGTTGTCGCAATAGACGACAGTCGCAAAAGCAATCAGGACATGGAGCTACTGCACGGTATTTCGCCTCAGCACTGGAGCGGGAAACCGTGGTGTGATGCTTTGGAGGACCAAGAGATCAGATTGTCGCCAAGGAAGACGCAGTAGCTAGAGGTGGAACACCGTGAGTCGGGGCAGACAACCCAGTCCGCATAAGAGTAAGCGGTCAGAGACTGAACATGTCATGTGCCGATGTGGAGCCCGGAAGACAGTGTGTGCCCTTCACAAAGCGAAGGATGCACTTGATCAAGGTGAGGTGAGGCTCGCGAGGATCACGCATGAAGAGGCACACCTACTGGACGACATAGGCCAGATCAGGGCGAGTCAGTGTGAGGTACTGGAGGGCCCCAGCAATGCTCCATCAGTGGTGGACATCTTAGCACGAGTGTCAACAGGGGTCGATGTAGAGTGACACTCGGCCATGCCGGCTCACAGAAGAAGGTCCAGCACGTATTGTCGCTGAGACAGGAAGAAGCCGTCGGAGGAGCGTGTGACGGAGATGCTGAGGAAGTGGTGAAGGTCCCCGGGGTCCATCATGGTGAACTCAGAGTTTAGGCGCTCGATGATGCATCGAAGGAGTGCTGAGGATGGAGTTGTGAGGATGATGTCGTCAACGTAGAGTAGCAAGTAGGCGAGGTGTGTGCCCTATTTGTACACAAAGAGGACAAAGAGGGAGGTGTCAGATGAGGATGCAATGAAGCCGATGTGGCGCAGGTACGTGGCGAAACGCTGGTACCAAGCACGGGGAGCCTGCTTGAGACCGTACAGGGAGCGTTGCAATAGGAAAACATGGTCAGGAAAAGCATGGTCGATGAAGCCGATCGGCTGCCAGCGGTAGACAGTCTCCTCAAGGTGACCGTGAAGGAAGGCGTTCTTCACATCAAGCTGATGGACAAGCCAGGCGCGAGGCGCGACAATGCTGAGGATGGAGCGAATCATTGCCAGTTTGACAACCGGATGGAAGGCCTCGTCGTAGTCGATGCCGTGCTGCAAGGAGAAGTCTCAGACCACCCAGCGGGCCTTGTGGCAAACAAGGGAACCGTCGAAGTGGAATTTATGCTTGACGATCCACTTCCCAGTGACGACGTTGGCATCAAGAGGTCAAGGGATGAGGTGCCAAGTGTCATTGTCAAGGAGTGCCTAGAACTCATCGGCCATACCCGCCCGCCAGTTGGGGTCTTCCTACCCGCTGCGGTAGGTCACTGGTAGCAGTGAGATCGCCGAGGCCGTGGCAGAGACGTTCTTGTACTGCACCCGGGGTATGGTCCCGGACTGAGTACGTGTCAGTGGACGTGCTAGAGCAGGAGGCGCCGCGGGCGGAGGGGCAAGCGCCTGTGCTGGGGCAGCCACCTCGCGTGGCCGCCGCTCGTAGAAGTGGTGGATGGGCGGCGCCAAGGGGAGTGCCGGTCCGCGGGCACCGAGCAGCCCAGCAGGGCGAGCACTGCTGGGTGGCTGCGGTGGTCTAGCTGGTGAAGAACAGGTAGGCCAGTATGGACTGGAGGAAGCCGGGGCGACCTGTTGACGCACGATAGGCCCAAGCTGAAGGATGGCCGGGTCGTCCATGTAATCCTGCAAAACAAAGGGTGAGGGGCGTGATTGCTAGATGTAGGCAGACGGAGCAACCACAACGAGAGGTGCAGTAGTGGTGCAGGGTACTGGCGGAGCGGGACTAGAGAGAAGAAAGTCCAGTTGAGATGAAGGAAGTGGC
This sequence comes from Echinochloa phyllopogon, assembly GCA_033239725.1. Taxonomy (NCBI): domain Eukaryota; kingdom Viridiplantae; phylum Streptophyta; class Magnoliopsida; order Poales; family Poaceae; genus Echinochloa; species Echinochloa phyllopogon. Next base: position 49,809,176 of record BTCW01000012.1, on the reverse strand, counting down.
TGGGAGCTGAAGCGGAAGCATGATTAATCAAAAACAACATGATGAAAGATGATGATCCATCGAGTGGACAAATCAAGGCAGCGGTGCCCTTTGTGGGAGGAAGGGTAAGCCTAGGAAGACACATGCCGAGGATCTAGGGGTGAGTTTATGTGGGGAGGTGGCGGAGAGGTAAGGGTAGCAGAGGCAGCCGAAAACATGAAGATGTGTGTAGTCAGGTTGCTTATGGTGAAGGAGTTCATATGGGGTGGCATTATGGACAACAGAAGAGGGGCACCTATTGAGGAGGTACGTGGTTGTGGCTAGTGCCTCGGTCCAATAGGTGGCGTCCATGTGTGCATGTAGGAGAAGGGTGCGATTGATGTTTTTAAGGGTTCGTAGAGCACGCTCGGCTTTCTTGTTTTGTGGGGAGGTGTAGGGGCATGATAGTTGCATGAGAATGCCATGGGAAGCGAAAAGGGTTGTGAGTGTGTGGTTAACGAACTTGGTACCGTTGTCTGCTTGGATGCTACGGATGGGAAGGCAAATTGTGTCCGGCTATAGGCACAAAAGTTGGCATTGTGAGTGGCAACCTCAGATTTGTGGACTAAGGGAAAAGTCCAGCAAAAATGAGAGAAGTCATCTAGCATAACGAGGTAGTAGCGGCAGCCCAAAACGCTACTGGGGACGTCCAGACATCACAATGCACAAGTTTGAATGGAATAGAGGTGCGGGAGCTCGAATTAGAGAAAGCAAGGCGAACATGTTTCCCTAATTGACATGAATGACAAAGAGTATGTGGTCCTTTATTACAAGTTATGGAGGAATTCTTTCTAAGGGTGTCGACATCTATAGGACCGGGGTGACCGAGATGTTGATGCTAGAGAGTGGTGGTGAGGGCGAGGCTGGCGTGGGAAGCAGTAGAGGCGGTAGGTGTCCCAATGGTGTAGAGATCGTTGTCGCTATTGCAGCGAAGCATCACGCGTCTGGTTGGGATATTTTTGACAGAAAAACCAAAAGCGTCAAACTCTATAGAACAATTGTTGTCTCTAGTGAATTGTTGAATGGAAAGAAGGTTGCTAACTAGGGATGGTGCGACTAGGACATTGTTGAGGGTGAAGGTGGAGGTGCCTCTCCATGTGATGGGAATAGTGTGACCATTGCCTACAATAATGGAGGAATTAGATGGGGGCAGGCGAGAGAAGAGTATACCATCTGTAGACGATATGTGATCAGAGGCACCGGAGTCCATGCCCCTGATCCCACGTCTAGGCCGGAGGGGAGACTTGGAGAGGAGCAAACGTCGTGTGGGCCTGAGGTGCAGTGTAGGGTCGAGATGGCGGACTAGAGGGGGGGTGAATAGTCATTTCTAAAAAGTTAACACACCGGCTATCCGAAACAAATGTAGAATTAAAACTATCGGTCTAGCCAAGACTGCACCCCTCTATCTATGTTCACTAACACCTTATAAACGATCCTAAACAAGAAAATAAGGTGCCGAGCTAGCATGAGCTCACCTATTTAATTTTAGTAGTAAGGTCACACAAACCTATGCCACTTCACACACCGGGGAGCTCCTACACAGCTAGTAAGCAAAAGCACAAAGTTCCTAAGCCCACTCGTAATGCTCAATGGATAATACTACACAAGTCTAATCCAGAGGCTCAATTTACTTAGCTATACAAACTAAGAAAATAGACTAATTAAGCTATACAAGCTAATTAGTCACAAGATCACTACTTATAGCTACACAAGTAAGAAGACAACTAGCAAGCTACACAAGCCAACTAATTATAAGAGCAACCACACAAGCACAAGATATATAATGATGTAAATACAATGCTTGTGATCGAGAAGTGCAAACCACCGAGAAGAGTATACAATGTTGACATGGTAATTTTTATCCCGAGGTTCACTTGGTTGCCACCAAGCAAGTCCTTGTTGTGTCGACCAACACCTTGATAGTTCTTGGGCAAGGCTCTCAAGCCGCTGGCCACTCCGGGCACACTAAGACACCATTCAGAAGTGCGGTAACTTAATGACACAGTCCACTAGAGTTGCTCTTCGCTATCCCCGCGGGGTGAGCACAATCCCCCTCACGAACACTTCTCTGGAGCCACGCACAATCTCCTTGTGTGCTTCAATGGAGCTACAATCCACCAAGCCATCTAGGAGGTGCCAACCTTCAAGAGTAACAAGCACACCGGCTTGCAACACGAACACCTAGTGCCACTCGATGCAATCTCACAAAGCAATGCACTAGACTCACACTTACTCGCAATAGATTCACAATCTCGCAAGAACAAGTGAGTTAGTGGACTCACAAGGCAAGCACTACAATGGAAAACACATCCCCAAGGTGCTCAACCACTTTCAAGGTCCGGCCATCCTTCTATTTCTAGAGAGAGGGAAAAACTAGTCGTTACACCCTTTTCCCGAGCTTTAACGGCTCTCTCAGACTATCCATCATCCACGAAACTAGCCGTTGTGTTCAAAACACGTGAAAACAGGGCAACAACGGACTGTCCGACCCACTTCCTCGGACTATCCGTGATTTGAAAACCAACGACTCTTCTCCAAAGTCAAATAGTGTAAGACCCGGCCGTTGGCCTCGGTCGGACTGTCCGTGATGCCTGGACGGACTGTCTGACCCCCTAGATCAGCGGGAAACATCTCTGTGTAAAACCGAACGAAGTTTATACGGACTGTCCGACCTTTTACCTTGGACTGTCCGTCAATCCATTTTCAGCGCAACCGAAGCTCGATAAAACGGTCATAACTTTTAGCTCCAATGTTTGAATTAGGTGATCTTGGACTCTATGGAAAGCTTGTTCAGAGGACTATCCAACCCAACTAAATTCTTGATCCAAAACACTTTGGATCAAAGTAGAATTGCAAACCAAGATCACCACAAATCACAACCATCAACCAATTCGTCAACTCCTTTGCAAATGTGCCAAACCAACAAGTGTACCACCTTATGTGTGAGTGAGTTAGCATTTTCACAAGCATTTTTCAAAGGTTTTTTCGCTCTCTTCACCACGCCACTCAATCCTAGCAACATCGCAATGTTAGACTACTCAAGTGGTACTAGATGACCGAAATGCATACAAGTTTACCCCTCTTGATAGTACGACCATCTATCCTAAACCCGGTCATAAACTTCTCTACTCACCTATGACCGATTAAATAAAATGTCTATTGCTTATACCTTTGCCTTGCACATTCCATTCCATCTTCTCCAATGTTGATGCAACACATGCACCAACATCATCATCACAAATGATATGATCCACTTCATATCATCATGCGACGTATTGGTTCATCGATCTTGACTTCACTTGCTCTTCACCGTTGCATCGGTTCATCGGCTCTAAGGCATTACTCAAGGACCCCACCACATAGTCTAGCACTTAGCCTCTGACTTGCCCTTCACACTTGCAACCAGTCCATCAAGCCAAGTCTTGTCTTGATCTTCTCCACCTAGTCACATGACTCCATGTCATGTCTCATATGCCATGAGCTCCTTCATCACATAATTACCTATGGACTAATCACCCGTGTATTTCACTTAAACACATATTAGTCACCTAAGTAGTCACTCAATTACCAAAACCAAACAAGGACCTTCACGCAGGCCCAAGAAGGCAAGGGGCGGGTGCGTGCCAGCCACCGCTGGGCTCCTGCTGGGCCGTAGGACCAAGTTGGCCATTCTAGGGGGAAAAGCACACCCAGGGCCCAGTTGGTCGGGGCACACCGCCGCCTTGCACCCAGCAAGGAAAGGGGCCGCCCCCTGTTTACAGCCCCATTTCCCTTTCTTCTTGCGGCCGTAGCCGCCGCCGCCGCGCTTGGCGTCGCTGGGCGCCCATAGAGCAGATCCGTTGCTCTGAGCGGTGCAGGTGACAGAGCGACACCCGCCTGGGCTGGTGCAGGAGGGGGCGCCAGAGTTAGCCACCACGAGGAGTGCGGTAGAGGAGGTGACCTTCTCTTCGTTGGCGAGCCGAAGCTCCTTGAGGGAGAGGAGGTCGTGGGCCTGGATGAACGTGGGGAAGACGGGGTTGATGGCGATGTCGTCGGTTGTGCCAGAGAAGCGGGGATTGACGCCGCGGAAGAGCTTGAGCACCAGCTGAGGCTCAGGGACGGCGTGGCCAACGTCACGGAGGGCGGTGGCAGCCTTCTTCATGCACCGGTAGAACTCCACGATGGAGGAGTCTCCTTACGTCATGGTGTGGAACTCATGGCTGACAAAGATGGCCATGGGTTCCTTGTTGGCGTGGAAGAGGCCCTCCACGGTGACCCAGAGCACCCGCACTGTCGGGTCGTCGCTGGTCATGGCGAGGTCGAGAACAGAGTGGTTGATGGAGCCATAGATCCAGCAGTGGACACAACAATCCTCTTGATCCCAATGAGGTATGAGGATCAGTGGGGCATGGTGGAGAGGATCCATCGATGTGCGGTTTGAGCCCAAAATTGCCGCACAATGCCCATAGGAACGACACCCACTTGGTGTAGGAGGAATTCTGCATCGACAAGGTGATCGGGACATGTGATTTTACCGACACTGTGGCGTAGGGGTGGATGACGACCGGCGGCGCGACGATGTAGTTGTCCTGGGAGTCATAGCCGTCGCCGTTGGTGGCAGGGGCGAAGCCACTGCCGGTGAGGGGGAGAGTGCCGGCCATGGCGTGAGGGGAGGACGCGATGCGATGAAGTTCACGACGCGGTTTAGATGGGAAGGAGGGAAGACAGCGGAAGGGAGGCCTAGAGATTGATCCGGTCTCGTGATACCATGCAGAGAGATATGTCTGGGGAAACACCACTCACCGAAATAGGGGTGATCTCATATATTATATAGCTAATATGGCTTGGTATACAAGGAATAGAATCAAGTATACACGGAAGGATAAATCAGCCTAAACAACATATACACTTCTATATGTCTAATAATTATCTCTTACATCGCTGAACACTGTTGCTTGGCTAATACTAATCTAATACAATTGGTTACTTTGTCATTCACTCCTTGATATGAGTGATAAGAAATAGTTATAAATAACAGTCTTATCTGTATAGTATTCTTATTTTGATCTCAACAAATAGGAAAAAATGATTATGTACTGCATAACTGATTTTGCTGATATAATTTATCTATCTAGCACGGTAAAGATAAGATTGAACCTATGCACGTATACTATTTTTTTAAATATAGTATTATTGAATTTTTATTGTCCGCCAAGGCTATGGCTGTTGCGGCAGCTCGGACGTGTCCGTGGCCAGGCCGCGGTTGGCGCTGCTCAGCATTAGGCCACGCTACCAAATTTCCAATTATAATTTTTTTCAATATTATGTGCTATAAAAGACTGTTGTGAGATTTTGTACATCTTATACATATTAAAGAGTAAATTGCATCCACCGTACAACGACTTGGTAGGTGGGTGCAAATTCATCCAACAACTCATAAAATGCTCAATTTAGTGCAACAACTTGACATGTTGGTGCAAGTTGGTCCAAAAACTTATAAAATGCTCAAGTTGGTATAATAAGTTGACATGTGGGTGTAAATTAGTCCAACAATGTATAAAAATGCTTAAATTCAGTATAATAATTTGACGACTCGAAGCATTTGCATTGCAAACTTTTACAACGGCAATGTATTAAGCATAGTAGATGAGCCTATGAATAATTCTTATGTTTTTTCCATTAGGTTGTTGATTCTCAACCATGTACAAATTATTTATTCATTAATTCAAAATCAAGCAAATTATAGAATGACACCATTATAATTATTGACAGACTAAAGTACATGAGAGAGACTTTGGAACCTTTGTTTTTTTTGCGCTTTTGCTCATATGTTCAGTAATCTATAGAAAGCAAGTTTGTGTATGTTCTTTTAGCTCCTTTTCCCTTTCTAAAGAAGCACGAGAGGATTTAAAAATATTTATTTCACATATTGGTTTCTTTTTTAGGTTAACAGTGCATATAATCAAATACGTAGAAAACAACGAGGGTGAACTTATCAACACCGAGTATAAAATTAAATATTCTTAATCAAAATTAAATTGCTGTATCAAAATAATTAATTGAAAGACATAACATTATTTTTTAACATTAAGGTTCTTATTTTAGCCAAATACATTACCATCGCAACACAAATATGAATGCCATATAATGCTTAATAATTTGCTTTGACGTGGACCCAGCGTTAGCAAATACGATGTTGTTGTAATATTTGGACTGTGGATGCACCAATTTACAAAATTATTGCACTAAAATGAGCATTTTGCAAGTAACTGGATCAATTTGCACCCACATGATGAGTTATTGCACTCAATTGAGTATTTTACGAGTTATTGGACTAATTTGCACCCACATGCCAAGTTGTTGTATGGTGGGTGTAATTTACTCCATATTAAATAATATAGTTTGATCTGATTAAAGGCTTGTTGGGCACAGCTTCAGCTTCAAACTCTAGTTCAGATTTATACTTTTCCATGTTAAATTAATATATTAATATTTAGTACAAGTGATAAACAAAATGATTCATCTAAATACTCTATAAAATCCGAGCTCCACCTCCAGGATTTTTTTGGAGCTTCTCGTATCCGGCTCTAAAAACTCCATAAATTTTCAGGAGTCAGAGCTGTGCCCTACCGGCCCTAAGTGTTATATAATTTTATTTTTTATTGTACCTCATGTGTCCCTGGTATAAATATACGGAGGGAATATTTGTCTCGCTAAACAAACAGCAGTGGTCAGAGTTTTAGTGGGTCGGTCAACAATAAAACCCCTCAAGGCTCCAGCCAGATATTCGCTCTGTTTCTACTCCCGAACCGCGTGCGATACCACGGCGCTCGCGCTCTTTTCGCGGGCTCCCGGCTTCGCAACCCTCCTCTCGCCTCCGGCTCCGCGGGGGCATCTCGCTGCCAGCCTCCGGCAGCCTGCCGCCTCGCCGGCCAGCATCCCCTGCTTTCCTGGCCGCCTGGCAGCCCGAACAGGAGCCTGACTCGAGCTCTACGAGCAGGACGCCGGCACCCCTTGCTCCTGCTTTCCCAATCTCCCATGGTATTGGATCGGAAATGTTCACTTCTTTCGTGCTATGAAGAAATCTGGAGAAATGATTGATTTATCCTTGGAATTTCAGCAGTCAGTCTCCGCCTCATTCTTGGAGGATTTCTTGCAGTTTTGGGCGGCGGGGCGCTTGCATAAAGGATCGGATTATATTCATCAGGCTTTCCTTTGTGAGAGAGCGGTTGGAGCGAGTCACAGATGGATTTGTCAATGCTAGACTCCATTTAATTTCCAAAAAGGTACCTTCCACCTACCAACTACTACTACGACCTCAGCTGGGAGATTTGAACCGTTTGTTACCACTAACGATTTTCCATCAAACCCTTTGAATTATGTCAAGTCACTGTCATGATGTTCCTCGGTAGACCTGGCCTTGCAGATTACTTTTTTGGTCAACTAATTGTGTTGTCATGGCCATAGGTACCCTCCTACATGATCTTTTTCTTAATCATATCGTAGTTGTTAATTCTCCAGCACTTTGAGCGCACCAATACATATGTGCTTCTTCGTGTTTTCTGCGTTGTCGGTGTGCCATTGACAAATTCAGTTAGTACCTTGTTACCTCTTTGTTGTTTTTGTTTATTACTCCTGCAAAAAGGTTGCCTTAAATTGTGGTGGGTATGCAAATATTGTAATATCGTCCTTCATGAACTACATGAGACAAATTTACCCACTTTTGTTTGGTATATCATAGACGGTTCTAGCTCGGAACTGTATCTGTGATATATATGGTTCAAAAACCATCTGTGGTAACACTCTGACCCTTAAAATTGATCTGAAATGACAGGTCCAAACCTATCTTTGATGACGGTTCTGAACCATCAATGATGAGTGGTCACGTAGAATTGGAGACTGTTTTGTATTCTTTTTTTTTTGACAAAATGACTACATAGATCCAAACTGGCAGATACCATAAAAAGGGGAAAAAGATATCTAGAGGTATTTAACTACAAACATAGTCCAGTCATTGTTAATACAATCAAAGATGTTAATACATGGACGCTACACGTTAAAATGACCTATTTATTTCTTTTTCAGGAGCAGTGAAGTAATAATTCGTTGAGGAATGAATTCAGTGATGTACAGAATCGAGATTGATTGATCATCAAGAACAACAAAGTAACGCCAATAATGTTAATTGTGGTGCCATATATAATGCTATTAGCATTAACAACTTCCGGTGCTACTCCTGAGGCTGAGAGAACCTATAGATGCCCGGACAGCTGTGGTGGCATAGCCATCCAATATCCATTCGGCATTGGCACGGGCTGCTTCCACAAGGGCTTTGAGATCATCTGTGACCATGGCAGGCCAATACTTGCTGGCACAACGAAGCCAGTTCCAGTCAACCACCTCTCCATCAGGACAGCAGAGGCCCGTGTGATGCTGCCCGTCGCGTGGCAGTGCTTCAACACTTCCGATTCAGTGTATGCTTGGAGCGACGGTGATGTGCAGTTCAACCGCGAAGAGGTGTACCGCATCTCCAACACCAACAATCAGCTTGTTGTCATAGGCTGCAACACCCTGGGTTACACCCAGAGCCAGAGGAGTGAGGGCAATGACTATGACTATGCATACTACACTGGCTGCATGTCCTACTGCAACAACTCCCAGAGCGCGAAGAATGGCGCCTGTGCTGGTGTCGGCTGTTGTCGTCTCGACATCCCACCAGGCCTCACCGACAACAGAATGAACTTTGATGAGTACACCCACAAAGCAAGGCTGGGTTTCAGCCCCTGTGACTACGCCTTCCTGGTGGACAGGGACAACTACACCTTCCACACAGCTGACCTGAAGATGGACAATGACACCAAGATGCCTGTGTGGCTGGATTGATCCATTCGTGACAACCTGACGTGTGATGAAGCAAAGAAGAAGGCTGAGAGCTATGCTTGTGTGAGCCCCAACAGTGAGTGCCATGACTCTTTCAATGGGTTTGGGTACGTCTGCAACTGCAGCATGGGCTACGAAGGAAACCCCTATATTGCAAACGGTTGTACTGGTAAGTGTGTCCACGCTGGTAGCTCCTCTTTTACTTGATCAGTAAGAAGGTTGCATTGTTTGATTTGGAGGAAAAGTTCTAGTATTCTTATTGAATTCGAGGATTGAATTGCAACTTTAATGTGTCATGGCTTAGTTATTTCTTGTTTCGTTCACATTTCCATGTTGTTTTATGGTAACAACTAATTATTAGTCCACTATATAGTAATTATGTCACCAAAACGTATACCGCAATTCTAATTGGCTTCCCCTATATATGGAAACTTTTCCGTTGTTCTAATAGACAAGGCTGGAAACAATGCAGATATCAATGAGTGTGAAAGACATCAAGAGTATCCATGCAGAGGCGTTTGCCGGAATACACCAGGTTCCTACAATTGTAAATGCCCCAGTGGTTCCCACAGTGCTGATCCGTTCAATGATCCTTGCAACCCCAATTTTCCACTTGCAGCAAAAATTGCCATTGGTACAATTTCACTTAGTGCTCACTCAGTATGTGTATATTCTTGATATATGAATATAGGACCTTTGGATAATTACATAATTGTCCATAGATAGCATGGCCGTTTAAGATAATGACATCACTAAAAGCCTTACCCAAATAATGCTCTATTTAGTAATTACGATAGTTACAGTACACGCACTGCACAATTATGATTATATAGAAGATTTTATTGGTTCTTATATGGGTGGTATCTTTGTTGTTTATGTAGGTGCCATAGGTGGACTGTTTATCATAGCAGTTGCAGTGTTCATCAGTCTTCTTGCCAAAGAGAAAAGAAAGATGAAAGATTATTTTAGAAAGAATGGAGGTCCTATAATAGAAGAAGTTAACAAGATTAAGCTTTTCAGGAAGAAGGAGCTAGAGGAAATACTAAAAGGAAGTAATTGTATTGGACAAGGTGGCTTTGGTGAGGTTTACAAGGGATATCTAAGAGATGAAACTCAGCCAGTAGCAGTCAAGAAGCCCAAGATTGATGTTAAATTGGTAGGCCAATTCGCAAACGAAGTTATCATTCAATCTCGTGTCTTGCATAAGAACATTGTTAAGCTCATAGGGTGTTGCCTAGAAGTTGATGTTCCAATTTTAGTCTATGAGTATGTGCCCAACGGTGGCCTCGATAGAATTCTTCATGACAGCAACAGGGTGCCTCTCAACTTGGATCTAAGACTACAGATTGCTGCACAATCGGCGAAGGGTCTAGCTTACATGCATTCAGAAATCACTACACCAATTCTGCATGGTGATGTTAAACCAGCTAACATACTTCTAGATGAGGACTTTGTACCAAAGATCTCCGACTTTGGCACATCTAGGATGATTACTGTTGATGAAAATTATGCCAGCACTATCATTGGTAACTGGGGCTACATGGATCCAGAATATGTGCTGACAGGTTTATACACCAGTAAAAGTGATGTCTACAGTTTTGGAGTTGTGCTCTTAGAACTCATTACTCGGAAGAAGGCCTTAGATCCTGATAACAACAGCGTACTGGGGAATTCCCTTGACACTTACACAAAGAAGAAGAGAGTCATTGAGCTCATTGACCCAGAAATTGCAGTGATTGGAAACACTGGGATTTTTCATAGTTTGGCAGAAATTATTGTGCAATGTCTAAGTATTGATATTGATCAAAGGCCTGAGATGGCAGATGTAGCAGAGCGTCTTCAGTACCTGCTGAAGTGATCTCAGGGCAGATAAATTGAAACAGGATTTGATGGTTACTGTATACAATACATTTTATAGTTAAAAATCATACTAGTGGAATAAGAAATGAATACTAGGTTAAACTAGGGCCAGATGTCCAAAGAAAGGAAGGTTTCTATATTGATCCAAAGAAACGTGTGAGCACTTGCGTGCGAGTTGTAGGGTGCTGTGTGTTCAAGAAAAAACTTGTCTAGTGCCATTTGTAGTGTTGTAACTTACCAAGTGTCATGTATATAAAAGTCTGTTTCTTTGTTTGTCACAATCGGTACATTCTTTGGTACTTTTATATCATACACAATATATTCCTCTCCTATCCAAAGACTCCATGCCCATCAGGCCATATATTTCATCTTATTTTTCTGATGAAGTTTCTTTGCAAAATTAGCAAGGTAGCTATTGGTTGTGACGTGAGAGCCTCCATCCCACGCCTTCTACTGAAGAGCCCTTTGCTGCTTTTTCTGTGAGACAATCATTCCAAATTTGTGTGTGCAGAAGTGAGAGCAAAACCTGTCATGTATATATGTTACGTTCAGCTATTTATTTTTTCATTTTGAATACTTAAATATTTTTTCCTATGAAAACCAACTTCGTATGCAAACTATGGAAACTCTCATCACAGCCGCTGGATCTTCATCCAAATACCAGAGAGAGACGTGGGAAACTTTAGCACTTACACCCTCCCACCATTAAATTTCCTAACCTAAAAATCCCCCTCGTAACACCCTCGATCTAACGTCGTTCGACGCCGTTCCTCTCCATGGCTTGCAGCGTCTCCCGTTCCTCTCCCGTGGGCGCGACTGCCGCCCGCCGGCCCTTCCCAGTGCCGCCGACGCCCCCTCCTCGCCAGCGCTGCCGTTCCCCTGCCTAGCGCCGCATCCCCCTCACCAGCGCGCACGCCCCCTCGCCAGCGCCGTCGCCCCTCACCAGCGCTTCCCCCTCACCGCCCCCTCGCCGGAGTCGCCACCCCTTCCCAGCGTTCCCGCCTAACCAGCGTCGCCTCCTCACTAGCGCCGATGCCCCCCTCGCCAGCGTCGCGGGGGCGGGATAGGTGCAAGATGATCCAGACCTGGCCGGAGGGCTGGGGTACTCGAACACCCTGCCGTGCTCGGAGAAGACGACGACGTCGGTGTCACAGAGCACGGCGAGCTCGTGGGCCTTGTTGAGCAGGCCCTTGCGGCGCTTGGAGAAGGTTACCTGCCGGCTCACCCGGTTCTCAATCCTCTTCAGCTCCACCTTCCCACGCCCCATTGCTCGCGCACGGCCTGAACCCAATATATCAGCTGAAGCCTGAAGCGAACAGAGAGCTAGAGAGCAGAATTCGGCATCTTCACCAACACACAGGTACCCATCCATCTAGTCCTTTTTTTCTTCTTTCACAGACAAAATTGATCAAATGCTCATACGGAACCTACATGATCGATCTGCAGAACCTGCATTATAGGTTTAGGATGGCATTATGGCTGATGATTTAGTAGTAGCATTATATCAGATCAATGGCCCCAATTGGTTCTCAAATAATTTTACCATTTATGTATCTCGATTGTTCATGAAAAATGTTTGATTTGGTTAACATAGTTTATGGTTGTTGTGTCATGTATGTTGTTCGTATACAGACCTGTACACCTAGTACCGTAGGAAATTTATTTGCGGCGGCATCATTCTTGCTGTTGGTGATATGGATATAAAATAAAGAAAATTTATTTAGGGCAGCATCATTCTTGCTGTTGGTGATATGGAGATAAAATAAAAAAATTTATTTGGCTGCCGCTTGTAGTGCTATTGCCATAATTTTTTAGAATACAGCTTGTAGTGTTTTTGCCATGATTTTTTCAGAAGTTATTGTAGTATTATTGCCATCTTTTTTTCCGAAGCAGTGCAAAATAGGACCCTATTCTTTCAACCTTTGCTAAAGTGCGTTTGTTAACTTTTCAGGATGTATCACAAGGTGCTTACATGAATATGCTACAGAGTCCTCAGGTTCCATACAGAACCTACATGATCGATCTGCAGAACCTGATGATTGTTTCTGTTGGCTTGCTCTCCACCATGAATGTCACAACCGGTTTTCAAGGCAAAACCAGATGCATCTCATATGTGCGCCAGGATCAGTTTACACACATATGGTAGACGTCACAAGTGAATATCCATAACCATGCATAACGAAAGAGTATTAAAGTGCATTTATTACAATCTCAGAGTTGACACAAAGGTCATAGCGGAAGACTTAAATAAACGTTCATCTAACGAAACAAAAGTGACTCCAACTCCACAGGCGTTGACTGGGGGAGACTCGCCTAGAACTCCTCAAAATCAGTAGTGAAATCCTCAAAATTCTCCCAATCTGAGCAGCATTCCGGGTGTAGTTGATGCAATAAAAGAAAGAAAACAAGCATGAGTACATGACGTACTCAGCAAATGTAATATGACATACAAGGCTGGCTGACAATACTGCAGTAAGCACTTTTAGTTGGCCAAATTTTATTAAGCAACTATTTACTAGCAAATGAAAGTATATACCACCCACAAATTAATGAATGTCATAATCCCAACATAATCAAGTAACCACAATTTAATCCATGTTCAAGTATGATTATCATGTAAGGGTCCAGGCCGCTCTTGACCGTGAGCACGACTGTTATAACAGTTTTACACTCTGCAGATGTTGTACACTTTCACCATAAGCCGTGATTCCCATTGCCGAAGCATGCACCCGTCCCACACCACATGGACCGAATACTGAGTTTCACTATGAGACCTTTACAAAAGCACTCTAATAAATGATAGCCCGTTAAGGTTTCCGGTTCAGAAGCAAAGCATAACCCTCCCTAATGAGGTCTGTCTCTTACCAAAGCCCACAGCTCAAGAGGACCGATCTATACTCCGTCAACCGCCGCCCCCCATGCCCCTTTCGAGTAAAGCTACCATAAACTAGAGCACCTAATTAGTCAGTCAAAGCCAGAGCCACATGGCACTCATGGTTGTACTGTTTTCCTGGGTGGTTCTCCATGTTCCAATTAAAAAGATATGATCTTACCATTTAATTAATTTAAAGAGTATTTGGAACATAGAGTAGGGGTTCATTTAACCAATCCCAGTTGAGCAAGCTAAGCATCATCTACCATCAAAGTTAATTAAATAACCCAGTTTCAGGGACAGGAAAATATAGTGGCTAGGCAAATCCTTAAATAGGAACCCATCAAATTAAGACACATGCATGGATGGTGAAATTAATAGTTATTAGGACATTTGAATGACATAATACACTTGCCTTCTTCCCAACTCTGTTGCTGCTCAAATCCTTCTCCAACAGTTGGTTCTTCAGAGAAATCCTCGAACTGCTCGCTTCCTAATCGCATCACACAATCGCATGCAAAGAAACAATACACTAAATAAGAAACAGTACACCAAACAATTCCAACAGTAGAAAACAACAGCACAAAACTAATCTACGTGTTACAACGAACGCGTGAGCGTGAGAATCACTAAAATCGGAGTTAAAACGCAAAAGATATGGCTTTTCTAAGGTTCTGGGACTTGCTGGCAAAGTTTTAAAAGTTCCAGGGGCTTAACTGCGAAAATCCGAGGGCTAAAATATAATTTTGTATAAAACTACGAGGGTTTTCATGTAAAAAGACAAAACTTGGACCTCGGGCGCAATTTTAAAACTTGCAGGGGCTACAACAGAAAGAAAAATGACTTAATTTGAAATACTTTGAACTGAGCTGGACCGCGGGTTGATTTTCAAAACTTGAAGGGCTCTTTTGCAAAATTGCCATGGCTGACCGGTATGCGGTCGGTTTGACTCGGGCTGGGGTGGTCCTTGGCCGTTGGATCTTGATCCGACGATCGGAAACAGATCGGGCGAAGGGGCTCGACGGCGGCGACGAAGACGACGGCGGCGCTGCGATGGCCGCGGCGGAGCATCACCGGAGACACGCGAACTCGCGCTACGGTGCACTAAACACAACGGGAGTTGGCCGAGGAGAACGAGGGGAGGATGGCGAGCTCACCCCGCTAGATCACGACGAGGGAGAGACTTCGACGGCGGCCGGCGACGAGCGACGGCGGACGGCGGCGCTGTGATAACGACGGCGAGCAAATTAGCGCGGCATAGCGGAGGAAACGAAGCGCGGGCAACACGGGAGGGTTCCTTACCTCCTTGCGAACCTCCCGCGGTGGTTCAGGTCGAAGGAAAGGTGGCGGCGGCGCGAATCGGCGACGGCGACGCTCAACTCGGCGGCGGCGGCGCGGGCGGCTAGGGTTGCGGCTCGGTGGGGAACCTCAAGGGTGCGGCGGTGGCTATATAAATAGACCGAAGACCGGCCTCGGGTCCACGCCTTGGCGTGCGCGCCACGGAGTCGGCCGCGGCGGCGGAATCGGAGTCGGGGCGGAGTCCGGGTCGGCAACGACGGGAGGAGGAAGAAGCTGACGCGTGGGCCCCGCCTGTCAGCGACGCGGGAGAGAAAAGGAATGAAGCGGGCCGGAGCTGGGCCGAAAGTGGAGAAAAGCAGGCCGAGCGGGGAGGGAAAGCGAACGGTGGGGGAAAGTCTAAGGAGCAAAAGCGAACCGCGCCAAGAGTTCAGGGGCCAAAACCAAACTCAGCCTACACAACTTTTCTAAAACTCAAACAAAAGCAAATAAAATTCGAATTTAAACAAAATTTAAATTCCAACTTGATTTACAAGCAACCAAAAATATATGCAACAACATGAATGCAACAAAAACTTATTTTGACTAAAATAATTATTTAATATGATATTTAAATTGTTAAAAGGCTAGAAATTCCAATTAAATCCTAGAAAATTTATTTAAGCCTTAATAAATCCTAGAAAATTCAGAGGGTTGCTACAATTTAATTGTGATGAATTTTAGGGTGTTACAATGAAGCACAACCTTACTTACAATTTGACATGGCGAAAATTAATTGATCCAGCCCGAGTTGAGGCCAGGGGCTGCAGGAAGGGCGCACCTTCGCCAATCTGAGCTGCTGTCTGCTGCTGTTAAAATTGTGTGTCAGGTGGAAACCAAGGGAGCGGGTCAGGTCTATGAAATTCTGTGTAATGTCTGCTACTGTGAAAATTCTGTAAAATGCCTGAACTTGTGTAATGTGTGCAATGGCAATTGTGCCTCCGATGTAATGAACTTGTGTGTGGAGAATGAAAATGAATAAATTGATGTTTCTCTTTTGTGATTGTGTGTGAAATTGTGACTAAATAGTGGAGTCATTTTCTTCAATTGCCTGATGCATTGTTACTGGTTCAGAAACTGATTATACAGTTTGCTACCTGATTCAGTTAGATTGCCTCTGTATACAAGTTACAAAGTTGAGCCAATCCAGCAGGGCTTGCAATGCAATATTCTATCAAACAAACTTGAGTTTTAGCATATATTATCATCGACATATGTATAAGCAGGAGTAGCAGAAATTTCTCCAAAATAATGGAAAGTGTTTTGCTTAATCATTATATAAACCCAAAAGTTGATTTTGGATACTAACAACATTCTTTACATCAAAACTGAATGATCACAAATTCAAGCAATGAAAACTAACACCCAAACAAAAAAGGTGTTCACAACAGAATATGTTGAACTTGAAATATGAGGTAACTTTGTTAGGGCAGTTGCATGCATCATGATCTCCTATTTGCTTGCATTTTCGACACTTCCTATCTTTTTTAGTTTTCTTCTCCGTCTTGTTCTCCTTGCTCTTCCTAATTTGTCACACCCGACCCAGTTTGTATGGCCCAGTAGTGGCCCGTGAGTGCAGGATGCACGTGTTTAGTGCCACATTGCTAGTTTAGCAAGGGTGGAGGCAACTTATAAGCCCCTGTCTTCCAGACATAGCACCTTCGGGTTAACCCTTTTACACGAAGCGAGGACGAAAGTGTATGAAGGGTGCTATGTGTACGCGTGCACGCCCCTCGGAAGGGCTGTGCGGGGCGGCTTTGGAGGGCGGGGTGTTACAAATGGTATCAGAGCCGACCCTCACGGTTGCGCGTATGGGTCAGTGTGCGGGCATAGGGCGCATGGCGCGTGTGGCCCGGGTAGGGCATACGACATGGACTATGGCGCCAGCACTGGACGTACGGTCGTGCGCTAAGGGGGAACGTTCCTGGACATTTACCCGTGTGGGTGAGTTGTGCCGACGAGGACGTCGGGTTCTTTGAGGGGGGGTGTATGTCACACCTGACCCAGTTTGTATGGCCCAGTAGTGGCCCGTGAGTGCAGGATGCAAGTGTTTAGTGCCACATTGCTAGTTTAGCAAGGGTGGAGGCAACTTATAAGCCCCTGTCTTCCAGCCATAGCACCTTCGGGTTAACCCTTTTACACGAAGCGAGGACAAAAGTGTAAGAAGGGTGCTATGTGTACGCGTGCACGCCCCTCGGAAGGGCTGTGCGGGGTGGCTTTGGAGGGCGGGGTGTTACATAATTCTTTTGCATCGCCCTTTGGACACGACATCAGTTGGTGGATGTATCTGGACTTCTTGTGGAATTTTGCCACCGAGAAATGTTTGAA
The DNA here is from genome assembly GCA_033239725.1 of Echinochloa phyllopogon. Classification (NCBI taxonomy): domain Eukaryota; kingdom Viridiplantae; phylum Streptophyta; class Magnoliopsida; order Poales; family Poaceae; genus Echinochloa; species Echinochloa phyllopogon. The sequence continues at coordinate 49,791,904 of BTCW01000012.1, read as the reverse complement.
ACTTACCTGTTTACTAACTGTAGCAGCGGGAATGATATTTTGGAGAGGTTCCATTAGCTTTGATAAACTAGAACACAAAACGTCAATCATTGTTTAAGAGTTCTTGGCCATTTGGATTAGATCTTCAAACTTGTTGCGTGAATCTGAAATTTCTTTTCGCATTGCCACCTCCATAGGATCTTTAGCCTTTTCATCCAGAAGGTTGCCTTCATCATCAAAGAACACTTCTCTGCGAAATCATATATCTGATCAACACTATAACCATGCAAAACAAAACAATCATACAAGAAAAAAGAGGGGAACAAACTCACCTTTTACATTTTTTCTCCCATCTCTTCATAATATAAGTCGATGGTATCTCATTTTTCCTCTCAACTCTAAGCACTTGTATGATATGATGACATGGGATGCCATAAGACTCGTATAATTTACAGGAGCACATAGCAAACATGTTTGATTTGTTCATTTGAACAACTCGATCTTTTCCAGATTGGCTGCTAATGGTGAAACATTTTATATCCTCACACTCTGAAATACCTTGAATAATTCAATGGTCTTTTGCAGCTATGATTTGATCCTAAAATTTTAAGAAAATTTCATGTGTGTAAATCACACTACATTGCTTCTCAATGCCCCATGGTGTCATCAATTTAGGAGTGCTGTGAAGACTTGTATTATCAGCTAGCAACTCCTCTTGACGCTGGCACTCCAAAGCTGTGTCAAACCTTAGCCAAAACTCAACAAAGGTCAACTTTCTATGAATGAAATGATTAAAAAAAGAATTTGCACTCTCCGATCGTGATGTAGTCCTAAGCATTCCTACTTGCAGTATGTCCAAAAAGTATACCGGAATCCATGATTCACGAATGGCAAACCTAGTGGAAAACCAATCATTCCCCATGAGTCCATAATCTGTTATGATAGAATTCCATTGTGACTCAAAATTATCTGAATTCTCGGCCCCCCAAACACACTTGTTTAGTCTTTTCCAAAAATTTTCATCTTCTCTTATAGAGGCCCCGACCTTCTCAGGTACCTTATCCATGATATGCCACATGCAAAATCTATGAGCTGTATTTGGTAGAATCTCAGCAATAGCAGCCTTCATTGTAACAACCCTAAAAATTCCCTTAGGATTTGTTGAGTGCAAAAATGTGAATTTAAAAAAAAAATTTGGTGAATTATGTGCAAGTCAACAAACATATAAGAGTGTATTCTATTTGCTCTCTAAATTCTTAAGCAATTTAAATTCAAATTAAAAATAATTTGAAGTGCTAAGGACCAAATAGATGTGATTTGGAGTTAATTTGGTTTTATTGGATTTTTGGTTGTGTTTGAATTCAAATTCTAGATTTGAATTCAAACAAATACTAACTAAACTAATTGTAAAACCTAACCTAACCCTGTTGGGCCGAAACCCATAGCCAAAGTCTATCTAACCCCCTCGAACTCTCTTCCCGAGCCAACGAACCAAGCGGCCCAGCCGGCCTTGCGGCCCAGCCTTTCCTCTGCGTCGCCTCCGCGTCTCTCTCTCTCTCCCAATGACAGGCGGGTCCCGCCTGTCAGCTTTCTCTCCCACCTCACCTTCTTCCCCGCGCCGCCTGCTCTCTTCCCCGCGCGCGCCCGTGATCCAACCACCCGAGCCGGTCCCCATCGCTCCTGTGCGCCCCGTCAGATGCACGCCACGTGTCCGCGAGCTCATGGCCGCTCCATCTCGCCGTCCGTGCCCTCCATCCCTAGCCGCCGCCCTATAAAACCAGCGCCGGGAGCCCTTCCCCTTCAAGCCTCTGTTGGCGGTCGTTACAGCCCAAATCCGACCACCAATACTCGGGAATAAATGAGGTTATATGCAACATTCCATGTACTTAGGTTTTATTTCTAATAAAGTTCCACGAGTTTTGGTGAGTGTCACTTGTGCAGGTACAACTACGACAAATATGTGCTACTGGGGCCGAAAATGACTGAATCGGCCGAACGACTCCGTTCGGCCGGTTACCTCCCTTAGCCGTACAGACCACCGGGAGTCGTCCACGTCAACAATGACCAAGCGAACACATCACATGACACGTGGGCGACCGACAACTCATCCCGGAGCACCAACACGTCATCCTGGGCCAAATCAACGCGAAGCCAATCACCAGGAGGCAGCCCAGAAGGCCCACAGAGCAAAGGCGGTGCAGGGGGACGGGCCTGGGCTCCCAGCCCAGTTCGGCCGAATTGGGGGGTTCGCCCGAACCGCCCCCAGTGCACAACCGCCTTCCAGGGGTGGATCCTGGCCGTGGGAGCCAGAGGCAGCAGATCCCACGGTTCGGCCGAACGGTTCGGGGAATTCGGCCGAAGGCCCGGCACCGCCTTCCTGGTTGCCTTGGCTGCTACCCTACCTCAACCGACCTTTGGAGCTATAAATAGAGGGTCGCACTTCACTTGTAAAGACACACCAAGCCAAGGAGCTCATTTCCACTTTCATTCTAGTAGAGTTAGGATAGTTTAGTTGGGAGTTAGAGTTGAGTCGAGCTGTGCCTCGGAGGTTCCGGAGTCGTCTTCAGAAGCTCTGGTATAAGCTCTTGTATCTTTTACCTTTTCCTTTTGCAAGACTTTGAGTATCAATATAGTTATCTTTATCACTTTGCCTTTGTCATTTATATCTTGCTTCTACTTTATCCTAGTTGCAGCATATATCTTGTTTAGACTATAGTCAGTTATAGTTCTAGTGCTTGTAGTCTTGTTTAAGTCTTTGTCTTGGCTGGTTCTTCGATCTTGCTTGATACTGGAGGTGAATTGTCACCAAGAGTATTGACAAGGTTGCTTGCTCTTGCTAGCAGAGTAAGTAGTCGTTGCCTAGTGTAGGAGTGGTTCCTAGACTAGTCGGTGGCCTTAGTTTATTCCCGTCGCAACGGAGGTGGTAGCCGGGAGGTGGTGACAGCCCTTTCGGTCTTCGTAGCCCATCACGTTAGTTCCGGTCCGTAGGATCCCCCAGTTGGGAAATAGTGGCACCCTTCTCATCCCTTTCTGTGTGTTCACCGGTTCCCTTGTCCCGATGCTAAGACATTAGAGTTATCCCAGATCTCCTAGTGCTGGCTCTGTAGCCGCTGTATCTCTAAGCTAGAGTGACATAGGTAGATAAAATATCCAGGAGTCCTCTATCTCTTCTCGTTGTCCTCCCAGTTATCTATCTCTTCTCTCCCTTACCTGAGTATCCCTTGAGCTGTGTGTCCGGTATATCCACTTCTATCCAATACCGTTATCCCCTGTCTTGTTTAGTCGTGTACCCTTCTCTGATAGTCTCGAATATCTGTTCACTAGTAATCTTGCCAAAGCTTCCCTATGGAAATATAAATTACGATACCTTGAAATACTCCCAGGTGAAGTGCTACAGCGGTGATTCTGTGCGCTTGCAGAATATTTCTATATTTTACTAAGCCATTGTTGGCACTCCTTACGGCCTACAGATAAATCCGCAAGCGGACGGATACCGATGTAGCTTTCACCCGGGAGTATTCCAAGGTATCGATTTCCACGGGGAACGAGAAGTGTACTAATCCTAAACTAAGTTCTCCTAGGTAGATGGAGTGGATGAATGAAATGGATGAGGTGGATGACAACAACAAAGAGAGAAGAGGAGTGATAAGAGGGTAGAGAGGGTACGAGTCTGGTAGTGGTATTCTACTGATTGATCGAGCAGATCAGAAGATACAGATAGATACTTGCTTCGGGACAAGGGAACCGGTGGACACACAGAAAGGGATGAGAAGGGGTGGCACTATTTCCCAACTGGGGGATCCTACGGACCGGAACTAACGTGATGGGCTACAAAGACCGGAAGGGCTGTCACCACCTTACGGCTACCACCTCCGTTGCGACGGGAATAAACTAAGTTAGTCTCAAGTATAGACACCACGCCTACACTAGTCAACTAATACTTATCTCCTATAGAAAGATAAGCACCCAAGCTAAGCAACCAGTATACAGTTATACCAATCAACTAAGCATTGAACGAAGAACCAGCAAGCATATAAAAGTAAGAACTTAGTGCTCAATTAATCAGAAAGAGATACAAGAGTTACCAGACATGACCCGGATGTTACTCGAAGTGAAGTCGCATCCATAGAGGTACAGCGGGAAGAGGGGCCGACACTTCGGCTCCTCTCCGGGATGCTCACCTCTCCTCTCTCCCTATCTCTACTGATACAAGTGGAGAATTAACAGTGCTTCGCCTGCACTCTACTCTTGTGTTGTGTCTTTTGCAGGTGAAACCGGGCCTCTATTTATAGCAGGGAAGGACGGTGGAGGCAGAGTAGCAGCCAAGGCAGCTGGGAGGCGGTGCCGGGCCGTTCGGCCGAAATCCCCGGTTCGGCCGAACTGCCTAGTTCGCCCGAACCGGTGGATCCACCGCCTCAGCAGCCAAAGGCCAGGATCGCGCCCTGGAGGCGGTTCCTGCCTTCGGCCGATCAGGCCAATTCGGCCGAAGTGGGCCCGGCCCAGTACTGCACCGCCTCTGCTTTGCACACGTGCTAGCCCAGCTCCTGAGGTCGGTTGGCAGGTCGGTTCGCGTCTTGGGCTGGCCTGGAGGGCCTCCGGTGGACTCATGGGCTCCGTCGGGTTGGATATGGGTCACCGGTCTTCTGGATATGGGTTGAGCCGGCCCAGAGTGGCGTGGTCGTGGTCCACAAGTATTGCCCAGCTAGGGGGGCAACCGGCCGAACGGAGTCGTTCGGCCGAAACGGTCATTTCTGACGCTTATAGCACGTGTTTCTCCATTTTGTACCTGCACATTGGACAATCACCAAAACTCGTGGAAATAGTCAGTGATAAGCCCTATAGCTATGGTGTGTGTCCCCATTGTGTTTGTTTTATACTCGGTTGGAGGTAGGAAATCGGTCTGTAACGACCGCCAACAAGCTCCTCCAAACTTAGATCTTTGCTCATCCCGAGTAAAGAAATTAAAACATGAGCAAGACTAAAGTAAGGGTTCTTTTATAATCATGAATACTTGCATATTGAATATTCAAACCTTTCTCATACCTGTGAATTTGTAGTGGCTACTTCCCGGATCTTGGGCGATTGATGAATGGAACGACTCTTACAACAAGGTCCTCTTGCTCATCCTGCATTCGGGGTTTTCTGGTTTTCGCAATTATATGGCTCATCTCCCTTCATCCCTGACACTCAGCTCTCTGGAGTTCTCTCCTTTCACTCACTCTCTTATGTATTTCTCTTTGTCTCTCAGGTGGTGGCCTTGTCATGTCGAGTATTTCGATCAAGCCAAAGACTGGCTCCTGGAGCTTCTCATCACTGCCCTTGGTCATGTTGCAAGTTAATGATAGAGAGTTCATGTGGTTCCTCAGCCTTTTTGACCCCTTTTTCTTTTCTTTTCCCTTTTTGGGATTTTTCTCTCTCTTTTTTTTTCTTTGGACTTTCATGAGTCCTTTATTTCTCTTTTTTTTCAGGGTATCATCACGGCATGAGGGTTTCCACTACACTCTGATGATAGATTTGCTTGCAACAGACCTCAGACAATGTGATCCATTCCAAGAACACAACTTTCAACAAGACTTCATACAAAATATGACAGGTTTCAGGAGTAAACTCTCAAGCATATGTGGTATTTGTGGACAGGATGAAGAGATAGAGCAGGATTTTCATCTTTTCGCAAATTAAATTCTCCCGAATGTTGGTGTGAACAAGTGGTTCATTTTATCGAGTCATATCACAAACATCAACAACTTAGGTCAGGGGGGTCCTATCATGATGAATTTTTTTCACAAGTACTAGATACTGAGTTTGAAATAAACAACAGGCAGCAATCATGATATAAAAGACAGACCGAGTTCGTTTCGTTTATGTGAGGCATGCGTTTTCAATTTTTCGAAACGAGACAACACAGGAAAGTAAACAGGGGGGAAGAAGGTGCAAACCTATGTGCAGGTGCGCGAGAGGGGGCAGCCGGGCTGGTTCGGCCGAACCGGTCAGTTCGCCCGAACTGCCTGGTTCGGCCGAACTGGCCCCCGGGACTTGGTCCGTCGTGCCACGCGTTCCTGTGTCATTCCTGTACTCGTGCAACTCTCTGTTAGACAGGGCTTTCTCCGGTCGGCTCAAATGCACCGACCGGAGCGACAATTTTACCTTCTTTCTTGCAAACAATTCAAACTTTATTTATTCAACGAACTAAGATTGGAAACAAATATTTGGAAGGGAAATTTCAGAGCACCCTAAACATTGATCTAAACAAATAAACGAATCAAGCAACTAGCAAACCAAACTAAACTAACGGTGCTCTGTCTAAAAACGGGACGACCGCGGGACACTATTCTGAAGGCGGTCCATAGAGATCTTCGTGTCCCGTGGCCTTGAAAAGCCTCTTGAGCTTTGCGCACAGGGCCTTGCGGAGGAGTTCCATCTTGTCCTCCCATTCCATACGTGCGAGCTCGCCTTCCGCCACCTTCTCGTCCAGGTGGTTGATCCTCTGCTTTGCCAATGCCAGTTCCTCCTTCAGGCTCTCCACGGTGGGCGGCTTCTCTTCCTCTCCTTCATTGTCCTCCTCATCGGAGAACTCCATGTCCCCGGGCAGCCCTTTGATGGATGGGGGCTGCCTGTGGCGCCGGACTCTGGGGTGGCGCTGTGGCGGAGAGGACTGGGATGAGTTTGCCAGCCCCAGCTCGTTCCGGTTGAGCGGCGGGATGAGGACTTTTCCGTATCCTCCTCCCGGGATACGTTCTCCCTTGATGACGAAACGCGGTGGGCTTTCCGGCGTGTAGTCCGGCTCCTCCCCGGCCCTTTCCTTGGGCAGCAACAATGCCAGATCCGACACCCTCGAGGAGGATATTGATCCCGGGCGTAGCTGCCCTTCGTTCGGCCTTGGTGATGGCGAACGAGGCGGTTTCTTGATCCCTTTTAGTGGGGCGAGGAGCTCGTTGAGTGCTGAGCGGTGAGGAGAGTTGCCGCGCCTCACCGGGCTACGTCCCGGCGTCCTCCCCCGGTGCACGTCTCCCGCTGCGTCGACGTCGGAGATGCGGAAGGCGTGCTCCTGCCGGGAGGAGTTGGCGTTCCGGCTACTGCTGCTCGAGCCCTGGGCCGGTGATGTGCCCTTGGAGGAAAAAGAGGCCATGGTGGCTATGTTCTATGGGATGGAGTTGGCTTAGATGAGATGGGAAACGACGACAGAGAGTCTCTGTTTTTATCGGGGATTTTAGATCGGAAAAACGGAGTTTCCCGACGATTCCCTCGCGACTCTCGGGATATTTTCAACTGCAGATGTATCTGGGCGAGCATATCCGTCCCTGGGGCCTGGGAGGCTATTTCGCCCGAACCATCTGGTTCGGCCGAACTGGGCATGTTCGCCCGATCAGGTCCCTGGGCCCCCAGGTGCGTGGCCCGTGTCGTGGTTCGAGGTTTTGGTCATGGGAGATTCAGGTCGAGGAGGTTTTCAAGGTTCAGGAGGTTTTGGCCCAGAAGGATTTGAAAATGACTGATTCGGGCCGGGGTTCCACGGATGGGTTTCAGAGTTCTATGAACTCGACGACATCTAATACATCGAGTGTCGGAGGCTCTGGTTCTAGGAAAATCTTCAACCGCTGTCCGTTAACCTTGAAGGTGTTTCCGTCCTCCCTTTGCAAAGTGACTGCCCCATGAGATGCAGCATTGATTACTGTGAATGGGCCGTCCCACTTGCTCCTCAATTTCCCGTGACCGAAAAGTTTGACACGGGAGTTGAAGACGAGAACCTTGTCTCCCGGCTTGAACGTTTTGACCTTGATTCTCTTATCATGCCATCTCTTGGTCCGTTCTTTGTATAGCCGGGAGCTGTGGTATGCTCTCTCCCTCATCTCATCTAGCTCGGCCAGCTGGATCTTTCGTTTGAGGCTGGCAGCTGGAAGGTCCATACCCCACTTCCTAATGGCCCAGTGAGCTCTAAACTCCATTTCTACAGGTAAATGGTAGGTTTTGCCATAGACTAGTTGATATGGGGTCATGCCTATGGGCGTCTTATAGGCCGTGCGGTAAGCCCAGAGTGCATCTGGAAGTTTATCCTTCCACTGCTTGCTCATCTCATTTACGGTCTTTTGCAGAATATTTTTGATTTGCTTATTGGAAGTTTCTGCTTGACCGCTAGTTTGGGGGTGATAGGGTGTGGCTACGTTATGCTGCACCCCCAAACTTGAGAGATACTTATGGAAGGATGAATCTATGAAGTGGGAGCCGCCATCACTAATGACTATTCTAGGAACGCCGAAACGGGGGAATATAACCTCATGAAACATTCGTCTTGCGCTCTTAGAGTCAGCAGCTAAGCAAGGCAAGGCTTCTACCCACTTGGAGACGTAGTCCACTGCTACTAGAATGAATTGACAACCCTCGGAGTTTGGGAAGGGATCCATGAAGTCTACCCCCCAGACATCGAAGATTTCTACTTGAAGATTGCTAGTGAGTGGCATTGCGTCTCTAGTATTGATGTTCCCGTGTTTCTAGCAGCGGGGGCACCGCATGACAAATGCTCTCGCATCCTCATACATGCTGGGCCAGTAAAAACCGCACTGCCAGACTTTAGCATTGGTCCGGAATGCACCGTAGTGTCCTCCGTACGGAGCTGCGTGGCATCTCTCCAGGATTTTATAAGCCTCATGTGCGGGTACGCACCTTCTGAGGAGTCCGTCGCTACAAATCCTAAAGAGGTACGGGTCGTCCCAAAGGTGGAGTCGGCTCTCATAGGCTAGCCATTTCCTATTCTCTCCAGGGGGAACATAACCCGTTACCATGTAGTTTACTATGTTGGCATACCACGGATCACCAATGGTGACCTTAAGGAGGGTGTCATCCCGTAAATAGTCGTCGATTGGGAGATCGGACGGGATTTGCATCCGGGACAATTGGTCAGCCACTGAGTTCTCTACTCCTTTCTTATCTTTTATCTCAATGTCAAATTCTTGGAGTAGAAGAATCCAGCGGATGAGTCTCGGTTTTGCATCCTTTTTGGTTAGAAGGTACTTCAGAGCAGCGTGATCTGAATAGACTATAACCTTGGCCCCAACTAGGTAGGACCGGAATTTGTCTATAGCAAATACGACTGCTAAGAGCTCCTTCTCCGTGGTTGCGTAGTTGAGCTAGGGGCCAGTGAGCGTTTTGCTAGCATACGAGATAGCATAATGCTTCTTGTCCTTAGTTTGGCCCAACACAGCTCCTATAGCATAGTCGCTCGCATCGCACATGATTTTGAATGGGATGCTCCAGTCGGGAGGCTGGATGATGGGAGCGGAGATGAGTGCCTTTTTGAGAGTGTGAAATGCGGCATAGCACTCCTCATCGAAAACGAAGGGGGCATCTTTGGCTAAGAGATTGGTCAAGGGCCGAGATATCTGGGAGAAGTTTTTGATGAAACGCCTATAGAATCCGGCATGGCCAAGGAAGCTACGGATCCCCTTAACATTTGTGGGAGGTGGAAGTTGCTCAATCACTTCTATCTTCGCTTTGTCTACCTCGATCCCACGTTCCGACACCCGATGTCCTAAGACAATACCCTCTCGCACCATAAAATGGCACTTTTCCCAGTTCAAAATGAGGTGTTTCTCTTCACACCTCTGGAGGACCTTGTCCAGATTTTTCAGACATTCGGTAAAGGTCTTTCCGTAAACTGAGAAATCGTCCATGAACACTTCCATAATCTCTTCAATCATATCGGAGAAGATGGACACCATGCAACGTTGAAAAGAGGCAGGTGCGTTACATAACCCGAAGGACATTCGGCGGTAGGCGTACGTCCCGTAGGGGCATGTGAACGTGGTTTTACTCTGGTCTTCTGGGTGGATAGGAATTTGGTGGTACCCAGAGTAACCGTCAAGGAAGCAGAAGAAAGAGTGTTTGGCTAACCGTTCAAGCATTTCGTCTATGAACGGAAGGGGGAAATGGTCTTTCTTGGTGGCCTTATTGAGTCGACGATAGTCGATGCACATACGCCAACCAGTAACTGTGCGCTGAGGGATGAGCTCATTTTTGTCATTGCGCACTACTGTCATTCCTCCCTTCTTAGGAACGACTTGAAAGGGACTAACCCATTCACTATTGGGGACAAGATAGATATTCCCCGCGTGAAGGAGTTTGAGAACTTCCTTTTTCACGACCTCTCTCATGGCATTGTTTAACCATCGTTGAGGTTCTCGAGACTGTGTTGCTTCAAGATCGATCGGGATGCGATGAGTGCAAAGATTTGGGCTAATCCCTTTCAGGTCCTGGAGAGAATATCCTAAGACCGATCGATTTTTCTCCAGGATAGTGATGAGTTGCTGGGTTTCTACCTCGGAGAGTTTATCACTAATGATCACTGGAGTTTGCTTATCCCCAAAGAGGAAAGCATACCTAAGTCTAGGCGGAAGAGGTTTGAGCTCGATTGGAGATGGTTTTGGAGTTTCGTTTGTATCAAGCTCAATCGGAGGGTGAGTTTCCTCCTCCTCCGTAAAGAATGGAATATCCTCTTCTGGAATAGGTTGCTCGAGGTCTAGCAAAGAAGCTGACCTGACTTCCTCTAACGGGTCAGGATCGGGGTCTGCCTCTATTGGAGTATTCAAAGATTGGGCATAGGAGACAGGGATAAGTTCTTTACCGATCCTAAGCTCTACTAGCTGGTTTATTGGTGCTTTTTCCAGAATCTTCAAGATTGGCCTGCCTATGAAGATGGGATGTGTGGTAGTGCTAGGTAGGTCGAAGATGTGAAAATCCATGAAGAGTTCAGGATCGTTGACCTTAACGGGTGTGACCCGTAAGATCCCCAAACAATCCAGGATTTTCCCTGAGGTAAACTTAAGTCATTTTTGAGAAAACGACCATGAGTTACTAGGGAATTTGGTTCGCACCAAAGAGCTAGAGATTATGTTGATTCCGAGGCTTGGGTCGTACCCAATCTCTCGGTCAAGGCCCATGATCTCACAGAATATCCTTTTGGTTTTTCTGGGCATCTTGACCACCTCGGTCGAGGCTTCGGCCTCATCTAGCCACTCCTGACTCATGATAGCAGAGAGACGTCCTAGGTACTCCCGCTGATATTACAATTCTTCTTTGTCGGGGGCCCGATCCTTTTGCTCTACACATCGTTCCCGTGGGAATCTTGTTGCACTCCCGATGTCTTCGAAAAGATCATCGTTAAAGTCATAGAGAGTGGTGTAGAGTGAATCGTAATGGTCTGGGCTAGAATATGGTTGTGGTTCGAAATAAGCTTCAGGTTCTGATGGACTGGAAAAGCTAATGGATTTGGATTGGACTGGTATTGGCTCTTCAGGTTCAGGCTGCTTCTCTTCTTCATCGGGGAGTTCATCATAGATTCCAGTGTAGGGAGTGTTGTCTAGGATACGATCCATGACTATCCTCGCTTCACTAGGAACCAAATGAAAGAACGACCCTCCAGAAGCAGAGTCCAAGAAAGTGGCGGCTACGGGACAGAGGCCAAGGCTGAAGTGTTGTAAAACAACAGGTTCTGGTAGGCTTAGGTCCGGTCCCAAGGCCAGTATTTGCTTGAAACAAGCCCAGGCAGTTCCGAGCGATTCTCCCTTTAATTGCTTAAAGTTAATGATTTCCGCTCGGAGACTGGCTACCTTGGAGACTGGGAAGAAGTTTAGGCAGAATTTTTCCTTGAGAACTTCCCAGCTCCCGTCCATAGTACTGACAGCCAGAGAGTACCATTTCTTTGCTCCTCCCGCTAGTGAAAACGGGAATAACTTCCATTTGAGTGTCTCTTGTGTCATGCCCGCAATGGTCAGGCATGAACAGAGTTGCTCAAACTCGCGCAAATGCGCGTATGGACTCTCGGCCTTCGTTCCTCAGAACGATTGCTCACGAACCATGGCTATGAAGCCAGGACGTAGCACATAGCCGGGTGTGGATATGGGATGTGATGATGGTGGTGGCTCCAAATAATCGCCCTTTGGAGCCGAGTGTTGGCGTAAGGTGAGGGTGGAATCCATATGATGGGTGATGGTGGGATACACGGACAACTTGGGTTCGGAATCAGAACAGCTACCATTCCCCGACAATGGCGCCAGAAAGCTTGTTGGCACTCCTTACGGCCTACAGATAAATCCGCAAGCGGACGGATACCGATGTAGCTTTCACCCGGGAGTATTCCAACGTATCGATTTCCATGGAGAACGAGAAGTGGACTCATTCTAAACTAAGTTGTCCTAGGTAGATGGAATGGAGTGAATGGATGAGGTGGATGACAACAACAAAGAGAGAAGAGGAGTGATAGGAGGGTAGAGAGGGCACGAGTCTGGTAGTGGTATTCTACTGATTGATCAAGCAGATCAGAGGATACAGATAGATACTTGCTTCGGGACAAGGGAACCGGTGGACACACAGAAAGGGATGAGAAGGGGTGCCACTATTTCCCAACTGGGGGATCCTACGGACCGGAACTAACGTGATGGGCTACAAAGACCGGAAGGGCTGTCACCACCTTACGGCTACCACCTCCGTTGCGACGGGAATAAACTAAGTTAGTCTCAAGTATAGGCACCACGCCTACACTAGTCAACTAATACTTATCTCCTATAGAAAGATAAGCACCCAAGCTAAGCAACCAGTATACAGTTATACCAATCAACTAAGCATTGAACGAAGAACCAGCAAGCATATAAAAGTAAGAACTGAATGCTTAATTAATCAGAGAGAGATACAAGAGTTACCAGACACGACCCGGATGTTACTCGAAGTGAAGTCGCATCCGTAGAGGTACAGCGGGAAGAGGGGCCGACACTTCGGCTCCTCTCCGGGACGCTCACCTCTCCTCTCTCCTTATCTCTACTGATACAAGTGGAGAACTAACAGTGCTTCGCCTGCACTCTACTCTTGTGTTGTGTCTTTTGCAGGTGAAACCGGGCCTCTATTTATAGCAGGGAAGGACGGTGGAGGCAGATTAGCAGCCAAGGCAGCTGGGAGGCGGTGCCGGGCCGTTCGGCCGAAATCCCCGGTTCGGCCGAACTGCCCAGTTCGCCCGAACCGGTGGATCCACCGCCTCAGCAGCCAAAGGCCAGGATCGCGCCCTGGAGGCGGTTCCTGCCTTCGGCCGAAGAGGCCAATTCGGCCGAAGTGGGCCCAGCCCAGTACTGCACCGCCTCTTCTTTGCACACGTGCTAGCCCAGCTCCTGAGGTCGGTTGGCAGGTCGGTTCGCGTCTTGGGCTGGCCTGGAGGTCCTCCGGTGGACTCGTGGGCTCCGTAAGGGTCAGAACCCACGAGTCCACCGGAGGACCTCCAGGCCAGCCCAAGACGCGAACCGACCTGCCAACCGACCTCAGGAGCTGGGCTAGCACGTGTGCAAAGAAGAGGCGGTGCAGTACTGGGCTGGGCCCACTTCGGCCGAATTGGCCTCTTCGGCCGAAGGCAGGAACCGCCTCCAGGGCGCGATCCTGGCCTTTGGCTGCTGAGGCGGTGGATCCACCGGTTCGGGCGAACTGGGCAGTTCGGCCGAACCGGGGATTTCGGCCGAACGGCCCGGCACCGCCTCCCAGCTGCCTTGGCTGCTAATCTGCCTCCACCGTCCTTCCCTGCTATAAATAGAGGCCCGGTTTCACCTGCAAAAGACACAACACAAGAGTAGAGTGCAGGCGAAGCACTGTTAGTTCTCCACTTGTATCAGTAGAGATAGGGAGAGAGGAGAGGTGAGCGTCCCGGAGAGGAGCCGAAGTGTCGGCCCCTCTTCCCGCTGTACCTCTACGGATGCGACTTCACTTCGAGTAACATCCGGGTCGTGTCTGGTAACTCTTGTATCTCTCTCTGATTAATTAAGCATTCAGTTCTTACTTTTATATGCTTGCTGGTTCTTCGTTCAATGCTTAGTTGATTGGTATAACTGTATACTGGTTGCTTAGCTTGGGTGCTTATCTTTCTATAGGAGATAAGTATTAGTTGACTAGTGTAGGCGTGGTGCCTATACTTGAGACTAACTTAGTTTATTCCCGTCGCAACGGAGGTGGTAGCCGTAAGGTGGTGACAGCCCTTCCGGTCTTTGTAGCCCATCACATTAGTTCCGGTCCGTAGGATCCCCCAGTTGGGAAATAGTGACACCCCTTCTCATCCCTTTCTGTGTGTCCACCGGTTCCCTTGTCCCGAAGCAAGTATCTATCTGTATCCTCTGATCTGCTTGATCAATCAGTAGAATACCACTACCAGACTCGTGCCCTCTCTACCCTCCTATCACTCCTCTTCTCTCTTTGTTGTTGTCATCTACCTCATCCATTCACTCCATTCCATCTACCTAGGACAACTTAGTTTAGAATGAGTCCACTTCTCGTTCTCCGTGGAAATCGATACCTTGGAATACTCCCAGGTGAAAGCTACATCGGTATCCGTCCGCTTGCGGATTTATCTGTAGGCCGTAAGGAGTGCCAACAAGCTTTCTGGCGCCATTGCCGGGGAACGGTAGCTGTTCTGATTCCGAACCCAAGTTGTCCGTGTATCCCACCATCACCCATCATATGGATTCCACCCTCACCTTACGCCAACACTCGGCTCCAAAGGGCGATTATTTGGAGCCACCACCATCATCACATCCCATATCCACACCCGGCTATGAGCTACGTCCTGGCTTCATAGCCATGGTTCGTGAGCAATCGTTCTGAGGAACGAAGGCCGAGAGTCCATACGCGCATTTGCGCGAGTTTGAGCAACTCTGTTCATGCCTGACCATTGCGGGCATGACACAAGAGACACTCAAATGGAAGCTATTCCCGTTTTCACTAGCGGGAGGAGCAAAGAAATGGTACTCTCTGGCTGTCAGTACTATGGACGGGAGCTGGGAAGTTCTCAAGGAGTGCTCGTTTGAAGGAAATTTTGGCATCTGGACCGGACCTAGGCTTATCAGAACCTATCATTCTACAACATTTTAGCCTTGGCCTCTGCCCCGTAGCCACCTAGGCTTTAGGAGGGTCGTTTTCTCATTAGGTTCCCAGTGAAGCGAGGATAATCCTGGATCGTATCCTGGATGACACTCCCTACACTGGAGTCTATGACGAACACCCCGATGAAAAAGAGAAACAGCCTAAACCTAAAGAGCCTATACCTTTACAATCCAAATCTATCAGCTCTTTCGTTCCACCAAAACCCAATGCTCATTTCGAACCACCACTATATTCTAGCCTGGACTACTATCATCCACTCTACACCACTATCACACCCAAATTTTCACAAAAATCTGAATAGGGCCATATGTCTACACAGAAAGTCATAGTACACATATAGCGAACAAATATGATAAACAGAGAACATATGCTGGAACAAATTCTTCATTAAATAAAGTGTTTACATCAGAGTGCTTCATAAATGAACTAAGCAATAACAGCGGAAGACTAATAAACTCTCAATCTAATGGAGCCGCAATCCACAGGGACTCTGACTGGGAGATCACAACTTAGTAGTACGGTAAATCTTCAGGAAACTCAGCAGCAGACTCATGCCCAGCCCAATCTGTTTACCCATCCGGGATTTGATCACTTCGTTGAGGGCTCGATAGTCCACACACAACCTCTGTGTCCCATCTTTCTTGTCCACGAACAACACTGGTGCTCCCCATGGTGATGAACTAGGACGAGTATACCCTTTGGCTAGCAAGGTGCTCATTTCTTCCTTGAGCTTTTCTAGTTCCTTTACTCCCATCCTATATGGTCTTTTAGCTATAGGTGTAGTGCCAGGTTTAAGTTCAATAACGAATTCAACTTCGCGTTCCGGGGGCATACCTGGCAGTTCATCTGGGAACACATCCGGGAATTCGCTCACCACTCTGATGTCTTCGGGAGCTACACCTTCGGCTTGATTGACTTGGCACTGTTCTGAAGACTTGACTGCTTGGTACTTCACTTTGTCGCCGCCTGTTGCTACCAGCTATACTGCCCTCTCGGCACACTGGATCACAACACTATATTTGGCTAGCCAGCTCATTCCTAGGATTAGATCAAACCCAAGAGAATTCAGGACTATGGGGTATACCTCAAAATCTACCCCCTTTATTGTAATGATGACCTTGGAGCAGCGTAGACTAGCTCGTTGTTCTCCCCCAGGTGAACTAATTAACATGGGATTTCCCACGGTATGTACGGTCAACATACTCTTGTGTACAAATGCAGTAGAGATGAAAGCATGCGAAGCTCCAGAATCGAATAAAACAGTTGCAGGGGTCGAGTTGACAAGGAACGTACCCACAACCATGTCAGTAGCTCCCTCTGCGGTCTCTGCGCCCATGTGGTTGACCTTGCCTCTAGCGGGGTTTTGCGGTCTCTGCGCCCATGTGGTTGACCTTGCCTCTAGCGGGGTTCTGCGGTCCTTAGTTGGCCTGCACTTGCTGTTGTCCGGCCTGCTGGTTGGCGTTCTGGGCCATCTTGGGGTAGACATTAGCAAAGTGCCCCTTCTCTCCTTAGTGGTAACACACCATAGGACCCACTGGTGTGTTGTTGACGGGGTTGGGGCGCTGAACAGGACCTTGCTGCACCTGGTTGCGCTGAACTGGGCCATTCTGCTGGTTCTGGAGATGCTGTTGTGGTGGTGCCGGGAGGTACAGGGGGCGCTGCTTGTTCTGGCCGCGGTTCAGCAAGCTGGCTGACCCTGAAAGCACTGCTGATTCCCATGTGGAGGAATGAAACGGGGACGACTGCTGCTCCCGGTCTGCTGGCCCTGGAACTTCATCTTCTTCTCCTCCATTTCACGGCGCTTGTGTTCCAGCATCAAAGCGCCGTCCACCAGTTCCTGAAAGTTGGGGAACTTGGTGCACATCAGCTGGTACTGCAGTGCATCCTGCAAGCCATCATGGAACCAGGTCTGCTTCTTCTTATCGGTGGCCACATCATCTGGAGCATAGCAAGCGAGCTCGATGAACTTGTCATGGTAAGTGGTGACACTCATCCCTTCCTGCTTCAGCGCCAGGAATTCCTTCTTCTTCAGATTCATCAGAGCCTCCGGCACATGGTGAGAACGGAAGCTGTCACAGAACCCTAAACCCTAAAACCCTAAAACCCTGCATACTGGTATGAATCCCACCAGCCCAGTGCTGGTCCTTGGAGTTGTCCTCCTGCTTACAACACCTTATGCCGGTCATTGCACTGCGCGATGTCGAGCTGTCTCTCCACCGCCTTGAGCCAATCATCTACCAGCAGGGGGTCGCTGGCTTTGTTGAAGGTAGGAGGGCATCCCTTCAGAAATTCACCGCTCTTGTCCCAGAGCGGCATGTTAGGCTGGTGAGGTGGATTCTGTTGGTGATGCTGCATCAATGCCATGGTTTGGGTCATCTGCTGGATCAGCTGGGTCTTCGTGAGCATTATCTGCTCAATGGTGGGAGGCGGTGGTGGTGGCTGGTTCTGGTTGCCTCCACTGCCACCTGCTTTGCTCCTTATGTTCACCATCTATCATCAGCAAATAATTCTCATAAAAACCCCATTGGACATAACCATGTAACTCAGATTTTATGCAGAAAGGACTTAAGGAGATTATCAAGAATGTCAGGATATGATCTAGTGATGGAGGGCCTGATAGAGCAAGTGAAATCAATAATCCCTTCTATGTAAACACTAATGTCCTTCAACCTTAATCCAAAATCTAGATGGTGGTAGACGTGCGTCTATGCCCATCACAATCATTACAAAGATCTAAATCACGCATAAGCATAATGACAACCATATCAGGCACGTAAGGACATGATTCACACAAGACTTGACAACACTGGATTTTGAAAAAGTGTAACTAGACGATCCATATCACATAATCATGGTGGTCTCTTAGGGTTCAACCGTTCTATCTAGGCTGCGATCCTACAGTCAGCACGGCTCTGATACCAATCTGTCACACCCGGATTTACACAGAAACCTGAATGCGGCCATATGTGTGCCCAGAAAGTCATAGTACACATATAGCAAACAAATATGATAAACAAAGAACATATGCTTGAATAAATAGAGTTTTACATCAGAGTTTAAGATAAATAAACTAACCAATACAGCGGAAGACTAATAACTCTCAACTAAGCGGAGCCGCAATCCACAGGGACTCTGAGTGGGAGAACGCAACTCAGTAGTACGGTAGATCTTCTGAAAACTCAGCAGCAGACTCATGCACAGCCCAATCTGTTACTCATCCGGGATTTTGTTGAAGAAATGACAAGTGTAAGTAAAACATTTACTTAGCAAGTATAGCACGGGTGTATGAAGGCTCAAAGTAAGGCTAGACACGGCTGAACTGCATTAACATTTTTAGTTGGTTCATTTTAACATCATCCAAGTTACTACAAGTGAATGGAACCTAGTGGCAACCCAATTAATAAAGTATAAGTGACAATAAGCATAAATAAACAACATCTTCAAATCAAAAAGGATCCAGGCCGCTCGTGACCCTGAACAAGGCTATCATGATAGATTTAGACTCTACAGAGGCTTCGCCCTGTTTTCCCGAGTCAGAAAATTCAAAAAAAAATCAGGAAGATAAAGAAAAAAAATGATCAAGTTGTTTTAGAGTTTTCAGCATTTGTTCCTCAATTTCCCTAGGCCGCATCTCACCTCAAAAAATGGTGCAAATTTATGTGCTTGGAGCTTTTGGTATCCCTGTTAAGAGAAAAATATAAAAAAAAATAGTTGAAAAAAATAAAAAACTCATGATTCCTACTGAAAATATTAAAAATAATTGCATAGAGTGTTGTTTTGCTTGTCCTGTGAGATTTTTCCATCGTTTGTTGCTCTAACTTGCTGTGCTACGTCTAGGACACGTCTAAGCCAGCAATTGTGACTTGTACTTTGGATACTCATTGAACTTTGCTATTCGGCATTCATTATTTGCTACCCTTGCTACATATTGTGCCTTCCCAAAGCTCCACATACACCTTCTGGATGGCACTGGTTTTTGACCCTTGCAATCATGGACTACACGCCTTCCCGGTATCCTTTGCCTTGCTTGTTGGCAAGAACCTTGCAAGAGCTTGGTAAGACGCTTCCTTTGTTGTGTTGAGAGCATGTAGTCGGATTATTAGGGATAACCTTCACTGTGTGTTCTTGTTTTGGTGCTTTTCAATGGCAGGAGATGATGCACTGAAAGCTCCCACAGATTTCAGTGAATGTGTTAGTCGAGAAGAGCTAGAAGCTGCTCGTGACAAGATGGAAGAAACAATCAACAAGGCTGTCACTGACGCGCTCATCGCTATGAAGCTTGGCACCATCTTAGAGAGGGTGGACCGGCGAGTGTCCGAGCTTGCCGACAGAGTTGCTGTAGTGGAGGCATGTCCACAGCCACAACCACAATAGCCACCACCTCCACGTTTTCCAATTGACGTGGTGTTTGATGAAAATGGTAATTATGATGAAGCAGCTACTAGAAACACACGACTACAACGTCGTCTTCGCCATAACAGGGTAGGTATGGGTGGCGCTCACCAAGGTAATAACAATCGTGATGACCCTTATGCTAAGATTAAGTTTACCATTCCATCTTTTTCGGGTCATTATGATGCTGAGGGTTACCTTGATTGGGAGATGACAGTAGAACAAAAATTTTCTGCCCACCTTGTACCAGAAGAACATCAAGTTAGACAAGCCACTAGTGAGTTTAAGGACTTTGCGATGGTAGAGCACCTACGTCTTGGAATGAGCTTAAGGTGGCTATGCGTGATCCTTTTGTTCCTCCTTCATATCATAGAGATTTGCGTAAGAAATTGCAGCGTTTAGAACAAGGAGAAACTTCTGTGCAGGATTACTATGGTTCTTTGCAAAAAGGCATAATGCGTTGTGGTATTGTAGAAGGGCCTGAGGATTCTATCTGTCATTTTTATTCATGCATGAGGCATGATATTTAGGACATAGTTGATTATGAGGACTTTAACACTGTCGACCAGTTGTTTCGATATGCTATGCTTGCAGAAAAGGAGATTCAAGGGCGTGAACAACAAAGGCAAGAACAAGGTGGGAAGCACCCCCTACACGCCACGTACAACGCCATCTTCGGGGCTGCCCAAGCCAACTTCTTTTCGAGCACCCCCACCAGCGAGCAAGCGATCCACACCTTCAACAGCTGCTGCACCATCACTGCCACCACCATCTTCTGCACGTTCTTCGGATTCAGATAAAAATTCTTTGCAGGAGGGCAGCAAGAGTACCACCTCGACACCACGCACTTCCAACATTCAGTGCCACCGTTGCCATGGGCTTGGCCACGTGCAGAAGGATTGCCCTAGTCAGCGGGCATACATTGCTACAGAAGATTGATACATAAGCACATCTGACGTTGAAGATGATGAGGCAAATGATATTGATGAGGATCGTGGCGTTGCATTTGGTAGTCAGGACACGGCGGCCTTTAGAAACATCATTGTGCAGCGAGTACTCAGCGCACAAATACAACAACCTGAGAAGATCCAACGCCATAACTTGTTCCAAATTTTTTTCGTCGTCAACAACCATCGCGCCCGTGTCATCATTGATGGAGGTAGTTGCAATAATTTGGTGAGTTCTAATTTGGTCAAGAAGCTTGGATTGGCCACACGCCCTCATCCCGATCCATATGGTATTCAGTGGTTTAGTGATGCGGGGAAAGCTAAGGTAACACAAACCTGTAGAGTTTCTTTTTCCATTAGTACCTATGCTGATTCTGTTGACTGTGATGTCGTACCTATGGATGCTTGTTCTCTTTTATTGGGACGTCCTTGGGAATTTGATAATGATTCTATACACCATGGAAAAAGTAATAAATACACTTTCATACATAAAGGACAGAAAATTACTTTGCTACCTATGACACCTGCTAAAATTGTACAAGCTAATAAAGACCAAGCTGCTAGTTTGCATATAAGGAATCTGAAAATCAGCAAGTTGCTAAATCTATTTACCCACCTAAAAAGGATAAGTCTGCACCAACTTCTGAGGTCGAGGGAATTAAATTAAAGGGGGAGTTATGCTCGCAATGAAATCTGAACTTGCTGAACTTTCTGATGATGATATGTGATATGCTTTGATATGCAAACGAGCTTTGTTTTCGCTTGATGATATTGCTAGCTCTTTGCCTTCTGTTGTCACTAATATTTTGCAGGGGTATGAGGACATTTTTCCAGCTGAGTTACCACCGGGCCTTCCACCTTTGAGAGGATAGAGCATCAAATTGATTTGATTCCCGGAGCCACATTGCCGAACCGTGCTGCTTATCGCACCAATCCCGATCAGACTAAGGAGATTCAGCGACAAGTCCAAGAACTGTTGGACCGTGGGTATGTCTGTGAAAGCCTTAGTCCTTGTGTTGTTCCTGTGCTTTTGGTTCCCCAGAAAGATGGTACTTGGCGTATGTGTGTTGATTGTCGAGCTATCAATAATATTACAATTCGATATCGTCATCCTATTCCTAGGCTAGATAACATGCTTGATGAGTTGTGTGGTGCTATAATTTTCACAAAGATAGACTTGCGTAGTGGTTACCACCAAATAAGAATGAAACTTGGAGATGAATGGAAAACAACTTTTAAAACCAAATTCGGGTTATATGAGTGGTTAGTTATGCCTTTTGGTTTAACCAATGCACCTAGTACTTTCATGCGATGAGGTTTTGCGGGTTTTTATTGGGCGATTTGTGGTGGTTTACTTTAATAATATATTAATTTTCAGCAAGTCTTTGGATGAACATATGGAACACTTACGTGTTGTTTTTGATGCGTTGAGAGATGCACGTTTGTTTGCTAATCTTGATAAGTGCATCTTGTGCACTGATAGAGTTTCTTTCCTTGGCTATGTTGTTACTCCACAGGGAATTGAGGTGGATGCGATGAAAATTGAGGCCATTGAGAGCTGGCCGTTGCCCCAAAACATCACACTGGTACGGAGTTTTCTTGGTCTTGCAGGTTTCTATCGCCGCTTCGTCAAAGATTTCAGCACCATTGCTGCACCGTTGCACGAGTTGACGAAGAAAGGTGTGGTGTTTCATTGGGGAAAAGCACAAGAGGAGTCCTTTGCAACTTTGAAGTACAAGCTTACGCACGCGTCATTGCTGCAACTTCCAAACTTTGGTAAGACTTTTGAGTTAGAATGTGATGCTAGTGGATTTGTTGTTCATTCTGATCATGAATCGCTGAAGTATCTTCGCTCTCAAAATAATCTGAATCGTAGACATGCTAAGTGGGTTGAATTTATTGAAACTTTCCCTTATGTTGTCAAACACAAGAAGGGGAAGGATAATGTGATTGCTGATGCTTTGTCTCGACGATATACTTTGTTGTCCCTACTTGATTGTCGGATTTTTGGACTTGAATCGATAAAAGAACAATATGCGCTTGACCCTGATTTTAAAGATGTGTTGCTAAATTTTAGAGAGGGACGTGCATGGAACAAATTTGTAGTCAATGATGGGTTCTTGTTTAGAGCTCCGCCTATGCATTCCAGTTGGTTCCGTTCGTCTTTTGTTGTTACAGGAAGCGCATGGAGGAGGGTTGATGGGCCATTTTGGTGCTAAGAAGACCGCGGATGTTTTGGCCTCGCATTTTTTTGGCCTCATATGAAGAGAGATGTTGAGATGTTTGTTTCTTGCTGCTGCACATGTCAAAAAAGCTAAGTCTCACTTGAATCCACATGAGTTATACATGCCTCTTCCAGTTCCTTTTATTCCTTGGGCAGATATTTCTATGGACTTTGTTTTCGGATTGCCTAGGACTAAGAGGGGGAGTGATAGCATATTTGTTGTGGTGGATTATTTTTCTAAGATGGCACACTTTATACCATGTCATAATAGTGATGATGCTATACATATTGCTGACCTATTTTTCAAAGAGATTATTCGTTTGCATGGTATGCCATCTACTATTGTTTCAGATTGCGATGCTAAATTCTTGAGTCATTTTTGGCGGACTCTGTGGAACAAGTTGGGAAAAAATTGTTGTTTTCTACTACTTGTCATCCACAAACTGATGGACAAACGGAGGTCATGAACCGTACTTTGGGTACTATGTTGAGAGCTATTGTGAAGAAAAATTTGACGATGTGGGAAGAATGTTTGCTTCATGTCGAGTTTGCATATAATCGAGCAACACATTCTACCACCAAGGTAAGTCCTTTTCAGGTAGTATATGGTTTCAACCCTCATGCTCCTATTGATATTTTGCCTTTGCCTACTAGTGAAAGGATTCATAATGATGCCAAGAAACGTGCTGAATTTATTTTGCAAATGCATGAAACAACTAAGCACAACATTGAAAAGTATAGAATTGCTAGTAGTAAAGGTAGGAAAGAAGTAAAGCTTGAACCGGGTGATTTAGTATGGTTGCACTTGAGAAAAGAAAGATTTTCAGATTTGAGAAAGTCTAAGTTGATGCCAAGAGCTGATGGTCCTTTTAAAATACTTGAAAAGATTAATGATAATGCATATAAACTTGAGTTGCCTCCCGAGTTTGGGGTTAGTCCCACCTTTAACGTTTCAGATTTGAGGCCATACTTGGGAGAAGAGGATGAGTTTGAGTCGAGGAAGACACCAATTCAAGAGGGGGAGGATGAGGAGGACATCACTCCTATGGATACTCACAACAATCCTCCATTGATCGTTCAAGGTCCAATCACTAGAGCTCGTGCGCGACAATTGAATTTAGAGGTGAGCTCGTTTCTAAGTGCTTCTCTGTGTGATTATGAGAATAGATTTCTACCTAATGATTATATTGTAATTAGGAACCATGGAGAGGACCAGAGGATAGTTGGAGAAGGGCTTCAAGGTGGAGAGGACCAGCAAGGGCGTGCAAGTCAAGGTAGAGGCCCAAATCAACTCGACTTCGAGTCCACCTCAGAGTCCAGGAGCAGTCAGCGCTAAATTGGACGCTCAGGTCGTATACGGGCTCGGATTCGGATGTTCTTTATATTCTTGGAAAGCTAAGAAGATAATCTTTGCAATGGCACTGGTCTCATGTAAAAATTCGTCCGGCGTCATCATGAATCGATGAAACAAGTTGACATCCAGAATCTGTTTCGGTGCTGCATCGTCGTATTTTGGCCTTTGGGCCGTGTATCGTGTTGAGCCCAATAGGGGCACGTCCAGGGGGGGTCGACCACGACCCTAGACTCCTTAAAACAGTAGCCACCGCCCAAGTTAGGGTTTGGGTTGTGCTTAGATCAATTCTGTCAAGAACAGTGTCACCGCTCATCGGTTTGCGAAACCCCGACTTCGTGAGTTTAATCATACATTTACAATTGTGTTGCAATATTTCTCGTTCTTGCTTGTGTTCTTCAATTCGTAGGCAAGGATTAGCCTTCTGGGTGAGGTCAACCGTGCAACGCCGGTTGATAACATGAGGAGACATGGTGCTGCGATTGCGGGGTTCGGAACGTGTGGTTCGGAAGCCGGATCGATTTGAGTCATGACTCCCACCAAATCGAGAGTTATCAGAACCTTTCGAAAGATCGGGAAACCCTAGTTCCCATCACCGAGCACTTTGTGCAAGGCCATATGATGCGAAGGATGTTTGATGGGAACCACATCATAATTTATCGTGGCTATACAACCGAAGTTCCGCTACCTTGCGCGGAGCTTGGGTTGTATACCGCTCAGAAACTGACCCTTCGATTGAGTGTCAATTTGGATGACTCTCCCCCTCGGAGAGAACCAGCCTGACATAGTGTTGCAGGCACAGGGCCAGTAACCCAGGGGCGAGCCAGAAGAGACGTTGGCCTCACTACCTCACAGGAGCCAGCAGGATCACCATCGCGACCGTATTGCCACACATCTGCCTTTAAAGCGGCGTACAAGCAGTACACCGACGCTGGGACATCTTGAGCAGGAGGCTTTGGACACTCCCAGGGGGCCGGAGTACTTTGCCTCAGGCCATTGGGACTATGCTCAGAGTTCGGATTCTAGGTACTCCCAGGGGTACGGATAATACGTATCAACTGTATTACCCTGGGCACTCCCAGTCCGCATGCTACACCACATCAATCGGATACTACATCGATCAGGAGTTGTCTTACATATCCGATCGGGTCGTTATCCTCGACAACCGTACCCGCAACGTTGAGAGCACTCTAGCATAACATTCCCAGTACCATCAGGAGAACAATGCCACGCTGGACTCCATAAGGTACGACACTCAACAGCAGACGGACCAGATGACCGAGTTTTTCATGAGATTTAACCCATAATGCCAAGAAACAAGCTTGGTGGAGGACCCCCGATATGTATGTCTATGTTTTCCCGCAACACTTTGATTTCTTTCTGTTTTCTCTTTCATTTCAATTTTAGTTTAAATAACAAAAAGACCAAAAATATTTGCTTTGAATGAAATTAACTCCCAACTATGCATGGAATGAACCATATACCTCTCATCTTGGAAATGATGAATAGTTGCTCTGTTAGTAATCTTTCAAGTACTTTGTTTCAACTGGTTGCTCTGTAGTACTTGAGTTAATTGGCATAGTAAAAATGAACCTGAAAACTTTATGGGAGCACATGCTTTATTCCAAGTCTAAGTTGTTGTGAGGAATGATATAGTGAGATTGTGGTTAAATTCTTGCTTTTTCTCTACGTATGGTGAAAATCTCGGATGCCTTTTTCTTTCAAAAATAAAATAAAGTTCCTCATTGGTTAGCAATCCCTACCAAGGCCATATGATAAGCTTAGTCAAAAACCTTATATATGCTACTTGTCATCTTACTGAGCTTGGTCAAATTGTTGTGACCTTTCTGAGGAACCTTTCATGCTTTAAAGATCGAGATTCACATATATGCCACCCTCACTTGCAATTCCTACACTGAGAGTTAGCAAATATTTCCATCATCCATCCACAAAATAAATGCTCTATGTTCTATGATTCCCTCTCCAAATATCCTTGAAAAGAGACATGAGCTATGCAAAAAGAAAAGGAGAAAGAAAAGCATGCTAAAAAAGCATGGCAAAAATATGGAGAAAAAGAAGAAAAGAATGATAGCCCATGTTCTCGAAAATAAATCAAGGAGGGGAAGAATTATCCCAACGAGTTCCACCATATTCCACTCCATAGATTCCACACACTTGCACTTCTCGATCTAAAGGTATGATTTGATCCTCAAAAGGTCTGGTCTTTGACTGCAAAATATAAGATGCAAGTAAGCCTTCAACCATTTTCCCTGAGCCACACAAAAAGCTTAGTAGATTCTAGGATCAAATGAGGCACAAGCCTCTGGTGAGAATACAAATACCACTTGAGCGATTGAGTGTACCAATTGAGGAAAAAAATTTAAATTTTCAAAAATTATGGAAAACTCTGAGATGGGATCCTGAAAAGAGTCGGATGGAATAAAACTGAGTCTAAACTGTTCAGCGTTTCAACCGCCCAAGACAAGGAGATTGCTATACGCCTCATAGGTAAGAATGTAAGTGTTATAGAGTACTAGTTGTTCATAAATGTTACCTGCAAGATACTAACATTGTAGCAACTCCTGATCCACTGAGCCTAAGTTTTTATCTTTGCTCGAGGACGAGAAAAGGTCTAAGCTTGGGGGAGCTTGTTGGCGGTCGTTACGGCACGTTTTCAACCACCAATTCTCAGCAATAAAAGAGGTTATGTATATCATTCCATGCACTTAGGTTTATTTCTAATAAAGTTCCATGAGTTTTGGTGAATATCCATTATGCTGGTACAACATCGACAAATACGTACTACAGGGGTCGGAATTGACCGATTCGGCTGAACGACTCAGTTCGGCCGGATTACCCCCCTTAGCCTAGCACGTTACATGAAGCAAAGCACAACTAGGAGCCGCATACATGAGATCCATGTTAGCAGTAAACAAGCGATGATGGTGTAGGACAAGTGGACCAATGCCACCTCATCTATGGGCCAAAAACACCAGAAATCCATCAAGGAAAGACAACCCAGAGTCAAAGGCGGTGCAGGGGAGCATCACTGGGTTGGAAACCAAGTTCGGCCCAACCATGTCGGTTCGCTCGAACCGCCCCCATACACGCACCACCTCCCAGGGTGAATCTCCAGCGTCCAAGGCTCATAAGTGGTGGATCCAGGGAGTTCGGGCAAATTGGTTGGGGATCCCCCTCGGTCCCTTGGCCATTACTCCTCCTCAACCACCTTCTCCAACAATAAATTGAAGTGTCCAAGACCCGGTTCAACTCACACCAAGCCAATATCTCCATTTCTCACTTGTTCTAGTAGAGTTAGGATAGTTAGTATGGGAGTTAGAGTTGAGTCGAGCTGTGCCTCGGAGGTTCCGGAGTCGTCTTCAGAAGCTTTGGTATTAGCTCTTGTATCTTTTCCTTTTTCTTTCTATAAGACTTTGAGTTGTCAATATAGTTTATCCTTGTCATCTTGTTTGAGTTTTTTTATACCCTACTTCTACCATATTCTAGTTGCAAGTATTTCGTGTTTAGACTATAGTTGTTGTGGTTCTAGGTCTTTCAGTTCTTGTTTAAGTCTTTTGCCTTAGCGAGTTCTTCGTTTCTGCTCAATACTTGTGGTGAATTGTCACTGGGGTATTGACAAGATTGCTTCGTCTTGCTGGTGGGGTAAGTAGTCATTGTCTAGTGTAGGTGAGGTACCTAGACTAGGTAGTGACCTTGGAGTGCTTTCAAGTTGGCATGAAGGTGGTAGCCGTTAGGTGGTGACAACCCTATACGGCCTACGTAGTCCATCACGCCTAGCTCGGCCCGTAGGACACCCAAGTCCAGATTTGGTGGCATCTCTTCTCATCCCTTTTTGTGTGCCATTGGTTCTGTGTCCCGAAGCTAAGACATTAGAGTTAACCTTGACAAGTTAGAGCTGTCTCTCAGCTTCTGTATATCTGTTTACCCGAGTAACTCAGATAGACAAGTACCTAGGAATTATTTCCTCTTCTCGTTGTCCTCCCAGCTAGCTAGCCCTTCTCTTTCTTATCCGAGTATCCTTGAGTTGTGTGTCATAGTATATCCACTATTATCCAATATTGTTATCCCCCATTTTGACAAGTAGTGTACCCCTCTCTGATAGTCTCGAATATCTGTTTATTAGTACTCTTGCCATAACCTTCCCTGCGGAAATATAAATTATGATACCTTGGATTACTCCCTAGTCAAGTGCTACAACGGTAATTCTGCATGCTTACAAAATATTCATTTATTTTACTAAGCCATAAGAAAAACCACTGAAACATTCCTTGCACTATCGGGATTCACAATCCTAATAGTGGACTGTAAGAAGTGTCAACACCTGGCAGCATAAAACCCCCTCTCCTTCTTATCCAACCCGATGGCCACCATTTCTATCA
This sequence comes from Echinochloa phyllopogon, assembly GCA_033239725.1. Lineage (NCBI taxonomy): Eukaryota > Viridiplantae > Streptophyta > Magnoliopsida > Poales > Poaceae > Echinochloa > Echinochloa phyllopogon. The sequence goes on along the minus strand of BTCW01000012.1, from coordinate 49,763,713 downwards.
CCACCTTCTCGGCATTTTTCACCCTAAAGCTCGTGGAAACTCGGGATTTTGAGATTTACACTTCAAGAACGTGTTATGAGGTTAGTAACTAGCAATCCTTTCATTCCGGACTTGTTTCTTTATCTTGATTTTGTATGTTTGGCTTGAATTTCATGCAGAGGGTGTTCTTCACTGCAGAGGCTATTTGTCACAATTTTCACCATGGTTGAGCTCGAATTTTGACGGTTGCACAACACTAGCTTCAGTGATAACAAACCGGCACTAATAACTGGGTCCAGACACAAACCAGCACCGACAATGCCGGGTTGCCACAACCCGGCACTGATGGCCTATGGGTAAACCCGGCACTGAAAATCAAACTATCAGTGCTGACCTTGCAGCAACGGTCCCCAAAACTGGCATTGATAAGCATCATGGAGATGCTCTTAGATGGTTGAGAGGTGGGATAAATTCGAGGAGTACTAAGTTCTCAAATGCAGAAAGCGGAGAAAAATCAATTCAACAATTTATTCCAGATTTTCTTTGTTGCGATGGAGAGACGTTGCCGAGTCATCATTGATGGTGAAAGTTGCAACAACCTTGCAAGCTTAGAGCTGATTGAGAAGCTTGGTTTGACTACAAAGCCACATCCACATCCATACTATATGCAATGGGTAACTTCTTATGATAAGATAAAAGTAACTGAAATTGCACATATTGAATTTAGCATTGGTTCTTATAAGGATAGTGCTAATTTTGACATAGTACCTATGCAAGCATGTCATTTGTTGCTAGGCACGCCTTGGATTAATATAAATAATGCGGTACACAAAAAGGTTGTTAATAAATATTCCTTCAAGTACAACGGTAGAAAAATTACACTTGTACCTTTGACTACTGCTAAAATTTTAGAAGCTGATCTCCAAAGGGTGGAGAGAAGAAAAAATGAACCTTTTAGAAAAGAATGGCTTGTTTTCAATGACATAACAAATTCATCTAAATCTGAATTTTTACAAAATGATGATATTGTTTTGCCTATTGTTGGAATTGATACTTTGCAGCATGTACATAATGAAGATGATCATACAAATGAACAGGAACATGTAAAATTTTCAGGTAAACGCTCTCTTGATGTGCTGAATTTGCCCTCCAATGATGCAAATAATGTTATACTAGAACCTTCTCTTGTATTACCTTTGTCACAAATAGAGAAGGACCATGATACTTTTGATTTGAAGAAATATAAATGTGCTGAAAATAATATTATTATGCCGATTACTTGTGCACGTGACGAACTGAAATTATTATCTTCTTTATATCCTTTAGGTTATGTTGAGTTTGATACTTTATGTGCTCTTAGTAGTTTGGAAGAGAAATTTAGATGTGCTGAGTTGCCATGGTTGTCTACTTATACATATCATTTTATTGGTAAATATAATTGTAAAGGAGAGTATATGGTGCATCGAGTCTATATTAATGCAAATCTGAAATCTCCTTTTGATGTACAAGATCGTGATCAACTAGATTGTCCATCTAGTTTTACTATAACGAATCGGGTTCACTTTCAAGAAGGGGAGCATTATTGGCTATTACCTATGTGTGCTAGTGCTGATTTTTCTTGTATTGAACATATACTAGCGGTTATGCAACCATCTATGCCTGCATTGTATTTGGTTAGTGCTAATCTTTTGCAGGATATTATTGAAAAAGATCGTGTGCGTTTCGATCAAGGAGCCTACGTATTTGCCGACAACTCTATAGGAGAAGATGCTTTGAGAGATTGTAAATATGGTCATATCACTCCCCACAATATTCTCAGTTCCCATATTTTCCACAACCTTTTGTTTCTTCGTGTTGTGCAGGGCCATCTTAGAGCACAAACGACGCCGAGGACGGCTTTTCGTCAAGAAGGGGAGGATGATGAGGACATGACACCCATACATATGTCCATTAGGGGTGCATGGGGTGGAGAAGAAGGAGACCAACAAAGTTTTTCAAGTCAAGAAGAAGGCCCAAGGCTAATCCGATTCGAGTCCCCAAGGTGGAGGCCCAAAGAAACTCAAGTTCGAGTCCGCCTTGGAGTCCAGGAGCAGCCTGCACTAAATTCGTCACCCAGGTCGCATACGGCCTCGGTTTTTGACGTTCTACATATGGTTGGAAATCTATGGAGATAAGCTTTCCAATGGCACGGGTCCCACCTCAAAATTCTCTCTGAGTCATCGGAAATCGTCGAAACAAGTGGACGTCCAGAATCTGCCAGGGTGCTGCGCCGCCATCTTTTGGGCTGTTGGCCCGTGTATCATGTTGGGGTCCATTGTGGACGTGGTTAGGGGGTTATGCACGCCCCTACCCTCATATAATCAGTAGCCGCCGCCACATTAGGGTTTGAGTTTTGCTTAGATTAATCTGTCGAGAACAGTTTCGCCGTTATCGGTTTTTAGAACCCCAACTTTTGATCTTAATCATACATCTGCAGTGTCACTTCCTTTGAGAGCTGCTTCTTTCGAGTTCTTGCTTGTGTTCTTCGTTTCACAGGCAGAGATTAGCCTTCTTGGCGAGGTCAACCGGGTTGTGACACGGTTGATAACCAGAGGAGTCGTGGTGCTAAGATTGCAGGGTTCAAGTTTGCTGACTTGAAGCCGGATCGGAGAGTTGCGCTCCGCCCAAAACGAGTTATCCTTCACCTGACGGAAGATCGGGAAACCCTAGTTCCCATCACCATCGATTGCTTTCCTTTGAATACGCGTGCTTGTTCCTACCTTGTCTTCTGTATCACCTTTAATTTCCTCGTTTCATCAATCCGATGAAGTTAAACATTCTACCGCGAGCACGTGCTACAGAGACGTATCTAACCATATTATATTTCTTTTTTTTATACTTACAAAGAGGCAAAGCCTCTAGTTACTGAAATTCTGATTTATTTTTGTGCGATGGTAAATCTTACAAAGTCATCGTAAAAGGCCTTGCTGTTATTATCTTTCATCAAGAAAAAAAGTAAATGCTCTCTGCTTTGTTATTGAATATATGTCGTTTAAGATAAAAAATATAAACTAATTTACATGTCTTAATCTCATATTTATTTATACATGTCTGGTCAGATTTTTCGAACATGCAAGTTGAGGTGTGAAAGCAAAGGGGAGATACTGTAGCAGTGTGAAATCACGTCTAATATAATGACTTCCAATGCAAAGCATCAAGTTGTCGCAAAAGATTGTGATAAAACCAGCACACACCACGCATTGCTCGAGCTCATTATCTATCCATAACCATCCATCCTCCTCCGATCCTATCCTCTCCCTCTAGCTGCCGTCTGCTGAATCGATCGATCAGAAAGAGTAATGCTGACAGCGTTAAAAATCTTGGTGTTGTATCTGATGCTAGCAGCACCAATGGCTTCCAGCGCTAGACCGGGCTGCCCAGACAGCTGCGGCGGCATATCCATCCAGTATCCCTTCGGCATCGGCGCTGGCTGCTTCCGAGATGGCTTCGAGATCACCTGCGACCACGTCACAGGCACACCGGTGCTCGCCAACGCCACAAAGCCCGTCTCGCTGAACCTCCTCTCCACAACGACGGCGGAGGCCCGCGTGATGCTCCCGATCGCGTGGCAATGCTGGAACTCCTCGAACGTGGTGAATGGCTCGTACAATGGCGACGTGTATTTCAACGACGCCATGGTGTACGGCATCTCCGACGCCCGCAACCAGCTCGTCATCGTCGGCTACAACACTCTGGGCTACACCCAGAGCCTACGGACCGAGGGCAGCGACTACTCCTACACCTACTACACCGGGTGCATGTCCTACTGCAACAACTCCATGAGCGCCAAGAACGGTGCCTGCGCCGGCGTCGGCTGCCACGTCGACATACCACGGGGCCTGACCGACAACAGGATGAACTTCCAGCCGTACAGCCGCACGAAGAACAGGCTGGAGTACATCCCCTGCGACTACGCCTTCCTGGTGGACAGGAACAACTACACCTTCCACACTGCCGACCTGAAGATGGGCCTCGACAGGACGATGCCAGTGTGGCTGGATTGGGCCATCCGGGACAAGCCGACATGTGTCGAGGCGAAGAAGGTGCCGCAGAGTTATGCGTGCGTAAGCACCAACAGCTTGTGCCTTGACTCTCTCAGCGGACCTGGGTATGTCTGCAAGGGCTACCAAGGCAACCCTTATGTCGTCGATGGTTGTACTGGTAAGAATATATGTGCATGCATGCAACTCTTTTTACTTGCATTATAACGACGTAGTTCTTTTAATAATAGTTTTTATCTAAATAATTTATACCCATCCCTCACCCAGAAGACCCACATGGCAGGTCTAGTGGTGAAAAAGATATGAAAAGTTTTCACAAACAAAAAAATAATGTTTCTATAGAGTTTCTACTGTTTTGGCATTACTTTTCTCATCATAAAATTTCTTTATCCATCCCACGTAGCCATCAACTAAATAGTCTAAAATAATTCCTATAATAAAGGTAGGTCGCGCGTGTCGTGCAGGCGTATTTGCTAGTTAATCATGAGAATCTAGTGTTTAGTTTTTAGGAAGGAAAATCATAGTGTTCTTTTCTAATTTCAAAGGATCAAATTGCGACTATAAACAAGAACAACCATGTGACGAAACTAGGAAAAATAGGAGCACCAAACTATTACTCCCTAATCTACTGAAATACTTGCACGGATTCAGAATACTTTTTTTAGCCTTATAGTCAGTACTGATGGACTTATTTTTTTGGTGATAAGAGCTAGATTAGCGTCTACTGTGACTAATGTCCACACCATTGCAGATATTAATGAATGTATGATACCTGACATTTGTCCTGGAAAATGCATCAACTGGCAAGGGGGTTATACTTGCGTTTCTGCCAAGCAAGTCAGCCTTCTCTTAGGTATGTGCATTATACTTCATCCTTCGTCGCCTCTTCTATATGTCGGTATATGAAAGGGAGTATAAATTCATTTTTTCATCTATTAAATTATTTGCAACCGTGTAGGTGTTGCTATTGGACTTGGCTGTGGAACTGGAGTTATAGTTTTGGCAGTATGTGCCACAATTATGGTCTGGAGATGGAAGAAGAGGGTTCAAAAGAAAATTCGAAGAGCAAACTTCCAGAAACATAAAGGTTTACTTTTGGAGCAATTAATCTCGTTTGATGAACGTGCCGTGCATAGCACAAAAATATTCTCATTGGAAGAGATGGAAACTGCAACCAACAACTTTGATGTGACACGCATCCTTGGTCATGGAGGCCATGGCACAGTATACAAGGGGATTTTAGCCGATCAACGTGTAGTAGCCATTAAAAGGTCAAAAGTTGTCGAGCAGACTGAGATTGATCAATTTGTCAATGAGGTTGCTATCATGTCTCAAATCATTCATAGAAATGTGGTAAATTTTTTTGGTTGCTGTCTTGAATCTGAGGTGCCTTTGCTAGTCTATGAATTTATCTCCAACAGCACACTTTCTGACCTTCTTCATGGCGACTCCAATATAAAATGCTTGCTAACATGGGATGACCGCATCAGAATTGCTCTTGAGGCGGCTTGTGCAATTGCTTATCTCCATTCTGCTGCCTCGACACCAATATTTCACAGAGATTTAAAATCCTCCAATATACTCTTAAATGACAACTTCACTACAAAGGTTGCAGACTTTGGTGCTTCAAGATCTATTTCCATTGAACAGACTCATGTGGTCACTATGGTGCAGGGGACATATGGGTACTTGGATCCTGAATATTATCATACTGGCTGCCTAACAGAGAAAAGTGACGTTTACAGTTTTGGTGTCATTCTTGTTGAACTCCTAACAAGGAAGAAACCAATATTTCATAATTCTTTAGGTGAAAAGCAGAACTTTTGTCACTACTTTCTTCAGAATCTACAGCATGGAACTGCATTTGATATATTGGATGCTCAGATTGTTGAGGAAGCCAAGGAAAGAGGGATCAATGAAATGATCTCACTTGCAGAGATGTGCCTAAGGCTTAGAGGAGAAGAGAGGCCAGCAATGAAAGAAGTGGAATTTAGGTTACAACTCTTAAGAGCTAAGATAACAAAGGATGAAAATCAAGAATTCCAAAGGGACAATAATGATGATGACCCATTGTTGCCACCTACTTACAATCGTACTTCTCCTAATAAACGATATGTTGACTTTACAGTGGTTGCCAATTCATCAACACAGGATATTGTGACCCATTCCTATACAATGGAGCAAGAACTTCTTTCATGGACGGACAATGTACCTCGCTAAATTGTACTTTTTCTGATAATAGTTTGAGAGAACTTTAATAGTGCTCCATACTAAATTTATAGACTGGCATATAGTATTGATTTAATTTGCTCCACACTAAATTTATAGACTAGCATATAGTATTGATTTAATTTGGTTTATACACATATGTACATAACATATTTTCTGTTTTGATGCCCTTTCTTCCCTGTTCACTACTAGAAAAATGAGCATTCATCGATGGCGTTATTACCGGATGGGCTTTAGGTCGGTACTAAAATCTAAATTTCGTATCGGGCCTCACGCACAGTATTCTTTTAGGCCATTTCATACTGGGTGGGTGCTCAAACCAGTACTAAATGTTGGGAGCTCAAACCGGTACTAAGGGCCTATTTGACACGTCTCCATATTAGTACTGGATCGAGCCATGAAATGGTACTAATGCCATTCCTATAAATCATGCTCCTTCCTCCCCAAGCTCGACAACACCATTTGAGTGAGACCTCGGGCTTCATCTCTCCCACGGCGACCTTGGGGAGGTGCTGTCCATTTTTTCCATGATCTGTGCGATTTGCACTCATCCAAGTGTTCTAAAGGTTAGTAACTTTATCCTCTTTTCTTTCGTGGTTATTATGCTATGTTTTGTGCTCTAGAATTAGAAAAAATTGTAATTTTTAGGAGGGAGAACAAAGAGATTTATCATTTAGACTATGTTTGTGCTCTAGAGTAAGAGAAATTTGTGGTTTTTAACTATACTACTTAATTAGACGAATGTTTTTAACTACTATAGTTAAAAATTATTAATCTACTTACCATATTACTTAAAATATTTTTATTCATAATATTATTCTCATCCTACAGTTAATTAGGGGAATGTTTTGCTGATGCTTCATTATGCTAATATTTTAATTTCAAATTTAAAAATATTTTATGCTCTATAGTTAGATGAATTTATAATTTTTAGAACGAGGGGGAATGGATAGGTTTTTTATTTATAGATGCATGAATAATGTACAATTTTTATTATGCTAAGAAGAAATTGGAGAGGGAGGTACCATCATCACTGAAGTAGCCGAAGGTGGCGAGGCAATTGCTTTCCCCAGTGCTAAGATGATATTTGTCAATCAATGTGGAATATCCACATCAGCATTCCAAAATGGAAAGGCTCTTATACAACTGCAGATATCTTCCTTGAGCGAGAGAAGGAAATGTGTTGGGAACAATTGCTACTGAACTTCACATTCGGAATGGGCCTTTAAAAAGATGGCTATTGCTTTCTAGACGTTCAAGAAACACTTGAACAACACATTTATCAAAAAGGGCCTCAGACCAGATTTTGAAACCACGTACCAGAACCAACGAGTTTATTAGGATGCATTCATATAGGTGACTTTGAAGCGGAACTAAGTGGTCCACACTTGGATTTGTTGGCCCAAGCACTACATAAGGTTTCCACATGCAGCCACAATTTTGGCATCATCATCTCAGAGCTCAAGGCCCATATCACGATATTGCCAATTCATCAACACAGGATATTGTCACCCATTCGTATACAATGGAGCAAGAACTTATTTCATGGATGGATGTACCTCTCTTATAATTGTACTTTTGCTGATAATAGTTTGAGAGAACTTTTACGGTGCTGCATACTAAATTTATAGACTGGTATATAGTATTGATTTAATTTGGTCTATATTTAAAACATATTTTGTGACTTCACGCCGTATCTTCTCTTGTTGTACATTAGTTACTCGCACGCCACCGCCACACATGCCCTAGTGAGTCACCATCACGAACCGCTCAAGGCCCATATCACTGCACCAGCGACCCAGCTGCACTGCTCCTAGGTTTCAGCAGTATCATACACACACCTCCCAAAGCTGTACCATTCTGTGTTGCCAGGACCAGATGCGTTTAACACAGATTTCATAAAAAAGTGTTGGCCATAATCAAACCAGACTTCTATGAGCTCTGCTTGGCCTTTCAGACAGGTGAAATATGCCTACAGAGCATTAATGGGTCATATATCGCTATAATACCAAAAGTAGATGGTCCCACCAGAGCCGCTGACTACGGACCAATTTCTTTGTGGAATATTTCTATCAAAATCATTACGAAACTGTTGGCAAACAAGTTGCAGCAGCATATTACAAGATTAGTACAGCAAAATCAACATGGTTTTATTCAAACTAGAACAATACACGACCGTCTAGCTCGGGCCTCTGAATATATCCACTTGTGCCAGAGATCAAAAAAGAAAATAGTGATTCTGAAATTGGATTTTCAGAAAGCATTTCACAAAGTAGAGCACAGAAGTATGCTGCAGATAATGAAGTACAAGGGCTTTGGTAAAAAAATGGTTGAAATGGATGGAAAATATATTTTCTTCAGGAACATCATCTGTGCTATTGAATGGAGTACCTGGAAAAACCTTTAATTGTAGAAGGGGAGCTAGACAAGGCGATCCCCTCTCACCACTTCTGTTTGTCATAGTGTAACATCCGCGTTTTTATCTCTCGTTAAATCACTAATTAAATCACACGGTAAAAATTCGTTTCCAAATCTTTTAGCGCCGGGTCCCCAGAAATCTAGAACCGTATCTTTCCCTTCCTCGTTCTTCCGTCCCGCCATCCTTTCCCGCATCACCCACTCTCGAGTCAAACGGCCGCGCTCGACTATCGCCGATCTCGCTGCCGCGTGCCCGACGCACGCTGCCCCCCCTCTCCGACGCTCCTGTCGCTGCACCGCTGGCACAACCATGTGCTCACCACGCTCATCGTCGTAACACCGTCGCAGCACCGCCCTACGTGTGCGCCGCTGCGTGACTACGTCGCCAAGCCAGCCGTCGCTGCACCCCGCGCGCATGCGCGCCCACTTGCCGCACCGCTCGTCGGACCGCACACGCGTGCGCGCCGTTCCGCCGCACCGCCCACTACTCTGCCCGCGCCGCCCACTGCTTTGCCTGCGTCGCCCGTCGTCAAGTCGTCGAGCCACCGTCGTTGCGCCGCTCTGGCCTCTGCGCCGCCCACGCGCACGCCACCGCCATGTGCATCACCAGCACCACACTATGCACCGCGTCGTACACGCTACCAAGCTGTCCCGTCGTTGCCGCGAATCCCGACCGCCATTACACCCCCGCCCGCCGGCCGCCAAGACCACCGCACACCCTCCCACGTCGGCCCACCACCTGGAGCCCCCTCCGCGCCTAAAAAGGGGCGCCGACCTCTCCACCACCACCACTCGCTCGCCGGCCACCCAAATCCCCTCCCCGCACACCACGACACCGCCACCACAGCCTTTGTCGCCACCGCCGCGCCGCTCTCGTGGGCCGCCCTCCACGATCTGCCTCTGCCCAAGGTAGGGCCATGGGTGGACTCCTCTTGCTCCCTTCTCCCTTCCCCCCCAGCTCCCGTCTGCTATCACTGCCCAGAACACCGGCAAGCTGGCCGACCGACGCCGCCGTCTTCCCCTCCCCTGTTTCCCCTCTGTCTGTTGCGAGGAAGATGGCACATTCACGAAAACCCCCTACCCTCCCCCTTAATCAACCCACCATCCAAACCATGTTCCTCTCCCTCTCTGGTGGCTTCACCAGAGGCCCTGCCCTTCAAATAATTTACAATCTGGTCCTTATTTCTTTAAAACAAACCCTAAACACTATGTTTATCCCTCCTTTTTAATCTGAAACCCCGCCAACTTTTGGTATTCACAAGTAGGTCCCTCTAGCACCCTACAACCATCACAAATATGTCCCTGCACCTTTCCAATAAGCCCCTGGGCTTTTCAGGAAGTTTTCAAACAAGTCCTTTCTCTGATTAAACACCCCCATCCACAAACAACGCATCATTTTATGCATCGTTTTAACCCAGATCGACCCCAAATTTCACCACGCACCTCCCCACTATATTTCCGTCAAACCATCTAGAGGACTTCCAAAAATAATCCTCCCTCCACCATTTTTCATGCGCTCTCTGTTTTCTTTTTCTCTGAGCTTAGCAGGAAAGCTTTATTTCTCTTTTATTTATTTGTGTGTGCACCGTAGATCATGTGGTGAGCGAGGAAGGACTTGAGGAGAAGCAGTGTTATGAGCAGGATCCTGATGGCCAGCACCCCGGGTAGGAACTCCCCGAGGGTTTTGAGAATGGCAAGTTCAATCTCATCCTTTGATGCATATTTTTGTCCTAGTTTTATAAACACAACCTATTGGCCTGATTTATAAAACTTGCATGATTTATTGCTAAACCTTGGTTGGATAGCCATTTCTTGACTTTTATGACTATTTCGTTGACAACCTAGATTAATATTTAAATATGACGTAGCTCTGTTTGAATGTTAGTCACCTCTAGAAATGCTTAGGACTTGGTTACCATTATATTCTCCACTACAATTATTTTGTGTGTACAAAAACAATGGTGTGTGTGCTTTAAAAAGGAAAAGTGGGTTTTGGTGAATAAAAAGAATATCAGTGTAGATGAGACGGATTGTGTTTCTTGTGTGAAACGCCGAGGTGCACTCAACCTGTGTGGTTGGGCATGGTGGGAGATGTCCATCAGGTCAAGGTTTTGGATGATGTTGATGTGTCATCTTGCCTAACCCATTTTACAGTACCACCACTCGACCATTGTATGTGGCAACGGCTTAGCATAAATCCCACTAGTTAAGCTGTTAGTTGTCAGGTGTGCTGATGAGCAGCGGAAAGCCATGTAGACGGGGATACGATCTATGTGAAGTTATGCCCCTAGGTAGGACCTCGTTGGCAGGTTGCTGACCCCCTGGTTGTTCTGTAGTAGCTAGTCAGTTCAGCTATGGTGGGTAATGGCTTTGATGGATCTGCACTGGCACTAAGGTGTTCGTGTTGCGGTACCATACTTGTGGTTGTGTACACCTCTGCAGAGTTAAAATCTATTCGGGTAGCCGTATCCACGGTATTGGGCGAGTTACGGCTTGGTCACTTCACTAGTCCTTTGGTTTTGGAAATGGTTTGTGGTGTGAGTGGTTTTTGGAAAGACTTGGCAGTGGTTACGACGGATGGGGAGTCTGGTAGCATTAAAATCTTGGACTCTGTGTGAGTCGAACAATTATGCTTATTGATGCCACTAAGAAGAAATGCTTGCGAAAACCCTGTTATAAAACGAACCCTTGCATGTGTAAAGTTTAGCCGTCCTGCAAATAAACCGAAACCATCCTTGATTATATCCTGTGCATGTATCTATTTTTTTTCCTCCATGCGTGTGGTTGAGCTTGCTGAGTACGTTTGTACTCACCCCTGCTTAATATTGTTACAGTGGAAGACCCAGACTTTGTGCCTGAGGACGTTGAGTAAGAGTCCGTTCTGCACCGAGCCTTGCTTGTGCGTTAGGGAATACCCGCTTGAAGACCCGCATGGCGCAACTCTCTAATGACAAATTAGTTTGCTTCGTTGTTTGTCTTATAGCCTTGTTTCTAGCCTTAGTGATAGTGGTGCTTGAGTGCCCACTACCGCGACGTTTTGTTCGGTAATGAACCATCTGTTGTAATAAATGTGTATCAGTCTCCTGGGACTGATATCTTGCTTCACATTTAGTATTCTCTTTCGAGGGGACACTTCACATAGTTGCAGACTTATTGCAATCAATAATCAACAAAGCCATAGAAGAACAGTTACTCACACTCCCAATTCCAGCTCAATACTATCAGGGTTTTCCTATTCTATAATATGCAGATGATACTGATCTAATCATAATGGAGGGGTTAGCCACCCAGTTAACATCTCTCAAATCCATCCTGCAGGACTTCTCAACCTATACCTCTTACCTCGTCATCTCTGCCCTTGCTTGATGAGCTCTTTGCAGGTGAGATGAATGAATTTTTTATTTCATGCTAGATCCACCTTATTCTCAGCACGTTGCAGCTTCTACGAGATAACTATTACTTACTAACATCTGGTCCCACCTTATTATCGAGTTCAGCAAGATATATTGCCCATGCCCTTAGGGCAGGTACATTGCTACACGTCAGCGGTCTCATAGGTCGTCTCATGCGGTGCCACGTAGGATTTTTGCTGATGTGGAAGAGAGGGCGAGGTGAGAGAAAGAGGTCGTTGTTTCATGAAACAACCGCCTCATTAGCTAAATTTTAGGACTACGAGACAACTCCTCCACAATTATATGAGTTTTGTTGCCATGCAACCAATAATATTTCTTTATTTTTCCCATAAATTAAGGGATGTTGTATTACTACGAGACAGCTAAAACAACAACCTTTTGTGATAAGTCGTGTCAAGATTACGTGTCACTACATGAGACCGTCTATTAGACGATACCAATGTACCTGCCCTTACAAATTGTAAGTGAAATACCTGGACATCGCGCCCACCCTACTTGTGTGCTCCTGTAAAGGCAGGAACATTGGTGTCGTCTGATAGGCGGTCTCATGCAGTGACACGTAATCTTGAAACGACTTATCAGACAACATATACAATAGGTTGTTGTTTTAGTTGTCTCATAGCAATACAAAATCCCTTAATTTATGGAAAAATAAAGAAATGTTATTGGTTGCATGGCAACAAAACTCGTACAATGGTGAGGAAGTTGTCTCTTAGTCCTAAATTTTAGCTCATGAGGCGGTTGTTTCGCGAAGCAACGACCTCATTCTCTCACCTCGCTCTCTCTCCTCCACGTTAGCAAAAGTCCTACGTGGCACTGCATGAAACGATCTATCAGACCGCTCACGTGTAGCAATGTACCTGCCCTGATAGCTTGGCATGAGGTGTCAGGAGGTCTCTTATTGCTAATAACATTCTTTGGTTTGAGAAGTCAATCTTCTCTCTCCCGTTCCATGGTACAACTGGCCGGATTGGATGTATGGTGTGCCAAATTTACTTGTGGAGGAGTTGCTAGAGTTTCTGACATTGTGGCGTTTATCCACCCACTCTATGGCAGTCCGTGCACCTATTTGGAACTACGATATTGGAAGATTTCTAAGAAACATTATCTAAGGATTTATAAATTGATCAGTAGATGTAGAGATAAAATAGTGACATGCCTTATAGATAATAATACATGTCTCGGAGTTACATTAAGCTTTTTGCTAGATCTTACCCTTAGTAATAGTTAAATTATTGCAATAAGTATATACACGTAGTAAGGTGTTAAAGATGTGACTATATACTTTTTAAGACAAGATGTGACTGTATACAGGTCCCTCGTCGTACATGCACAGTAAGTTGTCCCTGCTGTCTTCTCAGCTCACCAAAGCCGCACAGATTTCAGGAACATGCTTTTGTGATCCTCGTTCATGTTAGCTCTTCGTAATGTAAACTTGGGTGTCCTATCTATTTCCTTTTGTTTGTTTTCACTATCGAAAACCTCATATTTACCGAGTGTTTTTGTCGGGCACTCGACAAAGACAAGTTTTGCTATTTCTGTAGGCACTCGATAAATACATGGTTTGTCGAGTGTCAAACATTGCCGAATGTCACAAGCACGACACTCGGCAAAGAGTACGTACGTGCCCAACGTGTGCCACGGCAACAAACGTCTCGTGCCCAATAATGCCTAGGATTTGTGAATGTCTGGTGGCTTTGTGTTGTTGTGAACGAGTGGACTTGTGAACCTATGGATGTTTAGTGACTTATACGTGTTGTCGAACTCATAAGATGTTTATTGCGGAATTATGGTTGTGGAAGGTGGATGTCTATATATATATATGAACTGCCTGTGATGCTTATTATCAAATATATATATATATGTATATATATAGGGAATGTATACTCTGTGGCCGGCCATAGAATAGTTATTCTGTAGCCACCTCTTTTTACTGTAGTTTTATGTAGTAATTTACTATAATTTCAATACATATTTATGGTAATTGGGTTACTATAACACACATGGAGATATTTACCATTATATTATAGTAAATTCTCATGAATTACTATAGTAATTATAGTAACTCAAAGTGGCTATAAAATAGTTATTTTATGGCCGGCCATTGATATAGGTTATATATATATATATCAACTGCATGTGACGTTTGTTTGATGGAGTCCTTTATACGCAACCGAGAAATAAAAATAGAGGCAGAATTGTCGTTTTGTGGAGTGTAACGCTCGACAAAGGGCCTGTTTACCGAGTGTTTTGACACTAACACTCGGCAAACATGTTGTTTGTTTCATTTCTAGACAGACCTTTATCGAGTGTTAAATGTTTGCCGAGTGTTTTGTCCTTAACACTCGGAAAACATGGTGGCTCTACCGAGTGTTAATGTGAAACACTCGGCAAACCGCACTCCTTTGCCGAGTGTTTTGTTTGTCGAATGTTTTGGCACAGACACTCGGTAAAACTGGGAGGCTTTGCCAAGTGCAATACTCGACAAAGCTTCCGTTAAAAACTCGTAAACGGCAGCGGCCGTCTCCGCGCCGTTTGTGAGCGCTTTTTAATGTCGAGTGTCAGTCGTGACACTATAAACAACACTCGATAAAGACGCCTTTGTCGTTACGTATCTGCCCAGCCGCATTTGCCGAGTGTTTTAGACACTCGGCAAACCCCCGTTTTCCGTAGCGTTCGTTGGTTTGATAAACACAGCAGAGCTCATCAGCTTCGGCTTATCCAGGCTGAGAGCGCCAGGGACATGCTTGTTCACATCGTGGCCGTAGCGCACGGCATGAATTAGCGTGCGGGATGGGCGGATGGCGCACGCAATGAACAAGTTGTGGCGTGAGCATGCAGGAACAAATCCCTGCCATTCTTTTTGATTCAGTTGTAATCGCTGCTATAAATATAAGAGGAAGCAAAACAAAAAAAAGACTAGCTCCTAGTTATTCGCAGCGCAAACTCCACTGTCTCGTGTTTATGTTCGTGATCGTCTCTGCAAGAAAGTGATCACCGCCGGAGGAGTTCCGGCTGACATTTCATATATTTCATTTCCATCTTCGCCTGTACCGCTATGCACAAGGTCCGTCGACTAATGCATATCAGAGCACTGGGCTGAGGAGATGCATGTCCTTCTGTATATGTGGGGGATTATATGGTTTATCTCATATAAGAAAAACACTAGATACTTGTACATCCATTTTAACCCTTGTACAAACATGGGTTTTTTATACCTGAAACTAATAGTTTTTGGTATTTGATCGAGAAGAGCCTCATAGTAAAAAAGCAGGGTTGCAATTTTTCTTTGCATTATATTGCACATGTGAAGATGGTCCTGATGGCAGAACAGCTTGGCAAGGTTTGAATGAACTCTTAAGGCACCAAAATGAGAAGTTTATTATTGAACATGCCGTGGTACATTTACATTCGGCTGAACCGAAAGTACTAAAGGATTGAATGGGATGAAATGAAATGGTATGATGTTGTACCCATAAAAGAGCGGATGATGTCGTACCCATAAAAGAGCGCATGATGTTGCCACAAGCCTCCCTGATATTGTGCTATATATATGTACAAGCTGAGAGTGATAAAATTTTACTGACCATCTTCTAGGATGAAAGTGAGATGTCTCTTCATGAATTGCACTCTACTTCCTTTCTTCAATAATGATAGGCTTTGGAGGTGTCAAGATCGCTCTTGTCACACATTTGTTTTCTAGAGGGATAATGTTGAGCAGGAACAAGCAGGATTAGCAGAAGAGGATGGACTGAGTATGCATAACTCCTTTCATCTTGACAAGTTCATCTCAGTTATCTTTTTTTTTCCCATGACAGAGCTCAACAGCATGGAAATGTAGGGCTGGGCACTTGAAGGCCAAACAAGGTCACAAGCCATTTACCTGCCCGCTCGGTTAGACGCTGACACCCAACTAGCGGTGTTTTTATTATTTTACATCGTGGAAATATGTAATTATTGTACAATTATTTACACGTTTCTGAATATTTAGATGGACAAAATTAAGATGCAAGTACAAGACTAGTCTTGATTAAGTGGCTTTAATCAGTTAAGCTGTGCACCAATGTTTCGGAGATGTTATTCCTCCAAAGGCCGAAGCCAGATAAAGCATAAAGGAAATACTGGGATTACCAGTTTACAATAAAGCACACGCCGTGAAATGGGCAGCATGCGACAGATCCTTAGAAGGACCCTCTAGACCTCTCGCCAGAGATAGACCACGACTACTCAAGACGACCAAACTAAAGGGCCATGAGGGCAAAACACCATCTAACTGACCTGACCATCCGCGGAGCCTAAAAATACACCACCAACGGCTACAGGAAGTGCTCCAAACAACGTCTTCAGGAAGGCAAAGGCGCAATGGCGCCAATGTTTGGTTTTCACCACGGAGAGCTTCCACGAACCGCCGTCGAACGAGACCCTGCACACAACGCCCTCAAGAGGGGAGAGCAAAACGCCGTTGCCCAATCCGGCAACCGAATTGAAGCTTACGCTTGAGGATCTCCGCCCGACGAGCCGAGGGTACTAGTACCCCTCCCACTCGTTTCCATCCATCCCCACCATCGCAGCCGCCGAAGCTCACCACTAGATTCCATATGCACCCACACGACAACACCCAACCCTTCGGGAAGGTTTGGAACCCTCGATGGTCCCAAATCTTCTGTCGCCCCCTCAACAGAACATCACCGTGCCTTGCAGAGTTGGCTAGAGAACATGAACCCAGCGGCGGTGACTTGACGGCGCTACGGGGACAGCTTCATCGACGACGCAAAGACCGGAGGCGGCACCATCGGCCATGATAAAGTCACAGGCATCGCCCCTCCCACCAAGGCAACCCTGGCCGAAGAGCCGAGGCCGGCGGCGACCATGCCGCAGATCTGCCGGAGCCCGAGGAGGCGACTCAGATCTGCCGGAGCCGCGCCACCGCCGTCAGGGTTCCCGCCCCGCCGGACGCCGCGCCGGTGAGGGAGAGGAGGCTCGGCGGTCGCCCATCGCGCGGTGCGGCCGCCGGCTTGCCGAAGCCGCGCGCGCGAGCGTCCGACCCTGGCCGCCGACCTGCGTTTCCGCTTCCGCCTCCGCAGCGCCGCCCGTCGCCCGCTCACCACGAGCGCCGCCGCGACTCGGATCCGCATGGGGCCACGCCCCGCCGGAGAAGCTCCCTGCCACCACCATCTCGGGGTCCACCGGGCTTCCGGTGATGCCCTCCGGCGGCGGCGAGGTAGGCTAGAGTGGGGGGAGGGAGGCGGCGGCGACACGCGGGGGCTAGGTTTCGGAGATGTTATTGAAGATTTGTGACTCACAAGTCACATCTGCCATCACACCAATCAACAATACGAAGCATAATTAAGAGACATTGGCCGTGTATAAACGGGACGGTGGAATTTCATGGCAGCACAGAAGCAATTTTACCTGATTAAAAAATATGACTTGGTAGCCCTCAGTAATGTTTTCGAGAAAATACTCATAAAAAAAATCGGCCAACGGATATATTTTTTCCGAGATCAGACTCGTTCAAACAGGCCCAACCCACAAGGGGCCCGCCAGGAAACCAAACAAAGGGCCCAACCCACAAATTGCAAAGAGGGCTTGGATGCTCATCGTCACTCGTCATGCCGTCGGTCGTCTCCGTGGCGCCGCCCGCGATGGCCACCCGCTCCCAGTCGTCGCCGCCGCCGCCGCCCAAACCCTAAGCCCCGGCCTCCCGCACCACCATCTGCTCCCTCGGCGACGACCTCCTCCGCGAGATCTTCCTCCGCCTCCCCTCCCTCCCGAGCCTGGTCCGTGCCGCCCTCGCCTGCCGACCCTTCCTCGCCGCCGCCCGCTCCTCGCCGGAGTTCCTCCGCCGGTTCGTTGCGCTCCACCCGCCCCCTCTCCTCGGCATCTTCTTTGACTACTATGGCTCCGAGATGCCCACGTTCAGGCCCGCCCGGCGCAGCTCGGACCCGGACCTCGCCGCCGCCGTCCGCGGTGCCGACGTCTTCCTCACCGGCGTCCCCTGCCAGGACGACGCCTCCCCCGGGTGGCAGATCGCGGAGTGCCCCGGCGGATTGCTCCTGCTCCTCAACCAGCACACCGAGGAGATCGCCCTCTACAACCCCCTATCGCGGGCCCTGGATCTCTTTCCCGCGCCGCCCGATGAGATGTCCGATGGCGGCCGGGGAAAGTGCGTGTGCATGGAACCCTTCTTGATCTACTCCGACGAGGCCCTCCGATCGTTCCGCGTCGTCACCGTCAGCCACGACAAGTCGCGGTTGCGCGCCGCCGTCTTCTTGTCGGGCATCAGGGAGTGGCAGATTCTCCCCTAGTCAGGGCCGGCGCCAGGGCAGCCATCAGGCAAGAAGAACTGGCTTCTCGTGGGTAGACAGGTGAACGGGAAGCTGTACTTGTTACACACGAAGCAGGCCTAGCAGATGGTGCTGGACACGGTGACGCTAGAATTCTCCTTCATTGATCTGCCGGAGAACATGAAGGGGAAAGGCAACCTCTACATGGTTGGGGAAGCTAAGGACGGCAAGCCCTGTATCATCTCCGCAGAAGATTTCTTACTGTCCATTTGGTTCCGGAGAGTGGATGATGCAGATGGTGTTGAGAAGTGGATGCTGGACAGTGTGCTTCCGTTGGAGGAAGAGGTTCTTCAGGCTACCAAAGGCTCACTGGATGATCATGGTGACCTTAAAGTATTACCCATTATTGACGGAATTGTCTACCTGTGGACTTTTGAGACATTTTTAGATGATAGTAAACCTTGCTGGTACCTGTTCTACTGCCTGGAAACAAGGAAGCTGGAAAAGATCTTCCATAAAAAAGATGATGGCCATGTGCATCTTTACGACATGGCGTGGCCTACTTTCTTGTCGGCAACAATGGGAGCCCTTGACTCGAAGGTGCTTGTTGAAGTTCGTAACTGAGTATCAAAACATAGGAGGAAGATGAAAATTAGAACTGGTAAATCTTCTTTTCATTGTTTTCCTTATGTATTAGCCTGACTATCCAATTGTATCCTGCTTTATGTTATGGATGTGGAAATAATTTTCTTAATGAATGGTAGAGTAATCTCAGTGTACTCAAATGATGTTTACAATTGGTAGCTCATTAGCTTGTCTTCCAGCATATTATCAGTAGGCAATAGCACACTTTACTCTCTGCAAACTGGAGCACCAAAAGCCATTCATTTACGCTTGTAAGACAGGAAATGGAATGAAGTATAACCTTCTTACTTTTTAAGAAGAGTTTGTGGAATTTGGTCCAGCCACAGGCAACTTTTCAAATTGACCCAAAACAAATATGTGATAGACCATTTAGGCAGTATAATCTTCTCACCTATGTTAAAGTCAAATTCAGCATGGAGTAAAGTCACCTGTTGCTGCAGGTTCGTGCTCTACTGTATGATTTATTTATGTCGTTTGTTGTAGCTTTGTGATGGTTTTGCATAGCAGGTTCTCGGTTTGCTTGTGATAGGTGGACCAACAGATTATAAAATTTACCAATTCATCGCATGCGTCTCACTTTTAACGAACATGTCGCCTATCATTGGAAAAAAGGCCACATTGTGAGATAGTATATAGGGGTCAAGACCTTGGGTTTCATTCCTGGTGGGTTGGTCTACCTCAGCTAACCATCCAAGCTATTATTTGGTTCTCTTTTTCGAGTTAACTTGATACAGAAATTAACACTGGCTTATTAAAAAGCTAAAAATAACTATATTCAGATGTCTCAAACTAGAGGTAATACAAGTTTTGAGCACGAGTTTGCAGAGCCTATGGTGCAAGTGCAAGAGCAACTAGCAATATAGTACTGATAAAAAAAAGGCAACACTGACTTGCACAACAAGACTTCAGTAAATCGCGCATCATGTGCCCAGCAGGTCATCCTTCCACGAGGAATAGCACTGCACAGATCCTTCAACCTGGCCAACTCTGTGGTCTCAGGAGGAGACGGTTCCTTAGAAATGGTCACCTTGCACATGTCCACATGACCTGGTAGCAAGTTGTTAGCCAAGTTTGATACGTAATGGATGTCATCATCGAGCGGACACATTTCCCCAATGATGTTCCGTAGGACCTCACACCAGAACTTTGGATGCGGGTGATCCCGAAGCACTTCTCCAACCATCTTGGCACCGAAGAATGACCCGTTCAGTTTCCTTGCTATTTCTTTCCCAGCAGCGATCAGCCTTGGGTTATCCTCCATGTCTCTACCCGCGAATGCGTGCACCTTGAAGAAGAACCAATACTCAGGGCCGGGCAATGGAATTAGTATGATTGGCTCCACTGTTCCAATGTCTGCAATGCGCTGACTGT
Organism: Echinochloa phyllopogon; assembly: GCA_033239725.1. NCBI lineage: Eukaryota > Viridiplantae > Streptophyta > Magnoliopsida > Poales > Poaceae > Echinochloa > Echinochloa phyllopogon. The sequence goes on along the minus strand of BTCW01000012.1, from coordinate 49,743,331 downwards.
TTGCCGTGATGATTACCTTGCTCCCCTCATTGCTGCATCTCCCGCTTTTCAGGAATTCTTCTACTGTCTTCTTCTTGTGCAAGTCCACTTGCGGAAATACCATCAGGAACCTCTTGTCAGAAAAGCTATTCCCCTTGATGTACCCCAGTGGGTCATTCGGTGTTCCTTCATTCATTTTAAGGTTATAAGTACAAGAGAAACTGTACAACAAGATCACCTGGAAGTGGTTGCGCACTCTGGCATCATCGCAGGCGTGTAGCACCAGGGTTGTCTTTCCAACTCCATTGCCGCCAACAATCGGTAGCACACCCAATTCCCTTGTAGACTGATCATCCTCATGCAACAGAAAGTTGATTATCCTCTGTTTCTCAACATGTCTACCGAACATCTGCCCATCACGGAAGATGTTAGTGGCTAGAGGCCGCCGAATCGGGTGGCAGTTTTGCAAGAGCATGATGAACTCCCTTAGATCACAACACATGCCTTGCAATCTCTCAAGCACCCTGTCAATCTCATCAACACCAATATCATGTTGCCAGGCGTATGAGCTCCTCATGGTGCAACTAGCAACCCTCACACGCTTTGCAGGATTAAACAAAGACAAGGTGGAAACTTGGGGAACTACCCTGTCATCACATAGCTCAGCTCCCTGGTCACCACACCTGATGGAATCGAGCAAGTATAAGCCCTGGTACTCACTGTTGATGAGCTCCGAGAGCCACTGAAGGGTGCCATGGTTGGAGATCTGCCGCCCTTTTGCTTCCTCAACCACGCTATGGATTCTGATGAGCAGATGGCTTGTCGTTTGCAGCTTGTCTTCAGTGTCCTCTTTGTTGCTGAAACGCCCAATGAGAAGAGAAATCGCTCTACTGACAATATCGCCTATGATGGCGGAGATGATGGCATCTGCCATTGTAGGTTTCTATAGTGGGAGAAAAGATCTAGCTAGGAGTCTTTCAGCAGGAAATACATGTACATATGACGTTTGGGCTGGGTGATCAATGTCTTGTAGGTGGGGAACTCTGAAGTCAACACAAGAGACCGAGTCTTTATTCGCAGGAAAGTGACTTGAAAGAAAAGAGGGTCATGAAATGAGTGATCCTCAGCCAATTCGCACCACTCAGATCGAAATGACAGGATTTAATCTGAGAATCGACAAATAAAAATGCCATGTTCTGCTTTGTTGAGGACACCCGCATCCTTATGCTTTAGAACAATGTTTATTTTTAGATTAATTCTTCCCGTGTCATTACAATTTTTGAAAATTGAAAAAATGCTACTGTCAGTGACTGAGGTAGCCCCCACCTGTCAGTGACACAACGATGACATATTTCCAAACTGTGAAAACTATTTTTATTGTAGAGTTAGTTGATTGATATGGTCATAAATAAATAAGTGCAGCCAGCTGCAACAAGATGCAAAATACTTTCTTGCTGACCGGTGGCAATACCTCACATTCTTTCCTGCTTCCAACCCGGCAATCTGTTGCTATTATTGAGGTTCTCGTTGATCCTAAGAACCAGTCTGTTTGCTGGAATATCCCGTTGCCTAAAGAACTTGTTGTTTCCTCTCTTCCTTTTTTGGACAGTGTGAAAGGTACCCATGCTATTGAATATTGAGGATAATTGTTGTTCCTCTTTTTCCAAGTGCACTATCTTGGAACCAAGTTAGTACAGTGTCAATTGACTCTTTATATACAGTATGTTTTTTGTTTGTGTTCTCACAATTGCTCTGCCATTGGAGAAAATGGATATATCATCCTACTGATGGATCCAAGCGCCTTATTCTGTAAAACAATGATTACAACTTTCATGCGGAGTGAACAAAGATCCATATACAACGGTGGGCCATGTTGCCATGACAATAACTACAATAACTATAGAGGTGATCGATATACAAAATATTAGACTACCATAGTGAGCTCTGAACAACTACTTGCTGAACTTATGCTACAATGAGCGATGCAATATAAGAATTACAGAGTGGCAACAGTGACTTGTGCAGCAATACTTCCGGGAAGCTAATATCGTCTGCCGAGCAGGCCTCCATGCCATGGAGGGTCACACAGATCATGTAACCTGGCAAAATTGCTCTGAGAAGCAAAGAGTCCATTGAAACGGTTGCCTGCCACATGTTCACATGACTTGGAAGTAAATTCTCTGCCAAATGCGCAACATAACCAATGCTATCACCCAGCAGAGATAAGCCCCCAATGCCGCTTCTCAAGACCTTACGCCAAAACTAGGATTTAGAATATCCCTGAAGGATCCCTCCAACGATCTTTGCCCCAAAGCATGATCCATTTAGCTTCCTTGCTTATGTGAACTAGCTTGATACAGAAATTAACACCGACTGATTATAGAAAGTAAAAAATTTTACTAAATTCACATATTTCAATCTAGAGGTAATGCAAGCTTTGAGCAAGAGTTTCCAGAACCTACGCTGCAAGTGCAAGAGCAACGAGCAATGTAGTACTGATTATAGAAAGGCAACACTGACTTGCACAACAACACTTTCGCAAATCGGACGTCGTCTCTCCAACAGGCCATCATGCTGCCACGAGGAACAGCCCTGCACAGATCATTCAACCTGGCCAAATCTGCTGTCTCAGGAGGAAATGGGTCCTTAGAAATGGTCACCTTGCACATGTCCACATGACCTGGTAGCAAGCTGTCAGCTAAGTCTGATATGTAATGGATGCCGTCACCAAGTGGATGCAGCCCCCCAATGCTGCTCCTCAGGACCCTGCACCAGAATTTTGGATCTGGGTGATCCCTAAGCACACATCCAACCATCTTCGCACCAAAGAATGACCCATTCAGCTTCCTTGCTATTTCTTTCCCTGCAGAGATCAACCTTGGGTTATCTTCCATGTCTCTACCAGGGAAAGCATGTGCCTTGAAGAAGAACCAGTACTCAGGGCAGGGCAACACCATTAGTATGACTGGCTCCACTGTTCCAATGCTTGCAACACGCTGACTGTTTGTTGTGATGATTACCTTGCTCCCCTCTTTGCTGCATCTCAAGTTTTGCAGGAACTCTTGCAGTATTTTCTTCCTGTGCATGTCGACGTCATCAAATACCATCAGGCACCTCTTATCAGAAAAATCGTTCTTCTTGACATATCTCAATGGGTCATATGGAGTCCCTTCATTCTTTTTAACATCACAAGTACATGAAAAGTTGTACAACAAGATCACAGGAAAGTGGTTGCGCACTCTGGCATCATCGCAGGCGTGTAGCGCCAGGGTTGTCTTTCCAACTCCATTGCCGCCAACAATCGGTAGCACACCCAATTCCCCTGTTGACTGATCATCCTCATGCAACAGAAAGTTGATTATCATCTGTTTCTCAACATGTCTACCGAACATCTGCCCATCACGGAAGATGTTAGTGGCTAGAGGCCGCCGGATCGGGTGGCAGTTTTGCAAGAGCATGATGAACTCTCTTAGATCACAACACATGCCTTGCAATCTCTCAAGCACCCTGTCGATCTCATCAACACTGAGATCATGGTGCCAGGAATATGTGCTCTTCTTGGAGCGCCCAGAGACCCTCATACGCTTTGCAGGATTAAACAAAGACAAGGTGGAAACTTGGGGATCTACCTTATCATCACATCGCTCACCTGCCCGGTTGCCATACCTCGTGGAATCAAGCAAGTAAAAGCCCTGGTACTCAGTGTTGATGAGCTCCAAGAGCCACTGAAGGGTGCCGTGATTGGAGATCTGACACCCTTTTCCTTCCTCTACCACGCTGTGGATTCTGATAAGCAAATGGCTTATCCTTTGCAGCTTGTCTTCAGTGCTCTCTTGGTTGCTAAAACGCCCAACGAGAAGAGAAATTGCTCTACTCACAACATCACCAATGATGGCAGAGATGACGGCATCTGCCATTCTTGGTTTCTCTAGTGGGAGACGAGATCTAGGAGTCTTTCAGCAGGAAATACGTTTACATATGATTATCAGTGCCTTCAATAGTTAGTGCTGGTGAAATTCTGAAGTCAACATAGGGATCGAGTTTTTATTTGGCAGGAAAGTGACTGGAAAGGCCGAGCTGTGTCCTGAAATGTATGGTCATAGGTCACGATACGTTTAGCCAATTGACACCATGCATATTGAAATAATAGGACTTAATCTGGAATTAAAGAAAAAGATGTTAGTTGCTAGAGGCCGTCGGATGGGTTGGCAGTCTTGCAGGAGCATATTGAACTCCTTGAGATCACCCGATATGCCCTGCAAGCTCTCAAGGACCCAGTCAATCTCATCAACTCCACCATCATGGTATGACAAGACGTCCTTCATAGCAATCCACACACGCTTCATAGGATTAAACACAGATAAGGAGAAAGCTCGACGGGAAGCTTCGTGCTCTCCTTCTTCTTCTTTAAGGTCTCCTTGCTTCTGATCGTGTCGAGCAAAAACGCCCCTGATATTCACCGTAAATGAGCTATGATAGCCACTGGAGGGTGCCATCATTCGGTTGGATATGTTCCAAATTCACGTTCACGATAAAGGCCGGGCTTTTACCGGAGCGCAGAGAAGGCCCGTCGCCGGAGGTTTGGGCCAGAGTGAAGTGGTTCCGTGTTTTCTCTCAGGAGCGCACAGTTTAGTCCCACCTCACAACCAAACATGGTCGTGTGAGCCGCCTATATATATATGTAAGCCCTATGTAGACGGTATGGTAAGACAGAAAGACACATAAGGCATCTTAGATGAGTCATGTATCATCCCTACTTGTAACTCTCCTCAACAGTGATTGTCTTTCGTGGTTTTTTCTCGTAAGGGTTTTTCCACGTTAAATCGTGTCTCGTGTTCGATCTTGTTTTTAGCATTATTTGCTAACAAGTGGTATCAGAGCTTGGTACGAGATTACGTGAAAAAAATAAGGTTTCATCCCTATTTATCGCGCGCCGCCGGCCGGATCAATCTGCGATTTGCTACCTCGTGCAAGACTCGTCGACGTGGAGTTTAAGACGGAATCTGATTCCGTATTTGCCAGAGGCTGCAGACCAATCCACGAGAAGCTACCAGAAGGTTTTCTCAGCTTTGCTGAACGTACACAGAGTTGTACATAATGTGACGAACCGGATTCCCAACGACGAGAATCCGACTCCCTGTACCCTCGAGATAGTCCCAGGAATAGCAGCTATCTCGTACAGAACTCATCTCAGTCGAATATCACATCCATACAACGATAAAAGATTCATTACATGACATATATAAAACAAAGCGTCTGGTACAAGCCCTCTGGGCTAAATCGACAATAAGAAACAACTGCGCCGCGGTAGCTAGATCATCACGGTCCACTCCTCCACAGGCATCCTTGAGCATAGCGCGCACCCTTCAATCGTACCACCCGTCCTAGTTGAACTCGTGGTCGGGGTCTTCACCTGAGAACCCAAAGTCTGTCCTCAAGGAAATGGGACAGGTTCACGTCACCAACCATAATATGAAGCAAGCTTTAAAGTGGCATATTCTAAGGTATAGAAATAATCAAGGTTTGAGCCAGGGTTTTCTTATGCAAGCAGCAACAATAACCCAATTTCATCTCACCTCCAACTCCTTCTCTCACACGCACATCCACTCCCCAAATCCACCCGTCAGCCTCACATAACCATCGGGCTCGTCCTGTCACAGCAGGTTCCCGCAAAACATCATCCACCAACACCTTACACTCACTAGTCGACTCGGTGAGCTCCCTCCCCACCTTGTCTCAACAGCAACGCTGGACAAATCTCTCTCATAACCCAAATCAAGGATGAGGTAAGAAAGCAGATTCCCATGCTAGTCGGAACTTATCAGAAATGGGTCGTCCGTAACCGTGGACACGGCTATACGTATAGTTTACACTCTGCAGAGGTGGCACTCCAAGAACCCATCCGGGCTGCAAGGCTAGTCCGCAACCAACCTGAGACACAGCCCACAGCAAAGACCCTAAATAGTAACGGCGCCAATCCTGTCTCCCTGGGCTCGGGAAACATCCGATCTAACATCTGCCCCAGGGTCGTGAAACCTTCCCACCGGGGCCAGTCGGGAGCCTTGGTAAATCAGGGAGAATACACCGCAACGATTCCCCCATACACATATCAAGCTCTATTCTCCTACAGTCTCGGCGCCGCACTAGAGTAGGCTTGCTGGAACCCTCCCCATACTGGGTAGATGGTGAGCACGGTATTCCCACGTCCAAAGGTGGAACTCGACTCGGTCCTTAATTGTCGGTAAAGCGAGTATCTGCGTCATAAGCGATCCGCCGCAACGGTCCGCAATCGGCACCCATAACAGGTATAGCCGTCCAAACTCCTCAGGTACTCCTCGAGTACCAATCCCCAAGAAACCATGTACCCGCAACAGGTACCCCATAGGGACTGCCCGAGTACAGTCCCCAAGCACCTCGATCAAACGATCGAGTTGTTATTACTCGCTTACACCGCCTAGCTGCACTACTCCTCCCATACCACCCACAACTCATGCCAAGAGGATCAAATCACAACCAACCCAACACATGCATAGCATAGCATATTTCATAAAGTGGGTAGTAGGTAGCAAGGTAACAGGATAATAACAAAGGTAGTGCAGGTTCATCATGCGAGTAAAGCAAAGCGCTAGCATACTAGTTGCATGTCTAATAGGTATTTCAGAGATGGTCGGGCGTGAACCTGGGCAAAAGTCTTCGTCTTCGTCAAAGCAGTTGTCGAAGTGGTCCGGCTCCTCCAGACTCTCCGGAGCTCCTAGGGTTGCGTAAAAATAAAATAAGGCGCGGCTACTAGCAAAGAAACTCCAAAACAGCGAAGAGAGAAGACCAAAAGAACACCAAACTCTACACTAACGCGTAGATCATGTTTTTAGAAAAATATAGAAACTGGTTTCATATTTTTCTAAGCTACGGTCGATTTATTATTAATTTTTGAAGTTTAAATCATTTTCTGAAAATATTAAATAATTTCCGAAAAAGAAAAACAGACAAAAATTAGCCTGCTGACGACAGCATGACGTCATGCTGACGTCAGCAGTGGGGTCCGCCTAGGATGACGTCAGCAGTGGGCCCTGCTGACGTCAGCGTTGACCGGTCAACGGTCAACGGGTCAACGGTCAGCTCTGGTCAGTGGGTCCCAGCGGTCAGTGACACACAGTGTATGACAGGTGGGCCCCATACGTCAGCGCGGTTAAAAGAAAAAGAAAAAGATTAAACGATGGCTGGGCTAGAATTGGGCCGAAAGTGACTGGGCCGGAAAACTTCAAGGGTGCAAACCAGACTTAATCGCGAACTTTAGGCCCACGAAGGGGCGCTGCTGGATCTGCTCTGGTGGACTAGGTCCACCGTGAACCGTGAGTGCGGTTCATGTGAGCCGGGTGCACGGGATCAGGTGTGGCCGACTCGGGATTGTTTGTGCGTGCTCGTGCGTGGTGCTGGTGTGGTCGTGCGTGTGGCCACGCCACGGCGCGACGCGACGCGCGCGCGGGCAGAGCACGCCGGCGGCGACGGTCGATGGCGGAACGGTCGGAAAAAGGCTCGGCTCGGCTCAAGGGTGGCCGGAGAAGCTTGGCTAGGGTTCGGCGGTCACGAGCGGGGTGAAAAAGGCCACGGCTTGGCTTCGGCTTGGGCTCCCGACGCAAACGGCGGCGACGCGGCCATGGCGCCACGGCGGCCGGCGACGCGCGGGCGGAGACGGCTCGGCTGCGGCTCGACTTGGCTGGGTTTCGCACGCGCGACACCAGAGCGTGCTGGTGCGCGACGTTGCGGGCGCTGCGGGGGTGCGCGTGCGCGCGCACACGGTTGCCCGTGGCCGCGACACGGCCTCGGCGTGCGCGCGCGGCGAACGGAGCTCGGCCGCGGTGGCCTCGGCTGCGTGGCTCGGTCGACGGCGGGTTGCGGGAGCGGCAGCGGCACCACGGGGTCCTGCACACGTTCACGGCCACGACTCGATGGTCGGGTCCCAGAGGAGGCTAGCACAGCGGCGGCGGCGGCGATTGGCCGGAGACAGAGAAGAAAGGGGGAGAAGCGACGGCGCTCACCTAGGGGCCAGTAGGCGTACGCTGCAGCTCGGGGTAGTGCTCGACGTGGCTTGGCGAAGCTCGTGCTCCTCTTCTCGCTCCCTGGTTCGGCCTGGTGTCGGCGGCCCCACGCGCGGCGGCGCTCCGGCCTTCGGCGGCGGTGCGGGGAAGACGATGTGCTCCACCACTCCTTGCTCCGGCTGCTCCTCAACTTTCCCCACCCCTCTCCCACTCCTATCCTTCCACAAATTGGATCGGGAATACCCCAATGGGGCTGCGGTGTCGCTGGAAGGGAAGAAGGGCCGGCGGCGGCTTTTATAGGCAATGGCGCTAGGGTTCTGCGGCACGGACGGCGAGATGGGGGTTGTGGGCGGCCGCGGACACGCGTCCGCATCGCATCGGGTCGCGGAGGGTTGATGGGATAGGCTCGAGTGCTCACGGGAGGCGTGGCAGAGAGAGGGAGAGAGAGAGGAGCCGCGCGCGGGGGAAGAAGGAGAAGTGAGGGAGAAAGCTGACAGGCGGGACCCGCCTGTCAGTGGGAGAGAGAGAGAGACGCGAAGGCGACGCGGGAGAGAAATGCTGGGCCGTAGCTGGGCCGCAAGGCCGGCTGGGCCGCTTGGTTGGCTGCCTCGGGGAAAGAAGTTAAGGGGCGTTAACTGGACTTTGGCTCGGAGATTTGGCCCACGAACAGTTAGTTAAGGTTTGACAATTAGTTTAGATAGTTACAGTTTGAATTCAAATCTAGAATTTGAATTCAAACCAACCAAAAATCCAATTAAATCCAAATAACTCCAAATCACACTATTTCATCCTTAGCACTTCAAATTAATTTTAAATTTCAAATTTAAATTGCTTAAGAATTTGGGAGCACAATTTGGAATTAATTTTAAATATTGGTTTGCATGCACAACAATTCACCAAAAATTTTGAAATCCACATTTTTGCACTCAACAATTCCTAAGGGTATTTTTTATGGTTGTTACATTCTCCCCCCCTCATAAGAATCTCGTCCTCGAGATTTGTGGTTACCTATGGTTTAAACAAGTGGGGGTATTTCTCTTTTAGTACTGACTCCTTCTCCCATGTAGCCTCTCTTTCTGAATGGTTGCTCCACTGCACTTTGCAAAACAGGATAGCTGTGCTTCTGGTCTCTTTGACTGCTCTGTCTAGTATCCTCTCTGGGTACTCCAGGTACTCCAAGGTGTCTTGTAGGTCTAGCGCTTCTGTTTTGATCCCATGTTCTGGTACTCTTAGACACTTCCTTAGCTGAGATACATGGAATACTGGGTGTACTCCAGCTAGGTCCTCTGGTAGGTCTAGCTTGTAGGCTAGCTTTCCTATTCTCTCCAGTATCTGATACGGTCCCACAAAACGGGGTGCTAGCTTTCCTTTCACTTGGAACCTCTTATGCCCTCTGAGGGGTGACACTTTTAGGTAGACGAAGTCCCCTACTTCGAACTCTAGATCTCGTCTCCTCTTATCCGCATAGCTCTTTTGTCGGCTCTGAGCTGCCTTCAGGTGCTCTCGGATCTTGGCCACATTTTCTTCTGCCTCTACAATCATGTCAGGTCCAAAGAATGTTCGTTCTCCGACCTCTGACCACATTAGAGGCGTTCTGCATTTCCTGTCGTATAGTGCCTCAAAGGGGGACATCTGCAGACTGGCCTGGTAGCTGTTGTTGTAAGAAAATTCTGCATACGATAGACTCTTCTCCCAGTCTGTGCTGTAAGCTATGACACATGCCCTCAACAAGTCTTCAAGAATCTGGTTCACTCTTTCGGTCTGCCCATCTGTTTGAGGGTGGTAAGCTATGCTATACTCCAAGGTTGTTCCGATGGCTTGATGTAGGCTTCTCCAAAACTGAGTTGTGAATTGGGGTCCTCTGTCTGACACAATACTTCTTGGTGCCCCATGCAGGTTGAGAATGTTGTCTATATATAGCTCTGCTAGTTTGCTTACTGGGTATGTGCTTTTGACTGGTATAAAGAGGGCTACCTTTGTCAGCCGATCAACTATGACCCAAATGGTATCATTTCTTTTCTAAGTGCGAGGTAGGCCAACCACAAAATCCATGCTGATATCTTCCCACTTCCACATTGGAATTTCCAGTGGTTTCAGCAATCCTGCTGGTCTTTGATTTTCTGCCTTGATTCTTCGACAAGAGTCGCACTTGGCTACATACTCTGCTATGTCCTCTCTCATTTTCTTCCACCAGAACTTATCCTTCAGATCCTGATACATCTTGGTGCATCCTGGGTGTATCGAGTACTTGGACTCGTGAGCCTCTGAGAGAATTGTTCTCCTGATTTCCATGTCCTGCGGTACACAAATACGGTCTTTCAGCCATACTGTTCCTGCTTCATCTACTCGGAAGTCAGGTGCCACTCCTCGCTGGATATCCTCTTTTACTTCTTGGATTTCTGGACACTTTCCTTGAGCTTCTTTGATTCGGTCTTCTAGGTTGTACTTCACCCTCATTTCCTGGGGTTTTCCTTCTTCTACTAGCTCGTGTTTCAGCATGTACAATTCCTTTGCTAGTTCTGGCTGACTTTCTTCTATCATCAAGTTGTTGCAATAATTCTTTCGGCTCAAGGCATCTGCCACTACGTTGGCTTTGCCAGGATGGTAGTGTATCTCCAAGTCGTAATCTTTGATCAGTTCTAACCACCTTCTCTACCTCATGTTCAGTTCGGATTGGGTGAAGAAATACTTCAAGCTTTTGTGATCCGTGTAGATATCGCACTTGTTGCCAATCAGGTAGTGCCTCCAGATCTTCAATGCATCTACCACTGCTGCCAGTTCTAAATCATGTGTGGGGTAGTTTTCCTCATGTTTCCTCAGCTGCCTTGATGCATAAGCAACAACCTTGCCCTCTTGCATTAGAACACATCCCAAACCTTGTCTCGAAGCATCGCAATAGACTACGAAATCCTTGCGAATATCTGGCAGGGTCAATACTGGCGTTGTAGTGAGTTTGTGCTTGAGCTCTTGGAAACTTCTTTCACACTTGTCTGTCCACTCGAACGGGACATTGTTCTTGAGTAGTTCGGTCATTGGCTTGGCAATCTTGGAGAAGTTCTCAATGAACCTTCTGTAGTAACCGGCCAAACCCAGAAAGCTTTGGATTTCTGTGACACTCTTCGGTTGCTTCCATTCTGCTACTACCTCAATCTTTTCTGGGTCTACTGCTACACCCTCAGCTGTCAACACGTGACCCAAAAAGGCTACTTTCTCCAGCCAAAATTCACACTTGCTGAACTTCCCGTAGAGTTGATGCTGCCTCAGCTTCTCTAGTACAATCCTTAGATGCTCCTCATGTTCTTCGGCTGTCTCTGAGTAGACTAGTATGTCGTCAATGAATACCACCACGAACTTGTCTAGCTCCTCCATGAATACCTTGTTCATCATGTTCATGAAGTAAGCGGGTGCGTTGGTCAAACCGAAGGACACAACGATGAACTCGTACTGCCCGTACCGAGTCACAAAGGCTGTCTTGGGAATGTCGCCTTCTCTAATCTTCATCTGGTGGTATCCCGATCTCAGATCAATCTTACTGAAGTACTTGGCTTTCTTCAACTGATCTAGCAAGTCATTAATCCGAGGTAATGGGTACTTGTTCTTGATCGTTACTGCGTTCAGGGATCGATAGTCTACGCACATGCGCATTGACCCATCTTTCTTCTTCACAAACAACACTGGCGATCCCCATGGGGATGCACTTGGTCGAATCACCCCGCTTTCTAGCATCTCTTTCAGCTGCTTCTTGAGTTCCTCCAGCTCTTCCACTGACATTCTGTACGGTCTCTTGGCAATGGGCCCTGTGCCTAGTTGCAGCTCGATTATGAACTCTACGTCTCGGTCAGGTGGTAGCCCTGGTAGTTCTTCGGGAAACACATCAGGGTACTCACATACTACAGGCACTTCTTCGATCGTCCTTTTCTCGATAGAGTATACCAACTGTCTCAGAATACATGTTCTGGATCTCTTCCCTATTCTTCTTCTTCGTGGTTCCACTGTTACCTTGACTCCGCTAGGGTGTGTCAACTCAACTGTTCTGGGTGAGCAACTGATTACTCCTTTGTGCTCTGTAAGCCAATCCATTCCTAGTATCACGTCAATTCCGTCTGACTTCAGGACTGTCAGGTCTCCTACGAACTCCTGCCCACCTATCATCAGACTAACTGCTGGGCACTCTAAGGTGCACCTAAGCTCTCCTAAGGGAGAAGCAGTGACTATAGGTCTAGCCTTAGGTATTGTCGGGGGTGACTGCTCTTTCACAAACTTTGTCGAGATATAAGACCCACTTGCTCCAGAGTCAAACAATATCAATGCTGGAATGCCATTCACTAAAAACTCACCGAGCACAACGTCGGGAGCGTCCTCGGCTTCTTCCTCTGTCAGGTGGTTGAGGCGTCCCCTCTGCACTGAAGTTGGCTGCCTGTCTTGTCCTCCAGGTGCCGGTGCCTTGGCTGGAGTTTGTTTGTTCTTCTTCTCCGGATAGTCAAAGGACTTGTGACCGGGCTTCCCACAAGCAAAACAGACCACTGAGGTCCCTCCACCAATTCTGGGCGTGTTGTTCGGCTTCCAGTTGAGGTTTCCCTGACTTGAGTAGCTGTTGTTTTTGTTGCCAAAACTGCTGTAGTTGTTACCTCTGCTGCCAAAGCTGTTGCTGTTACTGCCTCGGTTACCTTGGTAGCTGTTTCTGTTGAACCCTGAGCTTCCTTGGCTGTTGCTCTGCTGAAAGCCTCTCCTGAGCATGTTGCTCTGGCCACTCCTCGGCCTCTGATTCAGTCTGTGGTTGTGCAACTGTTCAGCCTTTCTTTTCTTCTCTCTCCAAGTATCTTCAAGACCCACTCTTTCCTTCTCAACTGCGATAGCCCTATCGATCAGCTCTCTGAGTGACCTGTGTGAACTCGCTGCGAGTGCTGTCCTCAGACCTCTGTGCAAGCCTCGCTGGAACCAAAACTGTTTCTTCTTCTCAGTGTTAACGTCTTCAGGAGCGTACCTCGACATCTTAGCAAAGTGTCGAGCGTACTCAGCTACAGACAAACTTCCTTGGGTCATTGTCCTGAACTCCATTGCCTTGTGCACCATAACTTGTTCTGGGATGTGGTACTCTTTGAAAGCTTCACAAAACTCTAGCCAGGTGAGCTGAGCTGGGTTCGCGTGAGAGTCACAGTAGCTCTCCCACCACGCTTTTGCTGCGCCTTCAAGCTGGTGTGCCGCAAGGGCCACACATTCCTCTTCAGTGTAGTCTGTCAGGTCAAGCTTCGTCTCGATGGTACGCAACCAGTCGTGTGCGTCGAGTGGCTCATCCGAGTAGTCGAAGGTGGGTGCTTTCAGCCTGATAAACCTTTCAATCTTCCTTTGCAGGTCCTCTTCACGGTGTCCCTAACGGTTCTGGTTCTGGTTTCCCTGAATCTGTTGCATAGCTTGCATCATCTGAGTATTGGCCTGTGCCATCTGCTGCATCAGCTGTGTTTGAGTAAGCATTACTTCTGCCAAGTTAGGCGGTGGCGGTGGTTGCTGTTTGTTCTGCTGGTTCTGCTGAGGTTCCACTGCTGGTTCTTCCATCTCCACTTCCTGTTCTCCACCTGGTAAGTTGCCCTCGGGCTGGAGCTCGTCTGCTGCGCGTCCACGGCCCCTGCCTCTAACTGCAACTGCTGCTCTTCCATGACCACGACCTCTGCCACGTCCTCTGCCTCTAGCTGCCATTGCTGCCTCTTCTTGCTCAGCTTCCTCAATACGTGCAAGCAGTCGGTTGGATTTTCGGATCGACATCTTGCTGTATTTTTCATAGAGCAGGTTTAGTGGCGGTCGGTAATGGTTAGGTTAGCGTAACTAGAGTAGGAGCTGCACACATGAAATAGACTCAACACTAAAGTACACTCAAGATGAACATCAATAAAACTGCAAGAACAGCCACAAAGATCGATCACTCATAACAGCATTACACCCTAGACATGAGTACTATCCCGAGGTCAGCTCCTGGAACCTTGAGGATTAGTACATCTAAGCGGATGCTACATCATGGCTGAGCCAAAAGGTGGTCATGATCTACTAAGTCTAAGACATCTACTCATGAAGATAGATACAAGTCTCATCACTACTGCTGACATCTGCTGATACTGTCTACTGCTTCCATCTCATGCTGCTGGAAGTGCCTGTGAGGCGCGCTGCCAACCTCACAGCCTCAGTCTCTGTCTGCTGCTTGATCACTGCCTGTCATCGTGGAGAGTGTCCGTGTGGCGCGCTGCCAACCTCACTGTGTCCACCTCAGGTCTTGCCAACTGCTGCTCTAGGTGTGCTAGTTCTTGTCTCAGTCTTGTCATCTCGGGTGTAAGGGTTCGAGCCTCAGGTAGTGGTATCGGCTCTACTCGGCTTGGTGAGACTCTGTAGTTCTCTGTTCTGGGTTCGACTCTGTGTCCTTTTGGTAGTCCTTGGTTCACTGTGTTCACCTCTGCTACCCTCTTCCTGTCTGACCTTACCCAACTACTAAGGGTCCTTCGAGCTTCATCCTTTGCCATAATCTGTTGAAGACTCAAGTACTTCATCAGCTGGTAGTTTCGCCCACTCTTCTCCTTGTAGCTATCCACCTCTTCCTGAAGTTCTGAGTTGTGACTGTCCAACCAATATACTTCTTCCTTCAGTTCTTCTATCTCTTCTTCCTTGGCTGCCAGTGCTTTGTCTTTCTCTTTGAGTTGATCTTCTAGACGGATATCTCGAGCATGGTGAGTTGCTCGGATCAGCCCTGCCAACTGCCTGTTGTTGCGAGCTTCGTATTCCAGGACTCTGACTTCCCGTGCCTTAGCTTCGAGGCGCTTCTCAAGTAAGGCGATCTTGTTGTCCTTCTCCATCAGTTGGATGTCTTGTTTCCATACCCTCTCTTTCAGCTTGGCAACTTTCTCTTCTAGGCCAATGTTTAAGTACTCCTGCTCAATCATGCACTGAACTGAGGTCCGCAGGGTCACGTTCCGCTCTCGGTCTGCTGCGTGAGCCAGAAAACTGACTGCGTCTCTATCAGTTGGATCTTCAAGAGCCCTCGGTAGGTACCGGAAATGGGTGTGGCTGAGCTGGTTCTGGTACACAAGTGTGGCAAGTCGGAGTATCCTCATGGCTATAGTCTGCACTGCCCGACTGAAAGTGCTCTCGCTGGTAGCTGCTCGTAACATCAGTGACCTTGGCCGTCCAGGGATATTGGGTACTTCCATCTGCAACCGGGTGTGTACTCCCTCGCCAGGGCCGTAGGTCCATCCCTCATAGAAGACGTTGTCCACGTCTATCCCCAATGTACGTAGCACCTCCCTCAGTAGCACTGCCAAACCTCCACAGTCTGCCCCTGTGGTCCTGATCTCCCGTCGTTCATCTGCTGGTCCTCTTGCTTCCATCTGCCAGACAGTTAGTGGGTTGTTAGTAAGTTAGCAAGTTAGTAAGGTAAGGTAAGGGTAAAAGTTTTGTAAATAGTTGAGATGTACGTATATATAGTTTTCAAATAGTCCAAGGGGTTTCATATACAGTAGAGAACTCAGTTAGAGCTTCTGTCCTAAGTTTCCGATCTAAGGGTTACGCGCTACGGTCAAGTATGGCTCTAATACCAACTGTGACAAACCGGATTCCCAACGACGAGAATCCGACTCCCTGTACCCTCGAGATAGTCCCAGGAATAGCAGCTATCTCGTACATAACTCATCTCTGTCGAATATCACATCCATACAACGAAAAAAGATTCATTACATGACATATATAAAACAAAGCGTCTGGTACAAGCCCTCTGGGCTAAATCGACAATAAGAAACAACTGCGCAGCGGTAGCTAGATCATCAGGGTCCACTCCTCCACATGCATCCTTGAGCATAGCGCGCACCCTTCAATCGTACCACCCGTCCTGGTTGAACTCGTGGTCGGGGTCTTCACCTGAGAACCCAAAGTCTGTCCCCAAGGAAATGGGACAGGTTCACGTCCCCAACCATAATATGAAGCAAGCTTTAAAGTGGCCTATTCTAAGGTATAGAAATAATCAAGGTTTGAGCCTGGGTTTTCTTATGCAAGCAGCAGCAATAACCCAATTTCATCTCACCTCAATCGGCACCCATAACAGGTATAGCCGCCCAATCTCCTCAGGTACTCCCCGAGTATCAATCCCCAAGAAACCATGTACCCGCAACAGGTACCCCATAGGGACTACCCGAGTACAGTCCCCAAGCACCTCGATCAAACGATCGAGTTGTTATTACTCGCTTACACCGCCTAGCTGCACTACTCCTCCATACCACCCACAACTCATGCCAAGAGGATAAAATCACAACCAACCCAACACATGCATAGCATAGCATATTTCATAAAGTGGGTAGTAGGTAGCAAGGTAACAGGATAATAACAAAGGCAGTGCAGGTTCATCATGCGAGTAAAGTAAAGCGCTAGCATACTAGTTGCATGTCTAATAGGTATTTCAGAGATAGTCGGGCGTGAACCTGGGCAAAAGTCTTCGTCTTCGTCAAAGCAGTTGTCGAAGTGGTCCGGCTCCTCCAGACTCTCCGGAGCTCCTAGGGTTGCGTAAAAATGAAATAAGGCGCGGCTACTAGCAAAGAAACTCCAAAACAGCGAAGAAAGAAGACCCAAAGAACACCAAACTCTACACTAACGTGTAGATCATGTTTTTAGAAAAATATAGAAACTGGTTTCATATTTTTCTGAGCTACAGTCAATTTATTATTAATTTTTGAAGTTTAAATCATTTTCTAAAAATATTAAATAATTTCCGAAAAAGAAAAACAGACAAAAATTAGCCTGCTGACGTCAGCATGACGTCATGCTGACGTCAGCAGTGGGGTCCGCCTAGGATGACGTCAGCAGTGGGCCCTGCTGACGTCAGCGCTGACCGGTCAACGGTCAACGGGTCAACGGTCAGCTCTGGTCAGTGGGTCCCAGCGGTCAGTGACACACAGTGTATGACAGGTGGGCCCCATACGTCAGCGCGGTCAAAAGAAAAAGAAAAAGATTAAACGATGGCTGGGCTGGAATTGGGCCGAAAGTGACTGGGCCGGAAAAGTTCAAGGGTGCAAACGAGACTTAATCGCGAACTTTAGGCCCACGAAGGGGCGCTGCTGGATCCGCTCTAGTGGACTAGGTCCACCGTGAACCGTGAGTGCGGTTCACGTGAGACGGGTGTACGGGATCAGGTGTGGCCGACTCGGGATTGTTTGTGCGTGCTCGTGTGTGGTGCTGGTGTGGTCGTGCGTCTGGCCACGCCACGGCGCGACGCGACGCGCACGCGACGCGCACCAGAGCACGCCGGCGGCGACGGTCGACGGCGGAACGGTCGGAAAAAGGCTCGGGTCGGCTCAAGGGTGGCCGGAGAAGCTTGGCTAGGGTTCAGCGGTCACGAGCGGGGTGAAAAAGGCCACGGCTTGGCTTCGGCTTGGGCTCCCGACGCGAACGGCGGCGACGCGGCCATGGCGCCACGGCGGCCGGCGACGCACGGGCGGACACGGCTTGGCTGCGGCTCGACTTGGCTGGGTTTCGCACGCGCGACACTAGCGCGTGCTGGTGCGCGATGTCGCGGGCACTGGGAGGGTGCGCGTGCGCGGGCACACGGTTGCCCGTGGCCGCGACACGGCCTCGGCATGCGCGTGCGGCGAACGGAGCTCGGCCGCGGCGGCCTCGGCTGCGGGGCTCGGTCGACGGCGGGTTGCGGGAGCGGCAGCGGCACGACGGGGTCCTGCACACGTTCATGGCCACGACTCGATTGTCGGGTCCCAGAGGAGGCTAGCACAGCGGCGGCAGCGGCGATTGGCAGGAGACAGAAGAAAGGGGAGAAGCGACGGCGCTCACCTAGGGGCCAGTAGGCGTACGCTGCAGCTCGGGGTAGTGCTCGACGTGGCTTGGCGAAGCTCGTGCTCCTCTTCTCGCTCCCTGGTTCGGCCTGGTGTCGGCGGCCCCACGCGCGGCGGCGCTCCGGCCTTCGGCGGCGGTGCGGGGAAGACGATGGGCTCCACCACTCCTTGCTCCGGCTGCTCCTCAACTTTCCCCACCCCTCTCCCACTCCTATCCTTCCACGAATTGGATCGGGAATACCCCAATGGGGCTGCGGCGGCGCTGGAAGGGAAGAAGGGCCGGCGGCGGCTTTTATAGGCGATGGTGCTAGGGTTCTGCAGCACGGACGGCGAGATGGCGTTTGTGGGCGGCCGCGGACACGCGTCCGCATCGCATCGGGTCGCGGAGGTTTGATGGGATAGGCTCGAGTGCTCACGGGCGGCGCGGCAGAGAGAGGGAGAGAGAGAGGAGCGGCGCGCGGGGGAAGAAGGAGAGGTGAGGGAGAAAGCTGACAGGTGGGACCCGCCTGTCAGTGGGAGAGAGAGAGAGACGCGGAGGAGACGCGGGAGAGAAATGCTGGGCCATAGCTAGGCCGCAAGGCCGGCTGGGCCGCTTGGTTGGCTGGCTCGGGGAAAGAAGTTAAGGGGCGTTAACTGGACTTTGGCTCGGAGATTTGGCCCACGAACAATTAGTTAAGGTTTGACAATTAGTTTAGATAGTTAGAGTTTGAATTCAAATCTAGAATTTGAATTCAAACCAACCAAAAATCCAATTAAATCCAAATAACTCCAAATCACACTATTTCATCCTTAGCACTTCAAATTAATTTTAAATTTCAAATTTAAATTGCTTAAGAATTTGGGATCACAATTTGGAATTAATTTTAAATATTGGTTTGCATGCACAACAATTCACCAAAAATTTTGAAATCCACATTTTTGCACTCAACAATTCCTAAGGGTATTTTTAGGGTTGTTACACATAAGGTTGCAGGTTATTGCTAGATTTACACAGTAACATACCTAGATTATTACTGCAGATTATTTTCTTCTGGTTATTTCTTTCATATGACTTCTTTAATATATGATATGATTTCCGCTGCTGAAACATATTTAGATTTTGAGGAGATATTGAGATTATTATTGGATCACTTTAAGTTAATTCTTCTTGACAACATCGTTTATGTCACCCTAGTGGTTTCTTTTACTCCTACGGAGTTGATTAATTTAAAGTGAAGGTTTTGCTCTGAATTGAGTCGAGGTGGAGGATTCCAAGTGCAACAGAGGAGGTTTGTTTGACTAGATACTACAATGTTTTGTATTGCAGGAGCAGTACGTTTATTGTTGTCTTTGCTCATGTTGAGGGGTTTAGTTTAAAGGTTTAACTCCGTTGGTTGCACATTTATACCTACATCTGAACCGTGTTTGAATGGAGCAGTAATTGACCATGTCATGGAATTTAGTTTCTTTGGCAAGTTTATGTTACGTGATGGATACACGTGCTAGTTGCTCTTGCAAGAGTGTTGTTTTGCCAAGTTTAGTGTTCCTGATGGAGCATATATTATTCCATGATATGAGTTCTTCACTGGATATTTAATACCACGGGTGATATTGCGACTTTATGTCATTGATGATTGAGCATTATCTTTTGAGGTCAGTTGCACAGACTCAGACTTTTGCTGGGATTATGAATTTGTTGAAGACCCAGATTGTTCGTCTGCTTTGTTGATAGCTGTGTGTTTGGACCTTTGCTCAAATCTTTGCTTCCTATGAAGTGTTGGGAGAACACTCAAGTGACTTTACTCAGTTCAGTGGACATTGGCATTCAATATTTGAATATAGAGGTTTATTATTCGTCTACAGGAGGGAATTTGTCTCAATGTGGAGTTTGTTGGATATGTTCCAAATTCACATCCACATTAAAAGGCCGGGCTTTTGCCGGAGCGCAGAGAAGGCCCGTTGCCGGAGGTTTGGCCCGGAGTGAAGTGGTGCTGTGTTTTCTCTCAGGAGCGCATAGTTTAGTCCCACATCGGAAACACAACCAAGCATAGTCGTGTGAGCCGCCTATATATATGTAAGCCCTATGTAGACGGTAAGGTAAGGCAGAAAGACACATAAGGCATTTTAGATGAGCCATGTATCATCCCTACTCGTAAACTCTCCTCAATAGTGATTGTCTTCCGTGGTTTTTTCCCGTAAGGATTTTTTCACGTTAAATCGTGTCTCGTGTTCGATCTTGTTTTCCGCATTATTTGCTAATACATTCATGATCTGCCTCCCTTTAGCCTCCTCCACTACGCCATGGATCCTGATGAGCATGTGGCATAGCCTTTGCAGCTTGGCTTATGTGCTCTGTTTGCGACCAAAATGCTCAAATACAACAGAAATCACTCTACCGACCATATCGCTAACAAAAGCAGATAAGATGGCCTCCGCCATATCGAATTCCTAAAAAAAAAGACTTCTGGCAGGAAACAAGATTACTAGTCCGTCGAATTCTGAAGAATATATTTCAACTGTACGTCATGTGTGTGCTCGCCACTCGGTGCTCGCCATGTCCCAGTCAATGCTCGTTCAACTCTGGAGTCGAAACGACCAAGTCTGGGAATGCATCAAAAGAAATTATTGGTGGGAAAATGACTTGCAAGACTTTTGACAGCTTGTTGTCGGTCATGATACGTCAAGGTGCCGGCTAGTACACAGCTTAGACTTTTGATTTGAGTAACTGTACCGCCACACTGATTTTCTAACTGATACTACTTTTCTGACGTTACTCGAATTAAAATAGTATACGAAAGAATAAAAATCCTCATTTCTTAGCTGTCCTCACTACCGGAAATCCCCTATATACCGTGTGCCCGGGCATTTGCCGTGTGCCAAATATCGGGGCACACGGCAAACACAAGCTTCGCCGTGTTCCGCAAAAAACACACACGGCAAAACAAAGGCACACGGCATATCGAGTGTTTGTCGTATGCCCAAGTGGCACTCGGCTATGCCACGTCTTTGCCGTGTGCCAAGCGCATGGCACACGACGCTTGGCACACGGCAAAGGTTCACGCCATCGGCCGCCGTGAATCTTTGCCATGTGCCTGCCAACTAAGCCACACGGAAAAAAAGGCACACGGCATAAATTATGTTTGTCGTGTGCCTCGGTGCAAGCACACGACAAACACTATTTTTTATCGTGTGCCATTTGTTTTTGCCAAGTATTTTCTAGAAACACTCGGTAAATATTTGAAAAAATGTTTATTTTCCTTACAAAATTTTATTACTATATATGTACATTATGTTTAACTCTATGTTTGAATTTTGTATATTTTTGGGTCATTTTGCTATATTTAGTTATTTGATTTCATTAAATTGATTTCTTGGAAATAATTAAAATTTGAACTACAAGTGTCTTGAATTATGGAATTTAATTAAACAAAAAATGATATTCACGTTATTGATCATGATGTGAAGCCGTATCTAGGAAATGCAAAGAAATTTCGAGAATTTTGTCTAAGAACCATAGTAACGAACGTGCGAACGCATTGTTTTAAAATTCTATAAAATGCAAATGAAGCCTGAAAATCTCAAGATTTGTCGTCAACTCATGATTTCACGCATACGGGCTGTGGTAAAAAATTGAGAAGTGTTCGCACAATTTATCACGTACGTTGTATACAAATCGAAACATTTACGGAGAAGATCCATAGAGTTGAGAATGAGTCATTCAGATTTCGAAGCAAATTGAATTTTTAGATTTAGGTTTGACTTCAAAACTTTTTGTATATGCAACCGATTAGAATGCTTTGTGCCAAGTTTTGGTTATTTTTTGAATCCGTTTGATAATTTTTAATTTTTTTCTGCCGTAAAAAAATTCATGTCATAAACATGGAAACACATGAAATAATAGATTTTTTCAAAAAATATGAATTATTGAGCCACTATGGGAAGGCAAACAATGTGACAAAGTAATTTAAATGTGAATTATTGGAGTAGTTTAGGACAAAGTTTGAAAAAATGAGAATTTTGAATATTGCCGTGTGCCGGCACACGGCAAACCCTTTGTCGTGGGCCAGCACACGGCAAAGTTCCCAGCCCAAAGATCCGGCACAGGGCAAAGGGCTATGGACTTAGCCCCGTCAGCCCACCCGCCCCGTCCCACGCACACGCCACGTCGCCACCGCCCCCGCCGCTCCCGCCCACGCCCCCGCCGCCACGCCGCCCCACCCGCACGCCACTAATGCCGGACGCGAGCCCAGCCGTCGCCCCTCGCCCACGGCTGCTGTCTATGCCGCCACCGCCCCGGAGCGCCCCCGCCCCGACGTGGCCCTCTTGCCCCGACGTGCAGCCGCCCCGACGCGCCCCCCAGCTCGACGCGGCCCTCCCGCGGCCTCCCCCCGCCTGATCCACCGCTGCCCCCCTCGACGCGCCGCTGCCCTACCCCGGCGACCATCTCGGCACCGACGCCGTCCCGGCCGCCGCGGCCCCCCGACGCCGCCCCCGTCCCGGCCGAACGTTCGCGCGTCCGCGCGTTCGGCCACCTCTGGCCGCACGGACTGCTCCGCCCTCGACCGTAGGTGAGCACAATAGATAGATGTCTGTCTGGCCATGGAGCCGTTGTGTCTGTGCGGCCATCGAGTTGTTGTGTCTATGTGGCCATCATCGAGCAATTGTGTCTGTGTGGCCTTCGTGCCGATGTTTTCTTGTAGGTTTGGGGTTTTGGATACCTCCCAATATAGGGGAGGTGCTGCCGAAATTTTTAAGTGACACCACTGTTTTCTGTTTTTTCAGGATAGGCTTTTTCCCACCATCGGCCTTGCCCCGACCGCCCCGTCCTCAGTTTGCACACCATCTGCACCGACACGAGCTTCACCGCCTCGTCCGCCGTCAAGCCCTAGGTGAGCACATGCGAAACCCCGTGCCCTCCGTATTTTATTCATAGCATATGTAAGTTGTGTACCTTCTTCATCTCTTGGAGTTCTCTTTATCGTCTGGCTTCTTTGCCATGTTCTTGCATTTTCTGCTGTAATGAAATGAAGGATCTTCTTTCTCTTTTGAAGAAGAGGAAGAAGATCCTCCATCTTATTACTGTAGGATACGCAAAAACATGGCAAAGAAGCCATACCGTAAAGATAATTGCAACAGGTCAAGACTGTACACAACTGTGTCACGCAACCTAGTTAGATGTCTCCCGTTCGAAAGAGATATGATTATAGGTATGCAGGATTCTGCATATCTATGACCATATCTGTTTTGAATTGTCCACGATTTTAGACAGCTCAAGGATGCGTAGATAAGTTAGTTTGCATAGTTTATTCTGATCCGTGAATGTGTTTCGGCATCATATCTCTGTTGTTCTCTGGATACACAATCTCCCCCTTGGGACGTGTATTTGGAGAACAACGGGGAGGTGCTACCGAAATTCTATCCCGGATCGGAATAAACTATGGAAACTAACTTATCTATGCATCCTTGGGTGGGTTTAGGACCTATCTATACCTATTAGAAAGTGTAGGCATCATGTAGAAGCAAATGATTTTTATATTTCTCGCTGATATGCAATAAAGGATGGATGACCGTGCGTGGATGTACACAGGCTTGAAACCTGGGGGTGACATCACCCTGGAGTGGATTAGGAAGACCGAAGATTTCTTGAATCGAGCATTTGCAAAGGCAAAAGGAGCAAAGACAACATGGTGTCCCTGTAGGAGATGTGGAAACATGTGTCGACAAACAAAGCAAGACATGACACATCATATTGATAATTATGGATTTACAACAACTATACTCAGTGGACCTTCCGTGGTGAAACCGAGCGTAGGAGAGACGAGTCAGTGAGACAACGCATCCATGATCTTGATGCTGATGCTGGGGTAGGAGACATGCTAGATGACTTTCATGAAGCAAACATCGACGAAGGACCTAGGGAGGAGGAGCCAGAGACAACCGCAAAAGCGTATTACGAGATGTTGGCTGCAACACAACAACCCCTTCATGAGCACACCGATGTATCTCAACTTGATGCCATTGCACGTCTAATGGCCGTAAAGTCCCAGTTCAACTTGGGTCGTGAGGCCTTCGATGTTATATTGAAAGTGTTTAGCACGCTCCTCCCGAAAGGTCATGTTCTGCCATCAAGCATGTCTGAAGCACAAAAGCTCCTTCGTGCACTTAAGATGCCTTATGAGCATATACATGCTTGTCCAAACGGATGCGTCTTATTTAGGAAAGAGCATGCAGAAGCAAAGTACTATACAAAGTGCGAGGCGTCTGAATTCGTGGAGGTAGACTCTGGTGATGGGAAAAAGAAGCAAAGTACAATCCCCGTGAAGATTCTACAGTACCTTTCTTTTATACCAAGGGTCCAGCGGCTTTACATGACCGAGAAATCTACGAAACAAATGACATGACACAAACATGGACGTAGATACAATCCTGAGAAAATGGTTCATCCATCTGATGGTGAAGCTTGGGCACACTTTGATGCGATGCATCCTGACAAAGCTCTAGAGGCTCGTAATGTATGCGTTGCGCTGGCAACAGATGGGTTCAATCCCTATGGAATGACGTCTGCCCCATACACTTGTTGGCCGGTGTTTGTTATCCCGCTCAATCACCCCCTGGTGTCTTATTTCAGCGACAGAACATATTCTTGTCATTGATCATTCCTGGATACCCGGGGAACAATATGAGTGTGTACATGGAGCCTCTGATTCATGATTTGGAACATGGTTGGGAAGATGTATTGACATACGACCAAGCTACAAAGACAAACTTCAGAATGCATGTCTTCTAACAGTACTCCTTGCATGACATGCCGATGTATGGGATATTCTTTGGCTGGTGTGTTCACGGGATGTTTCCATGCCTGGTTGCAAGGCGGCTCTGAAGTTCATTTGGTTGAAGAAGGGTGGCAAATATTCTTCGTTTGATAAACATCGACAATTCCTCCCGCTTGACCACATCTTTAGACAAGACAAAAAGAACTTTACGAAAGGGATCGTAGTTAAAGAACCTCCACCATAGCTTTTGACTGGCGCCGAGGTTCGTGCTCAGCTAAACGCTCTTGAACTCAATGAAGATGGAGGTTTCGTGGGATACGGTGAGCAACATGCCTGGACCCAAAAGATGGGCTTGTGGAGGCTACCGTACATGGAGGACCTTCTTCTTCCACATAACATTGATGTAATGCACACTGAAAATAATCTTGGCGAGGCACTTTTCGGTACAATCATGGAAATTCTTGATAAGACAAAGGACAACGTCAAGGCAAGAGTGGATCAAGAAAGGTTATGAAACAGACCAAAGCTCAACATTCCGCCGCCCAAAGACGGGAAGAGATGGAAGAAGCCTAAGGCAAATTTCGTCATTGAGCGGAACAAGAGGAGGGAAGTATTAGAATGGTTCCAAACGTTAATGTTCCCCGATGGGTATGCAGCGAATCTGAGGAGGGGGGGGGGGTAAATTTATCTACTTTGTGTATCAACGGCCTCAAGAGTCATGACTACCACATTTGGCTTGAGCGGCTTCTTCCGGTGATGGTTCGCGGCTATGTCCCTCATCATGTCTGGGTAGTGCTGGTAGAGTTGAGCAATTTCTTCCGCCAGCTTTGTGCTAAGGAGGTATCTAAGGCCGTCATTGCAGAAATGGAAAGACTAGCACCTGTGTTGCTGTGTAAGTTGGAGAAGATCTTCCCACCAGGCTTCTTCAATCGGATGCAGCATATGATTCTGCATCTCCCGTACGAGGCACGAATGGGGGGTCCTGTGCAGAACCGCTGGTGCTATCCAATCGAGAGATGTCAAAAGGTTCTTCGAAGCAAATGTAAAAATAAATGTAAGATTGAAGCTTCTATCGCTGAGGCATATATTCTGGAGGAGGTGTCAAATTTCATGTCAAAATACTATGCAGAAAACCTCCCTATCATGCACAATCCACCCCCTCGTTACAATGCTGGGGAAGCTGAATTGAACCTCAGCCTTGTCTGCGGGCAGTTTGGAAGTGCAAGTGGCGCGCATCAAGACCTTGAACATTGAAGAGTGGCGCTATATCATGCTATATGTGTTGACAAACCTTTTCGAAGTGGAACCGTACATACAGTAAGTTCTCAACAAATATTGTTCTCAAGTAGTCACTCTTTTCGAGTTCTCAACCCCATTTTTGCTCTTTGGTACAGGGAATTTCATATGGAATTCTGGCATCTATCAAGGGCACCTACCATACAAGAACCTCAAATCCTTCTAAGACAGGGTGCGGGAAATGCTCAGCCCGATTTCATTTCTTGGTTTAGTCAGAAGGTAATTTCCAATTTGGTGTCATGATTAAGGCATTACCATTTTTAATTACTTACTATCCCGCTTTAACCTACAGAGCCAAACCGATGGGTCTATGAGTGCCGAGTTGAGACAGGTTGCCAAGGGCTGTGATTATAAGGTCAAGTCATTTGCCTTTTATGACGTGAAAGGATATCGCTTTCATACAACAAGCCATAAGCAGAGTCGGCCCAATCAAAGAACCATAAATTCGGGAGTCTTTACTCCAGGAGACGATGGGCTCGAGTACTATGGAAGAGTTGAAGAAATATACGAACTCAACTTTCATGGCTCGCAACGTCTTAAACCCGTCATATTCAAATGCCATTGGTTTGATCCTCAAGTTGTGAGACGCTACCCGAACCTTGGGTTAGTCGAAATTCGATAGTCATCCGTGTACCCAGGAGATGATGCCTATATTGTGGCTCAACAAGCCACCCAAGTTTATTATCTGTCTTACCCATGCAAAAAGGACAAAAATCTTGATGGTTGGGATGTTGTGTACAGGGTATCGCCACACGGTAAACTACCTGTACCAAACAATGAAGATTACAACATAGACCCAAACACTTATGTCGGGGAATTTTTTCAAGAAGATGAGCTTTCAGGGAGTTTCGCGATCGACTTAACAGATGTGATGAAAGTAGATAATTCAAGTGTTGCTCTTGAGGATGTCGGAGATGATGTTCATAACGTCAAGGACATAGAATTACTTCAAAAGCTACATTTGGGCGAGGACAATGATGATGATAGTGATGGTCCTTTGGAGAATGGCATTGCTCATATAGAGATGCGTGATAGTGATGATGAGACATATGATCCGCCTATTTTGGACCATGACGATTATTTTTAATAAATGTATGAGCCTTATTATGTTATTAATAATTATTGTTTATTTTATTATTGTGATATTGAATTTCGAATACATGTACTGATTGGTTTACTTTTTTGAATTTCAGGCGATTGATCGAAGATGGTGGGGCGCGACAGAGGTGTACTGAGGTCACTCACGGAGGTACTCGGCAGATCTCACGGTAGTGGTGAGTCGTCCCGGTCGACTCGAAGGAGGCGGAACGGAGCGAGTTCGGCGCCTGCTCCTCCTACTGTAGTAGCCAAGGCTAAGGACTCAGGCACGGCTCGAGGGAGGAGGGGGAAGAGGGCGCCTCATGGGAGGTCACCCTCGCCTAAGGTGGAGGAGGAGGAGGAGGAGGAGGAGGAGGGGGAGGAGGAGCAGCAGGAGGAGGTGCAGCAGGAGGACGAGGACGAGGTACCTAAGGCGATTGCCTTGGGCGATAAGGAGGAGGTGGAGCAGGAGCCAGGCACTACTGTTTGGCTGTGAGGACCGTCGAAGCTCCCGGACCGGCCGATTCCTTTAGAGGGACGGCCGATGATTCTACCTGACGGGAAAAGGTATGTAACATGTGCAGTTATGACCACGTTTTCTTTTGAAAATCACAATTGAATCTAATCATTCGTCTTAATTGTTTTTTCAGGAACTTTGATGTCATCGCCCCAGGTACTCACAACTGCCTGCCCAATGGTATCCTAGGGCTCCTCTACAAGCTTCAATACCCTGGCGCGCAGACAATTGCCGGAAGCCTTCAGTCGGTGACATCGTGGGCCCAGTACCGCGACTGTGCCGATGCACCAGATCGGGACGGAAGGATCTTTGCAGACAAGGCGGAGCGGGTCCTGGGCGAGTTTTGGGTAAGTCCTGAACTACATTTCTCAATACATTACATCCATTAGACATTCTTCAAATAATAACATAATGTTTATGTGCAGGATTTCTACGGATGTGAGCCGGGAGAGATGGCCAGCGCACTTCAGACGGCATCCACAGCGTGCACCAAGCTGGTGTCGGATATGATGTACGAGGCCCGCGTCCAGGCCGTCGTGACATATAGAGGCCGACACGAAGGACTGGTGGTGAAGAAACTAGAGGCAAGAAATATGAGGCTGACCCGGGAGGAATTCATGAGGGTAAATAGTAATACTAACTTTTTGTGAGATGAAGCGTGCTTCATGTGATATTCTTATATGTCATGTTGTCGGTTACGTGTAGGTTCCTCCATGGTGGTGCGCAAAACATATGCAGTGCTAGGGATTGATCGTTGACAAGTGGTGCGCCGAGGGTTGGGTGGAGATCCACAACTCATGTCGTGCGTGACGTTTGATGATGCCAGGTGTAGCACAACATCATGGCAACTGTCACCTCGCGTGTACATGAAGAAATGGGTATGTAAATGTGTCCATTCTTTATTCTAACACTCAATTCTATATAATCTCTGATCACAGTGCCTTTATTTTCACAGTCGCGGTCACATGGTGACCAGCCTTGCTCCCAGGTCCAGGCATGGGCCATGGCCCATAAGGGCAGGGCGACGTCCGACATCACCTTCAACCCAGAAGATGGGCCCGAGGCCTACAGCTACGCGACCATCCACAGCTGCCTCAGTGACTACAACGCGATGGCACGGGAGGTCCATGGACCAGAGTTCGATCCGGTCACCCAGCCCATTGATGGAGAAGTCGTCATGAGGGTGGGAGGAGGCAAGAAGCATGGCCGCTACTGGGTTTGCGACCCCGTTTTTGACAGGAGCAGTACTCCTACTCTCTCTCTCAGATTCGAGCTCAGAGCACCAGCTCAAGCCCGGCCATACGCACACGGCCAGATGCCGTCACGGCCCAAATGGAGGCACTCGAGGTTATTTTTGTTTCAACCGCCGTTCATTGATCTTTCCATATGTTTGTTTTGTATTATAACATTTGATCAAATATTGCAGGCAAGATTTAAAGCTCGGGAGGAGGAGCAGCAGAGGAAGTGGGAGGCAGAGCGACCGAGCTTGGTGGACGAGTTTCGGCGCCAGCAGGAGTCCGATCGTAGGAAACTCAAGGAGGCCTGGGCGTACATGACTGGTCTGGGGCAGAGGATGGGTCAACCGTGGCCAGCTTACAGTCCACCAGTTCCATGGGCTACTTCACTTACTCATGTGAGTCACTTTAGAGCCTTCTACTTTCATTTCACTTAGCAATTAGAATGACAACATAGAGCTATAATGACTTCGAACTAATGACCTAGGCTAATACAATGACTATGAGCTTAGGATATACCTTAACACATGAAATAATTTTGAACTATGTGCAGAATCAATCGACGGAATCGTGTGAGGGGCCTGTTGCAGGACAGGGAGAAATGTCGCCTCAGTACCCTCCGATGCAGCCTTCTACGTGGCCTTCGCAGCCTACGTGGTTGCCTGGGGCACCGGGATCGTGGTCGCAGCCTACGTGGATGCCTGTGGGGTCGGGACAATGGGTGCAGGCTCCGCCTGATGGGCCTAGGGGCCCGAGACAGTCGTTGCAGCCGCCATCGTCGGCCGAGTGAGTTGTTTGTGGACTTGGATGTATCAGGTGGACTTGCACGACGTTATTTGCATTTGGACTTGCTTGTGCACTCGTATGGACTTGTACAACGTTGTTTGTGCACTTTCTATGCAATTGTGGATTATAACTGCCTGTGATGTGTATGGTGATGGTTATGGATGATATTATGTATGACTGTCATGGTTATTGTGATATATAAATGTCTGTGATGATTTTGTGCTGTTTGGGGGTCCCATTTATGTCAAAATGTAAAATAAATAGGCCCCTATATGGTCACCTTGCCGTGTGCCTGGGCCTGGCACACGGCAAAGTGACCACACCTGGCCTAGGCATGGTCAGTTTGCCGTGTGTCTGGCCATCACGATCCACGGCAAAGCTCGTCGTCGCCGTTAACGGCCGTCGGCGTGGGCTGAGCTTTGTCTTGGGCCTTTTTGACACACGACAGTGCCTTTGTCGTGTGCTCGATAAATTGCCCACGGCAAAACCGGCTTTGCCGGCCGTTGTTTGCCGTGTGCGGCGCACGGCAAAGCCTTTGCCATGTGCCGCAGGGACACGGCAAATTGGCGGATTCCAGTAGTGCCTGAACGTATGCCCTTGGTATTGCTGCTACAACAGTGCAACTAAAGCATGTTTATGGAAGCACCAATTTGGCTACACTACCCTGCATATACACGAAGTACCAAAGCATGTTTATGGAAAATTAGAAAACCATGTAAGCATTGTACAAGTTAAGAAAGAACACGACAAACCAGGATGGCTGCGTCTGAACCACTAACCTGTCAAATTCCAGCTGCATTTTTGTTGTCGTTTCTAACCACTCAGCTTTGATTTTTATCATTGTGGAAATCATATAATGCTAGGCTGCTAGCAATAGTCTGGACCCAAAATAACGCTGTTAGTTTTTTTCCTTGAATCATCAAGCCCAAATCCGTAGATGAAGAAGCTAGCATACCATTCCTAAATGCCGAGCCACATGAAGTCATGAGCAATCTACTCTATGAAGAGTTGAAAACATGAGCATGCCTTGATCAGCAACAACCATGTGTGAGATGTGTGAATCCCTAGTCCGTGCCAGTTCAATACGGAGTATATCTAGTTCAAGAAGAGATGGCAAAGCAATGATGGTTTAATTTCTTTACCAGATAATTGTACTTCCTGGTTGACGCACACATGATTTTATTTTTATTTACTACCTGTACTATGTAACTGAAACTTGTGTTTTCTTATTCCAGTAATTGTATCTGCACCGTAGCATGTTGGCCATTTCAAGATTGGCAGTTGGAGTTCCATTATAACATTTTAAATATGTGCCGTATGGAACAATGCGGTATATGAACTATTATGACATACGTTGCTTGCAATTAATAGTATTTTTTGGTTATTTTCTGTCTTTCACTTTGGAAACTATTTATCATTCATATCACTATGTTTGGCAAGTTTTGCCACAAGACGTATTTGTGACAAGCAGGGAAGGAGAAAACAATAGCATAGTTCATCGTAATCATATATGTGACACTTGGTGACTTCCGCACCCTATAAATATGAAGTGACACAACAGATTGGTGCCTAGTGCAAACCCCATCAGCACAAAGTAATCTATTTTTTTTTATGCCTTTTACTTTTACCCCTTGGTTTAGTCCCACATCAAAAATTGATGTAGTGGAGCACGATATATAATGTGGGGGCACACTCGTATATCAGACTAGTCTTTTGGGTTGAGTTAAGCCTAGGCCTTGGTTAGTTGTGGTTCCGGTGCAATTGGGCTTGATGGGGTGCCAGCTCGTGGGTATAGCAGACTGTGCTAGATTTCGCGGCACACTCTAACCTGTGGTATCAGAGACTCCATAAAACAAAGATAGTCTACGGAGGATTGCAACAGAAGCAATCAGGCTGTTTGCAAACCGGTGCTTGCGTGGTTGAAGGAAAATGGCGGACGACGTTCGAGCAAGGTCACATCATCGACTTGCGACGACGTGGAGTTTGACGGGAGGCTCGGAGGCTGCCTCTGGGGAGCTCTTAGGAGAAGCTTCATAGTTCATGGGTTGTGCACAACAAGGCTCGGCAGAGTTCGTCGGTAGTCGGCGGCAAGGAGGTGTGCGATGAGCGAGGGTGTTGTGGTCTGACCAGGTTGTGTCGGTGGGAGGAGATGCAACAGTAAACAATAGCGACAATTAGGTTGTGTCTCTCAGATCATATCATGTACACTGTCATGGAGGAGTCTGATCCTGAAAAGATATGGAAGAATTTGGGCGATCAACTTATGTCGAAGACGTTGACCCAGAAGGTGTATCTGAAGCAGAAGTTGTATGGCTTGAAGACGCAAGAAGGGTCGGACCTTGCAGAGCACATCAATTTCTTCAATCAAGTTATCATGCATCTTGTGAAGGTTGAGGTAAAGGTTGATGATGAAGACATGGCTATTATTCTTTTGTGTTCTTTGCCCATGTAATATGAGCACTTGGTCACCACGTTGACATATGGCAAGGAGAGCATTAAGGTGGAGGATGTTGTTGCTGCATTGCTTTCACATGAACAGAGGAGAAAGAACAATGCAACTGAGGAGTCTTTTAGAGATGCTTTACTGATCAAATATGATCGAGGTGGAAAGACCGGCAAGAGAAAGAAAAAGAAGGGGTGCAATGCTATGGATGAAAGGAGTATGGACATCTATGGAGGGATTGCCCAGATCTGAAGAATGGAGGAACTACTAGTGTTGTGTTCTCAAGAAATAGAGTTTGCTTGGATAGTAATGATGGTGACGTTCTCATGGTGTCAAGTGAAAGGTCTTGTGGTGCGTGGTTGTTGGATTCAGGTAGCTCGTTTCATGCACGATCCAACAAGGAGTGGTTCTCATCATACGTTGAACAAGATAAAAGGTAGATTTGTTTACATGGGAGATTACTCACGCTATGGATTCATTGGTCTAGGCGACATCAAGTTCAAGATCTATGATGATCGAGAGATACTACTCAAGGCTGTGAAACATGTGTCAGGGCTACGGAGGAATCTAATATCGATGGGGATTTTGCATAATGAAGGCTTGTTATATCAGGAGGCTCCTGATAAGAAGATCTTGAGGGTTATGCAAGGTGGCAAGACTATCATGATTGATGAGAAGTTAGTAACTACGCACTAGGACAAGCTGAGAGGAAGCGTTGTTGAAGGTGGAGTCATTGACGGGAGAGCAACTGTAGCTATGTATAGTTCCGATGATGGGAGGACGCCTCATTGGGCTGTTCTGAATGAGCAGCCAAAGGAGTCAACCCAAGTTCGATACATGGAGGTTCGACATCGATGACTTCAAGGTGTGGCCAGCATATTCGTGAAGGTGGAGTTTGTTAGAGCTATGTCGAATATGTGTATGTTTTGGTTACGACATGGACTTGAGTTGTAATTGGTAGGTTAGGGATAGAGTTTGGGTTGTACTTTGTATCCATAGGGTCCATAAATATGCGGGCACTACCATCGAACCGTGAGATGACTTGGCAGTTGGTGTGGGCGGCGACATGGCAGTGTTGGTTCCCGGATGCCAGTGTAGCTGCTGTTTATGGGGAGGAGCGCCCATAGTCATGCCCCGAGGATGTAGGCAGATGACCGAACCTCGTTAAAAAATATCGTGCCTCGGTACCGTTCTCGTGTTGATCGTGACAATGGCATTTCTGATCTTGTTGTTTTCGCTGCCATGGTACTAGTTTATTCAACGGGATCTCGACGCTCGTGCCGGTTTTATCTAACAAGTGGTATCAGAGCCGAAGGTCAGGAAACCTGGAACATCTCCAGGGTCACATGGTGACGGGGGAGCCCATGAACGTCTCCGGACGGTCATGGGGTGTTGTGACTGGAGAGTTGGACTCAGGGACTGGGATAGCGTCTTACAAGAGATCGTATAGGTTGTATGTGATGGAAGAGTTGGGCCTGATGTGTGACGAGGAAGATTGTTAGGTTTAGTCCTACATCAAAAATTGATGGTGGGGGAGCATGTCATATAAGGCGGAGGCTGCCCTCACCTATCAGACTAGTCTTTTGGGGTGAGTTATGTAACACCCAAAAATGGCCTATTTAAAATTTTTAGTAATTAATTGGCTTTTATTTAATTTCTTCATATTTAATGTAAGGTTAAATGAATTATTTATGAATATTAAAATCAAATATAAGTTGTAGAAATATTTTTGTTACATTCATGCTGTTGCATTTAATTTTTGTAATGCATGTGATTCAAACGAGAATTTAAATTTATTTAAATTCAAATTTGAATCACCTTGTTTGGAGCCTTAGAAAAGTTCTTTTCAGCCGACATTGATTTTGCTCCCTAAGCTTCTGCCTTGGTCCGCTTTCACCCCCCTACTTCCTTCCCAAGCCGGCCCAACCCCCTCCCCTTTCTTCCCTCGGCCCACTTTCTCCCGCGGCCCAACTCGAGCCCACGCTTTCCCCTCTCTTCCCCCTCTCTCCCACTGGCAAGCGGGCCCCGCTCGCCAGCTCCATCTTCTTCCCCTCGCCGTGCGCCCTCTCTTCCCGGCGTGATCAGCGCCGGACTGCCCGGCCGCCTTGGCCTCGCTCCACGCCCGTGGGCCGCACCCGGGGATCCCCTGCCCTTTTCCCGCCGCCTCCCTTCCTTCCCAGCGCGCTCCCCCGATGGAAACTCTCTCCCCCGATGGAAACTCTTCCCCCGATCATCGGCCGCCGCCCGATCTCCGGACTTGCCCGCCAATGCGCCCCTCTCCAGCCTATAAAAGCCGCCCACCGAGCCCCAGCACCTCACCAAGCCTTCACCCAACAAGCCGAGCTCCCCAGCAACCCTCCCCGCGCAGTGTCGCCGCCCCGAGCTCCGCCGAGCTTCGGCCGCCGTCCTTCTTCCCTCTCGGTCATTGCTCTGTCCTCCTCGACACCCCGGGCGAGTTCACAGCCAGGTGAGAAATGTTCCTCGCCCATTCTTTTGGTCAATTGGCGCCTCTACCGCAATGCTCACCGTCTGCCCGAGCCTTCCTCCGCCGCTCACCGTCGGCTGTCGCCACCGCTACTCCGTCCCGAACTTGAGCACCCCGTTTGGACTCGCCATCTCCTCCCGAGGCCATAGGAGCAAACCCCATCGAGTTTCGTGCCCCCTAGCCCGAGGAACACCCAACTCCGGCGAGCCCCTGCCCTCGGCCGAGCGGCACTGCCGCGAGATCCTCCCCGCCGGCGACCTTACCCCGTCCTCTCCACCAGAGCCGTCGGATCCGCTTTCAGTCGCCCCGATTAGATCCCCTGATACCCCTTCATGTTTTAAATCCCAGCTGTTCAAATCCGATCCGAGGGCCACGTACCGGTCAACTCCGGTCCGCGATGGTTCTTTTGTTAAAGAGCCCCTGCAAGTTTAGAAATCAACCCGCAGTCTACCATAGTTCAAAAATAATTGCATTTAGGTCCCGAATTTATCAGAAAACCCCCTGCCCTTTTTAAAAATAGTACCCGCCATCCTTTTTGGTTAATTTCATGCGTAGGCCCTTCTGTTTTTACATGACATTACGTATAGGTCCCTGATTTTTCATAAATGAGCCCCTAGAAACTTTTAAAAATTGTCAGCAGGTCCCTAGAACTTAGAAAATCATATCTTTTTCATTTTAGCTCCGATTAGTGAGATTTTCACGCTCATGTGTTCGTAGTGAAGCATAGAATATTTCTAAAACCTTTTTATGTACTATTTCTACTGTTTGGTGTACTATTCTAATAGAATATTATTTGTTTGCAGGTATTGGAATGCGTGTATGCTTGTGTGGTGCTTCGTGTCCAGTCGGTGAGCCGTTAGATTTGGAGTTCGAGCTCGGTGAGGACTTTCCGGAGCAGAACTCGCAGCAGCAGCAGCAGCAACACTCCGAGGAAGGCAAGTTATAGCACGGACAATCCTTGCTACCTAAACACCACCTTTTACATACATTTACTTTCATATGCATGTGTCTAAATTGATGTCCTATTAAGGTTGTACCTAGTTTGTTTACCCTGTTCCTTTGATTACCTTGGATTTATGCATATGGGTAGATTTTTGCTATGCGCAGCTACTGTCACCATTATTTTAACTGTAAATTTTGACTTAATGGTTCACTTCAACATTAATGATAAAACTTGCTTTTTAGCAACTTGGTTTATGGAGCTAGACCATGTGTTGTGTGCCTTGCTCTAGTGTCTCTCCGTAAGGTCCGGTTCTTAAAGTGGCAACCCAGGAGCCTGTCGCCACTGCTAGAACTATTATGGCTCTGGTCTTGGTCAAGTAACTTGTACGGCTCTAACTTGACAGTAGTTACCGATGGGGCCGACGGCGCTATGGGAAGCACTCGTGAGAGTATGGTTTGATCCACCGAGGACGGGGGTACCTTCGGCTATGTCTTGTCAGGCACAGTCCCATGTCAGGAGTCCCTGTGGTATGGGAACTCCGCACGTCGCGCTCTTTTACTGGTTGGCATGCGTGCCCGCGCTCTGGACGCCATTGACCCTCTTATCGCTGCGCCTTGAGAGTCAGTCAATCTCAGTGCCTTGGATCATGCTGCCTGTGTTGTACCATAGTGGCTACTGTTTTGTTAGGGTGTCTTGTGAAAAACCTCGTAGCGTCCCTATGCAATCACACCTCGGAAGTGTTGATGTGTGTGGTTGGGTGCAAAGTTCTTTTGAACTTTTACTCGACTGGAGGGTAAATTGCGAAACCTCTACAGAGTGTATAATCTATCATGATAGCCTTGCTCAGGGTCACAAGTGGCCTGGATCCTTTTTTATTAGAAGATGATGTTTAGTTATGATTATTGTCACTTCTACTTATTAATTGGGTTATAACCGGGTTTCATTCACTTGTAGTAACTTGGTTAATGCTAAAATGAATCAACTAAAAGTGCTAAAGCAGTTAAGCCGTGTCTAGCCTATTTTTGAGCCTTCATACCCGTGCTATACTTGCTAAGTATTTGTTTACTTACACTTGTCAATATTCAACAAAATCCCGGATGGGTAAACAGATTGGGCCAATCAGGAGACTGTTGCTAAGTTCCCTGAGGACATGCCATACTTCTGAGTTGCGCTCTCCCAGTCAGAGTCCCTGTGGACTGCAGCTCCGCTTTAGTTGACAGTTATAGACTTCCGCTGTAATAAATATTATTGATATACTCTGATGTAAACTATTTTATTTCGAGCATTTGTACTCTGTTTATCATATTTGTTCGCTGTATGTGTTCTGTGAACTTCCTGGGCACACATATGGCCACAGTCGGGTTTTTGTGAAAAATCCGGGTGTGACAAGTTAGGTCTAGACCTTGGTTGGTTGTGGCTCAAGTGGACTTAGGCTGGATGGGGTACCGGCTTGTGGGTATAGCGGGTCGGGCCTGATTCCACTATGCACTGTAACACACTTTGCTCTTAATCTCGTCCAAACTCTTAGAGTTGTTTGTTATTCGTCTAAATGATAACTGAGGATGCCCTAACGATTCTGCCGATGCTAGAGCAACACAAGGTACATTTGGAAATGAGTTGTTCCATCATCCGAAAATTAGAGTACCATAGTCATCAAGTTGTCACTTTCCTTCTCACTGACTTGTATTTCGACTTCGTCTATGAATTGATTGAAGCATTCACTTTCAATAAAGTGTGGATATGAAGTAACAATGAAGCTACAACCAAACCTTTCCAGTACAAAATGCCCTCTAGATAATATATACATGTAATGCTTACAGTCTGCTCAGGTTCCTCCTACTATAGAAAGTATCTTGCATCCAAAAAGTTTTTCCATGGCTGAGGTTGTCATATCTTTAGTCATCGGCGATATGGTTGCAGAGTGAAGGTACGAAGGATATGCCATATGCTCATTAAGATTGGAAGTGTGGTCAAGGAGGCCAATGGGAGGTAGATCACCAATCGTGGAACTCTTCAGTGGCTCTTAGAGCTCATCGATGGTATGTACCAAGGTCGTCACCTCCTTGATATACATAAAAGGATTAGTCGCAAAACCTTGTATATGTGAATCCATTCTTATTGTCATCTTTCAATCAATCCTCCCAAGCGCTTACGCATATATGCAAGTAGTATTACTACCCTTTCGGCCTTTTCCCATGATGATAGCCATGGGTGCTCATGCTGTCACTCGGTCCATGGTGGAGGTCGGTGTCCCCAAACAGATCGTGAACTTTGAACTCATCAAGATTTTACAATGTAAATTAAAATATTGTTTGATTATTTGGGTTGCATGTTAGATTGTTTGATTATAGAGGTATGCCTAGTGGATACTAGTTCATCGGTCAGTTATTTTTCTCATTGCTGGTTCCAACCTTAAACACGTACAACATGGTTCCAATAATCCTAAACTCCATGTGCCACGTGTTGACTTGACGGGAGGGAGGGGTCACTACTACAAAAACTGACCATTCGTTCATGTACATTAGTACCAGCCAAACCAGAACCTGTACTAATGCATGCAATTAGTACCGGTTCTAGAGCACTGTACCCGTGGGGGCATGTTAGTACTGGCTGGGAGCTCCAGCCGGTACTAAATGGCTCCCAGGCCACTGGTGGCCAACGGCTAGTTGGCCATTTTGTACCAACTGGAGCCCCAAGCCGGTACTAAATGGCCTAGTACCGGCTTGGGGCTAGCCAATACTGAATGGCTAACAATACTACCAGCTAGATTCTCTAGCCAGTACTAAATGTTCACCTATATATATAAGGCCCATTTTTCCTCCCCAAGCTCAAGCTAACAGATAGCTCGAGCTCTCTTATTTCTCCATAGAGTGTTAGAGGGAAGGTGCTACCCATTTTTCTCAAGAATTATGGGAATTTTATTCATCTAAGTGCGCAAAAGGTTAGCAACTTCATCCTCCTCTCTTTCATGCTCTTTGTGTTTTGTTTCATGTTTTATAGTTAGAGAATTTGTAGTTTTTAGAAGAGAGACTGAGCATGATTTTTTGATTTATACATTAATTAGAGATATGTAAACTCGATTATTTTAATTATGGAGAACATTTATAGGATTGTTTGCATGTGACCAATTATTAGAGTGATTTTTTAATTAATTTTAAGTGACACGTGTATACATAATTATATATGCAATTTTTTTCTTTAATAAAATATTAGATGATGTTACTAGTAAATTAGCATGTTAAAAGAAATAATAAATAATATAGATTCCAATTGCCAATATTTTTAATTCTTAATTCTTATTATTGACATTTTATTGTCAAATTTGGAAAATATTGTAGAATATAGAATATCATTGTAGAAATGAAATTTGGAAATTAAATTAGTAATTTGTAAGGCATTTTGTATTGGATGTTGAGGAATAAAACTTCAATTGCAGATCCGGCAATGGATGTACGACAGATGAAGCACCAAGGCATGGATTGATGGCGTACAAGCTTTTCTCGCTGCGGCAGAGGCCAACAAGTTGCCAAAGGGTTTGATGTGTTGTCCATGATTTGTTTGCAAAAATTACAAGGAATACTCAAGAAGATGCACTCTAGTTGTCCACATTTACGAAATAGTTTCATGTCGAACTATACCCTTTGGACAAAGCACGGTGAACATGGAGTTGTGATGGGAAACAATGAAGAAGAAGATGATAAAAACGGTATTTCAGACTGGGCTCACTTATATGAAGCCGGTGCATTTGAAGATGAACCAATGGACGAGGCTGAAGAGAATGCTGAAGAAGAGCAGCCACCTGACTAGGTCAAGTGCTGCTAGATGCATAGAAAGACGGTGAAACAACGGAGGAGTCAAAGAAGTTTGGATGCTGAAGGATCATAAAAAGTTGTTGTGTCCAGGTTGCAAACAGGGGCACAAAGTTGGGCAACACGCTGGAGATGTTGCAATGGAAAGCAAAAAATGGTGTCATCGATAAAGGAGTCGGGGAGCTAATAAAAATCATGAAGAACATGCTTCCCGAGGGTAACAAACTGCCCTCATCAACATACGAAACAAACAAGGTTGTTTGCCCTCTTGGATTGGAGGTACAGGAGATACACGCATGTCAGAATCTGTATCCTGTATCGCGGAGTTGAAAATGAAAACTTGGATGCCTGCCCGGTTTGCGGCACATTGCGGTATAAGATCAGGCGAGGTGATCCTAGTGATGTAGATGGGAAGCCAACCAAGAAGAGAGTTCCCACAAAGGTGATGTGGTATTTCCCTGTAATACCACGTTTGTAGCACTTGTTCAAAAATAAGGTGAACGCAAAGTTGATGCGGTGGCACAAAAAAGAGCGTAAGCAAGATGAGATGATTAGACACTTCGCAGATGGGTCTCGGTGGAGAAACATTGACCGAGAATTTCCTGATTTTGACAAGGACACAAGGAACATAAGTTTTGGTCTAAGTACAGACGATAAAAATCTGTTCGGTGAGTTTAGCAGTGGTCATAGTACATGGCCTGTGACCCTATTTATCTTCAACCTGCCTCCTTGGTTATGCATGAAGCGGAAGTTCAACATGATGCTAGTGATTATCCAAGGACCAAAGCAACTTGACAATGATATTGGTTCATCAACTAATGGTCTTAGGTACGTCAATATCTTTTGACCTCCGAACTTTGATTTTCGTAACCATTAATGATTGGCCTACACTTAGTAACCTCTCGGAATAGTCGAACAAGGGATACATAGCCTACACCCACTGTCTAGATGAAACTAATGGCATTTATTTGAAATACTGTCGGAACTACGTGTATATGGGCCATCGTCGATTTCTACCTACCCTCTAAGAGAGAAAGGAAAGCATTTTAAGAGCATCCCAAAACTCATGCTAAGTCTCTGTTCCATAATAGAAAGCATGTGCCAAACGGTTTTCTAAAGAGAAGTGATTCTCTGCTGATTTTTTGAAGTGATTCTCTAAAATGAATTAAGAGGTTGGGAGCTGAAAAAGGTAGCTTCTCCTGATTATGTGAAGTGATTCTCCATCCTGATTTTGAGAGTTTATGGTAGACAATTAAAGAGAATCACTTTCAGCTACAAAATCACTTCTCTCGGAGAATCAGCTCGCATAGAGAATCAGAATCAGATGGAGGTCTACCAAACAGGCCGTAATTTCCCTACGTGCCATTGAAAAATATAGCCCACCCCTTATATGCCATTAGAAATCGAACCATTCCTTCATTGCCATTGGTTATAATTTTCTATCCCCTATGTGCCGTTGCTGTCACGGAGCGGTCACGGAGATGTTAAATAATGGTTGAAAAGACAATCCTACCCCTGCTGCATTTTATGGTGTCTCGTCTCTTTCGTACCATTGCACTCAGAAAAATACAAAGATATCCATGTCAATATATAAATATTATTGAGACCAATACAAAATTATTTGGTTCATCCTACACATCATAGTTCAATGGTCTTCCTTTTTTTCTATTCGATTCAATGGTCTTCTTTTTTCTCTCTTCAGGGACCCCGTTTTCTCTCTAATAGAGTACGGCCATTGCTAATGTGTAAGATTTTTCCTTGAATAATCTAAAAATTTGTGTAGAGCGGACTGTACTTTCTGTTACTACGCAAGCAGAGAGTTTCCAGATCGAGAAGCACATGCATGATGTTTACACGGTTCTGAACTCTGTCATAGTTCCAAGGATAATTCGAGTCAGTAGTTGGAATACTTACCAGAATGAACTAAATGCATATCCTACTAACAGTGGCGTAGCTACAGTTTCAGGCTAGGGTGGTCCAACTTAACACAATTCTTTATAACAATATAAATATGATACGCTAAACATACAACTGTAGGATTTATCAAACTCAATAAAATCTGATAAAAATATCTTACATACATCTTATAATAAACAAGTCTAAAATAAACATCATTCAGGTAAACTCAGCAAGTACAATTGCTAGCTTCAAAATTATAGGGTGGGTCATGGCCCACAATGGCCACCCTGTAGCTCTGCCCTTACATACTAAGGCCATTGTTGGGGCGGTGAAGGTTGAAACGCCATGCCAGGTCCAGCTCAAAATCATCCACGAGCGAAGCCGAATGGACGAGCCGATTCTTGTGGGCGGTAGGGAAGAGCAGGGAGTGGTAAAAATGCCAGAACAGAGAAAGATGGAGTCATTTTTAACCCGTCACGGTGGGGTGTGGGTCAAAATTAATGGCAATGGCATATAGAGGAGATGTGGGGTGTGGGTCAAAATATAACCAATGGCATTGAAGTGATAACTTAATTTTTAATGGTATAGAAGAGATGTACTATATTTTTCAATGGCACACAGAGAATTTACTCAGAAATCTTTGCGTGAATCTGCTAGGCTTCCTGAGTGTTTATGGGCGCCAAAAGATACAATGGAAGCAAGGCATGACCTGTAACTGTTGGCAGAGAGAAAAGACCAACATCCTAAAAAGAGAGACAAAGGAAAGTACTACTTATATCCTGTCAGCTACACTCTCAGCAAAAAAGAGAAGCATATCATTCTTACATAGCTGTGTTGCCCACATTCCCCATGCATCATATTCCTAAATGCGGAGCCACATGAAGCCATGAGCAATCTACTCTACGATGAGTTGAAGACATGAGCATGACTTGATCAGCAACAAGCCAACAACCATGTGTGATGTGTGAATCCCTAGTCCATGCCAGTTCAATATATCTAGTTCAAGAAGAGATGGAAAAGCAATGGTGGTTTAATTTCTTTACCAGATAATTGTACTGCCTGGTTGACGCACACATGATTTTATTTTTATTTACTGCATGTACTATGTAACTGAAAGCTCTGTTTTCTTATTCCAGTATAGTTGTATCTGCACCGTACCATGTTGGCCGTTTCGAGATTGGCAGTTGGAGTTCCATTATACCATTTGCTTGCAATTAATAATTCTTTTGGTTATTTTTTATGTTTCACTTTGGAAACTATTTATAATGCATATTACTATGTTTGGCAAGTTTTGCCACAAGATATATTTGTGGCAAGCAGGGAAGGAGAAAAACAATAGCATAATTCATCATAATCATACATGTGACACTTGGTGACTTTCCCACCCTATAAATATGAAGCGACACAACAAATTAAGGCGTAGTGCATACCCCATCAGCACAAAATAATATGTTACTTTTTTATGCCTTTTACATTTATCCCTTCTGTTCGTTTAGCCTATCAACCACCAGCCAACCAGCAGTATTTTTCTCTCAGCATAAACCAGAACTAGCCACCAGTCAGCCGAACAGGGACGGGCTGACGCTAGAACAACAAAAGGTGCATTTGCCTGAACGACCTGACAGATGCGCGTCGGTAGGTGTATTGGTCATTCTGCACGTAATTCGGAGCTTTGTGCTCGTGGCAATTACGGTTTTATGCTTTGTGCTTAGTACTACCTCCGTCAAAAAAAAGCAACTTTAGCATAGTGTTCGGTCAAATTTTCGTAACTTTAAGCAAGCTTATAATAAAAGTACTAATATTTATCATATTTAGTATATATTATTAGATTCGTCTTATAATATAGTTTCATACGATGTCTATTTGAAATCATAAATATTGATATTATTTTTTATAAATATAGTTAAAGTTGAAATAGTTTGACTTTTATTATATTCAGAGTCGTATTCTTTTTTAATAGAGGGAGTCACGCAAAACATGCTGCTACGAATTGCGCGCAAGGATTTCATGTTGCTACGAATTATTTCCCTTTTCATTTCAGGTGACACGCATTTCTGCGAAATTCCTCTGATCCCCACTCCGCGGACGTCGATCCTGCTCCTGCCTGAGACGTGTCATTCATGGGCTATTCGGCTGGCTGGTGGCTGGTGCGGATTTATGCTGAGAGAAAAATAGTGTTGTCTGGCTTGTGACAAGTAGCTGGTGCTGATTTATTGTGAGAGAAAAATACTGTTGGCTGATGCTGATAACCCGGACAAACAGGCCTGCCAACGTAGTTGAACTATTTAATTCACATGGTATATGGAGTTAGCTTGACGGGACCTCTCATGGAAACTAGCTATTCCACAGAACAAAGACTGAAAGACCTTTTCAGAAGAAAAAGCAAGAGGTCCAATTTCCCTTCGTTCCCTGGCGTTGTAGCTTCCTTTTGGACAGAAATTAGAGTAGCAAACTTACCACCATTGTTTGTTGTGTTTAGTGCTACGCAGGCACTACGTGAAAACCAGAGATTTATAACGGGCGTGGATGACCATTGGTTACCCGTTTTGGGTTACT
This sequence comes from Echinochloa phyllopogon, assembly GCA_033239725.1. Lineage (NCBI taxonomy): Eukaryota > Viridiplantae > Streptophyta > Magnoliopsida > Poales > Poaceae > Echinochloa > Echinochloa phyllopogon. Next base: position 49,699,706 of record BTCW01000012.1, on the reverse strand, counting down.
AATAGGTCAAACGTAATGGGTAGATTGACCGTTACTCATAACACAAACTTGTAACCCACATTTAACAACGACCATGACCAATAGCAGCAACCAATAACCTAAAATTGCTATTTTGTGGGCCAACAGAGAGATTTCGTAACGCATACAGATAAAAGACCGTTACAAAAACTCAACATTTGTAACGGACGTTACTGTAACAACCGTTACAGTTGTGCATTGACGGTCTCCATTTGGAGCCACTGGTCAAAGATTGTAACGAGCATTGATCTGCAACCGTTACAATATTGTCATATATGTAACAGTTAGTCCTCGATGCCCGATACAAAGAGGCGTTACCAATAGCCCAAATGTGTCTTTTGGGGCCCACTGTTCAGACATCGTAACGGTTCTTAACTAAAATCCGTTATGTTTATTCAGTATAGATAACAGTTAATCATAAATGCCCGATACAAGGAGTTACCTATAGGCTATAGCCCAAGTGTCTTTTTTTTGGTCTACTGGTCAGGTTTTGTAATGGTTATTATCTAATGTCCGTTATGATTACTTTGTATAGGTAACGGTCTTTGTTAGTGCCCGTTACTATTACTTTGTATAGATAACGGTTCTTACTTAATGTCCATTATCTTTGTATTCAATATGTTGTAACGATCTTTACTTAATGCACATTATCTTTAGTTATTCCACGCTCACAGGATCTGACCAGATTTTTGGCTGCATCCTGGAACCAGCCAGGATTTGGCAGCTACCAGGTTATTCACATCACATACAGATTGAGATACACATCACATACTGAATACACATCACATATATACACAAGTACACATCAAGTTTGTCCTCATCATACACATGAACAAGTTTCAAACACATGCAACAAGTTTCAAGTTTATTTATAAGAGGAAAGACTGAATCTACAAGTTTCAAGCTGGATCATGTTGTTTACATGCAACAAGTTTCACACGGCACCTGCTGGACCAGAATAGCAGTCACCATCTGGGTCGATGATCTCCTTAAGAATGAACTCGCACAACATCCCCTGGACCATCCTTAGTGTTGTTTTCATCTAACTGTGCATTGGGAAGTTTATAATCCCGCATAATACAATTTTTATGGGAAGACAAGTAAAAATCAATTTCTAAAATCAAATGGAGGATATGAGCAAAGACAAGGCTGAGAAGTATACTTACAGAAGCCTTTTTAAATATGATTATGTCAGAGAGTAGGTCCAACATGTGCACTGCAACATAGAATTCACACAAGTAGCTCCCCGATGGCTGTTAAGGGCACTGAATGAATGTACCAAAATGACACAAGTTAAGGCAGTACCAAATATATATGAAGTGAACAAGAAAAAACAACCTTGCTCTTACCGCAAAATCTGTCTTGTGCGTGAGTTTAGGTTTGCTTTTTGAATTTTTTTTCACTTTTTCAGCCATGTGTTGTAAATAGGCCCGGCTTGATCAGCAATATCGATTAGAAATGATCACTAGTACCCAGTGACCACCAGTACCCAGTGACCACCGGTGTTGTAGGCACCCAACACAAAGTCGTGCTTCATTGCCTTTCTAATTCATTCTGTTTCATTTTTGGTGTGGAATTGAATCATTGTGCGGGTCCAAAAACCCAACATTGTAGTTCATCTCATCTACTTGTTTCTTCATTCTCCTACAATTTGTTAGCATGAAAGTTGTGGTAAAAAATAAAGAATATCTATTGTGGTGTGAAGGGACTTACAATGTCCAACACCTCAACAAACTAATGTCCGGACTTCCCATGTTGAAAAGGTCATACATGTCATTAAATTCAATTGTGAAGCTTAATTCACCATCACTTTCGAAGTAGGATGCAGGCAACTTTGCAGGAATGCCATTGGCACTTTGATTCATGAAGTAAGCATGCAAGGCTTCACAACTTGGCCCAGCAGCTTTTAAAGCCCTTTTTGATAACATAGGCTCACCAGGCTTGTATTTTGGATTAGTCGTGGTCCAAACAGTGGCAACGTCTGATTTTTTTTGGGTGAGCTGCTCCTGCGGTGGCAGCAGCTGCTACCGTTGCTGCTATTGCTTTGTGTGTTGTTGTTCTGTATGTTGTTGTGTCTGCTGTACCTCTATTTGTTGTTGTGTCTGCTCCTGCTGAGGCGTAGGTTGGATGATCAGCTGCTGCTGTTGCTGAGGCAGAGGTTGGCTGATCAGCTGCTGCTAAGGCTGATGTTGTACCAATTGTTTTTCAGGCTGCTAGTTGTTCTCTGCCTGATGGGCTTCCTATAGTAGCAGTTTATTTTTAGGCTGATGAGCCCCAATAGCTCCATCTGAAACTATACTAGCTGATGTGGCTACAGAGGTGGGAGCTCTCGACCTAGGTGGTATAAGGATCCTCAGCCTTGGCACTGTATCCGTTGAAAGAGATAATCAACTACGGTTGTGATCTCATCCCTACTGGGATAGACAGACGAATGTGCCTCGATTGGCCCACACGTAAGTAGTTTGCACCATAGCATACCCATACTGTACCTATATTGTATGACAAATCTCTTGATCTGGATAGACAATTGTCAATGAGAACTCCATTTGGTAATCGCTGCCATCCATACACTTGGTTGGCTCTGTCAGCAGATCTATTGTACCTGGCTCTGGTGATGGACCCTCGTCGTAATCCTCATTGATATGCGTTTCTTCCTTGCAGCTACTACTCTTGTGTCCTATTTGGGGGATACACAATTCATCTGGTATGTGCAAGCCTACAACTCTTAGCAGCTCCACAACTCTAGTGATTGCTTCACCAACTATTTCTTCCTTGTCCGCATCAGACCTCCTCCTCCTCTTCTTCCTATACATTCTAGCAAACTCTTTGCCAAACCCTTTACCCCAGCCAAGTGAACTGGACACGCCTGTTGACACTTCTTACGATCCAATATCAGGATTGTGAATCCCGGTACTGGGTAATGAGTGTTTCAGTGGTTTTTCTTATGGCTCAGTAAAATATATAAATATTCTGCAAGCGCACAGAATTACCGCTGTAGCACTTCACCAGGGAGTAATCCAATGTATCGTAATTTATATTTCCATAGGGAAGCTTATGGCAAGAGTACTAGCAAACAGATATTCGAGACTATCAGAGAAGGGTACACGACTAGCAAGACAGGGGATAACGGTATTGGATAAGAATGGTATACCGTGACACACAGCTCAAGGTATGCTCAGGTAAGGAAGACAAAGAATAGTTAGCTGGGAGGACAACGAGAAGAGATAGAGGACTCCTGGGTACTTGTCTATCTGGGTTACTCGGGTCAAGAGGTACAAGAGTTGAGGAAGAAATTCTACAGGCTCTAGGATAAATCTAATGTCTTAACATCAGGAGGCGAAACCACCAACACGCGGAAAGGGATGAGAAGGGGTGTTGTCAATAATGCCGGAGGCTCCTGCATGCCGGATTTGGACGTGATGTGCTACGTAGGCCGTATAGGGCTCTCACCACCTAACGACTACCACCTCCGTCGACCCAGGGACAAACTAAGACTGAGTATAGTCTAGGTACCACACCTACACTATCCTACAACTACTTACTCTGCTAGCAAGAGCAAGCAACCCCGTTAATACTCTCGGTGATAATTCACCTCAAATACTAAGCAGCATCGAAGAACCAATTAAGACAAGGACTTAAACAAGAACAAGAAGAACTAGAACTTGTCACACCCGGATTTACACAGAAACCCGAATGCTGCCATATCTGTTCCCAAGAAGTCCACAGAACACATACAACGAACAAATATGATAAACATAGTACAAATGCTCGAAATAAAATAGTTTACATCAGAGTATACGTAAATAAAACATAGCGGAAGTCTAACTCTCTCGACGGGTAGAGCCTCAAGTCCACAAGGACACCGACTGGTTGACCACAGCTCAGATGTATTGAAATCCCAGAAAACTCAGTAGCTATCTCAATCACTGATCCATCTGTTACCCATCCGGGATTTTGTTGAATAATGGCAAGTGTAAGTAAAACTTTTACTTAGCAAGTATAGCACGGTGTATGAAGGCTTAAAAGAAGGCTTGATACGACTGAACTGCATTAGCACTTTTAGTTGATTCATTTTAGCATTAACCAAGTTACTACAAATGAATGAAGTCCCAGTTGCAACCCGATTAATAAAGTATAAGTGACATTAAGCATAAATAAACATCATCTTCTAATAAAAAAGGATCCAGGCCGCTAGTGACCCTGAGCAAGGCTATCATGATAGATTATACACTCTGCAGAGGTTTCGCCCTTTACCCACCAGTCGCGTAAAAGTTCAAAAGAACTTTGCACCCAACCACGCACATCAACACTTCCGAGGTGTGACTGCATAGAGACACTATGACGTTTTTCACAGGACACCCTAACAAAACAGTAGCCACTATGGTACAACACAGGCAGCATGATCCAAGGCACCGAGATTGACTGACTCTCAGGGTGCAGCGATAAGAGGGTCAATGGCGTCCACAACGCGGGAACGCATGGCAACAAGTAAAAGAGCGCGACGAGCGGAGTTCCCATACCACAGGGACTCCCAACACGGGATTGTGCCTGACAAGACATAGCCGACGGTACCCCCGTCCTCGGTGGATCAAACCATACTTTCGCGAGTGCTTCCCATAGCGCCGTTGGCCCCGTCGGTAACTACTGTCAAGCTAGAGCCGTACAAGTTACTTGACCAAGACCAGAGCCATAATAGTTCTAGCAGTGGCGACAGGCTCCTGGGTTGCTGCTTTAAGAACCAGACCTTAGGGAGAGACACTGGAGCAAGGCACACAGCACATGCCCAGTTCCCTAAACCATGTTGCTAAAAAGCAAGTTTTATCATTAAGTTAAGGTGAACCATTAAGTCATGATTAACAATATAACAATGATTAAAGTAGCTGCGCATAGCAAAGATTCTACCCATATGCAATAATCCCAAGATGACAAGGATAGGAGTATACAAACTAGGTACAACCTTAATAGGACATCAATTTAGACACATGCATATGAAAGTAAATGTATGTAAAGTGTGTTTCGGTAGCAAGAATTGTCCGTGCTATAACTTGCCTTTATCCGACAAAGATACCGCTACTCAGAGTCTTCAATCTTGTTCTTGCAATCTCTTGTTGACGTTCCTCTACCCGCGACATGAGCACAACATGCAGCTAAACAAGCAAGCAAACAATATATAACTAAGAACAATACAACAAACAGTAGAAACAGAACAAAAGAAGGTTTTAAAACTAATCTACGCTTCGCTACAAACACGTGAGCGCAAGAATCACACTAATCGGAGCTAAAACGAGAAAGTTACGGCGTTTCTAAGGTTCGGGGACTTGATGGCAAGGTTTAAAAACTTTCAGGGACCTATTCGTGAAAAACCGATGACCAATACGCAATTTTATATAAGAACCTGAGGGCTAACGCACAAAAGGCAGTGACTTTTCTACGAAAGAGTATAGACTAAATAAATATGGTAGAAAATTACAAGATTCGTTGAGGGTCTTACCGAAAATCTTGAGGCCAAAAACGACGGAAGGCTCGGCGCGACGACGAGATGAAGAATGTGCAGTAGTGGAAGAAATGGTGGAAGAAGACTACCTTAGGGAATCCCAAACAAAGGGGCCTCCCTGTAAAGGAGTTGATGGTGTGCCTTTTCCAGAGGAGAGGTGATTCGTATATATAGGGAGAAAACCTCCCACTTCCAGGTTCATTAGCAATATGGGACTAAAGTTGGGTTGTCTCATTCCAATGCGAATGGGCTTTGAAATTTGGCCCAATAATGTGGTGGGATGGATTTGGCCTAAAATTGGGTCAACTTTGGCCCAAGGCTGGTCCACTAAGATTTAGGGTGATTTTAATTCTCGGAATAATTATTTTTCTGGTTATAAAATAATTCCAGATAAGTCCAGAATTGATGTTAAAACCATGAAAAATATTTTGAAAATTCTAAAAATCCTAGGAAAAATTCCAGAGATAGAGATGGACATGAGGAACCCAAATAAAATATTTGAAGCTCATGAAATAGATTTTAGCACCTTCCATAAATTGGAATTAGCTATACAAAAATAGGAATAAATCCCAGAAAGTTCTGGAAAATTCCCATTAGGCTTCTAAACGCATTTCAGAAAACTTTACACATATAAAACTACTAAATGCAACCAGCATGAATGCAAAGCACCCAATATTATAACCTATGTTATTTTATTTTCAATTACTTTTCTGCACTAAATTTCCTGTTAATTACATAAAGCTTGGAAAATTTTAGAAAATTGAGAAAATCATTGTATTAATTATGATGACAAATCACATCCCAAAATCCAAAAATTTTGGGGTGTGACAGAACTACATTTCACTATAGTCTAAACATGATATACTTGCAACTAGAATAAAGTAGAGGCAGGGTATAAATAACTTAGACAAGGTGAGAAAGATAACTATATTGATAACTCAGAGTCTTATAGAAACAAAAGGAAAAGATACAAGAGCTAATACCAGAGCTTCTGAAGACGACTCTGGAACCTCCGAGGCACAGCTCGACTCAACTCTAACTCCCAACTAAACTATCCTAACTCTACTAGAACAAGTGGAAAGGGAGCTCTTTGGCTTGGTGTGTGTTGAACCGGACACTTGGACACTCTATTTATAGTGTCTTGATGGCGGTTTGGATGGAGTAACCGCTAAGGGAGCCAGGGAGGCTCCCCGCCTGATTCGGCGAATTGGGGGATTCGGCCGAACCAAGTCGGTTCGGCCGAACCCTTGGATCCACCATCCTTCGCTCCTGTGACCTGGATGCGATCCATAGTGATGGTTTGGGCAGTGGGAGTGGTTCGGCCGAAGGCCAGGGTTTGGCCGAATTGGGCTTGGCCCATGGCCGGCCTCCCCTACACCGCCTCTGGTCTTGGACCCCCTTGGGCTGGCTTCTGGTAGTGTACTTCGTGCTGTGTTGGTCCAAGGATGAGGTGGTGGTCGCCCACGTGTCATGTGTCATCATCGCTTGGTCATCGTTGATGTGGATGACTCCCGGTTGTGCTTTGTGTCGTATACGACTAAGGGGGGTAACCGGTCAAATCGTGTCGTTCGGCCGAATCGGTAAATTCTAACCCTATAACTCATATTTCTCGTTATTGTACCTACACATGTGCAACACACCAAAACTCGTGGAACTTTATTAGAAATAAACCTAGATGCAAGGAATGTCACATATAACATCTTTTATTCCCGAGTATTGGTGGTCGAAAACGTGCCGTAACGACCGCCAACAATGCCTCAGACCCGACCTCGATGCTCTGGATTCTCAAGTGCCTTGGTCAAAATATCATCCTCCCTAACCCTAGTGAAAGAACCATGGCTAGCTTGAGCTGCTATTGTTTTCACCTTATTTGCTACATCCGCCACTAGACGGGAACTGAATGTTATGTCCCCCCCCCCCCCCCCCCCCCCGCTTTCACTAGTGGTCTTCCTCGACGTCCTTGCCCACAGATATGGCCTTGTACGACCAGGAAATTGGTCCCAAGGGTTCTCTTTCCCTTCCGCAGCTAGCTTTTCATCCTCCTCCTGCCACTCTTTCATTTTTACCAGCATAACATTTTCTGCCCATCCTGTGCGGCTTATTGTGCTTTGCTCTCTTTTCTTTCATCTCCTGGCTCACCTTTTCAAAAAATGGAGATTTGTATGTCTCCAGAAACTGCTCCCAGTCTTCTGGCTTCAAAAACAGATGCTTCTCAAAGGGAAGCTCGTCTTGGTTCACAAAATCTGCTCTTAACAAGACATTAAACATAAACACAACAGATACAATGTTAAAATGAAACAATAAATTAGATCTACAGTCAGTCAAATAATAAATGTCTGATTGGTTGATGAACAAACACTAAGAACATGAAATACAATATACCATATATATAATAAAGTATATCAATCTGTGTGGTTGTAATTAACTGTACAGCAAGCACTAGGATTATATGATTCTACACAAGATTAACATAGTTTTCCTCCTCGGCTAACATTAAAACATTTCACTACTATAAACATAAAAGAACAGCAGTCTGATAGAACAACAACAGGATCTGTTTGAAACCTAACAAAAACTAATGGAAAAATATAATGCAGAAGGAAAAAGATACTCAAATACCCTGAATAATGACGGCCGACGTTGATCAACAGAAGATGAAGAGGAAGCATGTCTGTTTCCAAGATCTGAAGAGAAGTCAATAGAGACGATACAACTAATTATCAACTGATTTAACACAACGAAAACAAGAACCGTAGAACATCATCATCTAAACAAATGAAGCAGAACAAGAACATCAAGACCAAAAGAACAAATAGGCGAGAAAAGGAACAAGAGAGAGACACCTTCCTCGAGTGCTACCGTGAAAGAAATGAATGGAAGATGGGAAAGGGAGAGAGACAGTGCTAGTACATATAGGGGAAGTTAGTGGAAGGAAGGAGTTATGTAGACGGTAATCAAGGAACCAACCCAAAAGGAAAAGATACGTCAACCCTTCAAATTCACTCGGTGCAGTTATCTGGTAGATGAAACCATATAGGTTCATAAAGATTCATATAGATAAAGTTCATATAGGTTCATATATATACACAAAATTACACTGAAATAACAAAAGATCAATGAAACTTCTGATGACTTCATCTACAACCTTCAGTTGCATCTGCGGACCCTCTTGTGTTGGTTGACATCTTCATGAAAATGCAGAACTTCAACACTTTTGATGAAGTCAAAGAAGATTGTCTCCCTTTCAATATTCACAAACTGACCACAAAGTTCCTGAGCCATTTCAGCATCAGGGCAAAGGACAAATGCAGGGTTTCATGCAGCATCAGGGGCAATACGGTACTCTTGAACCATGTCGGAACCTACAATACGCTCCAAAGTACGAATAGTTGTCATGAAACCTATTGTTGTCCACATTGCGCCAAGACCAGGCTAACAGAAGACATTCCTGAGGACCTTCTTCAATTCCAAGATAGGTCTTCTGATCGCGGCAAATGGGAACCATCTCCCGTACAAAAGCTGATGAATCCTTAAAGCTAATCATCATCTGCAAAGATCAAACAAATAAAAAAGTAATTATACAACTTGAAGGTAAATACCATTGTCAATTATGAGTTAGTTTACTACTGGTTTTTTGTAAATCAAAACAATATGCTAAGAGCAAAAGGACATCTAAAACCTCTAGGTCAGACAAGTACAATTCAAATATATGGGTATAATAATCTTTGCATATCTTTACAAAATTTACAGTACAGATGAAATATTTCTAGCATATAGTCCAGTACAAATCAGTACAAATAGTAATATAGAAATCAACATATATTTGATGAACTAAATCAGTACAAATCAGCATATATTTGATGACCTAAATCTACAAACCAGTACAATCTTACTAGCATATAGTCTAGAACAAATATCACCATCACAAATATCATCACAAATATATTAAAGAAGAAGATGAATCACTGGCATATAGTCTACAACAATTGATAGAAATTAGCATTACCTTGATTAACAGAAGAAGATGAATCACTGGCCGGCTCCAAAGGGGGATCGATCCGAACAAAAAAAATCCATGATTATTAAAGAAGTAAGAAGAAGAAGAAGAAAAATCAAATCAGAAGAGAAGGAACAGGGGGCCAAGGGCGGAGTTGTTACCTCGAGTTGTCCTTCGCTGGTGAGATGAGAGAAAGAACAACGAGCTCTAGAGTCCTCCGCCAGTGAGATGGGAAAGAGAAATGAGCGATGAGAGAGGAAGGGAGACAACAACGAGCATTTATATAGAGAGATAGTGGAGGAAGAAGTAGTGCGCACGATAATCAAGGTAATAACCAAAGGAAACGTCACACGGTAACCCTCTAAATTTACTTGGTGTTGACTCTATCTCAGACTCATTCGTAACGGGCACTTCGCATTCGTAACGGGCCTTTTATATTGCCCATTACTGATTTTGAATTCAGTATGTCTAGGTTTCCTTCCTCTCAACAACACCATCCTAGTAGTAGCTCGACTGGTATTGCTTTACACTCTAATAGTGCAAGGTCATAGGTTCAACCCTGGCTGCTGCATTTTTTTGTGCCTTTGTTTTTTATGAAAAAGGGACAAAAATGTGCACCATAACGGAATCGAACTGCGGCCATCACCATTGATAGAAACTACTCAAATCGAACTCCTTTTTTGTTTCCAACTTTAAAGCGGCATCACTCGGAACTTGAAAGCGGCATCTCTTGTCCTCCTCATCTCAAATCCACCTCGACGCAAACAAGAGGAGGGGCGAGGAGATGGCCGGCTTCCATGCGGACCAGCCGCGTGATGGGCAGGGCTGGTGGCTCTAGACAAGCGGAAGCGCCAAGATGCTGTGGCTGCGCAAGAGCAAGGCAAGGGTGTGGCGGCATCCCTACAGGCACGCCACTGCTGCAAGGGAAAGGGTCGCGGCGTACGAGAGTGGTGAACAGGAGGTTCCGGCTCCGAAGAGGAGTCCTCCCCGCGCGAGAGGGTAGGGCGCCTGGAGGGTGACATCATTGTGCCCGGGAGAGGGTGGTGCTTCCTCCTTGGTGCACCCTCACTCTCCGAACGCCACCTCCACCGCCGCTGCTGCAAGGGAAGCCACGACAGACGAGAGTGACACAGCTTCGATGTGGTCATCCTTGAGGCCAAAGAAGTGGAGCAAATCGACCTAGTTTCTTCCTTCTACGATGACTCCGGTGCCGACCACTGCAAAGTGAGCACTCTTTCCTTCCCTCAATCTACTCTGTTTAGGGTTTAGTGTTTTGATAAACTTGAAATGTTGCAAAGTAAATTCTCTTGATACAAATTGTGACCTAGGAATGCCTTTAATTGTGATAAAGAATCAGGACCGGGTGTTTATGTCTATAATTCATACAAATTGTGCTATGCAGTTCATGTGTGTGAAATAATTGGCTGTGTGATTCATCAAATCTTCTTCTGTGGCTAGTTACAAATTGTCTCTTGATTGAAGTAGACAGACACAAGGCAATGCAAATTAAATTCACCTGTAGCTAGTTACAACTCATTTGCATCATACATTTTATCGTATATCTGAATTCTAAAGATCCAGCATTTTATTAGGAGCCAGTGACCTGCAGTTCATGTGTGTGGAATAATTGGCTGTGTGATTCATAGATTCATATAGATTTTGTAACATGTGTGATTCTTGTCTGTTTAATTTTCAGATGAACACCAGAGATTCTTGTCTTCTTTGTCAGTTCAAGAAGGAGGCTACAGAGAAGTACAACTTCGCTTTGCAAGAACTCCATGAAGCTAGGGAGGTGAACAAGGAATTGGCAATAAAGCTAACTGATGCTGAAAAGAAGGCAAAACATTTGGAAGCATGCCTCATAGAAGAAAAGGAAAAAGTAGCAAATCTCAAAGAAGAAGAGGAATGCCTTACCACCTAGCTCGTGCTCGCGAAAGAAAAGAAGAAACAACTCAATGTTAGACTCAAAGTAGCAGAAGTGAAAAAAGGAGTACTTAGAAATGCACTTGTAGATGCGAAGTTGGAGTTAGATAAAAAGTGATAACATGCATCTATCAATCTGATTTGTGTCCCTATGTATGTCCTGGTACTTAATTAGTAACTATGATGTATGTCCCTATGTATGTGTGAACCTGATATGTGTGATGTATTGATGTGTGAACCTTATATATATATATATATATATATATATATATATATATATATATATATATATGTGTGTGTGTGTGTGTGTGTGTGTGTGTGTGTGTGTATGTGTGTGTGTGTGTGTGCTTTGGCTGCCATATATGGTCATGTGTGAACCTGATCAAAGTATATATGCTATCACATATGCTGTTGAAATTCCAAGATACTTGATTCTAGGACATATATTATAAATTCATTATATTACAAATTCCAGGACATATATTAAAAATTCCATATATTCTAGGACACATACCAATACATACATCAAACTTTCTTTTTCCTTGCTTTATGGACATAGAACATGTTGCAAATTGCGGGCTATAGAATTTAGCGGAGTACTTCTAAAAAAGCTATAGTGGCTATAGCACAGCTATAGCGGAAGCTATAGCATTTAGGGGTATGCGACAAAGTATCAAAATTTAGTCCTAAACATTACAATTTTATGATTTCCGGCTCATATTTTGTAAGTATATGCAAACTGGGGATGAAATTGGTCGGAAACGATCGAAAATTTTCATTATCATTTCCTAACCATATTTTTTTACTCGAAAACGAAATCGGAAACGATAATTTCGGAAACGACAGCGATAACGGAAAATTCGGTATATCGGAAACGAAAACGTCGAAAACTTTGTAGGCCAATTTCAACAACCAACATTATTACATATGTATATATCATTTATGCATGTACATTTTTGATAAAAATCAATGAAGCTATATAGGGTGGAGATTCATTTCCATTTGCGACAAAGAAAATTTTAGGCGAAATAGAAGGGTAACCGTGAATTTTGGGCCTGGATGATTTAACTGGGCCGAATTCGGAATTCCAACGGAAAATTTCCACTAAATTCGGTCGATAGAGCTATTCGACGGTATAAATCCATTATCGTTTTCGTATCATTTTCCGACATGTATCGTTTCCGTTTCATCGGAATGGAAAAATCTCGGAAACGAAACTCGGTCGATCGGGAATTTCCGTAATCGTTTTCATCCCTAATGCAAACATTAGTGAATACATAATAAAATGAGCCGCAATTCACAAGATATATCATAAATCGTACCTTGCTATTCATAAATCACAAGGCCGGAGCTCTATGTAGAGCAAAGAGACACAGGGACGGACCTTTCCATAGCAGCTACCACATTGTCAAAGACGGAGAGAAAAGAATTTTGTCAGTTTTTGCATGGTTTGAAAGTACCTTCAGGGTACTCATCCAACTTCAAGAGGCTAGTGTTGGTGAAGGACATGAAAATGAAAATTTCAACCTGATGAAATCTCATGATTGCCATGTCTTGATGACAACAATTCTTCATGTTGCACTTAGAGGTATCAAGACTATACAAGTTCGTGAGGCTGTCATGAGAATGTGTTTTTCCTTCAATGCCATAGAACAGAAGGTGATTGATGAGGTTGCATTGTTGGATATTGAGGCAAGGAATTTTGAGACCCTATGCATGCTTGAAGCTACTTTCCCACCATAATTCTTTCATCTCATGGTCCATCTAACAGCACATCTTGCAAAGAAGATCTTCTTCCTTGGCCCATCTTACCTTCATCAAATGTTTCCATATGAGAGGTTCTATGGCTTCCTCAAATCATTGGTGCATAACTGGACAATTTCGGAGGGAACCATGGTTTATGGCTACAGTACCGTCGAAGCAGTGGAGTGGGCCATGGGTTATATGGACCCCCAAAACCCCATTGGTGTGCCTCATTCACGGTATGAAGGTAGGCTTGCAAGTGTTGGGACCTTGGGCAAAAAGTTAATCACTCCGGGTCAATATTCCTTCAACAAGGCTCATTTCACTGTGCTACAACAGACCGACGTAGTTACACCATATGTCAACGAGCACATGCGACACCTACGTAGAGCTAATCTTAACCGTAATGAGCCTTGGGTTGCAAAGAAGCACTGCTACGTGGTTATGCTTGCAAAAAAGGAACCACGTAGGAGTGCTTCTTTGCAACCCAAGGCTCATTGTAGGGGTAGTACACGTATCCATTGATATCATATGCTTGATATGTTGTAATAGTGAGTAATGGCCCCACAGCTAGTTTTCTTATCAAATTATCGGTTATAGCAGCACTGACATTCTGGACATAATCTCGGAGCCAGGTGTAACCAGTTCTTCTTGTAAAGAATAACTGGTACGTGGTTATGCCTGGGAAAAAAGGATTGTAGTGGTTGAAAATGTTGTTGAGGAGGATGAATACAACCAGTTTGAAGAAATTTTGGCCTTTGACACTTCATACATTCCCCGACTCCTAGTAGATGATAAAACACCATACGTGCGAACCGACCATCAGGAAAGAATCCATGTCAAGGTTACAAATAGCCCGCTATAGCTTTTTGAGACAAATGCCAATACAATATTGCAAATATTACCGCTAATGCCGCTAACTCTGCTATATCATGAAATAGCCCCGCTAAATTCAATAGCTTAGCTCCGCTAACACCGCTATGTTTGACTCCTCCCTTGCATTTTCATGATCTTTTCATTTCCCCCTCTGTTGTAACAATGTTCCACACACGCTCTCCCACAAATTCTTCTTGACATGCATGTTGTGAATCGAATGACACACATCCAACAAACTCCCAATACTCTAGCTCCCATAGTATTGATTTCTTGTTCCATATCCCTTGTTTCCCATCTTCTTCTTCATCATCTCACTTCTTTCTTTTGCCAAGGATGGTATTTTTTTGTTAACTCCTCAATAGTTTTGATGCCTTGTGTTTGCAAGTGGACCTCTGTTGGGGACAAACCCAGGGGGTCCCCTAATCATCGGGGTAATCACCCTGATGAAACATTAACCACGAAAGGCCGAATCGCCAGAAGCCAGGAAGAGTCACCAGGGCAACACGGCCCAACACAACTCACGGCCCAAAACAGCCGCCCGAGCCCGCCGGACAAAGGGACCCAGGTGGCCACCTCTGTCTCCACCCCACTCGAGGGCCGCGCACCCCCTCAAGCGGGCACAACGCAAACTCCGCCTCGCTCGAGGGCCGCGCACCCCCTCGAGCGGGCGAACCAACTCCGCCTCGCTCGAGACCGCACTCTACATAACGCGGCACGCCCCGGCGCCCCGCCCGACAACGGCATTTAATGCCCGCCCCATCAGGCGGGCGCCGAAGTCAAAAGGCAATCTGTCCCCACGCCGTGCCGCTGACACCGCAGAGCTCGCTGTTTCAACTACTCCGGTCACTATGCGTCCTCACCACCACTGTGAGGACGCATGCGGCGCTGTGCGAGGCCCTGTGCGGACTTGCAGGCGTCAATCCGCACCACTATTCCACCCGCTCCCGTCCTTTCCCCCCGGGCGCAGCCCCCGAATGGGCGCGAAGAACCCTCGAACGAATATACGAGCAGCAACCGAGTACGGACTCCGGTCAGGCGTGGTCCGGTGATGACGAACGCCGGGTCAAATCCACCAACTCTCGGCCATTCCCCAGCAAACCGGACAGCAAGCGCCATGCCGGCCCCTGTGCCGCCAACTCTCGTCCTTCCCCACCTACCACGCCCTCGAATCGACCAGCGGCGGGCAGCTGGGTGCGGATTACGGCAGCGCCACCCCTCGAAATCACTCCAGGACAAGCACGGGGACGGCCATGACGCCCGCGGAAGCCGGAGCTCGCCATAAATCCCCCGCCAGGGTCAAGGACGACCGCACGCCCAGCGCCACGCTCTCCAGTACACACCTCTGTGGCACACACTGTACCTGTACTTGTAAGCCCCTCCCCCCCCTTCTCTCCTTGGCCTATAAAAGGAGGGAGGGAGACTCAACCAGAGGGGCGGCCTCACGCGATATTGGCATTCGCCTCAATCACACCCGTTTACAGGGACTTGGAGACTCCCTCTCCTCTCCCACCTTGCTTGTAGCCCCCCTCTCCAAGCACTCCGGTGCAAGATAGTACAGCGCCTCGAGCGCACCCTGCTGGACGTACGACCTCACGGTCGGAACCAGGATAAACGCTTGTCTCATTGTGCTAGCTCTTGCATCAACCGTCAAGGGACGGGACACAGCGCATTCTGTTTGGCGCTGGGGATTGGCCGACCGATCCCAGCACCGACAGTGGCGCGCCAGGTAGGGGGCTGCACTGTGGTCGATCACACCCGATCGGTTCCCTTGACGGCAGGCCGCGCCAAGGCCATGTCGCCACGATCCGCCCCGGGGTCCCCCGGTCCACTTCCGCGCGGGTACCGGATCATGTTCGGGAGCCTGGAGTTCGAAGCGACCGGTGAGGGCTTCCTCTTGCGGCTCGCGTCCAGAGCACCCGGCATGATAGCTATTACCCCAGAACCGCCGACGCCAGCCCAGCTCAGGAGACGACGAAGACTGCGCGAGCTGCAGATTTGCGCGGAGCGGCGCGTTGCCCCACGCATCATCTTCCCTGATTGGGACGCACACCTGCTGCTCCAGCCCGCTGCCACATTACAGGGGGGCGGACCCCCGCCGGCGGCTCCTGCGGAGGGAGCGCGCTGGGAAAATGTGGCCGGGCCGGCGCAGCTCCCACACGGGATGAACAACGCGGCCGCAAGCTGCTCCGCGGCAATCAACGCCAACCCAAACACGCACGAGGATTCGCCGGGTCACCAGCTGGGTTCGATCTGCGGCCTCAACATTTCCTCGCCCGGCGGGCCCCAGTCTGAGTCGGATGACGGAGAAAGTGTGCGCGGGTAGGAGCACCCGGACTTGGACTACTCCGGGTTGCGCGACCGCGAAGGCCTTATCTCCTTCCAGGCCGTCGCGGACTTCTGCCTCACCTGCTCCGACAATTCCAGCGAGGGGGAATACGACCCCACGCGGGAATGCTTCGTCCTCGACGGCGAAGTAGAGTCCGTGGGAGAGGATGAAGAAACGCGCGACGGGGCCGGGCACGACGAACCGCCACCGGCGCCCACCGAGCCTGCGAGCGAAGCCGCACTCACGCAGGCACAGCTTGCGCAAGTGCAAGAGCTGGAAGCCAAGCTCCAACAGGAGCGCCAGCAGGTACAGGAGCTGCGCGCAGCCCTGGAAGCCCGGCAGCCCAAGCGCGGCGAACGCGCGCGAGCTGCCGGGCGTATTGCTCAAGCGCGCATCATGGGTGACGGCGACGACGTCGGCCCTGCCATGCCGCCACGAGCAAGCCAGAAGCTCGTCGCCGCAGCAACCCTGATTTGGGCCATGCCCGAACCATCGACACCAGAAGCGCGCAGCATGCGGCGCCAGGTGCAGGCCCTTGTCGAAGAAGCGGCCGTTCAACAAGCGGAAAGTTCCGCCTCCCGCATGCGCCACCAGGCCAGTTCGAGAGCCGGAGGAAGCAAGTGGGATAAGGAACAATCCATCCATACCCCACCCAGGGGCGCGTGGACGCCTCACCGTCCAACGAACGACGGAAGGGCGCTCGTGACCGGCGACCGCGAAACGAGGAGGCCCGCGAAGGACCGACTCGAGGACACGCGGGGCGCCGTCGACGATGGGGATGCGCGCAACGTCGTGAACAAGAAGAGGCAGGACGCGGCGCCTCCTCGCAGCAGGCACCCCCGACGGGGAGGTCGCTATGACAGTGAGGAGGACAGAAGCCCGACGCCGGAACCCCCGGGAACCCCTATGTTCAGCCGGAAGATCCGTTCGGCCGCCATCCCGCCGCGCTTTCGTCAGCCGACCACCATCACCAAGTATTCGGGTGAGACGAAACCCGAGACGTGGCTCAACGACTATCGCCTGGCTTGCCAGTTGGGCGGGGCCACCGACGATGCCATGATCATCCGCAACCTTCCGCTTCATCTCGCGGACTCGGCGCGGACATGGCTCGAACACCTACCCGCGAACCAAATCCACGACTGGGACGACCTGGTCAAGATGTTCGTAGGTAACTTCCAGGGCACATACGTGCGCCCCGGAAACTCCTGGGACCGGCGCGGGTGCCGGCAGGCGGCCGACGAGGGCAAGGCGTTGAGGGTCAGCACCACCCTCGACCCCAAATAGGAAGCAGTGCTCGTCGACTTTCTCCGCGCCAACGCCGACATCTTCGCGTGGAGACCCTCGGACATGCCAGGGATCCCGAGGGAGGTCGCCGAGCACAGCCTCGACATCAAGCCTTACTCGAAGCCGGTGGTACAGCGACTGCGGCGGTTCGACGAGGAAAAGCGCCGCGCCATCGGGGAGGAGGTGCACAAGCTCCTGCAAGCCGGATTCATCAAAGAGGACAATCGAGAGCGTCACAAGCTCACTCCGCCATGGGAAGGACCATTCATCATCGCCAAAGTCCTCAAGCCTGGCACCTACAAGCTAGCGAACGAGAAGGGCGAGGTCTTCACCAACGCCTGGAACATCCAACAGCTACGTCACTTCTATCCTTAAAACTCTCAGTATTTTTTGTAAATACTTCATGTTCTTAGTTAACAACGATGAAAAGTTTGCAAAAAACATGAAAACACTGTTACTAACAGCATGAACAAGGGGGACTTGGTTCTATTCTCAACAGAGCCAAGCCCCCCTCGGGGGCTGCAGGGGGGTTTACCCCCCTAATCGTCCCAATTTTCAAAAATTGTGCTGAAACTCGAGGCGCTTAGAGAGATGCGGGGCACGAGCTAACTAAAGCTGGAGCCGGTTGAGCCGTGAGACCACCTATGCCCGCGAAGGCATACGGCACCTCCCTCTCCACTCCACGCCTTAATTACTCGCGGATTCGAAATACCCGGCCGAAATCTCTCCAAGCCAAGAGCAGCACAATAGAACAATCGAATGAGTTCGAAACACACGATCGACATTCAATCTTAGTTTATGTACAGAGCTAGTCTCCTAAAAACTAAGATACATCTAGATACTAAGCCTGAACCCTTCAGGCTCCACCTTCCTGCGGGGGCGCGGTGGCCTCGGCGGCGACGGTCGAAGGAACCGACGCGAGGGCCCCAGGACCATCGTCATCGCGGCGCACCGAGGCAATGGCCTCCTCAAGGGACGCCACGGCGTCGGCCTCAGGATCAACCTCGGCTTCGGTGGCAGCCGCGACCCCAAGCTCGATATCCGCGCACGCATCTTCATCCTCTCCAGGGAAAAGCTCGCGCCCGAACTTGGCGGCAAGCGCCGTGGCGGCGTCCTCGGCGCCGTCGTCGGCCTCGTCGAGAGCGGCAAGGGCGGCGTCGTCATCCAGGTCTGTGTCGATGAAGTAGCCGCGCGCCACCACCGTGAGGTCGATGTCATTATGCGTCGACACCACGCCGAGTGCCTTCTTCACACCAAGGTGAAGAGCGTTCTCGAGGCGCTCCGTCACGCAGCCTCTCAAAGACCGCAGGCGGCTGGGTAACGATGACCCCGACTGCAACCCCGACGGGATGACGACGCACTGGATGTCCCGGCATGCGGCGTCGGCGGCAGCCCTCAGCATCTCAAGCTCCCCCTGAGCCTCGGAGTAGGCGGCTTGAACAGCCACCACCTTGTCCGCTTTCTCGCCCTCGGCCCTCCGCAGCCCTGACAAGGCTCGAATACGTCAAGACGAACTCCAATACAGAAACAGCCAAGAAAGCCGGGAAAGCGTAAAGCCATACCGTCTACCAAGGCCCTGGCCTCGGTAAGCGCCATGCGCTCTTGCTGGAGCAGGCCCTCCGCGGTGGCCAGCGCACCCTCCTTCTCTCGAAGCGCGCGGCCCAGCTATTCGGCCTCCTGGGCCTTTTGCTCTGCCCGGGCCGTCGCCTCCGCAAGCCGGGACTGTGCGGCCTCGCGCGCCTTGCGCTCCTGCTCGAGCCGCGTCCGCTCCGCCGCCAGCGCCTCGTGCTCCTGCTGGAGCTGGCCCTGTGCCTCCAGCAGCCTGGCCCCGACCTCCTAACACGCCTTGCGCTCGAGCTCGAGCCGCTCCAACGCCGCGGCCGAGGCTCGGGCCTCCCGCTCCGATGTGCCTCTCTCGGCGTCGCGCTCCCGCTCCGCGCGAGCCTTGGCCTCTTCGTGTGCGCGGGCGGCCGTCTCCGCCTCCCTCACCCGGACGGTGAGCTGGGTCACCTCCGTGCCCAGGTCCGCGTTCGCCTGACGGAACCGGCGAAGGTCGGCGTACAAGTCCGCGATGCACGCGGTCTTGTCTGTCGCCTCCTGCCGCAGAAGCTGCACGAAGAACCATCAAGGATAAGACACAGACTAAAAACAATCTCGAAGTGCTGAGATGAGCGCGGGGATACCTCGAAGAGTTCCAGCGCCTGCCTGGAATGGAGATCAGTGGCGGCTGAGATGGCCCGCGCCAGGTCCGTCCCGACCCGTTCGGCCTGAGCCCACAGCTCGTTCTCCTCCGCCATGCCCTGCCAGACCCGCGCGGAGACGCCAGGCTCCTCCGGCCACGCGCTCGGGCCGCGACGACCCTGAAGCAGCGCCACCGCGGCCGTATCCCACTCCGCCGTTCCCCTGGCCACGGGCATTTGCGGCGGCCCCTGGGCCAAGAAGCGCGCCGCCGACACCTCGGCTGCAGCCACCCGTGCGGGGGGAACGCGCCCGCCATCACCACCTTGGGCCACGCCTTGCGCGCGACCCAAAGCCGGCGGGATGACCGTGCCGCCGACCGGCTCGACCGCCTCCTGCCTCCCTCCAGTGGGGGCCGAGGCGGTGGCACGTCCCCCCTGCTCGCCCGCTTCCGCCACCGGGGCATCCTGCCCCGGCTCCGCCACCAGTGGCGTCACCTCCCGCTCCGCCTCCGCCAGCCGTGAACCTCGCGCCCCCGGCACCGGCTCCACCGGCGTCACTGCGGACATCGCTGCGGGACGCGGAGTCCCGCGCGAACGCGATCCCCCGGCGTGAGGGGAATCCGACGCCCCAACCTTCAACGCCTTCTTAGGCGCGTGGCTGGGGTTGGCCTTGGCGGCGCCACGAGCGCTGAATCAGAAGGGAAAAAACGGAAATTACGAAACGAAAAACCAAACAAGGATGGAAAGTTGCGAAAAAATACGAGGCAGAACCTACCGGACGCAATCCTGCAGCGCCTGCAGCTTCCGCTTCGAGCCGCCCGTTGAGGGAGCCCTCCTCGAACTCGAGGACCCCCTCAACCCGCTCGGGGGCTACGAACCCCCCGAACCCTCGGCATCCAATCCGCTGCGGCGCGGCGCGCCCGCAGCAGAGGAGGAAGTCGCTCGCGCCCGCAGCGCCGCGGGTCGGGAAGGCGCGACCTCCGTCCGCGCCGCCACCGGCGCAATATCGCCGGGGCTCGCAGCGCCCGCCCCGGACTGCGGCGCGGCTATCTCCTCCTCCTCACCGGCGGGCGAAACCCCGCCGGCATCGATCTCCTCCTCCTCATCCTCCTCCTCGCTGGGAGGGTCCGGGGAGTCCTCGGGGGACGACGGCGGCGCCCCGCCGTCCCTCCTCCACCGGCGAAGCGCCGCCTGGTGCGCATCCCGCCGGGCCTGCCTCCTCCGGCTGCTAGCTCTTTTTGCCTCCTTCGCGTCCCTCTCGCGGTCACGGCGGGCGCAGTTCGAAGCGCGCAGCTCCGGGGTCGGAGCGAGGGAGCGGTAGAGGCCGCAGTTCACCTCCTGAAATCACGATGAATTGAGGAAGGGAATCCTAAGTCAATCAATCCGGCAGTTCAGAGAGGGAGAATGGCGACTCGCCGACAAAACGTGGCCCTCGTCGGGACGCAACCAGAACGACCAAAGGTCGCTCGGCATGGTGTCGGGATGCACCGCCGTTCGCACCCTCGTGACGACATACTCCTCAAGGAGCGGCTCCGGCAACATGCACGAAGCCGCCAGTGCCGCCAGGTCGGCGCCCTTTGTCATCCGAAACAGAGGAAGCTGCCTCTCCATGAGGGAACCACCCGGCGGCGATGACAGTGCGCGAGCACGTGCGCCACGGTCAGGCCCGACCCCTCCAGGGTACGAAGGGCGTCGACGACAGGGCGGAGCCTCTTCCGCTGACCTTCGCCGGAAACGACGTAGCTCCAGGAGTCGGCCTTCTCCGACAAGACCTTGCCGGTGTACTCCGGCAACCCCAGGCCGTCGTTGCGCAGGTAAAACCACCCCTTGGCCCAGCCGCTGTTGTTGGTAGTCATCCTGCAGGCCAGATACAGGTGCTTCCGGGACTCGAGCGGCGCGAGCGTGAGACCGCCGGCGCACGAATAACGGCGCACCCCCCTCCCCGCGCCGGACGTACTGAGCTCGGCGCGGAAGAGGTGGACCCACAGGTCCCAGTGCGCCTCGATCCCCAGCACGCCCTCGCAGACGCCGACGAAGGCCGCCGCCTGGGAGATGGCATTGGGGGAGAAGTTGTGGAGCTCCACGCCATAGTAGTGGCAGAGGCCCCGCATGAACTGGCTGGCAGGTGCGTTGAATCCCCGCTCGTGGAAGCGGATGAAGCTCACCACATACCCCGCCGGCGGGTTCGGCACCCTGGCCGCCGGCGCCGGGACAATCCACGCCGGCCGCGACGGATCGCCCCGGGGCGAGAGCTGCCCGCCGTTCACCAAGCCCTCCAGGAGGTGCTCGGTAGCGGTGGACGGAGTCCACTCGGTGACGCCTTCGATGATCACCATGACGGACGGCGGAGCAAGGAGCAAAAGCGACGAAGACAGAAAGCGGCTAGCGGGCTCGGAAGCAAGAGAAAGACAGAGGCGAGAGCTGGCGCGAGGAATGGCGAAGGTAAGAAATTTCCTTACCCCCCCCCCCCCCCCCCGCTCTCCTTTTATAAGGGAACGGACTCGTCCTTGCCACGACACGCCAACCCGTTGGCAACGGGCCGGACGTGAGCGTGGCACATCGCTGACAACCGGGGGCCCTCTCCCCCTTTTTCCCCGCGGAACGGCACACGTAAGCAGCGGCATTTACTGCGGCATGGTAAAACGAAACGACGCGGCAGCGGCGCCTGACCGCCCGTCGCCTCGCCTCTCCCCGGCGCACGCCAACTCCGCCTAAAAAGGCGCGCCCGCTACGCCCATCTCGCCCACTCCGTGCCACGTCAGCCACGACCACGCCCGCCAGCGGTCGTGCGCGGGCCCGCAAAACCGAAACGACCTAACCGTTGGATTCCTTCCAAGGTAAGACAACGACCCCCCTCCGCCTCGAGGCGCAGGGTGCTACTAATCAGGGGCTCGAAACCCGGTTCTCGAAAAGGTTCAACGGGCGACCCAGATTAAACGATGCGAAGGCTACCGGTCACGCTCGACCAATCCTCGAGCCCGCTACTCGAGGGTGACCCGCACCTTTCGCAAGGCCCCACTGATCAGGAGTACGAAGCCTGGCCCGCGAAAGGGTTCGACAAGCGCTCCGGATCGACAGAGTCAGGGACAATTCGGGCGTGTTCAACGGACTTTACCCCGAACGCGAAGTTTGGGGACACCCCTGTTGTGTTCAAGGCCGGACAAAGGCAGCTAGTAGGGGGGATCCCAACGAGGGAGAGCTTTCGCGCCCTCGGACCCTGTCGAAAGGGACCGAGCTCCACCTAGCAAACCTTTGCAAGCGCTACATGGACGCGTCTCCGGACCACGAGCCGACCCCTAGCGAATGGGGCACGGGAGCCCACTTGAACTACCCGCTAACAGCTCACCGAGGCATCCGTGTACGCTGCCCGATTCGAGGGTTGCACGAATGACCTCACCCCTCTCCCCCGCGAAGGGGAAGCGAGGGTCGTAACTCAAAGACAAGAAGCCCCTCTGACCGCCTCCGCTCGGGCCAGGAGCTCGGGGGCTCCTTGTAGCAAATCCTCCTCCTCTTATGCGTCGAAACCGTGCAGGGTCCGCCCCCCCTGAATTCTGTATAACTCGGTCGCATCCCCATCGCGTCGAAAGGGAGCGACTAACATAACCCTCGGAAGTCAAAGCCCTTACACGAGTGAATTCACTCCTCCAAGGGCTCGGGGGCTACACCCGCGGGTGCTCTCGCGCGCCCCCACGGAAGAACGTGCATAATCAAGAAGGAGCAATCCCCGCAGAATGCCCGGGAATGATCCCGCAAACCATCAGCCTCTGCCCGACTGATCCTTAGTCCGGCAGAGGCTCGGGGGCTACTGTCGGGGACAAACCCAGGGGGTCCCCTAATCATCGGGGTAATCACCCTGATGAAACATTAACCACGAAAGGCCGAATCGCCAGAAGCCCGGAAGGGTCACCAGGGCAACACGGCCCAACACAACTCACGGCACAAAACAGCCGCTCGAGCCCGCCGGACAAAGGGACCCAGGTGGCCACCTCCGTCTCCACCCCGCTCGAGGGCCGCGCACCCCCTCGAGCGGGCACAACGCAAACTCCGCCTTGCTCGAGGGCCGTGCACCCCCTCGAGCGGGCGAACCAACTCCGCCTCGCTCGAGGCCGCACTTTACATAACGCGGCACGCCCCGGCGCCCCGCCCGACAACGGCATTTAATGCCCGCCCCATCAGGCGGGCGCCGAAGTCAAAAGGCAATCTCTCCCCACGCCGCGCCGCTGACACCGCAGAGCTCGCTGTTTCAACTACTCCGGTCACTATGCGTCCTCACCACCACTGTGAGGACGCATGCGGCGCTGTGCGAGGCCCTGTGCGGACTTGCAGGCATCAATCCGCACCACTATTCCACCCGCTCCCGTCCTTCCCCCCCCCCGGGCGCAGCCCTCGAATGGGCGCGAAGAACCCTCGAACGAATATACGAGCAGCAACCGAGTACGGACTCCGGTCAGGCGTGGTCCGGTGATGACGAACGCCGGGTCAAATCCACCAACTCTCGGCCATTCCCCGGCAAACCGGGCACGCCGCGCACTGTGGTCGACAGCAAGCGCCATGCCGGCCCCTGTGCCGCCAACTCTCGTCCTTCCCCACCTACCACGCCCTCGAATCGACCAGCGGCGGGCAGCTGGGTGCGGATTACGGCAGCGCCACCCCTCGAAATCACTCCAGGACAAGCACGGGGACGGCCATGACGCCCGCAGAAGCCGGAGCTCACCATAAATCCCCCGCCAGGGTCAAGGACGACCGCACGCCCAGCGCCACGCTCTCCAGTACACACCTCTGTAGCACACACTGTACCTGTACTTGTAAGCCCCTCCCCCCTTCTCTCCTTGGCCTATAAAAGGAGGGAGGGAGACTCAACCAGAGGGGCGGCCTCACACGATATTGGCATTCGCCTCAATCACACCCGTTACAGGGACTTGGAGACTCCCTCTCCTCTCCCACCTTGCTTGTAGCCCCCCTCTGCAAGCACTCCGGTGCAAGATAGTACAGCGCCCCGAGCGCACCCTGCTGGACGTACGACCTCACGGTCGGAACCAGGATAAACGCTTGTCTCATTGTGCTAGCTCTTGCATCAACCGTCAAGGGACGGGACACCGCGCATTCTGTTTGGCGCTGGGGATTGGCCGACTGATCCCAGCACCGACAACCTCCATTCCAGACACATGTGGAGGCACCGTTCGATTCTCCTTTTCGCCATCAAACTTACAATACATGCCTCGGTATGGATGTCTCTTGGGGAGGAAATGACGATGCCCCATGAATACGAATTTCTTCAAGATTCTCAGCCATAATGAGCAGGTTTCATCCAAGCAGTGTGGGCAAGCTTCCCCTTTCCTTTTACTCTGCCAGAGGTTGAGGTGGGCCAGGTTGTCATTTATGGTGGTGAACAACATGGCGTGCAACGTACAATACTCACACTGGAACTTATCCCAAACATCCTCCACACCAGGCCTCTAAAGTGTCTTCAAGTCATCAATCAAGGGCCTCAGGTAGACATCAATACGGTCACAGGGTTGCTTTGGCCCGGAGACCAAGATTGTCAACATCATGTATTTCCATTTCTTGCATAGCCAAGGTGGAAGGGCCTCAGGTAGACATCAATACGGTCAAAGGGTTGCTTTGGCCCGGAGACCAAGATTGTCAACATCATGTATTTCCATTTCTTGCATAGCCAAGAAGGTCAACATCATGTATTTCCATTTCTTGCATAGCACAGGGTTGAACTTTGGTTACCAAATGGGTTCACGCCGTCTGTGCTCATAGCGAACCGGATGTTCCTGCAATCACTACCAAACCAATTGTAGTGAGAATCAATGTTACTCCACTGTGCTGCATCTATGGGGTGTCTAAGCTTGCCATCGTCCTTGTTCATTCGCCCTTCACTATGCCAACACAAGAGTTGGGCCTCCTTTCGTGTGGCAAACATGCGTTTCAAGCGGGAAATAATGGGGAAATACCATGCCACCCTCATAGGACGCCCTCGGTTACCCTTCTTGCCTCTTATCTTCATGGGCTCGTTCTCGTCATTGGCATTATCTCCACCATCTTTTATCCTCTTATACCGACCGAACCCACACTTTGGGCAATTGTAAAGGTTCTCATATTCTCCTCGAAACAACACACAGTTGTTCTTGCATGCATAGATTTTTTCAACCTCTAAACCCAAAGAACAGATTATCTTTTCGGCCTCGTAGACAGACTCAGCCACTTGGTTTCCCTCTGGTACCATGTGTTTTAGAAGATCCAATAGTTGTTTGAAACTTTTGTCGGTCCAACCATGGCCTGCCTTAAGCCGTAGAAGTTTGAGATCACCAGAAAGGTGAGAGTACCTCTGACAACCAGGGTATAGGGGTTTCTTTGAATCTCCAATGAATTGTTTCAGCCTGCTAATTCAGAAGCTGTGTACACGCCTTGAAACTCAACGTCTCTCATCATTTGATCAACATTGTTTACATGAGGTAGCACATCATCATCATTGAAGCCCGCAACTTTCTGGTCAGTCGTATCCTCAGGCCGCATCACAACATGTGGGAATGCTTCATCCTCCTCAATGTTATTTCCACATTCTTCTTCCCCTGTAATAATGAGAAATCAAGGAGTTAAAAACATTCTGCTTTACCCTGTAACAACAAGAAATCAATGAGTTAAGTCATTATGCACTCATTTTACCTTCATTAAGACCTTGAGCATGGCGTCGTGCTTCACCTTCATTAAGACATCCTTCTTCGCCTTCATTAAGGCCTTGCTCACCATGCTTATTCCAAGACATGTAATTCTGTGAGAATCCACGTGTGACTAGATGATGGAAAATGTTGTCCTGTTGTCCAAACTTTTTTTGGTTGACACAATCAAAACATGGGCAACACATTGTAGGCACACCCCGGTTTCTCGTGTCCGCCTCCACTTGATCAATAAAACTGTTGACCCCTCCTACGAACGTCTCCCAATCTCGGGGTTGTCTGTACATCCAAGCCTGATCAGCCGACATCATCTACATAACTTTGATCAATAGATGTTTTTTTAAGAATTATATCACATCAAAATCTACAGTACATGGAGAAGGGATGATCAGCTGGCCGGAAGTACGAAGAAGGAGGAGGGGAAAAATCCATACCGTGGGAGGAGGAGAGGAGGACGGGGAAGGCGGTAGCGGCGGGCTGGTGACGCGTCGGCAATAATCCCGGAGTCGCGGAGCTAGCTAGCGCGTGGCTGGCGCGGTCGTGGCTGCGGCGACGACACGGGAAAGAACGGGAAGAACGCGTAGCAGTCACTACAAGAATAACTCACATCCGCACCCCTCATATGCCTCGGTGCACTCAAGATCCGGTGCTAATGTGACGTTAGCACCGGGTGCGAAATTAGGGTGCCCCCGGAAACACTTTAGCACCGGTTGCTAACATCAACCGGTGCTAAAGGGTGACATTTAGCACCGGTTGGTGTTAGCAACCGGTGCTAAAGGCCCTCACACTTTAGCACCGGGTCGTAACACCACCCGGTGCAAAAGGGCTACGACCCGGTGCTAAAGACCCTTTCGCACCGGGTCGTGTTACGACCCGGTGCTAAAGGGGGTGTCATATAATACTACAAAAGGAAAGCATCTTTTATCTCATCACATGTGTAGCGTAGGTGAGATGGTTAGGTGGGTGTACGCGTGCGAGCCAAGAGGTCTTGAGTTCGAATCCCGCAACACGCAAATATGCAAATATTTTTTGCTAGTGCCCCCACCTTTAGCACCGGTTATTTTACCCGGTGCTAAAGGTGGCACCCTTTAGCACCGGAAGATTGGCACCGGGTGGGAAACCCGGTGCTAAAGGGGGTTTCCCACCCGGTGCCAATGTGCATGATTCTGGTAGTGAGTCACGGGTGGTGACGATGACACTATAGCTACCTATTGTAGCTTATGTAATTAATTATTGAGCTTCGACTCTAGCAATACCGTTACAACTCGTAAAAAGATGGTAACAGACTTTAAATGGCCAACATAACACCCGTTATTACTAGTCCCTGCCCGTATCGGACATGAAGCGACCGTTACGAATAGTTGTCTTATTGGTAACAGTCGTATTTAGCGTCCGTTACGACAACAACTAGTAACGGTCATGAACAACGCCCGTTACTAGAAGTCGTAATCGGTAACGGGCTTTGTTGTGCAGAGGTTGGGCCCGGGTCTGCTAGGCTTATCGGTAACGGTTGTTGTTTGGCGTCCGTTACTGATGAGGTACCTTATAACGGGCTTTATGCGCCCGTTACCAATGTCATGTTACCTATTTGAGGTTTTCACGTAGTGAGGGTTGATCCTACTAGGAAGGCCGGCAGTCAAACCAAGTGCCCTAGCTGAGGAATACTCGGAAGGTGAAGGGTCTAGTGTGTAGCCATGGTGCTCTGGAATGGAATGGAATCACCCGGTCGTTCTCATTGCACAGCTGACAGCTGAGCTCATCTCAGTGATCATCGATGTGTAGTTTTGTATTATCACCAGCAACAGGGAGGAATGCAGGCATCCGGGTATGACAGGGTGATTGTTTGCGACCTCCTGCAGAAGAGGATGGGGCTTGATTTTTTATGTCTCATTGACAAAAGTTGAGTTGTCACTAGTGAACGTCGACCTGTGAGGTCCCCGGTTGACCCGTTCCATGCTGTTACCGTCTTCTTGGAAATTTCGGCTCTGGGTCACTCTGTCGTCCAATCCAGTCATTGCTGACAGATGCATTCTCTCATGGAAATGAACTGTTCTATCATCCGAAAATGAGAGTACCACAGTCATTAGGTTGTCACTTTCCTTCTCACTGACTTGTATTTCGGCTTGGTCTGTGAATTGATTGAACCTCATTTTCTTTAAATAAAAAACTAATCGCATAGTTTTAATGTATACGACGAGACGAATCTTTTGAGTCTAGTTAGGTCATGGTAGGACAACAATTATAAAAAATGAAAAATAATACAGTGCATTACAGTGACCGATGTGACTTTTTGACAACGTTTTCGGGATGGTCTAATGTTTCCTCGTTCTACAAGGAAATATCAGACCAGTTAGCGATAACGCACCCACGTGCAACTTCTATGCATACACGTCAAGCTGCCTGATGCTCCGGTGGCTCGTTTAGCTTCTGATTTAGCCCGGGCTTTAGCCAATTTCTGGTTCCGCCACTGCTGATTGGCTAATCTACGTACTCCCTCCGGTGTCATATTAGAAGTCCTTTTGGACAAGGTTTGAGTCAAACATTAAGAATATAAATCATGAATAACATTTAAGTTGTTGAGTTTGGAAATGTGGAAATCATATAAATAGATTGGTCTTGAAAATTACTTTCATAAAAATATACATATATAACTTTTCAAGAAATATTTTTATAAAAATGAGAAGTCAAAGTTATGCTTTGGTGACCGTGTCGATGTCCTAAAGGACTTCTTTTGTGGTACCGGAGGGAGTACATGGATAATTTCAGGATGAGATTGCCTGCATTTTAGCGACAATATGTTTTTTTACTGGAAACATAATACTTTGAATTGTAACTCGCTTCATCATATTGATGAAAAAATTTTACCAGCTTCCTACTGGTAGAGCAATGAACTCGGGGTTGTTTCAACCCTCTTGCCTAGCACTTCTTCAAAAAGCCCGTGGGACGTCTCCCACCTGAGTTAAGTTTTTAATCTTTACAAAAAATTAAACTTGGTAACTTTTGCCACCTCACCAAAAAGGGGGAGCAAAAAGTAACTTCTATCTCCAACAACACAATCATATGTCTAGTGAAATAACTTGTGGCTGATTTAGTTTCAATAATCAAAAAGTACCATAGCATATACAAATTGCTGTGACCATTTTATTTTGGTTTCGCAAGGAACTTATGGTCTTAATCCTGGTTTTGGACATACCAGTATAACATTATTGGAGACTTACTTCAGTATTTCAGGCTTCAGGAGTGATATTGGGGCTGTCACCAAGTCATTCAAACCCTGAGGCAATGTTGGTTGCTTGCAACCTTTCGTGTGTTTGATACATTGATGCTGTTAGCAAGGTAATTAGGGTCCTGGTTAGGAAGGCCCTAATGGGCCTTTGGTGTGCTGCCGCACAGACCTCCCAGGCCATTTGCGGCTGCCTCTCTGGATTAGGATAGATGGATGCCTATTAGGTAATGATCCTACGGTGGTGATAATTCTACTAGAAACAACGCACGTGTGGCACATATGTTTATTGATGACATGTAAGTAGTAAAACAGTGTCACTTAAGTGGGCATGGTAAACAGACCAGTCATGCGAAGCGCTTTTAAAAATACTTTATATTCGCTCTCTTATGTATAGAGAGCTTTAGCTATTCTCAAATTTCAAATCTCTCTAACATCGAAAAAATGTCCCTGCCCCCTCTTCTGTTAAACTTTTGGTATGATAAGTGGGTCCTCTGGGATGTGGGGGTGGGCCAAATACTGGTAACAATTGTTTTCAAATCTAATTCTCTTTATAGTATAGATAAACCAATCTATATCCTTGCTTATATATATATAGGACCGGGATATTTAGCGCGTGCGGCGGCGGTCCCGGCCGGAGCAACGGGAGGTCCCGGTAGTAAATTCTGGTCAAAATCAATGCATGACCATAAAAATTATGATGCAGTTATTATGTCCTGCAGCCTTAATTGTGGGTGGAAACCGGGCTCGGAGCACGGAGGCATGCATTGTTTTGACGGCGGCTTGGAGAACGGGCCGGTGGATGCTGGGGCGGCCGCCGAACTCGCAGCTCGCTAGCTCGGCGTGAAGAGATGCACCGAGGCTCCGTGAACGTCGGCGGCGAGCTGCTCCGGTCCGTGGCCGTGGGCAACATACGGAGTACATGTCAGATCGGTGCTGTGCACGCAGTTTCCAAATTTTTATGCTGCATGTATTTACATGCAGCCTAATTAATTTATTAGCGGGATGGCTATGAGGTATAATCACCGCGGTCAAAACACATTGATGAGTATGGGAGGAGACGAGAGAGAGCATTTCACGCGTGCGTGCATGTAGGAGGTGAGAGAGGGCATTGCATTGCATGCAGCATGGTTCTTTAATATGCGGATGGACATGGGCACATACAATCTGGTTATTTGCTTATGATTAATTTCAATTGACTACAAAAGTTATTTTCAAATGTGGGGAGTATTTTCCACTTGACTAGTGTATATTTCAATTGGGCATAGAAGTATTTTTTTCTAAATATTTTAGAAGTATTTTTCAATTGACGAGGAGTATTTATAGCTATCCTCACAAGTAATTTTCATAAATATATGTAGGTACGTAAAATTGCGTCATGTACGTATGCTAGTAAATTGAACCTGGACATCTAGTATCAAGTAATAAGATCGTTAGTGGTAGTTTTTTTTCCCAAATATCAGGAGTACTTTTCAAAATGCCATGGGTTTTTTTCATTTGACTAGAGTGTTTTTTTCAACTGATAATAGCGGTATCCTTTCGAATATTAGGAGTATTTTTCAAATGTCATGATGAGTATTATGCAATTGAGGAGTATTCTTCAAATATCAAACAGTATTTTTAAATAAGTAGCAAAGTATCTATTTTCCAAATGTAAGGAGTATTTTTTCCAAGTGTCAGGAGTATTTTCGGTTGATTAGTATTTGATCAAATGTCAGAGTATTGTTCAATTGACAAGGAGTGCTGATATATAGGCAAAGACAAGATTGCTTGCTGCTTAAAATCTTCACAAACGCATAAACCTGGAGCCACCAACCACTGATGCGGCTGCTTGTTGTACAATGTACCATGCATGGATAATACTACAGACTAGCTTGTACAAAATGAGCAACTGGTAAGAACAAACAAGAAATACTCATATGTACAAATTGGCAGACTAGTTAACATGCAGAGTTGGCTGAAGGGGAACAAAATACACCATGCAGTCGAGGAAGAAGTAAGGAAATACAATAATTAAATATATATATCCTACATACATACATGCACACTCGCATATTGGTTTCAAGTACCTGCATTTTGATCGAGCAGACCAATAAGAAATAAATTTCAAGGTTTAGATGTCAATTGAACAACTATTAGGGTATTTTCTATACCATAATTTCACAATAGTAATTCTGCAATAGTAAATCAACCACCGATGAGTAGTAATTCAAATGTCAGGAGTAAATCGGAAGTATTTTTCTCCCAATGTTACGAGTATTTTGAACTGACTAGAGGAGTTAATTTCAAATGTCAGGAGTATTTCTTACGTAGGAGTTCTTCTTGTAAGGCCAGTCTCAATGGAAGTTTCGTGGACACAATTAACTAGAGTGACACATCATCTAAAAGTGTATAAAATTAGGATGAAACACCTCCCTCTTAATGCATTGTTTCATCAATTGTTGTTTTCTAGGTCACATACAAGACGCAAGCTGTCTAGGTAACTGTGTACATGGAGCTTCGTCACCATAAAACTCATTTTACCTCACACATCATCAAAAATGCTGACATGACAGTCAATTTATTGTCCATAAAACTTTCACTGAGACCGGTCTAGATAATATTTGTGGAGCCAAGCCGGAGCTCCCTAGAAACTTCGGGACACCAGCATGCATGCATATTTGAGAGCCATAACTCCCGTCGTTAATTCCGGGACATGCATGCGGTAGCTTTCTGTTTCTGAGTGCACATACATGCGTGTTCCAGAACATTTTTTCCGGGAGCAATGACAACGGGAGTATCTTTTACAAATACTAGGAGTGTTTTTTAAATGTCATGAGTAATTTTCTATTGAAAAGAGTAGTAGTTTTTCCAACTACCAGGTGTTTTTTCAAATGTCAAGAGAGTACGTTCAATTGATCTGAGTAAAGGAGTAATTATCTTACAAATTTTGGGAGTATTTTCAATTGAGTAGAAAAGTATGTCAGGGTTATGTAACACCCAAAATTGGCCTATTTAAAATTTTTTGATAATTAATTGATTATTTAATGTCTTGTTCATAATTATATATGATAAATAAATATTTTCTGGAAATTAAAATCAAATATAAGTTGTAGAAACATTTATTGTTGCATTGATGCTGCTGCATTTATTTTTGTATTGCGTGTGGTTCAAACAAGAATTTAAATTTATTTAAATTCAAATTTGAATCACCCTGTTTGGAGCTCTAGAAAAGTTGTTAGGCCCATAGTTCGTTTTTGCCCCCTGAAGTCTTTCTCGGTTCGTTACTGCCCCCTCTTCTTTTCTTTGGTTCGGCCTAGCTCTTTCCCTTTCCCGCTTTCGGCCCGCTCAACCAAGTCTATTCCCCCCCCCCCGGGCAAGCCTGCCAGCGGCCCGGCCCACTCTCCTATCCGGCCCACCAAGCCGGCCTGCTCCGCACCCTTTCCCCCTCTCTCCCTCTCACTGCCAGCCCGGGCCCGCGCGTCAGGCCGCTGACGCCACGCCAGCGTCACCTTTCCTTCTCCTCCTCGCCGTGAATGGCGCGGCTCGCCGCAGCCGGGCCCGCACGCCGAGGCGCCTTCCCCTTCGATTACTTAACCTGGCCCGCGCCGCTGCCCCGCTCCCCTCACCCCTTCACCAACCACCCGAAACCCTAGCCGCGCCGCCGCCGGGTTTCTGCCGCTCGACGCCGCTTCCGAGCTCGCCGGCCACCGACGAGCCCACCACTCCGATGATCAATCCCCGCCCCGGCCGACCCCGGAGAAGCTTCTCCGGCACGAGGAGCACTCCGAGCCTTCCCACGCCCGCTCTCGCGCTCCGAAGCACCGTCGCCGACACGCACCAGCGCCGCCGCTCGCCGCTCGCCGACGAACTCTCCTCGCCGACACTTCTTCCCCCGCTTCGACAACGCCAGGAGCATCGCGTGAAGGTGAGAATCGTTTTGGACTACTTATTGCTCGATCACGTGCCCCCAAACCCCATCTCCGCCACTCACCGGAGCTCCGCCTCCGCCGGTCGCCGCCGCACATCACACACACCACCTCCCCGCCGCCGAGACCTCCCTAGGTGAACTCGCCGCACCACCAGCTCTCTCCCCGACCAAGCCCCGTGGCCAACCGAGCCTCCTAGCCCTGGATTGGCTCCACTCCGGCGAAGCACCGCCGCAAGAGCGGGCGGCGCCCCCCCCCCTGTCTTCCCCCGCCGGCCACGACCGCCGAGCCGATCTGGGCCACCAGATCGTGATCTGACGGCCCACGGTCAACCAAGCCTCAGGTCAAATCTGAGGGTACCGGTCAACTCCGGGCCGTTTTGCAAAAGAACCCTCCATTTTCTTGAGTCCATGGCTTGCACCGTTTCTTGAGCAGTGGCCTCCATTTTCTTCATCAGAAGGTCCATCTTGGCAGCGAGCATGTCCAGAGCTTCAACTTGATGTACTCCTCGGGTCCGAGGTTGGGCTCGATCATCGGACCAACCTTGGTTCTCGACCATCGTCTCGATGAGGGCCTTTGCACGACTCTCCTCAAGAGAGAAGAAAGAACTCTGCATACCATGGTGAGGACAAGCAGATATATAGTCCTGGAGGCGATCTCATGCCTCTGGAACTGTTCCATCTTTTAACTGCTGGAAAATGCGCTAGTGCACTTATCCCAAGTGTCTATGGCTTCACGGTTAGCATAAAACCATTGTTTTGCCTTGCCTAGTAATGAGAATGGGAATAAACGAAGGCGAACGACATCGATGCTTACCCCGCGTATGGTGAAAGTGTTGAAAATCTCCAGAAAATGATGAAGATGAGCGTTGGCATCCTCGTGTGGCTTGCCTGCACCATGTTGATGAGGGCTGGCTTGAGCTCAAAGTTGCCTTTTCTGACTTGCGGAGCTGGTCCGACACGCACGTTCTCGCTCGATGTCGCAGAGAACTCGCGGATCATCTTGCTTGCCATCCTCGATAAAGCCATGTCGATGACGGGAAAGACTGGGCTCGTCAGAATTAGTTGACTGTTAGGAGGTACAACACGGGGTCGCACTTTCCTCACAAGAGACTCATGATTTTTTGGAAGTTTGACGGTAGTTGGAAACCAGTCATGCACTGCTCTGCTTCACAAGACCAACGAAACAGAGCAAGGATAAACCCGCTTGAGTAGCGGTATACTCAACTAAGATAGCTCAACATAGAAGTTTGAAAGTATCTAGCCAATTGCTTCCCTGGCAACGGCGCCATAAATGCTTGTTGGCACTTCTTACGATCCAATATCAGGATTGTGAATCCCGGTACTGGGGTAAGGAGTGTTTCAGTGGTTTTTCTTATGGCTCAGTAAATTATATAAATATTCTGCAAGCGCACAGAATTACCGCTATAGCACTACACTAGGGAGTGTTTCAGTGGTTTCTCTTATGGCTCAGTAAAATATATAAATATTCTGCAAGCGTACAGAATTACCGTTGTAGCACTTCACCGGGACTATCAATCCTGATAGTGGACCGTAAGAAGTATCAACAAGCATTTCTGACGCCGTTGCCGGGGAAGCAATTGGTGAAAGATATTGATGATTGACATTGGTGTCTACTAATTTGATTTGCCGCTAGCATTAGCGGGATCACCCCTATTTGCTTGAGTATGTTTCAAACAGGAGGACTGCAGAGAGCCCAGGGTGCCTGATCGTGCAGGATTTGTAAATGTCTGCCCCTGTCTACTGCGATGCACGTGCCATTTTCAGAAAAATTCCCAGGTATGAACATATATACAAACATCTATATTATCATAATTATGTGCAGCCTGGAGGGAAGATTGTCGTCTTGGAGACAAAGAAAATCAAATGCGACGGACGAACGACGCTGCATCACCGCAATTCCATCTCAAATTGTCGGTAATGGCGAAGAAAAATCAAGGTATGTGAGATAGTCCCACTCATAGACTTTAAATTTTGAGCACCTACTAGGGGGTAACCTAGCATTATCCCTTTAATTTTTGCATTATCCACTGCATGTTTGCTTTGAATCATTCGATTTCTATGCCTTCTTTTTGAATGGGTGGCTCCTCGACTTTGAACTGTATTCGGGCAACTGTGCCTAGTCTAGATAGGTAGTGAAGTATTTTTTCTGCCTGTTTATTCGATGTTCTTAGTCCAACTCATGGCAGCCCCTATTTTGTGTTGGTGATTCCCAAGCGTGGTTGGTTCACCGTCTATAGGGTTAAATGGGACTGTCTCCGACCATGCCTTAGAAATGGATGATCAGTCTGCGCCATGAGAAACGTCAGGCATAGAAATTCATGCATTCTATCACCCCCACTTTTTTTTTCAAACCTACTGGATATTTCCCATTCTTGCATTTGCATTCATTCTCTCCACCATCGCTATGCATTGAAAAAAAGAGAAAAAATAATAATAATAAAAATGAAAAAAATAAAATCGTGCGACAGCTGGATTTAGGCCAAGGTGTGTATGCCTGAAAGCCTTTATTTTAGGCTAGTGGTCACACTTCACCCGGCCTAGCCAGTTTCGCTCATCTTTGCGCTCTACGCAAGAGAGGAGACTTGCTCTACACCTCCGCTCATTTGCCGCTCCGCTTACTGGTTTTCGGATCCATTGTTTCAACATTCGCACATAAGCTGGTTCCGCGGCATTCCACGAGTTGGCATATTTGACTGTCGAACCCTTTGCCACACCCACGACCGTGCATCCTTGCACAACAACACCAACATGGAGGAATCAGCCAACTACGTGCAGTCGCGTCGGCGTAGTGCCATTACCGTTGCATCAATTTCGAAAGTCTTCATCATTAGATGCTAACGGTAAGCACACCCAGGTACGTGAAAGGGTTTTTGCTTTTTACCTAAATTAAATCAAGGTCCACCAGCTTCCATATGCTTATCTCATGTGAATAATGCTTGATCTTTTCATGCCACTGTAACACCCAAAAATAGCCTATTTAAAATTTTTAGTAATTTCTTTCCTTTAATTTAATTGTTCATAATTAATATAGGTTAAATAAATTATTTATGAATATTAAAATCAAATATAAGTTATAGAAACATGTTGTTGCATTTATGCTGCTGCACAAGGTTTTGTAATGCTAGTGGTTCAAGTAAGATTTCAAATCTAGTTTGAATTCAAATTTGAAGTGCTTTGTTTTGAGCTGTAGAAAAGTTGTTTGGCCCATAGTTCATTTATGCCCCCCGGACTTATTCCTCGGCTCACATTTGCTGCCCCTACTTCTCAGTCCAGCTCTCGGCCCAGCAGCCTCCCCCACTCCTCGCACCGCCGGCCCAGCCAGCAATCGGCCAAAATCAGCCCAGCGCGCCAGCACGTCCTTCCCCCTCTCTCTCCCACTGCCACGCGAGCCCCGCCCGTCAGAGTCGCCTCCAACCTCCTGCCCGAAGCTCCTCCTTCCCCGGTGCGCGTCTCGCCGCTTTGGCCCCACCCCGCGCCCATGGGCCACACCAGGAGCTCTCCAGCCCTTCCCCGTGATCCCTTTCCTTCCCTAGCCCTGTGCACCCATGGCAAGTAGCCTCCCCCGTTCGAAACCCCGATCCGATCGCCGCCACCGCCGAAATCGTGGCACAGACGCCCATGCCACTGCCCCTGGGCTATAAAAGCCAATTCCCACACCCCAATGCCTCACCAAGCCTCGCATTGAGCCCCCGAGCGCCCCAGCACTCCTCCCCGCGTGCGCCACCTCTGAGCTCCGCCGGTCGCTAAAGAAGTCCCGGCTCCGGCACCGCTCCGCACCAATTGAGCCCCCAGAGTCTTCGTGCTATGGTGAGGACCAATTCAAGCCACTTCCCGCTCTCCCTCTCCCCCTAACAACCATTCCCCCTCTCGCCGGCGAGCCTCGCCGCGGTCTGTCGTCGACCGGCCGCTGCGCCACCCTACTTCCGCGTTGATCCACCCACTGGACTCGCCACCTTCCCCTAATGCCATAGGGCCAAGTCCCATGGCCAATGGGGGTCTCTAGCCTGAGAACCACCCAACTCCGGCGAGCCCCGCCCTCTGCCGAGTGGCGCCGCCGCGAGACCCTCCCCTGCCGATGATCCCCGCCGTCACGATGGATCCGAGCCATCGGATCTAAATCCGACAGCCCACAGAACCCCCCTGTTTGAGTCAAACCAAACCCATACCGTTGAGCCCTGGCAACTTTGCTAAAGAGCCCCTCCACTAAGTAAAATTAACACGCAGTCCACGCCTATTCAAAAGTAATTACAAATAGGTCCCTAATTTTACGGAAAACCACCTAACCTTTTTAAAAATAGAACCCGCCATACTGAGGGTTAGTTTTGCACGTTAGACCTTTAGTTTTTATGCATAATTATGTATAGGTCCCTAGTTTTTCACAGATAAGCCCCTGGAAACTTTTAAAACTTGCCAGCAGGTCCCTAGAACTTAGATTTGCCATATCTTTTCTGTTTTAGCTCAGATTAGTGTGATTTTTGTGCTCATGTGTTCGTAGTAAAGCGTACATTATTTCTAGAACCTTAGTTTGTACTATTTCTATTTTTTGGTGTACTGTTCTAATATAATATTATTTGTTTGCATGTATTGGTTTGCGTGGATGTTTGTGTGGTGATTCATGTCCAAACGGTGAGCCTTTCGCGTTGGACTTTGAGTACGAGGAGGACTTCCAGGGACAAGATTCATAGCAGCAGCAGCCGCCTTTTGAGGAAGGCAAGTTATAGCATGGACAATCCTTGCTACCTACTCACCTTGTATTAAATTATTTCATAAATGCATGTGTCTAATTTGATGTATCATTAAGGTTGTACCTAGTCTTGATTTTCCTATCCTTGTTTACCTTGGGTTTTTGCATATGGGTATAATATTTGCTATGCGCAGCTACTATCACAATTATTTAACTACTAATATTGACTTAATGGTCCACTTCAACATTCATGATAAAGCATGGTTTAGGGAGCTAGAGCATGTGCTTCGTGCTTTGCTCTTGAGTCTCCATAATGGTATAATATTGACTTTTTAGCAACTTGGTTTAGGGAGCTAGAGCATGTGCTTCGTGCTTTTCTCTTGAGTCTCCATAAGGTCCGGTTCTTAAAGCGGCAACCCAGGAGCCTGTCGACACCACTAGAACTATTATGGCTCTGGTCTTGGTTAAGTAGCTTGTACGTCTCTAGCTTGCCAGTGGTTACCGGAGTGGCTGACGGCGTTATGGGAAGAAAGGCGTGGGGTGTTACTTGATTCCACCGGGGACGGTAGCCCCGTCTGCTATGTCTCGTTAGGCACAGTCCCGTGTTGGGAGTCCCTGAGGTATGGGAAATCTGCATGTTGCGCTCTTTATTTTTGTTGTTGGCATGAGTTGCCACGCTTCAGACGCCATTGACCCCCTCACATTGCGCCCGGAGGGTCAGTCAATCTCGGTGCCTAGAGTCTCACCACCTTGTTGTACCTTAGCGGCTACTGTCCTGTTAGGGTGTCCTGTGAAAAACCTCGTAGCGTCCCTATGCAGTCACACCTTGGAAGTGTTGATGTGCGTGGTTGGGTGCAAAGTTCTTTTGCACTTTTACGCGGCTAGTGGGTAAAGGGCGAAACCTCTGCAGAGTGTATAATCTATCATGATAGCCTTGCTCAGGGTCACGAGCGGTCTGGATTCTTTTTTATTAGAATATGATGTTTATTCATGTTTAATCAATTATACTTTATTAATTGGGTTACAACTGGGTTTCATCCACTTGTAGTAACTTGGTTAATGATAAAATGAACCAACTAAAAATGCTAATGCAGTTCAGCCGTGTCTAGCCTTATTTTGAGCCTTCATACCGTGCTATACTTGCTAAGTAATTGTTTACTTACACTTGTCATTTATTCAATAAAATCCCAGATGGGTAAACAGATTGGGCTGTGCGTGAGTCTGCTGCTGAGTTTCCAGAAGATTTGCCGTACTACTGAGTTGTGATCTCCCAGTCAGAGTCCCTGTGGATTGCGGCTCCATTAGTTTGAGAGTTTATTAGTTTTCCGCTGTTATTGGTTAGTTTATTTATGAAGCACTCTGATGTAAAACTTTGTTTATTCAAGAATTTATTCAAGCATATATTCTCTGTTTATCATATTTGTTCGCTATATGTGTACTATGACTTCCTGGGCACACATTTGGCCGCATTCGGGTTTCGTGAAAATTTGGGTGTGACAACCACCTTTATCTGATTTGGTTTGCTCTGATCCGAATGTGATTGCGCAACTACATTCATAAGCTCTTTAAATTAAACATGGTGCTTAGGTTAATTTGCTTGCTTTAATCAAATTAGACATGGTGTCAACTTTGATTAATGAACCTTTAGAGCAATACTTTTATAGATGAGCCAGAGATGGGAAGTCACTCAATCCAATTCACACCAGAGATGAGCCACGACCACGGATACAATTGAAGCCCAGGGTGGAATAGTGTTCCAGGTATGCATATTTCCTAGTACAATTACAAATAACCTGGAACACGAAGTTGCATCATCCGAAGCATCATCTCCTGATCGGACAATGACAAGAACAATCGAAGGAAGGAGAAGTCCCGCTCACGAACTTAAAATACGAGCTCTCACCACGAGGTAAACCAGTATGTATCCCATATTTTCCTTTCCAAAATTTTATTTCCATCATTGAATTTGCATATTTCCCTTTCTATATGGGAGTCACCCTTGCATTAGAATTAAGAGAGCGAAAAGAAAATTTTTCGGGCAGTAGGTGGTCGAGCCTGCCACTCTGCCCAAATGTGCACTGACCTGTAGGGCAATGACAAGGAAAGACCAGAGGAGTACATTCGGCCAGGTACACTATTCATATCCAAATCCTTTCATCATGTGCCAAATATTCCATTTGCAACATCCTTTTAGCCAGCACCCAAAGCTTTCTCACCCATCCATCCAGAGTAAAATTTCGTGCAAACCCCATACCCGGTCAGTTTGGCTGAGGGTTTCACCCTTGGCAAATCCTGACCGCACCTTCTACCATGAAATTTGCCCAACCAGCACAAAAGCATGGTCCCCACCACTCCACATGCCTGCACACTTCATTGAATCACAATCATGGCAGCATGAGAGTGGTGTGATCACTTGATCCTTTGGTCGTATCATCCAAGCATTCCATCCACAAAATCCGCCAAAGTTCCCATGTCTTAGTGCTCAACAAAGCTGCATAAAGCTAGCAAGTGGAGCCCAACAGGCTGAACACCCCCATGGGTGGTTCGGCCGAACCATGGTGTTCAGCCAAGTTCCTCCTCTCACTTGCCAATGGGTGATACTCTGGATGCATGAAGGAAGCTGGCTCATTTCAGGTTTGCACTTGTACATTCCTTGATGAATTTTCTCTCTCAATTCTATGCAATGCTTGATTCACTTGCATGATTAAAAACATAAAAACAGCAAAAATATTTCCCTTGTCCTGATCATTATGCTGCTTCTTTGTCACACCCGGATTTACACAAAAACCCGAATGCTGCTATATGTGTGCCCAGGAAGTCCATAGAACACATATAGCTAACAAATATGATAAACAGAGTACATATGCTCGAATAAAAAAATAGTTAAATCACAGTTTACCGAAATAAAACACGACAGAAGTCTATCTCTCTCGACAGGTAGAGCCTCAAGTCCACAGGGACACCGACTGGTTGACCACAGCTCAGAAGTATCACTGATCCATCTGTTACCCATCCGGGATTTTGTTGAATAATAGCAAGCGTAAGCAAATGTCTTACTTAGCATGTATAGCACGGTTGTATGAAGGCTCAAAATAAGGCTAGACACAGCTTAACTGCATTAGCAGTTTTAGTTGGTTCATTTTATCATTATCCAAGTTACTACATTGAATGAGTCCCAGTTGCAACACAATTAATAAAGTGTAAGTGACATTAAGCAGTAAATAAACATCATATACTAATCAAAAAGGATCCAGGCCGCTCGTGACCCTGAGCAAGGCTATCATGATAGATTGTACACTCTGCAGAGGTTTCGTCCTTTACCCACCAGTTGCGTAAAAGTTTAAAAGAACTTTGCACCCAACCACGCACATCAACACTTCCGAGGTGTGATTGCATAGGGACGCTACGAGTTTTTTCACAAGACACCCTAACAAGACAGTGGCCGCTAAGGTACAATAAGGTGGTGAGACTCTAGGCACCGAGATTGACTGACCCTCACGGCGCAACGTGAGGGGGTCAATGGCGTCCAAGCGTGGGCAACTCATGCCAACAACAAAAATAAAGAGCGCAACGTGCAGAGCTCCCATACCACAGGGGCTCCCAACACGGGACTGGGTCTAACGAGACCTAGCCGATGGGGCTACCGTCCTCGGTGGACTCAAGAAACACCCTGTCCCTTACTTCCCATAATGCCGTCGGCCACTCCGGTAACCACTGGCAAGCTAGAGACATATAAGTTACTTGACCAAGACCAGAGCCATAATAGTTTTAGCGGTGGCGACAGGCTCCTGGCTTGCCGCTTTAAGAACCGGACCTTAAGGAGAGACAGTAGAGCAAAGCACACAGCACATGCTCTAGTTCCCTAATCCATGTTGCTAAAAAGCAAGTTTTATTATTAATATTGAAGTGAACCATTATGTCATAATTAACAATTAAATAATAGTGACGGTAGCTGCGCATAGCAAAGATTCTACCCATATGCAATAATCCCAAGTTAACAAGGACATGAGTATACAAACTAGGTACAACATTAATAGGACATCAATTTAGACACATGCATATGAAAGTAAATGTATGTAAAAAGTGTATTTAGGTAGCAAGGATTGTCCGTGTTATAACTTGCCTCAAATCCAGTATAATCACATATAGTCTTCGGCTCATGATCTTCAAACTCTTCTCCTTGAAATCTCTTGACGACACTCCTCTACTCGCAGCAATCAACGACACGAGCACAACATATAGCTAAACAAGCGAACTAACAATATACAACTAAGAACAGTACACCAATAAAAATAAATGCTTTAAAAGAGCGTGCTAAGCAGAAGGGCTCGATTCTATGGTCACGTGAGCACAAGAATCACTCTAATCGGAGCTAGAACGGGAAAGTTATGGCTTGATCAATTCTCGTCACCATCTCACATAGTCTGCTTGTTTATTTTATATCTCGAGTTCTTGACATCCGATTAACGTGATTCCAATTGGGTTAGCTTCATAATTTGATAATCTATGTTCCGGAAAGAAGATCACAATTTTCGGAGCAACTATCTAGAAACGACACATGATTTAGTGCACCATTCAGAATCTGTTTTTCAGGGTGAAAATCTCCGCTGCGACTTATTGCTATCCGAAGGAGTTTGGTATAAAAAATATGAATATATGCTTGATTGATTTTATTTAAACAAAATCATATGTAATGGTTATTTTAAATAATTCTATTTGAATTTGTAAAACCGAGGTAAAACTTAAGTTCAAACAAATAAGAAAAAATTTTAAGCACTTCAGTCAAAGTGTGCAGGAATATGTTTAAATATTTTCGCCTTAGTTATAAGAATATCTTGACATGACTTCTTCAATGAAAGTTGTAGAAAATTTTCTGTAGATATGCAAAATGTATTTATTTGCTAGATTTGGTTAAGCGGATCAGAAGTTATGGTCAAAACAGTGAGCGGCTAAGGAATCTAGTCCAGTTTTCAGAAAAAGTTGGAATCGGCTGTTCAGGATTTAGGCATTAGATTTCTTTGAATCTGTACCCTTGTGACCAACATGAATTAGTTGCTAAGTGTAGTTTAAGTTTACATGAATTTAACACAACGAAAAAGGATTAAAACGAATCTAAAACGTGGAAACTATGGACTAAACAAGATTTTCAGTGCTTAAAACTAGCAGGGGCTTTTCTACGAAAGAGTATAGACTAAACGAATATGGTAGAAAATTACAAGATTCACTGAGGGACTTACTGAAAATCTCGAGGCCAAAAACGACGGAAGGCTCGGCGCGACGACGAGACGAAGAATAGGCTGTAGTGGAAGATATGGTGGAAGAAGACTACCTTAGAGAATCCCAAACAAAGGGGCCTCCCTGTAAAGGAGTTGATGGTGTGCCTTTTCCAGAGGAGAGGTGGTTCGTATATATAGGGAGAAAACCTCTCACTTCCAGGTTCATTAGCAATATGGGACTAAAGGTGGGTTGCCCCCATTCCAATGCGAATGGGGCTGGTCTACTAAGATTTAGGGTGATTTTAATTTTCGGAA
The DNA here is from genome assembly GCA_033239725.1 of Echinochloa phyllopogon. NCBI lineage: Eukaryota > Viridiplantae > Streptophyta > Magnoliopsida > Poales > Poaceae > Echinochloa > Echinochloa phyllopogon. The sequence goes on along the minus strand of BTCW01000012.1, from coordinate 49,655,813 downwards.
TAAATATTTTTCTGGTTATAAAATAATTCTAGATAAGTCCAGAATTGATATTAAAACCATGAAAAATATTCTAAAAATTCTAAAAATCCTAGAAAAAATTTCAGAGATAGAGTTGGACATGAGGAACCCAAATAATATATTTGAACCTCACGAAATGGATTTAAGCCTACTCAAAAAATTGGAATTTCCTCTAAGGAAAATAGGAATAAATGCCAGAAAACTTTGGAAAATTCCCATTAGGCTTCTAAACGCATTTTTGAAATTTTACACACATAAAACCACTAAATGCAACTGGCATGAATGCAAAGCACTCAATATTAAACCTATGTTGTTTTAATTTAACTCAGAAAACAAAATTTTCCTATACTAAATTCCGTGTTATTTATTTAAAGGTTGAAAAATTTAGAAAATTAAGAAAATCATTGTATTAATTATGCTATCAATTCACATCCCAAAATCCAAAAATTTTGGGGTGTGACATTCTTGAAAACGGTTTGTTGAGATCTTGAAGGACTAACACTGTTGTGGAGGTTAAATCCCTACAAAACGACAAACCCTAAACAACTAAATGATAACCTTGATCCCATAGTCCTTCGGGTATTGTCGTTGTAACATTTTGCAGGCATCATCTCGTGGTCTCTAGTCCTAAGGACGATCAAGCACATTCGGCACTCGAGCATTGGTGAGGCTAGGGACAACTCTCCTACCTTATCACATGTCTCAACACCAATGAAGGCCAAGTGAGGGATCACCGACACCGATGTTCCAAGCCAAGCTTGGGGGGAGGACCCCCATGAGGTAAGTCCCAACCGTTTCATTGAAAGCTCACATCTTTGATCTGCTTTGCTTCCATTTTAGTTTGAATAATAAAAAATACAAAAAATATTTGTTTTCGAATAAATAACTCCCAACTATGCATGGAATGAACCATATGCCTCTCACTTTGGAAATAATGAATAGTCTCTCTGTCATTAATCTTGCAAGTACCTTGTTCATAACTTGTTACTCTATTGGTGCTTGAGTTATTTGGCATCAGTAAAAATGAACCTAAAAACCTTGTGGGAGCACATGTTTTATTTCAAGTCTAAGTTGTTGTGAGGAATGATATAGTGAGACTATAGTTGAGTTCTTGCTCTCTCTCTTAGTATGGTGAAAATCTCGGATGAATTTATTTTTAGAAAAAAATTATGAAGTTCCTCGTTGGTCAAAAATACCTACCAAAGCCATGTGATAAGCTTAGTTGAAAACCTTCTACTCATATGCTGCTTGTTGTCTTAGTGAGTTTAGTAAAATTGTTGTGAACTTTGGGTAAAACTTTCATGGTTCTAAGATCAAGATTCACGTACACACCACCTCTCACTTGCAATTCCTACATTGAGAGTTAGCAAACATTTCCATCATCCATCCACAAAATAAATGCTCCATTCTTTATGACCTTCCTCTCCAAATATCCTTAATAGAGACATGGACTATGCAAAAATGAAAAGCATGCTAAGTAGCATGGCAAAAAGAAAAGAAAAATGAGCAGAAGAAAAGCATGCTAAAAAGGCATGGCAAAAATATGAGAAAAAAGAAAGATAGCCCATGATCTCGAAAATAAATCAAGGAGAGGAATAATCATCCCAAGGAGTTCCACCATATTCCACTCTATTCCACTCCACATATTCCACACACTTGCACTTCTTGATCTAAAGGTGTGATTTGGTTCCCCAAAGGTCCGGTCTTTGACTTAGCAAAATATAAGATACATGCATGCCTTCATCCATTGTCCCTGAGCCACACAAAAGCCATATTATATTTTAGGATGAAAAGAAGGCAAAAGCCTTTGGTGAGGATTCAAATACCACTTGAGCGATTGAGTGTGCGAATTGAGGAACTAAATTTTAATTTTCTAAAAGTTTGAAAAACTCCGAGATAGGATCCTAAAAAGTGTGGGAGTGGAATGACAGTAAGTCAAGCTGTTCAACCTTTCAACCGCCCAAGACGAGGAGATTGCTATATGCCCCATGGGTAATAAGGTCAGTTATCACTTTGCTAATAATTTGAGTATTATAGAGTGCCAGTCGTGCACATAGACTACCTGCAAGACACTGACATTGTAGCAACTCCTGATCCACCGAGCCTAAGTTTCTATCTTTGCTCGAGGACGAGCAAAGGTCTAAGCTTGGGGGAGCTTGTTGGCGGTCGTTACGGCACGTTTTCGACCACCAATACCCGGGAATAAAAGAGGTAATATGTGACATTTCATGAACTTAGGTTTATTTCTAATAAAGTTCCACGAGTTTTGTTGTGTATCCATTGTGCAGTTACAACATCGACAAATATGTGCTAAAAGGGTTGGGAATGACCGATTCGGCCGAACGACCCGTTCGGCCGAATTACCCCCCTAGCCATGCACATTACATGAAGTGAAGCACAACCGAGAAGCCGCATGCACAAAGTCCACATCAACGATGACGAAGCAGTGACGATACAAGCCACGTGGACTGATGACATCACTGATCCAGGGAAAACAAGCACAACCTCAGCCAAGTGGATGCAATCCAAGCCATCCAAGGGCAGAGGCGGTGCATCGAAGGGCAAACGAGGCCAGGGTTGGTTCAGCCGAACTACTCGGTTCACCCGAACCCCCAACCGCCTCATAACCGCCTTCTGGAGCAAATCAGGGCTGTGGGAAGCAAGGCGGTGTGTCACACCCGGATTTACACAGAAACCCGAATGCTGCCATTTGTGTGCCCAGAATGTCCACAGAACACATTCAACTTACAAATATGGAAATCAGAGTACATATGCTCGAAAAAAATAGTTTACATCAGAGTTTACCTAAATAAAACACAGCGGAAGTCTAACTCTCTCGATGGGTAGAGCCTCAAGTCCACAGGGACACCGACTGCTTGACCACAGCTCAGAAGTATTGAAATCCCAGAAAACTCAGTAGCTGTCTCAATCACTGATCCATCTGTTATCCATCTAGGATTTTGTTGAATAATGACAAGTGTAAGTAAAACATTTACTTAGCAAGAATAGAACGGGTATATGAAGGCTCAAAATAAGGCTAGACACGGCTGAACTGCATTAACATTTTTAGTTGGTTCATTTTATCATTAACCAAGTTACTACAAGTGAATGAAACCCAGTTGCAACCCAATTAATAAAGTATAAGTGGCATTAAACATGAATAAACATCATCTTCTAATCAAAAAGGATCCATGCCGCTCGTGACCCTAAGCAAGGCTATCATGATAGTTTTTACACTCTGCAGAGGTTTCGCCCTTTACCCACCAGTCGCGTAAAAGTTCAAAAGAACTTTGCACCCAACCACGCACATCAACACTTCCGAGGTGTGACTGCATATAGACGCTACGAGGCTTTTCACAAGACACCCTAACAGGATAGTGGCCGCTAAGGTACAATAAGGTGGTGAGACTCTAGGCACCGAGATTGACTTACGCTTACGGAGTCACACCATAAGGGGGTCAATGGCATCCAGAGCGCGGCATCGCACCCAACAATGTGCAACGTGTGGAGTTCCCCATCGTAGGGACTCCCAACACGGGACTGAGTCTAACGAGACCTAGCCGACGGGGCTACCGTCCTCGGTAGAATCAAGAAACACCTCGCGCCTTACTTCCCATAACGTCGTCGGCCCCACGGGTAACCACTGGCAAGCTAGAGACGTACAAGCTATTTAACCAAGACCAGAGCCATAATAGTTCTAGCGGTGGCGACAGGCTCCTGGGTTGCCGCTTTAAGAACCGGACCTTATGGAGGGACACTAGAACAAAGCACGAAGCACATGCTCTAGTCCCCTAAACCAAGTTGCTAAAAAGCAAGTTTTATCATTAATGTTGAAGTGAACCATTAAGTCAGTCTTAATGGTACAAGGTAAACAAGGATAGGATAATCAAAACTAGGTACAACCTTAATTGTACATCAATTTAGACACATGCATATATGAAATAATTTAATACAAAGTGGGTAGGTAGCAAGGATTGTCCGTGCTATAACTTGCCTTTATCCAACAAAGATACTGCTACTCAGAGTCTTCAATCTAATTATTGCAATCTCTTGATGACGTTCCTCTGCCCGCAACAATCAACGACACGAGCACAACATGCAGCTAAACAAGTAAGCAAACAATATACAACTAAGAACAGTACACCAAACAGTAGAAATAGAACAAAAGAAGGCTTTAAAACTAATGTACGCTTCTCTACGAACACATGAGCGCAAGAATCACGCTAATCGGAGCTAAAAAGAGAAAGATATGACGTTTCTAAGGTTCGGGGACTTGCTGGCAAGGTTTAAAAACTTCCAGGGACCTATTCATGAAAAACCGAGGACCTATACGCAATTTCATATAAGAACCCGAGGGCTAACGTGTAAAAGGCAGGGACTTTTCTATGAAAGAGTATAGAATAAACGAATATGGTAGAAAATTACAAGATTCGTTGAGGGTCTTACCGAAAATCTTGTGGCCAAAAAACGACGGAAGGCTCGGCGCGACGACGAGACGAAGAATGGGCAGCAGTGGAAGATATGGTGGAAGAAGACTACCTTAGGGAATCCCAAACAAATGGGCCTCCCTGTAAAGGAGTCGTTGGTGTGCCTTTTCCAGAGGAGAGGTGGTTCATATATATGGAGAGAAAACCTCTCACTTCCAGGTTCATTAGCAATATGGGACTAAAGGTGGTTTGCCCCATTCCAATGCGAATGGGCTTTGAAATTTGGCCCAATAAAGTGATGGGATAGGTTTGGCCTAAAATTGGATCAACTTTGGGCCAAGGCTGGTCTACTAAGATTTAGGGTGATTTTAATTTTCGGAATAATTATTTTTCTGGTTATAAAATAATTCCAGATAAGTCCAGAATTGATATTAAAACCATGACAAATATTCTGCAAATTCTAAAAATTCCAGAGATAGAGTTGGACATGAGGAACCCAAATAAAATATTTGGAGCTCATGAAAAAGATTTTAGAACCTTCCATAAATTGGTATTAGCTATAGAAAAATAGGAATAAATCCTAGAAAGTTCTGAAAAATTCCCATTGGGCTTCTAAACGCATTTTAGAAAACTTTACACACATAAAACCACTAAATGCAACCGGCATGAATGCAAAGCACTCAATATTATAACCTATATTATTTTATTTTGAATTATTTTTCTGTACTAAATTCCCTGTTAATTATATAAAGCTTGTAAAATTTTAGAAAATTGAGAAAATCATTGTATTAATTATGCTGACAAATCACATCCTAAAATCCAAAACTTTTGGGGTGTGACACGCTGCAAAATCAATGGTTCGGCCGAACTGGGAGATTCGACCGAACTGACCAGTTCGTCCGAACCCCCCCCCCCCCCGGTTCAGTCGAATTGGCCGGGGGCGCCGCCTTGCGGTGCCTTGGCCCCTGCTCTTCCTCTACCCCCCCCCCCCCCCCGGTTCAGTCAACTCCTATAAATGCTGGCCTTCACCCCTGGTTCAACACACACCATTTGGGAGCAAGTCTCCAATTCCTCTCTTGCAAGATGTAGAGTTAGGCTAGTCGAGTTGGGAGTTAGAGTCAGGGTCGAGCTTCGCACGGGGTTCCGGAGTCGTCTTCTAGAGTTCTGGTAAAACTCTTGTATCCTTTCCTTTTCTCTATGTAAGACTCTGAGTATTCAATATATTATCTTCAACATTTACTTGAGTTATTTGTTCTGCATTTATATCGCAATTAAGTGTAGAATGTCTGGCCTAGGTTATAAGCTATTGTAGCCTGGTTCTAGAAGTTCTCTCCTAATTCTTTATCTTAGTTGGTTCCTCTTTTCTGCTCAATACTTGTGGTGAATTGTCACTGGGGTATTGACAGGATTGCTTGCTCTTTATAGGAGAGTGAGTAGTTATTGTCTAGCGTAGGTGTGGTGCCTAGTGTGGATAGTAACCTTGGTTTGCATCTGAGTTGGCACGGAGGTGGTAGCCGTTTGGTGGTGACAGCCCTGTACGGCCTACGTAGTCCACCACGCCTAGCTCGACCCGTAGCAACCTCCTACGGTTGTTCACCAACTCCCCTTCTCATCCCTTTCTAAGTGTTGGGTGCTCCGCATCCCAAAGCTGATATAATAGAAATAGGAAGAGAACCATAGATGTCATTCTTCTTGCTAGCCGTAACCCTTGCTGGAGATAACTCTTAAGTCATTGGAAGTATATAGGAATCCTCTCCTTTCTCGTTGTCCTCTCACTAGCTAGACCACTCTTCTATCCTTACAATTTATCCTGGATTTCTCCTTGTGTCTGTCAACTACATATCACTCCTATTATATCCTTTACCCCTGCCTTGTTAGCCGGTACTTTACTTAGTAGTTACATCCTTGTTAATAGTCAATATTCTTTATCCAATGCTTCCATAAGGATATAAATATGATACCTAGGAATACTCCCAGGTGAAATGCTACATCGATATCTGTGCACTTGCGGATCTACATCTGTGTCGTAAGAATATCGATAAACACTCCTTGCACCATTACCGAGACTATCAATCCTGATAGTGGACCGTAAGAAGTGTCAACATATTCTTCCATCATTTTGTCCATGAGTGCCTTCTGCTCTTCACTTAGGTCTTCCTCGGTAGTGACCAAGATGTTAAGTTCATCGATCTCGTTGCGCTTTCTATCACCGCCCTTAGTCATGACAATGATCAGTTGTCCCACTGGGCGTGCCAAAAATGTGTTGACGCAAAAAGTTAGGCGATGGCAGTCTGCGTCAATACACGATCGTCCTCGGAGATCTGCTTCCCTCTAATGCTGAGCTGGTAACCTTCGAGTTCAGGGTGTGCCAGTCAATTTGACCTATAATTGACCAAATCGTGTAAAATTCACAGATCGGCTATGGTTCTGAACCGCCTTTTCTCTGAATCAGATCGGCTAGAACAGCCGTTGATGGTTTAAAGTTAAAACCTGAGGCTCAGATCGGTTGTGCACTTAAAAGCTTAGGAGCCGATTCGAATCTCAGATTCAGACTAATAAATTAGTGATTATGAACTAAAGCTTAATAAAAATAACAGATTAAATCTATTAAGATCTAGCAGATATTGATAGCTATGAATGAAACAGCAAAACATGGCAAAACAACCTAAATCGGCTATGCAACAACGTTCGATATAGGGGTGTAATAAACAGATTCTAGATAGAGGTGAGGCACCAAAACCTGCAATCTGTTGATTACGATAACTTGGTGCAACAACTAGATTTTAGATAAAAGTGAGGCACTTAAACCTATAGTCTAGCAATCTGATAACTTGGTCAACAAACTAGATAAAAGTGAGGCACTTCGATCTAACTTGTTCAATAACTCTTAGGAGATATAGACGAAACTATAGCTATACGGCCAATAGTTAAAGCCTAGAGAGCACCAAGTAAAAGCGGAACTTACAAGCAAGCCAAAGATCACGGAGATGCAGCCCAGCGAAACTTGGAAGAACTTGTAGAACTACTGAAACTAGTGTAAAAGTAATGCGATGCGAATAGAATAAAAGTTTTGTTTGATTGGTGTGTACAGATTCATTCATGGCCCTAAGGCCGCTATTTATAGCCTAAGATACAGACTCCATGTCGATTACTACTTACAAACTTGACAAAAATAAAGAAAACACAACTTATCTAAGACAACACTCCTAAAATAAATCAATTTTGTATGACCCCTCTGCCACGTATGTCGACCAAATCTCGCCCATCTGACCGAACCAGCTTAACGCGAATCGGCAGCGATCTTTCTTCCTGACATCAAACATCGGCCTTATCGGCTGGATTCCTTTACCGTACCTTTGACTCGGATGCCAAAAAAGATGTCATATATAGCAGGATTGAAACGTCTAAACGGTTGCTTATAAGGTCTAAAACCGGCTTTGATTGGTAAATGATGCTCAACCAAGTCACGACTCAAACCAGGCATCTCATAATACTCCCAGGCAAAACAATCAACGTATTCTTTCAACAAATTAATCAAATTGGCTTTATATGCAGCCCATAATTTTTTGTTTATAAAAGTTGTTCTAGGAACAACACCATCACCAATATCTACTTTTTCTAAAGGATTGGCTGATGTAAAACCTTGACCCAGCATATCCATATCACTAGTGTCTTCAATAGCTTCAAACATATCGTTCGTATGCGCCCGATAGTGATCAATCCGCTCTTGAAGCCACTGCCCAGATTCAAACCGGTCTGATCGATTTCGCTTGATTTATCTGCCTGCCCAATTTATTGCAACAAATAATTCAACGGATTCTCCATCGACTTTAATGTGACAGGGACAAAGCCATCCTTAGTGAAACTGATCAACTCATAATCGAATGGATCCAAGCTCGGCAAGCATTTAATATTATCATTTGCACTAATAGAACTAGAACCGGCCATTGCAATGAAGGATGAAGTGTCACCATGTACCACCTCAACTTCATCACCAATCCATTGAACAAGAACTGATGCAAGGTAGATGGTACACATTGATTTGCATGAATCCAACCACGCCCAAGAATTTGACTAAAGTTACTTTGCACTTCTGAGATGAAGAAAGCCGTAGCAAGCGTCTTGCTTCCAATAGTTAGCTCCATGGAGGCTACCCCTTTTACAATTGCCCCACCATTAACTAGCATCAGTGAAATTGGCTTCCCATTGATGTGCCCCCTCATGTACAAAGCCTTTAGATGGTCATCTGACTCATTTGGCTTTTGGAAAACAGCATGACGAGGCCCAAACTAAAGGTGAGCAACTTCCTCCCCTAGCACCACGAAATAATCTAAGGACAAGTGAACAACATTAATTTCCATGTTGTTGTGCTCTGGAGAAGCTGCATAGTCAACCAATTCTTCATCTTCTACCACTAGAGGAATTGGTGGGATCTCATCGTCACCAAGAGTCAAAAAGGGGCACCGCCGACTCAACTCGCGCTCCTATATCCAAACCGATCTGACCGCATTCAGAAACCGGTGTGACCGGTTGTGCAGCTTGCTGGACAACTAACTTAATTTGCCACGCTTTGCCTTGAGGGATCATGGGTCTGTATCTGTTGAACTCCTCATCCCTAAGCTTCTCTACTTCCTTCTCCCTTTTCTCCTTGTTACGCAAATGCTGCAATTTCCTCTTTTGTGTATGGGTCAAACTCGGAGGACACCATCTAGGTTGAAAGTACTTGCTTGCTTCCTTCTACTGTCGGCCTCATGATTATTCTCCATGACAGATTTCTGAGCCATAGGGATGACCGATCCTCCAATAAACATTGGCCCTCTAACAGCATCTTGCACAACCACTTTGACATCACTAATTGTGACAATTCCATCGGCTTTGACTTCCTTTGGATCAACCTCCATGGGCTGCACTTCTTCTATCTACTCCTTGACATGACATTCCTGTCTAGGAGAGGCACAATCCTTCTGCTCAAACCAAAACCAGTCTGACGGATAGCGCCGGACTTGATCGGTGTGACTCCAATCGGCTATGGGCACTCTAGAGCTCTCTCCCTTGTAATCCTGGGCTGGATGTGGCATGGGAAAGCACTGTAACCAGACTCCCTCATGTTCCCAAGTTGGATATGGAGAATTGGACGTCGGAGGGAACAGAGTAGTAACATCACCCCGATGCTTGCTGGATTCTTCCCTAGGAGATAAGGGCCTATCCCAATGCGGTGGGGACCTTGGTCTCTTTTTTAACGGTCGATCATTACGATCGGCTTTGGTGTACTTGTTTAGGAGCTGATCAAAATTTGGTCCTTGCATCAAAACTATCCCCTGCACCTTTGTCTCATTCACCTTCCAAGTACCCACTTCTGGGCGCTTAGGCTTGAAAGTTCTTGGTCGGTCCTGAGGCAAACCTAGTCAGGCCGATTTCGCCTGGTCAACAGTCCGACTTGCTTCTGCCAAACTCTCTTGCCTCCCGAGCCTTGAAGTTTCAACAGTAATTTTTAGAGAATCTCTTTCATTAAGTCTTTCCAAGCACCATTTTCCTGACCGGAATCTTGTCATTGACATTATCCGGTCTTAGCTCTCCAATTACCACATTCTTCCCTTCGGCTCCTTCGTCTTGCTCCGGTTGAATCAACAACTTAGTGTTTAAATCCAGGGTATGAACAGGAAAAGGAGCCTTGTCAACTTGCATCTCTGCTAGGACTAATTAACCTTCATTAATAGCCGATTGTACCTATCGACGGAAAATATTGCAGTCATTAGTCGCATGTGAAAAAGAATTATGCCATTTACAATACGCATGATGCTTCAACTGTTCCGCCGATGGTATAGCATGAGATAGCCTAATGTTACCATTCTTAAGCAATTCATCAAAAATACGATCGCATTTGGCAACATCAAAAGTAAACTTCACTTCATCTCGCTGATTTTTCTGAGGCGGCTTAAGTGAAGTACAAAAGCAAGGTTTGGCCTTTGATGGCCAAACAAACTCAGTTGCATAAACTTCTTTATCCTCACCGTTTGAACTATTGAAATCATTATCAACGACATGCATGTTGGACAGATGAGTTTTAACGATTTCTTTTCTATTTTTCAGCTCAAATTCTAGGCCCATGACCTTCGTTTGCAAATGATTAAATGAAAGGAAATCACAACCTTCTAATTTTTCTTTCAAATAAGATCACAAGCTCACATAAGCTAAATCCACCAAATCCTTTTTAGAAACCATCAAATTGAAACACCGGTTTTAATATCTTTAAATCTTATAAAGTAATCGGAGGCCAGCTCATCACGACCTTGCCTAATCAATGTCAAATCAACTAATTTAGCTTGATTTTCCCCACTAACTAAGTGATCATGAAATTTACTCTCTAATTGATTCCAAGTTTAAATAATATTTGTTGCGAGTGAGGAAAACCAAGAAAAAACAGTTCCTGTTAAAGATAATGAAAACAAACGAACACGCAAAGGTTCATAGAAACCTGCTTCTCCTAATTGCAAAATATATTGACTCACATGCTCCCAAGTGGTGCGAGTATCATCACCATTAAATTTAACAAATTCAGGAACATGCCAACCAGTGGGGTAAGCAACAATATCAAATTCAGGAGGATATGGTTTTTGGTATAAATGTGAACTACCGATATCAATCCCAAGCTTAGTCTTGATTGTATTATCCAGATCCTCTTTAAATTTAGAGAAATCAGCTTGAAAATTCCCACTGGTCAAATTTTGCACAAAATGAGATGCATTATGCATCATCGTTTGTGTGGTATTTGGAATCGATCCATAAGGAACATCAGATTCCTGAGGTGCACTCCCTGCTACTATAGTACGAAGAGGTGTAAAGGTCGCCAGCTCATTAGTTCGGCCAGGAGGGGCCAAACTAAACATAGATGAAATTGGCGCTGAAGACAATGGACTAACAAACTGTGATGAAATTGACCAGGTGTGAGGCTGGGTTGACCAGTCTGACCGGTTTAGAAAATCGGTCTGACCGGTTCGTTGATCGGTGGTGGATGTGATGTCTGTCCAGGAAAGAAATTCGTCGGCATGCCTAAATTTTGGATCTAAAATATTTTCTAGCATGCCCGACGAGCTAGGTTTTATATTATCCAATGAAATAGACCACTCTACAATATTTTTATTCCTTTTCAATGCATCCATTTCATTGGACATGGAAACAATCAAATCACCCGCAACTAATTGTGCAGCAGTAACTTTTTCATCCATCATGCGTCATAATTGCTTGATTGAATCAGAGGATCCGTCGTTTACCTTAGGAAGCTCTTCAATCTAACTATTAGCCATCTTGAAGGATGGCACTACAAGCTCTCCAACCCTCTTGACGAAGCCACCGCGATCATTCTTGAATCCTTTCAAGAATTGAGCTCTACCGTTCTTTGAAACACTCATGGCCTGCTTGAACAACACCCATGACATGCCTGGGCGAACCAGTCAGACCGGTTTATGAAACCGGCCAGACCGCTTTTGGCAGAGAAACCGTGAAAAACTAGAATCTCGAGCTCGAGAGGGACCCCGTCGGAGCTTGAGGATCTAGGGTTGCTCTAGGGTCGGCATGCCACCTAGAACGTCCTTGAACGCCGTGGAGACGAACGAAGAACAACAATTAATGTTGGAAAAGTATAGGATTTGAGAGACAAAAGTAAATGACAAAATCTGATTGATTCGATTGGGAATACTCTCAATCGGCCTTAGCCTTTATATTTATATGCTGGGGAAGTCATACCCCTTCAAGAGTCGGTTTACAAAAGGAAATACACTCGGAATCCTAAACCTACTCGAATTACAGAGTTAAAACTGGTCAGACTAGTTTACCATGGTAGATTCCAATTTTGGATGTCAACACTCTCTGGATTATGTTAGATGGATTCCTATTAGGCAAGGATCCAACGGTGGTGATGATTCTACAAATCAACCTAGGGTTCCTTGCTTATATATATGTATAAATACCTTGCACCCATCAATCAATCTATTATCCCGAGCCATACTTGCTTACAGATGCGCCCAAAATTAATCAACCTAGTGCACACACTATATTTGCATGATACGATCAGGAAGTAGACAATCCTTCCTGTAAACAAGTTTGCTGTTAACTCATCTAACCTGGTTTCAATTACATTTGGTCATGGAATATTTGACCCTGTTGTATGTGTGCAAACATGTTACTCTAGCAAATATACATGAGATGTTCCTTTTTGGACATTTAAAAGATGTTGGATCAACATTTACATTGTCTCAAAATGTTGTTCGAATTGGTTTAAATTCAGGACAGGACTACAGGAGGCGATGGAAGTGGCTTGGAACATACTCAATCACAAAGTATTATAGAAGCGGCACATCCTAATCCAGGTGAGGAGTGCCAAAAATACGGTACTCTTTTATCTAGTTAAAATGCTATGCGTTTGGGTTATAGTGTACAAATAAACAAGAACAGGATATCAAGTTTTTGTTATTACCGATTTTTCTTTTTTTTCTCCAACTCTGGGGGGTTATTGAATTTTTCTAACAGGAAATGTTTTAATTCTTCTCATTTTTCATCATACATATATACAAATAACTTTATGCTCCCTATATAATTGGGGGGATGCAATTGTTTTGATCACAAGACACAATGTTTTTCATCATCTCCTGTCCCTTCCACAAGCTGACTCTCCTCCTCCATCCCTGCCCCTAGCACCCATCTATCCTTTCTGTTCCTGCACCCTGACAAAGTTATATGCATATATATTTAATTTTTCCTATAGGGAGAGAGTATTCATTGATTGACGGAACAAAATGCTAATTACCCATAATGGCTACCATATTATTAGCAATGACGTTTTAATGTGTGATTTACCTTCATCGTTATCACCGAGAATCACCAACAGCACACCGGCCGACACCCTTCTTCATTGCTGGATTCGTGTCCTCGTGGACAACCTATACATATATGCTCTGTGATCCACAGAAAAATAGCCTCTAAACTCTAAATCAAGCGGGCCTAGCTACCTTGTTGCGGGCAGCTGCATTGTATTTATATAGATTGGTAGCGTCCACTTCTTCTGCGTTTGTTTTCCATCTACACAGAGACAAACACTGCAGGTGTTTAGCCATGGGTTCCCCTCCGGCATCATCATCTTGTCATTAATGAGATTTAAAATGTGTTGCTTGCTATAGCAATGGATTTGGCAACAAATCATGCATGTTATGGATCGTAGGGGCTGCAAGAATCAAAAGTAGCAGGGGAGCAAAGATTGATGGCTATAATCACGTATGTTTGCATATTTATACAGGTCAGTGTATGTGTGATCTGCGTGCATCTGTACCTTGTTTTGAGAAAAATCATCCGGTTACTAATAGTAAGGTATCAATCGCAAACCCATACATTTAGGAAAAAGTCCATTTTTGACCATCGAACTCTTGCCTCAGTTTGGTTTTGACCATCAAACTCTAAAACCGGGTATCTTTGACCATTCAACTATATAAAATGTTTAAATTTGACCATCGGGGCGGTTTTGATGGGTGGTTTTAATTTTTTTATTTACAGTTTAGTCCTTGGATCTTCAAATGATTTATATTTTTTCTCGTATATCCAAATTAAGTGATTCTTATGGTCATGCATTCGTAACGATGAGTTTTATCTTTTTATCTTTTAAAGTCATGGACATATTATGTTCTAACTGTTTATTTTACTTTTCTTATATTAGTGTTTTTACATAGCATAAAAATAATTTATAAAATAGTGATAAAATATTATAAAGACTATTTTAAAAGATAAAGCTCACTGAACATGTGACCGTAGGAATCACCTAAATCAGAGGTACGAGTAAAATATAATAATCATTTTAAGATCTAAGGACTAAATTATAAATAAAAAATTAAATCACCAATTAAAACCACCCCAATGGCCAAATTTAAACGGTTTTGATAGTTGGATAGCGAAAAATACAAAGTTTTAGAGTTTGATTGTCAAAACCAAACTGAGGCAAGAGTTGAATGGCCAAAAATTGACTTTTTTCATACATTTATTAAAACTCAAAACTTTGATTGCTCACTCATCACAATTGATAGGCTGGTCAATGAACAAGCTGATTGACACCAGTGGAGGTAGAAGATCCTGGGTGGCAGCAGCACTCGGGGGCCTGGCCTACCATTTTGCATGATCCAGCACCATTCCTACCAGAGGCGGCACACATTGCCGTGCACGCTGCTTCCGTGCAGGACCTAACTTTGGAGCAAATCGGCGCCGCTTTGAGTTCGAAGCTGTCCCTGCTGGTAGACACAGCCGTAACGAGGAGAGCCATACATAAGCAGCGCAGCGACCACAAAAGTAGTGGCCCTCTTGGAGCACGCCGTGAATAGTGCCATGAGGCTAGCTAACGTTTCGTATGCTAGAGACTAATGGTTTCTTGATGCTCTTTCGCTCTGCAGGTACCTGCTTATGTAGATTGGAGCCGCAAGCAAAGCAACGGTAAACAATATCAATTCATGCCATTTTTTCTCTTAAAACATCAATTGGTAGCATACGGTTTATTGCTATATATCATCGGCATGACTTCATGTACCTTTTTTCGTCAATATTGGTACTGAAACCATGTCTTTGTGGACCATCTTCTTTTATATCAATCTTTTTAGATGCTTTTTATTGGCTGCTATTATATGGTGTAGAATTTCAATCTCACCGATATTTATTCTAATTGATTACTCACTTTTGGGATCCTGACTTTCTATCCTAGTTTCATCCTCATCCATTAGTAGCATTTTATTTGTTCCTATATTGCTGTATGACTTCGTCTTCTTGTGCTTTTTGTGCTTCTTGTTGGAATTTATGGGCCTGGCCTAATGAGAAATTCAGAAATTCCTAGTAAAATCTCAAAGGCCCATGAGAGCATAATGAAGTTGGTTCAGATGGTGCTCTTCTTTAGTTCCATACTGCTAGTGGATGTGGAGGATGGCCAACAAAAATATGGAAGCTGTCTTCACTCCAACAAGTGATAGTATGGGAGGGGAAAGAAAACCCACACGCGCGCTCGCTCGCCTCGCCAGGCCGGGGAGGCGAAGGGCGCGGGCGCGCGGCACTCGCGTGAATGGTCCGCCGAAATTCGGCCTCTGGCCTTGCGGGGGAGCAGCTTTCTTTTGCTACAATCCTTATCCTTTGGCTAGAGTTTTTGGCCCAAGCAGCTACTGTGCTGCTGCTATAGCCTCCCTCGTCCTGAGCACCAGCGTGCACTGGCGGACGGGAGAGCAGAGATCCTACACCGGGAGAGGGTGGATAAGGATTTTGGGAAGCGCTCTGCGCGACTGCTCAAGGCCTTCCACCACGGGTCGTTCTCCTTCCAAGTCCGGCGCTGCAGCGTGCATCGTCGTCTTCAAGAACAGCTGTTGCGAGCCATTCGCAGCACCGTCATTGTGGCTTCACCACCACTACTCTTCTTCACGACTTCCTCATCTGCAGTAATTCAGTACGTATACATGTAAGCTCTCAGCATGTGTGCTGTGACTCGGATATGGTTTATATTGTTCCTGTAGTGTCAATATGTGCCATGCTTTACGTGATTCGGAATATAGTAAACATATCGCCTAATAATCCAACACTTCTTTCATCAATATTGGTACCGAAACCATATCTTTATGTAACATCTTTATGATACACTATCTACATTTACTGCCTGCTAGCTAGTGCTAGTATAAAATCCCTTTAGGTGATTTTCATTGGCTGCTACTATATTCTATCAAATTTCACCCTCATGAATATTAATCCTAATGACTCTCATGACTACGTGTCTATATTTCTATCTCCAACCTATTGATGAGACATACCCAGTATATTAAAATATACTCCTAATAGTAAAAATATGGTCATCCCAAATATGTTGAACATAGTGAAGATACACTATCAACTTAGTTTTTTTAGAAAGACCGGTACAAACGCAGACGCTCACACACAAGCACACTCACCCTAAAAATCACTACCAACATAGTTAGGCTACTACAGAAATACCTATATTTTGCTTGAAGCCTGCGATCACGTGTTACAGACCGCATCATCCATGGCAGCTCATCGTTGCCAGCTCAAAGTGCACCAATGTTGAAGGGCTGGCCCATCCGCTTTGGGCCCGTAGCCAATGAGCGGCTCGAGCACTTATGCCATCCTGAACGCATAAGAGCAAGTATTATGGGGTCTACTCCGCCGGCGAAATGAATCTCCACGTCAGAGAAAACCCATGTGGAGGAGTGAGAAACGGAGAGAGAATAGAACGGGCGTCTCACAACTCACCGGCGTGAAGCAGGCCAATACAGGCTTCCTCATTTCTCATTGGCTGCATGTCTCTGCATCTCTTCTCTCTCATTAAATACCAATGGGACCCACGCATCACAGCTCATGCCGTTTGAGTGACATCGGCATTTTATTTAGTCGGCTGCTGGCGTATCTATTAGCCATGTTCTAATACTTGTACGTAAAAGCTACTCCACGTGGCGGAGTACCCTCTAGGGGCCCGTGGAAAAAAGATGGGCTGCTGCGGCCTACGAGTTTTTTTTTTCATCACTAAAAACTCATAACTTTCTTGTCAAGTATTGATTTTCAATTCTATTTTTAGCAATAAGTTTCTGACTATAAAACTAGATCCATGATGTATATATTTTAAAATAATTTTTCTATACTAACAATTTATATTGATGTATATTATAACTATACAGCAACTTATGTGTAAACTTATCAACACAAGTTGATAGTACATCTTCTTTGAGTAAGTTGGTTGTACAACTACATATAAATTGATACATTATCTATATCTTAATAATGTACTGTCAATTTCTACATAAGTTTAATACATATATAAGTTGATATGTAGTCTTTATAGTACTAAGAAATATAAATTGATATAATCATTATGCATAAGTTGATAGCACTACCATACATAAGATATTGACAAATACATATACAATATAAGTTGCTATATAATCTAAAATCTCTATATAAATTGATACATATTATCTACATGAGTTCAAATACTAAGAAATATAAAAATCTCTATATAAATTGATACATATTATCTACATGAGTTCAAATACTAAGAAATATAAATTGATATAATCATCATACATAAGTCGATAGTATTGACATGCATAAGATGTTGACAAGTATGCACACAGTATATGTTCATATAATGCTATATAATCACTACATAAGTTCATACATTATCTCTGCATGTGGCATCCCAATGCTGTGATGCCAGGCACAACGCAGGCGGAGTCCCCCTGCTTGGTCTGCACGGAGGGAAAGAGTTTGGGAGCGAGAGCTTCTGAAGAGGGAGCGGCAGGGGAAGAGAGAACCAGAAAGACCGGATGAGTTGGGTCTCGTTTGGCAGAGCTCCCATAGTTGATTCTATAGTGAATCTAGGAGAAGCTATGTCAAACGGTTTTCTAGAGAGAAGTGATTCCCTATTGATTCCGTGAAGTGATTCTCTGAAATGAACTCAGAGCTGGGAGCTGAAAAAAGTAACTTCTTCTAATTATGTGAAGTGATTCTCTATCCTGATTTTAAGAGTCTATGCTAGAGAAGTAAAGAGAATTAATTTAGCTACATAATCACTTCTCTTGAAATATCAGCTCCTATATAGAATCAGAATTAGATAAACCTCTACCAAACAGGCCCTCAGTCTACCAATTAATTGACGGGTGGGAACCAACTTGGCTGATCCTCCGCTCAGTTGCAGAGATGGACTAACAAATGTCACTTGACATGGGAACCTATGTTTTTTTTCTACGGGAAGAGAGAAATAAAAGAGAGAAGGAATGGAGAGAGAATGCTTTGGGTGTTTTAGATTCAACAGCAACACATACGCGTTTTTATATAGTAAAAAAGTAACAGAAACTAAAAAGGCTGCTCCAGCACACTATCCAGTGGAATTGTCAACTAAAATGTTTTCTTACTCAAGTGAGCAATAGAATTATTCACCGTCTACAATACTATTTTACAACACTGAAGATCATTATTAGTAAGAATATATAGCTCTTAAACCAGACAATATAATATGTATTAATGTAGCAACACACGGGCTGTTATAATCTAATACTAAAGCAATGATTGTTTGGTCCTTTCCTCTCACGTTGCCGACAGATGGACCTCACGTGCCTGTTTTCATAATTACGTCCATTACAGAGACCAAGTATAAGTACAATACGCTAAAACTAAATTATAACGTAAGAGAAAAGAATAAAAAATCTACATGGATCAGGACCGGTTAAAAATCTCAATATATATCCATGCGGTCTATGTCCATTGCAACGCACGAGCACATTTGCTAGTTAATAAAAAAATATATAGAAAAGCGCATTGAGCCAATCAAATAGTTAGTTGATGCTATGTTTTAAGTTCTAATGTATGTGCATTTATTTAGAAAGTATAAGTAATAAGGGGCAGCATGATTGTTTGTCATGAGTAGTAGTTTGTCAGCAAATTTTCTAAATGAACACTTATTTTGGGATGGAGGGAATATGTTTCAAGTCATGTCATGCTTCCAATGTATCTTTATCTTTCCAATACATACATACGAAGCCTAGCAGGTTCACGCAGAGATTCTTTGTGAGGTGCATCACATCAATCATACTACGGACCTATAAGACTTCCAAATAAGGTAGCTCCCAAAATATATAGTTCTTCAACATTGCTATTGTTGGGGGCGATCATTAAGGGTACCCAAACCTATGGGATAATCACCCCTGTAAATCACTAATTCACACACATATCAGAAAAAAGGAAAGCAAATTAAGGCCCAAGGCCCAGCAGGAGACAAAGGCCCAGTCAAGGCATCTCGCGGGGCGCCTCGGCGCGCAACTCAATCTCCGCTTCGCTCGAGGGAACCGACCCCTCGAGCGAATCGGAAAACTCCACCTCGGTCGAGGCCTGAGGGTCGAGCCTCGAGCAACCCACGAAATGGGGAGAGCTCTGCCTCGGTCGAGACCTCTGCTCCGACAAACAATTAATGACGCTCACCGCCGCCGTGCATCCAAAGTCAAAAGGCAAATCTCTCGCCACGCCGCTCTGACAGCCACGACCCCCCGTCGCATCCGCCAACTCCTGTCACTATGCTGCCAACCGAGGCTCTATGCGCATAGGTCGGCGCCGTGCGAACAGAGCACGTCACTCCGAGCTCCTGTGCTACCAACTCCGACGACCCGAAGCCCTCAATCGGGCGGGAGAGACCCTCAAGCACGCAGCAGGAGAAGGAGAGAGGACGGCAGAGGCATGGCGGGCCATCCCGAGCACTATGCGACCATCCCTGGTGCTGTGCGGACATGTCGCCATTGTGCGAACAGGGCCGGGTCACTCTGACTCCCTGTGCTACCGATTCCCACAGTGATTTTCCACAGAACGAGCTATGCACAGGCATTGGAGACCCTCAAACTGGCGTACGGGCGAGTCGTTACAGCACTCAGGTCAGCTCAGATCCTCGAAACCACTCCCTGACGTCATCACCAGTACAAGAGTCCCTCACAGGGACCGCAACACTGGGTAACAGTGGCCAAGGACGAAGAGCCACGCCCGACGCCACTCCTACCTCTGTGCTGCAACTATGCCTGCATAGCGACGCACGCCTGTAACCCCATCCCCTTGGCCTATAAAAGGAGAGGGTGCGCCCACGAACAGGGGGACGAGAAAGTTGAACATAAAAACACTTGCACACACTCCATAAACCACGATATTAGCACTCCGCCTCAATCATCCGGGACTTGGAGGTCTTGCCTCTTCTCCCAACCTCCTTGTATCCCCTACTACTTGCAGCCCGGTGCAGGATAATACATCGCACGCATCACCTCGCTGGAAGTACGGTCTTGCGACCGGAACTAGGATAAATCTATGTCTTGCACTACCTTCTGCATCAACCATTAGGGGACGGAACACAGCGCATTTCTGGTTGGTGTCGGGACCACGATTTCCAAACACCGACAGTGGCGCGCCAGGTAGGGGGCGCTGTGATCGACCACTTCATCCACTATCTCCCTTGATGGCAACCCGTGTCATATGCGACAATCTTCTTCCGTTGGGGACATCGGATCCACTTCCCGCCGGATTCGAAATCCGGTTCGGGAATCCCGAGTTCAGGGCGACGGCTACAACATGCAGCTCCTCACGAGGAGCACCAGCATGGACGTACCAGCGCCACTCCCGCCAACACCACCGCACGCGGAGCGACGCAGAGCGGCCTGCGCTAGATCCCCCGAACGGATTGAGACCGGTTCACAAAACCCTGCGATGATGGCAAAATCACCGCCACAACGTCGCAATCGGCCGCGGATAGCACGCCCGACCCGTGGCGAATCCCCGGTGAGGCACGCACCACAACCGTGACCAACTCCTCTTCAGTTAACACGGACATGACGGCGTATGAGGATCTACCGGAGCACCACCTGCTCTCAATTCGCAACCTCATAGCAACTTCGCCACACGACGACTACCCCGACTCTGGAAGCGAGGCACACGAGAGCGGCCATAGGGTCCCCGAACGAGACTACTCAGGGCTTCGTGATCGTGAGGCCTTTTATCATTCCAGGCTGCGGCAGACTATTGCCTAACCTGCTCTGACGACTCTAGCGAGGGGGATTACGATCCCGCTAGGAAGTGCTTCGTCGTCCTCCCGGAAAGGGATGGCGGAGATGATGGGGTAGGAGAGCCAGCAAAGGCTAGGGATCACGAGCAAGCACCTGACAATGCTGCCCTTGCACAAGCACAACTAGCCCAAGTCCGCGAACTTGAGGCCAGGCTCGAGGAAGAACGCCGACAGGTCCGAGAGCTCCGGGCAACGCTCGAGGATAACCGCCCCGTATGCGGCGCGCGTGCCAGGGACGCCGAGCGCGTAGCTCGAGCCCGCATCGAGGCTGACGATGATGTGGACGACCCACTGCGTTAGCCAGGGCGAGCCAAAAGCTCATCGCTGCGGTGACCTTAATCTGGGCCATGCCAGAGCCCTCAACGCCCGAAGGCCGAAATCTGCGCCGAGAGCCGCAGTTCCTCATCAAGCAAACAACTGTGCTAGAAGCTGAAAGCTCAGCCTCTCGCATTCGCAATTCTGCCGGCCTAAAATCCAGCGGAGCAACGCGGGAGCACGCGGCATCGGCACAGACCCCGCGAAGGGACAATCTAATGCCACACCCGTCCTCGAATAAGGGGAAGGCACCCTCGGTGCACGAACGCATCGAGAGGAAGCCTCTAAAGGAGCGAATCCTTGACACACACGGTGGCACCAGCGACAACGATGCCCACAACACCCTCAACAGAAAGAGGCGGGATGGCACATCTCGCGGTTTCCACCCCGCCGTGGAGGCCGCTACGACAGCGATGAAGACAAGAGCCCAACACCAGAGCCCCCGGGAACCCGAGTGTTTGGCCGGGAGATTCGTGTGGCCCCAATTCCCGCACGACTCAGGCAGCCGACGACCATCACCAAGTACTCGGGGGAGACGGACCCAAAGGTATGGCTCAACGACTATAGCCTCGCATGTCTATTGGGTGGCGCAACTCACGACGCCATGATCATCCGCAACCTGCTGCTCCACTTGGCGGATTCTGCGCGGACATGGCTCGAGCACCTACCCGCGAACCAGATCACAACTGGAACGACCTCGTGAAGACGTTCGTGGGTAATTTTTAGGGCACCTACCTCTGCCCTGGAAACTCGTGGGACCTTCAAGGGTGTTGCCAAACTTCCAATGAGTCCCTTCGTGATTTCATCCGCCGCTTCTCCAAGCGTTGCACCGAGCTCCCAAGCGTGGGTGACTCCGAACTCATCCACGCCTTCCTCGAGGGCACTACCTGCGGGGACTTGGTGCGCTAGTTAGGACGAAGTCCTCCTACCACTGTCAATGAGTTGTTCGATGTCGCCACCAACTTTGCCTCCGGTGAGGAGGCGGTTGGAGCCATCTTTGATGGTAGAAGGGGGAAGCAGACGAACGAAACGCCCGCAGAGGGCAGCAAGTCCAAAAGCTCCGCAAAGAACAAAAATAAGGCAAGAAGGGGAAGAAGCCCCAAAAAGCCTCGCGCCGACAAGAGCGGACCAAGGACCCCGACGAAATCCTCGCAGTCGACCCTGCTGCTCCCAAAGCTCCTCGAGGCCCCCCTCGGGGAGGCGGCATCTTCGATGACATGCTCAAGAAACCTTGCCCTTATCACAAGGGCATCGTAACCCACACCCTCGAGCAATGCGGAATGCTAAAGAAATACTTCAACCGCGCCACTTCGAAGGATGAAGGGGGAAAAAAGGGCACGAGCGACGGGAGTGGCCAAGGCTTCCCGGAGGTGGAGAACGTCTTCTTCATCTTCGGGGGGCCAACCGCGAACATGACCCCTTGACAACGCAAGCGCGAGCACCGAGAGGTGTTCTCCATACACAAGGCAGGGCCATCTTACCTCGACTGGTCAGAGGAGACCATCTCCTTCAGTCAAATCCAAAATCCGGGGCAGTACCCACTTGTCATTGACCCCATCATCGGCAACACCCGGTTCTCCAAGGTACTCATGCATTGAGGCAGGAGCCTCAACATCATGTACGTCTCAACTTTGGAGCTCATGGGCATCATGAGGGACATGTTGCGCCCCAGCAAGGAGCCATTCCATGGCGTTGCACTGGGAAAGCGAGTTCAGCCCCTCGGGCAGATCGATATGCCAGTTTGCTTTGGTACCCCCGACAACTTCCGCATGGAGACCCTGACCTTCGAAGTGATGGGGTTTCGAGGTGCATACCACGCCATCCTTGGCCGCCCATGCTACACCAAGTTTATGGCCATCCCAAACTACACATACCTCAAGTTGAAGATGTCGGGGCCAAAGGGTGTCATCACCGTGGCCCCGTCGTTCGAGCATGCCTACATATGCGACGTGGAATGCGTCGAGAGCTCCGAGGCACTTGCTGAGGACGAGGCTCTCGTCGCTGACCTGGAGAAGATGGCAAACGAAACCATCCCCTCCACTTTGAAGCATTCAGGCAGTTTCGAACCTGTGAAGCACACCAAGGCCGTGCCCCTCGACCCCAGCATCCCCAACAACAAGACGGTGAGGGTTAGTTCGACCCTCGACAGCAAATAGGAGGTGGTGCTCGTCGACTTTCTCCATGCCAACGCTGACATCTTCGCGTGGAGCCCCTCGGATATGCCGGGCATACCGAGGGAGGTCGCCGAGCACTCCCTTGATACCCTGCCCCACTCCAAGCCGGTGGTTCAACGCGTGCGACGCTTCGACGAGCAAAAGCGCCGGGCCATTGGTGAGGAGTTGTGCAAGCTCCTCGAGGCCGGATTCATCAATGAGGTATTTCACCCTAACTGGCTCGCTAATCTTGTTTTAGTTAAGAAAAAGAATGGGAAATGGAGGATGTGCATAGATTATACTGGTTTAAATAAAGCATGTCCAAAAGTCCCTTTTCCTTTACCACGTATCGATCAAATTGTGGATTCAACTGCAGGATGTGAGCTATTGTGTTTCCTTGATGCTTATTCTGGTTTCCAACAAATTAAGATGAAAATCTCTGACCAACTGGCAACCTCTTTTATCACTCCTTTTGGTATCTTTTGTTATGTCACGATGCTGTTTGGCCTTCGAAATGTCGGAGCTACATACCAGCGGTGTATGCTTCGTGTTTTCGGAAATCATATCGAGCGAACCGTAGAGGCATACGTTGACGATATTGTTGTAAAATCCAGGAAGGCGAACGACCTAGTAAACGATTTGCGCATTGCGTTTGATTATCTCCAGTCCAACGGGGTAAAACTAAATCCGAAGAAATGCGTTTTTGGGGTGCCTCGAGGCATGCTCTTGGGTTTCATAGTCTCTCAGTGAGGCATTGAGCCCAACCCTGAAAAAGTCTCGGCCCTCGAATAGATGGGACCGATCCGAGACCTAAAGTGGGTACAAAGGGTATTGGGATGCTTAGCAGCCCTAAGCCGGTTCATCTCGCATCTCGGCGAGAAAGGCTTGCCCCTGTACCGACTCCTAAAAAAGAACGAGCATTTTTCTTCGACCCCCGAGGCCCAGAAAGCCCTCGACGGGCTAAAAGCATCTCTCATGAGAGCGCCAATTTTAACGCCACGTAAGGAGGGTGAGCGCCTCTACCTCTACGTAGCCGCAACTACCCAAGTAGTCAGCGGAGTCATCATCATAGAAAGAACTGAGGAAGGACATGCTCTGCCCGTCCAAAGGCCGGTATATTACACCAGTGAGGTATTGATCGAAACCAAGAGGCGATATCCACAAATCTAGAAGCTGCTTTACGCAGTAGTGTTAGCTCGGCGCAAACTGTGCCACTACTTTGAGGCTCATCCTGTCACCGTGGTCTCATCTTTCCCCTTGGGGGAGATACTCCGCCACCAGGATGTCTCAGGTAGAATAGCCAAATGGTCCGTGGAGTTGATGGGCGAAGCCCTCACTTATGCCCCTCGCAATGCAATTAAATCGCAAATCTTTGCCGATTTCATGGCAGAGTGGACCAACACACAGCTGCTCCCACCCCAGATCCAAGCCGAATGTTGGATCATGTACTTCGATGGGTCAGTGATGAAAACCGGTGCAGGCGCATGCCTGCTGTTCGTCTCACCACTCGGAGAACATATAAGACACGTGGTACGCTTGCACTTTCCAGCGTCCAACAACATGGCCGAATACGAGGCCTTGCGAGCCGGCCTTCATATAGCTATAGAGTTGGATGTCAAATGCCTCGACATCCGGGGAGATTCACAACTAGTCATCGATCAGGTTATGAAGGAGGCAAGCTGCCACGACTACAAGATGCAAGCGTACTGCAACGCGGTACGCCGACTCGAGGACAAATTCCATGGCCTCAAGCTCAACCACATCGGTGAAAATACAACGAGCAGGCTGATGAATTGGCCAAAATTGCGTCAGGTCGGATCATTGTTCCACCAAACGTATTCGCCCGTGAACTAGCAGAGCCGAGCATCGACCTCAAGACAACTCCCAGAGCTCCTGACGCTCCCTCGAGGACCGAACCCTCGGGGGCTGCGGGCATCGAGCCCATGGACGATGATCCTTCGAAAGAGGAACCTGAAGCCTCAAGTCAGGAGATATCCTCGGCGGACGAGGGTGAAATTATGGAGATCGATGAGGCCTCATCATCTCGCGATTGGCGCAATAAGTATATCGCCTGGATCAACCGAGGGGAGCTACCCTCTGATCGAATTGAGGCCCGGCGCATCGCGAGAAGAGCCAAGTCGTTCCTCATTATCGATAGGGATTTGTATAAGTGCAGCCCCTCCGGAATTTTGCAGCGATGCATTCTAATTCTGGAGGGAAGGGAGCTCATTCAAGACATCCACTCTGGCGTCTGCGGCCACCACGCGGCGCCCCGTACCCTCGTGGGCAACGCGTTTTGCCAAGGCTTCTACTGGCCCACGGCTGTCGCCGACGCCAACGAAATTGTGTGCACGTGCGAAGGGTGTCAATTCTACGCACGCAAATCTCATCTCCCGGCCCATGTCTTGCAAATCGTTCCTATCACATAGCCATTTGCTGTGTGGGGGCTCGTCCTCGTCGGGCCAATGCGAGCAGCGCCCGGGGGCTTCACGCATCTGCTGGTGGCCATCGACAAGTTCTCAAAATGGATCGAAGCTCGACCCATCAGGAGCATCAGACCCGAACAAGCTGTGCAGTTCTTCACGGATATAATTCACAGGTTCGGGGTCCCTAATTCGATAAATACGGACAATGGCACCCAGTTTACAGGAAGGAAATTCTTGGAATTCTGTGACGACCACCATATCCGCGTGGATTGGTCGGCCATAGCACATCCGCAGACAAACTGCCAAGTACAATGTGCCAACGGCATGATTTTACAAGGCCTCAAGCCATGAATATTCAACAAGCTGAATATATTCGGCGGAAAATGGGTGTCAGAGTGTGGGGCCAGGATCCCTAGGGCCACTCATCTAAAGGAATTAAACTACTCGATATCGAGAGTTATGATCCGACTGCTTTGGACTAGCCAGATAAGGTATAGGACGATGTAGTGAGGTAGTAAAACTACTCTTATTCGAATAGTATATGTGATAGATTACCTTGATGTAACCCTTCAGGTCGGATACGAGTAGTCTTTGTAATAGGTTTGTAACTCTGCTCCCCCAGTATATAAGGAGTAGCAGGGACCCCCTCGAAACAACTCAACTCACGTGCAATACAATCAAGCACACAGGACGTAGGGTATTATGCTACTCGCGGCTCGAACCTGTCTAAATCTTTGTGTTGTTCGTGCACTGTCGTTCCTAGAACACAGCGAGACCCACCAATCTACTCTCTGGGGTACCCCCAGATAGACGTGCTCGATATAAATCATCGACACATGGCGCCCACCGTGGGGCCTCTCGCCGAAAGCTCACCATCAGGGACGATGGGATTCACCACCTTCAAGATTGCCGACGTTGAAGAAGGAGCCACCTTCGTTTTCGGTGCATGGACCTTTGTCGCTGAAAGCGATGGTAGGTTCGCAAGCTACCTTGCGAACAACCCCGGCTCCTGCTCGGCGACTACCTCCAATTCGATCTCGGCTCCAATTCCTTGTTCGATCTTAACTCCAAGTTCGCTCGGGATTGTCCAGGCCGAGTCCGGGTACAACTCGATCCTAGTTATGGAAAGAGCAGGGAACTCCGAGCTGGCCACGCCATCGGACAACCCCCCAGATCGGCTCCCAATCAAACTCTCCAACGTAGTGAATTCGCATAAACAGAGGCGTACCACAAAAGCAGAGGCAAGGATGACCCAGGAGTCCCACTAAAAGCCAAGTCACCCCGACGACCTCGAGCTGGAATCACAATCGAGGGACAATGACGATAACTTCACCATCCTGCTAAGTGATGCTCTTGATAACGTCGCGCGCCTACACCATAACGCTCACTTCGACACCAAGTTCGTGTTGGAGGAACCACTCGTTCACCTCCCATCCGGACTAGTCGTGACCAGAGCACCAGGAGGACTCGCCGTTCACTGGCCCGGAGCGATTCCGGCCGACACCTCTCGGGACAATGATTCAAGACTTGGTGCCGTTATACTGGAAGAACTTCCCTTCCAAGACGGCAAGACTGCATCGCTCACCACCCCAACTGGAAGCTCGAGCAACAACTTCTCAACCACTCAGATCGTCCTCAGCGAACAAGACCCAAGTCGTCAGGTGTTCATGGCTAGCAATGAAGACCAAGGCACTCAATACGACCGCGAGCTGATCACCGACATTTCAGAAGAGGAATGCACTGCTGACGGAGAAATAGAGGAGCAAAAGACCGCGCGTCAAGCAAGGAATGCCAAGCGCAAGCAGAGGCGTCTTAACGCCGCGATACGCGCCAATGCCATGCGAAACCTTACACAGGATTTCGATATGGTCGGAGACCAAAACGCGCCATTAAACATCTCCGTCGCAGCAGAACTCGTCAGGGCCATGCCCGACACCCCTGCCATCAGACAAGTACTCTCACTCCTCGACACAGCTCAGAAGGCTACGAACCAAGCGAATCCTAGCCACCACACACCAGACACCAGACGCCAGACGCTGAGAGGCCTCACCCACATGAAGCCTCAATCGCCACCACAGGAGGACATCGACGTGGCCAAGACACTGATCGCAAACACCAGCAGGGGAGAGGACGCAGTAACAACCAAGACGATGCAAGGCCACGAGATTGAGACCTTCGCAACGTCTGTCATTCAGTCGAGTCAACAACAGCGCGTGGAATCCGAACTCCGTCGCCGCGCAGACTATGACCGCAACTACGGGCCTCCACCCCATCACAATTACAGAAACCGACCACGCGATCAAGAATGCCATTACGTCCGTCATGAAGAACGTCACAACAATCGCCGAGGAGAGCACCATAACGATCGCCACCGACATCAAGAGTCCTCAAATTATAGCGATCGACCTCCCCAAAACCACAATCGTGGACGACAATACGACTCCGACCACAGCACCTCTAGCTTCCGGAGTGATCAATCACCAAGCGATAAATATGACAGCTTCCCAGCTTTTTCCAGGTGCATAAAAGAAATCCAATGGCCAAGCAAGTTCAAACCTACAGGAATTGAGAAGTTCACGGGCAAGCAAGACCCTGAACAATGGCTCTGAATTTACTCTACAGCCATCCAGATGGTCGGGGGCTCCAACAACATCAAAGTCAGCTACTTCCTCGTTATGCTAGATACCACGCCCCTAACATGGCTCGAGGGCCTCCGCCCCGGGTCCATCGACTCCTGGGACGATCTCACCAGGAAATTCACCACCAACTTCCAGGGAACCTGGGCTCGGCCCGGAACTCGTTATGAACTGGCAGCTTGCAAGCAAGGAAAAGGAGAAACCTTGCGAAAATACATCAAGAGATTCTTCGATAAAAGAGCTACAATCGTGGATATCTCTGACCGGGAAGTAATCGACTGCTTTCATGATGGTCTCTACACCCGGGAATTACACCGTGAGTTCGGCCGACGTCGTCCAGAAAACATCAGCGAGCTACGACGCATTGTCGCTGAATGGGCAGACCAAGACGACCGCGAGCGGGAGCACTTTGACAGACATCGCGATAACAATACCAACAATCACAACAAAGACAACGGCGACCGAAGCAATGATCGCCCAAACAATCGGGACTTCAATCGCAATAACAGGAAGCGCAAGCCAGACAACATAGTCGCGGCAGTACAATGCCTTAGTCATAAGACTCGTTCAGCGGCAGACGTCGTGAACGGTCCTTGCCCTTACCACCCCAATGGCAAGCACACAATGGCAAAGTGCTTCCACCTAAAGCAGGAATTCGACAAGCAAACACCAGATGCTCCCAAAACTGACAAGAAAAAGGAAGACAAAGACGACAAAGACCCTGGCAATAACTTCCCAACTATCGAGAACGTCGTAGCTGTACTATTCAGTGGAGAAACCCTGAACCGGTCGAAGCGCGCCAAGAAGCTCACCCTGCGAGAGATCATGGCGATAGAGTCTGCCACCCCAACATACTTAAAGTGGTCAGAAGTGCCTATCACATTCTCCAGAATAGATCAATGGACAAACTTTGCAAATCCTGGGAGATATCCTCTAGTCTTAAACCCGGTCGTCGCGCAAGCTAGACTCACTAAAGTACTCAATGATGGAGGCAGCGGGCTCAATGTCATCTTCGCAAACACGTTCAAGAAGATGGGCCTAGACATTACAAAATACCTCAAGCCTATAGACGCTCCATTCTATGGCATTGTACCAGGCAATGCAGCAATCCCCCTGGGTCAGGTCACACTACCAGTTACCTTCAGGACGGAAGCAAACTTCAGAACTGAGTACATCAAGTTTGAGGTTGCAGACTTCGAGACCTCATACCACTCGATTCTTGGGCGACCAGCCCTCGCCAAATTTATGGTGATCCCGCATTATGTATACTTGGTTCTCAAGATGCTTGCTCCTAAAGGAATACTTTCCCTAAAAGGAGACTTAAAGGTGTCGTATGATTGCGACGTCGAAGCAGTAGAATTCGCCGCAACTTCGCACGTCCCTACCCAGATGCTGGAAGTACTCGCCTTGGCTAAGAAGTCGAAGGAAGACGACCTAGAAGTACCCAGCAAGAACTCGACAAGTACCAACTTCAAGCCCTCCGAAGAAGTACAGCTCAAAACTGTAAATCTTGGGACGGGCGATCCGTCCAAAACTGCCTTTATAGGGGCAGATTTAGACTGTAAATAGGAAGACGCGCTCGTCAAGTTCCTCCGAGATAATAAAGATATTTTTGCTTGGAAACCATCTGATATGCCTGGTATTCCTAGAGAACTTGTCGACCACAAACTAAACATTGACAAGAACGCAAAACCCAAAAAACAACGCATCCAACGATTTGCGCAAGATAGACGTGAGGCAATAAAAGAAGAACTCGCCAAACTACTCGCCGCAGGCTTC
This sequence comes from Echinochloa phyllopogon, assembly GCA_033239725.1. Lineage (NCBI taxonomy): Eukaryota > Viridiplantae > Streptophyta > Magnoliopsida > Poales > Poaceae > Echinochloa > Echinochloa phyllopogon. The sequence continues at coordinate 49,625,450 of BTCW01000012.1, read as the reverse complement.
ATCAAAGAAGTCTTCCGTCCCGAGTGGTTGGCTAATCCAGTGTTAGTTCGGAAGAAAACAACAATGAGTGGCGGATGTGTGTCGACTACACAGATTTGAACAAGCATTACCCGAAAGATCCCATGGGACTCCCACTCATTGCTCAAGTCGTCGACTCCACGGCAGGATGTGCACTGCTCTGTTTTCTGGACTGCTATTCAGGATACCATCAGATAGCCTTAAAGAAAGAAGATCAGATCAAAACATCTTTCATCACCCCCTTCGGTGCTTACTGCTATAAAACTATGTCTTTTGGATTGAAGAACGTCGGCGCCACATATCAGCGAGCCATACAAATGTGCCTATCCAAACAAATTGGGCGCAATGTAGAGGCATATGTTGATGATGTGGTCGTCAAAACAAGGCAGTCAGATCATCTCATCAATGACCTTCAAGAAACATTTGACAACCTTAGAACATTCCGTTGGAAACTTAACCCGACCAAATGTGTCTTCGGTGTTCCGTCAGGGAAACTTTTGGGGTTCATGGTCAGTAACAGGGGTATTGAAGCCAATCCGGCAAAGATTTCAGCAATCCTTACCAAGGAAGTACCGAAGAACGTAAAAGATGTCCAGAAGCTGACAGGATGCATCGCGGCCTTAAACAGGTTCATCTCAAGATTAGGAGAAAAAGGCCTCCCTTTCTTCAAATTGCTTAAAAAGCAGGATAAGTTTTCATGGACGAATGAAGCACATACTGCATTCGAAGAACTCAAAACATATCTATCCACTCCGTCAGTACTCACAGCACCTTTGAAGGGTGATCATCTATATCTATACATTGCAGCGACAACCCATGTGGTCAGCACTGTAATGGTAGTTGAAAGACAAGAGGACGGCCATGTATTCCAAGTATAGCGGCCAATTTATTACATCAGTGAAGTACTCTCCAAGTCCAAGATTCGTTATCCTCAAGTCCAAAAACTACTCTACGCCGTCTTCATCACATCACGGAAGCTACGACATTATTTCCAAGCTTTCCACATCACAGTCGTAACTAATTTCCCGCTAGGCGAAATCCTCAATAATCTAGATGCAACAGGTCGAATCTGCAAATGGAAGGTCGAAATTGGAGCATACCACCTTGACTTCACATCTCAAACAGCCGTCAAGTCCCAGGCTCTTGCTGACTTCACAGTCGAATGGACAGAAATTAAAAATTCTACGACAACCACTCGACTTGAGCACTGGGTCATGTATTTTGATGGATCACTCGAACTTAAGGAGGAGGCACGGACGTACTTCTTATATCTCCTAAAGGAGATCAACTCAAATACGTTCTACAAATCCTGTTTCAGGTCACCAATAATGAAGTAGAGTACGAGGCTATGCTGCACGGGCTCCGCCTGGCTGCATCACTCGGTATCAAGCGACTTGTTGTTTATGGCGATTTGGCTATGGCCATCAACCAAGTTAATAAAGACTGGGATGCTTCTAAAGAGACAATGGATGCCTACGTTCATGAGGTTCGTAAACTAGAACGAAACTTTCTAGGCCTGGAGTTTTACCACGTCGTTCGTGACTACAACGTCGCCGCAGATGCCCTGTCAAAGCTAGGATCTCGGCGAGCCGACGTCCCAGCAGAAATATTCATCCAAGAACTACTCCAGCCATCCATTAAGGGACCAGCACGAGTAGAGACCATGCAATCCCAGTCCCAGCCAGAAACTCAGATCATGGTAATCGACACTGACTGGATGACTCCTTTCATTGAGTACTTGAAAGACCACAAATTGCCAAAGCAGAAGCCAGAGCAAATACGTATTCAACGACGAGCTTCTAATTACGTAGTAGTGGACAATGTACTCTATAGGCGTGGGGCTTCGGCCAACGTCTTAATGAAATGCATCACAATTGACCAAGGAAAAGCCCTGCTACAAGAAATTCATAGTGGCGTGTGTGGTAATCATGCTGCTTCACAAACCTTGGTCGGCAAAGCTTACAGAGCAGGTTTTTTCTGGCCAACAGCCAAGCACGATGCAGTGGACATCGTCAAAAAATGTCAAGGATGTCAATTCTTCACACGACAAGCTCATGTTCCAGCACACGACCTCAACACCATACCACTATCATGGCCTTTCGCTTGTTGGGGTCTTGATCTTGTTGGCCCCCTTACCAAAGCTCCAGCCGGATTCGAGTGGCTCGTCATAGCCATCGATAAATTTTCCAAGTGGATCGAAGCAATGCCCTTAGTAAACGCTAAAGCCGGTAATTTGATCAAATTCATTGATGGTATTGTCCAGAGATTTGGAGTTCATCACAACATCATCACAGACCTAGGCTCTGTATTCACCAGCGAAGAATTCCAAGACTATTGTGACAGATATTCCATCGAGATACATTATGCTTCAGTTGCTCATCCTCGTGCCAATGGACAGGTGGAAAAAGCAAATTGTTTGTTACTGCAAGGGTTAAAACCCATATTATATGAGCCTCTAAAGAAATATGGTGGAAAATGGGCAAAAGAGTTGCCCGCGGTGCTTTGGGGGCTACGCACCCAACCCAGCAGGGCTACCGGCCAATCACCATATTTCCTGGTTTACGGCTCCGAAGCAGTTCTACCCGCCGATCTTTTATGGGAAGCCCCGCATCTGGAGAATTACGATGAACAACTCGCTCATCAAGAAAGGTCTCAGGATGTTGATAGCGTCGAGGAAGCTCGAGTAGCAGCTCTTATTCAAAACACGCGTTATCTTCAAGGATTACATCACTTTCATCAATGCTCTGTTCAACCTCGATCCTTTACTATAGGAGACTTGGTGTTACGCCGAATCCAAAAGACTGAAGGGTTGCACAAGCTTATGTCTCGATGTGAAGGTCCTTTTCTTGTAAAACAAGTCATTGGACCTGGTACGTACAGGCTGCAAACTTCAGAGGGAGAGGAATTGCCCAATGTATGGAACATAGAGCATCTCCGTAAATTTTACCCGTAACACGGGACATTGTATTCAAGTCGTTGTAAAACAACCCTTGTTCACAAATTAATAAAGTTATATTTCCCTGTCATCTACAAGTTATGACATCCTTTATCTCATTAGATAAAACTATACCATTTACATATTGGCGCTAGTCGTCGTGTGGTATCCAAGTAGTTTTCTACTCTCGCTCAAATGAAACCAGGATTCCCTTTTAAAAGGAGGTATCAAAACACCTAATATCCTGGATGAAGTTACCCTCACCTATACATGGTTGAAGGCGATAATCTCTTTTCTTTTGATTCTGTGGCTCTCTCTCAGCGAAAGCTTCAAGAATTAGTGTTATACCAACTACACTCATTCTTCCCCCCCTATAAAAGTCACCTAAAGGTGCTCTAAAGTACTTATGCTTATGCGCATAACTTTTTGCGCTGCATTAGCAAAATTGCTAAACCTTAACAAGGCTTGGTTTAACTCCTTCTAATTGCGAACCTTGCACGACCACTGGACTACTTAAACTGTAGTCACTCATTAATTATACCACCCATAGTACTTTGCATACGCACAAACTATTGGATATTACTTACACAGTAGTATTTCCAAACGATTACTTTAAACAAGTGTCAAACATTATATACATCGACAAGTATTCATATCGGATCCAAAACAGAGTATTTAAACGAGTACTTCAAGTTACAACGCAGATCTACTCTAACGAGTCAATGAAAGTATCTACGACTGACTCTATTTCTTTCACCAAATCATCGAATCCTTCAATGTCCATTCCTTCTGGAAGCTCTACGACTTCAAGTTTGGCGTCTGGATTGTGTTCCTTCACCATCGCTAACAGTTGATTGACGCACTCCTTCATGGTTTTCTTACAAAAATCAGTAATTTGTCCAGGCACTGCGCTGATTCGCTCCAATAATGACTGGTTAGTCGTAGCTACACCCTCTGGTGTTACCATGTCAATGATGGGGAGCACCGCCTCTTCTATGGCCTTCTTCTCAGCCTGGAGATCCTCCACTTCTTGTTGTTTGGCTTGTTGTCCCACCAAGGCCCTGGCGCAAGCTTGTTCCATGTCAACACGGATCTGATGCTCCTTGGCATATTTTCCATTCAGATCCTCGAGCTCTTTTTCCAAGCGGGCACAATCATCGGTTTTGGATTGCGCCAAGTTATATCACGATGTGCTGGTGCTCTGTTCTTCAACCAATTCTTTTTTCAATCCTGCAGAGACAAGACAAGTCTATGATTACACTTCATACGACTAAATTAATTTCTAAATGTACAAAAGTCGGTTTCCTTACTATTGTTGTCTCGGGTCAATGCCCGGTTACGAGTATCCATTCGAGATTTTTCATCTCTCATTCCCTCGAGTTGTTTGTGTAATCGAGAAACCAAGTCTTGATTATCAACTCGAGCTTTTCCCGCGCCTCATAGGCAGCCGCAAGATCTTCTTCAAGTTTTTTATTCGAGATTCCAGACTTGCATCTTTGTTCTTCTCCAATTTATCCACCAAAGCCTGCATTTGATGTTAGTTAATAACTACTATATTAAATATTTTCTATTAAGCTTCCCTCTTACTAGAGCGGCTTCTAGGTGTTGCTTCAGCTGCGTTGCTTCATCGTCAGTAGTACTCCCTTGTGGCGGTGGAGTACTTTGTTTGATAACAATATTGGCGACTTCCTCAGCCTCCAAACCAACCTTCATGATTTTACAAGCATTGTTCATATAAAATTCTGGGAAATATACAGAGCAAAGGCTCTATGATTTACCTCCACAATTCACGGCGGCCTTTCGACATCTCCCTGGTTTGTAGTTTCTACGGGATTTGCCTGTGAAGCTAGATTGACATCAGATGCCTCTTTCTCTGGAGATTGGTTCAGTCTTGAAACCCCGCCACTTTCATCGACAGCACCAGGGATGACTTCTTCTTCATCATGCTCTGTTTCTTAAGCTTTTTTCAATTGTTCTTGTTGCGCATGCAGCGTGCTCGCAAGTGCGCTAGATGGAACCCTTCACAAAGAATGCAAGATTCAACAACTGAATTATGGCTTAATTGAACGGATATTTTGATTTAACAAACTTACTTTGTCAGCGCGGTGGTTTTTGGCTTAAAGTTGAACTTCTTCAACTTCAGCACGCCCACTTTGGAGCTGGTTGTGCTCCGTGTGGTACCACTCGCCATGGCACTTGTGGTGGAGGAGCTTTGAACAGCGGTGATAAATTTGGAAATCTTGATACGCTGACCTTCTTCTGCTCCAGGAAAATATGCTCCTGAAGGGGTATCTGATCGAGACCGAGTAGTTCTCTTCCGTTTTACCCCTGCGGGAACTTTTGGTACTATTTCTATATCCTCTGTTTTTTGGAAACAGTACATTCAAATTAAATGGTGGACCAGATAAAGTACTCGAATTTATTATGAAGACTTCTCTTACCTTGAAGATTAACTTGCATGTCATCCGAGTCAGCTGCCTTCTCTTCGGATATTACTTCAAGTTCTTCTACACTGTCAGCAATCACCTCTATTCTCTCATTAGATGGCTCTGACTTGTCTGAAGAACTCTTTCCGAACTTCTCCCAATCTTGCGGAGACAGGCCACCAACTGGCCCGTCAGAATCAGTGGCCGACTACACGAGAAGAATCAGTATTCAGACGCATGTTCAGAATAACTAAAATCTAAAGGCTGCGAGTACTTATAGAACTTGGAGATTGGCCTTTGTAGAATTCCTTGGCGACGTATGGCTTCTTGTTGTTCAAATTGCTAAACATGCACGACAAGCGCATTAGCACGGTCTCATCTGAGAGCTCTTCTGACACCATGCGGGAAGGATATGTATTTCCCTCATACTTGTATCTAAGATTGACACGCTCTTGGAGTGGTTGAATTCTTCTCTTGAGAAAACTGAAGGCTATCCCCACTCCAGTTAAGCATTTATACTTCAAAGATTGAACTCGCTTTAGCAAAGCGGGCACATCCTTGACCTCTTCAGTGGTTGGCTTGGTGTTCCAATTGGATAGATCCCTGGGATACCATCCATCTTTGACAGGACAGCTTTTTCCATGATTCCCTGCTATATTACAATTACACAGGAACAAGATTAGTGTATAACAAAGTGCATTGATCGTAAATACTATAGAAAGAGTACTCATTTTTTGACTAATCACCGATTATGAACCACTCGGACTTCCAGTCTCCACACGATTCCTTAACGGGCATGGAGAACCACTGTTCTTTCATCCTTTGGCGGAATTGAATTCCCGCTCCTCAAACCACTTCCATCCTTTGGAAATTTGGATGGGGCTTTACATGATATAAAGTGCGGAATAAAGCGAGATTCGGATTGATGCTAAGGAATGTTTCACAACCGTGCACAAAGACAGCAATATTCAGAATCCCATTAGGATTCAAATGATGGAGTTGGAGTTTGTAAAAGTCAAGGAGCTCGCAGAAAAAAGATAAGATTGGAAGGCCTACTCCGTGCTCACAAAAAGACACGAACAAAGGGATTTCATTTGTGTTTTCAGTGGGAAATTGTGCATTGTAGCAAGCCCTCCACTCAAGAGTTTCCTGGGATAAGAGCAAACCTTGCTCCACCAGGTCATGGAGATCTCCTTCCTTCGCAGTGCAATACTTCCAAGCATCAGCGGGAGAAGGATGAGTTTTGCAATCCGGCTTTGTGCTTGGATCTACCAAGGGAACCCTCTTCCTTGGTGCCTTCTTCTCCGCAGGCTTAGCAGCAATGGCTTTCTCTATATTTTTGGCATTTGCTTTCTTTTGGCTCATGGTTGCAGATCGAGTTAAGACTTTACTTTTCTCTCACATTCACAAGAGAAGCAAGCACGGAAAGTTCTAAATGACAAGGAATCTACGATGAGGAGACAAAAGGCTATAGCGTTGCGCTCAAGGTTGACGAAACAAATGAAGGTCTCACTTCAGATTTATAACTTTCGGTTAGGGTTACTGTTTTGAACAGTATCTACAACGTATCGCATTCTGTTACAGGGAAAGACTTGGTTTTTCGTAAGTTAGTTTTTTCCGGCGTAAATTTCGGATTCCATTACAATAGAATCCTGATGATTAATCGGATCTTCAAATCAAAGATATTCTTTTGATTCAAAGCTCGGGGGCTGCTAACGGATAATCTGGGATTTGATTTCCTTCCGAGATTTAAGGCAGAAAACAGTAGAAAAAGTTCTTTGACTGGTTTTAACAAAACCACTCGTAGATACGGAATTACAGTTGATCAATTCTTACATTTGAAGACAACTCGAAAGTTGTTATGCTTACATGGATGCTCGAAAAAGCACACGGATTCTTATGAAAATAATTATCAAGTATGTATTGGGATCCATGGCTTGGAGTAAATAAAGGGAGCAGAGCTTGATCCAAGGACTACTTAAAAGTACTCGTGGATTCAGAAGTTGCATTTGAAAGATAAGATTTCTTTTAGGTCTATTAGCCTTTATTCAAGATTTTCGACTAGTTTTAACAAAACTACTCGAAAGACCGATGATCTTACTTTATTCAAAGCTTTTGACCAGTTTTAACAAAACTACTCAAAATTCGATGGATGCGTCTACTCGAAGTGCACCATTAGACTACTCAGATGAAATTCAAGATTAATTTTTTACCTTCAATTACTTAATGAGTACATGGAGGCTCGGGGGCTACGCCTATTCGGTGTTTCAAAAGAGGCGCTTTAAAGAAATTTTTCGTTAGGAGAGATTTGAGCGTCTTGGGCTTAGCTCTAACTACTCGAAAATTAAAAAGATTCAAGAGTTGAAGCAAAGGCGCAAGATGCTCGAGGGCTTGTGGGGCCAGGATCCCTAGGGCCACTCATCTAAAGGAATTAAACTACTCGATATGGAGAGTTATGATCCGACTGCTTTGGACTAGCCAGATAAGGTATAGGACGATGTAGTCAAGTAGTAAAACTACTCGTATTCGAATAGTATACGTGATAGATTACGTTGATGTAACCCTTCAGGTCGGATACAAGTAGTCTTTGTAATAGATTTGTAACTCTGCTCCCCCAGTATATAAGGAGGAGTAGGGACCCCCTCGAAACAACTCAACTCACGTGCAATACAATCAAGCACAAAGGACGTAGGGTATTACACTACTCGCGGCCCGAACCTGTCTAAATCTTTGTGTTGTTCATGCACTGTCGTTCCTAGAACTCGGCGAGACCCACCAATCTACTCTTTGGGGTACCCCCAGATAGACGTGCTCGATATAAATCATCGACACAGAGCTACCCTCAGTAATTTGGAGCCACGGGTTTCACCCCGTGTTTCCTCGTCTATGGCGCCGAGGCTATCCTCCCCACAGACTTGAAATATGGGTCCCCGAGGCTCAGGCCCTACCAAGAAGAAAGGAACAAGAAAGCTCGTGAAGACTCACTCAATCAAGCGGACGAGACTCGAGATGTGGCGATCTTACATTCAGCACTGTACCAGCAGTCCCTCCGAAAATATCAAGCCCAAAAGGTTCGACGATGAGACCTCAACAAGGGGGACCTGGTGCTAAGGCTGCGACAAGACAATCGAGGACGCCACAAGCTCACACCGCCATGGGAAGGGCCCTACATCATCGCTGAGGTCCTCAAACCAGGCACATACAAGCTCGCGAACGAGAAAGGCGAAGTGTTCGCCAACGCCTGGAACATCCAACAGCAACGTTGCTTCTACCCTTAAGCTTCCAAGCATTGATGTACATTTGTACTTATTTCAATAAGTGTATAAAGAAGGATCTTAAAATGAGTAAGACTAGGCTTACCCTCAAAAAAAGCCAAGTCTCACTCGGGGGCTAATTCGGGAGGGCACCCCCTCCTAAAAAATTGTCCCAATTTTAAGGTTTTTTCTTCAAAATCCTTTCATCACAATCATCTCCAGTAAATTGCCAAAAGGCAGTTTGAGGCATAGATTGACTAAGGCCAAGGGTCGGCCGAGTCGAGGGACCGCCTACGCCTTCGAAAGGATACGACATACCCCTCGCCACCCTACGCTAAAGTTAGTCTATGAACGATCTTTTCCTCGACAAGTCCCTTGCAAGTCCAATGAGAAAAACGTGATAAAGAAAACCATAATTCAAATAAAAACTCAAATGTGCGCTTGAAACAGTAAATTGTTTAACCACTAAATTAATTATTACATAAATATCCCTAACTACTCAGGGAGCAGGGTCTTCGGGGCCTTTGGGGGTGGCGTCCTCTTCGTCTTCGGCGTTGGGGAGGAGGTCGCTCTCGAAGATCTGCGCCAAGGCGGCAGCAGGAGCAGAGGCACCTGCGTCGTAGCTCTCCACGACAGCCAATGCAGCGTCGTCGTCGAGATCATCCGCCACCACATACCCGGTGCTCACCGCCTCGAGGTCCACGACGAAGTGCGTCGAGATCACCCCGAGGGTCTTCTGCACGCCAAGGCGGAGGGCCCCCTTCAAGCGTTCGGCAACACAGCCGCCCAAGGCCCTTAGACGGTTGGCCACCGAGCTACCCGACTGGGACTCGGGGGCTTCTGGCCCCTCGACCTCCTTGCAGACGGCGAGAGCTACTTCCCATAGCTCCTCGAGGTCCTCCTGGGCCTTCGAATAGGCCACCTGGAGCGACTCTACCTGTGATGAAGTCTCCTCCGCTGCCTTCTGCGGCTCTGAAAGCCCAAAAGCAAAATCAGATAAGTTTTCGAAAACCGGAATTCAAATTAAGGATAAGTTTGTACCAAACTTAACTTCTATCAGCTTCTCCTTCTCAGCGAGGGTAACATCTCCCTCCGTCACTGTCATGGTGAGCAAGTCGATAGCCTTGCCCCGGGTCTTTAAATGGTCCTCAGCCGCGGCAAGAGCCGAGTCCCGCTGCTGCAGCTGCCCTCGGGCTTCGACGAGGGCGGCGCGCTCCTGTTGAATCTCACCCTCGAGCCCCGCCAGCGCCTGCGTCCGCTGATGGAGCTCGTCCCCATGCCGAAGGACCTCCTCTATCGTCTCCACGGCGAGGGCCCTCTCGCGCAGGCTCTCCCGCTCAGCATGGCTAAAAGCCTCCCTCAGCTGATGCACCTCGACGTGCGCATCAACAAGCTCGGCGACCTTTCGCCCAGCCATCTCCCTCAGATTCTGCCATTAACGCGACAGACAAAGGTGAGAAAAGGGGGAGACAGAAAACACGCAACGAATTTAGCAATCAGGCTACTTACCAGGTGGACGTCCAAGCTCCGGCCGAGGTGGAGCTCGAGGACTTGCTTCAAGGCCTCCTGGACCGTGGTCCCCAGGGCCTGCTACTCCTCCCATAGGAGACACGCGGCCTCAGTGGACCCGGCCAGGCCAGGAGGGACGCCACGCCGTTCGAGCCCCTGGTTGCGCCAGGCCTCGAAGGCTGGGCCGCCAGGCAGGGCGCGCACGGTCCTCTCCTCCCAAGGGCTCCAGGTCCCTTCCCGGAAGCCCGGAGCATCCTCCTCCTCATCCTCCTGGCCGCCTTCGAGGGTGGCCGGGAGGGTCACCATTGCGGTGCCCACCCCCGGCACTTCCTCTGCCTCCGCCGTGCAGCTACCCCGGCCGCGGTCTGACCCGCATCTCCGGTGCAGGCCGCACCTTCTGGTTCCCCCGTGCCCTCAGCCGGCACGGAGGTCTCGCTCGCCCCCGCGATGGCAGGGGCCGCATCCTCCACAAGGGGGGCCGGGGTCGCCTCCCCGGCCCGCTCCACGCCCACTGCCGCCGATGCTTCCGTCGCCGCCACCTGCCCCCTCGATCGGGCGACCCTCGCGCTAGGGCCGCCTGATACCAGGCGACAATCTCTGTCACCTGGGGCGCTCCGGACAGGGGTGGCACCACCGAACGAGGCGTGGCGCGCGTCGACACCTTCAGTGCCTTCGTTGACGCCAACGGGAGCGATGCTGGCGGTCTGGGTTGGCTAACAGAAAACCAAATCAATAAAATTAGGTTAAAAACAACTGACAAGTTATGACTGAGAAAAGAGAATGAAACTTACCTAACCCGAAGGAGGCCGCTTAGCTTGTGCTTCTTGCCGCTCGAGGGCTGCCGGGCCCCCGAACGACCGCGGCCCCTCGTCGGTGGGGTCCCGCTCGCGGGCCTCGAGCCCGTGGGTGCGGGACTTTGCGCCCCCGTGGACCCTTGGGCTGCGGCCCCCTTGTCCGCCCCAGGCGTAGGCGGGCTTCGAGCTCGAGCCCCCGGAGCGGTCACCATGGTACTTGGGGGGGGGATGTTGGCCTTGTCAAGGAAACACGCACACACTCAACTCTCACTGGAACACAACAGGAAGCTCGAGCACTCGATAATGGCGACGAACGCCGTGGCCGCCGCAGCGGCCAGTATCTTGGCTTTCTATTCTCTGAACTTGGCAACTAAATAAAGTGGAGCACAGGGGCTACATATAGGCCACAAACTCATCAGGAGCTAACCTCCACCTCCGGCCTTCATGCCACGATCCGCAGGTCACGCTCAGCGACGACGTCCGAGAGCCTCTCACTCCTTCATGCGTCACGGCTTCTCCATGCGTTTCGGCAACCACGCACACCTCTCCAACTAACCTCGTACGACTCAATCGACACAGCAGTCATGGCGCAACAAACATGTGCATGACCTGCACCCAAACAAACTGGCACACACACGCTCGTACACATGCACGTACTCACAAAGTAAGCACACGCATGCACGTACACAACACACTTGACCATGTCAAGATTACCAGTGCCAACAGGGGAGGCTCGCGCCGTCGAGGGGGCTGAGCAGCTTGAGGCCCCCCAACCCCGCGATGACGCCGGGGTCTCCTAGCTTCGCCCCCTCGGGGGCACAGGTGGCGGAATCTCCACGAGGTCGTCCAAGGAGGACGCCTCTGGCTACTTTCGGGGGTCGTAGGGGGGGAGAGCCCCTCCCTGGCCCGACGGTGGCACTCCTTCTCGTGCACCGCTTTTCGTTGGCGCCTCCACTCCTTCTTCTTGGCTGCATCCTTTCGCGCCTTCTGCCTATCGGCAAAGAGGCGATTGGCCTCACAGACCTCACGAACAGGAGGGGCGGAGCGATATCCCTTCTGAGACAAGCCCTGAAGAGAAAAATCCAAGATTGACAATCAGAAACCCTCGAGGGGCGTATCTTGACGGAGAATAGGGTCGCCTCCTTGCAGTCGAGCTTGGACACCTCCACAGCTCGCCACGCTCGGTGCATGTAGTACTCGAGGATGAGGGTTCCCTCCTTCATCTTCGAGCCCTGCCTGGGCGAATGCGCCCTGAGCTGGTCAAGGCGTAGAGCCCTCTCCATCAGCGGCAGGACGTACTGAAAGGACCTTGATGTCACCTAGAGCGGGGTGAATAGGTGAATCTGCACTTAAGCAAAATTTCACACACAATCAGTACTGAAAGCGGTCAGACCGGTTTCTGGCAGAGAAACACAACAATGCAATTTATTCCCTCTACGAGTTCTAGCACAAACCAAACTTGGTGAATAGCTTCTGTAGATAATTTCTAGCAGGTTCACTATGTCCCCGCACACAAACAAATCACAACCAAGTAGATTGAAGCGGAAGCTAATGTAAATGCTAGAATTGAACTTGTGAGGCAAACCAAATGAGAGACGCGATGATTTGTTTCCCGAAGTTCAGATTCACCGCTGCCACTAAGGCTGCCACCAAGGCACGATGAATCCTACGTCTCCGTTGAGGGCCTACGAAAGGCGGGCTTATACACACCAAGCCACTTTCCTCGATTCCACTAACTTGTGACCTTTTTCCATGAAGGAGGCAGGGCCAGCCTTTACAAACAATCCGTGGCTCACCACAAACACGGTAGCTCACCGGCGACGCCTAGCCGTCTAGGAGGCTTCACCTCCAAGAGTAACGAATGCTTCAATGGTTGCTAGACTTCACCGGAAGTGCTCGAGCTAAGGATTTGCTCTTCACTGATCTAGCTAACTCTTACTAGCTTGCAATAGCTCACACACAATTAGCCTCTCAACCAAAATCTAAAGATACAATCAAATTTCTATCAATCTCACAAAGAGATGTTTGGGGAGAGCTTGCTGGTGCTCAAGAAGGTTCTGGGCGCACAAGAGAGGCAAGGGAACCAGCAGCCCTCAAAGGAGAGGGCCAAGGGGTATAAATACCCCACACCCAAAAACTAGCCGTTATGTCAGTGGAAAACCGGTCAGACCGGTTTTCCAAACCGGTCACACCGGTTTCCCAAACGAAACTAGTCGTTAGCACTCTGAGCTCTAAAACCGGTCAAACCTCTTTCCAAAACCAGTCAGACCGGTTTTGGACCAGTCAGCACACTTAGTCTCAAAACGACTTCTCTCAAAGGCTATCTCACATGGGTTGACCTATGAGCACTTTTTGGTGTTGTCTAAACAACTACTTGTTGCAGCCCTCTTGATAGTACGGCATTCCTATACTCAAGAAATTAAATAACAAATTAAGTCTTCCACTTGAGCTTCAATGTCTACAATCATGCCATACTTGTCAATTTCAACTTTGAGGGCACACAACCTTTCTTGATTGCTGAGCAAATCTAATCTTGAGCTGGGCTTAGAATTTCCAAGTGTATGGACCAATTCATAAGCATTTCCAATATATGATCCATAAATGATTAGATGCTTCACTTGATACGGCTTGATTGAAGTATAGAGATCAAACTAAGATGCTAGACTTTTCCCTAACAAAGTCCCTCGGCTACAAGACCAACTTGTCCTTCTCTTTGCTAGGAATGTCACTCCCGTCTAGCTTGATCCTTTTCATCAAATCTTGCCACTTTAAGTTTCGCTTTGCTTTGCATCATCATGAAGACCACATTGAAATCCATGTATTCAATTAACCCGAAATATATTCAATATTGTCTTGTGTGTTGTCTTTGTCAAATCACTTGTCCATAGGCTTCCATGTACTTGAGACCATATAATATCCATAAGATCATGTCTCATCATGAATGTAACTATTGCCATGGACCACGTCCAAATGAATTCCAATTTCTTCATGTAAATTGTCCCATTTTGTCTTGATAAGCTTCTACTAGATGAGACCATATACTATCCATAGAATCATATCTCATTTTATTTATAACCACTACTATGGACCAAGATCAACGGAATTCCAATTTCTTCATGTAGATTGTCCCATTTTATTTTGACAAGCTTCTACTAAATGAGACCAACCAATATGCATAAGAACCTTGTCTCATTTGTCATTTCTATTCTCTTGCCATTGCTCATCTTTTGCATCATGGGATCAAACATACTTGCTTGCTTTTATGTAATTTAGAACCAATGTCAAGTACATATTCTTATCAAAAATTATATTGCGCGAACATTCATAAGAATAAAACCTGCTCATATGCTTAAGCAAACAAGTTAGATCACGAATCATGTTGTCATACAAATCACCAAAACACATAAGTGCCTAGATGCACTTTCAATCTCCCCCTTTTTGGTGATTGATGACAACATGATTAAAGCATACAAATAGATAAGAAATTAAAGCTCTAAATATCTGAGATATCTTGTGAGCTCCCCTTAATATGTGGTTTGAATAAACTTTCAAAAAGTTTGGCCTCACAAGCCAAATGCACATATAAGAAAAGAAAGGAGAGCTCCCCCTATATCTCAGCATCTAGTATGTGCTACGAGTGTATGTGACAAAATGAAATAACTCGTGATGCATATGACATGACATTCACACAACAACAAGATAGAGTTGTACATGTGTTGTCTGGGCAGAAACCGGTCAACCCAGTTTCCAAAACCGGTCTGACCGGTTTTGCCAGTCAGCACATGTACAGAACAGTACATCAACCAATACATGCATATCATACTATCATAATGTCACTTAGAATACATAAGCTTGTTCATTACACACAATAGCACACAGTACAAAGCCTCAAGTCCACAGATAGATAAAGTATGAAATTATTACATCCATGTTTCTGTAAACACTACAGAAACCGGTCAGACCGGTTTCTGAAACCGGTCAGACCGCTTTTCCCTGACAGACTACAAGATGCTCTGAAACTTGACGCTTTAATCCATTCTTCTCCCCCTTTGTCATCAATCATCATGACTAGAAGCGGTAGAAGGTCCAAAGATGGAAGCCGCTGCATGAGAAGCAAAGTCTCCGGGAGATGGAGATAGAGCACTAGAGTACTGAACTCCCGCCATAGAAGATGATGTACCAGCATATGCAAATGACCAGGAGGGGTATGTGGCAGCTGCAAAGGACGGGCCTCTGGATGAAGGATACACAAACGAAGCTTCAAAAGTGTCACCCTCTGAAGTAGGCATGTAAGTGTACGTACTGGGACCACCATATGACTGAGGAGGAGCTGGTGGAGGCTGTGAGCTCGATGCAATATGTCCATATCCAAATATGTCCCCAAATTCCTCAAAGTAGCCCGCATTCATGTGATTTGTCATAATGTCTCGAAGCGGGGCTATCTCTGGCAGCTCAGGAGGTGGAGAGATAGGAGATGGAGGGTTATCCGGACTCAATACGGCACGCAACTTTTTGAACTCATCCCGAGTTTTCTTGCTATCAATTCTTTGCTGCCTAAGGTCCACCTGGACATCCCTCTGACCCTTGCAAATACCAGTGAACATAGAAATGAACTTCTTGATTGGAGACAATCGCCGCTCGGAATGAGTGGAGCTCCCAGGGCCAAACCGGTCAGACCGGTTTGGGGAACCGGACAGACCGGTTTCCTGGGGCTGCTGCTGAGCAGTGCTCGGCTGTGGCCGCAGCACCTCATGCTGCTGCTACTGCTGATCAACATTTTCTGTGTCTATAGGTGGATCTGCTCGTGGAGATGGAAGTCTGATCTTCTTTCGAATGGGTACGCGAATTCTTCCATGAGATGCATCACACCGAAATGCAATACCCGTGATCCTCTCAATGACTCTCATAATATAAGTTTCTGAGGATTTTCAGAAATGTGCTTGATCTCCTCCCAAATATAGTCACCCACACAAAACTTGTCATCTCCGGGCTTCATTCTAGCAAGCAAGTTCTTTGCAAACAGGGATACATCTGAAGTGTTGCCTCCACGAGGTGCAAGTGTCGCTCTGAGCATCCGGTTGAACACCGAATAGTAAGTGTAGAGACCGGCGACCTTGCCAAAGTTCCCTGTCTCAGTGCTGGGGTACATGAACTTCATGTTTTCTGCCGGAAAGACCACATCTAGATGCAGCCTATGGCGACTCCTGTCAGCCTGCCTGAAACCAAGAATCTCTGCAAAGGCTAGATATGAGATGTTGTACGAGGCCCCCTCAGTCATCCAATGCATTCTTCTGTTCTCCAGCTCATCTCCCTAAAAGTAGACTATGGCATAGAACTGGGCTATCACCTCTGTGTTCCAATCCTTTTTGTAACCCATGATGGAGTAGATCTTTCTATGTTTGCAAGTCTCAATGATTTGGTTGAATATGACATTTTCTGCCTTCACCATATAATCCCAGTCTATCCAATGCTGCTCACAAACAATTCTCCCTTTAATCACAGTCGTCTGATAGTAATCCTATTGAAAAGCAGTGTGAAACCTATAATCAGTGGTTGTCCTAGGTACACCAATAGGGCTCACTCTCCTCTGTTCCCTAGCCTCATCAGTCATCCCTAACGCTCTGTAGTTCACCAATCTCCAAGTAGCAGGGGCTGATGGATCTCTTACTTTAGGAAACGGTGGCTCTCCATCATCATCTTGTCCTACCGCTTCCTCCTCTTCTTCTCCCTGGTCTTCGCCCATCTCATCATCATCATCATCATGAGCTGCCCCACTACCATGACGAGGCACAATCCGATAAGCTTCATCATCAACATCATATTCATCACTAGAAGTGGTTTCTACTTCATACACTTCCTCAATTTGCTGCTCTGCTCTTCTCTTTGTCTTCCTAGGCCTCAGTGATCTCCCACTAGTCATGCCTGAGCTGCTGCCGGTTGCCGGATCATGACGACTTTTCTTAACTCTCTCGGCATGCTTCCCTCTTGGCATCGTATACTGTCTTTCCTAGGCCACAAAAGATGGTATACAACATGTAAGCTCCCAGAAAAGGATTGACCAAAGATAGAGACGATACGAAGGCATCAACAAGTTTTGAGTCAGCTCAGCGCCAAACCGATCAGACCGGTTTCACAAACCGGTCAGACCGCTTTTGCCTGAGCCGAGCCAAATCAAGTTGTGGTTAATAAGGACAGATATGTGACTAGAAGATGTGCTGGATATTGCAAAGAATGTTATCCCTAGTCCATATGTGGATCAACACACTGCAGAGCAAGGACTTGGGCCGTCTCTGCCCAAACCGGTCAGACCGGTTTGCCAAACCGGTCAGACCGGTTTGCGCACAGATGGCACAAATCCTTGGTCCGCAAAATGCAGCCAACCAAACCTTTTGATCTCTTAGGGATAGGTTCCTAGACATGTTAAAAGATGTTCCACCAAAGGGATTTGAAAGAAATTCATCGAGTGAGTAGATCGGGCGAGGGGAACATTTGAATACCTTGAGAGCTTTAAAAACGAGAGGGAATGAGGGTTTGAGTCCAAATCTGGTGAGGAATCCGGTCAGGCCGCCTAGGTGCACTCCAATCCGAGCAAGAACACCCCTTTTCCTTGGATGAGTCAAGAAATCGCCATAGAGGGAGTTACTCGCGGTGAAAGCTGTGGAGTGGTAAGAGTTTCGTGGTGAAAGGGTGGGGGAGGACAGAGAATAGGCTGAGGGGGTAAATATCCACGTGGGGTAACTTCCTGGGCCAAACCGGTCAGACTGGTTTGGGAAACCGGTCAGACCAAACCGGTCAGACCGGTTTCTCCCAGGGAACTAAGAAAGGTCAATTTTGAGTGGATATTGAGTTGCAAACGTATTCCCTTGATCTGAGAGAGTATATGATGAATATCTTTTCCAAATTCCTCAGATTCCTTTAGAAGAAAAAGAGATCCAATAAATCCATTTTCTCATATCGCTTTTATCTTTTTATGAAAGAGAGTTGGAAGTTTTGAAACAGTGATCGGAGATATGAACTAAGATAAGGAGAAAAGATCATGTGAACTAGAAGGATAGGTATATGATTTCCAAAAACACCATTCTCTCTTATTACTTCTAAGAGAGATTGAAAAGATGGATGGATGGATAAAGATTTGTGGACTTGAGAGAGAATCTCACTATTTGTGACTAGCCATCAAACAAACAAAGTTAACTATAGTCACAAATAGATTGATAGGGATCAAAAGATCAAAAACTCAAATATTTTCAAAAACACACTCAACCTATCATGCTAGTTGGAATTTTTCAAAAACTATCCTATGTCACACAAGAGCATACGCTTATATTGAGTTATGAATCAAGTTAGTATATTTGGTTCACACCTTTCTTCATTTAATCAACACATGACACCAAGTCAATATTAAGAAGATGTCAACCAAAATTCTAATTGGTACACAAGAGGGAAACTCAACATAGTAGCATGCAAATGCACACACTAGCATGATATAAGGCCTAGATGCACAAGATAAATACTAGTTGAAAGGAAAACATACCTTTGCCTCTATTCGAAAGTGTTGTGCAATATAATCAATTTTTATCCATACGCTTTCTCACATGAAATAAGCCATTTTATACAAAGGAGAGAAAAACACATTAATTTTCACAACAACTAGTTTCATAATCCACGATCCCTTTTAGGTGGATGGCAAATAGATCATAAATTATGAAACCTCACAATATAGACCGAATTCCCTTTTCTCTAGTGCATATGTGATGAGGTGGATAGAATAAGCTCATACGCACTAGTTTTGAACACTAAGATCAATTCAAGGAATTTAGGCTATATTATGGTGAGTTGTCAATATGTATGTTAAGAACAGGACCCAAGGTAGAAGATATGACAATTTTACCGCATTGGATCATAAAGTGAGATGACAACTCCATATGAGAGAGATGATCTCTCAATTGTGAGACTACAAGTTAACTAAAAGAAACGTTAGTCTCATAGACACAAATATTGAGATAATCTCCCCCTGAATATGTACATCATATGTTGATTATATGGAGCATGCACTTTATCTTTTTATGGACATGGGAGGATTAAGTCAATATTTGGTCAAGGCACATAATAACTTGCTCAAATGAATTGTGCCATGTAATCTTACCATTATATGGGAGTAATATGATACACATATGCCAAGAGTGAGAAGTTTATGAATTAAATTACTAGTGTCTTCATTTCTCACATGAACAGCAAAGTCCCAAGTTTCTGGGCCAGACCGGTCAGACCGGTTTGGCAAACCGGTCAGGCCGATTTTGCCAGAATTTTGCCTGTTCACCGGAAATTTCCGATTCTTGAACTGATATCTGACATTTGCGACTGACATTTCCGGTACGGGCGGAAATTTTCGGTTGTGCACAGCCAAATACCCATACTTGAGTTTCTTCGGTTGGAGTATTTAATTTTCTGCAATTAGACACAATATTGCTCTACTAGAGAGCCATTAGATGCACCATATGGCATATGTTGTCAATATTTAGGAAAATAATCTAGGTCACCTTTCAAGTGTCACAAGTTCAACACTTAGAAACACTTGACCCTACCAAAAGGCACTAGTGACAGAGATATAATCATTTTAGGCACAATGTTACCGAGATGACATTGGGTATAGAGTATGGAGCGGAAGCAACTTTTCTTGGCTTGATACTTGATCATAGATGGTTGTTATTCAAGCCAAGCCTCCAATACATCTCTTGGTTCCTACTATCTTATCAAACATGCTTTGGTACCCAACTCATGTTGGGTCCGACAAGGTTAGTCCCAATATGCTTAGGGACCCAAATAGCTCTTGTGCCATTCTTTGGAGAATGAATCATTTTGGATGGACAAGAGATATTTGGGGTGTTCCCAAGTTTCATATGATTAGTATGGACACGGTTGGGTTTAGGAATTTTACCATTGGGACAATTTTTACCAAGATGCCCTTTTTCCCAACATGAGAAGCATGTCTTGTGCTTGAAATTTGTTGCCTTCTTCTTGGGTTCTTTGGCAACCACTTCTCCATTGATTCTTGCTTGGGCTTTGAGAAAACCTTTATTGAGCTTGATGTGGGGCTTCCTGGTCAACACCGGAATATCCGGTTTTGAACTCCCGGATTCCCTTGGGTGAGACCCCACTTTGCTTAGACATGATGCAATCTCATGTCCTTTCTCAAGACACCCAAAGCATCTCCTTTTTGCAATATTTCTTTGTCTTTTGGAGAGAGTAGTCTTGACTTATTTCTCGTTGGAGCACTTGATGTGAGTCAATTTTCCTTTTTCGGCTTGCTCTTGGCTTGTGTGGGACTTGACTTGATTTATGTAAGAGTTTTGCACGGTTGATTCCTTCTCAAGCTTGTTCACCATGCTCTCACGGTTATCTTGAGAAGGTTGTGCATTGCTCTTGTCTTTGAGAGTTGTCAAGTTCTTTGTGAGTCTTTCCACCTCTTGCTTGAGTTCTTCATTTTCCTTTGCAATGAGGTCATCACGCGACTCTACAAGCACTTCATCATACCAAGAGCGTTTTGCTTGAGAGCAACATGGGTTAGCACATGATAAATTATATTGAATTTGTGAGCATGTGCATTTGTGAGATTGAGGTTCGAATGATTTTACCAATGTCATTAGAACCTCATGAGTTATCTCTAGCAAGACATATGATTCTACAAGTTCTTCATGAGAACACGTGAGTTCATCATGTTTTGCTTGTAGTTTCTTATGCTCACTAGTTAGCAAGTCAAATTGTTGTTTGAGCACTTGATTTTCTTTCTTCAAGAAGGCTACACATGAAAGAGAGTCAGTGGCACAAGCATATTCCTCAACCACAACATCATACTTACAGACTAAGGAGGCGTTCATGAGTTTGACTTTCTCAAGCTCCTCGGTGAGAGCTTGGATAGTTGCATCTTTTGAATTTTCGGCCTTCTTGTCATCTTTGGTCTTGTGGCACTTCATCACCTCATCACTGGAGAATGTCATTGCTTTTGCGCTTGAGGTTTTGCTTGCACGGCGTCGGCCGCCCTTCTTGCAACAAGTTGTGACCCTTCTGCCCAAACCGGTCAGACCGGTTTCAGAAACCGGTTGGACCGGTTTTGGCAGTGAGACAGCAGCTGCACAATTTTGGTCCTCTAGCTCCTTTGTGGTTGTCACATGAGGCTCAGTGCATGTTGTTGCTGATGTAGAGCACTCCTCATGTGGCTTGGTTCTTGTATGCTCTTTCTTGTCGCTTGTGGTGTTTGCGAATAATCTTTCAAGTTGAGACCAAATAAGATGAACATCTACTAGAGTCGCTTCATCTTGTAGAATAAGTTCCTTCACACCTTGGCTCATAACACTAAATTAGAAGTTAGCGACAAGAGCATTGAGTTGTAGGCAATCCATTTCGTCTTTGGTTAAATTGGACGAATTGATCCAATCAACGTTAGGACGATGGATGCCTCCAACTACCACTCGCTCAAGAGTAGGACCCATGGCCCTAATATCATGAAGAACATGAGCAGACCAAGTAAAATAATTTGAGCCGTCACAAGCTAGTGGCTCAAAGGTTACCTCACACGAAGTCGACATCTTTCCTCACGGCGGTTAAGCCTGGATGTAAGGCCAAGCTCTGATACCAATTGAAAGGACCTTGATGTCACCTAGAGGGGGGTGAATAGGTGAATATGCACTTAATCAAAATTTCACACACAATCAGTACTGAAACCGGTCAGACCGGTTTCTGGCAGAGAAACACAACAATGCAATTTATTCCCTCTACGAGTTCTAGCACAAACCAAACTTGGTGAATAGCTTTTGTAGATGATTTCTAGCAGGTTCACTATGTCCCTGCACACAAACAAAGCACAACCAAGTAGATCGAAGCGGAAGCTAATGTAAATGCTAGAATTGAACTAGTGGGGCAAACCAAATGAGAGACGCGATGATTTCTTTCCTGAAGTTCAGATTCACCGCTGCCACTAAGGCTGCCACCAAGGCACGATGAATCCAACGTCTCCGTTGAGGGCCTACGAAAGGCGGGCTTATACACACCAAGCCACTTTCCTTGATTCCACTAACTTGTGACCTTTTTCCACAAAGGAGGCAGGGCCAGCCTTTACAAACAATCCGTGGCTCACCACAAACACGGTAGCTCACCGGCGACGCCTAGCCGTCTAGGAGGCTTCACCTCCAAGAGTAACGAATGCTTCAATGGTTGCTAGACTTCACCGGAAGTGCTCAAGCTAAGGATTTGTTCTTCACTGATGTAGCTACCTCTTACTAGCTTGCAATAGCTCACACACAATTAGCCTCTCAACCCAAATCCAAAGATACAATCAAATTTCTATCAATCTAACAAAGAGATGTTTTGGGGAGAGCTTGCTGGTGCTCAAGAAGGTTCTGGGCACACAGGAGAGGCAAGGGAACCAGCAGCCCTCAAAGGAGAGGGCCAAGGGGTATAAATACCCCACACCCAAAAACTAGCCGTTATGTCAGTGGAAAACTGGTCAGACCGGTTTCCCAAACCGGTCACACCGGTTTTCAAACGAAACTAGCCGTTAGCACTCTGAGCTCTAAAACCGGTCAGACCCTTGTCAGACCGGTTTTGGACCAGTCAGCACACTTAGTCTCAAAACGACTTCTCTCAAAGGCTATCTCACATAGGTTGACCAATGAGCACTTTTTGGTGTTGTCTAAACAACTACTTGTTGCATCCTTCTTGATAGTACGGCATTCCTATACTCAAGAAATTAAATAACAAATTAAGTCTTCCACTTGAGCTTCAATGTCTACAATCGTGCCATACTTGTCAATTTCAACTTTGAGGGCACACAACCTTTCTTGATTGCTGAGCAAATCTAATCTTGATCTGGGCTTAGAATTTCCAAGTGTATGGACCAATTCATAAGCATTTCCAATATATGATCCATAAATGATTAGATGGTTCACTTGATACGGCTTGCTTGAAGTATAGAGATCAAACTAAGATGCTAGACTTTTCCCTAACAAAGTCCCTTGGCTACAAGACCAACTTGCGCTTCTCTTTGCTAGGAATGTCACTCCCGTCTAGCTTGATCCTTTTCATCAAATCTTGCCACTTTAAGTTTCGCTTTGCTTTGCATCATCCTGAAAACCACATTGAAATCCATGTATTCAATTAACCCGAAATATATTCAATATTGTCTTGTGTGTTGTCTTTGTCAAATCACTTGTACATAGGCTTCCATGTACTTGAGACCATATAATATCCATAAGATCATGTCTCATCATGAATGTAACTATTGCCATGGACCACGTCCAAAGGAACTCCAATTTCTTCATGTAGATTGTCCCATTTTGTCTTGATAAGCTTCTACTAGATGAGACCATATACTATCCATAGAATCATATCTCATTTTATTTATAACCACTACTATGGACCAAGATCAAAGGAATTCCAATTTCTTCATGTAGATTATCCCATTTTATTTTGACAAGCTTCTACTAAATGAGACCAACCAATATGCATAAGAACCTTGTCTCGTTTGTCATTTCTATTCTCTTGCCATTGCTCATCTTTTGCATCATGGGATCAAACATACTTGCTTGCTTTTATGTCATTTAGAACCAATGTCAAGTACATATTCTTATCAACAATTATATTGCGCGAACATTCATAAGAATAAAACCTGCTCATATGCTTAAGCAAACAAGTTAGATCACGAATCATGTTGTCATACAAATCATGAAAACACATAAGTGCCTAGATGCACTTTCACGTACCTCTGGTTGAAGTTCGCTATGACCCCGGCCGCGGTCAACCCGGCCCTCGACAGCGCGGTGAAGGCGTCGGTGAAGATCTTGAGTCGCTCCTGGCGGTCGGCGGGGGAGACGTTGTAGCTCCATGACTCCGGCCGCTCATGCAGCACCTTGGCGGTGTACGCCGAGAACTTGTTCTCGATGTTGCGGAGGTATAACTACCCTTGTCCCAGTAAGCGTTGTTGGAGGTCGTCCTCGCCGGGATGTATAGCCCGCTGAGCTGCCCCCGGACTTGCATAGTGAGGCCCCCGGCGCGAACCGCCCAGCGGAACCCCCGAAACTCACCCACGGTCGTATGCAGCTCACCCCGGAAAAGGTGAACCCATAGATCCCAGTGAGCCTCTATCTCCAAGTACCCCTCGCAATCGGCGACGAAGACTGCCGCTTGCGAGATGGAGTTGATGGCGAAGTTGTGGAGCTCCACACCGTAGTGGAGGCACAACACACGAAAGAATGGCGAGGCAGGGATTCCGAGCCCCCGCTTGTGCAGGCTCGCTAGGCTCACCACGAAGCCCTCCGACGGAGAAGGCTCGTGGTGGTTGGATGACGGCGCGATCCACATCGGCTCCTCGGGGTTGCTGTTCGCCGGCAGCACCCCGGCCTCCACCAGCCCGGTGAGGTAGTCGTCGGTGGTGATGGAGGGGCTCCACGGAGCAGGGTCAATGATGGTCACCATGGCGAACGGTGGCGGCGAAGAGAGGAGTTTTATGCGGAGAAGACGAAAGGCAATGGCGGTAGTACTTGAAAATAGTAGATGCAATCTGAAGGCAAGGGCTGGGTAAGACAAACCTTTCCCCTTGTCTCTTTATTTATAGTGTAATACGAAGCGCAGCCGGCATCCCAGCCGCGTGAAATACGCATTCAATGCGGTTGGTACCGCTGTCACTGACGACCGGACCCCACCGGTTGGGACAACCACTACGCGCGAGAACCCAGGCATCGCAGACGCCACGTCCCATCGTAACTACCCATGCCTCTACCGCTCCACCTGAAAAGGCGCTCCCGCTTCGCATTCTCCGCGCCGCGTCAGCCACGATTACCTACATAAATGCTCGAGGCCAGCCGGAAAGCTTCCAAGGTAAGCCATCTCTCCTCGAGGCCCTACTGATCAGGGGTTCGAAGCCCTGGCCCCTCGAGGGTTCGACAGGCACCCCAGATCAACACAGTCAGGGACAACCGGGGGGGGGCGCAGTCGAGCCTATCCTCGAATGAGAAGTTCGAGGGCACCCTCCATGATGTATCAAGGCCAGATGGAGGTAGCTAGTCGAGGAATCCCACCGCGGGAGAGCAATGAGCCCTCGACCCCTATCGAGCGGGGTCAAGCCCTGCCTAGCAAACATTCACAAGTGCAATGAGATGTGTCTCCGGGCCACAAGCCGACCTCTATTGAACGAGGCACAGACGTCCACTTGAATTACCCGCTAACAGTTCACAGAGGCATCCATGACTCGCGGCCCGCTCAAGGGAAGCATGGATTGCGTCACCCCTCCTCCCCACGAACGGGGCGACGAGGGTCGTAACTCAAAGTCGAGGACCGTCCCTGATCGACCTTGCTAGGGCTAGGACTCGGGGGCTCCTTGTGCCACAAGATCGAGTTCCTTGAAGACGAAATATGTTGTAGCTCACGAAAGCGAGAAACGCTGACAGCCTTTGCCCCGGGGGCTACACCCGCAGGTGCGCTAGCGCGCACCCAGCAGAATTCTTCAAGGAAAACCTTATCAGAAGCAACCACAACGAATAGCCTTTGCCGGATTAAACCTACTCCAACAAAGGCTCAGGGGCTCCTGTTGGGGGCGATCATTAGGGGTACCCAAACCTATGGGATAACCACCCCTGTAAATCACTAATTCACACACATATCAGAAAAAAGGAAAGCAATTGAGGCCCACGGCCCAGCAGGAGACAAAGGCCCAGTCAAGGCATCTCGTAGGGCGCCTCGGCGCGCAACTCAATCTCCACTTCGCTCGAGGGAACCAACCCCTCGAGCGAATCGGAAAACTCCGCCTCGGTCGAGGCCTAAGGGTCGAGCCTCGAGCAACCCACGAAATGGGGAGATCTCCGCCTCGATCGAGACCGCTGCTCTGATAAACAATTAATGACGCTCACCGCCGTCGTGCATCCAAAGTCAAAAGGCAAATCTCTCTCCATGCCACTCTGACAGCCACGACCCCCCGTCACATCCACCAACTCCCATCACTATGCTGCCAACCGAGGCTCTATGCGGACAGGCCGGCGCTGTGTGAATAGAGCACGTCACTCTGAGCTCCTGTGCTACCTCCTCCGACAACCCGAAGCCCTCAATCGGGCGGAAGAGACCCTCGAGCACGCGGCAGGAGAAGGAGAGAGGACGGCGGAGGCATGGCGGGTCATCCCGAGCACTATGCGACCATCCCTGGCGCTGTGCGGACATGTCGCCATTGTGCGAACAGGGCCGAGTCACTCCGACTCCCTGTGCTACCGATTCCCACAGTGATTTTCCACAAAATGGGCTATTCACATGCATGGGAGACCCTCAAACTGGCGTACGGGCGAGTCGTTACAGCACTCAGGTCAGCTCAGATCCTCGAAACCACTCCCTGGCGTCATCACCAGTACAAGAATCCCTTACAAGGACCGCAACACCGGGTAACAGTGGCCAAGGATGAAGAGCCACGCCCGGCGCCACTCCTACCGCTGTGCTACAACTGTGCCTGCATAGCGACGCATGCCTGTAACCCCCTCCCCTTGGCCTATAAAAGGAGAGGGCGCGC
The DNA here is from genome assembly GCA_033239725.1 of Echinochloa phyllopogon. Classification (NCBI taxonomy): domain Eukaryota; kingdom Viridiplantae; phylum Streptophyta; class Magnoliopsida; order Poales; family Poaceae; genus Echinochloa; species Echinochloa phyllopogon. The sequence continues at coordinate 49,598,973 of BTCW01000012.1, read as the reverse complement.
CCACTAACAGGGGGGCGAGAAAGTTGAACACAAAAACACTCGCACACACTCCATAAACCACGATATTGGCACTCCGCCTCAATCATCCGGGACTTGGAGGTCTTGTCTCTTCTCCCAACCTGCTTGTATTCCCTACTACTTGCAGCCCAGTGCAGGATAATACATCGCACGCATCACCTCGCTGGAAGTACGGTCTTGCGACCGGAACCAGGATAAATCCGTGTCTTGCATTACCTTCTACATCAACCATCAGGGGAGGGAACACAGCGCATTTCTTGTTGGTGTCGGGACCACGATTTCCAAACACCGACAGCTTTGCAGCCACATAGTCGTTGGGAACAGGTTGGCTACCAAGTCCCTTTCCAAACACTACCTTGACATCCTTTACCGTATAAAATATGCACTTTCCATTACGGTACCCAGGCTTAGTATAGATATCAAATATGCACTTTCCATTACGGTACTTCAAGAACATGTCAGACCGGTTGGTCCAGCCAGATCAAGGTTGGCATGAACCCGATCAAGTGCATATTTAGTGGCCAAAGTTGGCATGAATCTGATCTGGCTGAACCAACCGGTCTGACACATTCTTAAAGTTGGTTAGACCAGTTTAGGGTCCTATAGCCAGTCTCTATGGCATTGTTGGATGTTGTGATTGGTCTGCCAATCTCAGATCAACCCTAGCTCCACAAGATCCAATGAGGTCCCTCTCGAGCTCGTGGTTTTAGGTCTTCACGGTTTTCCTAGGTAATCCTATCTTACTAGTTTCTGGATCCGTTCTGACCTGATTTAGCTCAGGGAGTCCGCAAGTTGATTTCAATTGTGTGCATGCTAGCGTTTTGCGGTGTGTTGACCAAGAAAAGCGTCAAAGTCTGTCTCCCCTTTAAAATGCATACCTTTCTTTCTTAATGGGTGTTTGGCAGGAAGAAACCGACCATGGCCCATGTAGACACACTTCCTACAATTTTTGAAGTACATTCTCAATATCATTTAAACAGTGGAGGATGCCCTATAACCATTGTTTGTCTAACAGGTTACTAAGTGGAAGCCAATCATTGATTGTTGCGAACAACAATGCTTGTAGGTCTCCTTTTTTTTCCTCATCACACACTTACACTTTTTTTATTCGGTGACATTAAAAGTTCATCCACGAGTGGTCTTACGTATGGTACACATCAATATCGTTGATAGGTTGTTTAGGGCCTTGGATAAGTGCCGGCAACAAATCAGTATTCAAACTTCCAAAACTTCTTTCTTGGTCAACTTCATTTTTTTGTCTTCCTTCTGGCAACATAACAACCAGCACAAACCAAACAAATAATTCAAAAAATAGAATGTCAAATGATAAGAAAATAGTAAGGTTACTATCATGTAGGGCTCAGTTTGGTAGATCGGTGCAACGACTTTTAAGGGGGCAACAGCTCATTGTAGTGTTGTGGTGTTGGAGATAGCGAGCGATGAGTAAGAGCATCTCCAAAAGACTCTTTATATCTTTTCTAACTAATAGAAATAGAGATTTTGGTGGAAAACACCCTCCAACAACCTCTTCAGATCCTAGGCTACCTTCTGCTGCCCAAACCCTAGCGCCGCCGGCGCCCCTCCTCTCGCGCCGCCGTCAGCCGTCCCCCACGGCGCGCCTCCAACGAGGCCCCTCAACGACCTCCTAGCGCGCCCTGGGGGAGGTCCCCCATGACATCCGTCGGGGGCAGCGCCCTCCATCGCGGCAGATCGAGTTAATTCGCCACCTTCGCGTCTAGCAGCAGCAGTAGATCAGAACGCACCTCGTCACCCACCACCGGAGACGCCCCCGACGCCATCCTCCCACGCTGCCATGGTGGCAGCCACGGTCTACCTCCGTCGCCTATGTCCTACCCCGTGCTGCCGCGATGGCAATAGGGGTCTCTGCACGGGTGTCCATCCCGTCGTTGGCAAATCCCGTGGTGGTGTCGCCCCACACCGGACGTCCGCCCGTCTGGCCTCGGCGGACTCCTTCGTGGACGCTTACCGCCGGTCGGGCCCATCAGGCTCCCATGCCCCGCGCAGGCACTTGCCGCGGATCCGCCCCGATGGCGGCCTCTGCCTGCACCCCGGACGGGCACCCGCCGCCACGTGGTGCCGCCGCTTGGGTGCTCACTCACCACCGGTCGAGCCCCGGTGAACTCCTCTTGAGCCCTACGCGAACGCCCGCCGCGGATGGGACCGCCGCCTGGGTGCTCGCCGCCACCGGTCCTCCCCCCCCCCCCCCCCCCCCGCTTGGATCCACCCCCACCCCCTCCGCTCAACTCCATAGCCGACTCTCTCTGTCTCCCAGGCCATTATGACCGTGGGTGAAAGAGAAGATATAAGGAGGTGAGAGTTGCGCTACGCTCACCCCGAGGTTCCTACACGAGAAGCTGCTGCTGATTTCTTTCTTTGGTAATTTCTTTTTTTTACTCGAGAACTGCTTGAGATTGAGTCACCCACCGCCTGTCGATCGCGTGCCTCTACTTCGACATCGTCACCGGCTGTTCTTCTTCAACACCGTGTCGCTCGGGCTGGCGTGCGGTGCGGGCTGGGGCACCACCTGCAGCGCCACCAGGCCCATCGGCAACAAGGTCTCTATGCCCGTCAGTCCTCGACATCACCGCCACCCCTCCGATCTGTGCGTCATTGTCATCCGTCGTCTCATACATGCGCCCTCGGTCTGATCAGCCGATCAGCGTGCGGTCGCGACATGTGCGGATTTTGGATGGATCTCCTAAGTACGCGTGCACCTCCGCCGACATGAGGGTTGCGGCCGCGTCGCCTCTTCGGCTGCAGTGCTGTCCTCCCTGGTCCTTTCCATCATTGCATCTTCACTGCCGCCGACTACGCCCTCGACTTCATCCATGCTGGCCTCTTCGACCGCGTCTCTGACATTGTCTACGACTACGTCAGTGCGCGCCTTGCGTGTATGGTCTTCACCAGGCTGTTCGGGTTCTTCGCCGCCTTCTTCGAGCTCCGCCGCCATGTCATCCGGATCATTAGGCCTTGCGCCAGATCGTCTGGATTCACCTCTTTGCTTTGTCCAGCACCACCTCATCGCCAGTGTCGATGTCTCGTTCTACCCCTTCGTCTACTCCGACAACTGCGGGCTGCATCAGCATTGTGCCTGCGATCGTCGTGGAGACAATGGCATCTTGGTGGTGCACTCATCCTCGCACATCCGGTATTGGCAACACCGGTGCGTGCCATCGTCCCCGATGCATTCACGGGTCTGGCAAACTTGGGGATGTGTTTCCCGATGGTGTGTCTGCGTCGACTTCGGCATTGACCCCCTCTTTGACTACCTCGATGCGTTGTCGTCTTTGTCTCAGGCTGTGGCTTCGCGCCACCACCCTCACTGGCGCACTCCTCTACGCCCGCGGCTTCCTGCGTGGCTCCTTACCCCCGGCGACCTCGATAGCTCACCATCGACCATGGGTACCCTACGCACGACTTCCTTGACCATGGCTATTCACCTTCGTCTCGACTTCTTCGACATCGGCACAAAGGGCTACAATCCGCCTGAGTTACTTGCTGGTTTTCACTCCAGTCACAACGTCTGCACCGCACCAACGTTCCAATTGTGGGGGGATGTCAGTCCGTTGGCCTTTTCTTTCGGCTTCTTCTCTAGTCTCACCGTCCGCGGTGCTCCCGCTATGACTGCGGGGGGATGTTAGACTATATTTGGTAGTTGTAGATATGTATTGTAGATTTCCATATGTATCCAGGGTTGCTTGCACCCCAAGTCTTATACTCTCATATGTACCGGCCGAGGCCTCAATGTAATACAACCAATCAATTATATCCAGAGTTTCAGAACGATCAACAGTTCCGTTGAAGTTTGGTGTTGTGATTTCAGTAACTGCTTCCAAAAACTCTGAGCTATTAGTGTTTTTTCGTGTGCAATTATACTACCTCTATCTTCTGGTATGGACCTTTTAGAGTATCTCTGAATATGTGCTGGGTTTTTAGATAAGTAGGGCTGTTGCCATTTCTAGGGTGCTGGTGTGTTGTATTGCTATGTGCTTACAGAGCTCATTTAGTGAATGTTGTGGGATTTTGCAGCAGGTTGCGGTTGTTATAAGGAGTTGATATTAGTGTTTGATTGTCCTATAATGAGTATTTTGGCTTCCTTAGTACTTTGTGCTGTTTTGAAATGTATTAGCTGAATACAAGTTTCTTTTTGTTGCCTTTTCTTGCTTCATGGTAAGTTCATTGGTGAGGAGCAGGGCATGAAGCTCATGGTTACACAAAACTTATATTTATACCTGTAGGAAGGCAGTCTTGCCCGTTACCTAATAAAAAAACTGCAAATAAGTAGACACCGCTGCTACTAAGAACATGTAATTATTTGGTTGTCTTACTCGGTGGTTTGCATACATCTTCCTATGTTTAGGACGAGTCCATCGTTATCCTTATTACAATACCAAATTGACATCCTTCAGACGATTTTTCGGAGATCTTGCCTATTTTGCATGTACCAGTTGCCACCAACCTTTTGTTTGATCGCCTGCTAATTAGATTCTTACGTCTAAACTTTATAAACCACGATGTGCGTGTTAAACTCATGGGTGCAAACGGCTTGATTCGCTACTTGACTCCTTACCGTCATAAACCTGCTTTGGTACTTTTGATGCTATATGTAGTCTTTACTAGCAACGAATCCTGACGATGAGTTCATGACATGTAATCTGTTTAAACTACAGAGCCATGTGAGCTAGGAGCTATATTGCCATACGGTCAGTGCTATGACGCGACATGCTGTTATTTCGTGACATCCTGTGTCTGATATGCATCTGTACTGTACCAAAGACGAAGCGGTTAACTGGTTATTGTGTCTCCTTTTATCTTTGTTATTCTATGCGGGTTGAGTGGTTTTGATGTATTATTCAGTTAAAGAAGGAATGTTGGTGTAGTTTTTATACTGCCACAACACATATCTTGTGACCTACTATTTTGCTGCTTGACAGATACTTTAAAAGTTAATTTGCACAACAAAATTCTTGACAACTTATATTAGTATTATAATAGGGCGTGCTTCTAGTGATTATTAATGGCTGACACCAGTGGATTGGACAGCCGAGGGAAATGCTAGAGGAAGGGAGATGGAGAGGCAGCTATGGCCGAGCTGGATACAGGGAGGTGGAAGATGGTAGGAGGTTGAGAATGATTAGAGGGATCCACGTGGAGGTAAGAGAAGGGATTTTATTTGTTGTTCGTTTGGCTTATCAGCCACCGAACAGCAGTAATTTTCTCTCAGAACAAATCAGCCACCAGCTAACGGTACTTTTCTTTCAGAACAAATAAGCACCAGCCAACAGCCAGACGAACAAGCATTTTAAAATTTATTTTCCAAACATAAAAACCATGGAAAGTTAACATAAATGCAACACTCGACAACAAATTGATTATAAAAATTAGAAAGTTTTATTTTCTCTATCTAAATTGATAACAAATAAAATGTTTGAAACTTTAGAGAAGTAATAAAATAATTTAATTAGTAATTTTAGGCGTAACAACCACCAACACCCAAATTATATACCAGACTATGCTACTCGCTAAACTAACACGGCTTAGATTACCTACGTTCAATTCTAGCAGAAACATTAATAAAAAATCTGGCAGAAACTTTTAATCAAAGAAAAAAAATATACGAAAAACTAATAATTACAGAATTCACAGACGGTGCCTCATCCACTGATTCAATTCTGAAGAAAATGTGCAGCTTCACTTCAAATCTGAGCTGCCATTGCCCTACTATTCACTGAGGAAACTGCCACGTACTAAAGTCTTAGCATGGTAGCCTCAATCACTAGTTTTGTCACTTAACCTGGAATGTACTCTTTCCAGAAGTTCTGCTGTCTAATTTAGTCTTCTTGTGCTGCAGTATTTCATTGGTTCCATCATCCCAATTGGCCGTCTCAACATTTCTTTTGTGTGCACCATTTGAGGTTTTTGAAAATTGTTTTGTCGTGCTTGAGATAATGTCACTACTCTTTACATGGTGATTCATCTGGTGCTCTGCATCATTAAGATGTGTGCTCCTGTTAACTAGTTTAAAGAAAACAAGTAAATGAGGCAAGTTTTGCTTAAAATGAGGAGTCATAAATATACCCTCTACACCTACCAAGACACGAAACACTGTATTCACCTTTATGGATTGTAGAGTGCGTGGTAGGCACATCAAGAGTAACTTCACCACCATTAAAATCAGAGGATCCCAACAGCTTGTATTCATGTGGTGAAATAGCAAGTTTCTGCATAGACCGACTGGTTTGATAAATTTAACTGCTTGTCTTGCTGTATATAAGGCACGTTGGCCTAATGCAACTCAAAAGTCCAATCCATAAAAATTTAAGTTAGAACATTCACTTACGGGCACATGAAGCGGAGGGCTCAAAGGATCATTTCTCTTAACTCTCAATACACCCCACAAAAAAATGAGCATGTTCCATCCTGAAGAAAAATAAGAAGGAATTAAATTTATCAGAGCAATAACTATATGAATGTAGCGGCACTTAAATTGGCACATGAATTCTTACTTTGGCAGTTCTTTGAGAGGGTATTGGAAGCAAATATGAGCAATTCAGCAGTTTCAATATTTCCTCTGAGTGCTAAATCACCCTTCATTATATTTTCCACTAGCTTACTATAATAATTTGCATAGCTGCATACAAAAAAGTTATGCAATTTATTGTTAGATATGTGCACGATTTAGACAACTGAAGATACGACAAACGTTGCAAGAGACATACCTATGATTATCTCTAGCAAAGAAGAAAAGACCAATACTGTCATTCGTAGGACAATTTTGCTGAAATTGTAGGGGCCATACATTCTGACGAGGAAGTTCCTCAAGCTGGATTTTAGAAGGGAATTTCTGCGCTAGCTCAAGCAGTTTTGGTGAAGCAGAACATGATAGGTGGGCTTGAAAACCATCACACAGCTCAGGTGATACTCCAGTCCTCCACAGCTCAAAACCACCTCTGTTAAAAAAATGATGATTTTTAAATGCACATGCTAAAGAAGAAAACTCAATTCAAAACAAATAAGTTGTTAACATTTACAAGGCTTTAAAAGTAGTCACCGGGTTCAACCATATAGATAGTATGACCTATGACACACACATGAGATTATAAAAACACACTTTTTTTTTAAAGTACGGCAAGACATTCGCTGAAATTTTATTAGAAGAGGAAAAACAAAAACAAGAATAAAAGAAAAAATACCACAACCATGGAGGTTCCTATGTAGGTGGCAATGGCAGGTCATTGTACAGTGTATACCAATCTAGCACTACAAGAATAAAAGAGTTAGAGCACGTTTGGTTCCACAACTCTCTGGCCTTGCTTTGCTGGTGCAAGCATCGAGAAACTTGCCTGAGCAGGCGAGCCGATTTGGCTCTCCCACGGGAGCAAGGCAAATCTCGCTCGCGCAAGCCCCGATGCGTCAAGGCAAGAAAACCAAACACATGTGTTCACTGTACAGCCTCTTCAAGCAAGGCGATACAGTATGAGGCAAAGAAAGCAAACACGCCCTTAGGTTGATGATGAGGTCAAAAGAGGAGTATTCATACTGCCAAATGTAGTTCAACTCTGGAGCAGTCGAAGCTAATTGTTCATATCCAGGTGAAAACTGTTGACTGGAGAAGGTTAGTGCTTTGTCCCCCAGATCACTAGACATGGTAGGACTATCCACAGATCTTCCTTTAATGGCACATACAGTATCATATTGTTTGACATCCAGCCTCAAACATGGGTTATTTAATTTATAATCCACATGTGAAGGATATGGGATCTGTACTGCCTTTCTCGCTGCATCGGACTCCATAATACCAACTGATGTCTCAGCACTACATAATCTTAGGCTTCCAGGTGCTTTTGCTGAAAGTGGTTTTTTTACCTCATTGTGCCCTGGAAAACAAACACCTAGTAGAGTCATCCAACCATGAGATACATGCTTTTAGCCTATGCATTACCAACACCATATAAAGCTCAAGAATTAAAAAGAAAAAAACTTTACCAAGAGTTTTGCTGCCCTGTCCATGAGCAATGTTTACAGAACTCAACTCCACCATATTATTTCCTTTCATGAGATGTTGAAATGCAGATTCTGCTGGTGAAGGAATTAGAGCAGTCATTGACGCACTAACAGAGGGGCTTTTATATTTGGGTGCTTCTCTGTTATTTTTAACGTTCTGACTTCTTGGTGGATTCAGCACTCCTGTCTCCACACTGTTTGGCTTGATGAGAGTCTTTCCCTTATGTGTTGGGTCACCAATGTTTGACTTTTTGAACGATGATGACATGGTAATTGTGCTCATTTGGCCCACTTGTTTCGTGGTATAGGATGAAGGTTCCTTCGAATGTTTGGGCTTCAGAGGTACTTCACTCAAAAGCTGTTTCACCTTGGGAATCTTTGAGCTGTTGAATGAAATAGATTTGGATAGAGGACCTGCAGCAAATCCTTCAGAGTGTATTTTTTTCAACGCAAGTCACTGCAATGGTAACAAAAAGTGAACATTCTAAATGTACCTCTGTTAATATGGTTGTTAGCAACAAGTTTACTGTGAAGTGGCTGAGCCTTGTTCTTAAGAGCATTAGATGCCAATGTGGATGGCACTTGGCTAGTGGCATGCTTTCCTTTCTCTGTACCAAACTTCAATGAACTTCCGCGTGATAGAACTCCTTTTCTGGAATTAGCTTGGACAGATAAACCACTGGGATCAGGAGAATTTTGTCCAACCAATGAAGCATGATTTCTTCTTTTGGACTCTCCACTGCCAACATATTTAGCATTCACTTCAACTTTGGAAGAACTTCGGGTGCTTGCATCATTGGCAGGTTTGTCCACTTTCACTTGAATCGGCTCTCCTTTGGACGTACCAATCTTTACTTGGCAATTTTCTAGTTTAGCATTTTTCTTCTCAGTTTGTACCTCGCTTTGGCATGTCTCGCATAGCCACCCAACATCTGGAATCTCTTTAACCATCACCTGCATACAGTAACTGGAACAAAGAAAAGAAAAAAAGGAACTTTGAGCAGGATAAAATCACTAAAAGAAGACATTAAGAAAAAAAGAAAGCTGGAACGAACAGTTTGTTATGGGGTGCAGTAAAAAGTCTAAAGGTTTCGTAAGGCTTGTCCCTTTGTCGGTTGTCATTTCTCAGTGTGTGAAATAGAGGTTGCAGTCTACAATTCTATATGCCATGTCAGCAAATGTTCAACTTTAACCATGGTGCATCAACAAAAAAGAAAGATTAGTACATGAAAAAATAGGACAATAAACCATACATATGCTGAGCACCATCATTGCAACTACTGCAAACAGCAAGCTTGTTCTTCTTGCCAACATCTCCACATACGTCACATAGTATAACCTGTTGTAATTCAAATTTTTTTCAGTCATGAGGTTTAAATGAGTTGCTCAACTAAAAGAGAAAAAAAGACAACCCCGTCATTTTCTGCATGACGCCTATCCCTAGCAGCTATGACCTCACATGCTCAACTTAGTGAAAAAGTTTTACCTCACTCTGTTTCTGCATCCATCCATTCATTGCAACCACATTAGATGTGTCGATAACCTTAAAATTATATGAAACATCGTACTTGCTCCTTTCCAAGTTGTTCCTCCCTCTGCCCAGTGACCTCAAATTATAGGAAGTGCTTCTCCCATTGGATGTCCGTTTACGATCATGACAAGATTTATTCCTATTAACAGCCTCACTGCCACCAACACATGAGACACCATCTTCTACTTTTGGTGTAGATATATCATCACCAGTAGCACAGCCAACTTCTGATTCAAAGGAAAATGAAGCACAGTCACAATGTAAACAAGATGAACAAGGATTGAACATACATCGTAAGGGATTTAGGCTTACCAAGAATTCTGGCATCTAGTTCTTTGCTTTTGCTAGATATACCATTGCACTGATATGCTTTATTTGGCTCTTTATTGCCAACATGTTCAGCCTCCACATTATTCTCTGAACAAGTTATTCCAGTCTTTACTTGAGATATTTCTAGTTTCTTCTTTTCAGTTACAATTTGTACCTCAGCTTGGCACTCTTCACACAACCATTCACCCTCTGGAACTTCATATATCATCACTTTCATACAATAACTGCAATAATGAAAAGAGGTAAAAACTTCTGGAGATAAACAGAACCATATTCTGAGAAGACAGTATGGATAATAAACGCAGGATTCAGCAATTTCTTTCTGTTATAGGTGATATAGCAAGGCAAATGATGCTTTGTCAGTACATGCAATAGCTATTATAATTTGTTAACTTCAAATTTTGATGTTAACAATTCTACATATAAATCAAGAATAGTGAGAAATCTCACGTATGTTGAGCACCGTCAATGCATCTACTGCAAATAGCGAGCTTGTCCTCATCACCAACATCCCCACATATGTCGCATACATTCACCTGTTATTTATATCTCAATGATCAAGTAAGTCATAAAGTTAATTGATCATTTCACAGAAAAAACATCCCTACATATTTCTATACAACATGTTGACTTGGAGCTAGAGACAGAATACGGCAGATATATGAAGTTTAAACTCACATCTTCCAGTACTTCAGAACTTCTATCACCAGAAGAGGTCATTTTGTCTCGCACATCACATACAAGCTGGATATTAAACCATTTTTCAACAAAAAATCAGTCACAAATTATATATCTGCAGTGAGTTTGAATTGAAATGAAATTAATCAAAGATTAAACACAGTAGCTGCAAGGAATGAAATGTAAAACTAAGAAAGACTCCTATTGAGGCTATCAAGTGAATGATGGGAGGCAAGATTCAGCCTCTCCAGTAAAGCAGTCAAAGGACCTGCATGCTCAACAAACAGGCAGAAGCATATTTAGAGTTACCAAGCATAGGTTCAATGGCCATATTTTGCAGACCTGTACTGGAGACTGTATTTCTAAATTTTCAACTATAAAATGGAGTGAAGATCAAGCTATGAACATGAAAAATTAGGTGCTTCGCGGGAAAATATATAATTTTAAATAAGCCAAAACGAAGTAGTCAAATAATTCGATTGAGTGGGAATCAAATTTCCCCTGGCTGGTTGGCAGCATTCTGCTACACAAGATGGAACTATGAGTTTCGTTGATATGAGGTCCAAAGGTGACCAGCATCAATTCTCAAAACTAAATCAGCATTCACTCTGCTGAATTTTTTTCCCATTTAGTTCGCTTATTACGGGATTGCAACATAAACCACCAGCAATCACAGTCACAAGGCTAAAACTAAAAAAAACAATTGTACTGAAACTACACCTTAGCAAATATCCGGAAAGAATGGCAGTTACCAAGTGGCGCTATGCGGCAGGGCGGGCGCGGGCTGACAGCCGCGGTGGCAGGTCAGCCGTCAGCAGCCGTGCGTGGCAGCGTACTGAAGCGCACAGCAGGCGGAGGAACCGCCCGAGGAGGAAGCAGGCTGCGGGCGGCCGGGGTTGTACAGACGCGCGTGGCGCGCAGCAGCAAGCTAGCAGCAGCGACGCTCCTAGCGGCGTGCCGCGGGTGGCGACGGAGGAAACCCCGGCGAATCGGGGCCCCTCCCCGGTAAGCCCTCCTCCATCCCTCTCGCCGATTTATCCATCTCCCGTGAAGGTAGAGGGATGCCGGCGGCGGTTTTGTTCTCTTGGATGAACCGCACTGGAACATTGGTAAATAGGATTTGGGGAACTTTCCGACAAGTTTTGAAATTTCTCAGCTTCTGGTTTGTAGATTTTCCGATAAAGGAATGTTATATACAAATAAAAGCATGGCAAATCCTGTTTCCACCAAATAATTCATATATACCTAATCAAATGGATCGTTTGGCTCCTAATATGGTACGCTTACATTACCACACGTGAAATACTATCGGCATTACTACTATCACCAACGGCCGCGCAAACAATTTATTTTTGCGCTTCTCGCTTTCTGTTACCCATCAGATTGTTCTCATCGACAGATGTTCCACTTCTTTGTTACTGCTTATTAGTCTCCTGTAGCCTCTAATTCCATAGTCATCAAAACCGATAGAAACTAATTCCCCTCCACCCTGAGCCCCAACCTATCGTGTTCACAGCTATTGTACAAAAATCACGTGATTTTCAGAATCATGGTGTGTAAAAAGATGCATAACTTTATCGAATCTCAAATAATAATCCATAAATAATCAAAATTTTACAACAGACTAGAACTAGAAAGTGTGGATTCAGAGCCTAAGTTTGGGGATCTAGGGTTTAGAGGTAGAAATTTACCTGCTCCATACGGTGGGAATATCGAGGGATGGCTAGACCGGCTACGGGAGGGCTCTAGCATAAAACGGAGTTCAATCGGACTGGCAGAATGAAGAGCTGATGTTGAAAGCAAGACGGGCGATCGACAGATCTTGCCAACTGGTGGTGCAGGTGCGAGTGTGTTGTGGCGATGTCGATGGCGGCGCGGAAAAGGAAATGAAGGGGGGGTGGGGGTGGGTGGGTGGGGATGAGAGGAGGGTGGGGAGAGGTTAGGTTAAGAAAAGTGACTAAGGCGGTCTCACCTTGATATCTCTACTACTAATAATTACGTTCTGGGAAACCGGGTCCGCACACTCCATCGCTCCACCAATCCCCCTCTCCCCCGTGCGATCACCCATGCCGTCCAAAAACGAACCAACGCGTGCGATCTAACTCCAGCCTGCCCGCCCGCATCGAACCGACGTCGCCCTCCGCCAAAACCCCGCCCCAATCCATAAAAAAAAATGCGCCGACCCCTAAGCCCCCTCCGCCAAACCCACCCCCCGACCCCTCCGCCGCCACGTTCCCCTCCGCTGCCCCGAGATCCGCCGCTGCCCCGCTGCCACGCCGCCGCCACACCGTCGCCGCCACGTTCCCCTCCACCGCCCCGAGATCCACCGAGAGCACCGAGATCCGCTGCCACGCCGCCGCCACCCCGGCCGCATGGATCTCCAGCGCCGCCCCCGCTCCGTTCTGCAAGGGCCAAGGGGAGCCTACATACGCCGCGAGTCCGCGATGACCTCGCCCCTCCACGGGCACTGGCCTTCGCTGCCCACGACCGCCACGCCTGCGTCCCATCTTTCTCCGCCTCCCAAACCATATCGCCTTAGCGGTGGTTGCGGCCATCAGACGAGGCGGTGGTGGCCGGCTTCCCCATCGCCATCGGCCATCGCCGTCCACCCTTGTGTCGCCCCCGCTGCAGTGTCTCCGGTGAAGTACATCGTGGAGCTGTCGTTGAAGTTCGTCGCGTAGAGGGGCGCCTTCACCACCGTGCTCTCCGGCGTATCCCTCATCGATGCACTCAGGTTCTTTGACATCTCCCCACCCCTCACAGATCGTGCCTTCTTTGGTTGCTCCGGGCTTCACGGATCATGCAGAGATCTGTTGGTTTCGCAGGAAGCTGACGGAGTCGCCATACCTGAGTGGCATGTTTTCTGGGTGGATGAGAGAGCTGTGCCCAAAGACCACGAGGATAACAACTACAACATCGCCTTCTATGGGTTTCTCTCCAAGGTATTCTTGCAATTTCTTGTGCTTTCTTCAAGGCCTTTCCTTCTCCCTGGTTGGGTAATTGGAAGACGGAATCTTGTTTTGTAGTGTGAGGGGAAGCTATGCAGCAACCGGATTGAGGTTATACTTGAATAGTGCAAAGTACAACGAATTTCTGGTGTAAATTTAGTGGGTGTGAATCGCGTCAGAAAACTGTATTTCTGAATATTGAACTCTATCGGGTTAGTCACCATTTTAGGAACTTCAGCCTGGTTGCGATATATCATGAAAGTGCAGTAAAGGTCGAAGAGAGTATTATGAGAACATGTGCATGAAAGTTGTCTACCGATCTATTGGTCAGCTGCTTCACTTGAGGATTTTATTATGAATATAAAATTTAGGTATGCCTCCGTGGGTCTTTCTTCTTTTCCATTCAATTTAGGCAAGGATTCTGACTTGCCCCATTTCTGATTCAATGATTAATATGTGACCGTTAGCCTTAAAGAAAACAACATGCCACTAATCTTGCCATCTTTTGCAGCGGATGCTGCGTGAAATTTGCTCCAGCAGTCCAGGCCAGCTACCGTGGAACTTCAGAGTAACTCCTACAGGCCTACAGCTGTGCACACTATTTTACATTTTGTTCCTCTTACAGATCAGGATGGAGAAATTTTACATGCGTCTCTGCATGGAAGGAACAGGTTTGCTTCTTTTCCACTTCGGTCAGGAGATGCACAAATGCCTACACTGCTAGCCGTATCTAAAAGGGTCCTTTTTCCAGACGTGAGAGATCAGCAGTACATAAAGGTAAAACAGTTTTGGATCCTCTTTTCACGCGTATATCTTACTAGAGTTTTATTTTGCATTGGTCCAGTGTATATCTGTCCCATGTTAATTTGCAGTACCATGGCCTTTGTATAGGGAATTTTTTAAATGTAGATGAAATTGCGTTTTTCTCTTTGTCATATCTGTCCAATATTAATTTGCAGTATTTACATATGAACAAGAAAAAACTAGAACACGCTAACTGAATGGGCAGTAATAGTTACAGGTGCCTGAGACTGATAATAGCTGTATTGCTATTATAGTTGTAGTATTTCCAGGATAATAAAGTTAACATGATACAACCTATGTCTATAAACAAATGGAGTACAAGTATAAAGTATCATGCATGTGTTATTTGAGAGTATTTGGTTATCTAGCAAGCATCAGGTAGTCAGTAAATTTTTGTAAGTTAGCTTCAGGTTATCACTATAAAACATTAACTTTTAGTTCCATTAGTTAAGTTGTTTCCTTTGGTCAGTCCCTGGCTAATCTGAACTTCACCCTTCTTCCCAATGACATAATTGTTTCTAACTTTTTTAGGTGTTTTTTTATCCAATTTTTTGGTTGGTTGCTGCTGCAGATGGACAATTATTCTAACTCTTGCAAGAAAGGCAGGTGGCCCAGGGGAGAGGATATGATATTGTGCGAGGTGAGTTCTTGATGTACACTGTCGTATAAAATTCTTATTATTTCCCATAGAATTTGGATGCTAGACTTATCGGTCCTCTTCATTAGTCATCTTTGATAGTGGACCACAAACTATTGTGTGACTGTAGTTTAGAAATTCTGATATGCTCTTTGACAGATAAGTTTGTCTGCACTTGTATTATGGTAAATTTGCTATCGTGGCACGTGGAAATTTAAAACCATGTACACATTTGTTTTGCCGTAATCTTCATTATTGTTCCTTTGCTGTATAGCTTAAAGGGACAAATTGTATACTCTTGTCTGCTTGTCACGGCTGTTTGTTTACATGAGTGTATTGTGGAATCATGGATCCATGACCATCTCTGAATGCAGTCATGTGTCATGCTGATGCTTCAGAAGATTCACTTTCCTTGACTGTCTTAACAGTGATCATTCATTTAAATGACATGTTCTTTTAAATGCAGCTGTAGATAAAAAAAAGTTTGCCTTATAGGATGGGGCACATAAGGTTCAGAAAGCATGGGATAAGTTGCTATCTATTTCAGTGGCATGGCTGCAGGGCAATTATAATGCAAATCATGGTCTGGATTATTGAACCCATGTACTGGTGACTTGACTTTTACTTATAGAACATTTTTCAGAAAACACAGAACACATCGGTAGGGAGGATTCTATCTGGTTTCTAAATGTGATTTCATTTACTCAAATCTCACCATTGGTTAGTTAACGCGTCATAAAAAACTTTGTAGGGCTATAATTGTTGTCTCTTCAAACCTCTTTGGGCTACCTCGAATCTACGATCGATGAGTTTGAAGCAGATTGTGTAACGACTTCAGGTTGGATTTCAGCTATTTTGAAGTTTCCATTATTAGGTCATAAACAAGATTCCAGATATAGTGCTGCCCAAAATAGAAAGAACATGATTCAGAAATACAAAAACTCAAGAACTTGTTTCATTTAGTTTGTTTGTGGGCATCACTTATTTGTTCGTATTCTTCCTTTATGCATTGTACATTTAAATGAACACTCCCAATTGCCTGCCGAATCGCCTGAATGAATATTCAGCATAAGAAGTTTTTTTTCTAATAGGGATAATCATTTGAATTTTTGTTGATTTTGAGAAAGCACAATAACTGATTGACGACTAACCTTCATTTTCGTCCATCCAAATTCAAAGTTACTACCCTTTTTCTTCTTTGTTTGCACAATATCCATGCTTGAGTGATACTCGCAATCTGGTGTTACAGACTTGCACTTCGGAATGTGAAGTTGAATTCATTATTGAACTAAAATCTAGCACTGCACCTATAGCTAAAAGGCCATATAGAATAAGAGTGAAGGAGCTGGAGAAACTGAAGGAGGAATTAAGCTCCTTCATAGCCAAGGGGTATATTCGTCCTAGTGCTTCACCATGGGGAGCACCAGTACTGTTCGTGGACAAGAAGGATGGGACACAGAGGATGTGTGTGGACTATCGAGCCCTCAACGAAGTGACCGTCAAGAACAAGTACCCGCTGCCAAGGATTGATGATTTGTTTTATCAGCTAAAGGGAGCTTGTGTGTTCTCCAAGATAGACCTTCGGTCGGTTATCATCAGATGAGAATCCGATGAATCCGATCGTCAGACATACCCAAGACGGCTTTCACTACTCTGTACGTGTTGTACGAGTTCACGGTTATGTCTTTTGGACTGACCAATGCTCCTGCATACTTCATGTACTTGATGAATAGTGTCTTCATGGACTACCTTGACAAGTTCGTGGTAGTGTTCATTGATGACATACTAGTCTTCTCCAAGAATGAAGAGGAACATGAAGATAATTTGAGGATGGTGATGCAGAGACTCCGGGAACATCAGCTATATGCCAAGTCGAGCAATTGTGAATACTAGTTGAAGGAAGTGGCATTCTTGGGGCACGTGTTGTCCAATGGAGGAGTAGCAGTTGACCCGAAGAAGGTTAATGATGTGTTGAGCTGGAACCCGCCTCGGGATGTTAGCGAGATCAGGAGTTTCCTTGGAATGGCCGGATATTATCGGCGTTTCATTTAAGGATTCTCCAAGATTGCTAAACCCATGATGGCGTTATTGGAGAAAAATGCCAAGTTCATATGGATAGAGGAGTGCCAAACCAGCTTCGAAGAGTTGAAGAAGAGGCTGACCACAGCACCTGTGCTGATATTGCCCGACATAGCCAAGAGTTTCTCCATCTACTGCGATGCATCCTGTCTAGGACTGGGGTGTGTACTCATGCAGGAATGGAGAGTCGTGGCATATGCATCAAGACAGTTGCGGAAGCATGAGCAGAATTATCCGACACATGACCTGGAGTTGGCAGCTGTGGTGCATGCTCTGAAGATTTGGAGGCATTATTTGATTGGGCACAAGTGTGACATCTACACCGATCATAAGAGCCTGAAGTACTTCTTCACTCAGTCAGAGCTGGACATGAGGCAACGCCGATGGTTGGAGTTGATCAAGGACTATGATCTGGAGATCCACTACCACCCAGGGAAGGCTAACTTGGTGGCATATGCTCTGAGTAGGAGAAGCTATGTGAACAAGATCACCAGCCATTGTTTGCCTGAAGAGCTCAGCCGGGAATTTGAGAAGATGAGTCTGGGGTTCGTGACCAGCATCACAGAGATGACGGTAGAACCGACTCTGGAACAGGAGATCCGGAAAGGACAACTTGGTGATGAAAAGATCAAGGAAATTGTTGAGAATGTTGCCCTAGGCAAGGCCCCTGGTTTCCAAGTAGATGAACAAGGAACCTTGTGGCACAGGAAGAGGATATGTGTGCCCGATATAGCGCAGATCAAGGACACGATCCTAAGAGAAGTGCATGATTCGGCATACTCGATCCACCCAGGAAGCACCAAGATGTACCAAGACATCAAGGAAAGATTATGATGGTACGGATTGAAGCGTGATGTGGCGACACATGTGGCACTATGTGACACTTGTCAGAGAGTCAAGGCTGAACATTAAAGGACAGCTGGATTACTCCAGCCCTTGAAGATACCAGAATGGAAGTGGGAAGAAGTTGGCATGGACTTCATTACTAGTCTACCCCACACACAGCGCGGATTTGACTCCATCTGGGTGATTATGGACCGCTTGACGAAAGTAACCCACTTTCTTCCAGTGAAGACCACTTACACCGGAGCCAGACTGGCAGAGTTGTACATGGAGAGGATTGTGTGTTTGCATGGAGTCCCAAAGCAGATAGTGTCTGACCGCGGTACTCAGTTCACTTCACACTTCTGGCAGAAGCTGCATGAGTCTATGGATACTAAGTTGCAGATTAGTTCCGCTTACCACCCCCAGATAGACAGGACTAATCAGATTTTGGAGGACATGTTGAGAGCACGTGCATTGCAGTATGGTGTTAGCTGGGACAAGAGTTTACCCTATGCAGAATTCACATACAACAACAGCTATCAGAAAAGTCTGCATATGGCACCATTTGAGGCTTTGTATGGCAGGAAGTGCAGAACACCACTGTTCTGGAATCAGACTGGAGAGAACCAAGTCTTTGGGCCCGAGATACTCAGAGATGCAAAACGCCAAGTGCAAGTGATCAGGCAGAACTTGAAGGTGGCACAGTCCAGGCAGAAGAGTTATGCTGATGTCAGACGGAGAGATCTCAGTTTTGCAGTTGGAGATTTTGTGTACCTCAAGGTGTCTCCGATGAGGGGCGTGAAGAGGTTCAATGTCAAGGACAAGCTAGCACCTCGATACATCGGACCTTTCCAGATACTTGAAAGCAAAGGCGAAGTGGCATATCAGTTGGGACTACCCGAGAGATTGGCCGGAGTGCATGATGTGTTCCATGTGTCACAGCTGAAGAAATGTTTGTGGGTGCCTGAAGAGCAAATCCCGATAGATGAGTTGAATGTGCAAGAGGACCTCACTTATGAGGAGTATTCGGTTAGAATTCTGGAGGTGTCTGAGAGGGTGACAAGGAACAAAGTCATCCGGATGTGCAAGGTACAGTGGAGCCGACACTCGGAGGATGAAGCAACTTGGGAACGGGAGGAAGATCTCAAGACCGAGTACCCGCAGCTCTTCGCATCTACATCCGAATCTCGAGGACGATATTCATTTTAAGGGGGTAGGTTTGTAACACCCAAAAATTGCCTATTTAAAATTTTTAGTAATTAATTGGCTTTTATTTAATTTATTCATAATTAATATAGGTTAAATGAATTATTTATGAAAATTAAAATCAAATATAAGTTGTAGAAATATTTTTGTTGCATTCATGCTGCTGTATTTATTTTTTTATTGCTTGTGATTCAAACGAGAATTTAAATTTATTTTAATTCAAATTTGAATCACCTTGTTTGGAGCCCTAGAAAAGTTCTTTTCAGCCGAGTTTGATTTTGCTCCCTAAACTCTTGGTCGGGCCACTTTCCTTCTTGTCCGGCCCAGCCACTCTCCCTGGCCCGGCCCGCTCTCTCTTTTCCTCCCCCGCAGGCCCATCCCGCCACTGCCTCTTCCTGGGCCCCGCTCGACCCGAGCCGGACCACAACAGCCTTGCGCCGGCCCAATCCTGCGCCCCCCCTTCTCTCTCTCTCTCACGGCCATCCCGACCCCACCCGTCAGCTCCTCCTTCCTTCTTTCGCGCGCGCCCTCTCTCCTGCGCAAATCGCGCCGCCCGGCCAGCCGCCTCTCCCTGCGCTGCCGAGCCCTCCCCGCGCTGTCCCCTTCCTTACCCGCGCTGTGCCCCACATGGAAAGAGCTCCTCCACAATGAAGGAGAGCTCCGCCGCAGCCGGAAATTGTGCCACGGATGCTGAGAGCACCCCCGGGGCTATTTAAGCTGAGCCCACGCTTCCCAATGCCTCACCCCTCCCTCGCCTCGAGTTCCCGAGCCCCAGAGCCTCCCCTCCGCATAGCGCCGCCAATTCCTCCCCAATCAGAGCGGCGCCGCCGATGAGCTCCCCCCTCTGGTGCCGCTATCACCAATTCGGCGCCGCCCCGACCCTCCTGCACCAGTTCCCATCTTCTTCCGCGCCCCGTAGCGCGGCTGCCACCTCGCCGGAGTTGGCCGCCCGCCGATCCCTGACGTCTGCCGCATAGGTGCATCCCCGGCCGCCGTAGAACTCCTAGTTGGCTTCGCCGTAGCCCCAGCTCCCTCCCCGACCCGATCCCGACGGCAATGGCGCTCTGGAGTGCTGGAACCGTTCTGCTCCGGTGAACCTCCGCCACAAGCGCCGGCGGCGCCGCCGTCCTCACCGCCGCCGGCTACATCCCCTCCCCTGGATCTGTTTCGAGCAGTCCGATCCAAGAACGACGGCCCAGATCGAGACAGGACCTTGAGTCAAATCCCCTATATACCGGTCAGCCCGAGTCATTTTGCAAAAGAGCCCCTTCGCTTTTTAGAATAAAACCCGCAGTCCACCACAGTTCAAAAGTAATTGCATATAGGTCCTGTTTTTCACAGAAAATACCCTGAGCTTTTAAGTATTAGAACCCGCCGTCCTGTTTTAATGTTTTTATGTGATAGCCCTCGTAGTTTTACTCAAAATTACGTGTAGGTCCTCGGTTTTCTTCAAATAAGCCCCTGGAAACTTTTAAAACTTGCGAGCAGGTCCATAGAACTTAGAATTATCATATCTTTTTCGTTTTAGCTCCGATTAGTGTGATTTTCGCGCTCATGTGTTCTTAGTGAAGCGTAGAATATTTATAGAACCTTTATTTGTACTGTTTCTACTGTTTGGTGTACTGTTCTAATAGAATATTATTTGTTTTCATGTATTGGTTTGCATGCTTGCTTGTGTGGTGATTCGTGTCCAGTCGGTGAGCCGTACGCTTTGGAGTTCGAGTATGTGGAGGACATTCTGGAGCAGGACCCACAGCAGCAGCAGCATCCGCCCTTCGAGGAAGGCAAGTTATAGAACGGACAATCCTTGCTACCTAAACCCACTTTTTACATACATTTACTTTCATATGCATGTGTCTAATTTGATGTTCTATTAAGGTTGTACCTAGATTGTTTACTCGTATCCTTTGATTACCTTGGGTTTATGCATATGGGTAGATTTTGCTATGCGCAGCTACTATCACCATTATTTAACTGTTAGTTTTGACTTAATGGTTCACTTCAATTTTAATGATAAAGCTTGCTTTTTAGCAACATGGTTTAGGGAGCTGGGGCATGTGCTGTGTGCTTTGCTCCGGTGTCTATCCGTAAGGTCCGGTTCTTAAAGCGGCAACCCAGGAGCCTGTCGCCACCGCTAGAACTATTATGGCTCTGGTCTTGGTCAAGTAACTTGTACGTCTCTAGCTTGCCAGTGGTTACCGGTTGGGCCGACGGTGTTAGGGGAAGTAAGGAGCGAGGTGTTTCTTGATTCCACCGAGGACGGTAGCCCCGTCGGCTAGGTCTCGTTAGACCCAGTCCCATGTTGGGAGTCCCTGCGATGGGGAACTCCGCACATTGCGCATTGTTGGGTGCGATGCCCGCGCTCTGGATGCCATTGACCCCCTTATGGTGTGACTCCGTAAGAGTAAGTCAATCTCGGTGCCTAGAGTCTCACCACCTTATTGTACCTTAGCGGCTACTGTCTTGTTAGGGTGTCTTGTGAAAAACCTCGTAGCGTCCCTATGCTATCACACCTCGGAAGTGTTGATGTGCGTGGTTGGGTGCAAAGTTCTTTTGAACTTTTACACGACTGGTGGGTAAAGGGCGAAACCTCTACAGAGTGTAAATCTATCATGATAGCCTTGCTCAGGGTCACGAGCGGCCTGGATCCTGTTTGATTAGAAGATGATGTTTATTTATGTTTAATGTCACTTATACTTTATTAATTTGGGTTACAACCAGGTTTTATTCACTTGTAGTAAACTGGTTAATGTTAAAATGAACCAACTAAAAATGCTAATGCAGTTAAGCCGTGTCTAGCCTATTTTGAGCCTTCATACCCGTGCTATACTTGCTAAGTAATTGTTTACTTACACTTGCTATTTTATTCAACAAAATCCCAGATGGGTAAACAGATTGGGTTGGGCATGAGTCTGCTGCTGAGTTTCCAGAAGATTTACCGTACTACTGAGTTGTGACCTCCCAGTCAGAGTCCCTGTGGATTGCGGCTCCATTAGTTGAGAGTTTTATTAGTCTTCTGCTGTTATTGTTTAGATCATTTATCAAGCACTCTGATGTAAACACTTTATTTAATGAAGAATTTATTCCAGCACATGTTCTCTGTTTATCATATTTATTCGCTATATGTGTACTATGACTTCCTGGGCACACATATGGCCGCAGTCGGGTTTTTGTGAAAATCCGGTGTGACAATAATGAAGACTACATAATAAGAGCATCAAGAAGGGGGATGTATTTGTAGCTATAAGCTGACATGAGTAAAATTTTGCAAACTCTATATAAATCTATTGTTTACTAGTAGTTTGACTAAATATTCAATGAAGATGACACCAGTGACATGGAGATGACCTCGACAACTTCAATTCATTGCTTTACCTCAAACATTAAACAATTGAATATATTTTTCTCCATCTCAATTCTCATTATTGACTGTGAACCCCTAGCCTCCCTCACTCACCCAACCACCCCTCTTCCTCCTTCCCTCCTTCCTCCCAATACTTCCCACCTTATACATCATGTCAAGATAAGGCTTATTGGGGTTGACCATACATGCGGCTCATTTATGATTTGGTTCCATCACTGAACCGCTCACTCACACGCTGAAGAAGGATGCATTCCTTTGGTCTAAAGAAGCCGATGTCGCATTCAAGGCGCTCCATATGGTTCTCACCTCTACCCTTCCCCTGGCGCTCAGCAACTTCTCGTGCTCCTTTGTCATCGAATGTGATGCCTCCAACTCAAGCATTGGTGTACTACTCCACAAAGACGATAGTGTGGTGGCCTACTTTAGTCGCGCTCTGCCACCACATCACTGAGGCCTCACAAATGAACATGAGCCCATTGGGATTGAACATGCAGTGTGTCATTGGCATCCTTACTTGTAAAGCAATGCCTTCTTTGTCCAAATCGGTCATCAGCCCCTTATTTTATTCTAGACCAACACTTGGCAATGATCCTATAGGACCATTGGGTAAGCAAGCTTCTCGGTTTTGACTTCACAGTGGAATACAAGTCGGGTCGAACAAATGTGTTGGCGCGACACTATTGGCGGTCTTTACGTCACGATTTCGACCACCAATTCTCGAGAATAAATGAGGTTATATGCATCATTTCATCCACTTAGATTTATATTCTAATAAAGTTCCACAAGTTTTGGTGAATATCTAATGTGCAAGTATATAATCGACAAATATATGTTAAAGAGGACATAATTGACCAATTCGGCCGAACCACTTGGTTCGGCCAAGTTACGCCCCTTAGCCCATACACATGTGACACATTTCATGAAGCAAAGCACAACTAGGAGGTCTCATGCACAAAGTCCACATCATCGATGACCAAGTGAGGACAATCTAACCCACACAGATCAATGACATCACAAATACGGGGCAAACAAACACAACCCCAGCCAAGTGGAGGTGATAAGGACGTCCAAGTGCAGAGGCGGTGCATGTTGGCGGTCGTTACGACCCGATTTCTGAGCTCCAACTGAGTATAAAATGAACATAATGGAATCATACACCATAGCTATAGGGTTTATTTCTAATCATTTCCATAAGTTTTGGTGTTTATTTGATTCTAGGAGGCAGGTTACTAAAGATGGGGTAAAATCACCAAAAATGGTGGGTTCGGCCGAGTCTCATGGTTTGACCGAATGTCACCCTCATTCCCGAAGCATACAAGGACTTGAACATGTGTGATTTACCAACACTCCCGGCATAGGTGGACCATCATGACTGTCCCAACAAAAAGGCGGTGGATCCAACAGCAGACGTGCACCCGGACCAGATCGACCGAAGTACAGGGTTCGGCCGAACACGCAACCAACCTACAACCACCTCTGGGGTGCAATCCTGAGCGTTGGAAGGTGAGGCGGTGAAAATGGGTGGTTCGGCCGAACTGGGGTAGTTCGACCGAACCAACCCACTTCATCGAAACCCCCTGGTTCGGTCAAAGTGCTCGGAACCGTGCCTGAGGTCCTGTGGCCGCTACTGCTTCTCTCACCGCCTTTCCTTGCTATAAAAAGAGGCCTCCCCACATGCAAAAGAACACAAGAGTGAAGAGGAGAATAGCTCTCTACCGAAGCGCTGCCACTGTCATATCTAGAAGATAGGGAAAGAGGAGAGGTGAGCATGCCGGAGAGGAGCCGGAGTGTCGGCTCCTCTTCCACCTGTACCTCTACAAATGCGGCTCTGCTTCGAGTAACATCCGGGTCGTGTCTAGTAACTCTTGTATCTCTCTATGGTTAATCGAGCATCAGTGCTTACATTTATATGCTTGCTGATTCCTCATTCAATGCTTAGTTGATTAGTATAATTGTATACTGGTTGCTTGGCTTGGGTGCTTATCTTTCTGTAGTAGATAAATATTAACTAACTAGTATAGGCGCAGTGCTTAGACTTGAGGTTAACTTGGTTTTCCCCTGATTCATACGTACGTGTGGTAGCCGTTAGGTTGTGACAGCCCTATATGGCCTACGTAATCCACCACATCTGTCTCGGCCTGTAGGAACTTGAGAGGCTGTTAGTGGCTGCCCTTCTCATCCCTTTTTGTGAGTTGCGTGCACCTTATCCCGACGCAAGTTTATAACTGTAATATCTGGTTTGCTCATTTAGTCAGTAGGACATAGTTATCAGATTCGTGCCCTCTCTACCCTCCGGGTGCTTTTTTCCCTCCTCTTCGTCGTCATCCATTCCATCACACCATCATTGGACAACCTAGTTTAGGATTAGTTCACTTCTCATTCCTCGTGGAAATAAATACCTTGGAATACTCCCGGGTGAAAATCTAAATCGGTATCCAATCACTTGCGGATTTATCTGTAGGCCGTTTTCCCGAAGCTCAAGTCCAAGAAACCACCCTGAACTCTTTTTCCGATCCAACCGACCAACCGGCCTGCTCGGCCATTCGGCCCAGCTCGGCCCACTCTTCCTCTCCGCCGCGTCGACTCCGCGTCGTCTCTTTCTCTCTCTGACGCGAGGGGCCCGCCTGTCAGTCGTCTCCTCCCCCGCGTCATCGTCCTCCTCTCGCCGCTCTCTCTCTCTCCCGCGGAGCGCCGCCCGTGACTCCAACCACCCGACCTTCTGTGCGGCCCGTTGCGATGGCAACACGTGTCCGCGGCCGTCCCCAACTCCCATCTCGCCGTCCGTGCCGCGAAGCCCTAGCCGCTGCCCTATAAATCAGAGTGCCGGGAGCCCTTCCCTGTTCGAGCCTCCGCCGCCGCCCCCTTGGGGTCTAGATCCAATTCGAGAGGGGGAAGAGTGGGAGAAGAAGCCGAGGGAGCCAGTGGAGGGGAAGCCGAGGGAAGAAGAGAAGCCGGTCGCCTTCCCCGCGTCGACACCGAGCACCGGAGCGCCGCCGTCCGTGGACTCGCCGACGAGGAGCCGGACCAGGGACGAGAGGAAGCGCACGAGCACCGCCGGACTGCGTCGAGCCTTCCCCGAGCTGCAGCGTACGTCTACAAGGCCCGTGGTGAGCTGTCGTCGTCGACCCCCCCTTCTTCTCTGTTTCCGGCGGAGCGCCGCCGCGCGTGCTCGCTGTCCCAAGCCAAGCCCTCTGTGGGCCAGCCTTCGAGCTGTGCATCTTCTTGTGCAGGTTCCCGAGCCGCTAAACCCTTTGCAACCCGCCGTCGCTTGATCCCCGCAGCCGAGGCCGCCGCGGCCGAGCTCCGCTCGCCCCGCGCGCGAACGCCGAGGCCACGCGCGGCCGTGGGCGACCGCGAGCCCGCGCGTGTGCACCCAGGTGCGTCCCAGCAGCTGCTGGAGCCGCACGCGCACTCGCATGACCCACTCCGAGCACTTTTGCGCCAAAACCCCGTGTCGCCGTCGTGCTCGCCGGCGTCCATGGCCGAGCCGCCACTGCTCGCATCGGGAAGGCCCAATCCGAACCCAATCCAAGCCTTGTTCACCCTGTGCGTGCTCGTCTAACCCTAGCGAAGCCAACCCGGCCGATCTTGAGCCCAGCCGAGCTGTTTCCGGCGATAACCGCCGTCGACCGTCGCCGCCGGCGCGTTCTGGAGCGCGCCGCGCGCGCGTCGTGTCGCGCCGTGGCGTGGCCACACCGTGGACCACACCAGCACCACGCACAGCCATGCACAGAAGATCTCAGCCGGCCACACCTAGATCCCATGCACCCGATTCACATGGACCACCCTCACGGTGCACCGTGGACTCAGTCCACCAGACCCGATCCAACAGCCACCCCTTCGTGGGCCTAATTCTCGCGTTTAAGTCTGGTTTACACCCTTAAACTCTTCCGGCCCATTCGCTTTCGGCCCAATTCCAGCCCAGCCATCGTTTATTCTTTTTCTTTTTCTTTTAACAGCGCTGACGTATGGGACCCACCTGTCATACTCTGTGAGTCACTGACACATGGGGCCCACTGACCAGAGTTGACCCGCTGACCGTTGACCGTTGACCGGTCAACGCTGACGTCAGCAGGGCCCACTGCTGACGTCATCCTAGGTGGACCCCACTGCTGACGTCAGCATGACGTCATGTTGACGTCAGCAGGCTAATTATTTGTCTGTTTTCTTTTTCGGAAATTATTTAATATTTTCAGAAAATGATTTAAACTTCGAAAATTAATAATAAATTAACCGTAGCTCAGAAAAATATGAAACCAATTTCTATATTTTTCTAAAATCATGACCTACGCGTTAGTATAGAGTTTGGTGTTATTTGAGTCTTCATTCATCGTTGTTTTAGTGTTTCTTTGCTAGTAGTCGCGTCCTATTTTATTTTCCGCGACCCTAGGAGCTTCGGAGAGTCAGGAGGAGCCGGACTACTACAACAACTGCTTCGACGAGGACGAAGACCTTTGCCCAGGTTCACGCCCGACCATCTCTGAAATACCTATTAGACATGCAAACTAGTATGCTAGTGTTTTACCTTACTCGCATGATAAACCTGCACTGCCTTTGTTATTAACCTGTTACCTTGCTACCTACTACTCACTTTATAAATATGCTATGCTATGCATGTGTTGGGATGGTTGTGATTGATCCTCTTGGCGTGAGTTGTGGGTGGTTTGGGAGGAGTAGTGCAGCTAGGCGGTGTAAGCGAGTAATAACAACTCGATCGTTGATCGAGGTGCTGAGGGGCTGCACTCGGGCAGTCCCTATGGGGTACCTGTTGCGGGTACATGGTTATTGGTTACTTGGGGATTGGTACTCGGTGAGTACCTGAGGAGTTTGGGCGGCAATACCTATTATGGGTGCCGATTGCGGACCGTTGCGGCGGATCGCTTGTGATGTAGATACTCGCTTTACCGAACAATTAAGGACCGAGTCGTGCCCCCACTTTGGACTTGGGAAATACCGTGCTCACCATCTACCCAGTATGGGGAGGGTTCTAGCAAGCCTACTCTAGTGCGGCGCCGAGACTGTAGGAGAATCGAGTTTGATATGTGTAGGGGGGATTCGTTGCGGCGTAATCTCCCTGATTTACCACGGCCCACGACTGGCCCCGGTGGGAAGGTTTCACGACCCTGGGGCAGATGTTAGATCGGATGTTTCCCGAGCCCAGGGAGACAGGATTGGCGCCGCTACTGTTTAGGGTCTTTGCTGTGGGCTGTGTCTCAGGTTGGTTGCGGACTAGCCTTGCAGCCCGGATGGATTCCTGGAGTGCCACCTCTGCAGAGTGTAAACTATACGTATAGCCGTGTCCACGGTTACGGACGACCCATTTCTGAGAAGCCCCGGCTAGCATGGGAATCTGCTTTCTTACCTCATCCTTGATTTGGGTTATGAGAGATTGGTCCAGCTGAGGCTGTTGAGACGAGGTGGGGAGGGAGCTCACCGAGTCGACTAGTGAGTGAAAGGTGATTGGTGGATGATGTTTTGCGGGAACCTGCTGTGGCAGGACGAGCCCGATTGGGAAAAATGTGAGGCTGATGGTTGGTTTTGGGGAGTGGATGTGTGTGCGTGAGCAGGAGTTGGTGATGAGATGAAATGGGGTTATTGCTGCTGCTTGCATAAGAAAAACCCTGGCTCAAACCTTGATTATTTTCTTAATCTTTAGAATAGGCCACCTTTAAAGCTTGCATCATATTATGGTTGGTGACGTGGACCTGTCCCATTTCCTTGGGGACAGACTTTGGGTTCTCAGGTGAAGACCCCGACCACGAGTTCAACCAGGACGGGTGGTACGATTGAGAGGTGTGCGCTGCGCTCAAGGATGCCTGTGGGGGAGTGGACCCTGTTGTTCTAGCTACCGCTGCGCAGATGTTTCTTATTGTCGATTTAGCCCAGAGGGCTTGTATTCAGACGCTTTGTCTTTATATGAGTCATGTAATGAATCTTTTATCGTTGTATGGATGTGATATTCGACTGAGATGAGTTCTGTACGAGATAGCTGCTATTCCTGGGACTATCTCAAGGGTACAGGGAGTCGGGTTCTCGTCGGTGAGAATCCGGTTCGTCACAGTTGGTATCAGAGCCATACTTGACCGTAGCGCGTAACCCTTAGAATGGAAACTTAGGACAGAAGCTCTAATTGAGTCCTCTATTTTATATGAAACCCCTTGGACTATTTGAAAACTATATATAAGTACATCTCAGCTATTTACAAAACTTTTACCCTTACCTTACCTTACTAACTTGCTAACTTACTAACAACCCACTAACTGTCTGGCAGATGGAAGGAAGATCAGCAGATGAACGACGGGAGATCAGGACCACAGGAGCAGACTGTGGAGGTTTGGCAGTGCTACTGAGGGAGGTGCTGCGTACAGTGGGAATAGATGTGGACAACGTCTTCTACGAGGGCTGGACTTACGGACCTGGTGAGGGAGTACACACCCGGTTGCAGATGGTTGCACCCAATATCCCTGGACGACCAAGGTCACTGATGCTACGGGCAGCTACCAGCGAGAGCACTTTCAGTCGGGCAGTGCAGACTATAGCTATGAGGATACTCCGACTTGCCACACTTGTGTACCAGAGTCAGCTCAGCCACACTCGTTTCCGGTACCTACCGCGAGCTCTTGAAGATCCGACGGACAGAGACGCAGTCAGCTTGCAGGCACACGCAGCAGACCGAGAGCGGAACGTGACTCTGCGGACCTCAGTTCAGTGCATGATTGAGCAGGAGTACTTGAACATTGGCTTAGAAGAGAAAGTTGCCAATCTGAAAGAGAAGGTATGGAAGCAAGACCTCCAGCTGATGGAGAAGGACAACAGGATCGCCTTACTTGAGGAGCAACTCAGAGCTAAAACAAGGGAAGTCAGAATCTTGGAGTACGAAGCTCGAAACAACAGACAGTTGACAGGACTGATCCGAGCAACTCACCATGCTCGAGATGTCCGCCTGGAGGATAAGCTCACAGAAAAAGACAAGGAACTGACAGCCAAGGAAGAAGAGATAGAAGGTCTGAAGGAAGAAGTATACTGGTTGGACAGTCTCAACTCAGAACTCCAGGAAGAGGTGGATAGCTACAAGGAGAAGAGTGGACGGAACTACCAGCTGATGAAGTACCTGAGTCTTCAACAAATTATGGCAAAGGATGAAGCTCGAAGGACCCTTAGTAGTTGGGTAAGATCAGACAGGAAAAGGGTAGCAGAAATGATCGCAGTGAACCAAGGACTACCAGAAGAACGCAGAGTTGAACCCAGAACAGAGAACTACAGAGTTTCACCAAGCCGAGTTGAGCCGATACCACCACCTGAGGCTCGAACCTTTACACCCGAGATGACAAGACTGAGACAAGAACTGACACACTTAGAGAAGCAGTTGACAGAACCTGAGATGGACATAGTGAGGTTGGCAGCGCGCCTCACGGACACCCACCGAGACAACAGGCAGTGATCAAGCAGCAGACAGAGACTGAGGCTGTGAGGTTGGCAGCGCGCCTCACAAGCACTTTCAGCAGTATGAGACAGATGCAGTAGACAGTATCAGCAGATGTCAGCAGATGATGAGACTTGTATCTATCTTCATGAGTAGATGTTTAGACTTAGTAGATCAAGACCACCTTTTGGCTCAGCCACGATGTAGCATTCGCTTAGATGTACTAATCCTCAAGGTTCCAGGAGCTGGCCTCAGGATAGTACTCATGTCTAGGGTGTAATGCTGTAATGATTGATCGATCTTGTTGGCTGTTCTTGCAGTTTTATTGGTGTTCATCTTGAGTGTACTTTAGTGTTGAGTCGGTTTCTTGTGTGCAGCTCCTACTCTAGATACGCTAACCTAACCATTACCGACCGCCACTAAATCTGCCCTATGAAAAAAAATACAGCAAGATGTCGATCCAAAGATCCAACCGACTGCTTGCACGTTTTGAGGAAGCTGAGCAAGAAGAGGCAGCAATGGCAGATAGAGGCAGAGGACGTGTCAGAGGTCGTGGTCGCGGAAGAGCGACAGCTGCAGTTAGAGGCAGGGGCCGCGGACGCGCAGCAGGCGTGCTCCAGCCCGAGAACAACGCACCAGGAGAAGAACGGGAAGTGGAAATGGAAGAACCAGCAGTGGAACCTCAGCAGAACCAGCAGAACGACCAGCAACCACCGCCACCGCCTAACTTGGCAGAAGTGATGACTACTCAAACACAGCTGATGCAACAGATGGCACAGGCCAACACACAGATGATGCAAGCTATGCAACAGATGCAGGGAAACCAGAACCAGAACCGTCAGGGACACCGTGAGGAAGACCTACAAAGGAAGATTGAAAGGTTCATCAGGCTGAAAGCACCCACCTTCGATTACTCGGACGAACCACTCGATGCACACGACTGGTTGCGTACCATCGAGACGAAGCTGGACCTGACAGACTACACTGAAGAGGAATGTGTGGCCCTTGCGGCGCACCAGCTTGAAGGAGCAGCGAAAGCGTGGTGGGAGAGCTACTGTGACTCTCACGCGAACCCAGCTCAGATCACCTGGCAAGAGTTTTGTGAAGCTTTCAAAGAATACCACATTCCAGAACAAGTCATGGTGCATAAAGCAATGGAATTCAAGACAATGACCCAAGGAAGTTTGTCAGTAGCTGAGTACGCTCGACACTTTGCTAAGATGTCAAGGTACGCTCCTGAAGACGTCAACACTGAGAAGAAGAAGCAGTTTTGGTTCCAGCGTGGTTTGCACAGAGGTCTGAGGACAGCACTCGCAGCGAGTTCACACAGGTCACTCAGAGAGTTGATTGACAGGGCTATCGCAGTTGAGAAGGAAAGAGTGGGACTTGAAGATACCTGGCGAGAGAAGAAAAGAAAGGCTGAACAGTTGCACAACCACAGACTAAGTCAGAGGCCGAGGAGTGGCCAGAGCAAAATGTCAGGAGAAGCTTTCAGCAGAGCAACAACCAAGGAAGCTCAGGGTTCAACAGAAACAACTACCAGGGTAACCGAGGCAGTAACAGCAACAGCTTTGGCAGCAGAGGTAACAACTACAACAGCTTTGGTAACAGAAACAACAGCTACTCAAGTCAGGGAAACCCCAACTGGAAGCCGAACAACACACCCAGAATTGGTGGAGGGACCACAGTGGTCTGTTTTGCTTGTGGGAAACCCGGTCACAAGTCCTTTGACTGTCCGGAGAAGAAGAACAAACAAACCCCAGCCAAGGCACCGGCACCTGGAGGACAGGACAGGCAGCCAGCAACAGCGCAGAGAGGACGCCTCAACCACTTGACAGAGGAAGAAGCCGAGGACGCTCCCGACGTTGTGCTCGGTGAGTTTTTAGTAAATGGCATTCCAGCTTTGATATTGTTTGACTCTGGAGCAACTGAATCTTATATCTCGACATAGTTTGTAAGAGAGCAGTCACCCCCGACAATACCTAAAGCTAGACCTATAGTCACTACTTCTCCCTTAGGAGAGCTTAGGTGCACTTTAGAGTGCCCCGCAGTTAGACTGATGATAGGAGGCCAGGAGTTCGAAGGAAACTTGACAGTCCTGGAATCGGATGGAATTGACGTGATACTAGGAATGGATTGGCTTACAGAGCACAAAGGAATAATCAGTTGCTCACCCAGAACAGTTGAGTTGACACGCCCTAGTGGAGTCAAGGTAACAGCAGAACCACAAAGAAGAACATGGAAGAGATCCAGAACATGTATTCTGAGACAGTTGGTATACTCCATTGAGAAACAGACGATCGAAGAAGTACCTGTAGTATGTGAGTACCCGGACGTGTTTCCCGAGGAACTACCAGGACTACCACCAGACCGAGACGTAGAGTTCATAATCGAACTGCAACCAGGCACAGGGCCTATTGCTAAGAGACCGTAAAGAATGTCAGTGGAAGAGCTAGAGGAGCTCAAGAAGCAGCTGAAAGAGATGCTTGAAAGTGGTGTTATTCGACCAAGTGCATCCCCATGGGGATCACCAGTGTTGTTTGTGAAGAAGAAAGATGGATCAATGCGCATGTGCGTAGACTATCGATCCCTGAACGCAGTAACGATTAAGAACAAGTACCCATTACCTCGAATTGATGACTTGCTAGATCAGTTAAAGAAAGCCAAGTACTTCAGTAAGATTGATCTGAGATCGGGATACCACCAGATGAAGATTAGAGAGGGTGACATTCCCAAGACAGCTTTTGTGACTCGGTACGGACAGTACGAGTTCACCGTTGTGTCCTTTGGATTGACCAACGCACCGGCTTACTTCATGAACATGATGAACAAGGTATTCATGGAGGAACTAGACAAGTTCGTAGTGGTGTTCATTGACGACATAATAGTTTACTCAGAAACAGCCGAAGAGCATGAGAAGCATCTGAGGATTGTACTAGAGAGGCTGAGGCAGCATCAACTCTACGGAAAGTTCAGCAAGTGTGAATTTTGGTTGGAGAAAGTAGCCTTTTTGGGTCACGTGTTGACAGCTGAGGGCGTAGCAGTCGACCCAGAAAAGATTGAGGCAGTAGCGGAATGGAATCAGCCGAAGAATGTTACGGAAATCCGAAGCTTTCTGGGATTGGCAGGATACTATAGAAGATTCATTGAGAACTTCTCCAAGATTGCCAAGCCAATGACCGAACTACTCAAGAACAATGTCCCATTCGAGTGGACAGACAAATGTGAAAGGAGTTTCCAAGAACTCAAGCACAAACTCACTACAACTCCAGTATTGACCCTGCCAGATATTCGCAAAGATTTCGTAGTCTATTGCGATGCTTCTAGACAAGGTTTGGGATGTGTTCTGATGCAAGAGGGCAAGGTTGTTGCCTATGCATCGAGGCAGCTGAGGAAACATGAGGAAAACTACCCCACGCATGACTTGGAACTAGCAGCAGTGGTACATGCATTGAAGATCTGGAGACACTATCTGATTGGTAACAAGTGCGATATCTACACAGATCACAAAAGTTTGAAGTATTTCTTCACCCAATCTGAACTGAACATGAGGCAAAGGAGATGGTTAGAACTGATCAAAGATTATGATTTGGAGATACACTACCATCCCGGCAAAGCCAATGTCGTGGCAGATGCCTTGAGCCGAAAGAGTTATTGCAACAACCTGATGATAGAAGAAAGTCAGCCAGAACTAGCGAAGGAATTGTACATGTTGAAACTCGAGCTAGTCGAAGAAGGAAAACCCCAGGAAATGAGACTGAAGTATAACCTAGAAGACTGAATCAAAGAAGCTCAGGGGAAGTGTCCAGAAATCCAAGAAGTAAAGGAGGATATTCAACGAGGAGTAGCACCTGACTACCGGATTGATGAAGCAGGGACAGTATGGCTGAAAGACCGTATCTGTGTACCACAGGACGAGGAAATCAGGAGAACAATTCTCTCAGAAGCTCACGAGTCCAAGTACTCAATACACCCAGGATGCACTAAGATGTATCAGGACCTGAAGGATAAGTTCTGGTGGAAGAAGATGAGAGAGGACATAGCAGAGTATGTAGCCAAGTGCGACTCTTGCCGGAGAATCAAAGCAGAACATCAAAGACCAGCAGGACTGCTGAAACCACTGGAAATTCCAATGTGGATGTGGGAAGATATCAGCATGGACTTCGTGGTTGGCCTACCTCGCACTCAGAAAGGGAATGATGCCATTTGGGTCATAGTTGATCGATTAACGAAAGTAGCTCACTTTATACCAGTCAAAAGCACACACTCAGTAAGCAAACTAGCAGAGCTATACATAGACAACATTCTCAAACTGCATGGGGCACCGAAAAGCATTGTGTCAGACAGAGGACCCCAATTCACAGCTCAATTCTGGCAAAGCCTACATCAAGCTATCGGGACAACCTTGGAGTATAGCACAGCTTACCACCCTCAGACAGATGGGCAGACTGAAAGAGTGAACCAAGTTCTCGAAGATTTGTTAAGGGCATGTGTTCTAGCATACAGCACAGACTGGGAGAAGAGTCTATCTTATGCAGAATTCTCCTACAACAACAGTTACCAGGCCAGCCTACAGATGTCACCCTTTGAGACATTATATGGCAGAAAATGCAGAACACCTCTAATGTGGTCAGAGGTGGGAGAACGAACATTCTTTGGGCCTGACATGATTGTAGAGGCAGAGGAAAATGTGGCCAAGATCCGAGAGCACCTGAAGGCAGCTCAGCCGACAAAAGAGTTATGCAGATAAAAGGAGACGAGATCTGGAATTCGAAGTAGGAGACTTTGTTTACCTGAAAGTGTCACCTCTCAGAGGACATAAGAGATTCCAAGTAAAAGGGAAACCAGCACCCCGTTTTGTTGGACCATACCAGATACTGGAGAGAGTAGGAAAGCTAGCCTACAAGCTAGACCTACCAGAGGAACTAGCGGGAGTACACCCAGTGTTCCATGTATCTCAGCTGAGAAGGTGTCTGAAAGTACCAGAACATGAGATCAAGACAGAGGCATTAGACCTACAGGACACCTTGGAGTACCTGGAGTACCCAGAGAGGATACTAGACAGAGCAGTCAAAGAGACCAGAAGCACAGCTATCCCGTTTTGCAAGGTACAGTGGAGCAATCACTCAGAAAGGGAAGCCACTTGGGAAAAGGAGTCGGTGCTGAAGGAGAAATACCCCCACTTGTTTAAACCATAGGTAATCACAAATCTCGAGGACGAGATTCTTGTGAGGGGGGGAGACTGTAACAACCCTAAAATTCCTATAGGTTATGTTGAGTGCAAAAATTCGAATTTAAAAATTTTTGGTGAAATTGTGTGCATGCAAACAAACATATAAGAGTGTCTTCTATTTGCTGCCTAAATTCTTAGGCAATTTAAATTCAAATTTAAAATCAATTTGAAGTGCTAAGGATAAAATAGTGTGATTTGGATTTATTTGGTTTTATTTGGATTTATGGTTGGTTTGAATTCAAATTTTAGATTTGAATTCAAACTCTAATTGACTAAACTAATTTCCAATCCTTCTAACTGTTCGTGGGCCGTTTTCACGAAGCTCAAGTCCAAGAAACCACCCTGAACTCTTTTTCCGATCCAACCGACCAACCGGCCTGCTCGGCCATTCGGCCCAGCTCGGCCCACTCTTCCTCTCCGCCGCGTCGACTCCGCGTCGTCTCTTTCTCTCTCTGACGCGAGGGGCCCGCCTGTCAGTCGTCTCCTCCCCCGCGTCATCGTCCTCCTCTCGCCGCTCTCTCTCTCTCCCGCGGAGCGCCGCCCGTGACTCCAACCACCCGACCTTCTGTGCGGCCCGTTGCGATGGCAACACGTGTCCGCGGCCGTCCCCAACTCCCATCTCGCCGTCCGTGCCGCGAAGCCCTAGCCGCTGCCCTATAAATCAGAGTGCCGGGAGCCCTTCCCTGTTCGAGCCTCCGCCGCCGCCCCCTTGGGGTCTAGATCCAATTCGAGAGGGGGAAGAGTGGGAGAAGAAGCCGAGGGAGCCAGTGGAGGGGAAGCCGAGGGAAGAAGAGAAGCCGGTCGCCTTCCCCGCGTCGACACCGAGCACCGGAGCGCCGCCGTCCGTGGACTCGCCGACGAGGAGCCGGACCAGGGACGAGAGGAAGCGCACGAGCACCGCCGGACTGCGTCGAGCCTTCCCCGAGCTGCAGCGTACGTCTACAAGGCCCGTGGTGAGCTGTCGTCGTCGACCCCCCCTTCTTCTCTGTTTCCGGCGGAGCGCCGCCGCGCGTGCTCGCTGTCCCAAGCCAAGCCCTCTGTGGGCCAGCCTTCGAGCTGTGCATCTTCTTGTGCAGGTTCCCGAGCCGCTAAACCCTTTGCAACCCGCCGTCGCTTGATCCCCGCAGCCGAGGCCGCCGCGGCCGAGCTCCGCTCGCCCCGCGCGCGAACGCCGAGGCCACGCGCGGCCGTGGGCGACCGCAAGCCCGCGCGTGTGCACCCAGGTGCGTCCCAGCAGCTGCTGGAGCCGCACGCGCACTCGCATGACCCACTCCGAGCACTTTTGCGCCAAAACCCCGTGTCGCCGTCGTGCTCGCCGGCGTCCATGGCCGAGCCGCCACTGCTCGCGTCGGGAAGGCCCAATCCGAACCCAATCCAAGCCTTGTTCACCCTGTGCGTGCTCGTCTAACCCTAGCGAAGCCAACCCGACCGATCTTGAGCCCAGCCGAGCTGTTTCCAGCGATAACCACCGTCGACCGTCGCCGCCGGCGCGTTCTGGAGCGCGCCGCGCGCGCGTCGCGTCGCGCCGTGGCGTGGCCACACCGTGGACCACACCAGCACCACGCACAGCCATGCACAGAAGATCTCAGCCGGCCACACCTAGATCCCATGCACCCGGTTCACATGGACCACCCTCACGGTGCACCGTGGACTCAGTCCACCAGACCCGATCCAACAGCCACCCCTTCGTGGGCCTAATTCTCGCGTTTAAGTCTGGTTTACACCCTTAAACTCTTCCGGCCCATTCGCTTTCGGCCCAATTCCAGCCCAGCCATCGTTTATTCTTTTTCTTTTTCTTTTAACAGCGCTGACGTATGGGACCCACCTGTCATACTCTGTGAGTCACTGACACATGGGGCCCACTGACCAGAGTTGACCCGCTGACCGTTGACCGTTGACCCCGTTGACCATTGACCGGTCAATGCTGACGTCAGCAGGGCCCACTGCTGACGTCATCCTAGGTGGACCCCACTGCTGACGTCAGCATGACGTCATGCTGACGTCAGCAGGCTAATTATTTGTCTGTTTTCTTTTTCGGAAATTATTTAATATTTTCAGAAAATGATTTAAACTTCGAAAATTAATAATAAATTAACCGTAGCTCAGAAAAATATGAAACCAGTTTCTATATTTTTCTAAAATCATGACCTACGCATTAGTATAGAGTTTGGTGTTATTTGAGTCTTCATTCGTCGTTGTTTTAGTGTTTCTTTGCTAGTAGTCGCGTCTTATTTTATTTTCCGCGACCCTAGGAGCTCCGGAGAGTCAGGAGGAGCCGGACTACTACAACAACTGCTTCGACGAGGACGAAGACCTTTGCCCAGGTTCACGCCCGACCATCTCTGAAATACCTATTAGACATGCAAACTAGTATGCTAGTGCTTTACCTTACTCGCATGATAAACCTGCACTGCCTTTGTTATTAACATGTTACCTTGCTACCTACTACTCACTTTATAAATATGCTATGCTATGCATGTGTTGGGATGGTTGTGATTGATCCTCTTGGCGTGAGTTGTGGGTGGTTTGGGAGGAGTAGTGCAGCTAGGCGGTGTAAGCGAGTAATAACAACTCGATCGTTGATCGAGGTGCTGAGGGGCTGCACTCGGGCAGTCCCTATGGGGTACCTGTTGCGGGTACATGGTTATTGGTTACTTGGGGATTGGTACTCGGTGAGTACCTGAGGAGTTTGGGCGGCAATACCTGTTATGGGTGCCGATTGCGGACCGTTGCGGCGGATCGCTTGTGATGCAGATACTCGCTTTACCGAACAATTAAGGACCGAGTCGTGCCCCCACTTTGGACTTGGGAAATACCGTGCTCACCATCTACCCAGTATGGGGAGGGTTCCAGCAAGCCTACTCTAGTGCGGCGCCGAGACTGTAGGAGAATCGAGTTTGATATGTGTAGGGGGGATTCGTTGCGGCGTAATCTCCCTGATTTACCACGGCCCCCGATTGGCCCCGGTGGGAAGGTTTCACGACCCTGGGGCAGATGTTAGATCGGATGTTTCCCGAGCCCAGGGAGACAGGATTGGCGCCGCTACTGTTTAGGGTCTTTGCTGTGGGCTGTGTCTCAGGTTGGTTGCGGACCAGCCTTGCAGCCCGGATGGATTCCTGGAGTGCCACCTCTGCAGAGTGTAAACTATACGTATAGCCGTGTCCACGGTTACGGACGACCCATTTCTGAGAAGCCCCGGCTAGCATGGGAATCTGCTTTCTTACCTCATCCTTGATTTGGGTTATGAGAGATTGGTCCAGCTGAGGCTGTTGAGACGAGGTGGGGAGGGAGCTCACCGAGTCGACTAGTGAGTGAAAGGTGATTGGTGGATGATGTTTTGCGGGAACCTGCTATGGCAGGACGAGCCCGATTGGGAAAAATGTGAGGCTTATGGTTGGTTTTGGGGAGTGGATGTGTGTGCGTGAGCAGGAGTTGGTGATGAGATGAAATGGGGTTATTGCTGCTGCTTGCATAAGAAAAACCCTGGCTCAAACCTTGATTATTTTCTTAATCTTTAGAATAGGCCACCTTTAAAGCTTGCATCATATTATGGTTGGTGACGTGGACCTGTCCCATTTCCTTGGGGACAGACTTTGGGTTCTCAGGTGAAGACCCCGACCACGAGTTCAACCAGGACGGGTGGTACGATTGAAGGGTGTGCGCTGCGCTCAAGGATGCCTGTGGGGGAGTGGACCCTGTTGTTCTAGCTACCGCTGCGCAGATGTTTCTTATTGTCGATTTAGCCCAGAGGGCTTGTATTCAGACGCTTTGTCTTTATATGAGTCATGTAATGAATCTTTTATCGTTGTATGGATGTGATATTCGACTGAGATGAGTTCTGTATGAGATAGCTGCTATTCCTGGGACTATCTCAAGGGTACAGGGAGTCGGGTTCTCGTCGGTGAGAATCCGGTTCGTCACAGCAACCGCCTCAGTGGTGCCTTGGCCGGTGCTCCTCTCAACCACCTTAATCCACCTATAAATGCAGAGGTTCACCCCCTAGTTCAACACACACCAACCCAAGGAGCTCTATTTGTTGCTCTCTTTAGTAGAGTTAGGATATTTAGTTTGGGAGTTAGAGTCGAGTTCAGCTTTGCCTCGGAGGTTTTGGAGTCGTCTTTAGAAGCTCTAGTATAAGCTCTTGTATCTTTTACTTTTCCTTTTGTAATACTATCAATATATTATATTTATCATCATCTTTGAGTTATTTACCTCTTGCTTCTACTTTATTCTAGTTTCAGGTATTTTGTGTTTAGACTATAGTTGGTTGTGGCTCTAGTCCTTTTAGTCCTTGTTTAAGTCTCTGTCTTAGCCGGTTCTTCGATCCTGCTCAATACTTGTGGTGAATTGTCACTGGGGTACTGTTGGGGTTGCTTGCTCTTTCTAGGGGAGTAAGTAGCACTTGACTATTGTAGGCGTGGTGCCTAGACTTGAAGGTGATCTTAGATTACACCCGATTCAACGTACGTGTGGTAGCTTCTAAGTGGTGACAACCCTAGAGACCTTTGTAATCCACCACATTAGTCTCAGCGTCGTAGGATCCTTAGGGGAGGTTGTGCAGTTCCTCTTCTGTTATATCCTTGAATACTTGTTTATTGGTACTCTTGCCATAAGCTTCTCCGTGGAAAATATAAATTATGATACCTCGTATTACTCTCTGGTGAAATGCTACATCGTTAATTCTGTGCGCTTGTAGAATATTTATTTATTTCACTAAGCCATAAAAAACCAACAAAACACTCCTTGCACCATTACAAGGATTACCAATCCTGATAGTGGACCGTAAGGAGTGCCAACAGACACCCTCTTTGGATGAGATCTCATGTAGCATGGTATCCATACCGCCCTTTGCCCTCCGTGTTGATTTTAAGAAGATGGCAGTTGCGGACACCTACTTGGCATCCTTGTGTCGGAGTATAAAGGATGAAGATTTTGGCATGCCCTAGAATGTGGTTAATGAGCTAATCACATTGAAGCAGCGCCTTTACGTCGCAGCACGGCTCCATGAGGTCCTGGCCACAACCGATGATGAAAACCACAAAGGTGTACAAAACACTCCACCATCCTCCGTGGATTTCCACGTGCTCAATGCTCGCCAAGTGGCCTTTGACTTTCTCCACACATGTGCATCCTGCCAGTGTAACAAGACCAAGGTCTCACATCCAACGGGCCTCCTAGAACCCTTGCTTGTTTCGATGGTGTTCCGATTAGACACCAGTATCAAATCTATTGATGGACTTTCAAAGGTCGGCAGCAAAACTTTCATCCTCACACACACCTGATACCCCTAGGTCACCTGTTGACGGCCAAGACAGGAGGCACGTATGTTCTTCGCAAAGATGGTGTGTCTACATCGTATTCCCATCTTCATCATGTTGGACTGAGACCCCAAGTTCACTAGCCTCTAACCTCCTCATGAGCTCATCGTTCCATCCGCATATGGTCGAGCAAACTGAGAGTTCAGTAAGACACCGGCATGAACCTGCGACTATTCATCGGTCGTCGACTATAGCAATGACTGGGCTAGCTCTTGTGGTCTAAGTACATCTACAATACGACCTCCCACACCACCCTTCATGAGTCTCCTTCAACATGGTTCATGGTCATGAACCTTCAACCCTTCCCTCTGATGGTGGCATTCGGGTGGTCACTATCGCTCAGATATGCTCTTATGATGTAACTCTTCATGAGACCCCTTCAAGGTGTTTATGGTCATGAACCTCCAACCCTTCTCTCTTATGATGCCTATGACATTCGGGTGGTCACCGTTGCTAATGTTTGCTCTTATGATCCCACTGACATTGGTTGCTCACCATCGCTTAGATCCACTATTATGATGCAAATGATATTCGAGTGGTTGTCGTCGCTAAGATCATTGCAGAGCACGATGAGTTCCACCATGATGTTCATCTTTGTCTCAAACAGTCTCAATAGGTGACTAAGCAAGTCTATGATCGCGCCCACAAGGAGGAGTTCACATCATTGAGTACGCTAGAACGGGAGATTCGAGGTGTTGGAGGTTGTCAATCTGGTGGCATATCATCTTGTCCTGCTTGTAGGTACTTGCTTGCACAACGTCTTCCATATATGCTACCGAAGAAGTTCGTGGGTGCCCCGCCTGCAACACCACCGCTGCTACTGTTGATGCACCATGGTGATGTCATCATTCCTATTCCAAAAGGCCCACATCTATCATGGATTTGGCCAAATCCTGGTGCAGTGACAAGGGCTTCCTCGTCTGTCGACTTCATGCGAGGACCTCTGGTAATTTTAGGATCGCTAACCTCATGTTCAGGTCAAGGATGAGCTGCTTCAAGGGTTGATGTTATGTGGTGGTGTCAAAACTTCAAACGCGGCAAGAAGACGTAGGTCCAGAAGCAAAGCCTAAAGATATAGTGTCTTAGTTATTATGAGATATCTTAGTTGGTTTGCTTATGAATCTATTTGTTGGAGGATGTTTGCTATTAGATATTGAGTTTGTTATCTTTAAGATTAGTCGAGATATTTAGCTGGAAGCTTGAGAAAGCGACAAAGTATGGAGCGGAGGGGTCTCTGTGTCATCAGTTACTGGTTGGGCCACTAGCCATTACCCCATTACACATCGCATCACACCTTATCTCTCCCTTCCTCGCTCACTCGCTCTCTCTCCCTCCCTCCCCTCTCCCTCCTTCCTTCCTCCCCCACTCCTTTGCACCCTCTATCCCCACTCCGTACTCGTTGTCGTCGAAGAATTTTCCAAGTTCAGGTAAATCCTAACTACCTATTTTGCTATGTGTGCCTCGATTCGCATGAAAAGGTACATTGCATACCTTCCAGATCTGCTTGTTTGGAATCAGATTCCATGAAAAGATATATTTTAGTACTCGCTCTTTGTAGATCTAAGGGCATGGAATCACTAGAGGGGATTAGGGAGGAGAGAGAAGGTGGCGGCTAAACTAGGTTGATGCCCTAGGAAGGGAGGGAGGGACACGGGACTAAGGTGAGGAGGTGAAGAGGGGAAGATAGTGTTTGATTCCGTTGTATATGATACAAGTAATTGAGGTACAATTCAATTTGGATTATTTAGGCTAGAAAGCGGAGCAGGGTTACAGGAATTAGAGTAGTAGTTAGGAGGTAGAAGAAGATCTATTCTAATCTGTTTGATGATGTCATCGTTGTTGCTTGTTCTCTTTTGTATGCTTGTAGTCTGCACATGCTAGCCCCACATGTCATACATGGTAGGGTAGCTCATACATCACAGAGGTATGTGACAGATAGAGATAGGGACGCATGAAACGGAGGGAAAAGAATATCATAATGAACTCAATGGGCAAGTAATTCTATGGGCCAACCGGTGTAGTTGGGCTTTAGGCTCGTAGTCTTATTGTTTGAAACATTGCACGCCACCTTTTTTTATGATATATGCATGTTGATGTGCTTGACAAGGATATGGATCATAGACATGAACGTACACAATTAATAGGCTGAACTCCTGGGTCCCAAAGTCCCATAGGATCACCATCAATTTGTTGAACTGTCAATTCACCCCTCTTGTAGGTCACGCAGATAAAAGTTTTTCTGTTCTTTCCTAGTGATGTTTTGCCAGTGTCTCCTGGAATTTTTTTCTATTCCCAAATGTATTACCAGGAATGTCCTGCTCCAAATGTTAGCATGGAAATGGTACGCATTGAAGAGAAGCAGTGGACACTCTGAAAGAATGAACTAATTGGTCGCAAAAGAATTTTTCCTCTGGGAAATTACCCTTCCTGAATGCACCTAGTGTCTGCTAAAACCATGCTGGTCAAGAATAAAATACTGTGCCTGATATGGCTTGATTAGGCCATCCCTAGAATCCCAATTATGCAGGTGATTAAATTAGAAACGTAGAAATCCATGCGGCAGATATGCTAAGCATTGTTGTTCAACCTCATAATCCGTTGATAGAAGTGACATGCTTGTGCATGGACTGTGGGTTGAACTTTTTTGAAGTTGGTGCCAGCGAAATGGGGTTGGTCATGATCCTTGAATCAATGCAACATCATCACTGCCCGATAGTCAATAGGCCCAACCCTGATATAGATTAAAGGACTGTGTTGCAACTTTTGTATAGCCTCATACTGACCATCATCAAGTTTTCCTGGAGGATCATATGAACTTTGCGGGCACACTTTTGTTTCAATAGAGCAGTGACTTCCATAGGAGTTGCTGCAACTAATCGTGAGTTATAGGATAAAAATAATCTCTGTTTATTTCATCATGTTCAGTTTGCCATAACTACTAGACTTTGTTCCATCCCACAGATTCCTAATTGTTATTTTCTATCAGTGAAATTATCCTTTACTATGCCTGTGATCACTACATTCATATTTCATGATCATTGCAGAGAAATTCGGAAGAATATTTTGGATGAGGGGAGTAGCTGAAACAAGTTAACATCTTGTATCTCATCAGATTATCTGAAAAAAGTTTCAAATGAATAGATCTGTTTTCAATGGGTCCAGGTCTGATGCAATTGAGCTATCTCCAGAAAGTCCTTGGAGCCAGTCCCACAGGTATAGTTCAACAAAGATAAATGCTCTCGATCTGTAACTGTGCTGGAATTAGCATTTGGATCTTTTTTTCAAAATGGGAAGCTTTATTAATTTTAAGTAGCATTACATCAAGATGATACAATCGCACTTGAAGATCTCCCGGCTGCATTTGGATCTTGTGTTAAGTCTTCATGAATCATGAATTTACTTGACTATCTTGTACAAGTGAACCAAAATCATACCTGTGCTTTCATAGACGAGCATTCATGTTTTCCATTGGCACTTCCAAGTTCTATGACCAATTCTCTTAGTGGCTCAAAACTAATAACCAATCCTGACACATACATACAAACCAGTGCCCATCCCAATACCCGAGCTCTAACTACTGGCTTCCTGTTGGGGTCCTTATTATGAACTACAAGCAAGTAATAGATTGATCCTTATTATGTTTTTGTCTACAGTGCAGATCTTATTAATTTGTATGCATCTGTTTAAGATATCCTCAAAGCTTTTACAGTGATGCAAACACGATGAATTGAAAAGTATTTGTGTTTACAGGGATGTCTACTCCAGAAGCAGAAGTCATTCTGAGAGGGTACCTGATCTACAAGGAGGGTACCTGATGCATAGTGATGAGATCAGAGAAAGGTCGTGTGCTAGGGATCTTCTATATTCATTCAATGGGAGAAGACCGGAGCAACGGAAGACAAAAGATATTCCCTGTA
This sequence comes from Echinochloa phyllopogon, assembly GCA_033239725.1. Classification (NCBI taxonomy): domain Eukaryota; kingdom Viridiplantae; phylum Streptophyta; class Magnoliopsida; order Poales; family Poaceae; genus Echinochloa; species Echinochloa phyllopogon. Next base: position 49,554,637 of record BTCW01000012.1, on the reverse strand, counting down.
AATTCTATACGCGAGGTCAGTGTCGTCATGGTATAAATTGCATATATCTCCATGCCAGTGCTCTGCAAACTGAAACAAGGCTTAGTGTACCTGTTGCTGTTTCTGCGCATACAAATGCTCGGAATCCTTATCATGTCCCGCCGAACGAGTTGGGACCGACTACACCTGTTGCAGTGCATACAAGTCCTCATGTTTTGCCCGGATATGACAGGGAAAACCTAAATTCTCAGGGTACATTCAGAACAGATACAAGGGACGAGCACAATGCTTGGCAGTTAAATTGTGCTAAAAGAAGTCAAAACAATGTGTTACCTTCAGAAGATTTTGATTCAGAACAACCACTGCTCTTAATTCCTAGCCGAACTAGTGAAAATGGCATCTACTTTGACAAGGGGCAGGGTTCATATGAAACAACTAGTACTTTGGGTTTACCAACTCATCTAGTTCCCACCCACTTACAGAATGCCACAGCCTCATGGCCATGGAACAGCCAAGTGCATCACAATAACTTTTTGGTGCATCCAGAAAAACTAGGTGATTTTGTGAATGTTCCATCTCTTAGGCTCCAGGGCCAGTCATTTTCTCATGAGGCATATGGAAATCCAGATGTTTCTTCACACAATGGGCATAGTTTCAATGTAAATGGTCAAATTCCACAGCATCTTGACATAGTTGTGCATGCTGTGGGGAGTAAGGAAACAACTGGCATACCCAAGTATACCCAAGATTCTGGTACTCAAACCATATGGAATACATGGAATTCTCAGCCTATAGGTATAAATGAGCCAACTCAGAGTCAAACCGTGAAACAGGTATCCATTGCGCCATACTCCATATCTGCTGATAGGGTTGGAGCTTCAATTAATCATAATGCAGCAGCAAGTGAAGAAGCCCATATCATCAATCCATATTTGCCACCATTGGATGGAAAGGCTCTTCCTACTGCTGCTCCTGTTCGAAAGCAATTTTCCCAGCGTAATCGGGATCCAAGGTTGGTGACCAATTCATCTGCTGTACCTCAATCTATTCCACCCACTCAGCAAGAAGCAGAAGCAATCTTTGTCACATCTGCTGCACCTCCATCTGTTCCACCCATTCAGCAAGAAGCAGCAGTAATCTCTTCCCCCATCAACTAGGGATGATGATAATACCAATTCAGTTGATGTGACTGGTGATGCTGGGGAGCAGAGGATTTCTAAAACTGCATTATCCAACTTCGTGAAGGAACAACTTAAGAAAACATGGCACAGCCGTCACTTGACAAGAGAGCTCTATAAATCCATTGTGCAGAAGGTTGTTCAGAAGGTTATTTGCTCAGAAAGAAACATGCACAACACAAGTCAAAGAGCTCGTAATTACTTGCGCCGCTACAGCGAAAAAATCATCAAACTTCTAAAGGTCCCAGATCCTCCCATTTCATTACTCTTTTCTCCTAATGACACTGAGAAAGTTACTACCCTAGGTTTACCAAACTTCATGTGCTATCATTGGACTGTGTTGCATGCAGGACTATTGTTACAAGTACGATGTGGAATTTGTTGTGTGAAGTGGAGACGTGTGCTTGTGTTCTCCCTGGGTCGAAAAGCTTGAAGCACCTTAATTATGTACCCTGGGGGTGAAGTACAGGACTTTGTAATGTCGGCGCTTGAGTCAGATTTGAGCCAGACTTTTTATTTTCCTTGTCCGAGTCGCAGAGATTGATTGTGCTTGACTGCTTGTTTATTGCGTTGCCAGACACCTAATGTAATGCCGCTGTTAGCAGGTCCGGCATGTAGGCTATGCCCTGTTGGAACAGTGAGCTTTCTTTGGTTAGATTATGCAAGTACTGCATGGTCTTTATGAACAGAAACTATGTTCGGCACAATGGTTATCAGCTCTAATGTGTGTCTTTTTTTCCCCAGCCGGTGCATTTACATGGAAATCGTAATGACTCATTCATGTGTGATGGGTAAAAGGTAATTTGTTCCGCGGTAATCAGAACCTTGATTTAACTGTCATGCTACTATTGATTAATTGGTAAAGGTTGCACGATGGTCAATAACTGTTACTGCTGAACTGGTGATTAAGCAGAAACCATGTGAATTGATGTGGCAAATACAACATCTTACTATTACTAATTGGAGGCTCATTTTGCAGACTCCACGTTAATTCTCACGAGATGTGTTAGAAAAAAAAAGATAAATCCTACAAATTCTCACAAAAATCAGAAACATCTGGCCATCAATTTGCTAGACTCTAATCATGATTGATACTAATAGCCATCAATTTGATAGACTCTAATCCCATAAATTCTCAGAAAAATCAGAAACATCTGGCCATTAATTTGCTAGACTCTAATCATTATTGATACTAATTGTATGTCTAATATTATGACAAAAGGAAAAAAAAGTGTAGACTGAGAAATTATCGCAAAATAGATGAGATAAAGAAAATTCTAATTAACAGTGGTGCATACTTAATAATTTTAAAAATACCAATATTTGAGAGAGTGAAAATGGCTATGAAATATGTTAGTAAAAATGTAAAACACACCACTCTTCTAGCATAGTCATGATATATTTATTATTTAATAAACATAGTTACTAAAATTGTTATAGGGTAAAGTCTATTGTCACTAACTAGATATTCCAAATTAAAGTTATAATTCTACTTGCAAATGCACATAAGCGTAACTATAAAATTAGAATTGTATTCAAATTCTAAATCATAATATAAAAACTAATTTTCACAGGCATACTAAATAAGTATCTATGTATAAATTTTAGAAAAAAGATAAATAATAGAAATTAACACATGTCCACCATTTCAATTTACTATAATAATAAATTGACAATAAAACTCATTGTATCTGTTCTATTTTCTATAAAAAACTGCCATCTCTACCATCACAAAAATAATTAATGTAGCCTCATAAATATACATTTGAATTATCCTCCACTTTATTATAAAAATTAATTTATTGTTACCCCCATCATCATCTAAATGACCCACCTATGTCATTATAAGAAATAATAAAAAGCAACCCTCTAAATTTGAAAATAATCACCCACCTCTGTCATCATTAAAAAATAAATGAAACTAACCTCTGTATAGTATTGTGCATCCAAATTACCTACCTTTGTTAATATAAAATTTCCCCAAATTATTCCTATGTACAATTGTAAATTATGTATCCACGTCTATCGTCATTGTTAATATAGAAAACTCGATCAAAGGTATACATGAATGATATGTTATCATGTAAATCACATATACATGTATGCAAGAAGCAGTAATTGTAGTAATTTCCTGGTAAAAAATATAGCTCATGCTAACGTGATAACCAAATACATGTTGAACACACGTGAAGGTATGACGCAACCAGAAAACTAAACTCCATCGCAACTGAATAGATATAATAAAGTTTATATATCAATATCTGTCATAATCTTAACCGATGAGAGAGTAAAGAAAAACACTTTTTCATGATATTTAATATTTATCTCCAATGATTAGGAGCCCGTGCAGTAGCACGGGTTGATAGACTAGTGCTGTTAATGCTGTGTAACCTATGACTCTGATACAGGTTTTACAAAGGGTCAAAGGCTGCGCGATCAGTTCGTTGGAACTAGATGCACATGACGTGCATTTAGATGACCTTTTGTGGATTTTTTTTATCTTAGCCCTATTAAATCTAAAATTTTAAAAATAACTTCTCTCAAACTAAAATTTCTGGAAATAGCCCTTGACTCCATGTTGAGTCGCATCACATACAGTGGCGCGACCGTATCGCCACGTGGGCATGATTTTCAACCATGGGTTACGTCTCTGCGGACGTGGCAGGTCGTTTCGCGCCACCACTCAAGGCGCGACTCGACAGGGAGTCGCGCCACGACTCATGGCGCGACTCAGCTTGGGTCGCGCTGCAGGTCGTGGTGCGACTCAGTGTTGAGTCGCGCCGTAGGCTATGGAGTGACTCAGCTTTTGTTCAAACTTGATGTCCCATTTTAAATATACAAATTGATGTTTTATGAACTAGATCTAATCCAAATTGCTTATCAAATATTCTACTTTCCATTTTACATAATATAGTCCATATTTGATACACCAAAACTTTCAAAAAATTAACTCAAATTAGACTAATCATCATTGTTTCAGGGGCTTAGAAATTTTCAGAGAAATACTAATAACGGTATAATTTGTTGTTTAAGACAGGACATTTGGTCTTCCAACTTCCTGAATCATCAACTTGTTGCTCCTCCGTATTAAAGTAAATAAATTATACTACAACTTTTGTATGCATCCAAGGTTCATTGTTTAGGGAAAATTTAAAAATCTTAGCCCCTAAACATACTTAGCGGTTACGACATACTTGAAAATTTTGGCTAAGTGTGCAATTTGATTTTGTATTGAAACTTTGACCAATTAAGTTTAAATATTTGGGTCCAAAACGTCAACACGTCATGATTCCATCAACTCTATTGATCTTTTGTTTACTCATGCATGAGAAAATAATATCATCTACCATACTAACTTATTTAATATTAGTCTTAAACTAGTAATAGAAAAAAGTATATACTATTATATGCATGTATGTGTATAGACGTGTGTACATGAACAAGAGTGTTAGAGTGGATTTGGTGCTTTACGTCATGCTTAAGAGCTCTTAAATGCAAGCATGACCGTGTTCCTTTTCTCACTGAGTTGAAGAGAAGAACTAGTTCAGTGATATTTATCTACTAATGGTGAAAAGTAAATTACTAAACAAATTGACCTGAGGATAATTACAACCCCACGGACCGTATTCTATGTGATTCCAAACTATTCTACAGCATTCCAATACCTCTACTAGTCGGAAGCATAACGGTCTCCCTGCGCACAACATAACTGTGGCCTCATAACCGCTAAGCACGTTTAGGGGCTAAGATTTTCAAATTTTCCCTAAATAATGAATCTTGGAGGCATAGAAAAGTTGTAGTACAATTTATTTACTTTAACATGGAGTAACAACAATTTGAGGTTTTAGGAAGTTGGAAGACCAAATACCATGTCTTAAACACTACCAGAATGCTTCACATCCGCCCGCCTCCTCCGCCTCGGCCATTTTTGGACCCGGTGCTGATGGGGCTTCAGCACCGGGTCCAACGGCTAGGAGCGGGGGCGGCGCGAAGATGTGTCAGGGCGGACACATTAGCACCGGGTCGTGGCAAGACCCGGTGCTAATGCGCCCCCTTTAGCACCGGGTGCAGCCAGCAACCGGTGCTAATGTGCCGAGGCCATTTCGCACCGGTTGCTGGCTGCACCCGGTGCTAAAGGGTGCACATTAGCACCGGGTCTTGCCACGACCCGGTGCTAATGTGTTTGAATATAGGGGCTTCTTCCTCCCCCGCCCGAGCCAGCTCAACACTTAGGCGCTGTGTTCATGCTGCTCGGCCGTGGGAGGGGAGGTGCTGCCCAAATTTTTTTCAAAATTTGTGAAGATTCTACTCATCTAAGGAGCACTACAAGGTACACTCTTTCATTCTCTAATGTTTTATTTAGCTTGTAATCCTTCTATGATTTAGAAATAGAGGGATTTGTGAATCAAAGTAAAGCTAGCTAGAGAGAGCTTGTGTTCTTGGAGGAGAGAGAGGAGAGAGCTTGAGTTCATGGTGGAGAGAGTGTTCATGTTGTGTTTTAAATGGAGAGAGAAGGCAAGCTACTTAGTATTTTGTTTTGTATGACTTGTGAAAAGTTGGAATAGTTATTTATTAATTTAATGAAATATATATTATTAGTTATTTATTAAAAGGTAGAATAGTTATTTATTTATTTAACGGAAGGTATATTTATTTATTTAATGAATATAGTAATGTAGTTTTAGAAATTTATTTATATAATGGAATATATATTATAATTTGTATTTATTTATATATTAAATTTTTTTATCTTTAAATTGTATTGTATATTTGTTATTTGTTAATAATGCAGATGAATAGACAATGGATGTACGGGGACCCCCACGCTCAGGCGTTCCGTGATGGCCTTAGGACGTTTCTCGATGCCGCCGAGGCTAACAGGACGTCGTCCGGTTTCATGTTCTGCCCATGCACCCATTGTAAAAATATACAATCGTACAAACAAAGAGGTTGTCTTTGGGTGCATTTGATGAGGCACGGTTTCATGAGGAATTATTCTGTTTGGACGAAGCACGGTGAAAGAGGAATTCTAATGGATGAAGATGAAGAAGACGAGGCCGATGACGACATTCCGTTATTGGCTCAATACTACGGTTCCTTTGCATATGCTGCAATGGGTGATGCCGATGAGGAAGATGTTGCTCGGGAAGGCGATGCTCAGGAAGATGTTGCTCAGGAAAATGAACCTACTGATGGACTCGGGCAAATGTTGCGTGATGCCGAGAAAGACTGCGGCAATGATAAGGAACTGAAAAAAGATACAGCGCATGTTGCAGGACCACAAGACTGACCTGTACCCAGATTGCAAAGAGGGGCTAAAGAAGTTGGGTAGCACACTTGAACTTCTGCAGTGGAAGGCAGCAAATGGTGTTACTGATAAGGGTTTCGAGGAGCTACTAAAACTCGTAAAGAAGATTCTTCCAGAGGGTAACAAATTGTCATCGACGACGTATCAAGCAAAACGTGTTGTTTGCCCTCTCGGTTTGGAGGTGCAGAAGATACATGCGTGTCCTAATGACTGTATCCTCTATCGCGGACAGTACGAACACTTGGATCGTTGTCCGGTTTGCACCTGCGCACGATACAAGATCAGGCGGGACGACCCTGGTGATGTTGGGGGAGAGCGTTCTAAGAAAAAAATCCTTGCGAAGGTGATGTGGTATTTCCCTCTGATACCCCGTCTGAAGCGTTTGTTCAGGAACAAAGACCATGCCAAACTGATGCGCTGGCACAAGAAGAACGTAAGCAGGATGGCATGTTGAGACACCCCGCCGATGGATCCCAGTGGAGGAACATCGACAGAGCATTCCCAGAGTTTGATGCTGATGTGAGGAATGTTAGGCTTGGTTTAAGTACCGATGGCATGAACCCTTTTGGTGAAATGAGCAGTAGTCATAGCACTTGGCCCGTGACTGTTTGTATCTACAACCTACCCCCCTAGCTCTGCATGAAGCGGAAGTTCATTATGATGCCAGTGCTCATCGAAGGCCCAAAGCAACCTGGCAACGACATTGATGTGTACCTAAGACCATTGGTTGATGAACTTTTGTAGCTGTGGAAGAATGAAGGTGTTAGCATGTGGGATGAGGACAAGCAGTAGCAGTTTGACCTTCGAGCACTGCTTTTCATAAGCATCAACGACTGGCCTGCACTAAGTAACCTATCAGGACAATCAAACAAAGGATATAAAGCATGCACTCACTGTTTAGAGGAAACCGAAAGCATGTATTTGAAACATTGTCGCAAAGTTGTGTACATGGGTCACCGTCGATTCCTTCCGGCGAAGCATGAGCTACGAAAGAAATGTGCGCATTTTGGCGGGAATGCTGACCGCCGTACAAAGCCGAGACACCGGAATGGAGAAGAGCTATTTGATATGGTGAAGGACCTACACGTGGTGTTTGGCAAGGGAGACAGAAGCCAGGCTGCTCCGACGGGCGAGGATGGTCGTGCCGCGATGTGGAAAAAGAAGTCTATCTTTTGGGAGCTACCTTATTGGCAACGTTTAGAGGTCCGTAACGCGATTGATGTGATGCATCTGACGAAGAATCTTTGCGTGAACTTGATAAGCTTCTTGGGTACTTATGGGAAGCCAAAAGATACACTGGAAGCACGTCAGGAGCTGAAACGATTGAAGCAACGGACTGATCTACATCCAGAAAAGAGAGACAAAGGACGCCAGTACTTGCGTCCTGCCAGCTTCACTCTCAGCAAAGAAGAGAAGGCAAGCATGTTTGAATGCTTGAACAGTATCAAGGTTCCGTCTGGCTACTCCTCCAATATTAACGGAATAATAAATATGAAAGAGAAGAAGTTCACAAACCTGAAGTCTCACGACTGCCATGTGTTGATGACACAGCTGCTTCCCGTCATACTCAGGGGTGTGCTACCAGTTAACGTGCGGAAAGCCATTGTGAAGCTATGTGCATTCCTCAATGCAATTTCTCAGAAGGTGATCAATCCAGACTATTTAGATCAGCTACAGAACGACGTGGTGCAATGTCTTGTCAGCTTTGAGATGATATTTCCACCATCCTTCTTCAATATCATGACACATCTGTTGTTTCACCTCGTCAAAGAGATTCGTATATTGGGCCCAGTATTTCTACACAACATGTTCCCATTTGAGAGGTTCTTCGTTGTCCTAAAGAAGTATGTCCGTAATCGTTCTCGTCCAGAAGGATGCATTGCTAAGGGATACGAAACAGAGGAGGTCATTGAATTCTGTGTTGACTTTGTCGAGGATCTTATGCCGATTGGTGTGCCCGAATCCCATCACGAGGAGAGGCTTGGTGGAAAGGGCACACTAGGGAGAAGATCGATGGTGATCAAGGACGTTGAGACATTTCGTAAAGCGCGCCTCACAGTTTTGCAACAATCAACCTTAGTTGCTCCGTACATCGAGGAGCACATGCAGATTCTCAGGGACAAAAACTCAACAAAGTCTGCGGCCTTCATTCAGCGTCTGCACAATAGTACTTTCGCCGATTGGTTGAGAAGACGTCTTATGGGTGTCGAGGGCATTGATGCGCAGCTAGCTTTTGTAGCTAGAGGTCCATCGAGCACGATCTTGACATTCCAAGGATACGACATCAATGGGTATACATTTTACACAAGAGCCCAGGACAAGAAAAGCACCAACCAAAACAGTGGTGTCCGGATCGACGCGACAGACACCAATTGTCACACCCGGATTTACACAGAAACCTGAATGCTACTATATGTGTGCCCAGGAAGTCCACAGAACACATATAGTTAACAAATATGATAAACAGAGTACATATGCTCGAATAAAATGGTTTTACATCAGAGTTTACTTGAACAAAAAGGAAATTACAGCGGAAGACTTAAAGACTAATCTCTCTCTAATCTAAACGAAGCCGAAGTCCATAATCCACAGGGACACTGACTGGTTGAGCACAGCTAGTAGAAAGGCAGATCTTCAGGAAATTCGACGGCAGCAGTACCTTCTAATCCTTCTGTTACCCATCCGGGATTTTGCCCAAAAATAATAACAACAGCAAGTGTAAGTAACTGAGTTACTTAGCAAATACAACACAGATTATGAAGGCTAAAAAGTAAGGCTCGACTCGGCTGAACTGCATTAGCATTTTTAGTTGGCTGATTTTAGTTTGATTCGAGGGTCTCTCGAGGGTATTCGAGGGAGTCTCGAAGGTATTCGAGGGTATCGAGGATACAACATTTATGTGAATCCCGGTTGAATTTCCCCAATTAATAAAGTAGAAGTAGGCATTAAACAGTAATAATAATCATCATCTTCTAATCAAAAAGGATCCAGGCCGCTCGTGACCCTGAGCAAGGCTATCATGATAGATTGTACACTCTGCAGAGGTTTCGCCCTTTACCCACCAGTCGCGTAAAAGTTCAAAGAACTTTGCACCCAACCACGCGGAGGTGGATCAGACCTCACAAATCACACTTCCGAGGTGTGACCGCATAGGGACGCTACGAGGCTTTTCACAAGACACTTTAACAAAACAGTAGCCGTTATGGTACAACCTAGGCAGCATGACCCAAGGCACCAAGATTGACTGACTCCCAGGGCGCTCCGAATAGGAGGGTCAATGGCGTCCAAGCGCGGGAAAAATAACAACAATAGCAGAATAAAATAGCGCAACATGTGGAACCCCCGCCATACGGAAGCTCCCAACACGGGACTGTGCCTCACGGGGACATAGCCAACGGATACTCCATCCTCGGTGGATCAAACCATACTCTCACCCATGCTTCCCATAACGCCGGTGGCCCCTCGGTAACTACTGTTAAATTAAAGCCGTACAAGTTACTCAAATCAAACGCGAAAATCACTCAAATCGGAGCTAAAACGGAGAAGCTATGGCGTTTCTACGGTTCGAGGCTAAACTGCGAAAGTTTCGAGGGTCAAAGCAAAATTTTATTTGAAGATTCGAGGGTTTTCCTGTTAAAAGACAAAACTGGGCCTTGGGCGCAACTTTAAAACTTGCAGGAGTTAAAACAAAAGAAAAAGGACTTATTTGTAAATACTTTTGAACTAAGTTGGACTGCGGGTTGATTTTCAAAAAGTGAAGGCTTCTTTTGCAAAATAGTCAGCTTCGAAGGCACCCTCCGGTTTGAGCAGGGCCTCGAACTGACGCGGCGGCGTTGGATCTAGATCTAATGGCTCAAAACAAAACGGCTTTTCGAGGGGTATGCTGGCTTCGAGGCTTGACGCTAGCGACGCTCGAACACAGCGGCGGAGAAACTACTGGGACGACGGCGGATCAAAATTAGCGTAGAGTACGGCAAGAACCGGAGCAAGAATGCCATGGAGAGCTTCGGGTTTTCAAGGCGAACCTCCTGGAGTGCTTTCCGACGAGTGCGAAGCTCCGACGGCGAAGATCGAGGGTGGGTCTCGAGCGAGGCGGAACCTCTTCCGACGAGAACGGTCTCGAGCGAGGCGGAACTTCTCGGCGAGAACGGCAGCTAGGGTTGTGGCTCGATTGGAAAGATTGAAAGGAAGATCAAGACGGCAACTATAAATAGAACAAAGACCGGCCTCAGGTCCAAGTCTTGGCGTTCGTGTCAAGGAAGGATTCGGCGACGGCGGCAGCGTCGGAGTCGGTCTCGAGACAGAGTCATAGTCGAAGTCGAGGGTCTAGGAAGGAAACGGCTCGGCGCCAGAAAAGGAAATAGAAAGCAAAGCCTAAAAGCAAAATTTGAAATTGGATTTTAAAATCCGATTTGAACTTCAAGCAAACAAAACTCAATGCAGCCAGCATGAATGCATCAAAAGTGTTTCTAGCCTTATCTTTGATTTTATTTCTCATAAATAATTTGTTTTCCTTAGATACATATGAGCATAAATTAAATAAAAGTGATTTAATTACTAAATTTCAAAATGGGCATTTTTAGGGTGTTACAAACCTACCCCCCTTAGGATGAATCTCGTCCTCGAGATTCGGAAGCGGACGAGAATAACTGTGGGTACTCTGCTCTGAGGTCTTCCTCTCTTTCCCAAGTTGCTTCATCCACTGAATGACGACCCCACTGAACCTTGCACATCTTGATCACCTTGTTTCTGGTGACTCTCTCTGATTCTTCCAAAATTCTGACAGGATGCTCAGTATAGGTAAGATCTTCCTCTACATTCAGCTCATCAATCGGAATTTGTTCCTCAGGTACTCGCAAGCACTTTTTCAATTGAGATACATGGAACACATCGTGTACTCCTGCTAACTTCTCTGGTAGTTCTAACCGATATGCCACCTCTCCTTTCCGGCCAAGTACCTCGAACGGTCCAATATATCGAGGTGCTAACTTGCCCTTGACGTTGAACCTCTTCACGCCTCTCATGGGTGACACCTTGAGATACACGAAGTCTCCAACTTCGAAGCTGAGATCTCTCCGTCGGTTATCTGCATAGCTCTTCTGTCTGGATTGTGCCACTTTCAAATTCTGCCTGATTATCTGCACTTGCCGTTCGGCCTCTCTTAGTACCTCAGGTCCAAACACCTGACTTTCTCTAGTCTGATTCCAGAACAGTGGTGTCCTACACTTTCTGCCATACAGGGCCTCGAATGGTGCCATCTGCAAACTCTTCTGATAACTGTTGTTGTATGAAAACTCTGCGTATGGTAAACTCTTGTCCCAACTGACACCATATTGTAGAGCACATGCCCTCAACATATCCTCCAATATCTGATTCGTACGTTCTGTCTGCCCATCTGTCTGCGGATGGTAAGCTGAACTGAATTGTAGCTTAGTGTCCATAGACTCATGCAATTGTCGCCAAAAATGTGATGTGAATTGGGTACCTCGATCTGACACTATTCTTTTCGGTACCCCATGCAAACACACTATCCTTTCCATGTATAACTCTGCTAGTCTGGCTCCCGAGTAGGTGGTCTTTACTGGTAAGAAATGCGCCACCTTGGTCAGACGATCCACGATTACCCAAATTGAGTCAAATCCCCTCTGAGTGCGAGGTAAGCCAGTGATGAAATCCATACCGACTTCTTCCCACTTCCATTCAGGTACCTTCAGGGGTTGGAGCAAACCGGCTGGCCTCTGATGTTCAGCCTTGACTCTATGACATGTGTCACATAAAGCTACGTATGTGGCCACATCTCTCTTCAATCCGTACCACCAAAATCTCTCTTTGATATCTTGGTACATCTTGGTACTACCTGGGTGTATTGAATATGCCGATTCATGGGCTTCCCTGAGAATTGCATCCCTGATCTGAACTATATCTGGTACACAGATCCTCTTCTCATACCACAATGTTCCTTGGTCATCTACTCGAAATCCAGGGGCTTTTCCCAATGCCACTAGTTCCATGATCTCCTTGATCTTCTCATCTGCGAGTTGTCCTTTTCTGATTTCTTGTTCCAAGGTCGGTTCTACCGCCATCTTGGTGACACTGGTCACAAATCCCAGACTCATCCTTTCAAACTCTGAACTGAGCTCCTCTGATAAGCAATGTCCCGTGATCTTATTCTCATAACTCCTTCTACTAAGGGCATCTGCCACCAGGTTGGCCTTCCCTGGGTGGTAATGAATCTCCAGATCGTAATCCTTGATCAACTCTAGCCATCGACGTTGCCTCATATTTAGATCTGACTGTGTGAACACATACTTGAGACTCTTGTGGTCAGTGTAAATATCACACTTAAGTCCAATCAAGTAATGCCTCCAAATCTTCAAAGCATGCACCACAGCTGCTAACTCCAGATCATGTGTCGGGTAATTCTGCTCATGCTTTCTCAACTGCCTCGAAGCATAGGCCACTACCCTGCCTTCTTGCGTGAGTACACATCCCAATCCTAGACGAGATGCATCGCAGTAGATAGAGAAGTTCTTGGTAATATCTGGCAGCACAAGCACAGGTGCTGTTGTCAGCCTCGTCTTCAGACCCTCGAAGCTGGCTTGACATGCCTCGGTCCAGACAAACTTGGTGTTTTTCTCTAGTAACGCCGTCAGGGGTTTAGCAATTTTGGAGAATCCTTCAATGAACCGTCGATAGTATCCGGCCATTCCCAGGAAACTTCTGATTTCACTCACATCCTTAGGCGGATTCCAACTCAACACATCACTGACCTTCTTCGGATCAACTGCCACTCCACCATTGGACAATACGTGTCCCAAGAATGCTACTTCCTTCAACCAAAACTCACTCTTGCTCAGCTTGGCATACAACTGATGCTCACGAAGTCTTTGCATCACCAACCTCAGATGTTCTTCATGCTCTTCCTCATTCTTGGAGAAAACCAAAATATCGTCAATGAACACCACTACGAATTTGTCTAGATAGTCCATGAACACACTGTTCATCAAATACATGAAGTATGCCGGTGCATTTGTCAAACCGAAGGACATGACAGTGAACTCATATAAACCATATCGGGTTGTGAAAGCTGTCTTGGGGATGTCAGACACTCGTATCCTCATCTGATGGTAACCGGATCGGAGATCGATCTTAGAGAACACACATGCTCCTTTCAACTGGTCGAAGAGGTCATCAATCCTTGGCAACGGGTACTTGTTCTTGATGGTCACTTCATTCAAAGCTCGATAATCCACACACAATCTCTGAGTCCCATCTTTCTTATCCACAAACAAAACTGGTGCTCCCCAAGGGGATGAACTAGGGCGAATATACCCTTTTGCTAACAACGCCCTTAATTCCTCCTTTAGTTTCTCTAATTCTTTTACTCCCATTCTATATGGCCTTTTAGCTATAGGTGCAGTACCAGGCTTAAGATCAATAACAAATTCAACTTCGCGGTCTGGGGGCATACCTGGTAACTCATCTGGAAACACATCTGGAAATTCGCACACCACTCTGATGTCTTCCAGTGCTACTTCCTCGGCTTGATAGATCTGATTATGTCCCAAGGGGCTAGCTGCTTGGTATTCCACTTTCTCACCGGTCTTTGCTATCAGCTGCACTGTTCTTTTGGAGCATTGAATCACCCCTTCATGCTTGGCTAACCAGCTCATACCCAGAATTAAGTCAAACCCAAGTGTTTCTAGAACTATTGGGTTCACCACGAAATCTACCCCCCTTATTGTGATTGTGGTTCGAGGGCAACGTAGAGTGGCACGCTGTTCTCCCCCAGGTGAACTAACTACCATGGGGTTCCCCATAGGTTGCAACATCATCATATTCTTTTTCACGAAAACAGCAGATATGAAAGCATGCGAAGCTCCAGTATCAAATAAAACCGTTGCGAGGGTCGAGTTGACAGGGAATGTACCCACAACGACATCTGTGGCTCCTTCGAGGGTCTCAGCTCCCATGTGGTTGACCTTGCCCCTCGCTGGATTCTGCTGCTGATTTCCATTCTGGTTCTGCGGTTGTCCAACCCTCGAATTGCTGTTCTGATCGACGGTGTTCTGGACCTTTCGAGGGCAGGCGTTGGCATAGTGTCCCAGATCACCACATCCGAAACACCTTGGTGCCGTAGGTGTATTGTTGGTTGGATTGGGGCGTTGAACAGGACCATTCTGTGGCTGGTTCGAGGGTCGCTGCTGAGGTGGTGCTGGTAAGTACGAGGGACGCTGATAATACTGGGGTCGTAGCTGATACTGGTTGCGGTTCATCAAACCGGACTGTCCTTGGAAACGCTGCGGAGTTACCATCTGCTGGTTTCCTTGCTGAGGATTGTAACGGGGTCGAACATAGCTTCCTGACGGTGTGCCTTGCAGCTTTCTCTTCTTTTCCTCCATCTCGCGGCGCTTGTGCTCCAACAGTAGTGCTCTATCCACCAATTCTTGAAAAGTGGCGAACTTGGAGCACAGGAGCTGGTACTGGAGTGTATCATGCAGGCCATCTTGGAATCGGGTCTGCTTCTTCCTATCCGTATTCACGTCCTCTGGAGCATAACGGGCCAACTCAATGAACTTGTCACGATAAGCGGTGACACTCATACCTTCCTGCTTCAATGCCAGGAATTCCTTCTTCTTCAGGGTCATCAGCGCTTCCGGCACGTGGTGAGAACGAAAACTGTCGCTGAACTCCTGCCAAGTGATCTGATCACGATTGGGGTGAGCATACTGGTACGCATCCCACCAATCCAAAGCTGCTCCCTGGAGCTGTCCACTTCCATACAACACCTTCTCCCGGTCGTTGCACTGTGCGATGTCCAGCTGACGGTCCACTGCCTTGAGCCAGTCCTCTGCTTGCATTGGGTCGCTAGACTTGTTGAAGGTAGGAGGGCGTCCCTTCATAAACTCGCCCCTTTTATCTCGGGGTTGCACGTAGTGCTGTTGGGGCGGGTTCTGCTGATTCTGCTGCATCAGTGCTATGGTTTGCGCCATTTGCTGTGTCAGCTGGAGTTGCATCTGCATCATCTGCTCCATGGTGAGTGGCAGTGGTGGAGGTGGTGGGTTCTGGTTCTGGATGCTTCCACTGCCTCCGGGGTTGCCTCTGGTGTTAACCATCTACCATATCAAGAGATCTCCCGTCAGTATTACCGCCAACTGGTACTAGATAAACCAGGCTACTTATTCACTAGTATTCCTTAAACCTTAGTCCTATATCTAGATAGACTCGCGTCTATGACCATCACAATCATTACAAAGATCCAAATCAAACATAAGCATAATAGCAACAAAATCAAGCACCCAAAGACATGATTCACAGAAGACTCGACAGCACTAATTTTGAAAAACGTAACTAAATGATCTTGAAACAAAATCATGGTGGTCTCCTAATGATTTATCAACCGTTCTAACTAGGCTGCGTTCCTACAGTCAGCACGGCTCTGATACCAATCTGTCACACCCGGATTTACACAGAAACCCGAATGCTACTATATGTGTGCCCAGGAAGTCCACAGAACACATATAGTTAACAAATATGATAAACAGAGTACATATGCTCGAATAAAATGGTTTTACATCAGAGTTTACTTGAACAAAAAGGAAATTACAGCGGAAGACTTAAAGACTAATCTCTCTCTAATCTAAACGAAGCCGAAGTCCATAATCCACAGGGACACTGACTGGTTGAACACAGCTAGTAGAAAGGCAGATCTTCAGGAAATTCGACGGCAGCAGTACCTTCTAATCCTTCTGTTACCCATCCGGGATTTTGCCCAAAAATAATAACAACAGCAAGTGTAAGTAACTGAGTTACTTAGCAAATACAACACAGATTATGAAGGCTAAAAAGTAAGGCTCGACTCGGCTGAACTGCATTAGCATTTTTAGTTGGCTGATTTTAGTTTGATTCGAGGGTCTCTCGAGGGTATTCGAGGGAGTCTCGAAGGTATTCGAGGGTATCGAGGATACAACATTTATGTGAATCCCGGTTGAATTTCCCCAATTAATAAAGTAGAAGTAGGCATTAAACAGTAATAATAATCATCATCTTCTAATCAAAAAGGATCCAGGCCGCTCGTGACCCTGAGCAAGGCTATCATGATAGATTGTACACTCTGCAGAGGTTTCGCCCTTTACCCACCAGTCGCGTAAAAGTTCAAAGAACTTTGCACCCAACCACGCGGAGGTGGATCAGACCTCACAAATCACACTTCCGAGGTGTGACTGCATAGGGACGCTACGAGGCTTTTCACAAGACACTTTAACAAAACAGTAGCCGTTATGGTACAACCTAGGCAGCATGACCCAAGGCACCAAGATTGACTGACTCCCAGGGCGCTCCGAATAGGAGGGTCAATGGCGTCCAAGCGCGGGAAAAATAACAACAATAGCAGAATAAAATAGCGCAACGTGTGGAACCCCCGCCATACGGAAGCTCCCAACACGGGACTGTGCCTCACGGGGACATAGCCAACGGATACTCCGTCCTCGGTGGATCAAACCATACTCTCACCCATGCTTCCCATAACGCCGGTGGCCCCTCGGTAACTACTGTTAAATTAAAGCCGTACAAGTTACTTGTCCAAGACCAGAGCCATTATAGTTCCGGCGGTGACGACAGGCTCCTGGGTTGCCGCTTTAAGAACCAGTCCTTACGGAGAGACACTAGGGCCAGGCTCGAAGCATACGCCCTAGTTCCCTGATCCAAGTTGCTAAAAAGCAAATTTTACCATTAACATTGAAGTGAACCATTAAGTCATGATTAATAGTAAAATAATTGTGACAGTAGCTGCGCCTAGCAAATTTCTACCCAAATGCAAATAAACCCAAGGTAATCAAGGTAAAGGATAAACAGACTAGGTACAACCTTAATAGGATCAAAATTAGACACATGCATATGCAATAAATAATGTAAAGGTGTGTTTAGGTAGCAAGGATTATCTGTGTTGTACTTGCCTACTACAAAGTGCTGCTGCTGCTGCTGCTGTTCCTGATACTGCTAGTCCTGGTACCCCTCGAACTCGAACGTGCACTGCTCACCAACTGGACTCTCGAAGAAACACACAAGCAACCGAACAAGCCAGTACATGCAAACAATATTAATCTATTAGAACAGTACACCAAACAATAAAGAACAAAAGAAAGAAAGCTTCGAAACTAATCTACGCTTCGCTACGAACACAAGAACGCGAAAATCACTCAAATCGGAGCTAAAACAGAGAAGCTATGGCGTTTCTACGGTTCGAGGCTAAACTGCGAAAGTTTCGAGGGTCAAAGCAAAATTTTATTTGAAGATTCGAGGGTTTTCCTGTTAAAAGACAAAACTGGGCCTCGGGCGCAACTTTAAAACTTGCAGGAGTTAAAACAAAAGAAAAAGGACTTATTTGTAAATACTTTTGAACTAAGTTGGACCGCGGGTTGATTTTCAAAAAGTGAAGGCTTCTTTTGCAAAACAGTCAGCTTCGAAGGCACCCTCCGGTTTGAGCAGGGCCTCGAACTGACGCGGCGACGTTGGATCTAGATCTAATGGCTCAAAACAAAACGGCTTTTCGAGGGGTATGCTGGCTTCGAGGCTTGACGCTAGCGACGCTCGAACACAGCGGCGGAGAAACTACTGGGACGACGGCGGATCAAAATTAGCGTAGAGTACGGCAAGAACCGGAGCAAGAATGCCATGGAGAGCTTCGGGTTTTCAAGGCGAACCTCCTGGAGTGCTTTCCGACGAGTGCGAAGCTCCGACGGCGAAGATCGAGGGTGGGTCTCGAGCGAGGCGGAACCTCTTCCGACGAGAACGGTCTCGAGCGAGGCGGAACTTCTCGGCGAGAACGGCAGCTAGGGTTGTGGCTCGATTGGAAAGATTGAAAGGAAGATCAAGACGGCAACTATAAATAGAACAAAGACCGGCCTCAGGTCCAAGTCTTGGCGTTCGTGTCAAGGAAGGATTCGGCGACGGCGGCAGCGTCGGAGTCGGTCTCGAGACAGAGTCATAGTCGAAGTCGAGGGTCTAGGAAGGAAACGGCTCGGCGCCAGAAAAGGAAATAGAAAGCAAAGCCTAAAAGCAAAATTTGAAATTGGATTTTAAAATCCGATTTGAACTTCAAGCAAACAAAACTCAATGCAGCCAGCATGAATGCATCAAAAGTGTTTCTAGCCTTATCTTTGATTTTATTTCTCATAAATAATTTGTTTTCCTTAGATACATATGAGCATAAATTAAATAAAAGTGATTTAATTACTAAATTTCAAAATGGGCATTTTTAGGGTGTTACACCAATGGCAATACAAACTCATACTATGGAATCATAGAGGAGATATGGGAACTAGAGTACGGACCTTTGAAGATCCCACTGTTCAAGTGCCAATGGGTGAAGCTGACTGGAGGAGGTGTTAAAGTTGAAGCGGACTATGGAATGACGTTAGTGGACCTAAACAAGATTGGCTTTCTAGACGAACCGTTCGTCCTGGGCAAAGCTGTCACACAAGTTTTTTATGTGAAGGACATGGCTAGCAGACCGAAGAAAGGGACGGATAAGAAAGGTGGGGGTAAGCAATTGGACCCATCACAAGACAAGCCAAAGCGTCATATAGTTCTTCCTGGAAAGAGAAAAATCGTAGGAGTTGAGGACAAGACGGATGAAGATTATGATATGCTCGATGGCCGGCCTCCATTCTCAGTGGCTGATGACCCAAGCATCCTGTTAGCGGCGGAGGAGACACCGTATCTACGGCGTGATCACAATCAAGGAACATTTGTAAAGAGGAAGTTTATTAGTGTCCGAGTAAACGATGATGCCATGTAATTTAATTGCACTATGTTCCACCCAATTTGTAATGACTATATTTGCATTTATGTTCACCTATGTTCTAAGATTTTCTATTAATTTATAAGATTGTTTTTATTAATTCTAGCATTTTATATTGATTTTCTAGTAATTTATAAGATTTTCTAGTAATTTATAAGATTTTCTATTAATTTATAAGATTTTCTAGCATTTTATATTGATTTTCTAGTAATTTATAAGATTTTCTAATAATTTATAAGATTTTCTAGTAATTTATAATATTTTCTATTAATTTATAATATTTTCTAGCATTTTATATTGATTTTCTAGTAATTTATAAGATTTTCTATTAATTTATAAGATTTTATATTCATTTTCTAGTAATTTATAAGATTTTCTAGTAATTTATAAGATTTTCTATTAATTTATAAGATTTTCTAGCATTTTATATTGATTTTCTAGTAATTTATAAATTTTCTTATTTAATATATATTTTTAATAGGTATTAATAACTATATATTAAAAACTATATTTATAAGATTCCCAAATAGTAGACACCGGTGCTAAAGGCCGGTTTGGAAACTGGCGCCAGACGAAAATTTGGGGCCTTTAGCACCGGGTTGATCTAAAATCCGGTGCTAAAGGCCCCCAATTTTCGTTTGGCGCCAGTTACGGCCTTTAGCACCGGCTGTAGAAGACCCGGTGCTAAAGGGTCTTTAGCACCGGGTGTAGAAGACCCGGTGCTAAAGGGACTTTAGCACCGGGTGGTGGGAAGACCCGGTGCTAAAGGGGGGGGGCCTTTAGCACCGGGTGTTGTACAGACCTGGTGCTAAAGGGCCTTTAGCACCGGGTCGTGGCTGCACCCGGTGCTAAAGACGGGGACCTATATAGGCCGGGGACTTCTCTCCCCTCCCTCACTTCGCCCTCATCTCACAGATCGAAACCGCCGGTGCCTCGTCTCCTCAGCCGCCGCCGCCCGTCGTCCCCGCCGCCGTCGTCGTCCCCGCGCCCGTCGTCCCCGCCGCCCGGCCGTGGTCACCCGTGGTCCCCGCCGCCATCGTCGTCCCCGCGCCCGTCGTCCCCGCGCCCACGCCGCCGCCACCCTTGGTCCCCGCGCCCACGCCGCCGCCGCCCGTCGTCCCCGCGCCGGCGCCCCTCGTCCCCGCGCCGACCGTTGTCCCCTCGCCGACGTTCGGCCATGCACATTTGCTTAGCGAACGTGTTCGGCCATTGGAAATACATTGTACTGGAAATATTAGAAATATATATGCTTTATATGTATTGAAAATATTAGAAATTACATTGAAATGTATATTGGAAATGTTATATGTTTGAAATGTATATTGGAAAATGCTTCATTTAAATGTATATTGGAAATTCTATGTATATTAGAAATATATGTGCTTCATTTAAATGTATATATTTCTTATCAATTATTTTTAATTCTATGTATATTAGAAATATATGTGCTTCATTTAAATGTATATTGGAAATGTTATATGTTTGAAATGTATATTGGAAAATGCTTCATTTAAATGTATTGGAGATATTTACATTGAAATGTATATTGGAAATGGTATATGTTTGAAATGTATATTGGAAAATGCTTCATTTAAATGTATATAGGAAATTCTATGTATATTAGAAATATATGTGCTTCATTTAAATGTATATATTTCTTATCAATTATTTTTAATTCTATGTATATTAGAAATATATGTGCTTCATTTAAATGTATATTGGAAATGTTATATGTTTGTATAATGTATACTATCGAAAATGTTTATTATCGGAAATTCTATGGCGTACCCGAACCCACCGCGCACCTGAACCCCTTAGCGAATCCGTTTTTCGCGCACCGACCCCCTTAGCGAACCCGTTCACGTCACGTACCCGAACCCTTAGCGAATCAATTCACACCGCGCACCCGAACCCCTTGGTGAATCCGTTTTTCACGCATCGACCCCCTTAGCGAAAATGTTAGAAATATTGGGAATATGTATGCTTTGTATATATTTCTTATCAATTATTTTTAATTCTATAGATGGCGGACAACAACAACCTCGTCCCACCCATGCAAGAGGACAACAACACCCCTGTCCCACCCATGCAAGAGGACAACGACACGTTCTTTGCGAATCAACTTTTCAATATTGTAACCCAACCAATGTCCATGGATGATGTGTTGGGGATCATTGGAAGGGACGACAATATCCAGGGCGACAATGTTGCATGGGCCGAAAATGTTGAAGGGACCGCCAATGTCCAGGGCGAACGTGTCCAGGGCAGCACTATTGAAGGGGCCGGTAACGAGCCCTCGTCTAGTCAGGTGTGTATATAGATAACATAAATTTGTATTGTACATGTCAATTATGTATACCATCTCTATATCATCTCGTATATATGTAATTTGTGTAGGCCGCCTCTGCTTCTACAAGTCGAGCTAAGAAATCAAAACGATCGACCACGAAGAAGCTGAAGGATGTCAAGTTACACATCACCCGAGTGGAGGATGACGGGGAGCCAGTTGAGCCCCCAAAAGTGGCCAAGAAATTTGTATCTCAGTGCGGGGTAATTGTAAGGGACAATGTGCCCATTAGTATCAGAAAATGGAAGTCCACGGACCCCACTGAGGAGTACGTGCTCCCCGATACAGAGAAGGAGATGCTATGGAGGGAATTAAAGGCAATATTCGACTGGCCTAGCACTCATGAAACAGAACTAAGGGATTGGACAATGAAGAAGATGGCAGTTCTGTTTCAGGATTTCAAGAAGAAGTTGTGCTCGCATTTTCTCAAAACCGGAGAGGCCCCGGATCCTGAGAAGTATAAGAAGATCACTGATGACGAGTGGGAAGCATTCCTTGAGTACAAAACCTCCGAAGAGGGTGCAACGGCTAGCGCTAGAAACGCTGGAAACGCCGCAAATAAGAAGTACTCTCATAAGATGGGTTCGGAGGTTACAAGGCAAGCATCGCTAAATGGGAGAAGATGGAAGAAGATCTATATGCTAGAGGCATCACTCCAGCGACACATGACTGGCCCACAAGGACCAAGCATTGGTACTATGGTCATGGAGGCACCCTAAGCCCAATCGATGGCTCCTTAGTTTTTCCCGAGGACTTGCGAGAACTAGCTCAGCGTCTCCTCGATATCCTCAGGGCATCTGAGAGGGGAGAATTTGTTGCTGATAGAGACAGAGATGAGCTAACATATGCCTTAGGAAACAAGGAGCATCCTGGACGGACGCGCGGCGTAGGCACAAGCATCTCATGGAAGAAAGGTTTCCAAGAGCACGCTGCCACCTATAGGAGCCGTTCGAGGAAGAAGGCCGAATATGAGCAGAGGGTGAGGGACCTAGAGCAAACGGTTGCCGCCCAGGGCTCAAAGCTCCAAGAAATGGAGTCAGAGATGGAGCGACGGATGAAGGTAGCATGGCTGCAGATACAACAAGCCACAGGCGGGACCGGTTCCATAGAGCATGCACCTCTCCAACAAGCCGCAGGCGGGACCAGTTCCACAGAGCATGCACCTTTCCAAGATGTGGCCCTTATTAGCCCTCCACAACAATATCAAAGCAGTCACGCTTCCACACAGGCCGCCGAAGCGGTCCGTTACACCGTGGATGAAATAACTCAACGGACCGCGTGCGAGCTTGTCATCGGGCAGAAGAACCTAGCTGTTGTGGTACGTATGCGACCTTAGTTCGTACTGCATACATTTCACCGTAAATACCATTCATTTACTAACTTTCTTTGTGACTACTAAATTATCAGGTCGCATACGGTATGACCAAACGTGTGGAAGAAGGGCAAAAATGGCACTGCAATGACATTCCACATGGTTACGTACCTGTTGAGGTGGAGCAAGTCGTCACCAACAGGGAAGACTTGGAACTTGACATCCCCGGAGGTGACGAAGAAACAAAACTCGGTCAGTGTTCTCACTGCATCATTCTATGGAGCAAGGCAGACGTCGTCATACCCGGTACACCTGCGGCTACCAACAAGCCTCCGTCACCTCCACCGTCTCCAAGAGATCCACCGGATCATGACGATTCTCCGGGAGCTCCTGATGCAAGCCCGTCTCCTCCGCCGAAGAGGTCTCCGTCTCCTCCGCCGCGGAGGTCTCTGCCCCCTCCGCCGAAGAGGGGACGCCGCACTAAAGCCTCTGCCCCCACTCCACCAGCGAAGAAGGCACGGAAAACCAGAGAGAAGCCCGCACCAGAGAAAAGATCGGGTGAGAAGACTCTAGAGGAGCTCGAAGCCTCAGTCAAAGCAGACACAAAGAGGCAAATGGCCGAGTGGAGGAAAAAACCTGAGCCGGAGCCGAAGCTTGATCCCACTGTCGTCAAGTCATTCCTCGGTAATTTGAGCAAGGGTCAACAGAAGGAAGTAATAGTAACTGACTATGACCGCTCATTACTGAAATCTCGCCGGAAGCGGAAGGCTGTAGATAAGGAGGCGGGCCCATCCAAAAAGGTTCCTCAGCTCGGCGAGCAACCTTAGCGGCCCTTGGGTCCATTGCCATCTCTGGACGAGATTAACATGCAATGAGTAATGGCTGAGACTGGACTAACCAGAGCGCAAGTCCTGGGGGAAGAAGAGGTGCCTGTAAACACAACGTTGAAGTGGCCGTTTAAGCTTGGCGAGCCTATGGTCCCTCCTGAAATGGAGAGCAAGCTACAGACGAAGATGCGCCGATTCCATGAGTGGTACTTGGAAGAATCAAGAAGGAATAAACGGCGCATGATCAAAGTAGGCGTGAAGGACCATGATTTCTACAATGGTGACGATGATTGGGTCTGGCTGAGGTTTAAGGATATATATGAGCTGTACCACCGCGACGCCATGGACGTGGATTTGATCACCTGTTGGACACTGTAAGTACTTTGTTGTTGCTTATAATTCACAGTTTGAAAACAATAATTCCAATCTATGCTGACGCGGGCTTTATTTATTGCTTAACATATGCAGAATGGAGATTCAAAAATGTCGGAGATCCGGGATATATGACGTTGGTTTCGTGGATCCTCGAAGGATAAGTGAAGAAATGATATTGATGAATCCTGAGGAAACATATGGAAACCTATACAAGTATATTAAGAAACAAAATTACTGCGACTCCATACTAATCCCGTACAACATCGAGTGAGTACATACACAGGCTTCTTCTTATACTGTCTGTGTACTATTTCATTTCTGATTATAATGTATACATGTATACAGATTCCACTGGTTCCTAATAATATTGTGTCCTGACCGGGGTGTCGTGAACGTCTTTGATTCATTGCACACTCCAAAAGAAAAACTACAGAACATCATGGACATGATGACAAGGTGATGTATATTTTCTCCTACTTAATTCACCCCTTACACTCGCAATGACTTAACTAAATTTTTTTGTACGCAGGGCCTGTAATCAATTTCGTCAAGAACACCCGGGTATTCAACATGAAACACTAAAATGGAACATTGGTTTTCCGGTAAGCAAGTAATTTGTACATGTAGGCCTCGGCTAATATATTATATGAATTTTACTTAATTTCTTTTGGTCGATAGTGTGCCAAACAGGGGAAGGGAAATAATTTATGTGCATACTATGATTGCGATTACATGTGGAATTGGGGACATAAAAAGCTTACACAACACGATATTATGGTACGTAATAATAAACACATTTCCATTATTATTAAGTGCACAATTATTGTCTCCAACTCGAAGGATTAAATATCTTTCAATTATTTGTAAATTATAGATGTTGAACCTGAAGGAAGAGTCCCTAGAGCTAGAAAGAATTGACGCAATTGCAGAACAGCTCGTCGGATGGATCTGGGACGAGGTCGTCAATCCCCGAGGAGAATTCCACTCGCTAGTACTGGAGGACGTGCCGGACAGTCCAACAAGTCGTCAATCTTAATTAAGTAGAAAATATAGTTTAAATATATATAACTCGAGTTGACATGCATGAATATCTACTTTTGTAATATATATGTCTTCTATTTTGATGAAATGTCAGCTAATATGAACATAGAGTCAGCCGAATACGCATTAAAATACACGTATTAGAATATATACGTATATACACGTATATAGACGTGCATGCATGGCTACTGAAAAAAGCAAAAAAAATCCGGGGCCTTTAGCACCGGGTTGTGTATGGAACCGGTGCTAAAGGCCCTGCTAAAGGCGCTGCGGGGCAGGCCCTTTAGCACCGGGTTGTGGCTGCACCCGGTGCTAAAGGGGTACCCCTTTAGCCTCGGATTAGTTGCACCGGGTGGAAAACCCGGTGCTAAAGGGCGTTCTCACCCGGTGCAGATGTTGATCATTCTGGTAGTGAAACAACAAATTATACCGTTCTCAATATTTCTCTGGAAATTTCTCGGTCCCTAAAACATCGATGATTAGTCTAATTTGAGCTATTTTTTTCGAAGATTTCGTGTATCAACTATGGACTATATTATGTAAAATGGAAAGTAGAATATTTGATGAGCAATTTGGACTAGATCTAGTTCATAAAAACATCAATTTGTATATTTAAAATGGGACATCAAGTTTGAATATTTAACATAATAAAAGCTGAGTCACTCCACGACCTATGGCGCGTGTCATGGCGTGCCTCCCTGTTGAGTCGCGCCACCGCTCAAGGCGCGACTCGACCTGCCACGTCCGCAGACTCGTAACCCGTGGTCAAAAATCGTGCCTTGATTACTTTCTCTACTACTAATAACTACGAAAGTAATCAAGGCATGTTTCCCATCAAGGCATGTTTACAGGCTAATTTCGTGGGATTTCACGAAGTAAGATTTTGTAAACATGCCTTGATTACATGCCTTGATTTTGAAAAGTAATAAACGGTAACTCTTACTTTTCAAAATCTATTTGTAAACATGCCTTGATTACTTTTTCTACTACTAATAATTACGTGATGGGAACCGCGTCCGCACCCTCGATCGCTCCACCGATCCCCCTCCCGACTGTGATCCTTCCGACCGTCGAAATCCGATCCGACGGCCTGAGATCAACTCCCACGCCCGCAAACTTGCGCCACCCCTCCGCAAAAACTCCCGCGTGGTACGCGACACCCCTACTTCTACCTCTGTCTCCGCCCGCGCCTCACTACTCCCTCCGTGCCGCCCCTCCCTCTCCCTCTCCTCCGCGCCGCCCCTGCTCTGCCGGCTCCCACCCATGCCGCCCCTCCACCGGCTCACACCCGCACCGTCCTCTCTGCCGGCGGCCCTCCCTCTACCTCTCCGTCCATGCGCGCCTCCCTAAGCAAGGCGGCGGCGATGACGGTTTTGCTGCTCCCACACTAAGCGCAGCGGCGACGCGTCCGTACCTCGTGGTCGTCCCGGATCGAGAAGGAGGAAGAGGCGGTGCTTGTGGTGTCTGCGGCGGCGGCGTGAGCCGTAGCGCCATGAGGGGCGGCGGCCGTGGCGACGGCGGGAGGCAACCCTAAGCGGCGTCGGATGGGGCGGATGCAGCGGCAATCCCGACCGCCTCCAGGAAGATGGTGCAGAGCCTCAAGGGGACACTGGCCGACCGCTCGGAAGGCGAGATCTACGCCACGCTATGTGACTGCGGCATGGACCCCGACGTCGCCGTCGAGAGGCTCGTCTCCCAAGGTAGACTGTCGCACTCCCTCGCTTTTTACTCGCCGAAATGCTCGTCAGCGCTAGAGTTTGCTTTTCTCGTCATCCGGCGGCGGCGGCGGCGCCACCTCAGCGGCAGCGCCGAGATCTAGGTTTTGGACGGTCCCGTCGACCGTGGGCTACATGGGGCAGAGCTACGAGCAGGCGTTCCACAGCTTCTCGTGGATGCAGGCCGTGCACAAGAAGCCGCTCGTGGCGCAGCCCGCCGCCCCGGAGGTGGACGAGGACGAGGTGGAGCACTCCGTGGATGCCTCGGACGGGGAGAAGGAGGGCGAGATGGCTCATCGTCGCCCCCTCGGGCGCAGCCCGAGACCATCGATTTGGACCCTGATGCTCCGGAGAAGTCGGAGTCGATGGCTGTGGACGGTGGTGCTGCGCCTGATTCGCCCACCTAGGAAGAGGAGCTGGACTATGACCAGCGTGTGGGGAGTATTCTGGAGGAGCTCGAGATGGTCTCCATCGAGGAAGCTGAGAAGTATGGACAGATGCTTCATGTTTTTGTTGAACGAAAGGCTTTGATTCAGTCATTCAGACACTGAGAAAACGGCTTGTTCTTGCTGATGTATTGCAGGTCATTTGAGGGCACGTGTGCACGTCTACGTATGTGCTTCGAGAACCTGAAGCTGCTGTACCCGGAGAATGGCAGGACGATGCCCATTCTTGAGCCGCTCGTGCAGCAGGCGTTTATCGGAATTGACACGCTCACCACTATAAGGCCTAGACCAAGTGCTGGTTGTTTCCTGTCTTTCACTTCAAGGCTGATGGGCTGATGCTTGTTGCGTTGCATTGCTGCAGGTGGCGAACTCGTATAACTTGCCGAGGAAGGAGCAGAATAAGACAATGCTTTTGAAGTATGCGATTCGTCTTCAGTTAATTATTTACATAGAAGAGAAAACTGCCACCTTTTCTGTAACTGAAATGATATCTTCTGAATGATGTAGGTTGTGTTAGGAGTAATCCTGATGCCTGTATGCGTGTGTGTTAGCTGAATAAGTCAGCCTGTTACTTGGCTGAACGAGTCTGTAGGAGCTCAGTAAACATGCAGAGCGCGTCGTTGTCCTAGAGTTCAGGGATGTTCGTGGTGTGGTGTGGCTGTGGGATGACACGGCCGAGTCCAGCGGCATGCCGCGCATGTAGGGCTGTTAGTGCCCATGTTTAGGAGTCAGTTAGTGTTTGTAATTCCTATATATTCAGCAATCAAAGGGGGAAAACGCTGCTAGTTGCAGCACCAAAATACATTGTGTTTTTCTCTGTTCTTCGTTCTTGTGTGCGTGAGCTTGTGAGCGCAGGTGTTGGGTGATTGCCGGCGACGGGAACTCGCCGGGATTCCAACAGGTTGCTGTTCCACATCAAGAACAGATATTCAGACATGTTGACGCCTGAGCAACGAGACTAGGTTAGTGATGTTTCCGGTTTGTTGCTTGCGGGCTGAATTCTCAAGTTGCAACCTCAATTTTCTGTCCTGTTTCTGTGCATCAGCTGGACAGCCGTGTGAGGCAGTTAGTTTTCGAGGAAAAAGACAATGTCAGTGACCCAAGTACCAGTGGTGGCACAAAAGATAGAAATATTTCGGCTCTATCTGGGCAGGTTTCATCAGGGAGATTGCCATTCGAATCAGGAGCAGCAAATCCATTTAGTGGCCCTAGCTTGCCGAGGCTGGAAGTACCTGCAAATAGAATTAGCCTCCTGTTGGATCTTCATGAAGATTATGATGAGAACAGCTTACCCTCGCCCATTACGGGATGATGCACCGCCTTTTCCTCTGCCAAAGCCTATCGGGTATGGAGCGTTTCCTTGGTCGTTGAGCCTTCTGGAAGTGTAAATTTCTGCATGTACCATGATCTTACACAAGTCAACTTCTTCCAGCGTTTAATATTTTTTTCCTGCCTTCAGTAGCCAGCGGCAATGATACTTTTATTGATTTGTACTTTAAATTTCTTTTGTTCTGAGCGATGTTGTGGCAATCCATTGAACTTACATTAGATTTAAGGACTGCAGTAAAATTTCAAGACAGAGACTGGATTGTAATATTTACTGGGTGATCAGGCATTTGTTACTAACATTTGTTATTCAGAATAGTTACAGATGTACAATAATCAGCGGTCCTGACATTTATTTTACATAACCTTTGGCCTTGGGAAAATGTCACACCTGATTTCCAAAGAGAAACCAAATGCGTCTCATATGTGCGCCAGGATCACGTTTACACACATATGATAGACAAAAGAGTGTAATATCATAACACAATATTCAAACGTACAAGAGGTTTAACAACTTTATTACAATATTCTTATTACACTCTCAATAGACGAACACACGATAACTAGACGAAGCGTCTTCATCTTCCACTTCCACAGGCATCATGACTGGGGAAACGCAAGCCTCAAAACTCGTCGTAGTCACTGTAGTACTCTTCACCATTGTTTTCCTCTGAACAACATAAGCAAGTGTGAGTACACCTAGCTAGGTACTCTCAAACGGGGGGAAATGCAGGGCTATCAAGGATAGGCTAAGGTTCACAGCGGTGAGTTTTTAAAGTTGGTCAAGTTTTATTGGCAAGCTCCTTATTTATTAGATGTAAGTTTATACCAACCCACTTAAGCATTTAGAAAGCATCTTAATCCAAAAACCATGAGAAAACCATAATTTAAATTCCATCTTTAAGTTCAATTATCATGTGAGGGTCCAAGCCGCTCATAACCGTGAGCACGGCTGATCGATCAGTTTTCACTCCGCAGAGGTTGTACACTTTTACCCATAGTTCGTGTTCCCCATGTTGCCCGGGTTTGCAAGACCCTTAAACACTTTCGAGGTGAGTGGCTAGGGGTCCACTGCGAAGCCTTTACAAAGGTGTGCGAAAGACCAACAACCCGTAAGAGTTACAGACTAGGGCTACTACCTCCCTAACGGTCAGTACCTTAGCCAAGGCTACTACTAGGACCGAGCTATACCCCTTCAACCCCAATTCCCCCTCTGCTCCTTTCGGATAAGGTCATTAGTACAATCACACCCCTAATTAATCGGCTAAGGTCAGAGCCATATGACACCGTGGTTGCACTGTTTTCTTGGGTGGTTCTCCATGTTCCGATTAAAGAAAAGTTACATTAACCAACATTTACCAGCAAAGTTGCCATGATCAATATTTTATAAAGATCCAATTCAACCGATCCCAAGGTATAGCAACACTAAGCATAAACTAACCCAAAACATTATTTAAACCGGGGTTGTTCCAATGAATCGTGGGTAAAAAGACTAGATAAGTCCTTAAAAAGGTGTTCCCGTTAAATTAATGCAATAAAAGTAAATTTTTAGTTGTCATGTAATTATATAGGACAAAAAGAGTATGCGGTGAGGGCCACTTGCCTTGCTCTACAAAAGAATCATTTTCTTCTTCAAAATACTGTCCTTGATCTGCTTCAACGGGCGGCTGAGTCGCAACATGCACGAGATCTACGACAAGCAAAAAACATACAATAAGAAAAAAACATTACATCAAACGTTGAAAAACATTTTTATAAAACACCTATTACAAGATACTACACGTTTTAGGATCTAAACTTAATTATAGATGGATCACAACAAAGATCGGAGAGATTAAATAAAATAAATAAATGGCATGCGCTAGATTGATGAAGAGATATTTTGCCTACGGCAAGCACAACCATGCAAGCAATTATTGAACCAGCACTAGTACGTGATTAAGTATAGCACTGTGCTGCGGTGTATGGTTGGCTCTGTTATGCGATGTTTTGGGCAGGATTTTGTATAGGAGCTGAGCTAATGCTAGAGCGTGCATGCAGCTACACTGTGGTCAGACTCAAGCATGCAACAGAGAACGGCGGGTGAGCAGTGGCATTAACATGGTGACATGACGCAGAAGCTAGGCGTCAACAACCTGAAAGAGCAATGATGCAGGGGATGTTTCTTACCAACTACAACAATTGATGGTAAGCGTGAGTAGCGAAGAGGAAGAAGTGCTGACTCAACAACGCGAGGGCCGGGCCGAAGAGAGGAAATGAACAAATATTTTTGGGAAGAAAAAGGGAGTGGCACAAAGAAATAAAAAAGAGAAATGATGGGTACGTGTGATGAATCAAATATTTGGCTTAAGATTGCAACAAGAATTTGATTAGGATTTAGAAATTAGATTGGATTAAACTGAAGTATACTCGTGTTTTAAAATTAAATTCATTTCACAAACAAAACACAATGCAAGTCAGCATGAATGCAACAATTCACTTGTCATGCTATAAAATTATTTAAATGATGTTTAAATACTTTTAGGCTCAAATTAATTGATAATTTAATTAAGCTCTTAGGAAAATTAAATCTAGTCATGTTGCTATGATTTATTTGTGATGGGTTATTTGGGTGTTACGAATCCTACCCCCTTAAAAAGAATCTCGTCCCGAGATTCAGGAAGATTGGAGAATACATGAGGGAACTCTTCCATATGTTCTTCTTCTCTTTCCCAAGTAGCTTCATCCTCTGAGTGATGACTCCACTGCACTTTGCACATGTTTACAACCTTGCTCCGTGTGACCCTCTGTGACTTGTCTAGGATTTTAATAAGGACACTCCTTATAGGTCAAGTCATCCTTCACATCCAGATCCTCCAATGGTAAGTGCTCCACTCTAATCTCGCTTGAGCACTTCTTCAGTTGTGACACATGGAACACATCATGAATCCCTGATAATCGGGCTGGCAATTCCAACTTGTATGCCACTTCTCCTTTCCTTTCTAATACCTTAAAAGGTCCGATGAAACGAAGTGACAACTTCCCTCTGACATTGAACCTTCGTAGGCCTCTGATAGGTGATACTCTGAGATACGCATATTCTCCTTCCTCGAATACCACTTCTCTTCTCTTAGGGTCAGCATAACTCTTTTGACGTGGCTGTGCCGTTTTAAGATGCTCCCGAATTATCTCGACTTGTCTTTCAGCCTCTTTTATAATTTCTGGTCCAAAGAGTTGACTTTCTCCCGTCTAACTCCAGTACAACGGTGTTCTGCACTTTCTCCCATACAATGCTTCAAACTGTGCCATCTTGAACTAGATTGATGGCTATTGTTATAAGCAAACTCTGCATACGATAAACTTTTATCCCAGCTACCTCCATGCTTTAAAGCACAAGCTCTTAACATATCCTCCAAGATTTGATTCGTCCTTTCAGTCTGACCATCAGTCTGTGGATGATACGCCGAACTGAAATTCAACTCTGTATCCATTGACTCATGTAGCTTCTTCCAAAAACGTGACGTAAACTAAGTGCCTCGATCTGACACTATCTTTTTAGGAACTCCATGCAAACATACTATCTGTGACATGTACAGGTCTGCTAGCTTCGCTCCGGTGTAAGTGGTCTTAATTGGTATGAAATGAGCAACATTGGTTAACCTGTCCACGATAACCCATATGGAATCGTAACCATCACGAGTACGAGGTAACCTTACAATGAAATCCATACCAATTTCTTCCCATTTCCACTCAGGTACTTTTAGTTGTTGCAGCAAACCGGCTGGTCTTTGATGTTCTGCTTTTACCCTCTGGCATATATCACACAAAGTGACATGAGCTGCAACATCCCTTTTCATTCCGTACCACCAATACTTTTGTTTCAAGTCTTGATACATCTTGGTACTACCGGGGTGAATAGAGTATGCTGAATCATGAGCTTCCTTCAGTATAGTCTCACGAAGACGATCGACTTCGGGCACACATATCCTGTTCCTGAACCAAATAGTTCCCTGATCATCCCTCTTAAAATCTGAAACTTCCCAAATCAATCAACTTTCCATATTCTTTAATCTTTTCATCTGTCAACTGCCCTTTTCTGATCTCCTGCTCAAGTGTTGATTCAACTTCCAAAGTTATAGACTCACTCTGGGCAATGATCACTAAATTGAGATGTGCCATTTCCCAACACAACTCTTGCGGTTTTAACCGAGCTATAAGCATGTTTGCCTGACTCTTTCGACTTAAAGCATCTGCCACGACATTAGCCTTACCGGGGTGATACTGAATATCCAGATCATAATCCTTGATTAATTCTAGCCATCTGCGCCATCTAAGATTGAGATCCTTTTGAGTAAAGATATACTTCAAACTCTTATGGTCGGTAAAGATCTGACACTTGTTACCAATCATATAATGTCTCCAAATTTTTAGTGCGTGCACAAGGGCGGCCAACTCTAAATCATGTGTAGGGTAATTTTGTTCATGTTTCATCAATTGTCTGGAAGCATAAGCTACTACTTTTCCTTCTTGCATTAGAACACAACCAAGACCTTGACGTGAAGCATCACAATATACGTCAAACCCTTTGTGAATGTCTGGCATTATTAGCACAGGGGCAGTAGTCAACCTCTTCTTCAATTCTTCAAAACTAGCTTGGCATTTATCATCCCATTTGAATTCTTTCCCTTTCTCTAGTAAGGTTGTGAGAGATTTCACGATCTTCTAGAAGCCTTCGATAAACCTACGGTAATAACCTGCCAAACCGAGAAAACTTCTGATCTCAGGCACATTCGTTGGAGAGTTCCAGTTCAACACATCCTGAACTTTGCTTGGATCCACTGCTATTCGTCCATCGGTGATAACATGACCAAGAAATGAAACTTCCTTGAACCAAAAGTCACACTTACTGAACTTGGCATACAACTGATGCTCTCGAAGCCTCTGCAATACAAGCCTCAAATGCTTTTCGTGTTCTTCCTCATTCCGAGAGAATATCAGAATTTCGTCAATGAACACCACTACGAACTTGTCAAGATAGTCCATGAACACCTTGTTCATCAAATACATGAAGTACACTGGAGCATTTGTCAATCCAAAGGACATGACGGTGAACTCATACAATCCGTATCTGGACGTGAAAGCTGTCTTAGGAATGTCCTCTAGACGGATACTCAACTGATGATAGCCAGATCGCAGATCTATCTTAGAAAACACTTTTGCACCCCTCATCTGATCAAACAGATCCTCGATCCTAATTAAGGGATATTTGTTTTTGATGGTAACCTCATTAAGAAATCGATAGTCTACACACATCCTCCTAGAGCCATCCTTCTTATCCACAAAGAGAGTAGGAGCTCCCCAAGGTGACGAACTAGGACGGATAAACCCTTTACTTAATAATTCTTCTATTTGTTTCTTAAGTTCAGTCAAGTCCTTAACACCCATTCTATATGGCCTCTTAGATATGGGAGCAGTACCAGGTAAAAGTTCAATACTAAATTCAATATCTCGGTCAGGTGGCATACCTGGTAAGTCATCTGGAAATACATCCGGATACTCATTTACTACTTTGATATCTTCCACAGTCCTTCCTTCCATAGAATTTACTGTTCCGCCTTCTATCGGTGAGAGAGTTGCCACATATTCAATTCTATCTCCTTGAGGGCTGGTTAAGAGCACTGACTTCTTTCGACATTGAATAGATCCATCCCACTTGTGTAACCAATCCATTCCCAGAATTACGTCTATTCCCCAAGATTTTAGAACTAACAGATCAGCTAGGAAATCTACTCCCATGATTTTAAGAGTTACTCATGGGCATAACAAACTGGCTTGCATTTCTCTGCCCGGAGAACTAACTAGCAAGGGCTTTTTCATAGCTCTCATAGATAAATCATGTTTTGCAACAAATTGTTCGGTTATAAACGAATGCATTGCTCCAGAATCAAATAAAACTGTTGCAGGTATAGAATTAACAAGGAACGTACCAAGCACAACTTCTGAAGCTTCCTGAGCTTATTCAGCGGTCACGTGATTCACTTTTCCACGCACATAGTTCCGCTGAGCCCTGTTGCCTTGTGCATTAGAGTTTCCAGGACGAGTCTAAGACGAAGGCTGCTCGGGCCTCTGTCCATTGCCCTTCTGTTGAGTGTGCACACCACGCTGAGGACAATTGTTGGCATAATGTCCCAACTCTCCACATTTGAAACAACCATTAGGCTGTACTGGAGCATTGTTCCTCACGGGAGCGCCTGTGGCATTGCTTGGGCGGGGAGTGGCTGTGGTGTTGCTTGACCGATTCTGCTGAGAGTTTGGACTGTGTGGTGATTGCTGATTAAAGCATTGGGGCTGCTAGAATGAACGTTGTAGCTGCAAGTTTTGTGGATAACCTCCACTCTGTCCACCAGAGCGGAAGTGAGAACCCTGAGGGGAATTATAGCGGGAGCGAGTGTTACTGCTGGATTGTCCCTGAGTCTGGAACTTGCGCTTGTGTTCACCAAGCTCCTTGCGCTTGCTCTCCAGGCCTATAGCTTTCTTTAGAAGAGTCTGGAAGTCTGGAAAGATGTGACTTTGCAGCTGATAGTTAAGTGGCCCTATGAGACCCTCCAAAAATCGTTCCTGCCTCTTGGCATCGGTATCGACTTCATTAGGTGCATAGCGAGACAACTGGGTGAATTTGTCCAGATACTCGCTAACTGACATGTTGCCTTGCTTTAGTCCAAGAAACTCTTTTTGTTTAAGCTTCATAACTCCAATGGGAATGTGATAAGCCCTGAAGCTATCTCTGAACTCTTGCCATGTGATGGTTTGTGGGGCAGCACGAGCAGCAGTGTAAGCATCCCACCAGTCAGCCGCTGGGCCCTCAAGACGGCCTGCTGTGTATAGCACCATCTCACGATCGGTGCACTAAGTCATCTCTAGCTTCCTAGTCACAACCTTCAGCCAGTCATCAGCATCTAAAGGACCAGAGGAGTGGGAGTAATGTCACACCCGGCCCAGTTTGTATGGCCCAGTAGTGGCCCATGAGTGCGGGATGCACGTGTTTAGTGCCACCTTGCTAGTTTAGCAAGGGTGGAGGCAACTTATAAGCCCTTGTCTTCCGGCCATAGCACCTTCGGGTTAACCCTTTTACACGAAGCCAGGACGAAAGTGTAAGTAGGGTGCTATGTGTACGCGTGCGCGCCCCTCGGAAGGGCTGTGCGGGGCGGCTTTGGAGGGCGGGTTGTTACAAATGGTATCAGAGCCGACCCTCGCGGTTGCGCGTACGGGTCAGTGTGTGGGCATAGGGCGCATGGCGCGTATGGCCCGGGTAGGGCATACGGCATGGACTATGGCGCCGGCACTGGACGTACGGTCGTGCGCTAAGGGGGAACGTTCCTGTACATTTGCCCGGGTGGGTGAGTTGCGCCGACGAGGACGTCGGGTTCTTTGAGGGGGGGTGTATGTCACACCCGGCCCAGTTTGCATGGCCCAGTAGTGGCCCATGAGTGCGGGATGCACGTGTTTAGTGCCACCTTGCTAGTTTAGCAAGGGTGGAGGCAACTTATAAGCCCTTGTCTTCCAGCCATAGCACCTTCGGGTTAACCCTTTTACACGAAGCGAGGACGAAAGTGTAAGTAGGGTGCTATGTGTACGCGTGCGTGCCCCTCGGAAGGGCTGTGCGGGGCGGCTTTGGAGGGCGGGGTGTTACAAGTAAGTGGGAGGGCGATGGCTCATGAATTCCTTGTGCTTATCCCTGGGTGGCTGAGGTGCTGGTGGTGGCGGTGGTGGTTGATTTTGTTGGGCTTGTAAGTTCTAAACTGTGATGGTGAGGTTCTGCAATAGCTGCTTCTGGGCAGCTAGGAACTGTTGCATAAACGGATCCATTGGTGGGTTAGGTGGGGGAGGTGGTGCTTGGTTTTGCTGATTTGTGATATGAGCTTGTATCACAGGTGGAATATCCTGTCCTCCTCCTGACCTAGTGTTTACCATCTGATTGTTAGAAAAAGGTATTTTAGATAAGAACTGAACAGATAAAGATGGGTTAAAACATAAGGGGGTTAAGATTAATTAATTAAACTAATTATTTTATTAATGCGGTTGTGGCCATCACTCCACAAAAGCATTCACTCAACACAAAGATCCAAATCAAGCATGTGTTCAACCAACCAACCATTATTACATCGCATCATCCTTGCAGGAACGAATCTATCGAACAAAACTGAAAAAGGGGTAGGCATCTAAACTCCTAGCCAAGACGGGTAGCAGCTCCTGGGGCGCCGTAGCGAAGCCTCTTGCGCGGTGGAGATGCAGTGGCACAGTGCGGCGTCATCTCTTCAGGGGGCTCCTGTCCTGCGAGCTGTGCCTCCAGATGTGCAATCCTGGCATGAGCATCCTGCAGCTTCTCGTGCAGACCCTCCATCTCAGAAGTAGTGCTCTCCAAGTCTGTGTTGAGCGCAGCAGTGACTCGAGCCAGAATGTCCACCCGATCATCCCCAGTCTGAGCAGCAGGTACCACTGTGTCCTCGGTACCACTTTGGCGGCTAGGCACGTGATGGAAGTCGGAGTGGTGCAGCCTCTCACGGAAGCGGTAGCTGTAAGACCAGAGAGCTCTCCTAGCAACATCATTGATGGCAGCGCCGTTAGTGGAGAAGGGAACAATGCTATGGTGCATCGTGCGAACTCTCCATCCAGAAGTCCCAGGCAAAGGCACACGGATGTGCACCTGTGCAGTGTAGTAGTCCTCCAATCCAGGCTCCTCGTAGTGTTCGACCACATAGTTTGGCTTCATGGAAAATCCTAGGTGCACCAACAATTCCTGTAGCAAAACACAGAATTGGCCACCCTCATCCACCGTAGAGTGCATATGATACTCTGGTCCACGACAGCGAGGTTCTTCCTCTGGATTCTCCTCCTCATTATTATTGTAATTTCCATTGTTGTCATTGTCCTCCTGATCATCACCATCAGCATCCATACCAGAATTATCCCCATCACTAGCATCATCATCATTGTTGTCATCCCCAGAATCATCTGGGTCTCCTTTAGCAGCATCCGGTGCAGCGATGTCAGCGACAGGGGCAGCTGGTGGAATCACTATGTCTCCATCAGCATCAACCTCCAGAAGAGCGCCATCGAACAGTTGGGGTGGCTCCTCTGGGTCTTCCTCATTTACTGGAAGTATCTCTTCCGGGTCTTCCTCATTTACTGGAAGTATCTCTTCCGGGTCTTCTTCCTCCTCATTTTCTAGTTGTGCCTCCTGCTCCACCTGTACCTCTGCATGTGCCTCAAGTTGTACCTCCACTGGAGCTTCCTCAGCTGGTGCCTCTACCTGGTGCTGGGGAACAAACGGTCCAACTGGGAAACGGCCCCCAGTGCGCATGCGACAGTCTGATATTCCCTGACCATCTAATAAGACAAAAGCTGAACTCAGTATAGAATAAATCAAAAAGATGAGATTTTTTTAACAAAGAACAGAAATAAATTAGATTTTTATGCGTAAATAAGGTAATTTTGAAAGATGACATGGCTTTCTAGATCACGAATCCTTAATTTCCGACCAGTTCTAACTTAAGGCTGCATCCTACAGTCACAACCTAGCTCTGATACCACTTTGTCACACCTGATTTCCGAAGAGAAACCAAATGCGTCTCATATGTGCGTCAGGATCACGTTTACACACATATGATAGACAACAGAGTGTAATATCATAACACAATATTCAAACGTACAAGAGGTTTAACAACTTTATTACAATATTCTTATTACACTCTTGGGAGACACGAAGGTCTTATAGACGAACACACGATAACTAGACGAAGCGTCTTCATCTTCCACTTCCACAGGCATCATGACTTGGGGAAACGCAAGCCTCAAAACTCGTCATAGTCACTGTAGTACTCTTCACCATTGCTTTCCTCTGAATAGCATAAGCAAGTGTGAGTACACCTAGCTAGGTACTCAGTAAGCGGGGGGAAATGCAGGGCTATCAAGGATAGGCTAAGGTTCACAGCATTGACTTTTAAAGTTGGTCAAGTTTTATTGGCAAGCTCCTTATTTACTAGATGTAAGTTTATACCAACCCACTTAAGCATTTAGAAAGCATCTTAATCCAAAAACCATGAGAAAACCACAATTTAAATTCCATCTTTAAGTTCAATTATCATGTGAGGGTCCAAGCCGCTCATAACCGTGAGCACGGCTGATCGATCAGTTTTCACTCTGCAGAGGTTGTACAGTTTTACCCATAGTTTGTGTTCCCCATGTTGCCCGGGTTTGCAAGGCCCTTAAACACTTCCGAGGTGAGTGGCTAGGGGTCCACTGCGAAGCCTTTACAAAGGTGTGCGAAAGACCAACAACCCGCAAGAGTTAGAGACTAGGGCGGAGCACAACCCTCCCTAACGGTCAGTACCTTAGCCAAGGCTACTACTAGGACCGAGCTATACCCCTTCAACCCCAATTCCCCCTCTGCTCCTTTCGGATAAGGTCATTAGTACAATCACACCCCTAATTAATCGGCTAAGGTCAGAGCCATATGACACCGTGGTTACACTATTTTCTTGGGTGGTTCTCCATGTTCCGATTAAAGAAAAGTGTTCTTACATTAACCAACATTTACCAGCCAAGTTGCCATGATCAATATTTTATAAAGATCCAATTCAACCGATCCCAAGGTATAGCAATACTAAGCATAAACTAACCCAAAACATTATTTAAACCGGGGTTGTTCCAATAAGTCCTTAAAAAAGGTATTCCCGTTAAATTAATGCAATAAAAGTAAATTTTTAGTTGTCATGTAATTATATAGGACAAAAAGAGTATGTGGGGAGGGCCACTTGCCTTGCTCTACAAAGGAATCATTTTCTTCTTCAAAATACTGCTTCAACGGGCGGCTCAGTCGCAACAGACACGAGATCTACGACAAGCAAAAAAACATACAATAAGAAAAACATTACATCAAACGTTGAAAAACATTTTTATAAAACACCTATTACAAGATACTACACGTTTTAGGATCTAAACTTAATTATAGACGGATCACAACAAAGATTGGAGAGATTAAATAAAATAAATAAATGGCATGCGCTAGATTGATGAAGAGATATTTTT
Organism: Echinochloa phyllopogon; assembly: GCA_033239725.1. NCBI lineage: Eukaryota > Viridiplantae > Streptophyta > Magnoliopsida > Poales > Poaceae > Echinochloa > Echinochloa phyllopogon. Next base: position 49,514,914 of record BTCW01000012.1, on the reverse strand, counting down.
GGATTTAGTGGAATTGTATTTTGAGGGAATAAAATGTATACAACATAATCAGGATACAATGATGACATCGTTTAGTACTTTTATGAATACCTGGGTGTGCTTACTAGCAACCATGCAAGCAAGTATTGAACCAGCACTAGTACGTCATTAAGTATAGCACTGTGCTGCGGTGTATGGTTGGCTCTGTTATGCGATGTTTTGGGCAGGATTTTGTATAGGAGCTGAGCTAATGCTAGAGCGTGCATGCAGCTACACTGTGGTCAGACTCAAGCATGCAACAGAGAACGGCGGGAGAGCAGTGGCATTAACATGGTGACATGACGCAGAAGCTAGGCGTCAACAACCTGAAAGAGCAATGATGCAGGGGATGTTTCTTACCAACTACAACAATTGATGGTAAGCGTGAGTAGCGAAGAGGAAGAAGTGCTGACTCATCAACGAGGGCCGGGCCGAAGCAAGTTACTGGAACTTGCCGGGATGACCTTCGATGTCCTGATGCCGAGGAAAAAGGGATTGCAGAGTCGTTGGCAACGAGGGGATGAGAGACCTCCGGAGGGGTGTTGCATGCTTCTGTATTTATAGGAAGCAAGAGAGGAGAGTGGAGCGAAATGGCCAGGAGATCAAAAGTTTGGCAACTGCAGTTCAGTTCGTGACCTTATAGAGGGAATTGATTAGTAGTGGGATACGTTTTGGGCATTTGTGCTAATTAAAAATGCACTGACAAGCAGCTGGACGGGCGTCATTCAAGGCTGCGAGGCCACTAAGAGATCAAAGGATAGGAACTTGCAGTGCTCGTGTTATTGATTGGGCTGATCTGGACTAAGATGTAGAGAAACAGATTAGATATTGATGATTATAGTATAAAATTAAGGATAATTAGGCCTGCTGCCTTTATTAGCAAGACGTGATGGCAATGTTGGTTGGCTCTCACGTGCATGGTGCAAGGTCCAAGGAAACAGATTATATCCGAAGAGAGGAAATGAACAAATATTTTTGGGAAGAAAAAGGGAGTGGCACAAAGAAATAAAAAAGAGAAATGATGGGTACGTGAGATGAATCAAATATTTGGCTTAAGATTGCAACAAGAATTTGATTAGGATTTAGAAATTAGATTGGATTAAACTGAAGTATACTCGTGTTTTAAAATTAAATTCATTTCACAAACAAAACACAATGCAAGTCAGCATGAATGCAACAATTCACTTGTCATGCTATAAAATTATTTAAATGATGTTTAAATACTTTTAGGCTCAAATTAATTGATAATTTAATTAAGCTCTTAGGAAAATTAAATTTAGTCATGTTGCTATGATTTATTTGTGATGGGTTTTTAGGGTGTTACTAAAAATTCTGATGGTCATTAGCTTTTACCTTGTTGGTATTTCACTTCTGATGATGGGTTAACAAGTGAACAATCTTTATTACTCTAAATGAACTGAATGAATTTTGGTGTATGCATGATGTAGTGTACGTGCTTATGCCCAGGTGAATATGATGTAAAAGAAGTGATTTTATATAGCTGTGATAAGGTAAATGAAGGAGTTATTTTCAATTTTATATGGTTTTACTTCTGTAAATTCAGTTGACGAAAAAAAGGAAATTGTGCTCTAGAAGGAACATGATATACGCTTGGAGTTACTCAAAGATGCATTGAAGCCTCAACAAGGATCCCAGGACGAAGAGCTTAATGGTATATATTTCATTGCATGCCTTTGAAATTTTAGTGTAATTTAATATATGAAATCATTAATCAATATATGCATCTTCCATGTTGGTGTAGGAAATTCTAGATGTTCAATGTTCATTGTATTAATGGTTTGAAAAAAAAGGATTCACAAAACAACATAGAGAATTCTGATGCTCATTTTCAATATGGCCATGATCCAAGAGCTAATACACATACCCAACTTGTGTTTTGCAATTCGGTGCTTTTCTTTTCTGTATTTGGTTTCATCATAAATAATAAACAATAAACATGCTAATACACGTGCCCTTTTTTTAATATGAACCCTTGCTTCTATGGATAGAACTGGCAATGAGATGATCTTCGAGGATATGGTGCACGTGTAGGTCAGTTCCGTAGGACACTCAGGATATTTTGGTGTCTATGAATCAAAAACGCCTCTATGTAACTTATGAATACATTTAACTGTCTATGAACAGTACATTTTTTTTTTTGCAATTGGATCCTTTTCAGGCATGTCCATACAGTGAACACTATCTGAACCTATTTGTAGTTATCTATTCTTCACATATTTGTGAGAGAATGGTGCAGTATGACTATGGACATGTGACGTATTTGATTAGCAGATTGTGGAAGAAAGGTGACTCATCACTTCCCTCTCTACTTTATTAGCTGCAAATTATGATTTGCTGTTCCTATATTTAATTTCTATTACTAGCCATGTTTGCAGGACCTAGACTTGTGACAGGTGGTGGTGCTGGTAGCATGTATGAGAGATTGCTAATTTTCATCTCATTTCTTGGCATCCTCAGGAGCTACACTGCAGAAGGAGGAGGTGCCCTAGCCACTTCCCCTTTTCAACATTTTGCCGCAAGCTGAATCATTTGGTCTTGTTGCATGTCAAATAATGCACGGCTGCAGCTATGGTCGTGCAAAGCAACATGCAGTCTCCACACCAGCTTATTTTTAAGACTCTGCATTTTATTTTATTACTTTCTTGATTAGTGCTTGCAGTGATATGGTAAAATAAGTTGCACAATGGATCAGTGAATCATATAACTAATACTCAGGTAGTTCAGTCTATATATAAGATCCATTTCTGCATAATTCTTAAACAATAATATATGCTCTGGTATTTTTTATATATATTTTTGTTGAGTGTAAGGTTACCATTTTTCTATTGAACTACGTGCATCTCTAGCTATCTACTGAATAACAATTGGTTCATGAATGTGATGTGAGATTTATTGGTTTACTTCTATCTTTTGTTTAGGTCTCTGTAATCATCAGGGTCATTTCTTAACAGTAGGAAGTAAGAGCATTATAAGGCCTTCTCCAATTGTTGAGCTAGCACGTCAGCTCTAAGCACTCTAAAAGACAACTCGTCCAATGATCTAGCTCTTAGCACCTAGCTCATAACATGAATGACCCCACACATCATCCTCACATAATCTTGAAATATGTGTATGAGACTGTCTCTTGAATAAGAGCTAGCTCTTAACTTTTTGCACTGTTTACAGATTAAAAAATTTATGAGCTAGCCCAAGAGACAGCCATTGGAGAAGGCCTAAGGTGGCAACTGATCAGCTCCCAAAGAGCCAAGGTGTTACTGGTACGTCTTCTATAATCGTTCTTTTTTGTTATTTTAACCTACTCATAATTTATTACTAGCATGTGTGGGTAGGAAAATCACTTGCATAATGTGTGGTATATTTCTAGATTGTTTTCATGTGTTGTCTAACTCTGATAAAGGATTATGTACATGTACTTCTGGGCGTTGCAATGTTGGATGGAACTGTTTGTTTGTTGTCCCGGTCCTATTTTTCTATTACTATGAAGCATGGTTACACTTATTTTTCCTAATGGACTACTACCTTCCAGTTTGACAAATTTCAGTATACAATGACAATCAGCTTTGATCTATGAATATTAAACTGATTCATATGTAAATTATTCTCAAGTTTATATACTACTTCCCTTCTCAAATATATGTCGTTTAGGACAATACATTTAGTTCAAAAAATGAACTAATTTGCTTGTCGTAAACGTCATATATTTAAGAACGGATGGAGTATCTTTTAAGGTGATAATGGTAATTAGCACATACTTTGATAGAATGGTTAATGGATTTTTCTGTAGAACACTATGAAGCAGCTGCTGAATTTTCTCATACCTCTGCAACTCTATTCTTCCATGACCTGGTTCTCACACACATGTCTTTCATGTTTCGGCACGTCAGGCTAGGAGGAATGTCAAGATTTATACATTCTTACTGATCTTGGATTAACGTATCATCCGGATACCTGTTCAACATAATTTCTTATGGACAGGTGCAGATATGCAGTTATCATTCCTTGCCAATGCCATTGACTAGACAACTTTTGATGAAATCAAGAAGGCTGATGTAAGGCTTATAAGCATGTGGAACAAGTACTACAGTATATACAGAGGACCTCAAATTAGTTGCAGTTCAAAGTAGTTTTTTATTTTACTTTTTGAAACAATGGTGGATAGAGGGCACTGACAAAGTTTGGATCATGCATATAAGTTATAACTTATGTATTTCATATAGTTCATTCAGTTTCTTGCATATGGAGTGGGACAATTGTGAGATTCTGTTTTTTTCAATTTTTGGATGCTTAATGATGAGCTAAAAATGCATAGTGTTAGCATGGTGCTATAGTACGAAGACAATCCTGCTGAAGATATCTAATAATTACTTTATTATGTCCGCATTGGATGCTTTTAAAAAATACAATATTTGTATTGTCAAACATATTTGCAATATAGCTATCAATATAAGACCTCTTTGTGGATTCTTTTTGGTGTTTTAATCTGCCTTTGGAAAAAAATTATCTTTTGTCTTCACGCGTAGCATTAGCACGGGCACTGTACTACACTACAAGAAACTATTTAATCTGTGACGGATTTTTCATGACGTTTTCAGAGAACGTCACTAATTCGCAGTTCTGGATACCAACCCCAAAAAATTGTGACGTATTATCAATTTTGTCACAATCCGGCCAAAATACTATGACCTTTCAGCAAATTCGTCACAAAGAACAACATTAAAAAACATAATCTTCCATGTTGTATGGGAGAAATATGAAAGTATTAAAAAAGAAAAATTTGGAAAGGTCCAGTGTAAAACAAAAATAGAAAAAGAATGTCCTTATAGCCTTCATGTGCACTCATCTAATGATTCACTCCTTTTGCTCACCACGTCATCAAAATCAGCAAAAATGGTGCGGCCGAGGGTCTCGAACCCACGACACCTCGCATAGGAAGAGTGCAACTTACCACTGCACCACACTGACTCAGTTGAACTCTGATCTGGTTTTAATGTTTTTTTATAATTTGCCATTTGTTCCTGGGCCCCAGGTCCTCCGTCCGCCCGATGGGCCGCAACCGTCGGCCCACTCCACGCTGGGCCCGCTCCACCAGATGGCACCACGTGATTGGCCTAATGCTATTGGAACGAAGAGCAGTTCGTATTTCTTCTTTTAATCTGCAATTAAATTTTGTATCTAGTTTTTCTCGGTCATACATAATCCAAATTTGATAATTTTTGTTTCTAAATTTTTATAAAATCACCATATTTTTATTAGTAAAACATATTAGTGCTATTGTTTTGAAAAATTTTCTCGTGTGAGTCTATTTGAACTATCCAATTTTTGAATTCCAAAAAATGACAACTACAACCACAATTTTTTTACACTAAATGATGTAAAATGAAAAAGTGATAAATAACAAAGTTTCATATCTCATCAAGATCTAAAATATTTATTTAGGTTATTTTATCATTTTCAAAAGTGGTAATAATATGTAGTACAAATTTGACAAGTCTCAAACATAGTTTCTTAAATTATGTGGGTGAATCTACGATTAATGATCAATGTATACTACCACTTTTTCAAATGAAAAAATAATCTAAATAAAGATTGTAGATCTTGATGAGTTATGAAACTTTGGTATTCATAACTTTTTCAGCTGAAATCATTTAGTGTTTTAAAATCTTGCTTTTAGTTATCAAATTCTGAAATTCAAAATTTAGATTATTCAAACTTTATCACATGCATTAATAAACTAAATAAAGTTTGTGGATCTTGATGAGTTGTACAACTTTGGTATTCATGACTTTTTCATTTGAAATCATTTATTTCTCTAAAAAAATATGAGAAATTTTCAATTTTTAAAATTCAAATTTAAATAGTTCAATCTAACTCGGATGGGGAAGTGACCAAAACAATAGTTATAGACCTCGATTAGTTCTACAACTATAATATTGACAACTTTCTCATTTTAAATTATTTTTGATGTCCTAAAATTCAATACATTTTTATCATCTAAGAGAAAATAAATATTAAATTTGCTAAAACAGGCTCAAAGACCTATTTCTGGGCTGCTATTGGGCTCGGTTTGCACGGCCCGACTTCTTCCGGCCGTCCATCTCTGATCTAACGGCCATGGTTGCGCCTGCATGGTATAAAAAGACCAGAAACCCCAATTCATCCCCATTCCCCCCTTGCCGAGCCGCCGCCGCTCCTCTCTCCCTCTCGTTGCCTCCCCCGGTCCCCTCCAAGGCTCCGACGCGCGCTCCCTCTCCTCGCCTCTCTGTCGGCCTCCACGCCGCCGCTCCCCATCCTCACCCTGCACGCACCAGGCGAGGGCAGAGCACGCCGATGAGTTCAACATCTTCATCGACCTACCCGGGGTGCGCTGCCGCGACTGGTGCTCGCCCCTCCTCACCTCCACGCCGCCCCGCTCCCTCTCCTCACCTCCACGAGCGCTGCAGCCGCCGCCGCTCAGATCTACAAGCTGACCCCTCCTTAGATCCACGAGCTGCTGCTGCTCAGATCCACTGCTCCCCTCCCTGATGCTCTTGCCTCCACAACTCCTCTCCCTGCTACTCGGCTTGAGGAGGCGACGTCGCCGCCGACGACGACGTGGTTTGCGCGAGCTGCCTGATGAGTCTCCCTCGCTTTGCTTGTGCCTCTGCTACCCAGTGAAGGGGCCATTACTTCAGGTCCATATATCCTGCTCCATGTTCTTGTTATGGTTTTGATCCGCTACTTCTATGCTCAGATATGTTCTTTCTTCTTGCATACGAACTCTTATTAGGCATATTGATCTGTGAAATAGTAATTATCTATAATGAAAATATATTTGGAGATACATAAAGAATACTGAATTAAACATCCAAACAACTTTTAGCTAGCAGACTAATTTTTTTTCTGAGTTTCACTTGGTTCATAATTATGATTATTATACTTTGTTAGAATCTAATAATGCTTTGAGCACGGATTTATGTATATGCCTAATCTGTTGCTGCGCACTCCTGCTCTGCTTATCATTGTGATGGATGAAGGTTTGGAATAAATATTTCTCTCTGAATTTTCCTATAAAATGCAGGCCAACTATTCATTTTAATGTTTCTACTTATTAGTTGAATTGATCAGTTGAAAATTTGAAAGCATCCAAATGCCACTCTTGCTTTTGCCTTTATCATGAGCATTTAGTACTATCTTGCTTTCGTGTCTAGGAAGCTTCTGTCTCTGTGATTTTGTGGAAACTTGATGTGTATTCTGTAATATCATTTTCTTTTTATATCTCGACTTGACAGGACTTGTTTGAGCTCGGCAAAAGGGAGCAGACCCCTGGAAATGTCGACATGGAGCTCGGGTTGCAGGGTGATTTGACAAGTTCTGCGCAGCCTGGCTTCGAGGTCTTCTTTTGAAACTGATTCCTTTTGTTATTAATTGTGAAAATGATTGCACTTATGTCTTTGTGTGGTAACTTGTTCTCTGAATTTTTTTCACATATTGTTTTGGTTTCGGACCTAGGTTTGGGGCCATGGAAGCTGTTGTGGGGCTGCCGGCTTGCTGCACTGACTATCCTTGGCACCAGTTGTGGGTCTCTAGCTCCCAGATAAGTGGCCCCGTCTAAAATCCCCAAACCCCTCTACAACAACATTTGTATGGTTGCTGCACTGTTCTTGTGGTGTACTGATTTTAAGTTGTACTGAAGCTTCTCTGTTCATGTGTTTTTGTAAAACTTATGAATTCTATACTGTGTGCTAATTAGCTCATGAGCTGATGGTTATTGTCTTGTATTGCCTATGTTCGCAAGCTCCTATGTAAACAAACTTATTATATTAGCTGAACGTTCTAACACTGTTTTAAATAGAGCTCATACCAGGTCTTATTATCTGTATGAAATCTATATATGCAATGGAAAAATAGATTCTAAAATCCAATGGTGCTAACAACAAAATGTTTATAAAACCTTTAGATGCTCATATGTAATTTCAAATATATACCTTAATATATGTAATTTCTATGCACTAATCGGTTCTACTTTATTTACCAGATCACTTGGAGTGGAGGAAAAATGCTGCTAGCCTACTAAGCGCAACAACTAAGTGCTATGTGTTTATGTCGTGTCTAATTATGGCAGATGTAAATGTAAATACTTCCGATGTAATTATTATGTGTACTCTACAAAATTATAGTGTTGTTTACATGGGCTTTATGGCTGGTTTTGGTCCGTGAAATGATAGGTCCGAAAATGGGCTTTTGAAATTTATTATGTCATAATATTTGCTGAATTAAGTGTGCTATTGAGCTATAAAATATTTTATTATGTCATTATGATATTGGGCCTAAAAATATTTAGCCTGGTTATTACTTGGGTCTGCTAATAAATGGGTTGTGCTCGTTTCAGCCCATTAATAAATGGGCCAAAATGATGATGTCATCATCCACATCAGTTTCCATGTCATCGTCCACGTCAATTTTATGTCATCAACCACGTCAGTAACAATTGCCACATCATCAACCATGTCACCATCCACGTCAGCTGCCACTTCACCTAAGTATTTGATCTGTGACAAAATTTATGACGTTTATTTTTGTCATAAATATTGGGCCTGGGCTGGACTCGGCGGGCTTAAGGCCAATCTATGACAGTTTGAAAACGTCACAGATCCCTTCAATCTGTGACGTATTTTATTAAACCGTCACGCGATTTAATCTATGACAGCTCAATCCATGACGTTTTCTGAAATCGTCATAGACACCGTTCTATGACGATTTTTTAGTGGTCTATGACGAAATTGTTCCATCATGGATTAAATGATTTGTTGTAGTGCTAGCATTATCAATAAGTGTGCCACAAAATAATATACCGGACCTTACCTTAGGCGGGCCCACTATTGAGGGTAATTGGCCATAACCAGGAGGCCAAGATGTGGACCTTACCCGTAGCATTATCTTTTGTTTTTGAATTTAAAATAATGGGAATCGCTCGTATCCTTGTGCAATCTAATGTATGTATTAGAGTTACGTAATGTGGTTAAATTGTACTGATAAGGTGAAATGGTATGGTTATAAACTGTTATTTAACTAGTTGCTTATATTGTTGTTTAACGCGATATTCGTTCCATGCTTTTGCTATCACTAAAATAGCAACGGCCAAAGGGACCATACCAGTTGTTTCGTGAACTGTGATGGACAACGATACTAAGATGTGCAGAGATGTTCAGAAGTGGACATTCAGAGTTTGTGGCGATTTCTATTTGCCCAGGTTCCGATCTAGTGTCCATTGTTTTTGTGAATTGTGATGGACAAAGATCACGAAATCACCGCACAGATATCATGCAACAAACTTTCATTACGCATGCGACGCATCGACACATGATTCGTGAGAAAGGGAGCTTGCGTACAATGGGTCACCAATATAGGCCACTAGAAAATCCAACCTTCCACGAAGAAACATACAAGGGCAAATGGGTCATCTCTAAATAAACAAAGAAATCACAGAAACAATCCAACAAAAACAGAAACACACCATACTTAATCAAGACTTTAATCTTAACGATAAACAAAAAAGAAATATCAGGAGTGCCATCATAGATAACAAGGGTCCCTAAGAACCTGTTCAACCACGCCCATGAAACTGCGTAACCACTAATCTATAGGACGACACATGGACTTATCAAGTGGAAAAAAACTTCGTGTATTTATGATGCGTTAAATTTTTAATAGACGTGTGACATGATTTATGCCATCCGTGGCAACGTTACAGATTCATGAATATCCGCAAAATGAAGTACAACCTTTGGTCTATGATATATCTATGCATACAACCATGTGGTTTCGCCCAACTGTTCCATCAAATCCTAGATAGATCTTAGAACTTTATTGATCTACAATTTCAATAACACTATCATTAGTACATGTATTAGATGTGCCACGAAAATGTAATAAGGTCTATTTATATGGAATTTATGGAAAACATAACTTGATATTTAGTGGCACCGCCACAGTTCAATTAATAGCGTGTACTATATATAAATTAATAGAGTCACAACATATGCAGTAGAATCAACCACGGTTTGTAAGCCACCATCCATGCCTTTGCGAAAAAAAGTAAACTTCCATAGACTTCGGTGAGACCCTACAACCGTCAAAATTGAATTTTTTTTGTATGGTCTATTTATCTTTGCTCCATGTATCATACCCGTAGCAACACACGGACACTTACCTAGTCCAGTATATAATTTATTGATTCCTTTCTCTTCTTCTATTTGGCCCCACGCTTCCTCCCACCTTCGTTCCCCCTGACCCCGACAAAATAAAACGACGCCCACAGTCAACGGTCTCTCATATGCCATTCAAGGATCACCTCGCCCAGATCACACCGTCGTGAGCTTTCATAAGGAAACTACCTGCTAAGGACAATCACACCGTCTCTCATATGTTATTTTTTAATAGACGGTCTTATGTACATGTAATTTTGAGATGACATAGCAGAGAACCCATATTATAACTTGTTTCAATTGTCTTATAGTAAAACCATATCGCTTAATTTATGGGTAAAAAAATATTGTGAGGTGCATATCAATAAGAACTCGTACAATGGGGAAAAAACTTTCGTGCAGCTTGGCTGCAGAGGCTCTTATGTGCAGACCTGACCCAGATGTGTGACGCGTAACTTCTCCTTCAACCAAATGACATCCTCCCCACAGCTCACGCAAAGGTGGAACCGAGCCGAGCGGGAAAGAATTCATGAACGAGCCGAGCGTTGTTGGTGGTCGTTACGACCTTATTTCCAACCTTCAACCGAGTATAAATTGAATACAATGGAATAACACACCATAGCTATAGGGCTTATTTCTAATCATTTTCATAAGTTTTGGTGTTTATTTGATTCTACGAGGGAAATTACCAAATTTGGGGCAAAACGACCCAACATGGTGGGTTCGGCCGAACTCCACATTGGTGCCCAGTGCGTGCCACACTTTGTCCTAGGTAGAGAGACACACCTGGGAGTACTGGGGTATGTTGGATTCACGCCGGTTCAGCCCAAGAGTCCGGGTGAAGCAACCACGGACTGATGATGCAACAAATTCATGAAGGCACGCAAATTACCAAAAACCCGGGCATGGGTGGACCATCATGATGGTTCTCAACACTTAGGCGGTGGATCCAAGCAATGGGGCACATGGGCCAATTCGGCCAAAGCATAGGCTTCGGTTGAAGTAGGTCCAGCCCAGTAGTGGAGCTAGGATTAAAATCCACCTGTGGCAAACTCATGGTCGAAACCTTGCTAGTCCTACTCTCCATCCGCCGTCACTAGATGTTCAAAGAGGATTTCATCACCTGCAGGTATGGCGACCGCCAATCCTTGCCAGACTGGTGGATCCGCCACTGGTCCAGCCCAAACCCCATGCAACAATGCCTCACAACCGCCTTAGGGAACCAATCCTAAATTCGGCCGAATACCCCCACCCCTCCCCCCTCCTCCTCCCCCCCCCCCCCCCCACACACACACACCCAATTCAGCTGAAGTGTCAGGCACCGCCCTACAATGCCTTGGCCGCTGGTCTACCTCCCATCGACCTTCCTTGCTATAAATAGGAGCCTCCACCAACTTCACAAGACACACAAGAGAAAAAGAGCTCCCTAGCGAAGCGCTAACACTACTACACTTAATAGGGAGAGAAGATAGGTGAGACTGCTGCAGAGGAGCCAGAGCTGTCGGCCCCTCTTCCACTTTGTACCTCTACGGATGTGGCTCATCTTCGAGTGACATCCGGGTCATGTCTTGTAATTCTTGTTCCTTTCTGATTAATTGAGCATCAGTTCTTACTTTTATATGCTTGACGGTTCCTCGTCCATTGCTTAGTGGATTCATATAATTATGTACTTGTTGCTTTGCTTGGATGCTTATCTTTTTACAGGGGATAAGTATTAACCGACTAGTATAGGTGTGGTGCCTAGACTTGAAGTTACCTTGGTTTGCACCCAATTCAATGAATTGTGTGGTAGCCGCTAGGGGTGACAGCCCTATCAGCCTATGTAATCCACCACATTATTCTTGGCATGTAGGACTACCCCCTTGGTGATTGGCAACTCCCCTTCCCATCCCTTTCTGTGAGTTGTTGGTCCCACGTTTTGATGCAAGCATCTACTTGTATTACCTGACCAGCTTAGTTAACCAGGAGGACACGATTATCAGGCGCGTACCCTCTCTACCCTCCTAGCTTTCTCTTCCTGTTACAAGTGGTATTCATGGTATCCTCATTCTCCACATCCTCACTCCCATCTCCCTGTGTTTGTGTTGTGCCACTTGTATATTGTACCAAGTACTCCTCCATAGATAAAATTATGTAAAGCAAAACAAGTCGTGATGACATGCTTTTGAGTACAAGGTGAGAAACTTGGCATGCTATTCAAAATACGCTATTTCAGCTTTAAGACTTAAAAGACCTTTCAATCACATTTTGAAGGGATGAATGCAAGAAATTGAACACCTCGTACTTTCCTTGAGGAGGACCCAAACCATGCCAAAATTCTGGTATATGATATGTGCGAGCGCCCACGGCTGGGATTCGGTGTTCCACGGCACCCATGGTGAGCTTGGCGGCGGCATGGGAGGGGAGATGATGTGGCGCCCTAGAGTTTGAGGGGCTGTGGTATGACTTGTATAAGCTGCAGCGATGTAGGAGAAAGCAACAAGACAAAACTGCGGACTGCAAAACATCCACAATTTTTGTTTAGGTGTGACATGGATTTTGAGAATGAAAATAAAAAAAGAGAGTCGGGGACCCTGAATCGACTTGGCGAGGGTGTGGCGGAAGCATGGTGGTGAGGGCTGCAGCTTCGGTGTCCCCTTTACGTGTTCCCATCTGTGTCTCCACATACGTGGAGCTCATTGATTCCCTCCCCTCCAGGGGTGGACCATGTAATTTTCTCCGTCATTGGCCCCACATGAAGAGAAAACGGAGACGTCTGTTATCCCATCCCGCGTAGTTTTCTTTTCTTTCTCGCGCCACTTAAAATAATTATGACAGTTGGAACAAATAAATGAAGGGAAAAAACCACCAAATCTTGAAAAGTAGCGCCTTTTACAACAGAAGGTTTCATCAAAGCGGGAGGGTAATTGTCAGATTAACATCTTCCTCGACTATACAGCAGCAATGGCTTCTCAGCCAAATCTTCCCACGCCGAACGAGGCGAACTACATGTGTACTGCAGCGCCATTACATCAGGATGAAGTAAGCACCATCATGCCACCTCCTGTTGCTGTGGTCACTGCCACATCCTCGCCAAATTTTTTCGGGATGAACTTTCATTCTGGTGACACAGGAAGAATACAGTTAGAAATTGTAAGTGTAAGTCATATCGTGGATCATGCATAGTGTACTGTGTGCATTTATTTTATCTATCTACGCAAATACATTTGAATTTTACCCTGTTCTTCAACTGCCTTGCATTTGATAAGATCAAGGATCATATCATGCACAAGGCATCCCCTTGCTTGTCCACTGTAGCTGATATTTAGCGGCTGGATCAGGCTTCTATTTATAAGTTCATTGAAATAATATTTACCTACATCCATTGAATTTCTTTTGCCCTCAACCTTGACAAATCCTTCTCCTACCCACCTCATCACCAAATCTACCATTTGGATCTCATAATCTTCAGGATAGACGGCCAAATACAATAAGCAGGTCTTCAAATGAAGTGCAAGATCATTATAGCTAAGAGATAAAATTGCTCTCATTTCCTCCACATCTGGATTTTTCTCAAGTCCTAAACCAATTGAATTTCTTACACTGATCCACTCTTGTCTGCTATCTGATTTAGTGCTTAACAAACTGCCCATTGTGATGATTGCTAACGGTAATCCACCACACTTTTTTATGATTTCAGTTGAAACTTCCTTCAGGTGAAGTGTACATTTATTCTCAGAGCCAAAAAACCCTTCTACAGAATAAGGTTTTAGAATCAGCTTCACTTAGTAGCCTTACCTTGAATGCAAGGTCATAGTAAGGTGTGCAACATGATTTAGCAACATTAATGTTTCTTGTTGTTACTATTATTCTGCTACAGAAGGAATTCTCAGGCAGAGCACATTTGATAGTCTTCCATACCTGTATACTCCAGATATCATCAATTACAATTATATACCTATCACAGAAAAAAGAGTATCATTCAGTCGAATCCAATTAATTGAATGCAAATAGTATCTAATATGAAAAGTATGTGTCATTGCTATTAGATAGAACCTGAAGACCAACTTAATGAATATAAATGTTGATGGGAAGGAAGAGTATTTTAGCAGGCTGCGTAAAATTAGTATAGTTTACCTCTTATCCTTGAGAAAGTCCCTCAGTGCATTGATAAGCGACTCCTCATCACCCTGTTTAGTGATTGCAAAGTCTTGTTTCTTCAATTGAGCAAGCAAAGCCCACAAAATCTTCCTTATATCAGGATTCTGCGACACTGAAACAAAAGCTTGGCAATTAAATTGGCCACCTATTTTGTTGTAAATTTGATTAGCTAGAGTCGTCTTGCCGGATCCTCCAAAACCTACTACAGAGACAACCCTCACTAAGAGCTCATTGGTGACCAATTCAATGAGTTCCTCCCTGGGACCATCAATTCCAACAAGGTTGGCTGCCTCCACATAAAGGGCAGGCAAACGAGGGTCAATGGACACAATGTTGGTGCTATCGGAACCGACCACCACCTCATCAAGCTTGTACCTGTCACAACGCTGGCTTGCTACAACAATGTGGTCCTTGAGTTCTTGGATCTGCCCTGCAATCTCACGTTGAGCTCCAAAGTCCTTCACCCTTCGGGCACTCCTCCGGAAGAATTCCTTCGCACCAATGGGCTTGCCCGACTCATGGTGGAGCCGAAACATGTGGCTGTCAGTGTAGTCCTCGATGTCATAGGCCATCTCCCTCACCTGGTTTCTCCACTCCCTTGTCGAGTGACTCCACCCCTGCTAACTTCTCAAGGAGTGCATTCATACTGCTTAGTTCGTCTCTGAGGAAGGCGATGTCGCGACTAACACCCTTTTGTGCCTTGTACTCCTCCATGAGAGTGGTGAGCTTGGTGAGAAGGGAGTTCATCACCCCTGTGGCGGCACTGATCATGATCCCTTCCATTTATGATCTATTGACGCCTTCAGTTGTTCAGAGTAGTCTCTTGCCTACAAACAGTGTCTATCATGTAGGTTCAGGACTCCAAATCTCCTTTTTCCAGTCTTCTGATTCAGGTCCGTGAGTACTGCATAATCCAAGTGTGACAAAAATCATGAAATGCTCATGAGGAATCAAGAGGAAATGCGTTTGTGCGCGTGCCATAGTGCATACCAATCAGCGACGCCCCAGCAGCCCTCGAGTGCCAACGCGAGGTTGCTCGCCAGTACGCGCTCGCGCGACCTCGTCGCCGCCCGCCATCAGCTCCCTCCTCTCCGGCGAGTTAACTGCGCCAGATCTGGTTGCGCTACGGCCTTTCTGCTCGCTCTACGGCCGGCGCCGCGTCGTCAACGCGGATGCAGCGTGGTCAGAAGGTCGAACCAAAATGTTCTTTGAGTTTTGTGATGAAAGCTAAATTTTTCCAGCGTAAAATTGAACTGAATTTTCCTAAAATCCCGTATATTGGTCACTGAAATAAATAGTAGCGATTTGCCAACGCACGTTTGTTATGGGCAAAAAAGAAAGAAAAAAAAAGCCCATCAACACGGATGCCACGGAATTCAACGAGAATCTCAATTCAAAATTCTGAAGTAGTATTTGACAACACTTTATTTGACTTTGAGTTTGAGTCTTGCTAAAATATATCCGGAATTTCAATTCAAAAATCTTAAGTAGTATTTGACAACACTTTATTATCAATAGTGGTCAAATAATTCCACTTGAGTTTGGGCCGTGCTAAAATATAGCCGTGACAAAGAAAAAGAAAAAGGTTAGAATAATTTGGCCCGTATTTTATATACCAGGTTGACGGCATAAATCTAGCAATTCGACGTATGGTAACAAGAAATTGTTTTGCCAAGGCATGGTGTGTTTGTTTCACGTAGATTTCACAAGGTAATCCGGATGTGCTGGGCATTTCCAGTTCCATTGCACGACAGTAGACATAAGCATAGCCAGGTTCCACACTTCCACTAAGGCACTTCAATGACAAGTTCTCAAATGCACCAGAAAAAGGTTCATACAACTCGTTTTTGGTAGCAGTACGCTGACAACAGAAATCACATGATTAAAAGCTGCTTTTCTGGGTTACTACAATTATTCGTTCATCACAGGCTTGTTCTCGTTGGCCTTGGGCTTCTGCTCCTTGGGCTTTTGCTCTTCCATTTTCCTGTTACAAAGTGCAAAAGGTCAATGATGGGCAGTTTAGGCTGAAATTCAGCAGATTGAACAGAAAATTCAATTACAATGAAATAAGATTTGGTTATTATTTAAGACTCTGGGAACATAAACATATAGAAATGACAAAGCATTATTCGTCCATGCACACATGAACTGAAGCCATGAATTCAGAGGACGGAACAACAAATAATTACATTCTTTAACCTTGCGTAACCTGTAATAGGCTGATATCTCTACATAATCACAGTAAAATAAATTTCATGTTTCAATATACATATACAACAAACTGTTTCTTGGCAATTGCATTTTTAGAACAGGCATGTGCTCGCATGAAATTGGGGGTCAGGTAAACCTGGTGCTATCAATACAAAGTACAAACTATGGAAAGCAATTTTTTATGAATTCTGACCATTCAAAATTATTTTGCACACAGATAGCGGCCTTCAATTGAATGTAATCAAGTTAGTCATACATAGGCACATAGTTATTAGTTCATTAGGATTACTGATTACATGTTAAAGATATGATAAAAACTGACTTCATGCCAACATACTTCCAAGATATTTCAGTCTGCATCTCCTACACGAAAGATATTGCAACTCAAGGATGACTTGCTATACACAGTTTAGGAACATCAACACCAAGTGCATGCCACAATGTGTTTGTGTACCATAAAAAGAAGTGAGTCAGCTTCAGGGTAGCTTTTGAAGTTTAATGTTTTTTATGCCCATCCAAGAATGAAGTCATTTTGCATTGTACTCCCTTCTCCACATTATCATTGGTAGGCTATTACACTAAAGCTCAAATATTATACTACCAGAGGCTAGAAGGGCATGAATATTAAATAACTAAATATGCTATGAGCTTACACAATGAGGAACAATCACGTAACAACTGATAAAAGAATTCATCAAATAGAAATCATGCTATAATCATCACTATCTAAACAGCAGCAGGTTGTTGATATGAAAATGAAATATGAAAGAAATTATACAATACAAAACGTGATACCCAACCAATAATCTGTATCGACCAAAAGCACGGAAGAAACATCGACACAATTATAGTAGTCTGCATAAATGCTTCGAAATTTTTGCTAAGCATAACTTCCTGGTGACCCAACAACAAGATACACCCTAACAGTATTTTCTGAGCTCTTAAGACTTATTACAATAGTAATCATGCCAAAAGTAAGGCACTGGGTACACACTGAGGTAATATGTGCCAGACATTATAAATCCAAATGAATAACTTAGGCTAAAATTTGGGAGTAATGCTTAAAATTGTGCTCTATGCTGCACTTCTCCAAGTGGTTCATATGAAAGGTAAACAATTCTCTAGCAGATTAAATATTCAATTTCAATGTGTTATAAGCGAGCTGAGAAATACGTGGATCTCACTTTTTATAACTAAGAAAATAGCACCAGAGTATATCCAGTATACAATTGTAGAAAACACTGGTTTTTGTAGGTCCAGCAACCATAAACAGAGAAACAGGGCAAAGTTGAAAGATTGACACATTTTTTGGTTTTATTTTATTTTTGACAACCTCCCAACCATTTGAATCATGGCAATTCCTAATGCTCCAATCAATTACTTTTTCTGAGGTACTATATACTCAAATAGTTAAACAGTTTCTATGCTCTGGTCTGACCCTCTGCTAAGCCTAAGTCAAGAAGGTTGAGACCTTAATCTACAGATTTTGCAGTTAAGCAATTGAAATTACTCGCAGGGCAAATTCAAAACCAGCACTACTTAACTCGCACGATTGTAATGAAGCAAACCCCTACAAAATTCCCATCTGTCTCCCAATGACCCCCGCAGGACTTATCACAGAAAGACACTTCCTGATCCGAAATAGAGGACCGCCAGCCATTCTTGATGGCAAGAAGAAGGGCACCGCAAGAAAACCAGCAAGACAAACAATCTAGGGCTTACGTCGCAACGAGTAGTACGGTTAAACAGCTCGGCTTCAAATTGAATCCAGCAAACAATAAGAAAATGGAACTACATGGGATTCGCACAAAGGGAAGCTTTGGGATGAGACGGAGCGATGGGCCGATAGGTACCTCTTGTCGGAGGCGCCGCCCTTCTGGCTGAGGAAGGAGCGGAAGAGGGGTGAGTTCACGTCGTAGATCATCTTGCTTCTCCTTTCGCCGCCGCCGCCTGAGTTTGAGCACCTAGGGTTTGCAGGAGATTTTGATTGGAGTCGATGGAGAAACTTTTGGCTCAGGCTCCTTCAATACATAAATGCGGTTGATGGGCCCTGGGCCGGCATCCTTCTCAAGTGACGCGAGTTTGGGCCGATCGGCTGTATATTTGCCGATCATCTAGACATATAAATTTGGGCCGCTGCTGCGGCTGTTGAATGTTTCCAGCTTGGACTATCTAGGCCCAGCACCGATGTGGCTGTTTTCAGCCTAGCCTACCAGGCTGCACAGTTACTCGGAAAAAATAAAACGAATGCTAGAAAAAGAATCACGGAAGGCAGGGGATCGAACACAAGCTGGGACCTCGTGCTCGAAGAGGCATGCAGAGTCAACTGGTAGAAGCCGAGTTTATTGGTGTAGAAGACCGTGCGAGAATCATGAAAGAGTGGAATGCCACAGCAAAGATGGGCGATTATCGCTGTATCATCTTTGCACGATCACACGGATCAAGTAGAGCTGGCAACAGAAGTGATGCAGACAAGGAAGCTGCAGAACAGAATACAATGTTTTTTTTTTGAGAAACCGGGTTATATTGTATTAATATAAAAGTTTACAGACATTGCTTACAAGAACACCCCTCAAGAAAAGAACATTACATCTAGGTCCTTATAGCATATTCCCGGTCGTCTTTGTTGTTGGTCGTCGGAGTTGCCGCCCAACGCCGAACCCATGGAAGAGAACGCCATCAAGCTCGCGCCTTGAAGCCGAACTCCAGCTCGACGAAGAGACTTCTGAAGAAGCCACAAAGCTTTTCAGACCATCCTTGGCGGCAACATGTGGCGCACCGAAAAAGTCGATGCACACCTTAATCGTTGAACGCGCAAGCACTCTTTCGTCGAGAAGAAAGAGATCTGGCGCTCCAAGAATTGCTAACAACTCCGAAGCAATCAGCAGAAGATAACTCCAACCCGATTCCTCAAGGAAGGAGCAAGCAAACCTCACAGCGAGGTAGAACAAACTTGGACGGTAACGGACCACCACCCAAGGACTGTTATTACTCCCTAGCCCGCCACCGAAGGATGAAGCTTCGGACTTACCAACGCCGTCGCCGGAACTGTCGTCGCCACTCCTTCTGATGATGCTCCAGAGGACCAAAAGACCTGGCAGCCAACCTACTAACTCCACCGGGGACTAACCCTACCCAACTATATAGCTAACCTATACACTGGGGAACAAATCCGCCGCCGATTCGACTGCGCCCCCTCCTCCTCCGACGCCCACGAGGGCGTCAGAGGCATTTTAGGGCGTGTCCACTCGCGAACAAGTTATTCTCGAAGACGGACCCCACATTAAACTAAGCGAGGGTACATGCGCTCATTCAAAGTCTTGAAGCTAAGTTATTTAACAAAATTCTACTATATAAAAGCATCATTAATTTAAATTCAGGTGCCCTCACTTATATTTTGCTCTAGGTTCGCCCATGTTATTCTTAGAGGCTAATAATTTAATCTATAAAGTGAACAAATAATTTAAATTAAAAATCAGAGATACAACAAAGTGAACAAAATAGATACACATGGGAACAAATGTTCAACCTGAATAACAAACATATCCACATCATGATCAAATTATAATTTCTTATAAATAATTTAGTCTAAAAGACAGACAAATGGTTTAGCCTTGCGAACAATTTATAGTATGCAAAGTGAAAAAAAAACTTCATACACAAGCAAAATTGTTTTACATGGAGAACAAATGCAACTACATCCCGAATATCTTATTCTTATAGGGGAATAAAATATGACCATATAGCAAACAAAGTTAGTATACAAAGTGAATGAATCAGTTTACATCATCCACTAATGACTCCATAATGTGAAAAAAATTATTATACACTCAGCACAAATCATATTTATAATGCAAAAAAAATATTATACACTTAGCATGGATCATATTTAATAGAAAATAGTTTCACTACAAAAACAATGAATTATATGTTTATTACTATCCGATTGTATAAGGGCCGATATATGTACAAGCAATATCTACATGAGGTTTGGAAAAAGTAAAACAAATATAAAAGGTAAATAAATAAATATATATACAAATAATTATAAGGAACAAAAAGAATGGAATGAAAGAGATATAAGAGAAGAAAAGAAAACGAGCAAGAAACAGAAAAAAAAGTGAAAAACTAGATAATGATGACCAATGCTCGGAGCTTGGGGCAAGAAATATACAAGATAAAAGAAGTACACTAAATGAGAAGAAAAAACATAGAAAAGGGAAAAAACTCACAAATGTCCATGAATGGAATGTTTGCAGCTTGTTTGTTTCTCCACAGCAGGCCAAGAAAGGTAGCAGTTCAGCCTGTTGTTTCTAGTTGGTTGGACAAGAACCTTGCGCTGTCACCTGGGCCGAGTGTTGGGTCAAATTGAAACAAACATCCCAGCAAGAAACGCTTCAATGCCGCGCGTGACTTATCTCCATGTTTAGATCCACTAGCTAATTGCTAGCTAGCTATTTTTATTAGTATTGGATCTAAACAGGACCAGCTGGGTGGACCTAAATAGGGCCATAGTTGTGGTGGTCCGCCGCCCCATTTTACCTCTTTCTTCCTTATTTACTGATCTTCATCCTCCTCCTCCGCCATTTCTTGTTCTCAGATCCATACCACCGCCCCACGGCCTTCCTCCCTCGCGGCAGAAGGCACCACCTAATCGCCCACGGTGCCGCAACTGTCCACCACGCTCCCTCCGGTCAGTCCCACGGACCGAGCCGGTCACCAACCACCCCCACCGCCTCCACCCCACCTTCGAAATACTCCGGCATCCTTCGGCTCCGCCACCATCACGGGACACCAGTAGTCCTGCACCACCCCGGTCGGTGGCACCCTCGCCGCCCGGCAACCCGCCGCCACCGTCGGTCGACCGCCACCACCCAACCTCTCCTCTAAGCCCGGTGGGCACAGACCAACCCTGGCAACCCCCAAAACCCTAGCCCTTCACTTCGCCTCCTTCTCCGTCTGTGGACGACAATGTCATCTCCTATCTTCTTCTCCTTTGCCAGCTGCAAAGCGCTAGATCCTTTTTCATTGTCGATCGTAATCGAGCGGCAGCCATCGGGGATCTCACGATAAGGTTTAATCAAGAGAGCTCTCAGTTTAGTTTTTGCGTAAAAAAGATCCCCTTGTTGACGTAATTGATGATTCGGCTTCTCCACCGGTCACGAGATGATGTTTAAGGCAGGATAAAATGATACATGAACATTTTACGTTGAGTATTTTGACAATATCGATTGGATC
Organism: Echinochloa phyllopogon; assembly: GCA_033239725.1. Lineage (NCBI taxonomy): Eukaryota > Viridiplantae > Streptophyta > Magnoliopsida > Poales > Poaceae > Echinochloa > Echinochloa phyllopogon. The sequence continues at coordinate 49,493,102 of BTCW01000012.1, read as the reverse complement.
ATAATAATACACGACGGGTCATGCTAAACTTAATATGTAATACTTTTTAACTAATCATGTGTGGACACAACAAGTAATTAAAACTCGACCACGGGACGAGACTCCGCCCGGGGTTTGTTCTAAGAAAGTACCGTGCTTCGAACCCGGATCGGGACAGAAGTTTCAGTGACTTCTGGAGTTCAACATCTAACCGGTCAACCGTTGTTGGGGGCGATCATTAGGGGTACCCAAACCACCCTTGTTAAACATTAAACTCATGCGCATAACCAGAAAAAGAGAAACAGAAGTTAAGGCCCACGGCCCAGCAACGAACGAAGGCCCACGGCCCAGCAACGAACGAAGGCCCACGGCGCAGCGTCCTCTCCATCAGCGGCAGGACATACCGCTGGTTGAAGTTCGGAATCACTCCCGCCGCGGTCAATCCTGCCCTCGACAGCACAGCGAAGGCGTCGGTGAAGACCTGGAGTCGCTCCTGACGGTCGGCGGGGGAAACACCGTAGCCCCACTGAAAGTGTATCTAGGCTCTCCCTAGTGGGTTTTGGTTGAGTGATGACAAATATAACCAAAGGGCTAATGGTTTAAATTGAGTCTATGAACAGGTGATACTATGTTAAAATTCATGGTTGAAATATGTTGATGTATCTCTCTATGGATCATGGTGGACGGCGTGAAGATTAAAGGATTTAAATTATTTTCTTTTTTGAATTTGAGTTAGGAACGCCGTACTATCAAGGGGGATGCGTGTTGATTGTGCCATGGATGATAAAGTGCTCAAAGAAATAACAAGTGCACAAGAGAGACACAAAAATGCACTCATGGGCACCAGTTTTTCTGGAGCCAGATACTCCGGCAAGGGGTCGGAGTATTCTAGTCCAGAATCACGGTCAAAGCTTCATGTTCATTTCTGGAGCCAGATATTCCGGCAAGGGGCCGGAGTATCCAACCCAGATCTCGCAGACAGCATAACAGTTAGATTTGGGGGCCGAGTATTTATACTCGCACGCCCCCTCTTCACTTGGCTGCCGACACCACACTCAAGAAACACACTCTAAAGCTTCCCTTTCACTCCCTCAACCTCCTAGAGCTACTCCAAGTGAGATTTGAGAAGGGGGATTGAGTGAGTCCACGGATTTGAGAGTGTGAGAGCTTGAAGTCCATCTCTTGAGCATTTGAAGCATCCTCGGCCATCGACCCGCGTTTGTTACTCTTGGAGTTTTTGCTCCTAGACGGCTAGGCGTCTCCGGCGAGCGCTCAACTCGTGTGAGCTTGCCCTGGAAAGTTTGTAAAGCCATCCCCTCGGGGAAATCATAGTAAGTAACCCTAGCTTGGCTTTTGGGCCCTAGGGAGAGGGTAGAGTTGTGGCTCAACTCGGTCTCTTTGGAGGCACCTCAACGGAGACGTAGCTTCTTTTGGGAAGTGAACTTCGGGAAACAAATCACTTGTCTCTTGTTGTCGTGCTTGTTCTTTAAGTTCATATTTGTTCATCTTGTTCATCGTGTTCTTGCTAGTTCATAGTTGACTTTCATAGATTTGCTCCGATCTACTCGTGTGTGAAGTTTGTGGTGCAGCCCTTAGGTGGAAAAGAATCCTTGGACGATTCCCCACCTTTCTATTCAAAGGGAATCAGCTAAGTCGATCGAAATCATTGCATCACGTGCTCACTTTTTCTGTCATAGGAAACTCCGGGAACCTGCCAGATACTCCTGTCATCTGAGCCGGAGTATCTGATAGGGTGCCGGAAGTTCCGGTAACTAATCCGATTGTGAGATAATTGTGTGCAGTTTTTGAAGAAGATCCTATTCACCCCCCCCCCCCTCTAGGCATCTTGTGATTCTTTCACCCACGACTCTGGCCGCTCGCGCAGCACCTTGCCGGTGTACTCCGACAGTTTATTGTCGATGTTGCGGAGGTAGAACCATCCCTTGTCCCAGTCAGCGTTGTTGGAGGTCATTGTCACCGGGATGTACTACCCACTCCGCTGCCGCCGAACGTGCAGGGTAAGGCCCCCGAAGCGGACCGCCCGGCGGAACACCCGAGACTCACCTATGGCCGTATGCAGCTCACCCCGAAACCTATGGGATAACCACCCTTGTTAAACATTAAACTCATGCGCATAACCAGAAAAAGAGAAACGGAAGTTAAGGCCCGACGCGAACCATAATCTCCGCTTCGCTCGAGGGAACCAACCCCTGGAGCGAATCGGAAAACACCGCTTCGGTCGAGGCCCGAGGATCGAACCTCGAGCAACCCACGGAATGGGGAGAGCTCCGCCTCGGTCGAGACCCTCGCTACGACAGACAATTAAAGGCGCTCACCACCACCGTGCGTCCAAAGTCAAAGGGCAAATCTCTCGCCATACCGCCCTGACAGCCACGACCCCCCGTCGCATCCGCCAACTCCCGTCACTATGCTGCCAACCGAGGCTCTGTGCGGGCAGGCCGGCGCTGTGCGAACAGAGCCCGTCACTCCGAGCTCTTGTGCTGCCGAATCCGACGACCCAAAGCCCTCCGTCGGGTAGGAGAGACCCTCGAGCACAAAGCAGGAGAAGAAGAGAGGACGACGGAGGCATGGCGGGCCATTCCGAGCACTATGCGACCATCCCTGGCGCTGTGCGCACATGTCGCCACTGTGCGAACAAGGCCGGGTCACTCCAACTCCCTGTGCTACCAACTCCCACAGCGATTTCCCACAAAATGAGCTGTGCACAGGCATGGGAGACCCTCGAAACATGGTACGGGCGAGTCATTACCGCACAAAGAACAGCTCGGATCCTCAAAACCGCTCCTCGGCGTCATCACCAGTACAAGAATCGACCACAGGGATCGCAATATCGCGCAACAGCGGACAAGGACAAAGGAGCACGCCCGGCGCCACTCCTACTATTGTGCGGCAACTATGCCTGTACAGCAACACACGCCTGTAACCCCATCTCCTTGGCCTATAAAAGGAGGGGGTGATCGATCAATCAGAGGAGCGAGAATTTGCACACACTCAGATAAACCACGATATTGGCACTCCGCCTCAATCATCAGGGACTTGGAGGTCTAGCCTCCTCTCCCAGCTTGCTTGTACCCCCTACTACTTGCAGTCCGGTGCAGAATAACACATCGCACGTACCACCCTGCTGGAAGTATGGTCTTACGACCGGAACCAGGATAAACCCGTGTCTTGTATTATCTTCTGCATCAACCATCTGGGGAGGGAACACAACGCATTTCTGGTTGGTGTCGGGACCACGATTTCTAAACACCTACAACCGCGAGAAGCTAGGTGGACACAACAAGTAATTATGTGACGACACCTATCCTAATCACCTCGGCAAAACTGTGGAAGCTCCGCGTGTGCAGCCGCTAACATACAAGCGCCGCTTTTAGACTAACATTATCGCCACGTTAGTATTAAAAAATAAACACGTTCTCTTTCTTAAATGAGCATAATTCTATAAAACTAAATATTTGATATATTTTTAAATCTATTTACACCGTTGTGTTCTTTGTAACAAGATCTATAAAACTAGATTAATATTTTATATATTTCTAAGCTAATACCTTGTCTTGTATATTTACTATATATATATATATATTTGTACATGCATGGAGATGTAGCAACTTATGGTTAGAGTCTACTGATTTATATGCCTAGTAAGTGGTAACACATTTTCTATATATATCTATGTAATAGATCGACCTACCAACTCACACTACTACAAAAAGTGTTTTTAGGGCCGGTTAAAAAGAGGTTTCTAGGAGCGGGCTGCTTTTCGCAGCTACAAATAGCGTGTTTGCAGGAGCGGGTTTCGAGCCGTCACTGCAAAACCTTTTATAAGGACGGACGAGGGCATACACCGCGCTTATAAATGCCATTTTCAGCAACGGATTGAAACATCATCCGATCTTACAAATCAATTCAAAAAACAAAAGAAAAAGAATCACGGCGACCGGACTGCGCATGCGCCGATCCGGGTATTGCCACCACGGGAAGCCATATGCCCGTCCGCGCCTGCGCTTGTTGGAGCCAGGCCACCGCACGCCCCCGCTTGGCGCCCATGAACTGTACGAGCAGGTGGAAATCGATATTTGCTGATGCCGAAGTCGCAAAGAGAGGTGAGGCCACCAGTAAAGCTGCTGCTTCTTCTCCATGCTCCATGGCATGAGCTTGTGCCTGTGCTGAGAGGAATAAACATGGAAATAAATCGAGGAGCTAAAGCTAGCTAGCTTGATGTACTAGAGGCGTTGGAAATCGATTGAGCAGATAGTAGTTATGTTCCTGGATTACGGAGAAAGAATATGCTTGCCTGCTAGCAGTAGAAGAACATTGCCATGCGGGTCTGTTCCTGGGGCCGGAGCTGGACGCGAGCCTTGCTGCGCCGGGACCCGCGCTGGATCTGACGAGCTCACGCTAGCGAGCCTTGCTGCGGCCGCCTCCCGTGCTGGACTGCGCCAGGAGGCCGGGACACGCGCTGGTGCGCCGGGGCCGCTGCCCGCGCACACACTCCTGGTCTGATGAGAATGGAGGGGAGAGAAGATGCAGGAGGGGACTTGCGGTCCGATGAGAAGAGATAAAGGAGGAAGATGGATGGACAGGAGAGGAGATAAGGCAGGTACAGAGGGATCCACAGTTCCACGCACGCTGATTTTTTTTAATTTCTAGGATTGGGGCACAGCACTGACCGCACTTACAAAACGATTTGTAGCGCCGGCTGAAGGGATGAGCCGTTCCTACAAATCCAACAATTTCCAAGGACGTCTCATTCCATCATCCGCTCCTATAAATTACTATTTTTAGGTACGGGTGGAAGGTGATCCGCTCCTAGAAATCAAGTCCATCTTTAGGTGCGGTCCACCCCATAAACCGAGTCTATAAATCGATTTTTATGAGCGGGTCGGTTGCTACAGTAATCTCAAGTTTCTTTAGGTGCGGACGAGCTTTGTGTCCGATGCTAAAAAAATTTGGGTCGCGCTTAAAAATCCTTTTTGTAGTAGTGTCATGTATGGTATAATACTATCAACATCATGCATAGTGGTTCTCTCAATTTATACGCACTAGGACATCCATGCGCAAGCACGCTCTATCACGACTTAACAGAGAAACATCTTTCTCACTATAGGAAATTGGATAACTGAAACTATAAATCAGCTGCCAATGCCGGTTGATGATTTATTACTGATAAGGATAGGCTTTCTAATGTCTTTGTGACCTCCCATCTTCTTTGAACTCAGGCAGGCAGAGTTTAGAAGCAAGCTGAGAAGAGAAAACTTGCACGGTCAACTATATAAACTATCCATAAGAAATTCATAAAGTGATGATGCTATTGGAAAGTTGTGAGAAAAAAAAGAGACGCACGAGGCTCCCGCTGTCGCGGGGGCTTCCATGTCGTCGTCGGCTACCCATCTAGCTTGATCCTCTCTGGTTCCACCGCTCATGCCCCCTTCCTTTTCGTCTCCGGTGATCTCGTCGGTGATGCTAGGGGAGTTGAGACTTGTTTCCCTCACAAAATCTAGTCTTAGGTTTAGGGTTTGGTCATTCTCATGCTATTTTTTAGTTTTAAAGAGTTAGTTCATCCTTGTTCTCTATAGCGATATTGAGGATATTGCATGGATTTGTCTTCTCTATGGCGGCTTCAATGGAGGCAATGGCGGTGGTGACAACGTCAGCAACTCTTTTGAAAAGGTGATATGGAGACCTAGGTGTCCTAACGGCGACGGCGAGACCAAGACACCATTGTTGCCATGAAATAAGTGTCTGTGTGCCCTCTTGTGTTTCTCTTGACCAGTCTACATGCAGGCATGCATGGTAGCTCTTCAGAGCGGTCAACCAATGCCTCTGATGCCCCAGATGATGTTCACTCCGCCTTCGGCTATGGTTCCAACAACTCCTGTTGTGAGTCACTTGACAACATTGCTTCATTTCAATGAGTATAGACATAGAGATAGTAGAGACTTAGATTATAACTTAGATAACTTACATTATAACTTAGAGAACTTGATTCTTATATCACATTTAATTTACTCTTTTTTGTAGAATCAATCGGTGACATCGAATAATGTCAAAATGTCACCGTCCATGTCACTGATGTTTCCCCCACAGCATTTGTAGCCACCTCTGATAGCCGGCCCACAACATTTGTAGCCATCTCTGATAGCCGGCCTACCGCCCCCGTTCGAGCCACCTCCTTCTCAGTGAGCTTTTTGTTGATGAATTTTGAGTTGTTGATGCACTTTGTTTACTTCTGTGGACTTGTTCATGAACTTTGTGGAGTTGTTGATGTGTTAGGAGACTCATCGTTGTCCAATTTGTGGATTTATCTATATTAATTGCCTGATATATATATATATATGATGCCTGTGAATTTTGAATGAGCGAAGACTTTTAAACGTGAAAAATAAAAAAACAGAAAACTTTTAGTCACTTTGTCGTCCGTCAAATAGTGTGGCGCACGGCAAAGTGACCATTCCTGTCACTGGAATGGCACGTTTGCCGTGCGCAAAAACAGGCGCACGGCAAAGACCTTCGTCGTGCGCCTGATATAAAGCGCACGACAAAGGCCTGTTTGCCGTGCCTTTGGCTGCCGTGCAGACTTTGCCGTGCGCATAGACAAAAAACGCATGAAAGGGTTTGCCGTGTGTTTTACAGCCTTTGCTGTGCACTCGGGACGCACGGCAAAGGCCCTAATTCTCGTAGTGTAGGTAGTATAGATATTACATTAGAATGAAGGGTGAAGGATAGTTCAGGTAGGCCTTGCTCCCCTAGATTCCTGCTGAAACTCTGCCATTGTTTAGACTGTTTGTTGTAACGGGAGACGTGGGTAATTCTTGAGAAATAGAGCATACAATAACTTTTCTAAAAAAGGACATCAATAATAACTATATTTTTGTCAATCATGAATAGAGTTTGCGAACTCACAGCTATTTATTTTTTAAAGTAGATTTATCTTTTTCTAGCATGTCTAAGAGCATCTCCAAGAGACTCTTTATATCTTTTCTAACTTACAGAAATAGAGATTTTGGTGAAAAAACACCCTCCAACAGCCTCTTCAATTGGATATCCAAATATAGATATCATCTATTCCAGATTTCTGGCTAGCCAAAGATGGAGAGCGAGATAACTCTCTACACTGCGCACAAGATATAGAAAAGTTGTTGAAAATATAAAGATATAGAAAATAATTTTTACTCAAATGATTCTCCAAATGATGATTTAGAGAGTATATTTTAGATAGACTCTCAGATATGCTCACAATGATTAATGTAAAAACGACTCAAATATCTAACTAGTCTTAAAACCATGGTGATGCTCCGTTCATGTACCTCCATGTTTTATTTGGAGTTTAGTTAGCTCAAAAATAAATGAACCAATGTTAAATATTATGGGTTTAGAGGGCAGAATGACTATTGTGCACACGAGGCCATCTGCCCATCCACCCAGATGGGACACCGTCCGATCAACATTATGTGGTGGACATTGAGCATGAGGTGCTAACGGCGAGAGGCTCGTCATAACGTCTGATGCATGACGCCAGACCCACAACTGCTGCTCCGCGTCCATCACGTTCCCCACCTCTCCCTCATGGACGAGCACCGCATCTGCATCTCCTTCCGGCCTGTGCCTCGATCTGGCAAGGTCCCTTGTGATCCACCTGCTGCTGCCGGAGCAAAGGCGCAGAGGAGGATCCAGGAAAGGCAGGGTGAAGGAGTGCACGATTGCGGAACTGGACTGGCAGCCGCCAGTAATCAACATGTTGATCCAGGCGCGATAGAGCTCAGGGAGCGGCACGACACTAGCTAGGGGTGGTGGAGATCCATGGGGTCAAGGAGCTCTCTATTGCCTGGATCAAGGAGGAGCTTTGGGCGTGCGCAAGAGAATCGCCAAGTGGAAGCCATCCACCAAGCATCAGACAAAGATATGCAATTTGTAGATTCTGTAGACGAGCAAATCACTACCAGAATGCTTCACATCCGCCCGCCTCCTCCGCCTCGGCCATTTTTGGACCCGGTGCTGATGCCCCATCAGCACCGGGTCCAACGGCTAGGAGCGGGGGCGGCGCTGCGGGGTGTCAGGGCGGACACATTAGCACCGGGTCGTGGCGAGACCCGGTGCTAATGCTCCCCCTTTAGCACCGGTTGCAGCCAGCAACCGGTGCTAATGTGCCCGAGGCACATTAGCAGCGGTTGCTTGCTGCAACCGGTGCTAATTGGTGCACATTAGCACCGGGTCTTGCCATGACCCGGTGCTAATGTCTTTTGTATATAGCACCTTCTTCCTCCCCCGGCCGAGCCAGCTGAACACTTAGGCGCTATGTTCATGCTGCTCGGCCGTGGGAGGGGAGGTGCTGCCCAAATTTTTTTTAAAATTTGTGAAGATTCTACTCATCTAAAGAGCACTACAAGGTACACTCTTTCATTCTCTAATGTTTTATTTAGCTTGTAATCCTTCTATGATTTAGAAATAGAGGGATTTGTGAATCAAAGTAAAGCTAGCTAGAGAGAGCTTGTGTTCTTGGAGGAGAGAGAGGAGAGAGCTTGAGTTCATGGTGGAGAGAGTGTTCATGTTGTGTTTTAAATGGAGAGAGAAGGCAAGCTAGTTAGTATTTTGTTTTGTATGACTTGTGAATAGTTATAAGGCTTATGTATTTCATTTATTAGAGAGGTTTATTTATTAAAAGTTGGAATAGTTATTTATTAATTTAATGAAATATATATTATTAGTTATTTATTAAAAGGTAGAATAGTTATTTATTTATTTAACGGAAGGTATATTTATTTATTTAATGAATATAGTAATGTAGTTTTAGAAATTTATTTATATAATGGAATATATATTATAATTTGTATTTATTTATATATTAAATTTTTTTATCTTTAAATTGTATTGTATATTTGTTATTGGTTAATAATGCAGATGAATAGACAATGGATGTACGGGGACCCCCACGCTCAGGCGTTCCGTGATGGCCTTAGGACGTTTCTCGATGCCGCCGAGGCTAACAGGACGCCGTCCGGTTTCATGTTCTGCCCATGCACCCATTGTAAAAATATACAATCGTACAAACAAAGAGGTTGTCTTCAGGTGCATTTGATGAGACACGGTTTCATGAGAAATTATTCTGTTTGGACGAAGCACGGTGAAAGAGGAATTCTAATGGATGAAGATGAAGAAGACGAGGCCGATGACGACATTCCGTTATTGGCTCAATACTACGGTTCCTTTGCATATGCTGCAATGGGTGATGCCGATGAGGAAGATGTTGCTCGGGAAGGCGATGCTCAGGAAGATGTTGCTCAGGAAAATGAACCTACTGATGGACTCGGGCAAATGTTGCGTGATGCCGAGAAAGACTGCGGCAATGATAAGGAACTGAAAAAGATACAGCGCATGTTGCAGGACCACAAGACAGACCTATACCCAGATTGCAAAGAGGGGCTAAAGAAGTTGGGTAGCACACTTGAACTTCTGCAGTGGAAGGCAGCAAATGGTGTTACTGATAAGGGTTTCAAGGAGCTACTGAAACTCGTAAAGAAGATTCTTCCAGAGGGTAACAAATTGTCATCGACAACGTATCAAGCAAAACGTGTTGTTTGCCCTCTCGGTTTGGAGGTGCAAAAGATACATGCGTGTCCTAATGACTGTATCCTCTATCACGGACAGTACGAACACTTGGATCGTTGTCCGGTTTGCACCTGCGCACGATACAAGATCAGGCGGGACGACCCTGGTGATGTTGGGGGAGAGCGTTCTAAGAAAAAAATCCCTGCGAAGGTGATGTGGTATTTCCCTCTGATACCCCGTCTGAAGCGTTTGTTCAGGAACAAAGACCATGCCAAATTGATGCGCTGGCACAAAGAAGAACGTAAGCAGGATGGCATGTTGAGACACCCCACCGATGGATCCCAGTGGAGGAACATCGACAGACCATGCTAAGGGATACGAAACAGAGGAGGTCATTGAATTCTGTGTTGACTTTGTCGACGATCTTATGCCGATTGGTGTGCCCGAATCACATCACGAGGGGAGACTTCGTGGAAAGGGCACACTAGGGAGAAGATCGATGGTGATCAAGGACGTTGAGACATTTCGTAAAGCGCACCTCACAGTTTTGCAACAATCAATCTTAGTTGCTCCGTACATCGAGGAGCACATGCAGATTCTCAGGGACGAAAACTCAACAAAGTCTGCGGCCTTCATTCAGCGTCTGCACAATAGTACTTTCGCCGATTGGTTGCGAAGACGTCTTATGGGTGTCGAGGGCATTGATGCGCAGCTAGCTTTTGTAGCTAGAGGTCCATCGAGCACGATCTTGACATTCCAAGGATACGACATCAATGGGTATACATTTTACACAAGAGCCCAGGACAAGAAAAGCACCAACCAAAACAGTGGTGTCCGGATCGACGCGACAGACATCAATGGCAATACAAACTCATACTATGGAATCATAGAGGAGATATGGGAACTAGAGTACGGACCTTTGAAGATCCCACTGTTCAAGTGCCAATGGGTGAAGCTGACTGGAGGAGGTGTTAAAGTTGAAGCGGACTATGGAATGGCGTTAGTGGACCTAAACAAGATCGGCTTTCTAGACGAACCGTTCGTCCTGGCCAAAGCTGTCACACAAGTTTTTTATGTGAAGGACATGGCTAGCAGACCGAAGAAAGGGGCGGATAAGAAAGGTGGGGGTAAGCAATTGGACCCATCACAAGACGAGCCAAAGCGTCATATAGTTCTTCCTGGAAAGAGAAAAATCGTAGGAGTTGAGGACAAGACGGATGAAGATTATGATATGCTCGATGGCCGGCCTCCATTCTCAGTGGCTGATGACCCAAGCATCCTGTTAGCGGCGGAGGAGACACCGTATCTACGGCGTGATCACAATCAAGGAACATTTGTAAAGAGGAAGTTTATTAGTGTCCGAGTAAACGATGATGCCATGTAATTTAATTGCACTATGTTCCACCCAATTTGTAATGACTATATTTGCATTTATGTTCCACCTATGTTCTAAGATTTTCTATTGATTTATAAGATTTTCTAGTATGCCGAGTAAACGATGATGCCATGTAATTCTAGCATTTTATATTGATTTTCTAGTAATTTATAAGATTTTCTAGTAATTTATAAGATTTTCTATTAATTTATAAGATTTTCTATTAATTTATAAGATTTTCTAGCATTTTATATTGATTTTCTAGTAATTTATAAGATTTTCTAGTAATTTATAAGATTTTCTAGTAATTTATAAGATTTTCTATTAATTTATAAGATTTTCTTATTTAATATATATTTTTAATAGGTATTAATAACTGAATTAAAACAAGTATTAATAACTATATATTAAAAACTATATTTATAAGATTCCCAAATAGTAGCCACCGGTGCTAAAGGCTGGTTTGGAAACTGGCGCCAAACGAAAATTGGGGGCCTTTAGCACCGGGTTGATCTAAAATCCGGTGCTAAAGGCCCCCAATTTTCGTTTGGCAACAGTTACGGCCTTTAGCACCGGCTGTAGAAGACCCGGTGCTAAAGGGCCTTCCAATTTTCGTTTGGCGCCAGTTACGGCCTTTAGCACCGGCGGTTGAAGACTCGGTGCTAAAGGGCCTTTAGCACCGGGTGGTGGGAAGACCCGGTGCTAAAGGGGGGGCCTTTAGCACCGGGTGCTGTATAGACCCGGTGCTAAAGGGCCTTTAGAACCGGGTCGTGGCCGCACCCGGTGCTAAAGACGGGGGACCTATATAGGCCGGGGACTTCTCTCCCCTCCCTCACTTCGCCCTCATCTCCTCACAGATCGAAACCGTCGCCGCCGCCGCGCGCCCCCTCATCTCCTCAGCCGCCGCCCGACGTCCCCGCTGCCGCCCGTCGACCTAGGCCCGCGTCACCGCCGCCGCCCGTCGCCGCAGCCGCGCCTCCGTCCACTGTCGTCGCCCGCGTCGTCCCCGGCCGCGCCGACGCCGCCGCCCATCGTCGTCCCCGAGCCCGGCCACGCCGCCGCCGCCGTCTCCCGTCGCCGCGGCCTAGCCTCCGTCGCCGCTCGCCGCCGCCGCCACCCATGGTCCCCGCGCCCACGCCGCCGCCGCCTGTCGTCCCTACGCCCACGCCGCGCCGCCGCCCTCGTCCCGGGCCGCGCCGCCGTCGTCGTCCCCGCCGCCGTCGTCGTCCCCGCGCCGGCGCCCCTCGTCCCCGCGCCGAACGTCGTCCCCGCGCCGGCGCCGCCCCTCGTCCCCGCGCTGCCGTCGGCCCACCGCCCGTCGCGGTGAGCCCTCTGTGAAGCCGGCCTTCGTGCCGTGCAAGCATGTTTGTGAGCCGGCCTTCGTGCCGTGTGTACGTGTTTGTGTGTGCAGGTACCCGTTGCATGTTCGGCCATACACATTTGCTTTTGAACGTGTTCGGCCATGCGTATTTAGTTAGCGAACGCGTTCGCTAACCAAATGTGCATGGCCGAACGCGTTCGCTAACCCATACATTGGAAATGCATTGTATTGGAAATCTTAGAAATATATATGCTTCATATGTATTGGAAATATTAGAAAATATTAGAAATTTATTTTATTGGAAATGCGTTGTATTGGAAATATTAGAAATATATATGCTTTATATGTATTAGAAATTTAAATGTATATATGCTTCATTTAAATGTATATTGGAAACGCGTTCGCTAACCAAATGCGCTTGGCCGAACGCGTTCGCTAACCACATACATTGGAAATGCATTGTACTAGAAATATTAGAAATATATATGCTTCATATGTATTGAAAATATTAGAAAATATTAGAAATTAATTTATTGGAAATGCATTGTATTGGAAATAAAAATGATATATTGGAAATGTTCTATATTGCAATTCTATTAGAAATATACATGCTTCATATGTATTCAAAAATGTTGCAAATGTAAATTGCAAATATTTATATGCTGAAAATGTAAATGTATATGCATGTTTATTTATTGGAAATGTATAGGCATGTTGAAATGTGTACTGGAGATATAAAAAGCTTACACAACACGATATTATGGTACGTAATAATAAACACATTTCTATTATTATTAAGTGCACAATTATTGTCTCCAACTCGGCGGATTAAATATCTTTCAATTATTTGTAAATTATAGATGTTGAGACTGAAGGAAGAGTCTCTAGAGCTAGAAAGAATTGACGCAATTGCAGAACAGCTCGTCGGATGGATCTGGGACGAGCTCGTCAATCCCCGAGGAGAATTCCACATGCCACTGGAGGACGTGCCGGACAGTTCAACAAGTCGTCAATCTTAATTAAGTAGAAAATACAGTTTAAATATATATAACTCGAGTTGACATGCATGAATATCTACTTTTGTAATATATATGTCTTCTATTTTGATGAAATATCAGCTAATATGAATATAGAGTCGGCCGAATACGCATTAGAATACACGTATTAGAATATATACGTATATACACGTATATAGACGTGCATACATGGCTACTGAAAAAAGCAAAAAAAAAAGAAATCTGGGGCCTTTAGCACCGGTTGCAGACAGCAACCGGTGCTAAAGGCCCTGCTAAAGGCGCTGTGGGGCAGGCCCTTTAGCACCGGGTTGTGTCTAGAACCGGTGCTAAAGGCCCTGCTAAAGGCGCTGCGGGGCAGGCCCTTTAGCACCGGGTTGTGTCTGGAACCGGTGCTAAAGGGACCCTTTAGCACCGGTTATTCAACCCGGTGCTAAAGGGTTACCCCTTTAGCCTCGGAAGATCTGCACCGGTTGGGATACCCGGTGCTAAAGCCGGTTCCCAACCGGTGCAGATGTTGATCATTCTGGTAGTGAATTCTGCTATGTGAGAAATCTTAGATTGCTTGTGCAGATTTTTTTTTGTTTGTGATTATTGGTGTTGGATCTGATGATCCATCGTATTGATTTTCCTTCACTGATGCTAGATTTTGTCAAGCTCCATGCTCCAGGATTCGATCTTTCTCTTGAGTTTCCTCTTTTCTGATGGTTTTTCTTTCTCCTCCATGCTCCAGGTGACAACAGCAATTTGGCGATCAAATCAGTGACAGCCGCTGCATCAGAGTCATGGTGCCGCGTTTCAATTTTGACTTTTTTTACCATCTGAGTCTAAATTGCATCGCATGTTGTTTTCATAACACACATGATGATGTGATTCTAAATACAAATATCCTTTTCATCTGATTCCAATTTAGAATATTTTTCTCACCTGATTCCGAATTGCATCGGAGTCAAATAATCTCTAGGCTTAATTTGTTGTAGAAATTTGGATGGAATATATTGGCTAGATCTCGGAGATAAGAGAGAGAAATGAAAGACCGGAGATGAACCGTGCCATGACATGGCAAGTTCTTTGTTAGCCTATGAGACCCATGCGAACTCTCTCTCTCTCTCTGCTAACTAATGCTAACGACATCGAGGTGGGCACATGCCGCCATGTCCATCCAACGTTTTCCGTTTGGAGGGAGGTAGTTTTGTTTAACAAAATGGAATTTATGTTGGTAATAGTACTCAAATATAGAACCAAGTATCAAGCATAGAGGCGCATGCATATATATATATATATATATATATATTTAACTTCATTATATTGCAACCATTGCATATATATTATTACATAGAGTTTGCAAAGCATACAACCATTGCATACATATTACATAGAGTTTGATTGGGTCAAAGCAAAAGCACTGCTGGTACTAATTTTTTCGACGAAAATAAATACTTCTACGATAATTTTGATACTAGCATGCCCGGTTTTTTCGACGCGATACTTCTACGACGAAACATAAAACCATGGCACGCATAACATATTACATAGAGTTTAATTCCATATGAAAGCAAAAGCACTACTGCTACTAATATAATTATTTTTCGGCGGAATTATTCTGCGACGGCTTTGATACTAGCATGCATGCCCGAATAATATCAATTCTACTTGAATTGATGATGCACGCTCGAGAGAGCTAGGCAATGCATGCATGGTCGGCTGCTGCTGTTCTCCTCAGTTAGCTCCCTGATTGTCGTTGTCGTCGTCGCCTGGGCCGGCCGGGGTTTCCTCAGAGGTTGAGCCGGCGTTGTTGTTTTTGCGCGGGACGTACTTGCGGAGCCAAATCTCGCGTTCGTTTATGAAGATGGAGGTGCGCTCCTGGCCGTTGAGCACCAGGTTCACGAACGCCTGGCTCTTGAAGATGATGCGGCCGTACATTGGCATCCTGCCCCCGGTCGTCTTCTCCATCAGAACGCGGACGATGCAGTCGCCCCACTTGCTGCATATATACATATATGCACGAATTGTTTCGATCATCAGGATTATTCATCGATATATATATACATATATATATAATTATATATGCGTGGATCATCAAAGGATTGGATCGAGGAACAAATAAACGTACTTCCTGAAGTAGTCGAAGATGTCGTCGCGCTCGACGGCCTGGCCCCTGGAGAAGGTGACGAACATGGCGCGGCAGTCCTCGGGCACGTCTGCCTGGACGCGGACGTAGGGCTCCTCGAGCTCCGGGTAGCGCCCGACGAGTCCCGTCTGGTGGCGGTAGAAGGCGCGGTAGAGGCGGTCGTCGAAGATGAGCTTGCCGACGCCGTCGAGGATCTCGGCGACGCCGTGCACGATGGCGTCCTGGTTGAAGGCGAAGAAGGCCGGGTCGATGCCGCCGCCCGGGCAGAGCGCCGACAGGAGCGGGGTCGGCGGTAGCAGGAGGGTGCCCTCGTGCAGGCGGTCCACGACGGCGTTGGCCTCGTTGATCAGGTGCCCCACGGCGTCGCCGGTGAGGCTCGGGACGTGGCGGATGATGCTGTTGCCGCCCTGGTCGAGCCAGACCAGGAATGCCACGGCGTTGCGCGCCTTCACAATGCTGCTGCCGTTCTCCAGGAAGCGCTCGTAGGCTCGGCGGGCGTTGCTGTGGGAGTGGAGCACGTCGCGGAGGGTGGGAACGGTGGGAGGAGCATCAGCAGCAGCCATTGGTGATGGGAATGGGATGGAACGAGAACGAAAGCTAAGCTAGCTGTATGCTTATGCTGCTGCTGCAATGGAGAGCGAGAGTACTTTGATGGGTGAATGGAAGTGCTGTGGAGGCCCCGGGTATTTGTAGGCCGCCGGGGGCGAGGCGACGCGTCTCTGGAATGGCCGCAACTAGAGTAATGAACTGCCTGCAGGTAATTTGGTTGGATTGTTTTGTTTTCTCACTCTTTACGGTCGTCAAAACCAGCCGCAGGCTACAAAACAAGCAAGAATTTAGGACAGGAAAGCGCGGGAAAGCAGGTGGCATGCAACCGTTTCAAACGGACGCCAAGGCTGGGGCCAATGCCGGCGCGCCACGTCCTAAAATCTACGCAATAAACCCTTTCAGACGAGCCTTGTGATTAACCAAAAAAACCACCGTATATGCATTGGAATATTGCGTCCATATTGTCTAGTTTTGCAGGCAACGATTACTGCCTAAAATGACCGCCTACTGCCTAGCTACTTTGCTTCAAAACTGGATTGCGGTGATGAACATCTAATACGTCTCCGTTTCATATCTTCTTTTGGCTATGTCTTCTGTTTCTTGGCATGCAGTCAATTCTTACCAAAAAATTTGTCGAGTGAACCTTCGTTGTAGATAGAAGGTAGCCATCCATCCCAAGCCCATCCTCACAGGCCTTGGCGACAATTGATAACTAGCTAGCTTTGCAATCTACTTTCACATGTAGAGTATTCATTTATTTTGTGCCTTACATAGGCAGCCATTATCCACTGCCAACAATTCAAAGACACGTATTATACACTACTTAATAAATTGAAATATTTTCACAAAAACTTTAAATATAAAATTGGATGATGAGATCGAGTCCAAAAATGGACGACAATGATCCTTTGGGCCCCATTTGGGTCGTGTGTTTTATTTTATTTTCTGCATTCTTACACAGAGAACCTTGAGAAGATTGCAGAATATAGAACTCCTTTTTTACGATCCAAATATAGGACTCCAACCTTAGCAAGAAACAACTATTTGTAATTTCCAACAAGATGCATGAAAATCTTTCAATTATCATTAGCCATGTTGTTGTTAGAAAATATGGTGCACTACCTCATGAGAGTGAACCAAAAGGACATGGAGAAAACCAAAGCCCCAAATAAGGAAGAAAAACATAGTACTATTGTATTGATAACGACGTACCTTCCTATAGCATGTTGGATGCCTCGCTAGATCGGATGCGATAGTTCGGAAGAATGCCCGAAAAATAATAAAATCCTTAAACATCTACCAAGTATTAAGACCCATGGAAGGAAACCTCAGAAAGGGGATTATTTGGACACACCTACTACATCTATAGTTATGGCAAATACCCTCTCCACCTCACCGCCGGCAGGTCATCAGATCGGAGGAGGGAGGCCGGTGTGAGGCTCTAGAGACCTAAGTCACAAGATCCATCATGTAAAGGAGTAGAGCCGAGACATTGGTCCGCACAGGTTGATTCTCATATATAGGACCCGTCCTTGTAACCGTTGTTGCCGTATATCAATCGATGCCTATTATAACAATATACTTTATGGAAGCCGGGTATTAGGAAAAAATACGGACATAAAATGCAAAGCCGCAAAATAAGAAACAAAAATATCCAACATAATCTTGTAGAGCCGAGCTTGGGTAGAAGAACATACGCCCAGAAAATTTTTGGGCCGGTCCTAATAATTTGTTTATTATTTTAGTACTAAAAAGGACGGAAGCATGGCATGGAAACCTAGGCCCATGACTTCCTAGGGGCAAGATTAGGCATGAATTTTAGACTAGAAACTAATCAGGATTTTTTTAACCTGAACTATCCTAAGTTTTCTCGGTTTAATCTATGAATACAGAGAGGCCCAAGTGACGAGGAGGGAGATCAATGTTAGGTGGCTAGGTGTTAGAGTTGTCGAATATGTGTATGTTTTAGTTATGACGTGGACTTGAGGTGTAATTGGTAGATTAGGGATAGAGTTTGGATCGTACCTTATATCCCTAGGGCCCATAAATATGAGGGCACTACCATGTAACAGTGAGACGACTTGGCGGCTGGTGTGGGCGACGGCGTGGCCGTAGTGGTGCCCGGATGCTAGTGTAGCTATTGTTTATGGGGAGGAGCGCCCGTAGAAATGCCCCGAGGATGTAGGCACATGGCCGAACCTCGATAAAAAAATATTGTGCCTCGGTGTCGTTCTCGTGTTGATCTTGGCGATGGCGTTTGTGATCTTGTTGCTTCCGCTGCGATGGTGCTAGTCGATCCGTCAGGAACTCGACGCTAGTGCTAGTTTTATCTAACAAGTGGTATCAGAGCCAAAGCTGTGAAGATCTTTAGAGAGGTGCGATGAGTATGTTTCCACAATGCGTTGGAGTCGCACAATGTCCACGGAGGGACATGGCGCAAGGTGGAGCATGGTGGCGGTCGACGATTGTGTCTCTCCGATCGTATCATGTACACACTGTCATGGAGAAGTCTAATCCTAGAAAGAATTGGAAGAAATTGGGCGATCAATTTATGTCCAAGACGTTGACACGGAAGGTGTATCTGAAACAGAAGTTGTATGGCTTGAAGATGCAAGAAGGGTCAGACCTTGCGGAGCACATCAATGTCTTCAATCAAGTTATCGCGGATCTTGTGAAGGTCGAGGTAAAGGTTGATGATGAAGACATGGCCATTATTCTTTTGTGTTATTTGCCCAGGTCATATGATCACTTGGCCACCACGTTAACATATGGCAAGGAGAGCATCAAGGTGGAGAATGTTGTTGCTGCGTTGCTTTCACATGAACGGAGGATAAAGAATAATGCAACTAAGGAGTCTTCTGGAGAATCATTGCTGATCAAATGTGATCGAAGCGGAGAGACCGGAAAGAAGAAGAAAAACAACGGGACGCAGTGCTATGGATGCAAGGAGTATGGAAATCTGAGGAGGGATTGCCCAGATCTAAAGAAGGGAGGAACTGCTGGTGTTGTGTTCTCAAAGAAGAGAGATGATTCAGATAGTAGTGATGGTGACATTCTCATGGTGTCTAGTGAAAGGTCTTGTGGAGCGTGGTTATTGGATCCAGCTAGCTCGTTTCATGCAACATCCAAAGAGTGGTTCTCGTTGTACGTTGAACAAGATAAAGGTGGATCTGTTTACATGGGAGATGACTCACGCTATCGGGTCATTGGTGTAGGCGACATCAAGTTCAAGATGTATGATGATCAAGAGATACTACTCAAGGGTGTGAAGCATGTGCCGAGGCTGCAGAGGAATCTAATATCGCTAGGGATTTTGCATAATGACGGCTTGTTATATCAGGCGGCTCCTAATAAGAAGACCTTGAGGGTTATGCAAGGTGGCAAGACTGTCATGATTGGTGAGAATTCAATAACTACACACCAGTACAAACTGAGAGGAAGCGTTGTTGAAGGTGAAGTCATCGACACGAGAGCAACTATAGCTGTGTCCAGTTCTGATGATGAGGAGGTGGCCTCATCGGGCTGTTCTGAATGAGCAGCCAGCGAGTCAACTCAAGCTCGATACACGGAGGTTCGGCATCGACAACTTTAAGGTGTGGCGAGCATATTCGCTAAGGTGGAGTTTGTTAGAGTTGTGTCGAATATGTGTATGTTTTGGTTACGACGTGGATATGAGTTGTAATTGGTAGATTAGAGATAGAGTTTGGGTCATACTTTGTATCCCTAGGGCCCATAAATACGAGGGCCCTAGCGTGTAACCATGAGACGACTTGGCGGCTGGTGTGGGCGGCAGCGTGGCCGTTGTGGTGCCCGGATGCCAGTGTAGCTGTTGTTTATGGGGAGGAGCGCCCGTAGTCATGCCCCAATGATGTAGGAACATGGTGGAACCTCGTTAAAAAAATATTGTGCCTCGGTGTCGTTCTCATGTTTATCTTGGTGATGGCGTTTGTGATCTTGTTGCTTCTGCTGCGATAGTGCTAGTTGATCCATCGGGATCTCGACGCTAGTGCCTGTTTTATCTAACACTAGGTTGTCTTGAATCACAAGAGCCTTCATGTGAATGAGTAGAGTGGAGACTTCTTTATATCCACAATAGTTTTCTATCAATTAGTGCCTAGAGCAATCGTGGACTTTGATGAAGCCCCCCAACAACATCAAACAAAGAATTGGCACAAAAGCACAACCCCAAAAAAAGGAAACAAAATTATCCATCACAATCTTATTGGGTGGATAAAATGTACACAGAAGCACACCCCCATGAGTTGAGAGCCCCCACCAAGAGCCCTTTTGATGTATATTGTTATCTTAGGCTACCACGTAGCCATTGCTATCTTCCTAAGATGTTGAATCAAGCTATAGTATTGGATCCACATACTTGATTGTCAAGGTATTTATAGGTGGTGTTAATCTAGTAGAAGTTTTCATGAGCATTGTTCATCTCATGTATTTGATCTTTTGTGATTCATGTCATCTTATGTTTTTTCTATCTATCTTGGTTAGTTTAGCCTGGTCTAATTGATTGTTAGGCTAAAGCATATTATCATGCTCTTGGTGATTTGGATTTTCATGCGGGTCTGCCTTGATAGGTAGATCCCATAGACATTTCCACTCATTAGCACAAAGTGTGTGTGCCCGTCTGAATACACGTGTTAATGGTTTGGATTGTGATAGGAATGGGGTGTTCAAGGAAGTCAATAGTTGGCAAGTTGAGTAAGGATTGTAGTTCAAATTGCTTTAGGAATTTTTGATAGATCACATATTCAAAGGGATCAGGATGGTTGATCTTTATGAGCTTGAGGGCTTCTATTTTATCTAGAGTTGCTTGTCCTTCGGGTGTCGGTATCCATCACCAAATATATTAGTCGTCATCTAACTACCTTAGATGTGCATATCCCAATAGGAATCTTTACTATATCTAACACATCTCTAGATTCTTTCTTTGATTGAAGTCCTGCATTTGAGTAAGGATATCTGGCCTACTCGCCTAAACCCCATGACTCATGGGATTTTATGGTAAAGTTGCTAAGATATCCTCATTACGTTCCTTTGCAAACCTTTACCTTATTATACCCTATGTTGGGATTAAGGTAGTCAATATTGTATATCACATAGCCACACGCACCCGTTATACTATCGATGACATCATAATTATTTAAAATTTAGATAGTCATCAACTCTTTAGAGGCATTCTCCATTGGCAAGAATAAATGGTGCATAAAAAACACATGGTGATAGCACTAGAATTTTTGTATTATGCCATCTAACTTTGTTAATTTAGACCAGCCTACACTTCTAGAAGAGGATGACTGGTAAAGAAATATTTGGCAAAATCCTCATTTTCACTAGAAAAAGTATAGAGTCCTAATGAAGGAGTAATTAAAAGGATAAAAAATTCATCGTGCTATCTAAAGAATAAAATTCTCATCTAACTTCTATTTATGAGTGTGAGCAGCCTCTAAAATGTGAAAAAAGATCTATGAGAATTTCTCCTCATTTTTAGAGCTAAACCCATGTATCGGAAGCATCTAAAAATAATTTTTCAAGGTTGACGTATTTTAGTTTAATTACTCATGTCTTAACTATCTTTAGGAATTTCATGAAACTTTTTGTAGCTCTAAAATATTTGCATAGTTAAAAAATATTTGTTTAAAATGGAGATTTCTTTTCACGAAATTTAAAAACCCTAAACCTAATCTTCCCTGATGGGTCAGGTTTGACCCATACCCAACTCCCTACCCAAACCTTCTCTCAATTTTCGCTCTTACTCCACATGCTGGATGCGAGTTGGAACCATGGAGAAGGGTGTGGGTTTTTTCTCTACTAAAAGTATTAATGACATTCTTTCTCCAAGCAAAGGCCTCTCTTGAAATTTGTTTGTTAATCATGTTTATGCTCATGTAGAATGCACATGGTAATTGAGTGAGTATCAACGTGAATCATGATGCACAATGGATATGTAAAATAAAAGGCATCATCTTCTAACTGATAAATATAATAATCCTAACTTTCTCATGAAGATGCTAATGATATGCTCCTATTTTGGCATTTGAACACTCATGTCAACAAGATAAATGGAATTGTAACGCAAATCGATGATGGAGAATTAATATGGAATATATTTCTTCATCCAAGCTCCATGATAAGAAGACTCAAGTTCAAGTGAAGAGGAAGAGGATGAAGATAAAGAACATGAGCCAAGTGAATCAAGTAATGAAAGGTAGACACCCAATGTTGCCAAAGCTCATTTTTAAGTTGGAGAGATCATCAAGATCAATGAGAAAGGGTCACAAATCACTCTTGGCAATGTAGTCGATACAGTGCCAACACATGAAGATTTGAATTTCACCAACTACTACTGAAGGGACCATGACACCCTAAGGAGGGGGGGTGAATTAGCTGTTTAAAATACTAAGGCTCAAAGCACATATAAAAACCTATTCCAAATTCTATCTAAATATGCATTAGGTTTTTTCTATGTGTTTCTATCTGTACCGCTCAAAAGTTTGCACCCTACGTTTCAATCTTATCAACTACACATGGAAATTCTAGGAAAGGTAAATGCAGAAAGTAGTGGAAATAATGTGGAATGTAAAGTGTGTAGAGAACACAAACTCTGGTACGGTGATTTATCCCGAGGTATCGGAAAGCAACGCTTTCCCCTAGTCCTCATTGTTGGAGCCCCTCTCAAGGGAATACCCGCGCAAGGGCCTTGCTCCTCGATCAAGTAACTCTATGGATAGCCAATGGTCTCTCCGTAAGCTCGAGTGGGTCACCATCTTGCCTCTCCCGAATGCTCCTTTCCGCATCCACTCAGTAGAGCTTCGGCAGAACACCGAGGGCCTCTCCTCCCTCTCACAATCACCGGCAGCCACTCCACAAACTCGGTTGGAGGGTCTTGCAAGACTTACATTCCCTATAATTACAACATAAGGTGCACACATACACCAATAACAAAGAGGTGTGCAAACCTCACCGAACTCTAGGCTAACCCCTAAATCAATGCGCTAATAGGTCTAATGTAGCACTAATCAAGACCTAAGACTTGTTGCTAATTGCCCTAATATTCTCTTGATCAATTTGGTGGATAGAACACTCCATTTTGTGTACAAGACACACCAGCAACTTGTCCAAGCTCTAGCACCCATGAAATGGCCCAGTGGAAGGGTATTTATAGCCCCAACCAAAGAAACTAGCCGTTGCTCCAACGAGAAGAAAAAATGCCAGCGCCGACTGATTTGGTGTCATTGTTCTGGGTAGTCGTTGGGAGGCTATCACCGATGCCCCACACACTACACTGAATGATTCGGTGTTGTGCTCATGGACATGACCGAATGAATCGGTCGTTCCAGAGCCGAAATCCTCGCAGCGTTCCAGCACCGATTGATTCAGTGCTCTTCATGTGCAACACTGATTAAATCGGTTGAATCGGTGTTCCTTGAAAACACTTCCGCGCGAGCTACACATACATCGATTGATTCGATGTCCACACCGATTGAATCGATTCCACGTGTCTGTCTTTCCAGAGAGGATCTTGAACCGTGCCTTCATACATCGATTGATTCGGTGTCCACATCGATTGAATCGGTATAATGCGTCGGTCTTTCCAGAAACGAACTTGAACTATGCCTTCACACACTGATTGGTTCGATGTCCACACATATTGAATCGGTGTAATGCATCGGTGTGGAACTTCTTTTGATTCTCCATGAGTCTTTGTTCCAATTGATTTTCTTTGAACTTACCGTCATTTTGATGGCTTGGAATCAAACTTTTAGGACCTATAAAACCTACAAGTATTCATCTAAACAAACTCATTTAGTCCCATTGATCATGTTGTCACTCAATCACCAAAATCACAAACAATGGCCTAGGGCCATTTTCTCTACAACTACAAAAAGAAGTCTCCATCAAGTTCATTATCAAGTATGTACCATATGACCAAATGTAAATAATGATGAAACCTAAATCCGAATCTCCCTCTCAAGATAAACTCTTTAGGTTGATTAAAGAGTAATAAAAGGAAAAAATTCAATTCCAATAATGACATTTATTCTACCTTTGTCTCCAATTATGGGCAATTGCTTTGCATAGCAAAATCAATTTGATTGACAAGAAGCATTATTAGCTTAAGGATAAATTTAAAGGCATCAAATACAAACCTAAGGCCTAAAAGAAACCTTATTCCTCTCCCTTTAATTCCATTCCAAAGGTTTTTTGTGATTTCAATGGTATATCTTGCTCACCTCTAAGAAATGGAAATTGTGTAAATAATATTAATTGTGGAGAAACATGTGGCAATCTTAGTATCAAGGAGAACGATGAGCTAAAGCAAAACGTAGAGAGGCTCGATGAGAACTTGATAAGATCACATGGCAATAGTAACATCCAATCTTTTCAAGATAACTGAGATCGTGATAAACAAGCTTGTGGAGGGGTCCAGTGTAACATATTTAACCGACAAGCCAAGGACAAAAAAAATCAACAACAATCCTAACTACAATTAGAGCTGAGCATTTTTCGGACCAGGCCGGGCTCGGGCAGCGCCCAAAAAAAACATGTTTTTTTGTGCCAAAAAAATTTATGCCCATTAACGTCCCATGGGTAGCTGTGGGCCTATGTTTTGGGCCGGGGCAGGCCTTGGGCTTCCAACTGTTTTCTAATTAGAAAATAATTTGATTAAATCAATTGGGCGGGCTCCTGGCCCAAAACTTTTCCAGGCCTAGTTTCTTCTGCCCATGCCCAGTCCCACAACAGTTGTGGGCGGGCCAAAGCCCGGTGTGCTTGCGTCAGGCCAGACCGGACAAAAAATGCTCTATAAGGATACGTTCAAGAGGAACCACTACATGGTCAAGAAGGACAATGATAAGTTAGTTGCACATATGATTGGTAGAAAGAGTGAGGATAGAATGGATTGAAAGGTGCCTCGAGGTGTTTGAGTTCGAAAAAAAAAAGAACTTAAAGCCCGTGACTCAACATTAGGAGATTTGGATACTTGGCTCTCAAGATCAAGTGAAGTTTTAAGCCTGATTTACTAGTTTGGACATGTTGATGACGAATATTGATCATCATATACCCCACGTTCCCAGTCCAAACATAGGTTAGGACTAAAGTTTAGGTAACTAGATTTTAGCTCATGCAATTTTTTTGCATCTTGTACCTATGCATATGCAGGAGTGCATATACATATTTAAAATTCTTCTTGATTGCTTCCTGATGAGCTCTGCGCTAATTGACATGCACCCAACATGCCACTGAACCTTGGGATAGACTAATAGAGCTCTGTTATGTATTGGGAGGTATACAGATTTGCATCTCAACAACATTTCAGAAAAGTCAGTCCCTGCAAAGAATTGAATGTTCAGCTAACCATCAATTTCGTGGGTTTCATCCAGCTTATCACAAATGAGCCCCCTGTGATGAACACCTTTAGCATTACGAACCAAAAAGAGGTGAGACATAGCAAAGTTGAAACTTTGTTATAAATGCACCACTATAGCATTTCATTTGTATTTATGAATAATTGTCTAAACATTGATTAATTAGGCTCAAAATGTTTGTCTCATAAAGTACAATAAAACTGTACAATTAGTTTTTGATTTCATCTTCATTAGTACCATGCATGTGCCGATATTTTGATGTTATGAGAATCTTCTTTTTGTATAGTGAAATTTAGGGGTAGAATTTAAGGGGCTGTTTGGATCCATATGGCAAGAGCAAAAAATAGCAAAAGTTTTACCCTCAAGAAAAGATGGCAAAAGTTTTGCCATTAGGGGTGTTTGGATCCAATGGTAAAACTTTTGGCAAAAACACGTTTAAACCCCATTCTCCCTCCTTTTTCCATGGGGTGTTTGGAGGCAAATGGTAAAAGTTTTGCCATTTTACCCAATTTTGCCATAATGTTGAGCCAAAAGATTTTTGTCATCTCATTTTTGATTTGCCCTTTTGCCATGGGGGTGTTTGGAGGCAAATGGCAAAATGAATGCCATTTTCCAAACGGCCCCTAAGAACTAAACAAGGCCTTAGGTGCGCTAACTCACTAAAGGACGATAGAGTAGATTAATAGTTGTACGTACAAGATTATGGTGTTCATCAAAGTATATTGGAGGAGCACAAAAATTTGCACTCCACTTTTTTTTCTTCGTGGACATGCTCTCCAGTTATGAACATATGTACAACAATTTAAACTACTACCAGGGAAGTTGGTAGCTGGATGCCTGCATCAAGGGATGAGCGAAGTATGCACCCAGGGTTAAAGCTGTGATTGCGATATAAGGTAACCGGAAGAACTCCTTGTAATAATCTTTGGGTAGTTTTTGCCGTCCATCAACGATTGCAGCGAAAGGAACAACACTTGTTCGCTTCTTCAGGACTTGAAAAGATTCACCATAGCGTGAAGCTAGCCTCCTGTCGCCGTTCCAAGCACCAAACAGGTGGTGGCCAATCAGTCCTACAGAGGCTGCGACAGCAACTGAGTTGCCAATCCATAGTGTGTGAACAAGGCACCAAATTACCTGGCCAACCATCTATACAACAAATAAAGGCATGCTATGAGTCAGCGGTATAGAAAAATGCTATGCACTTTATAGAAAAAATTTCAAAGAACAACCTACCTGCGGATGTCTGGTGATACGCATTATTCCAGTTTCCCACATATGCAATTTGGGCTTGTCCACAGCTGCCACTTCCAATAGATTGAAAGTAGATGGGTAAAGAAAGAAGAATGAGATGAATAATGAGAGCCAAACAAGTTCATGGATGCCAGTGATGCCCTGAACTTGCCACAGTTGAATACCGTCATAGCGATGATTTATGAAGTATACCTAACAAGATACAACAACGTAATAAGATGCACTGAGATTCAGCAATTGAGGTACCATCTATCTGAAGGAAAAGAATGTCAAACACTCACAATAGTAGTAACTGCTAAAGGCAGTGAGATTCCAGCAAACAGAACGCGATAAGCACGCTCCCCTATTATTTTTTCCCCACTTTCCCGTAGGCTTGCCATGCCACTATGGACCACAGCAAAAATGATCGTAAGGAGCAACATAACAACCTGAAATGGAATTGGATATTGTCGTGATATTCATTTAGTTGATTATTGAATAATAATACAATTAGCCAAGGTAACTCCAAACAGTTTATCATAGCACCATGCAAGAATCAAGTAAATTCAATCCATCAAGACAGCAGTCACAAAAGAAGAGAACAAAACAAAACAAGAACTGGAAGAACAAAATGAAGGAATACAAAATAAGAAGTAAAAAAAGAATACAGAGCACCATGAGTATAAAAGTCCCAAAACATTGTGAACAGAACTACGGCTGTTCTTACACACTTAAAAGATTAACACGTCAAGAACCACGAAGCTCGAGTTCTGCACATCTCCCACCAATAACCATCACGTCTACATGATTATCAAATGGCCGTGAGCCATGGGCAATCCAATGTAAACTGGACACGCAAGGGCATAGAATGACCAAACATTATGTGGGTGCGGACAAGAATGGGCGTGTCAATACCCTTGCCACTGGTACCCTGCATAATGAGCTTGACTTTCCAATACCATGAAAACAAAAAGGAAAACTAACAAAGGGCCACTGCCAAAGGCAGTTCCTGTTAGTTTTTCCTGGGTCTGGGTGGAATGGAAGAGAGGATATTGTTTCTCACCTGATGGCAGCATATCACCCAGGGGAAAAGAAGAAAAAGCAACAGTATGCGTTAGTTGGTGGATCGTTATGTAATGTCACCGCTAGGATAGCTGGAACTGTTGAAGGGCGAGAATAAGTATCCCCCAAGAAGTTGAGATTACCAAGATCACCATGGAGGTGGGGGGAGAATGCAACAGATTTTCAGGAGAACAGGATGCCTTGTGGTTTTATGATGCTGCCCGCCAGCTCAATAAGTATAAAAAACACTAGAGTATGCACGGAGGTTGCCATAGCTTTGTTGAGGCTCATCCGTAGCAGCAACTCAATCAAAATAAAGGGGGTCCCTCAAATTCTATAAAAAGAAAAAAACCGGCGGAGATTTTACTTTGCATTTAAAAATTAAATTGAACAGCCATATTTGGTATTCATTGAGCACATTGACTAAGCAAAGTTGTGTAGCATGAAAAGAAAACCATCAGACATGTGTGTGCTTACATTGAATGTCTTTGCAACCTCAACATTAGCAATCACTGCACACCATTTTAGTTCTTGAAGTTCTAACCTATATCAGTAGCTACATTAGCTAGTATGGAACAGAAGAGTCAGGGGACAGACTCCAAGCATCACTTTCAGGAGCTAGTATATATCAGCAGAAAACGGTTTGGTCCTTCATAGAGGATGACTCAAAATTGAGCTCCCTGACACGGCGTACATGAACAGAAAGGACAGTTACGATAATGAAATCACTAATAAGCTAACAGCGGTCCCAACAAAAGCACACCAAGCTTATCCACCAACACTAGAAATGGAGTAGTAGTAGGCGCAGGACACTGACCCCACAAAATTGAACGAAATCCTCTGCAGTCTGCAGTCAAGTAAGCCGAAAGCGGCTGTAACCAAGCACGCGCACCTCGTGGCTGTCGGAGACAGAGGCGACGGCGTCGAGGAACTTAGTCCCGACCCCGGTGCCGGGGTCGATCCACACCACGTTGAGCGCCAAGAGCACGGCGGCGAGTATTGCGGCGAAGTAGGCCCACGACGCCACGCTCTGGTCCCCGAGCCGGAACGCGGCGGAGTCCTCCCCGACGAGCCCGGGGCCCCCGCCGGCCTCCGCTTCCCCCTTCGCCAGCCCCGCGCCCGCGCCGTCCTCAGCGCCGCCCCCGACGGCCCGGACGGGGCGGGCGGCGCGGGAGGGGAGGAGACGGGGGAGGGGGAGGAGCGGCGCTCGGGCGGCCGGGTTCGGCGACGGGACGGGCGGCCGCGGGAGGTGGAGACGGCGGCGGGGGAGGAGGTGGGGCGGTGGGGCGGCGAGGTGGAGGCGGAGGTGAGAGGCCATGGCGTGGGGAGCAAGTGCGCGCGTGTGGAGTGGTGGCAGCGGAAATGGGGCGGCGAGGTTTAGAGTGGCGGTGGCGGCATCTGTGGGGAAGGGTGGGCGGAGGATGCGGTGCGCGTGGGATTTGGAGGGTGGTGCGGCCGGGCCGGGCGGACGTGTCGGCTTACCACGGCTGTCTGCAGCGCCCGCAGGCAACGGAAAAAAGGTATAGCAAGCGCCCGTCCAATTAGAATGTAATCGTGAGATTTAAACAAATCACAAAAAAGTACCGCCCTAATAGCAAACAAACTGTCTTTTCATATCCGCTAAATAGATAATTATCGGTGTGGAGTATGTTTGAGAAAGTTAAGTATCATGATCATTTGTCAATGGCACTATTCGATTTTAAAAACTAGAATTACACTCGTTATAATAAGGATGGAGTTCCTTTCAAATAAATGCATATTATAACTTTTTTTAAGTGGGATATCATGCTCACACGAATTGGATCAATTGGTAAGGTTTCTTGTGGTGGAACCTGTCCACCAGAGTTGTTGGTGTCGTATTTTTTTAAATTTATTTCAGAATTTAACTGGCATTATTCTTTTTTGGTAGACGGCATTCCCCGGCTTAGTCTCTCGGATATGCTCATAGGGTAGGATTCCGTATGTGTATTCATAAAGGGTTAGTGTGTGTACGTGTTTGTGAGCGTCTACGTCTGTAACGTGTTTCTCAAAAAAAAAATATCATGCTCACATAAACTCATCTATATAAATACACGAAACCCACTCGAATGAGTGCCTCTACAAAAACTGGATTGGCACATGACGAAAATGACGAAGTCACGCCTCGCTTAGAGGAGCACGTCGCCTACCCCAACCCTAAATAGACCGAAGCATTTTTTAGGTGGGCCTAGCCCGAAAAAAAATCGGGAATAAAATGTGTGCCTAGGATTATCCATAGGCAGATGCGAGCATGTTTTCCAGGACGGACTTGGGCTATGTGTGGGTGGGCTCAAACTTTTCACGTTTTTTATTAAAAAATAATTATATTTAATTAATTGAGTCGGCTCTGGCCGGCACGAAAATTTTTCAGACCTAGTTTTCTCTACCCACACCCAGCCCGACGTTGTGACCAAACAAGCCGTCTTAGGTTGGACTTGAAATGTTGAATACTCCGTACCCTTAAAAAATTGCGCCGGTTACCTACGATCAGTTCGCAAATTATAACTATTGTTTACCTCAATGTCTTTCAATAGATGTGGATCGAATCTTTGGCCTGAATCCCCAACACCAATAAATAAGCAGCAATTTTTATCTCGCTATCACCCAGTTCGTTTGTTGGGCGATAATTGTTCATACAATGCTATAGAGTCATGCCGTGCTGGCACGTTTAGTCAACACTCATGTAGTTAGGTTTTGTAAAATATTTTTTTACTTTCTAAATGATGCATATATTTGTATTTTTTTTACTATAAACGTTTGTGATCTATGGTTAATATTGTAACGTTTGTTTGTTATCATATAACGATAAATACAACCATATATATTCACATAATAAAAATAATTATTCATACAATGCTTCCGGTTCAAAGTGATATGCTATGAGAATGTTTAATATAAATGACTTGTGTCATGCTTTAGGCACTCAAAATGATCCCCTTCTGACTGGGTGCTGATATGGCGTGCTAACGTGGTGTGACACGTAGGACGGAGGACGAAAATGAGCTGTGCAGGGAAGTTTACGGACTAAAATGGTCATTTTGATAGTTCGTGGATGAAATTGAGCCTTAGTCGATAATTCAACCTGAATTCTTGTTCCAAACAACTACTTAGGTCTTGTTCGGTTCACCCTCTCCCTAAGAGGAATGGAGGGATTTTGGGGGCCTTAATTGCCCTATTGACTTGTAGGGGAATTAATCGCCTCCTATCACTCCCAGTTCAGGATTAATTAATCAAACAAGATCTTGAAATGTGTTCCCTTTGTTACCCTTGCAGCTTTGCTTTGACTGCTGTCTGGTGGTTATTACTTTCTCTTTAGTCTTTACTCGGGCTCTAATGCTCTATTGTTACTTAGGGCAACTTCGGTTTTTGATATGTATTGCCATGTCAAGGAACAACCCAGCAGAAAAAAGGTGTTACCTGAGCAGAACATCGTCATCTGAAATTTAGAGCCAGTCTAACATCATCTGGTCCTTGAGGCAATCCCTCCAACGTTTACCATAAGCTGGCAATGCAAGAGTAGTAGCTCACCTTGCTTCATCTTGTTTTGCTTCACATAGAAAGAAAATTCACCAAGCTGTACAGAAACTTTACTTGAATTTTTATACATGGTTATCGAAGTGTTTGAAGATGTGGACACATCAAACTTTATTCAAATGCAAGATCGCGTCCGGTCTCAAAGAAACACAATAAAAACTGCCAAACTGGCCGAGTGGTGAACGAAATTCATGGTTAGATGATATGGCTCAGGCCGCAACCACGCTCGGCGTCTCTTATTGAAGAAATAATTCAGTTGGTAATACATAGATTACAATTATTGCATAGAAGGCAGGGCATTATTTCTGCTGTTTTCAACATGCACACTTGCGCAAAGCAGCAAGTCCTGCCCTCGCACCCCAATGCCTAAAAAGGAAGAAGATCAAAGGAAAGAGAGGAAGAGATGTTGCATCCCCAGTACAGTCAGTTTGGTAAGCTTTGTCCACCGCAGGTCACCTGTATAACTACAACAAAGGGATCAGGGAGTGAGTGTATCTTGTGTCTGTGTACGGTCCGGATAAATAAGAATGGTTACCCCATTTATTTTCAGAGGGCAAACGGGCACCAGGGTGGGGTAAGCAAGAACTTTTTCCTGCCTGTTTGATACATGGAGAAGCAGCGGAATGCGGAAGCTCAAGACAGCGGAGGAAGGATGGGTGAGGACCTGTACAGCTTCAGCTCTTTGAATGTATTGGGAGATAATTACTGAAGAGACAAGAATGGGAATAAGCATGGAAGGAAGGCTGAGGATGGCGTCTTATGATGCCTCTCTCTCAGTACTTCCATTGCCGGAGGCTATTTGCTGGGAATCAGATTGGGAAATCCTATGGGACCTTCCGGGCCCTCCGTCTAGCAATCTTTCAGAATGCTCTGGTGAGGATGCCAACTGGTAGTGCATGGTTGGCATATCACCTGTCGGTGAGGTTGCAGTTCCATACATAAGGGTTCCCATAGGATGGTCAAATTTGCAATTTGGACCAAACTTGCAGATGCCATATCGAGAATAGAAGGTGCAGACAGGTTCTCCCTGTTAGCAGCAAAAAGGGGAAAGGATTAGTCCCCAAAATCATATCATTTGGCCAAGCTACAAGGACCAAAAATAATACATCATATGCACATGGAATTTGCACTAAAAACATTTATCAAATGGGATCAGTTTCATAGTTTCTGCTGGGTGATACCAACATGGAAACATAACATTACCGGGCGAAGTGGAAGACTTAATGGACTCAATGCACAGTTTGGAGCAGGAATCAGCCGCTCCTTAGGGTGATTAAACTTGCACACAGCACCAAACTTGCAGTCTCCGGTTTTCATATAGAACTGACACTCAGGCTGGTCAGGTCTCTCAGGAAATATGTTCTCGCCTTGTACTGCATAAAGTCCAACAGGAACAGAACCTGCTTGGTATGATGGAAACATTGCATGTTCACCCATACCAGTTGTTTCACTTTGATGTGAGCCGGTGTAGTATTGAGTGGTTCCTGGTGTTCGTTGTTGGTCATCTGGAGAAGATGAGCCCATTTGTGCCTAAAAGACATAAATAAAATGCTGATCATGTATAAGTTCCATAAGAGGAATACCAAATAAAATTGCTAGTAAAAAACAATTGAATTACAGATGTCCTGATAAGGATAATGCACATGGCATGGAATTTCTTTTGATCACAAGGCATAAAGGCTCATGAGGTATCAACTTATCTATTCAAGTCAGGAAGTACGCACACAAGTAGGTTTCAGTATGTCAGGCCAGTTTGCAGACCCAAGTACTAGTAGATCACATTAGATGGGATAGGCTCAGTTCGACAGGATGGAAATGGTCGATAAATAGGTAGGGGTTGGGTAGAGTAGACGAGTCAGTGTTTTGATTGTACCAGATGGTGGGATAACTCAGTGCATGTTAACCAAGGAAGGATGGAGGTGTGACAAAAAGAAGTACAGATTACTGAATACCATGGTTGGATGATCTTTTGGTGGTGGTGGTGGTGTGGGGGGGGGGGGGGGGGGGGGGTGGAGACAAATAGTACCCTCAAGTAAACTTATTTACCAGTTCCTAGTAGAAAATAAGGATCATTGCCTCTGATGCACTGGAGGTCAACTAGGAAAAAAGGCACTACAATGCATGAGGAATAGTGGCCCGAGTTCTAGTGCATGATGAACATTTCACAGTAAAATGCCTTGTTACATGCTGCCATTGGAATTAGAACACCACTGGGCCAGCATAATAGATAATAGAAGGAACACATAGCATGCATCAAATAGATCAACAGCATACAGGTTTGATAAAAAGGAAATATATTGAAGTATGAAGAGGAAGGGTTGAAGAACATACAGCATAAGGACTCCAGCTGGGAACTTGAACGAGGCCCTGGGGAACAATCACTTGTGCATAACCTGAATGACCAGGCCACCGAGGACTTGCAATAAATGATGCAGATCTTGACAGTGTCCAGTTAGTAACAGCTCCAGGATAAGTATGTTGACCAGGAGAGGTTGCAGATTGCCCAGGTGAATAAACAGAGCCGCGTACAGCAACCATCGTATTGGAGGGCGGTGGATGATGAAACTTGCATGTGCTTGCAAATTTGCACTGCCCTGTTCTCAAATAATAAGCACATTCCTTCTCATTCTGCAGTAATAAACTGAAAGTAAATGAAAGCTGATCATGCAGACAAGCTAGGAGATTTTAGAGCTATTATTGCAAACAATGAGCAATTGAGCAACAACTAAAAACAAAAGAATTTCAGAACAAACCGGCCGTATTGGGTAACCTAGAACATTCAGCTGCACTCGTGTTGCAATTGCAGCCTTTTCTCTGGGGTGATGAAACTTGCATGTTGCCCCAAACTTGCATGTCCCCGTCTTCAGATAATACTGTAAAGGAATCAAGGATATAAAAATTTGTAGGACCATAGTTTATCTATCACCAGATTGAGAGACCAATGTAGTCAACATATTAGTCAAAGCAGTGCTAACAGAGAGAAGGTGTGGGTAGATAGACTAATATGGATTGGCAATTCTACAGAGAATGTTTTATAGCAGTTTTATGCTTAAACAGTAGAACATACAGAGGCATGTCATGATAATTTTCATAAAGCTAAACTGAACAAAATTTAGATCATTGGATCATGGCATCTGACTAACAGTCAATCTATATCTACAAGTATAGTAACTTGGCTAAAAATCCTGGGCATGTACATGATCATGTCATTCGCCCAAAACTTCAAAATGTATCTATAATAACAAAAACTAGGATTCATTCTACCAAGAAACATGGTAGTGCAGCAGGATCATATATAACATAATTGATGGCAACCATCACAAAACATTTGTATTATGGAAACTGGCTAATTTTACAATTACATCAAATGGTTTCAAAAATTTAAATGAAGAAAAAAGATGATCTAGGCAGTCACATAAAACTAAAAACTCACTTGACACTCAGGTTGACCAACTCTATAAGGATACTCCCCTTTCATCCTTGCGGCAGCAACAGCCTAATTTAACAAAAGTAACTGAAGTCAAGACCACAATTAAAATCAAGCAGAAAGTAACGATGGATAAAATCATATGCCTATAAAATTAGAACAAAGATATAAAAAATTCCACATCCACTTAAAATGTAGGCAGCTTCGTCAAGCGTACAATGAAAACAAGAAAGGGAGATATCTGTTTCTCCTGAAGGAAACCAGGAGGAAAATCCTAAGCTAGAGTGTTTTGTATTATGAAAGTAGCAAAATTGACCGTGGATTTCAACGGCAATCAAAAAATTACATAGGTCATATGAGAATGATGTCAGAGGAAGCACAAATGACAAAACATTCAGATGATTACTGTTATGTGCAAATGAAATAAGACAGCCAGCAAAATTCCCAATTATCAGACTCAGGGGCAAGGGTGTGTAAGTAATGTGAAGTTTATGGGCAGAGTGGTGGTGATGGCAGGCGCATCATTACCACCAGCTCAAATGTCTAAGTAGTAAAGATATATTTAGCAGAGGATAGAAAATATGGAAATCCCAATGCATGAATGTATCGAATAAAAACTTATATCTTCATTAATTGTAAGAGTGCCCCCAGTTGAGTCAGTGTACACAACCATCTAATATCAGATAGAAAAAAGTTGAATGAATAACAGAAAAAAAGAAAATGATGCATTGCAACATCACCTTGCATTCTTCAGGTGAACATAATCAGGAAAAAATTATTTCATACTGGTTAAATTACATGGCCTCATTCTAGCCATTTACTGTAATAGACAGAATTCCGGATCACAGCTTTGAGGTTTATCTGTAAGCATAAGAAATGAACGAAAAACAGATTTATTTTAGGCCTATCCCCAGCATTGAATGCCAGTTGAATTTGCATTTTCAGCACTGAAGTTCCATGCTTTAGTATGTCCACCTCCTTAACAAGCTAAATATCAGTAGAGATGGTCAAACTTCAATGGAAACAGCTGCTTTGTCACCCTAACTAATTTAGTTAAGCAAGTTGGTTTCTTACAAAGTTCCAGACAGGGTAGGAAACAAATTAATATAATTGGAAAAATCCATAAAGCTCTCAAGCGAAGCTCTCAGAAGAATTAACTTACGAGCCTACATAGCAACGATGGCCAAAAGGGCTAGGGGAAGAATGGAAACTAATGACATCACTACACCTAATAAGTAAATTTCCAGAAATGTATAGTATAATAAGGTATAGAAATGGCAACAAATTTCAATATTGTTACAGACAAAAGATATAGTTTGAGGCTACCAGCTTCCTGTTTGGTGGGTGATTGAACTTGCAGGTTGCTCCGAATCTACAAAGTCCGGTCCTCATATAATAACTACAGTCTGGCTCTCCAATTCGCTCAGGGAAGGGACCATGTTCCATAGATTCTCCTCCTCCTAAAGTCATTTGCCACATGGCCTCTGCAATCATTAAGATTTACTTTAGCGACTAGCTATCACTCTGCATATTCACATTAAGAATCCATGCTTCAGAAGAATTAAGATGAAAACAACATCAGCACGTGGTAAAGAAGCCAAGCAACTCCACACATACACTTCCGCTGGTAATATTGGCTTCCAGGCATCCATTTCCAAACTCAGTAGGAGATTCATATATTTTTTATCAAATTTGTACAAAATGGAGTCCAACATGCTACTCAACAATGCAATGAATTTTTGTGAAGGCGTTGTTGTGAAATTTCCTTTGTTTCCATTAGAAATATGTAATAGCACATTGAAACAGGTACATCTAACTTATTAGTCTGGCACCTACTTATACTGAAATGGAAAAGGGATACTACAGACAAGAAAAGTGCATGGCACCAACACATGCCAAGTGCACTAAACAGACAAATAATCAATCAGACTAAAGATCTTGACTTTTCCTCTTGAAGACAAAGAAACATGTCGCCAATTTTGTCAGATGCTAGAGTAAAAAGAAAGGATTTCCGCTTCAGATGGAATGACAAGGCTTCTTTGAAACCTTTTCAGACCCAAACCAACCAGGTTTGACTAATATGGAGCACAGATGGTGGAGAGCACTTCTCATTCAGTAGTGGTCATGAAAACAGCTAGGCCCACTCATACGCCTGCCAAGTTCTAGAAAGGCTAACGAGTGAAAGTGCAGCTAATAATCGGAAGCACAAGCACCTGCACAAACAAACTGAACTCCCAACTCAACTCTGTTCCAGAAAGCTTAGAAGCAGAGGCAAATTACCATCAGCACTTCATCCAAGAGATAAAAAAGCAGGGTACACCATGCCCTCTGAGTGGAGGGCTAAAGTAAATCCACCAAAGGGTGACACCTTTAACTAAAAGTCAAGCATCCGTCTGTTTGTCCCCTCCTAATTCTTGAAACTGGAACTATAACCAAACACATTTCAGTATTTAGTACGTACTCCTTTCAGCAATCAAACAAGGATTGCAGAACTCTGCTTTTTCCAGGATTCCCATGCTTACAGGTGCATGTTCAAGTGTTACTACCTTGAACCCAAGAGACACACAGATGAGGATACCATAGAAGAATTAAAAATTTTATAACCCCCAACCTGGCACGGTGGCGCAAACATACAGCATTGAAGGCACCGACACGGAAGAAAAGACAATCGAGAGGTCGCCGAGACAACACGAGGCGACGATCCCGAATCAAGCACCCGCCCCATCCTAACCCACCGAATTCCAATCCAATCCAGCTAGATGGATGCACCTTCCGCTCGAGCCCCGAAAGCAATGCCAGACCATCACACGCGCAGCGGCGCAGGATCGTCCGTCGCAGGCGCGCACCGAAACCCAAGGCAGCTGGCCCAATTCCGGCTCCCGAATTCGGCAAAATTCCCCGCGAACCAATCGCCCGCAGACTCACGATTGCCGACACGCATCGAACGCCACGGAGACCCCCCGACCCCGCTCCGCTCCCCTGCACCAACCCCCGCTCCCAGCGGCACGCGCGCGACATTGCACCGCCAGCGCCGCTCCATCCCGGCGACCATAAAGGGGAGAGGAGGCGAGGCCCCACGCCTGGAAGAAAGGGCGAGTAACCGGCGCTCACCTTCCGCGGAGCCGTGGTGGTGGGGCCCGATCGCCGGGGAGGAAGAGGACCCCTCCCCGCCCCCGGTTCCCCCGCCGCCGCCGGCCGCTCCAGCTCCAGCCGCCGCCATCAGGGCCTCCCCGGCATCAGATCAGAGGGCGCGGGTGCGAGGCGGGGGGAGAGAGTGGAGTGGGGGAGAAGCGAGCGACGCGAGGCCGAGAGGAGGAGGAGAGGAGCCAGGCCAAGCGGCAGGCGTCCGTCCATCCCCGGCTCGGACAGCCAGTCGTTTTTGTTCCGCGCCCCACCTGCACCTCCCCCGTTTCTCACCCGCGCGCCCCCGCAACCGAAACCACCCGCGCACGCAAAATCCCGGGCGCACCCCACAGTGTGCACACGGACACGTACGCTACACCACGCTTCATTTATGCTACACCAACGAACGAACTATGCTGAAAGTGCTCCCTTTTGGCCGTCGATTTTGGATGTGGCTCCTTTTTTCGAAAACTATATAAGGATGTCTACATGTCAACTGTATCGAAACCCAACATATATATTTCAAAATCAAGATACGTTGAGTTGCTAAATTTGTGGGTCAGAGTTTGAGGTAGAGTGTGCATACCTATTGATGCTGTGGGACTGCGTTGGCGGTGGTGTGCTGCCTGAGTGGAGCACTTGTTTGTGTGGATGGATGCCATGATTGTGATGGCACTAAGTCTTTGTTGGCTATATTTGTGCCACACGGTGGCTACCCATGACATGGTTGGATATGGTAATGAAATAAAGAAAAAGGGAGAGCAAAGCTATAAGATATACTCCCAAATTCGACATCTAAACAAGGCCTAAACACACCCGTTGTAACTAAATTCATCTACACCTCTAATGGATATGTACTGTGTGATGCCACACCATTGAATGCCCATTAAGTCAGGAATCGGAACTGACTGAATTTTTGTGAGAAAACTAATTACAGTACAATTCAAACAGATAGCCAGATAGGAATAAGAACTCTAGATAGTAAGTGAAAGGCCATCTTTTTGTTGGATCGGTCAAATCAGAAAGTCTAGCAAAGCAACGCCGTATATGCTAAGCCATCGCCATCCTTTCCATGACACAAAAACAGTGACGTGGTACAATGAGCGCGTGGGAATCTATCACTGTCCAAAGCTTGCTTTAAGCTAATTACTATGGACTGCGACTCCCTTAATTCTTGATTAATTGACTTTGGAATCCACCGGTGCTACAATGTAGTAGGTGTTTAAGCAGCACATTTTTATATGTCGATCGAGTAGCCTAATGAATGTGTTAGTGAATTCCCAACAACACAACATTTTTCTTCTTGCAACAAAATGGTTCATGAACAAGGTGTTTGTGGATGTCGACATGCGGACATGGGGTCGAAGTTAAGAGATCAGACGTATTCGACGGAATGCTCTATGTGCTCAAGAAACCAACAACATTGGCATTAACCTGTTACCATGGGTATAAGTACTTCCTCCATCTTAAAATAATATAATTCTAAAAAAGTGAATATAATTCTAAACTTTTTCCTAATCAAACTACCTTAAGTTTAACTAAGTTTATGAAGAATAATATCAACATTTATAACATAAAATAGGTATATTACAAAAAATATATTTCATGGTAATCTAATTATACTTGTTTGATATCGTAAATTGATATTTTTCTCTATAAACTTGATCAAACTTAAAATAGTTCGGCTTATGATATAAAGTTATAATTGCATCTTTTTTGGGATGGAGGAAACCATCTTCTTTTTAAATGAATTTGTTGCATATTAGATGAGTTGTGTCTTACATAACCTATATTTGGGGTTAGAGAATATAGTGTTTATGACCAGAGATTTTGGGGTGTTTTGGTGGGGATTACCGTAAAATCAATGGTTTTATGTGGATGATGGGGAGCTCGGCCAGTTTGGGTCCAACAAGTATGACGGTGGGCAAGGCAGTAAGTGAATGTATGCTGCCAGCTGTAGTTGTGGAGAACCAAAAATAGGATTGCAAATGTTGGCTACCTTGCTGTGGAACCGTGAGAGTGTCAGGAAATGGAGGACGGGATGGGAGGGCTTATTGGAGTTCAACTATAAATGTGAGCGAGCTTAGACCATCACAATTTACGAAAGAATATTGGTGGGCTTCTATTGACGCTTTCTAATGGCATATTTTTACATCTGTTTGATATCATTATTTCTAGTTATACCTAACAAATAGATTATATTTAATTTGCATATCAGTTGTGTTTTGGAGAATGCCGTGTTTTTGTAAGAATTAAGCCCAATTTGGTGTACAAATGAACAAGATCCAAAACCAACGATGAGCCACGAAAGATGAAGGCTAGAAGACCCCACAAAAAAGTGGGCAAGTCGAGTGGTGGCCTGGACCCATTGGTCCAGTTGTCTTGGCCCATTTTGGAGACCAGTGAAGATTAGATGTCGCACATGTTCATTCTAGAAGATTTAGAGGCTAAGTTACTAAAGATTTGGCAAGTTGATCCGGGATCAAGCAGGACATTGGAAGGTCATCAACACTCATCGCAAAAAGTTTAGCATGCCAAACCCACGTGCAATGGTGCAAGTCACGAATGCGTGAGATATCATCGAACATGAAAAGACTTAAAGACAATGCAAAGTAGGAGAGGCTCAAAAAGGGGCTGGGACAGTCGGCTTGAGCAGGATGAGCCGATTGGCTTAGCATGTTTTTTGCTTGGCACGGATTCCCCCTTTTTCCACGGTCTCCTCATGTATAAATACCTCCTTTCATGGGCAACTTTCATATTAGATAGATTCTATTCACCTCCGAGGAGCGGAAGAACTCAAGGGACGCCATCTCAAAGAACTGAGGGTCGTGTAGTTGTACAGAGGTTAGCTATGACTAGATTTTGGCTGGCAGCATCACTCAGGGAGGAAGATGGACATTAGAGTTCCGGAGTTTGTAGTCACAAGGCGTATGTATGGCCACGGTGGAGATTTTGGATGAACATCTTGTCATGTAATGCAATTCTTGTGCTCTGATTCTTCAGCGATCCTTATACCTCTTTTTATGATTTATACAATTATGATTGTTCTTCATCTCAATCTAGTAGTAGATTGCATATGGTGTTATTGTATTCATGGTGACTAGTTTTACATACCTGATCTATCATAATAGCTAGACATGAATCTTACTTTGTGCTCTCGGAATGTCTCATGTAGAACGACATGATTGTGACAGAGTCTGATGCCTAGTAGGGTAATCGGTACCTGAAGTTTTTGAATGAGAACCATGATTTGTTTATTGTTTATTCTCATAACTACAACATATGCAAACTCTGGACTTGTTATACATTAATTACATCTCATTCATATATGTTTTCTCGTTCATGCTTATTTATAATATTCATACATATCCATGCACGTTCATGTTGATTCCTTGCTATGTGAATCATGTTTTCTAATGTACAATTACTTTATGATTTGTGACCTTGTTTCCACGGATTCATAAACCTTAGGAGAATATTTGTAAGGAAAAATCTGCATTGTGCACTTGTGGTATAGTAATTGGAGCGATAACCGGTGTCAACAACCTCATTAGCACTACTTTGGGCTTCACTAACACGAATGCACCAATGAGATGGCACAAGGAAGAGTAGGGCAGCTGCTTCTTTGCAGGATCTCGGTAGTCATGAAAGGCAAAAAATAAGAAGAAAAACAGAATAGAAAAGGGCTTATGCAATTTAAAAAGGTGGAGGTTTATATTATTTGGATTATTGGATCTAAATCCAATGACAACAAAAATCAACTTACAAATAAGCAAAATCAAAGTCACCAATTGAGATACCGCCCATATGGATTGTTTATCATCGCATATACCCTAGATATTAGAACTATGATGTTTTGTTGGGCAAGTGAGGCTTATAATAAATGATTAGAATTAAAGATGTTTTTGACCGTTAAACTAGGCTATGTTAAGTGATCTTTGCCATAAATAAACCTGAAATGCAAGAAAATATCTATATTAATTGTTGTTTTAAAAATATATATATTAATTATTGGCTGGTTTAATACATATACATACTTACGATCTTGGAAGCATGTGAGAATAGAATTGTATTTCTATTTTTTACTCCATGCTTTCATATACATTATGTATAAAACATTCTAAATACATGTATCCAAATATTTTAAACTTTGAAAATTGATCATTCAGAAGAGATATTCATCATACACAAAACGTAATATCATTTTATTTCTTATGAATTTTATTTTGTACCATAGTAATCTTCTCCATACTAGACCTCTTGTACAATCGATCAATTACTATGGAGAGAAGAAAGAGTTACTATGTTGTTATTTTAGGGCCAATTAGGCACGTCGTTCTACCAAACCCCAACCCTTGGTCTATCTTGATTCGAGGTTAATTTTCAGCTGAAAAGGAGAAAGAAGATATCCCAGTCCTTGAGCGGAGAAAGATCGACCACCTTTTAAGGGCCCTACGGAATAGTATCCGTATGCCTTCTTTTTTTCAAAGTTTCACATGACCTTTTTGGGTGTGCGCTTAGCAATACAGCCACCCATCGCCACCACGCGAAAAACGCCGCACGGAGCCACGGAGAGACCGCACCGTTATGCCAGACCGTGGTAAAGCACTACTAGCCTGCAGCTACAGCGACACCGTTCCGCTCCACGCAAAGAAAAGCCGTACAGCATCCCTCCCCGGTTTCCCACCTCGTCAACCGCCGCTCAAACCCTGCGCGTCCGATCGCGGATCGACGGCCACGCAAAAGGCTCGTCGCTGCCACGCGCGAGGCGCGTGCCCGCGGCTGACGTGGCTGGCCCGGACGCGATGCGGGAGGGCCGCGGGCAAGTGGGGCACGTTGAAAGCAGCTGGGCCCGGGTGTCCGAGGGATGCATGCACCCAGCGCCTCCACCGACGGGTGCCGTCTCGGCTCACTGGCTGCGGGACCCATTCAGCGCTGGGCCCACTCTTCAGTGCTGTGCGGT
This sequence comes from Echinochloa phyllopogon, assembly GCA_033239725.1. Lineage (NCBI taxonomy): Eukaryota > Viridiplantae > Streptophyta > Magnoliopsida > Poales > Poaceae > Echinochloa > Echinochloa phyllopogon. Next base: position 49,450,433 of record BTCW01000012.1, on the reverse strand, counting down.
TGGGTTTAAAGCATACTCGTAAATTCCATTCCGGAGGTCATTCCGTTTTTCTCTTGGAACGGAACATTCCGGTACCGGCCGATACCGGTGTACCATTCCGGACTTTATTATATTAAAAATATATGAATATACATATACATAAATATTCATATAAATATATACTTACGGCATAATTACGCTTCATCACACTGACATTTTTACCAAACTCACGTATTAAACGAGGCGTCATTTGGTTTTAGCCCGGTACCAAAATGAGCGGAACAGGCGTTTGACCCGGTATTGACCGGTATTGGCCGGTATTGACCGGTATTGACCGGTATTGACCCGGTATTGACCGGTATTTGACCAGGTACGGGATTTCAGCCCTTCTATACCGGTTTAGGCACCGGAACGGGGCATTCCGGCCATTCCGGCCGGTACCGGAATGGAATTTACAACTATGGTTTAAAGGACGGCGGTGAGAGCGCCACGTGGCGGCGCACAGGAAGGCCCCCGGCGACGCTTTGCTGGGCTGCTGCCGCCGCTGCTTGCCTGGTTACGCGAATTATCCGTATTGGTATCCGCTAAAAATATAAATATAGATATTTATATCTAAATTTATTTTTAATATGGTACTTGAAATATTTGAATCTGTATATGTATCCGTATTCAAAATAATATGAATATGGATGAAACATCCTATCTGTATCCGTATAGAATAAACACACATTCAAACTATGCTATAAACATATTATTTTGATTTAGTTTCAAACTAATATATAATCTTTAACTAATACTAAAGCAAGGATTGATTTTGCGGTACGTCATAATTTTATAAATAAACCCTTGTATTAGTACTTTCTGCATATTTTGGTTTCTTTTTCTCTTCGTGTACGAGTCCTGCTCAACCTCGCACCGTCGCGTATGCATATTTTGGTTTCCTTTTCTATTCGTTTACGAGTCCTGCTCAACCTCACACCGTTGCGTGGCTAAGTCCCTGCCTTCATAACGCGACCAACACGTGGCCCTGGAATTACTGCAGGAAGCAACATGAGGCACAGCGGCGGAAGATTATTTGTGACGGGATGCTTGTTGCCGAGTTAGCAGATCGAAGCGATCCACGAGCGGTTCGCCGTGAGGACCCACCGTCGCTACCAGGATTAACAAGATTGCGGCGTCGTTGTGTCGGTGGTCATTGGCCCCGCCCTCAGAGTCCACGTCCACGTCTCGATGCAGGTGGCTTCTACGGCGGCCGCAGATCAAGGATGAGCGCACGCTACTCTCGGACAGAATAGTCGCTGTTGGTCCAGCGGATTCGAACCATCACGGAGGAAGATGAGTCGTAGGCTCGTAGCTGCTTAAGGAGGCAGCTTGGTGTTGAGGACCGGTTCCCAGGCCGGGGGCGGGATCTTGAGCGGCATCGACGCTGGTGGTTGCCCAGCCACAACAGACAGAGAACGCTGTCCGGTCCGTGTCCTGTGTGGACGGTGCAAGGCAAAGGCCTTCGGAGGCCTATGCAGCGAGATGGGGTTCCTATGGGCGATGGTCCTATAGTCCTATGGCCATGTTGATGGAGGAGCACGTACTGGAGCAGCAATAGCATGATTGGCAATGAGGGAGAAAGGAAGAGGATTGAAACGGTTGCCTGCTTGCTTGATTGCTCGATCGTGGATGAAGAAGCTAGGGAGAAGGGGAAGGAAAATGAGTCGTTGGTTAATTTGCTAGCAGTGAGATGGAGAGGTACTATTCATTTAGAGGCAGCGGTGGTCTTTTGGCTTTGTCTGCATCTTTGATTTTGGAGAGAAAAGCAAGGAGGCCGGATACATTGAAGAGCTTGCTTGTGGAGAAGGATAGTGAAGGAGCCGTGTGACTGTTGCGCATGGAAGAACAGGAATGTGGTGCCGTACTACCGTGGATGTGGTGTCTGGCCACACGAGTAAGGGATTGATGCATGAAAGAGATGAGGCCGTGTGGGAGAAAAGCAAGCAGCTTGGCTGCTGGTGGACGACTTACTGGGAGAGAAGAAGAGATTTGTGAGACGGTAGTTCATAGTACATTAGTACTCCGTAGGTGGTTAGGATTAGTTCTATATGAAGATGGGTTACGTTATAGCTAACAGGCCAGACAGATATAACCTATGAAATTTTAGAATTTGTGGTACAATTAGATTGAATATTTTCTCGAAATAGATAGTGATAAAATTAATTCACAAAGCCATCAAATAATACCATTAAATATGCAAGGGTTTTGGTTCCAATATAATATTATAAAGGATTAGAAATTAGAAAAAATTTGCAAAGCACTTTGAATTGACCTAGGGTTTGCAAGCTTGAGCTCGGATTTGGGATTTTTTTCATATGTTAAGAATATAGAGGATAACATAATGATTGCATTTTTTTAGTTTAATTCATATCAGGGAAAGGTTGTGAGATGAACCAAGATAGAAAATAATGATTATGTTATTGGATGGTATTCAGTAGAGGAGATGAGCCGGCAAAATTCTTTTGTCTAATGGCGACGCCGTTAATTGTCCAAGAGTACAAAATAAGAAAGAAGTTGGAAGAAGATGTAGAATGTTAAGTTTAATTGGACTGGAAAAAGGAAAATTAGAAGAAAAAGAAATAAAATAGGTGAGGAAGAAAATAAGTAGAGAAACACGACAAACGAGTTTAACCATAGCATAGGCGCATAGCAATACACAAATAACCGACGCCACTCCTACCGCTGTGCAACAACTATGCCTGCATAGCGACGCACGCCTGTAACCCCTCCTTCTTGGCCTATAAAAGGAGAGGGCGCGCCCACGAACAAGGGACCCCCAAACGACGGATCAATCGAATACAGGGCAAGAAACAAGACTCATAGACACTCCGCACTCCACGATATTGGCACTCTGCCTCAATCATCTGGGACTTGGAGGCCTAGCCTCTTCTCCCAACCTGCTTGTATCCCCTACTACTCATTGTCCGGTGCAGGACAATACATTGCACGCTCCATCTTGCTGGACGTATGGTCTTGCGACCGAAACCAGGATAAATTCGTGTCATTGCATTACTCTCTGCATCAATCATCAGGGGAGGGAACACAACGCATTTCTGGTTGGTGTCGGGACCACGATTTCTTAACACCGACAGCCTCAGACGCCCTTCAGTGGGAAGACTGTTGTGTTCGGTGGAGATTTTAGGCAAGTCCTTCCTATTGTTCGAAAGGGGTCGAGGGCACAAATTGTTGATGCATCATTGCGGAGGGCATACCTTTGGGATTCGATGCGACACCTAAAGCTGGTTCGCAACATGCGCGCAAAGAATGACCCATGGTTTGCGGACTATCTATTGCGGATCGGTTGTGGTACAGAGGAAGTTAATGTTGATGGGGATGTACGCCTTCCAGATGAGATCCGTGTGCCATACACTGGGTCATCACACCACGAGCTTGATACATTGATCGAATGCATCTTTCCACGTCTTGACGAGAACTTGCTAAACAGAACCATACCGTCTACACGCAACGACTGGGTGGATGAGATCAATATGAAGATGATAGATAGATTCCGAGGTGGGGAGGTCATGTATCACAGTTTTGATGCCGCTATAGACGATCCACGTAACTACTACCCCTCCGAGTTTCTTAACACTTTAACCCCCAACGGGCTACCCCACATGTTTTAAAGCTTAAGATCGGTTGCCCAATCATACTACTTCGTAACATCGACCCAGCTAACGGGCTTTGCAATGGAACAAGGTTGGTGGTTCGGGGGTTCCGAAGAAATACCATCGACGCAGAAATCGTATTGGGACAACATGCTGGAAAATGGGTTTTCTTGCCTCGTATACCATTATGCCCCTCCGATGATGAGATGTTCCCATTCCAGTTTAAGCGCAAACAGTTCCCTGTTAGGCTCAGCTTTGCCATGACCGTCAATAAAGCACAAGGGCAGACTATCCCTAATGTCGGCGTGTATTTGCACGAACCGGTGTTCTCACATGGTCAGCTCTATGTCGCTCTATCCAGAGCCACCGCCAGATCAAATGTAAAGGTCCTCGCACTGCCTCCTAATAGGGTGGAGCAAGACGATGATGAGGAAAAGAAGACTAAACTGGCTGATAAGATGGATAAAAAACGTACCAGAAAGAATAAGAAGAAAATGTCAAAGATATATGAGAAGAAAACTCCTGCGCCATACACAGGCACGTTCACAAAGAACATTGTATACAAGGAGGTTCTTACAACATAGAAGATGTCTGTATGCTTGTTATTTATTTATTTATGAAAAGGCTTAAATATATCTTGGTATTGTCAAATTCAATAAATTTATTGTATTCCTATTATTTGTCTGATTTATAAGGGTAACTTTTGATTTTGGAGGATAAACAAATTATGTAAATTACCTAATTGTCAGAGAGGGAAGGGCGGGCTTGGTGCAGCGGTAGAGCGTACCGTCTGTAACTGGAAGGTCCCGGGTTCAAGCCCCAGCCTCTGCACATTTGTGCGGGTAAGGTTTGGGCGCTATTACAACCCTTCCCCAGACCCCGCACGGTGCGGGAAGCCTACGGCACTGGGTACGCCCGACCTAATTGTCAGAGAGGACTGGGGTGTTTTCAACATTTTCTGGAGTATTAGCTGCACCGCTACCTTGAGATCGTGTTAAGCTTATAGACACAATGAAAGAATTTATTTACGTCTTTTCTTTGGTTTTCATGGGCTGGAAAGTAGACTCCTGGGTGGATATAGCAGCATAAGTATAATTCATTTCCATAAGAGTGAGTTTTGCTATGACTGTCAATAAAGCACAGGGGCAAACCATCCCGCATGTAGGGATTTACGTCCCTAATCCGGTTTTCTCCCATGGTCAACTTTATGCCGCCCTCTCACGAGCTACAGCAAGGAGCAATGTCAAAATACTTGCCACGCCTGGAAATGATGGGACGATTAAGTTATTATATACATTAATAAAGAATATCGTCTATAAAGAAGTTCTCACCTTGTAGATATGTTCTGCAATTTTATTTTACTTTTGCTTTCTTGTTTTCATATCAGGTTGGATTAAGAACAAATTAAATTGTGTACATGTCGCCATGTTTTGTTTATATGATATGTTATTTCTACCTTGCATCTTTTTTTGCGAAATCTAGATTGATCATTTGCATTGAAAAGGTATGTGGTAGCAACCCACAGTACCAACTTTGTGGATGCTGTTGCATTGATTTTGCATTATTATTGTTTTGTCTTTTTATATATTGCACTATAAATAATTTATTGTCCGTAGCAACGCACGGGCACGTTATCTAGTCAAGTAAAAAAGTCCAGGGTACTACAGTATGAAACTTCAAAACCACCAGTAACCTTCTGCAATATAATGTATATATAGAGATACAAAGCAGGGAATTTGAATTCCGATTTGAACTGGAAAATTAATCCAATGTTTCTGTTGTACTCAATAGAACTATGGAACCTCTCACTTGTCATGCTGATTCCACTACTCTGGAAACCAAGCCTAAACTACACGTTTGATCACGAGACGCGTAAGCGTAAGTGGAACTATTCTCCAAGAAAGCTCGGTCGGTTTCAGACCAACAGAGAGCGGGTAGACCAGAAACGAGTCTGGCTTTGGCAGCAGGGTTTCTGTAATGCACTCCTGACAGTGAAGATTATCGCGTCTGGTATACGTTGAGTTGTAGTGTGGATGTTGGTCAAAAGAAACTTATAGAGGAGCGGTGCCAAATTGTACTTGTACTCTAAAAGAGTAAACAGAAAAAAACTAGTATAATTGCGCAACCTGAACTAACTTAAACTAGATACACATAGAACCAAAAATGAATACAGTAAGCAATTATTCAGCCGGAACGCAATTGAAGCCGAAGCAACCCATCCACAGGCTCCGGGTCGACGTCTTCTTCTTCCTCCTCTCCTTGTGCTGCATGCATGCGACAATATATTAATGAACAAAACAGAGTTACATCATCTTCAGCCCGTAATGGTCACTTAATCACGCCGTGTGTGCTGGCTTGCTGCTACACGCCTGCACGTACGTACCCATCTCCTGGGCTCCTCGGCGGCGAACTCCGGCGGGGGCACCTGATACAGGTCCGCGTCGACGGGCGGCCGCACCACCCGCGCCACCTGGGCCTTCTTGGCCGGCGTGCGCGGCACCGGCGACGAGGACGACGGTGCGGCCACGGCGTCGGACGCCCTCGCGGGCGTCGCCCCCGCACGATGACGAGACACCCGCTTGCCGCCGTAGGACCCGTCGGTCTTCCGCGGCCTCCGGGCCTTCCTGTTGGTAGTAGGCGGCGGGTTCCGCGGCGGCGGCGAGTACTTGAACCAGACGTCGCTGCTGGCCTCGAGCTCCGGCGCCGCCGCGGCGTACCACTCGGCGGCGGAGGCGGAGGCCGGCACGGCGGGCGTGGCGAGCTCGCCGCTGTAGTAGTAGTAGTTCCATTCCCCGAACGCCGGCACGCGGCGCCGCCTCGCCGCCCTCTGCATGCATGCACGCACGCACGTACGCCGTGAATGCGCGCAGAAGCCAAATTAACTGAAGCTCATCGTCGGGATCACTAAACTAGGCCGGCCACGTGCAGCAAGCAAGCAAGCAACTTACCTCCATTTGGGAGCGCACGTACGGCTAGCTGGCGCAGGCCGGGGACAGAATGTGGGAAGAAGCTCGAGAGTGGAGTGGATCTACTAGCAATGGTCAGAAGAGAGTGTGTGTGAAAAAGGCTAGCGCGCTAGCCGTGCGGTGTTGGTGAAGAAGAAGGCGGCCATTCGCTGCACTGGGCGTGTGAGCCGCCTGTACTTATAGCCGGAAGAGGTAGCGAGCTAGGGAAGGAAGGAGCGAGAGGCGAGGTGTGAGCCCTTGACTTGCAGAGGAAGATCGTCTCATGGATGGCGCGGAGAAAAGGGAAGGACGAAACGAGAGCGAGAGGGGGGATCCAAGGCGGCTGCAGTAGCAGGGAATGGCATCGAGCTAGCTAGCAAGGTCCTCTCCTCTCAGCCGGCCGCCTCTGCATGCGGCGCAGGCAGCAGTAGAAGCTACCACTACTAGTACTAGTACCGCGCGCGCACTGTAGCGAAGCAGCTCGGCGGCCAGGTGGAAGCTGGAAGGTGTGGGGGCACGGCAGGGCTAGCTGCACTGCAGCGCCGCGTGGGGGTGGTGGTGGTGGTGGCCGACTGGCCGCGGCCGCCGTGGGCCGTGCAGGCTGTGGACGACGCTGGCAGCATGAGGGAGGGCCCCGGGTGTCGCTGCGTACGTACGGGGTGGCAGGGGGTTCGGTCATCAATGACTCACCACGAGGCAGGCCCCAGTTTGCACGGGGTGCGCATGCATGCATGTGTGAGAACGGAGAAGCTAGGTCACAAGGCGAAAGGTGAGCTTTGACCTTTGTCACTCGCGATCGCGACGGTAGAATGTGCATTGGATCGGTCGTGGAGGCCAGCCGCTTATTTGGATTTTGGAAGCGCATGCAAGCATGTGATTTGAACCATTGATAAATAGGGGAGGGGGCACACGGCGCAGTGGAGCAAACAGTTGGCCGGCTCGGCTATGGCACCAACCCAAAGTCCACAGTGCGCGTGTGTCAGCGGCTGCACGCGGGGAAGGGAGCCAGTCGTCTTCACACATGCTTTCTAGCGGACTCCCGCGCTGGTATTAATTATAGTGGCGAATCTTAAGCCGAAACAGTATGTTTTTGATTTGCTGGGCAGTCGTACTTGGGTTGCATGTTTAGGTATGTAGTGATCATTGTACACGTGGATCCTGCGAAACAGAACCATGATCAGGAAAGCAATGTGATTCTGTACTACATATGTTAATAATCTATTAAAAAGATTTGCTGACTTTTCTTTTTGATACTTAGATTAGCTGACTTTTGGGCAGTCTCTGTCGTTCATGAAATGCGGAGGGAGAGAGGCACATTGCTTCAAAGGAGAGAGATTTATGAACTTAAGCAAAGTAAAAGATCTACTCCCCATCTACAAATATTTAGTCATTTTTTTGTCTTCTACAAATATTAGACATTTTCTTTGGTCGACGCAAGTCACATTATTCTAACCATGCCCAGTAATATTCATAAAAAAACAAACAATTGCAAATACCAAGACTTTGCAGGTTCCATAATGAATCTACTAGCATAAATTTTACACTGTCCATCTTAGTGAATGTATTTACTACTGGTAATCAAAATTAGAAAATGTGTTTAGCTTAGAACAGATCTAAACGTGCTTGTATTTGTGAAAAAATGGAGTATATGGTTATAGTTTACCAAGTTCAAGGAACAAGTTGGATAGCATGAAAAATGTACTCATTTTCTTAGTTCTATTTTCTCATACTAGTTAGGTTTACTAATTAGGTTTGCAAGCATTTAACAGTGAGTTAGCGGCCGTATGAACACGCAGAAAATCCTGCGACAATCCAACAAAAATCTCATGCTCCAAACTAAAAGAGAAGTAGTAAATGCTCTATTTGGAATCGTGAAACAGGGTTCGATCCCAACAATCCAAACAGAGCTCCGGTCAGTATCTTGCATATGTGATTGATGTACAGTACAACCATCACTAGTAATTTTTACTTTTCACGTACTATTTTTTAACAGCTTTTCCTCCATCCATTTGTACCGGCTGTTCCTCCGACAAACCAAGCAGGGGAGCTCTACCGCGATGGACTGGCGCGCCTAGATTAATGGAGCCGGCCAGTTTGCCAGAGGAAAACGCAGCTTTGGGGGCCATGTGTTGGAAGCACTAGCTTGTGACCCTTTGTGTATGTGAGTGTTGAGTACAGAATCGAAACGCTCGCTCTGCTCCGTGCAGATCCATTTCTCCCTTTGCTCTCTGACTTTATATACGAGCGACTTTTCTGAACATCGATGGTTCATAAAAAGCTTTTATCCAAAGCACGTACGTCATGGACGGTAAACATCGTCCATAAAGTGTTTTGTTCAAAGCGCGCGTCAGGTTGCATTCAAGTTGGGCAGCAGGGCCCGGAAGAGTAAGTTTTGACAGAGACGATAAAGACATCCGGGCAGAGCGGATGGCAATAACCCAACGGAGAAACAAATTGTGACAGGAAAAAACTTGTGTGAGATAGTAGTTGTTCAAGAGTGAAAAGGAGCAAGATGGCTCCATCTTCCATGCGAGTTACAGTACAGACAGTAATTAGTCTAAAAGAAGTACTAACTATAATTACTAAGCGACTTGGCTTGCCAGTAGCTAGCTACGAGTAGAAGGCTCATCGAGGCTACAAACCCCATGCCATGACAAGATGCTGCAGTCCTCACACGGACTCATCCTGTTGAATATCAATGGTGTTTCTTGTCATGGCACATTGCACATTGGAACATGCTGATGGAGCTGACAGCCAACATGGAGAGGAAGCAAACAAGAACAGAGCACAGCTACAAGCTAGATTCAATACGCCATGGCTCTTGGGTGTTTCATCAGCCGACGCCATTGGTGGTGTTGGTTCTTGATCAGCTTCAGGCGACGCAGTTGAAGCCACCCAAGCAACCCATCCAAAGGCTCCTCCTCGCCGCTCGTTTCTGTGCAAATCGAAGGCAACATGGGCTCGCGAGAAAGAAGATTATTATCCAGAAAAGACGTGGGCTATGTAACGTACCCGTCTTGGGCGACTGGAGATGGCGTCGTCCGGCGGCGGGACACCGTAGAGGTCGGCGTCGACGGGCCGGACGACCACCCTGCGCGCGCCCTTGGCCGGCGTCGCGCGCGCGGCGCCGGACGCCCTCGCCCCGACCGTCTCCGCCGGCGGCCGCGCGCTCCCGTCCTCCTCGCAGCACGGCTTCGGCTCCGCCGGCCTCCGCGGCTTCTTGGGCGCCGGCGCCCTCCGCGGGGGCGGCGAGTACCTGAACCACGCGTCGCTGCAGGCCTCCGGCTCCGCCGCCGCGTACCACCAGGACGAGTCGCCCCCCGCCACGGCGGCAGCGGCGCCGGAGTGCGGCAGCCGCGGCTCCTCCGGCGAGGACGAGGACGAGTAGTAGTTCCACTCCCCGAACGCCGGCACGTGCCGCCGCCTCGCCTGCTTCTCCATGGCCTCCGATCCCTCACCCACACGCCGCAGGCAAAGGACGGAAGGGCAACTAGCTAGAAGCTGACGAGTTCGTAGCAGCGAAGCTTTCTCTGGTTGTGGCCGGACGCACGTACTTATAGCAGGACGGAATCGATGCAAGCGCTGCCCTGAGCTTGGCGACGGGGAGGAGTGGGAAAAAGGAATGAGGAGGGAGGCAGGAGAAGGTGGTGGGCTTTGCTGTCGCCGCCGTACCGCGAGCAGCAGGGCCGCTCCGCTCGGCTCGGCTCGGCTCGGCAGGCAAGGAGGCAACACGCAACAGTGCGCGGCGGGAGCCTGACGACGGGTTTGACGGGGGCGCGTTATGAGGGGGCACGGGGGCAATACCAATTCATGGAAGCCTAGCCTGTGGCTGTGGCGGTGGGCCGTGTGGCATGCCGCTGATGAGCATGCATGCCACTGCCGCGGACGCAGGCTTGCTTTTCCCCGGCGGGCACGGGGCCCTGCCGTGCTGCCCTCGTGGCTCCTGGCGGTGGCTGTATGATTTCGGCATGAGTGGGGGTTGTTGATTAGCTAAAGCGATTAAACAATGGCGTCGCGTCGTCTCTCCTACGGATGCGTGCGGTGCAGCTGCGCGGGGGAGGTTCGATCGAGGCACTGATGTTTGTGCCGTGTTTATTGGGATGGAATTTTTTTTCCGCCCACCAATAATTAAGGGTATTAAATAAAGTCAGTTTACAAAACTAACTTCACAACCCCGGGTTAATTCACGAGATAAATCTAATGAGGCCTCTGACCGTACGATTAGATGATGGTTACTGTAGCATTACTGTAGCAAATCATAGACTAATTAGGCTCGTTAGATTCGTCGCGTAAAGTTACACTCATAACTAAAAAGATTTTGTAAATAGACTCATTTAATACTTCGTGCATTCAAGATTCCCTTTGAAAAAATTTTGCTAAAGAAACATGGCGATTACGAATGCCTATGGCGAGGCGACGCAGCGAGGCAGGCAAGGCTAATGGCTTTGCTTGGAGTGCACTTCAAGGAACAGAAATCCGAAATCCTCTTGGTAAAAGGAGAGAAAAATACATTCTGATGCCATGTGATTCTTGTACGTGTGCTTCATTTCACACCTGCATATGTATGGTGCTGAGTCACCTCCAAGAAAGACCAAGATCGCGAAAAAAGATTTGAACTCAAGGGCAAGCAAGATTTTACACGTGGAAAACTGGTAATGCACAACCGAAGATGAATCCCAACATTCGTTTAAACAAAAAAGAGGATGCATCCGAACATTCGCTTAAAGAAAAAAAAAGATGGATCCGAACGAAATAATAATAAAAAACTAGTTGTTGGCACTTTTACTGGCCATGGAATGACAACTCAGGTGGTGGTGTGCGACAGTGTTAATGTGTGCAAAAAAAGAGAGAAAGATTATGGCCCTGTTTCTTTCCGGAAAACTGGCATATGGACATGTCAGACCACACAGCAGGTTCTGTTGACTTCTCGTCACGAGAAATCACGGAGGAGTACTCGGCAGCAAGGACTTCTCCGAGCCAGCACGGCAACTCTAACCACTCTAAGAGACGGCTCCTCCAATAATCTAGCTTTTAGCATCTAACTCATAACATGAACGACCATACACATTATCCTCACATAATCTTGAAATACGTGTATGAGACTGTCTCTTAAACAAGAGCTGACTCTTAGCTTTTTGTACTGTTTACAGATTAAAAAAATTTATGAGCTAGCCTAAAAGACAGGCACCGGAGAAGGCCTAAACTATACAGTACTGTAGGAGGGCGTGGTGGGAGTGGGCCCATGCGTAGTAACTGCATCGGGACGCTATCACGCTACCCTACGTTCGGCGCGTGAGAGGCCCGAGGTGCAAACCGGTTGGCCGAGGCCCGTGTGTCAGAGAACGGTGGGTCCACCACAGACCAGATGCCAGTCGATTACTGTACAGTACCTCATCAGTCCGGGACTTGTTTAGATGAAAAAGCAACTCCTAAATACACTTGCAAAAAGAAGATTCTCTGTCACATCAAAATGTCATAACATGCATGAAATATTAAATGTAGATGAAATCAAAAACTAATTACACAATTTTGTTGTACTCTGCGAGACGAACATTTTGAGTCTAATCAATCAATTTTTGGATAATTTTTCATAAATACAAACGAAATGCTACAGTAGCGCAATGATTACGAAGTGACATCTTACTTCCAAATTCATCCTCTCAATTCTAACATCTAAACACCACCTAGTAATTGCTGAAGGGCGGGCGGGCGTGTGTGTAATCATCAGGGACAAAACCAACGTCAGAATCAATAATGGGCGGCCCGGCGCTGCAGCCGCAACAGCCCAGGCGGCCCCGACCCGACGCGGATGGCCCAGCAGTACGTGAGTGAAGAAGGGCAACGAGTCCGAGCGAGCGAGCTCAGCCAGGATCAGGCAGGCGTCGCCATGCCGCGCGTACAGTGCACGGCCGCGTCGCATGCGGCGCACCACACCACCGGTCATCGGCGACGACCAGCAGCAGCAGGCGAACACGGGGGCACGGGCATCGCATAGGCAATGGCATCTGCTGCCAATCTGCCTCGCGTGGCAGTTGCGGTCGAAGCATGCATGCATGGCATTTACTCCCACCCCGCGGCCGTGGCTGTGGCTGTCAGGGCTCTCGTTGGGCTTGGAGAGGCTAGAAGCAGTAGCATCTTCAATTTTCAAAAAGAAAAAAAGCAGTAGCATCTCCCTGTGCTACAACTACGAGCCGTAGCAGAAGGCGCATTCACTCGCTCCCCATGACTAAGATGATGTTTGGATCCATGTGCTAAAGTTTAGCGCTTTAAATAAGTGATAATTAGATGTATTAAACATAAACTAATTATAAAACTAATTACATAAGTTATGTCTATTTCGCGAGACGAACCTAACAAGCCTAATTTCGCTATAATTAATACATAATTACCATACGTTTACTGTAACATTACATTGTCTAATTATGGTGCAATTAGGCTTAATGGTTTCGTCTCGTAAATTACTCCTTGTTTATGTAATGGGTTTTAAAATTAATCTATATTTAATACTATTAATTAACATATTTATATTCGATGTGACGGCGCTAAAGTTTAGCGCGCGGTAAACAAACGGGGCCTAACCAAGCGCAGCGGTAGCGGCACCACAGGACAGGAGCCTTTTAGACTAGGCCGTTGTTTAGATCCCAAATTCTACCCTCAAGTTCACTATGTAAAAAGAAGATTCCCATCACATCAAAATGTCATAGCATGCATAGAGCACTAAATATAGATAAAATTAAAAACTAATTGTACAGTTTTGTTGTACTCTACGAGACGAACATTCTAAACCTAATTAATTAATTTTTAGACAATTTTTCACCCATACAAACGAAATGCTACAGTTGCGCTACAGTACCAAACTCCAAAGTTTGGACACCTAAACTTTAGAACTAGGGCTAGGGCTAAAAGGGCCCTGTTTAGGCATTGTTTAGTTCCTGAAATTGGGAATCAAATTTTGGTCTTTTGGAGTGCGTGCGCTACTGTAGTATTTCGTTTGTATGTGTGAAAAATTGTCCAAAAATTGATTAATTAGGTTCAAAATGTTTGTCTCATAGAGTACAACAAAACTGTGCAATTAGTTTTTAATTTTATCTACATTTAGTACTCCATGCATGCTATGACATTTTGATGTGATGGGAATCTTCTTTTTGCATAGTGAACTTTGAGGGTGGAATTTGGGATCTAAACAAGGCCTTAGATCCCAAATTGCACCCCAAATTCCACTATGCAAAAAGAAGATTCACATCACATCAAAATGTCATAACATGCATAAAGTACTAAATGTAGATGAAATCAAAAACTAATTACATAGTTTTGTTGTACTTTACGAGACGGACATTTTAAGCCTAATTAATCAATGTTTGGACAATTTTTCACAAATACAAATGAAATGCTACAGTGTCGTAATGATTACGAAGTGACACCATATTTCCAAATTTGTCCTTCCAAATTTGAGATCTAAACAAGGCCTAGCTCTTTGTCTTGTAGCTGCCCGTAATGTAAATGGCCGTTTCTGCGGCAGCTAGCAATGCACTGAGGAGCCATTGACGGGCAAAAAAGGAGATGCAGCTCGCAGTCCACAAAATTAAAGCTGGCGCCACGGCGGCGGCCGAACGGGAAAGGCCGTGCACGTACTGTACGTGCGTGATCGTAGACGAGACGACCACGCGCGACTAGTTCAGTTCCATCGGTGCATGCTACGTCGTCAGGAGCGAGGTAGTACTACCACTAATAGGGATGTATGCATCGGTTGCGTACCATTCCTATAGCTTTTGATCTGGTGTACCATCAAAACTGTCACTTCGGTTTTTCTGTAGTTTCTCATTCCATATATACAGGCTTAGTCTTGCTAGAAAATTTTGTTAGAAAATTTCAGTTCATGTGTTTTGAGAATCTTGTTAGAAAATTTGTGTCGGAACGACCTGTTATCCACTATAATGTTTGTACGTGTCGCTTAATGACGCTCTATCTGTGATAAATCATAGCGTTAGCATACCAAATCGTGAACTGTTACTTAGCTTGGTGACAGATAAGAGAACGAATACCTTTTTATAAGGGAAAAGTGTTAGATCCAAAACTTGAATCGCACGGAGTAGATCTAGTATGCGTGCAACATTAAGATGATAAAAGACAGGTTCTTGTAACAGATCTACTACCACAAGCATAACACGAACACTACACTACTAACAGAGAGGAAAACAGGGTAGCAGACCATCAATGGTGTTAGAGCAGTAGGAGCCAGGGCGGACATCGCGTCGGTGAGCTCGGTGAGCGCGGCGGCGCGTGGTCATCTGAGCTAGGGCCGGTGGCACCTCCTCCGGGCGATGAGTCGATGGCGGTGGTGGTGACGCTTCCCGCCGCTCCAGTGCTCCCTCTAATCGGCTAGGGTTTGTAGGTGGGGTGTGGGGCTGCGCAGGTGAACCTTGTACTACGAGCCGTGGCCCCCACCTCCTCTATATAGTACTGTGCGACGGGCCCCACCAACTATGGAAGGGTTGAGCGCCCCCGACTAGGGCGTAGAGATCAGGCCCGTTATGGCCTTTGGGCCGTAATGGACTAGAGATCGCACTAACAATCTCCCTCTCGATCTCTTCTTAAACTTGCATCTCAGCCTCTCGCTGTGTATCCACTCCATCATAAATAACCAAACTGAGCATGAGTCATCTTAATCGTAATGACAATCAGATTAACCAGCCACAATACACTTATCCATTCTGAAGGATCATTACTCGGCCCCTGCCCAGAAATCACAGGCTTTCCCTTAAACCTATACCGGTAATGTGTTCTCTGAACACACCGGGTGGTAAGCCTTTAGTGAGCAGATCCGCAAGCATTTCTTTGGTACCCATATGCTCTAGACTTATAGTTTGATCCTGGACTTTATCTTTCACCATATAGAACTTTATCTATACGGGTTTGGTAGCATTGCTCGACCTATTGTTGTGAGCGTAATATACTGCCGGTGCATTATCGCAGTATAACTTTAATGGTCTGTCTATACAGTCCACTATTTTCAATTCAGGTATGAATTTCTTTAGCCACATAACCTGTCTTGTTGCCTCATAGAATTCAACAAACTCTGCATACATCGTAGATGTTGCAACTAGATCTTGCTTAGAGCTTCTCCATGAGATAGCTCCTCCTGCGAGAGTAAATACGTATACAGATGTAGACTTTCTATCATCTCTATCTCCCGCATAATTTGCATCTGAATATCCTCTTATCTCTAGGACATCAGATCTTCTATATGTTAGCATGAGGCCTTTTGTGCCTTGCACATAGCGTAATGATTTCTTTATCATCTTCCAGTGTTCTTCACCTAGGTTAGACTGATATATTCCGAGTACTCGTGTTACGGACGCTAAATCAGGGCGAGTGCACACTTATGCATACTGTAAGCTACCGACTGCTGAAGCATATGGAACCGCTTTCGTTTGATCGATCTCGTATTGGTTCCTTGGACACTGATAGAGTCCAAACTTGTCGCCCTTCTGAATAGGAGCAGGTGTGGCTTTACTTGCTTGCATATTATATTTCTTTAGGATCTTCTCCACATATGCCTTTTGAGATAAGCCTAAAACCCTATTTCTTCTATCTCGATGAATCTGAATCCCCAAAACATATGAGGCTTCACCAAGATCTTTCATATCGAAGTTTGAGGACAGAAAACCCTTTGTCTCCTGTAGTAATCTAACATCGTTGCAGGCAAGCAAGATGTCATCCACGTATAGTATGAGAAAAATGAATTTCCCTTTCTTAAACTTTACATATACACAGTTATCCTCAACATTCGCTTTAAACCCAAATTTCTTAATTGTCTCATCAAACTTGATGTTCCATTGTCTTGAGGCTTCCTTTAAGCCATAAATGGATTTCTTTAGTGGCATCCCATATGTTCTTTGCCTTTCACAACAAAACCTTTGGGTTGAGTCATGTAGACATTTTCAAATAGATCTCCATTCGGGAACCGTCTTTACATCCATCTGATGTAATTCTAAATCAAAGTGCGCTACTAGAGCCATTGTGATTCTAAAAGAATCCTTACAAGACACGGGAGAAAATGTCTCATTGTAGTCTATCCCTTATCTTTGAGTGAAGCCCTTGGCCACAAGTCGTCCCTTATATTTTTTCACATTCCCATCAGAGTCATATTTTATCTTGTAGACCCACTTACAGCCTACTAGTTTGGCTCCTTTAGGAATTTCTTCTAAGTCCCAAACTTTATTGGTACTCATAGACCTCATTTCATCCTCCATGGCTTCTTGCCACTTGGATGCATCAGGACGTCTCATGGCTTCTTCAAAAGAAGCATGATCACCCTCTATGTGAACTTCTTCACTATTATAGACTTCATAGTCATCTAGGATAGCAGATCTTCTGGCTCTTTGAGACCTTCTCGGGGCCTCAACGGCTGGTGCCTCTGGCTCTGGGGGCTATTCAAGTTCTTCGTGTGCAACAAATGGATCCTCAGGCTCCTGAAAGATAGGTTCCTGATTATTCATTACTTGCACTGGAGGACTAGCAACAGGTTCTGGCACTACAGTGGGCTACACTGTGGGTGTTGAAACAACACATGGTAGAAAAACTGGCTCTTGAATCATTGGAGTGGGCACATATACCCGCTTCTCTTCAAGATCAATCTCTCAACGCGCCATGCTCCCTCTGATCATCTCGCTCTCTAGAAAGATGGCATGTCTTGCTTCCACGAACATCGTGTGTCTGTCAGGACAATAGAAACGATAACCTTTTGACTTCTCTGTGTAGCCAATAAAGTGGCAACTGATTGCCTTGGGATCTAACTTCTCAATGTTTGGGTTAAAAACTTTAGCATCGGCTGGACTTCCCCAGACACGCATGTACCTTAAGGAGGGTTCTCTACTCGTCCATAGCTCATATGGTGTCTTAGGTATTGACTTAGAGGGTACTTTGTTTAAAATGTGAATGACGGTCTTCAATGCCTCCATCCACAAATTAACCGCAAAGTGGAGTAACTTAGCATACTTCTAACCATATCCATTAAGGCACGGTTTCTTCTTTCAGCTACTCCATTCTGCTGAGGCTCGCCCGGTGTACTATACTGGGCAACTATGCCATTCTCCTGCAAATACTTTGCAAAAGGTCCAGGAGCCTGGACAAATGGGGTGTGACGACCGTAGTACTCCCCTCCACGGTCAGATCTTACTAACTTAATCTTTAAGTCATGATGATTTTCTACTTCAGCCTTGAATATCTTAAATTTATCCAACGCTTCTGACTTTTCTTTGATTGGATAAATGTAACCATAGGGAGAGTAATCATCTGTGAATGTGATGAAATACTCAAAACCATCCACAGACACTACATTAAACATACCACAAATATCTGAGTGAATGATCTCTAATAATCTAGTACTTCGCTTGGCATCTTTCTTTATTTGCTTAACAAATTTGCCTTTTATGCAATCTAAGCATTGTTCTAAATCTGAAAATTCTAAGGGCATAAGAATTGATTCTTTTACTAAGCGTTCTATACTTCACATCGAAATGTGGCCTAAACGACAATGCCACAATTTTGAAGAGACACTATCAATTCTCTTCCGCTTTCTATTTGTAGATGAGGAAACAATCTCTGTCTCACACTCATTCGCATCGCATACATTCACAGAATCACGTATAAACAACGTATGGAGTTGGTCTTGTCAGATGGCAAGATCCACACAAGCTTTATTGTACTCAATAATACATTATTTCTCATCAAAATGGCATTTAAAGCCATCGTGTGCTAAACGTGACACTGAAATCAAACATCTATTTAAAGAGGGCACATAGAGGACATCATGTAGCTGAAGCATGAAGCCATCCTTTATCTTGATGTGGGAGTTCTCCTATGGCCTCCACTTCAGCCTCGACGCCGTTTGCAACTTTAATGCTTCTTGCGCCTCTTTGAAGGGTCCGACTCAAATGGAATCTCTGCATAAAATTAGCAACATGAATAGTTGCACCTGAATCAATCCACCATGTGGACCTTGAATAACTTAAATACAATTATTCATCTACAAATGTAATTACATCATCACCATGTGCTAACATGTGCTTTAGCCACTTGGGACAATCCTTCTGCCAGTGGCCTTCTTCCTTGCACCACAGGCATTGATCCTTTGTGACAGCTTTCTTGTTCGACTGATCATGCTGAGCGAGACCTTTCCCATGAGGCTTTGTAGGAGCATTTGAAGGACCACTCTCATGCTGATGCTTTGCTTTGAAGCCTTTTCCACCAAAGCTCATTTTCTTGTGGCCATGCTGCACAAAAGAGATGGAACCTCCATTCTGTACTCTAAGCCTTTCTTCCTCCTGCTGACACATTGACATGAACTTATGGAGATCCCAATCGTCATTCTGGTGTTGTAGCAACTTGCTAGCACTCCAAACTCAGGCGGCAGTGACTTGAACACCAAGTGGACTAGGAACTGCTCTGGCACCATATCCATGCCAGCAAGCTTACCGTTCATGTTGCTCATTTTTAAGATGTGATCTTTCACACCACCTCCTCCATACTTTATGGTGGTCAGCTTCGAGATCAAGTCACTAGCATAAGCTTTGGAATGCGTGTGGTGCTGTCTCTCCACTATCTCCAGAAACTGGGCAGCAGTGTGTACATTACCATCCGCATCCTTCTCAGGGATTGAGGCCCTAATAGGATCAGACATCTTTGTCTGCATGATCTTTAAGCATTTCTTGTTCATGAGCTGCCACTTGGCCCTCTCTAGGTCACATGCAATAATAGCGGCAGCATTGGCGCGCTGTCGCACCTGGAAGACAGCTGCCTCCTCATTGTCAGCCCTCACAACATGCTCGATGACAGCGGGACAAGGTGTGGTCAACACCGTGTCAATCTCCAGCAGCACCAGGACACACTCTACCTGATTGCGCCACTCCTTGTAGTTGCTTCCAACTAGTTCAGTAATGGAGCCAATGTTGCCAGGTCCTGAAATTAATAAGTCAAAAATTATGGTGAGAATATAAAACACTATATAATCGTTGCATGTATTAATTTAACTTTGGTCAATATCAATACAGACAACAACTCTCTACATCAATTCTATATCACCTTTAGGCAAAAAATAGAATTAATGCATGAAAAACTTTAAAACAATTTGTTTATAATATTGCAATAATCAGCTTTGACCAGAAAATAACAATTTCATAAAAAACACTTAAATTGCATTCTCTTTCTCTAATTAAATATCCCTTTGGTTCAATTTAACTAGAGAAATAACTTCACAGCAGAAAATTCATAAATTGCACATAAACCAATGTTGCAAATTGCGGGCTATAGAATTTAGCGGAGTACTTCTAAAAAGCTATAGGGGCCATAGCGCAGCTATAGCAGAAGCTATAGCACTTAGCGGTATGTGAAAAATTATCAAAATTTAGCCCTAAACATTACTAATTTTATGATTTCCAACTCATATTTCGTAAGTACATGCAAACATTAGTGAATATATAAGAAAATTGAGTGTGCATTTGAGGAACTAAGCTTTAATTTTCAAAAATTTTGAAAACTCCGAGGTGGGATCCTGAAAAGAGTAGGAATGGAATAAAACTGAGTTAAACTGTTCTACCTTTCAACCGCCCAAGGCAAGGAGTTTGCTAGAAGCCCCATAGCTTAGCCCAGCCCCCTCTCCTCTTTTCCTCCCTCGGCCCAGCCGAAGTCCCCCGCCCCCGCATGGCCCGCTCAGCCGGCCCAGCATCCACCGCGCCGACCCAGCCCCGCAGCGCCCCCTTCCCCCTCTCTCTCCTCTCGCTGACAGCAGGCCCCACCCGTCAGATCTCTCTCTCTCTCTCCTCTCGCCCGAGCCCCCTTTCCCCGGCACACGTCACGCCGCCCCGGCCGGCCGTCCAGCGCCCCTCCCCGCGCCGTGGGCCCTCCACGAAGCCTCCTGGAAGCTTCCTCGCCGCACTCCCTTCCTTCGTCGCGCCGCCTGCACAAGTAAAGCGCCCGCCCACATGGAAGGGGAGATTTCCCCACCGGCCGCCGCCGATCCTCGGGATCCGCACGCCCAGGACCCCTCCGGCCTATAAAACCCACCTCGCCGAGCCCCAGGACTCACCCAAAACACCCTCCCGAGCGCCCACTCCCTCCTAGCGCCTCCCCCCGCTTTGCTCCGCGCGCGCCGCCTCAGAGGCCCACCGGTCGTCGATGAAGTCCCTGCTCCGGCGTCGATCCCAGGAGCTTCACGCTGGGCTGAGCACCATTTCGGGCCACTTCCCGCTCTCCCTCTCCCCCTAGCACCCCAACCTCCTCGCCGGAGTTCCGTCGCCGCGATTCACCACCGTCGGCCGTCTCCACCACTCCTCCCTCGACTTGGGCCACCCCAGTGGACTCGCCGTCCCTCCCCGAGCCAATAGAGCCAAGCAACGTAGGAAACCAAGCCCCGTAGCATGATTCCGGCTCTGCTCCCGCGATGCGCCGCCGCAACTCGCGCAGTGCCGCCGTCCCAGCTGCCGCCGGCCACCTTCCCCCTCGCCCAGCCGGATCTGGGCCCTTGGATCCTGATCCGACGGTCCCTGTGCATCCCCCATTCCCAGTCAAACCCAAGAAAACGGTCAGCGTTGATCTTTTTGCAAAAGAGCCCCTGCAAGTTTTAAATTAGAACCCGCAGTCCACCGCCTTTAGAAAATATTTACAGATAGGTTCTGATTTTTATGGAAACCCCCCCAAACCTTTTAATAATAGAACCCGCCGTCCTATTTTACCCTTTTTACGTGTAGGCCCTCGGGTTTTAACGCGTAATTACGCATAGGTCCCTGGTTTTTAACAAATAATCCCCTGGAAATTTTTAAAACTTGCCAGCAGGTCCCTAGATCTTAGATTTGTCATATCTTTTCCGTTTTAGCTCCGATTAGTGTGATTTTTGCGCTCATGTGTTCGTAGTAAAGTGTAGATTATTTCTAGAACCTTTATTTATACTGTTTCTACTGTTTGGTGTACTGTTATAATAGAATATTATTTGTTTGCATGTATTGGCTTGCGTGGATGTTTGTGTGGTGATTCGTGTCCAATCGGGGAGCCTTTCGCGTTGGACTTCGAATACGAGGTGGACTTCCAGGGACAGGACTCACAGCAGCAGCAGCAGCCTTTTGAGGAAGGCAAGTTATAGCACGTACAATCATTGCTACCTACCCACTTTGTATTAAATTATTTCATACATGCATGTGTCTAAATTGATGTACCATTAAGGTTGTACCTAGTTTTGATTATCCTATCCTTGTTTACTTTGGGTTTTTGCATATGGGTAGAATCTTTGCTATGCACAGCTACTATCACCACTGTTTAATTGTTAATCTTGACTTAATGGTTCACTTTAACGATAATGATAAAACTTGTTTTTAGCAACTTGGTTTAGGGAACTAGAGAATGTGCTTTGTGCTTTGTTCTAGTGTCCCTCCATAAGGTCCGGTTTTTAAAGCGGCAACCCAGGAGCCTGTCGCCACCGCTAGAACTATTATGGCTCTGGTCTTGGTCAAGTAGCATGTACGTCTCTAGCTTGTCAGTGGTTACCGGAGTGGCCGACGACGTTATGGGAAGCAAGGCATGGGGTGTTACTTGATTCCACCGAGGACGGTAGCCCCATTGGCTATGTCTCGTTAGGCACAGTCCCGTGTTGGGAGCCCCTGTGGTACGGGAGCTCCGCACGTTGCGCTCTTTATTTTTTTTGTTGGCATGTGTTGCCTGCGCTTCGGACGCCATTGACCCCCTCACATTGCGCCCTGAGGGTCAGTCAATCTCGGTGTCTAGAGTCTCACCACTTTGTTGTACCTTAGCGGCTACTGACTTGTTAGGATGTCTTGTGAAAAGCCTCGTAGCGTCCCTATGCAATCACACCTCGGAAGTGTTGATGTGCGTGGTTGGGTGTAAAGTTCTTTTAAACTTTTACACGACTGGTGGGTAAAGGTCGAAACATCTGTAGAGTGTAAATCTATCATGATAGCCTTGCTCTGGGTCACGAGCGGCCTGGATCCTTTTTTATTAGAAGATGATGTTTATTTATGTTTAATGTTACTTATACTTTATTAATTGGGTTACTACTGGGTATTCATTCACTTGTAGTAACTTGGTTAATGATAAAATGAACCAACTAAAAATGCTAACGCAGTTCAGCCGTGTCTAGCCTTATTTTGAGCCTTCATATACCCGTGCTATACTTGCTAAGTAAATGTTTACTTACACTTATCATTTTTTCAACAAAATCCCGGATGGGTAAACAGATTGGGCTGGGCATGAGACTGCTGCTGAGTTCCTAGAAGATTTGCCGTACTACTGAGTTGTGATCTCCCAGTCAAATTCCCTGTGGATTGCGGCTCCATTAGTTTAAGAGTTATTAGTCTTCCGCTGTATTTGGTTAGTTTATTTATGAAGCACTCTGATGTAAAACTTTATTTAATCAAGAATTTATTCAAGCATATGTTCTCTATTTATCATATTTGTTCGCTATACATGTACTTTGAATTCCCGGGCACACATATTGCCACATTCGGGTTTTTGTGAAAATCCGAGTGTGACATCTGGCCCGTGCGCTCGCGTTCGAAATGGCCTGCTCGGCCCAGCTCGGGCGTGGCCCACGCGCTTCGCTCAGCGGGCAGCCGCTCGACCCACTCGGCGCGCGCTTGGCCTTGCTGCAGGGGCCCGACAACCAATGCCTGGGCCGTGCATTCAGCCCAGCGCGCGGCGCTTCCCCCGCCCCGCCTCAATCTCGGCCGTTCGCGATCATCCGACGGTCGAGCGCGTGTTTCGGGAGGGATAAAAGCCAGCTCGCGTCCGGCTCGCCCCAACCTAGCCTCATTCTCTCCACGCACCGCAGCAGCTCGCTCGGGCGCCGGCGCTCTGCGCCGCCGCGCGCCATTGCCGGTGGCCACGCGCCGCCTTGCCATCGCGGTGCCGGCCGGTGGCCTCACACCGCCGTGCCGTTTCTTCTTCTCCTGTCCCTGCTCTCTGTCGCGCGCGGGCGCCATTGCGCCACGCCGCCGCACGCCATGGCCGGCGGCCTCACGCCACCGCGCCATCGTGCGAGCACCGCCGCGCCATGGCCCGTGAGCCATGAGCGCGCGGCCGACTCCCTCTCCCCCTTCCCTGTCCTCCTCTCCTTACTGCTCTTCGCTAGATCTGGAGGACTAGTAGCGCCACCGCGGGCCCCTCACCGGCGAGCGCGTGCACCCGAAAGTGCGCACCGCCATCGATGGGCTCCTCAGTGGTGCTGGCAACTCACGCGGTGAAGAACCGCGAGGTAAGGGGTTAGGGTTATTGTTTGGGTTTAGTTTTTCTCAGATTTTCTTGATTCGCGTTTCGATTCGCTTTGAATCTTGCACGTTTTCTCTGTGATTCACTTGAATCTTTACTTCTCTTCGTCGATTTACTTTTAAATTGATGCGTTCTTGCTGTGTTTCTTCCCCTAATCATTCGATTTGGGTCTGTTTCGTATCAAACTAACACCGCACTGACCCGAAAACTTTAGATCTACTCGATTTTAGGCGTCTGATACCATTGTTAGACCCAAAACTTGAATCTCATGGAGTAGATCTAGTACGGGTGCAACACTAAGATGATAAAAGACATGTTCTTGTAACAGATCTACAACAACAACAACACCACAAGCATAACACGAACACTACACTACTAACAGAGAGGAAAATAGGGTAGCAGACCATCGGTGGTGTTAGGAGCAGTAGGAGTCGGGGCGGCCATCACATCGGTGAGCTCGGTGAGGGCGGCGGCGCGTGGTCATCGGAGCTGGGGCCGGTGGCACCTCCTCGGGGCGATAAGAGTCGGTGGCGGCGGTGGTGACGCTTCCCGCCGCTCCAGTGCTCCCTCTAGTCAGCTAGGCTTTGTAGGTGGGGTATGGGGCTACGTAGGTGAACCTGGTACTATGAGCCGTGGCCCCCACCTCCTCTATATAGCACTGTGCGACGGGGGCCCACCAACCATTGAAGGGTTGGGCGCCCCCGACTAGGGCGTAGAGATCAGGCCCGTTACGGCCTTTGGGCCGTAATGGACTAGAGATCGCACTAACAAAAAGTCCATATTTAAACCCTCAACTATCACGTTGGTTTGGTTTTCACTTTTAAACTACAAAACCAGATAGTCTACACCGTCAAACTATCGAAATTGGGCACATTACCCCCTTGAGCCCAAACCATCCCGACTTTGGTATGACGTGGCAGGAGTTTTGTTTATGTGGCTTCCACCTATAAACTTCAACAAAAATACAATAGCAGACCCACACGTCATCCTCATTTGCACCCTTTTAATCCATAGAAAACTATTGGATAACCCCTAACCTCTCTTCTTCTCCTCTCTGCTCCTCCCAAGATTAGGTGGCGGTGGCTTTGAACATGACTCACCTAGCCAGTGGTGGATCAATCCATGGCAAAGGTGGTTGGGAGCAGCAGGTAGTGACTGCAAATTGCCCGTGCCTAACCATGTTAGCCGCTCCTAGACATCCACATGCTCATCAACATGAGGGGCAGAAGCTCTAGCGCTTGGGCGAAACACGGCGGGCAAATTCGGCGATCGATCGGAGTTCGAAGCAGGGCTACCGCTAAGAAAATCAAGGTGGTGAAGCTAGGACGGAGCCGGTCGGTGCGGTGGGCGCGGTGGGGATGTGCCCCGTGGACTCGTCAAAGTAGAGGCAAAACACGGGGCCACGCGAGATCGACCAGTGGCATTGGCGCTGACCCGCACCCAGTAGCTGCAGTAGGCGGCGGAGGACGACGTGCACGAGTGTAGAGATCTGCCGCTATGGGGTGCATGCGACAGGGATGTGGAGGGGGTGCCTTGATTTGGATATTGCTGGCCTGAGGTATTGCAACAGCTTCACCCCACCTCGCATGGTCTATCCAAGAGAAGGTGCAGGTCGACGGTCATGAGTTCTTGCAAGGAGTGACGTAGGAGACGGAGAGGGAGCGGGTGAGTGAATGGTGGGCCCCACTCCTCAAGAGAGAATTCACCGCATCATTGCCAGATAACCGCTGAAATTTGCCATGTCATCGCCACAATAGAGCAAAACTGCTTTGAATTAGCGCCAAGGTGGGGGGTAATGTGCCCAGTTTTGGTAGTTTGATGGTGTAGGCTATCTGGTTTTGTAGTATCGGGTTGAAAATCGGACGAACCTGATAGATGGAGGTTGAAAAATGGACTTTTTCCTTTTTATAAACAATTGAACATCTATGATTAATCATGCTTATCGGCGTTCCTTATCTCCTAGTCACTAAATCCATCATAACAAGAAAATGGTCAATCATCTTCTTTGGCGATTGTTCATAGCAGTCTACCCCTCCGGTTGAATAGGAATTTGACATATATTGGCAGTCCAGTAGTTTGGAGGATTTTTTTTATACTTAACGACTCAAATATATTAAAACGATAAAAACATAGTACAAAGTTTTGGGATCTTCCATCCCATGCGGTGATGTAGCTTCTGAGCTACTGCGAAAGAGTCATACCAATGACTGAAATAAAGACGTAAATCTCATGGGTACTCGACGGTCTATTAAAACAAATCATGCACTTTTGTTGGAGCAAGCATGAGTGATGTCTCCAACCAGGGCGCCCGACCGTAAGAGAGAGATAGCCATGCCAAATAGATTGGGGGTCAGTAGGCTGGAGGCTTGACGAGGATGGTGGCCTTTGCTTCATAAAATTTAAATAGGTCAACAAGTCCTTGAGGGAGTTGTGTATTGAGCCCACACCGAACTCCGCGTATAAGATAGTGCAACAAATCCTATCATAACTAGTAATTTCGGATGAATTGATTGCAGACCAGCCGATAAGGTTTTCTTATGGTGGAACCCGCCACAAAGGCTTGAGTCCTCGACTTAGGCTACGTTTGGTTAGAAGGATGAGGCAGGATGGAGCCATTCCATTCTAGATACGCGGGTGTTTGCTTGCCGGACACTAGGGATGGGAGCATCCACGAAGTTCCAATTTTTCAGCCGGACGGAGTCATCCCAGGCGTGACTCGCTCCTGCGCCAACGCACCTTATCCATTAAGGTCACCGCTCCCCTCGTCGTTATCACCCTCGTGCCTCCCTCTTCTCTCCCGTGCCTCTCTTTTTTCTCCCGCGCGAAGTGGCCGGTTCCCGCGCGAAGCAGGTGGCACCGCCGCTCGGTGCCCTACCGCCCTCCTCCCTCCTCCTCCTCCGAGTAAGCAGAATGGTACCCTCCTTCCCTCCCTCTCCCTCGTTCCTCCTCCTCCTCTGGTTGCAGCTGATGCGCCCTGCATGATGCCCTCCTCTTCTATAGCAGAACGGCGCCCTCTCCCTTCCTTGATTCTCCATCAGCCAAGAAAAAGCACAGGAGCAGCGCACCTCGTTCGTGAAAAGCAACTATAGCACCGGAGGTAATCTGATTTCAATATAAGTATGCATCTAGGGTTAGGGTAAAGTTGATTGGTGAACAGATTGGACATGTTTTTTGTGTAGATTGGGTATGATCGACATGGTTATAATGCAATGTTGGTTTTGGTGCTCTATTGCTTTCTTAAAAATTGATTATGCAGAATTTTTGAGCCATACGTGATTGATATGTGCATTGCAAGTATTGTCTGCTATGCTTATTACATATTTACGTAGGTAAAGAATCTTGGATATTTTTGTTTGTAATTTAGATGGACAAGAGCACCAAGCTTTTAGTTTATGTGGTTGTGGCACATATGTTGCTTTCAATGATGGCCATGGTTATTCATTCCAGGAAAAGAAAAAGAGAGGCGCCTAGATAAAGAATCAGTTATGATCCAATTGATGAAAGGGATAGTGATGAGGACATAACACCCATACATATGTCCATGAGGGGTGCATGGGGTGGAAAAGAAGGAGACCAACAAGGTTTTCCAAGTCAAGAAGAAGGGCCAAGGCTAATCCGATTCGAGTCCCCAAGGTGGAGGCCCAAAGAAACTCAAGTTCGAGTCCGCCTCGGAGTCCAGGAGCAGCCCGCACTAAATTTGTCTCCCAGGTCCAATACGGGCTCAGTTTTTGACGTTCTACATATGCATGGAAATATAAGGAGATAAGCTTTCCAATTCCACTAGTCCCACCTCAAAATTCATTCTGAGTAATCGGGAATCATCGAAACAAATTGACGTCCAGAATCTGCCAGGGTGCTCCGCCGCCATCTTTTGGGCTGTTGGCCCGTGTATCATGTTGGGGCCCATTATGGACGTGGTTAGGGGGTTATGCACGCCCCAACCCTGATATAATCAGTAGCCGCCGTCACATTAGGGTTTGAGGTTTTACTTAGATTAATCTGTCGAGAATAGTTTCACCGTTATCGGTTTGTAGAACCCCAACTTTTGATCTTAATCATACATCTGCAGTGTCACTTCATATTGAGAGCTGCTTCTTTCAAGTTCTTACTTGTGTTCTTCGTTTCGTAGGCAGGGATTAGCCTTCTTGGCGAGGTCAATCGGGTTGTGACACGGTTGATAACCAGAGGAGTCGTGGTGCTAAGATTGCAGGGTTCGAGTTGCTGACTTGAAGCTGGATGGGTGTGTTGCGCTCCGCCCAAAACGAGTTATCCTTCACCTGACGGAAGATCGGGAAACCCTAGTTCCCATCAAGTGGTATTCAGAGACAGGTTTACCGTCAGGTTCGTCCTTTCGCCTTTATCCTATAGTCCAGAAAATAGCCCCAAAAATTATTCCGCTGTCCTAGTACCCCTTTTAGCCTTTGCAATTTCATTTCAGTTTCGCTTTGTTGAGTTTGTGACCGTGGTCAAGTCTCGTTGCTGGTTTTAGTAGTGTTCGTGTCGTAGTTCAGTCGCCCGTTGTTGTGATTTGTTTGTTTCCGCCGCTATCCCATCCACGTTTAGCCATACAACAATTCGAGCCACCACATTACTCGATTTGCCATGCTAGCCACCTCGTGTGAACTCTCGTCGTGCAAGCCCTAGATAGGTTGCAAGCCGCTTTGATCACTTTTGCATTGCATACTTGATCCTTGTTTCATCTGGCGAATACCTATTGCTTGCTGCCGCAGACACTAGGAGGAAGTTTACCCTAGCCGCTGCTGTTTTTCGTGCCTTTGGAAAACATAATTTGAGATATCTTCCATAAAACAGGCATAACTTTTCACTCGGTGCTCCATTTTAGCTCAAATTTTTACAGCAGATTCGTGACTTCATTCGGAGGTGACCCAAACTTGCCATAGGCCTATTTGGTCGAGTCAAAAAATTCAAAAAGAATCAGGAAGATAAATAAAAAAAATGATCAAGTTGTTTCATGGTTTTAAGAGATTGTTCCTGAAATTCCCTAGGCCGCATCTCACCTCAAAAACGAATGCAAATTTTTATGGTTGGAGCTTTTGATATCGTTATTCAGAGAAAAATATAAAAACAATAGTTGAGAAAAATAAAACATCTTAATTCCTACTAGTCATACAGAGAAATTGCTGAAAAGATTAGAAAGCAATTGCATAGAGTGTTGTTTTGCTTGTTCTGTGAGCTTTATCCATCGTTTCTTGTTCCAACTTGTTGTGCTACGCCTAGGACACGTCTGAGCCAGCAATTGTGACTTGTGCTTTGGATACTTATTGAACTTTGCTATTCTGCATTCGTTATTTGCTACTCCTTGCTACATATTTGGTCTTCCGAGCTCCACAAACTATACTTCAGGTTAGTGCAGTGAAAGACCCTTGCAATCTTGGTACTACTTTCTCACAGGTATCACGAACCAGCCACCGGTTGTACCATCCACTGTTTTGCTTTTGTAAGAATATTTGTAAGAATTTGGTAAAGCATGTGAGAGAGTGTTTCCACTGACACACATATAGTAGTTGATAGGGATAACCTTTTGTGTTTTCTCTTTCTACATACTAACAATGGCAGGGAGCGATGAGATTGTTCGAGAAGTACTAAGTTCTCAAATGGAGAAAGCGGAGCAAAATCAATTCAACAATTTATTCCAGATTTTCTTTGTTGTGATGGAGAGACGTTGCCGAGTCATCATTGATGGTGAAAGTTGCAACAACCTTGCAAGCTTAGAGATGGTTGAGAAGCTTGGTTTGACCACAAAGCCACATCCACATCCATACTATATGCAATGGGTAAATTCTTATGATAAGATAGAAGTAACTGAAATTGCACATATTGAATTTAGCATTGGTTCTTATAAGGATAGTGCTGATTTTGACATAGTACCTATGCAAGCATGTCATTTGTTGCTAGACACACCTTGGATTAATATAAATAATGCGGTACACAAAAATGTTGTTAATAAATATTCCTTCAAGTACAACGGTAGAAAAATTATACTTGTACCTTTGACTACTGCTGAAATTTTAGAAGCTGATCTCCAAAGGGCGGAGAGAAGAAAAAATGGACCTTTTAGAAAAGAATGGGTTGTTTTCAATGACACAACAAATTCATCTAAATCTGAATTTTTACAAAATGATGATATTGTTTTGCCTATTATTGGAACTGATGCTTTGCAGCATGTACGTAATGAAGATGACCATACAAATGAACAGGCACATGTAAAATTTTCAGGTAAACGCTCTCTTGATGTGCTGAATTTGCCCTCCAATGATGCAAATAATGTTATACTAGAACCATCTCTTGTATTACCTTTGTCACAAATAGAGAAGAAGCATGATACTTTTGATTTGAAGCAATATACATGTGCTGAAAATAATATTATTATGCCGATTACTTGTGCATGTGACGAACTGAAATTATTATCTTCTTTATATACTTTGGGTTATGTTGAGTTTGATACTTTATGTGCTCTTAGTAGTTTGGAAGAGAAATTTAGATGTGCTGAGTTGCCATGGTTGTCTACTTATAAATATTATTTTATTGGTAAATATAATTGTAAAGGAGAGTATATGGTGCATCGAGTCTATATTTGTGCAAATCTGAAATCTCCTTTTGATGTACAAGATTGTAATCAACTAGATTGTCTATCTAGTTTTACTATAACGAATCGGGTTCACTTTCAAGAAGGGGAGCATTATTGGCTATTACCTGTGTGTGCTAGTGCTGATTTTTCTTGTATTGAACATATACTAGCGGTTATGCAACCATCTATGCCTGCATTGTGTTTGGTTAGTGCTAATCTTTTACAGGATAGTATTGAAAAAGATTGTGTGTGTTTCGATCAAGGAGCCTACATATTTGCCGACAACTCTATAGGAGAAGATGCTTTGAGATATTACAAATATGGTCATGTCACTCCCCACAATATTCTTAGTTCTCATATTTTCCACAACCTCGTGTTTCTTCGTGTTGTGCAGTGCCATCTTAGAGCACAAACGACGCCGAGGACGGCTTTTCGTCAAGAAGAGGAGGATGATCAGGACATAACACCCATACATATGTCTATGAGGGGTGCATGGGGTGGAGAAGAAGGAGACCAACAAGGTTTTCCAAGTCAATAAGAAGGCACAAGGCTAATCCGATTCGAGTCCCCAAGGTGGAGGCCCAAAGAAACTCAAGTTCGAGTCCGCCTCAAGCGTTCTGAGTAATCAGGAATCATCGAAACAAGTGGACGTCCAGAATCTGCCAGGGTGCTGCGCTGCCATCTTTTGGGCCGTTGGCCCGTGTATCATGTTGGGGCCCATTATGGATGTGGTTAAGGGGTTATGCACGCCCCAACCCTCATATAATCAGTAGCTGCTGCCACATTAGGGTTTGGGGGCTTTGCTTAGATTAATCTGTCGAGAACAGTTTCGCCGTTATCGGTTTGTAGAACCCCAACTTTTGATCTTAATCATACATCTGCAGTGTCACTTCATATTGAGAGCTGCTTCATTCAAGTTCTTGCTTGTGTTCTTCTTTTCGCAGGCAGGGATTAGCCTTCTTGGTGAGGTCAATCGGGTTGTGACACGGTTGATAACCAGAGGAGCCGTGGTGCTAAGATTTCATGGTTCTAGTTGCTGACTTGAAGCCGGATCGGTGTGTTGCGCTCCGCCCAAAACGAGTTATCCTTCACCTGACGGAAGATCGGGAAACCCTAGTTCCCATCAAGTAATCCGATTCGAGTCCCCATGCACCCCTCATGGACATATGTATGTGTGTTATGTCCTCATCAGATAGGATGAGACTTGAGTATTTAAATAATAAAATATGGAAGAATGATGTAACATGTGTGAACATGCTTAGGCTTACTAAAGCATCTTTCTTCCATTTTTGTAAGCTGTTTAGGGATCATGGCCTATTGCAAGACACTATACACATGTGTGTTGAGCAGCAGGTTGCGATGTTTTTTAACACAGTGGGACATAACCTTAAAAATAGGTTAGTTTCCACAAATTATGATATATCTGGTGAAACTGTTAGCCGCTATTTCAACAAAGTACTTCACGCTGTTGGAGAGCTACGGAATGAGTTCATTAGGCCACCATCATCATCAACCCCAACTAAAATTGCAGGGAACCCAAGGTGGGATCCTTACTTTAAGGTGTGAGGTTTAGCTCTATCTCAATTTCAGTTTTCCCCTTAAAGATTTGGTCACTTATCTTTTGTGCCTTCTATTGATATTAAAATAGGATTGCATTGGGGCTATTGATGGCATACATGTACGGGCTTCTGTTTCAAAGGATATGGAGCCTTCCTTCCGTGGTGGCAGCCATAGATTTCGATCTTCGGTTCACATATGCCTTGGCTGGTTGGGAGGGAACAACGCATGATGCATTAGTTTTATGGGATGCTTGAAAAT
This sequence comes from Echinochloa phyllopogon, assembly GCA_033239725.1. NCBI lineage: Eukaryota > Viridiplantae > Streptophyta > Magnoliopsida > Poales > Poaceae > Echinochloa > Echinochloa phyllopogon. The sequence continues at coordinate 49,418,178 of BTCW01000012.1, read as the reverse complement.
GGGCTTCATGTCCCACAAGGTAAAAAGATATTTCATGTAGCTTAATTCTTTTAGCATGCCATATATTAGCAAAATTCTATCCTAGTTGATGTCATCAAAATGTACCTTATATGCTAGGCAAGTTCTACCTAGTTGGTGCTGGATACAGAGCCAAAACAGGATTCTATCCCCCTTTTCGTGGTGTGAGGTACCATTTGAATGAGTGGGGGAATAATCTGTACAAAATGAGAATGAGTTGTTCAACCTTAGATACTTATCTCTTCGAGTTACAGTAGAGCGTGCATTTGGCTCACTCAAAGGGAGGTTCAAAATTCTTGATGATGCCACTCCCTTCTTTTCCTTTCCAACTCAAGTAGACATCGTGGTTGCTTGCTGCATTATTCACAACTGGGTTATACAAGATGGAGGTGATGAACTAATCATAGAAGAGAATAATTGGATTCCTACTCATACTCATGCTTCATCATCAAGTGGGCAAGCAAGGGAACATGCGTATATGGTTAATTTCAGGTAGGGAATTGCCAATCGTATGTGGGAAGACCGTCAAAACCACTATTCCAACAATTAGTGAATTATGAAGATCTGTCCTTTGTAATGACATATGTATTCCTAAACTATTTGCAATGTATTATTTGCTGTTTTTCTTTCCTTTGTATCGCTGACATATGTACGGACCTATGTATTTGCTGAATTTTCAGATCTATGGACATATGTACTAGCTGGAATTTATTTTGTATTGTCATGTGACTTGCTGAAATTTTCAGATCTATTGATAGGCAATGGAGGCTGAGGGAAGTGGAGGAAAGGCTGTGGGAGGTGGGTGTCAATGGACACCAACTCAGTCCTCTTTCATGCTCACATTCCTTTCCAACATTGTAGCAAATGGCACTAGGACATCATTTGGTTTCAAGAAAGTTCATCTCAACATATGTTCTAAGGCTTTGAATGATTATTTCAAGCTTAATAGGACTGGTGACCAGATTGCTAATCATCTAAAGACATGGAAAAGAAAGTATAATAAGATCAACCAACTTAGGAAGTTGAGTGCTGCTAATTGGGATGAAGAAAATTTCATTTTTTTCTCTTGATCATGAGCACTACACAAACCATGTCCAGGTAAGCTTGCAACAACTATTCTTGTGATGTCTTTATATTATTGTGTTGTCTTATACTTGTGTTATCGGTAACAATTATTACACTCTTTGATAGGATCACAAAGCTGATGATGAATATCTATACAAGCCTTTGAAATACTGTGGTGACTTGTCTACCATTTTTTGTAATAGTGTGGCTACTGGTCAGTATGCAAAGGGCTCAAATGACCCTCTAGGCAATGGAGGAGAAGAGGATGAAAATAATGGGGAATACCTTGGTGCTACAACCACTGCTGATGATAATGGGGCAACACATTCAGCCAACAGACCATGCAAGAGAGCCAAGATTGTCGAGGGTGATGTTGAAGGTTTTATTGCAGCATTTGATTGGGCATCTGGAAGGCTTTCTGGTGCTATCCTGGAGGCTGCTCAAGTGGACATGAAATTGCCTGATGGGCTATTTGAATCAGTGAATGACCTTCCAGGTTTTGAACATGATCATAAGTCATTTTACTTTGCATACTTGGTCAACAATCCTTATGTTGCTACAGCTTTCCACAACCTGCCATATGATCACAAGCTAACTTGGATCGCCAAGTTTGTTGGTGACAACTTCCATTAAATCTGATGCATTGCGGTGGTAGGTCGATCTTTTGGTTGTCTGCAATGTGGAATGTGCTTGAGTATAAGATGCATTTGTCCACCTGCACCCATGTGAAGTCTAACTTTTGCTTGTACCCATAAACAAGGCACTATGGGTTAATTATGGCCAAATATATGTGGTGTGTAATGTTGTGGCGGGACAAGACCTCCTAATTATATATGTAACAATGATAAGTAGTATCTATGGATATGCTATGCTATGATTGGACAAGACCTTCTAGTTATGATATGACATTGCATACTACTTAATTGTGTGTGATTATGCCCTATTATATGTGTATGGATAATTTTAAGTCTATGGTGGTAACCTTACCAAAAGAGAGAAGGGTGTGACTAGAAACATGTTCTCATCCTGATCTCGTCAACCAAACAATGGATGGGATCACTCCGTCCCTCGAACCAAACAAAAAATGGAATCGCTCTGTTCCCCAACCAAACACGCAGCTGGAACCATTCCCTTCCTAAAATTAGGAATGGAGCCATCTCGTTTCTACTCGCTCTCCAATCAAACACAGCCTTAGTACCAGGTTCACTCTATGATACTTCCGAGCCAATGCCGCCCTCGAAATTCTAGCGAGAAACGGTACTGGGGAGGTTTGAACCGTGGTTACGGGCTTGAAAGCCCTTTCTCCCCTTCACCGTATAAAAAAATAAAAATTGTAAAGGGATGTCAAATTTCAAAATTTGTGATTATAGAAACCTGTCGACCGGTCAACCTTTGACATGGGGCTTGTATGGGCTATCAGTAATCCGCGGGCCGCTAGAACCTGCCCACGGTAGTTCCCCAAATTTGGGCCCAAATTCTACCGTAAAAAAGATTATCTATCACATCAAAATATCGACACATACATGGAGTACTACATGTAAATGAAATCAAAAACTAATTGCACGGTTTTGTTGTACTTTACGAGACGAACATTTTAAGCCTAATTAATCAATGTTTAGACAATTATTTATAAATACAAACGAAATAGTACGGTAACGTATTAATGATAAAATGTCAAGTTTAGCATGCCAAATTTTAAAACTAAACAAATCACAAGTCGTATTAGGCCTATCGGCAGGGGTGCTGGCCTACTGCCAGTGCCAGGCTACTGGACCTCTTATCGTCACCCTCTGTGTGTGCACCAGTCAGCACTGTTCCTGCAGGCTTTTCAGCAGCGTGTGCGGTTCGTATTATTTCGACATGATCAGGGCTCGCATCACGCTCTTCTACCCAGGCATAGAAGTGTGAATGTGTGATGAAGTTTTTTTTTTTTTTGAAAATAATGGCAGGAGCACTGCCCGGTCATATAAGAAGAAGAAGCATGCGAGTTCTTACGTAGTCGTTATTACATAAAAGGAATAGCACTCGGCTCGAATAATGCTACCACTCATTAATGAACAACATGGATCTCACGTGAGCGAAGAGCTAACTCCCTAAGAGACATTTCTTCCTTGATGAAGTGGAAAACTTGACGTGGCGTTGAAGAAATGTTCCTGAAGATTCTTCTGTTCCTCTCGTTCCATATGTTCCATGCGGTGTAAATCATGATTGTTGCCTTTCGCTGCTTAATCACTTTCGGTAGATTTAGGAGTTCCATGTTCCACCACTGCTCCAACTTGGCAATGCCATTCGGAACAGTCACAAGTCCATCCACCCATCGCCCCACCAGCCACCACACTTCCTGCGCAAATACACACTGCAAGCACAGATGCTCAGCTCGCTCTAGTTCTTGATCACACAAAGCACACACCGGATTGCATGGCCAATTTCTTGCAAGAAGCCGATCCGCAGTCATCAGCTTGTTTTGGACCAGTAGCCAGGCGAAAAACCGATGCTTTCCTTCAGTTTTGGCAGTCCAGATGGCCACGGAATCAAAGGTGCAGTAGCAGCCATTGAGATGCGCATCATAAGCTGACTTAGCCGTGTATTGACCATCACATGTCCACTTCCATCGAATTTCATCTTCCTCAGTTGTTAATTGGACATCACTGATCAGCGCCCACAACGAAACAAGCTCGGCCATCTCGGTTACACTCGACATTCGCCATAAACCCCTGGTCCAATTGTTGTTATGGAGATCATCTCGGACAGTTTGATTCTTCCTCCAGGCCAGCTTGTACAAATTGGGGGCTATATCTCTCGGAGCTTGGCCTTCTAACCAGGAGGACTCCCAGAATTTTGCTCGACCTCCATTTCCTAACTTGACACTGGTGCTAACTCTGAATAGCTGCTTGTCCACCTCGTTACATGGCACATCAGTGCCCACCCAGGGCCGATCCGGCTCCGTCCATTGGTACCACAGCCATCGCAACCTCAATGCTCTACTGAATTGTTCAAGATCCAATACCCCCAGGCCTCCCAACCTTTTTGGCCGCTGCACTTTGGCCCAGCGCACCAGACAATGACCTCCATTAGCACTTTCAGACCCTCGCCACAAGAAACCTCTTCGGAGCTTGTCCATTTTCTTAATGGCCCATTTTTTTAGTGCAAACACAGTGATGAAATAGGTTGGCACGGAGGAAAGCACAGCATTAAGAAGCTTTAACCGCCCAGCTTTGGTGAGGAGTTTGCCTTTCCAAGCAGCGAGTCTGGTGTGTATTTTGTCGATGAGTGGCTGAATCTCCACTCTAGTGAGATGTCTGAAGTGAAGTGGTAGGCCAAGGTAGCAGCATGGGAAATTCTTGATTGGGCAAGTGAAAGCTTCCATCACCTCACTCATGTCAAAACCATCGCATCTAATTGGGTAAGCTGCACATTTCCCTCTATTGGTCATCAAACCAGATGCATGACCAAAAATGTCAAGTAGCTCAGACACTGTCTGAACCTCTTCCTTCTTCGGATTCAGAAAAATGGCAGCATCATCTGCATACATGCTGATCCGCAATTTGGCTGCTGTACTGTGTATTGGTGAGAGCAATTGATCTGCATTGGCCTTCTCAAGTAACCGCTGCAAAGGTTCCATAGCAAGGATAAACAGCATAGGGGAGAGTGGATCCCCCTGCCGAAGCCCAGCATGATGCTGAAACCATCTGCCTCTAGCTCCATTCAGCAGAACAGCCGTGGAAGCTGTGGACAGTAAAGCCAAAATCCAGGCCCTCCACCGTACCCCAAACCCGAACTGTTCCAAAACTTCTATTAGATAGTCCCACCTTACTGTATCAAATGCTTTTGCAATATCAAGCTTCAGGAAAAGACCGGGCTGCTTGCTTCTAAATAGTGCTTTGATCAGGTTTTGGGTATAAAGAAAGTTGTCCTGGATACTTCGACGTTTGATGAAAGCACTTTGAGCCCGTGAGACTAGAAGGTTTAGCTCAGGCGCCAACCTGTTTGCAAGCAATTTAGATAGCAGTTTGGCCACTGAATGCGTGAGGCTAATAGGCCTAAAATCAGTAACACTGGTGGCATCAGCCTTCTTGGGAATCAGGACAATGTGTGATGAAGTGAATGCCTCATTCACTCGCTGCCTGTAGCTAGCAGCTAGCGGCACACAGATGAGCATCTCCAGCGTGCGTTTGCGGGGGCTGCCGAGGGCTACAAGAGAAAGATTCTCTGCAACCATACTAGCAGCAGCCCTCTACTTTACACCCGCTGCTTCAAATAAAATAATATTTCTTTTACCGTAGGAAGGAAACGGCAGGAGAAAAAGAGATAAGGCTGATTTTTTTATCTAGGCAGATGACTCCACCGCTTAGACCATACGCTGGACTATTTTTTTTCTCGTAGCACTTATGCGACTTGTCCATGTGCCTAGATTTTTCGCCAACCATACAATGGTCCTGCTCTAACTCGCTATGGCGAGGTCTTATTTGGATCTACTAGCTAAACTTTAGCTAATATAGATCCAAACATCATAGGTGGAGAAGTAGATAAAAGCTTTATAACTAGTTGAAACAAATAGAAGACACTAATTCTAGCTAAAGCATGTTTATAAACACAAATACCCCTCCACCTCCTTTAGAATTTGGAACCAACAAAAACAGATACAATTAATGAGGGTAGTATGGTCATTTATTTATATCCCCTTGCAATTAGTTAGAGGATACGAACACCTCAAGCTAGCTAAAATAAATCTTTACAAATTAGCTAGCTAAAATTTAGTTAGACCGGATCCAAACAGGACCTGAATAGCTAGCGCTAAATGTGTTCCAAATTATTATTTATTTATTAATTTTTCTCATAATATTTAATCATTTGTCTTATTTATAAAAATTATGGTAGCATTAATTTTTTTATTTACTTTATCATTAAAGATATTTAAATATGATTTATTTTTGTGTATGTTTTGACTAAGTTTTGAATAAAGTTAATGATCAAACGCAGCCTTATAATATAATATGGTAATCGCAAGTACTAATACACATGAGAATTTTTGCACTAATGATAATATAAGTCCAGCTACAACGAGTAATAGTGTTGAACTTTCAAAGCGGTATATCTTGACACTTTCTAGTTGTTCTTAAGCTAACGACATTTAGTTGAAGCTAATTAGTTTAATGATAAAGTCAATAAGTCGTTCATCGTATATTTTTGAAAACTAAAGGAGTACTAATAATTAACCTTGGTACACGTTTTATCCCTAATTAGAACAACATATGTATATCATATACAAATATGAATGAAGTTCATTTGTCTTTCGGCTTCGTTGCAACTTCAAAGCCTCAATTATTTCCTACCTTTGATAGTTTGGTCCATATATGGATCAGGGTAGCCGGCAATTTGCTTGTTGATAACGTGGTCCAGTGGACCAAGCATCTATCATCTTTGCACAGTCATAATATGTGCAGGGATCGGAGTACGTATACGTACCACCGTTTGGAAGAAAACAGGGCCATGAATGCGTACCGAGTGAAAAAACTGAAAATACGTTAAAGTTGGATGGACTTTTCTTCAAGAGAATCCAAGCTAGCTGACTCCATGGCATGGCTGCCCTGGTGCCGGCCACCGCACGCAGGAAAGGTGGTCAAGTTCTCTAGGTTTCGCTAAGCACGGTTGATTTCATCAGTCTCGCAATGTAAAAAAAAGGAGTAGTATTTGGCAAAACGTACATGTTTATATATTGGTGCCGCAAAACGTTGTCCATTTGGCAGTGGTCAGAAACATATTGCATGGCGCATCGATAAAGAAACGCAATTATAAACGTGTATCGATTTAGGTGTCTTAATCTCCGCAAGAGTCCATAATGTTTGGGAAATGCTAGAAAATTCCCCGTCAAAGAAAATGCTAAAAATTTGCTACAAGCTTGATTTCAAGAACTTGATGATCTTTCAGGGATATATTGAAACAGGCAATGGCCTCAAGCACTTTCGATGTCCGTTTGCACGTTATATTTGTTCGAGTATGGTATCAACTTGGCCCTTGTTTATTTAGATCCCAAATTCTACCCCTAAAGTTTACTATGCAAAAAGAAGATTCCCATCACATCAAAATGTCATAGCATGCATGGAGTACTAAATGTAGATAAAATTAAAAATTAATTGCACAGTTTTATTGTACTCTACGAGATGAACATTTTGAGCCTAATTAATCAATTTTTAGACAATTTTTCACACATACAAACGAAATGCCACAGTAGCGCACGCATTCCAAAAGACCCAAATTTGACTCCCAATTTCGGGAACTAGACAAGACCTTGGTGAAATATATGTTGCCACTAACCTCAATAGTGTTATGCCTATCTAGCTTATAGTAAAATTATTGAAGTTGAACAGCGGGGTTAAATGTATAACATATAGTATTATTATAAGGACTGTTCATACGTGCAAGGTGGAAGAATGGAGCAGCGTAGCAGTATATATGGCAGGAGAGCAGCTTCTTGCGAGGAAATGCCCTCGCCCATCGATCATAAATGGCGCAACAGTAGTGCCGACGCGACGGCACAGTTAGCAGCATCACGCGCGCAACGAATGCACGCCGCAGGCCCCTCGTCCCTCGCCATGCCGCCGCACAGTGCGCGGCACGGCCGCACCTGCACGCGCGGTCACGTACTCCCGCCATGGCGCGCGTCGCCGCGCCGCGCGGCCGGTGGACATGGACGCGCGCCGTCGTGCGGCGAGGCATGGCGCGCCGCGTGCCGAAGCGGCAGTCACCAGCCAGCCAGTTCCTGCGGTTCGCAGCGCCGCGTTCGGCCGAGACTTATGGCCTGCCTGCTGCCATATCTGCCAATCTGCCCCGGCCCGGCCATGCACAGGCCGGCATGGCCATGGCCGGAGCCGGTGCCGGACACATTTACCCTTCCACAACTGTGCCATGCGTCAGCAGGGGCTGCTCAGAGTCGCTCAGCAGCAGGTCTTGGGCATCATGGAGAGGCTACTAAGGGGTGTTTGGTTTCTTTTTAACCCGTCACATGGAATGGAAGAACGCTAATTAGAAGTATTAAATATAGATTAATTATAAAATGCATTATATAAGCCAGGACTAATTTACGATACGAATCTTTTAAGCTCAATTAGTCCATGATTAGACAATATAATGCTACAGTAATAGTTTGATAATTATGTACTAATTATAGGTTAATTAGGTTTGTTAGGTTCGTCTCGCGGGGTAGATATGACTTATGCAATTAGTTTTATAATTAGTTTATGTTTAATGCTACTAATTGTCATTTATTCGAGGGACTAAACTTTATTCCATGGGATCAAACGCAGCCTAATTAATCTATAATCAGAAGTAGACGACTAATAGGATGTCCGATCCCGATGCGATCCCTAATAAGTCTACATCAGCAAAGTACACGCACGGCGCACCGTCCTCTCGCTCGCTGACGTAGCTGATGGGGCCAGCTTCTAGTAGCTTTGTCTCGTAGCTGTAATGGCGTTTCGGCGTGAGGCACGCCGGCCGGCGCCGTGGGCGTGCTCTTGCATTGCATGCATGCATGGATCGTGGTCGCGCAGCAGGCGAGCAAAAAGAAGATTGCAGGCCGGGGAACGGCCGGGGACCAGGACGAAGTGGGCGAACCGCGCGCGGAACAGAGGCCAGGCGTGGCACCACTCTAAGCTCTGTGTTGTCGTATTGCTTGTATCTAGTACTCCCTCCGTCCCTAAATAAGTGTCGTTGTTGGTTTCCGTGCCACAACTTTGATTTAATTTATAAACAATACGTGTAACATTTTAATCTCCAAATAAATTTATTAAAAAACTAGATTCTAATATCTACCTAATGATATTTATTATGTACCATAAATATTAATATATATTTTTATATATCCGGTCAAAGATGTTTCTCGGGAAGCGAAAACGACACTCTTTTAGGGACAGAGGGAGTATATATGTAACGAGCTGATGAGCTAGACAGTGAGACCGGCCCACTATACGTCACTACTACTCACTACTCTCATCATATCACGTCGATCTCTGAGCTTGGAACAGTCTTCTTTTTTTTTTAAAAAAAGCTTGGAACACTAAGCAAAGTTAGGTGCCAATGCAGCTCTGTTTCGCCACTGGACTGGACGGCTGGACCACCGCTGCATGCGGCCAGGCCGTGCCTGTGCGGCTGTGCGTTCGAAGTGGAACCGATCGAACCGAACACCTGGGGACCGGGAGGATATATATAGTGATGCTGCAAATCATATCCCTTTCTTCATGGCTTTTTTTGAACTTAACTTAGTTTCATGGCTGATCATTCATTCATGCGACATGACCTACCACTACCAGCTTTGGTTGGTTCTGGGCTTTTGGCTACTTGATCTGCCAGTTCGTTACTCTGTTTTTGCTCATCACCAAAACATGTTCTGGTTCCCGGGAGTACGTACAGATCCATCAGCGACCACGAACTATACTGAACTACTCACCGATCAAACAGGGAATCCCCATGGGTAAAACTAGTGGCGGAGCCAGGATTAACATCACAAGGGGGGCCAAGTCAATGCTAAATGATCAGCTAGCTACATAACTGAAGTGCTATGTTAACCTTTGTTTTAAGAAGCAAAAAAATTTGATATGGATAATGCTAAGCTAGCTAAATGTGAACAAACAAAGAGCTATAAAGATTTCACAGAGATTTTAAAGGTTGTAGCTTATAGGGGAGGGCAATGTGATGATTACTACATTCAAAAGCATGCAATTTTCAGCGATGGCTTAGGTGTGCATGCAGGATATATTAGAGTGTATGCATGCATGGCTCTTAAAAGATTGTATTGGCCAAGGGGGGCCATGGGCCATGGCCCAGGTCGGCATGTAGTCATGTACATAGCTCCGCCCCGCCGGTCACTAAAACCTCAATGGCTGCAAATTGCATGTTTGCATTGCATATTGCTGGGGCCTGGTGCATGCATGCTGGACCTGAGCCACTGCTGCCCGCTGCAATAAATTTCCCATCGACCGTCGTATATATACTCCCTCCATATCGTTTTATTTGTCGTTCCCGACAGCTTTGGAAAAATTAAGGAAACAGTAAAATTACCCTTTTGCCCTTCGTTCCAATCGTCTTCTCCAGGTCGGGCGCCGCATTCCTCGTCGCGGCGGCAGCAATGGCTCCTCCGTGCGACTGGCCGGGCGGATTCGCCAGCCCCAAAGCCACTTCTGCTGCACCATCTGAGGTCCTCCCCGCGGCCGTCCCGTCCAATATCTATCCCGCCGCCGCTTCTTCCGATGTCCCATCAGAGTCCCTCGCCGCCGACAATCACGCCCCACAGCCAACCTCGCCATGGCTTAGCATCCGGATTCCACGGTCCCAGCTCGCCGACGCCCCTACAGCGTCAATCCCACGCGACGGCGACGAGCGTTGTGCTCTACCCTTGGAATATCGCCTCGCACGTCTCTCCGCCTTGGCCGCACAGGCCAGCGCTGCATCAGCATCATCACCACAGGCATCTAGGTCGTCGGGATGTTGCAGGCATCGGCGCCAGGGCTCATGTTCTCCATCCCCGAGGTATGACTGTGATCCATCATTTGGTCTGCGCTCTATGTGCTTGTTGTTTTGCTTCACAGTCTGAATCTTGGTCTGCTAAGATTATGAAAGATTGGTTCAAACTCGAAAGAGTCCAGACAGTTGTAAGTATTGTCCTGCTTCATATCCTAGCTGATGTTCTCCATCGCTGTGGTTCAATTGTGAACCATGAATTCATGGGCAACCAGTGTATTGGATGCGAATATGCGATGGGACTTGATGTGTTTGTATTGATCGTGGATACGAACTTGCATCTTATCTGCACTCTCTAAACTTGCTAAATTCAGAATTTGGGAATAATTATGTGCAAAACGCTGCATAACAATGAATGAACTGTATTCCATATTTATGTTGAGTTCAATTGTTTCAAATTATCTGCAAATGAACAGTTTATTAAATTCACTTCACTGTTTGTACCTATCTGAACTCACTATTTCTTCACAAATTAAACTATGAGCTTATTCAGAAACTTCTGTTTCTTGAATCTATGTATAGCTTGATATTCCCTTCTTTGCATTGTTGCTGCTAAATACTCCAATTTAATCTCACTGTCAACTTATGAGACTATACATTTTCACATCACAATTCAATTAATGCTCATGCAGGGTTATGCAAGAAGGTGTGGTAAATGTTCAAGGAGGACAGAGGAGCAAGAAGAGGAAATCCCCTTGTGCGACCATGCCACCTTTTCCATTGAGCAGAATGATGTTGTCACCAAGGATTCAACTAACGGGAGTATTGTTAAGGTCTCCTTCGGTGAGACACGTGACATCACCATCTTCTTTAACATTTCATACTCCACTTGGTCAATCGCAAAGAGGGACAGGTGAAATTGATTTGAATGTGGCACTGGAAGATAGTGATGATGATCCAATCGGTATGGGGAATGAGGATGATCCAATCAGTCAAGAGAATGGGCATGATCCAATCAGTGAAGAGAACAGGGACGATCCATTTAATCAAGAGAATGAAGATGATCTAATTGGTCAAGGGATCACTCGCAAGAATGTACTAGTGGTTAATGAGAAACGGAGAGCGATATTTGAAGCTTTGCTAGGAAAGGCTAGAAATGGAAATCTGAAGGGTAGTGAGACAAAAGAAGTATCAATACAATTCTCAGTACCTATTCGGACAGTACAGCGTATCTGGAAAAAAGGAAAGAGTTGTCTAGACCAAGGCTTTGGAGTTGATGTTAGCACTAGAAAAGACAGATGTGGCCGTAAGAAGAAAGTGGTGGATGTTTCAAAGCTTCAAGATATTCCCTTATCAAGCCGTACAACAATAGATGATGTGGCTAAACACTTAGGTGTCAGTAAAGCCAAGGTTGAAAGAATGAAAAAGGAAGGTGCAATAAAGCGTGTCTCCAACACGATAAAGCCATACTTGACTGACAACAACAAGAAGGATCGTCTAAGATGGTGCTTATCTATGCTTGACCCAAGGAGTTTACCTAATGATCCTATGTTCAGAGGGTTGTTCGATTATGTCTTTATTGATGAGAAATGGTTCTATATCACCAGGAAAACATTGCGATATTATATAATTCCAGGTGAAGCGCAACCCACAAGGACATGCAAGAACAAGAACTACATTCCAAAGATTCAGATTTTGACTGTTCTTGCTCGGCCAAGATTTGACTCTAATGGGAACTGCACTTTTGATGGAAAAATCGGATGCTTCCCCTTTGTGACATATGAGCCTGCCAAAAGATCGAGCGTCAACAGACCAGCGGGGACCATAGAAATGAAACCAATTGAATCAATCAAAAAGGATACGATTCGGAACTTCATGATACAAAAGGTTCTGCCAGCTATTCGAGCTAAGTGGCCACGTGAAGATATTAGCAAGCCAATTTACATACAACAGGATAATGCAAAGCCTCATCTTTTGCCAAATGATAGACAGTTTTGTGAGGCTGCTCGACAAGATGGGTTTGACATGAGACTCGTTTGTCAGCCAGCAAATTCACCTGACTTTAACATATTGGATCTGGGGTTTTTCAATTCGATCCAATCAATCCAGTACAAAACATCTACCAAAACAACCGAAGAACTGCTAGCTGCTATCAATTTGGTAATGTCGGGCCTCTTTTATTACTGATTTCTCTCATGTCAATTCAATTACTAGTGCCCTAGAGTACTATGAGCTGACATCTTCATGCTTTGGATCAGGCTTTCGAAGATTATTCGGTGGGGGCAATCAAATAGAATTTTCTTAACCCTTCACGGATGCCTGAAAGAAGTTATGAAAATCGGTGGTGGCAATGGGTATGATGTTCCTCACATCAGAAAAGGGATGCTTGAAAGACAAGGATGTCTTCCTTTGCAGCTGAAGTGTGAAACATCTTTGGTGGATGCTGCTAAGGCACAGATAAATGAATAAATATTTTTGTAATTTATGGCTGTTGCAACCAACAAAGGCAATGAGCCATGGGGAATTTATTCTTGGACAACTGTTGTTAATTGGTGCTTCTTTTAGGAAAAAATAAGATAGACTTGTTTATTTTTGGAGTATATTACAACTGGACAACAATTTATGAATAGAACTTGTCCATTTACACTGAATGAAGTTTCAGTTTCAGTGCTGTCTCAAGTTTCTGTGATACTGTAATCCCTGTATTGACCAGTGTCTGGTTGCATCTATTAAGAATTTATCCAGCCCTGCTAAGCTTGGGGTAACTCAGATGTCTCGGTATACCACATCACTTGATTCTTGATGGTAGTTAGGCTTGTTGCTGATTCTTGATGGCAGCCGGCAGTGAACTCTTGACTCAGTTAACATGGGCCAAGAAGCATGTAAATTCCTCTAAAAATTGGGATACCTGCAGATTGACAAAAAAAAATTGACAGTGTCATCCCTGATTTGGCCATAAACCCAAAAAGGTTCTCAACATTTTTGAGATGGCGTCTGCATTCCTGTGGCACGAAACTTGCTGCACTGACTAGCATTGTGCAGAAGCCTAAGGTGAGCATTGAGCGGCACAAATGGTCCTTGCAGTTCCCTCCACATTTTCTCATCCGGGCTTGGGACCGGCAATGGCAATGTTAATATGCATATCACTCCACATGAACAATGAAACAAGATCAAAGCAAAAAAATGTTTTTTTTTTACAAACAGAAAGCTCCTAACAAGCAGTGTGCAATGTGGCGGACAATGGACCTGAACCTGTCAGAGGCCTTGCCCTTCTTGCAGCAGAGCTTGGTGAGTGCACCAATCTCCTCATCTTCATCAGGTTAACCAAATGCATCCATGCAAACATAACTAAACACAAGCACCCGCAGAACGGAGCAAGATTGCCAAAAGATAACAAGTGGAGATGCACAGATACCTTTGCTCCTCTTGACAAGCTTCGTGCCCTCTAGGAACATACTCAGAGGAAGGGCTAGCAGATTAAGAAAGCATAAATAAGAGGAAGGTCTATTCCAGCAAGCTTGAGTAAGCGAGGCATTCTTACAAACACATACCGGACGAATCGCCAATAACCTCCGCTCGCCAAGTCGCCATCAAGCTCAGCGACATGTGCCTTTGGAAGGCCTCGTCAGACGCCATGCCCGTCATTGACGCCGACAGAAGGAACAGGCACCAGCGTGCCGCGCACCAAACGAGATGAGAGCTCGATGCGGCGACGATCATGGCCAGGAGATTGGCGGCCTCCAGGAGGCGCGCGGCAGGGAGGGATAGCACAACGCACAAGCAACCAGCGGCGGAAGGTACAGACGGTAGGGACGGAGATCGAGGGAGGTCGCACGAACGGCAGCGGCGGAGGCCGAGAAAGCAGGCGCACGAACGGCAATGGCGGAGGCCGAGGGAGCACGCGCCAGACCAAGGGGCAAAAAAGAGAAATAACTTTCGATTAGACTACCGGCGACAAATATTTCGAGTGGTTTCGATTTGAGAAAGCGACGACAAATAAAACGATATGGAGGGAGTATATGGTAATATCTAGAACTGCAACTCTGCATGCTCGCGCGTGCATGCATGATCGTTGGTCCGTGAACGACCACCGGCGTGCAGCCGTACTCGATCAAGTGTCGGCACTGTGCAGCACGCACCGGCTCTGTGATGGCTGTACGTACGTGGCTGCCGTGCACCGGGCCACATGGACATGGATGCGCGCATTCAAGTCTGGACGACGCTGAGCTCGTGAAATGGGGAACCAACAAATGAACAAAATGCTGAAGTTTATCAACAACTTGGGAAGTTCCTAAAATTTACGGTGCCAAGTTTTTTAAAAAAAATTATGCAAAAAGCCGCACGACAACATGTTTGATTGGTCACATACTTTATATATCCTCAAATTGCTGCAAAAGGCGTCCAAATTACATGAGTACTAGCATTGGTGCTTCTTACGAGTAGCTGGTAGTAGCTATGCCAGCAGAGCACCAACATCATTACACCAGTACAGCAGACTAGTCTAACCCCTACGTACCGACGAGAAAGGCAAACAAGAAAATGCTAGCGCACGACGTAACACACTACTAGAGATTCCAAGAAAGCTAGCCCGGGTAGTCTTGATCTTGTTGGTTGCTTCAATTCAAGCGATGCAGCCGAGGCCACCCAAGCAACCCATCCACAGGCTCCTCCCCGCTCTCTTCTGCACGCATCAACAAGGCAACACACGTTAGCAAAACACACTCCATTGTTAGACATTGCAAACAAGAGATGCAAGATCGATCAAGACATGAGCTTGAATGTAACACTTACCCGCCGTGGCCGGTAAGAAGGAGCGAAGTCCGGCGGCGGCACCTGGTACAGGTCCTCGTCCACGGGCCGCACCACCCTGCGGTTGCCACCGCCCTTGGCCGCTCGCGCTCGCGCCGCCGCAGCGGCAGCACCACCGCCGGCGCCGGGCTCCCTCCTCGCCCGCGCCGCCGCCGGCGCGGCGCTCCCCTTCTCCGGCCTCGTCCTGGCCTTCCTGGCCGCCGGCGCCGGCTTGCGGGGCGGCGGCGAGTACCTGAACCAGACGTCGCTGCAGGCCTCCGGCTCCGGCGGCGAGCACCACCACTCGGCCGCCGCCGCCGCGGCGCCGGAGCGAGCCAGCTCCGGCGGCTCGTCCGGCGAGGAGGAGGAGTAGTAGTTCCACTCCCCGAACGCCGGCACGTGATGCCGCCGCCTCGCCTGCTTCTCCATGGCCTTCTTCTCCCTGATCGAGCTCTAAGCTTGTGCTGTGGCAAGGCAAGTAATGATAGCGGTGGCTGTGGTGGGGATGGAGGCTGCCGGTGTCTGTCACTCTGGACGACGCTTGTATTTATAGCAAGAATCGAAGCATCGGCGCAGGAGCAACACAAGGGGAGAAGACCACGCTGGAGAAAGAAAGAAAGAAAGAAGGGGAAGAAGCAACGAGGGCGGTGGATCGGAGTTATAGCCGAAGTGGGAAAAAGGAATGAGGGCGGTAGCCACTACTGGCACGGTGAACAGTGCGCAGCGTGGTACTCGTAGCTCTAGCTCTAGCTCTGCTCCATCATCCATCCATCACTGGCCATCGCCGGGACAGTGCCGCAGCAGAGGTCAGAGACGAGGACGAGCTCGCATCGCATTGACGCGCAAGCAATGAAGCAAAGGTAGCTCGCGTTTATGAGGGAGGCATGGGGCTGGCTCGTGCTTCCTCTGTGCTGTGAGGCATGCAGCAGCCTGCCTGCTTTTCGGCGCGCGCGTAGGGGCCTGCTGCTTCTTGCTTTGCTTCTTGGGAGGAGGAGCACGTATTATTTGGGCATGATTAGAGAGAGGCACCTTGCTAAACCTGTTGGACATGACATGGCTTCTCGTCGGAAAGCGTTCAACTGCTAGCGACAGGTGGTACGACTTGGTACAGTATAGGTAAACACTGTACAGTATCTACTGTTGTCTAGGCAGCATGAGAAAAGCCTACTCACTTGCCGGTGCCCCATTGGATGTAGAATTGGTCTGTAGTAAATTTGAGGATGGCTACAGTGCTCTCTTGTGGTTGTAGTCTTGTTTTGGATGTATAGGGACGACTGAGCTGTGCACGAGTATTAACCGTAGACTTGCAAAGAAAAAGTATATATAAATCATAGAGTGTATATGCAAGCAGTACGTGTAGTCCCCGATCGTTGAACAAAGCATTTCCTTTCGGTGGCGGACCTACACCCGGGCTGCCTCGCTGCAGCCCGGGTCCAAGCCCAAAAATCAGTGGAGATCTATAAAAATTAGACATATATTTAAGAGAAAACATATTTTGATCCTCTAATAAGCTTGTATCAGCCCCAATGACAAGTTTTTGGGTCCGCCCCTGTTTCCTTTAGCCTCATGGATTTGTACATATAATGCTCCCTTTGGTAGAGCTCTAAAAATAGTTTCAAACAGCTCCAGAAAGCTGTTTTTGCTGGAGCTGCACCAAACGACCATAACAGAGAATCACATCTAGGGGTTGGTTGTGAGAGGTGGAGCTGTTTTGCACATGACACAGGTGAAGCTGATGGAGCTAAAAAAATCAGCTCCTCCACCTCCAACTCCAATCCCACCGTCACATGGAGCTCTACCAAAGGGGGCTTAAGTATGAAAAAGGTTTGTGTTGACTTTTTCTTCGCTAGAATCTGAAACGTGGGCGATGGAAGATGGGGATTAGTAGTCTACTAGGGCCTTGTTTAGTTCCCAAATTGGGAGCCAAACTTTGGTGTTTGGGAGTACGTGCGTCACTGTAGCATTTCGTTTGTATGTGTGAAAAATTGTCCAAAAATTGATTAATTAGGCTTAAAATGTTCGTCTTGCAGAGTACAATAAAACCGTATAATTAGTTTTTGATTTTATCTACATTTAGTACTCCATGCATGCTATGACATTTTGATGTGATGTGAATCTTCTTTTTGGATATTGAACTTTAGGGGTAGAATTTGGGATGGCCTAGCCCATGATGGTTCGTTGGGACGTGACCCTACATTCTGATGTGTTGGCACAAAATTGTTGCCTCCGACTGTCAGAATTCAGAAACGGTCCGATCGGAAGAGAGAGAGAGAGGGAGAGACAGAGAGAAATCAGAAACGGCGTGAGAAAGGGGTGCTGTGTTCCGAAGGTTTCTACTGCACTCGGACTGTTTTGTTTATTTCGCTCACTTGTTTTCTCGCTCTATATATGTTATTCGAAGGTGGAAGCTATTTACGCAAAGCGTGTCCAAATCTGTAACATTGGTCCATCCACTTTCTGTACGTGCATGATCGAGGTCAGAAGCCATCGGAACATTAACATCACTCATACCTTTCTTTTTTGGGAGAAAACATATATCATATTCGTACATGTAAGCAGGAGTATTTCAAACAAGAATAAAGAAAAGACGAACAGTAGTCACTTGGTGCAAAATAGGAGCAACGGCCGGCGACCTAGCAGCCAGGGGGTGTTTGGTTACCGGGACTAAAGTTTTAGTCCCGTCATATCGAATAAAAGAATACTAATTAAAAATATTAAATATAGATTAATTAAAAAATACATTACATAAGCGAGGACTAATTTACGATACGAATCTATTAAGTCTAATTAGTCCTTGATTAGATAATATAATGCTACCGTAATAATTTGATAATTATGTATTAATTATAGGATAATTAGACTTGTTAGGTTTGTCTCGCAGAGTAGATATGACTTATGTAATTAGTTTTATAATTAATTTATGTTTAATGATTCTAATTGTCACTTATTTAAGGGACTAAACTTTAGTCCCTAAAATCCAAACACACCTAAAACTTGTGCCCTGTTTAGTTTCCAAATTCCACCCTACAAAAAAGATTCCCTTCACAGGGCACATGTATGGAGTACTAAACGTAGATGAAATAAAAAACTAACTACACAGTTTTGTTGTACTTTACGAGACAAACATTTTGAGCTTATTAATCAATGTTTGGATAATTATTTACAAATACAAACAATTTATGACACTTTTTCAAACTTTGACGTTCAAAGTTTGGAACAAGGGCTTGGTCCGTGCGTGGCGAGGAACGTAGGCTATGTCAATTTGGCACCCCAAATTTGAAAGTTGAGAAACCGAGACGCATTGTAGCATTTCATTTGTATGTGTGTAAAATTATCTAAAAATTGATTAATTAGGCTTAAAATGTTCGTCTCGTAGAGTACCAAAAAACTGTGCAATTAGTTTTTAATTTCATCTACATTTAGCACTCCGTACATGCTATGACATTTTAATGTGATGTGAATTTTTTTTCCGTAGTTAGAATTTGGGATCTGGTAACTGCGCCGGGTCATTCATGCTCCAACAGTCCCGACGTGACGTGACGTGACGTCCCCGGCGCAGCGCTCCCAACGAATGCCCATGCCCCCCAGCACAGAGAGCACTGCACTGCACGCCCATGGCGATGACGACGCGCCGGTCGTCGCGCTCCACTCGCCAGCCAGCGTTGACGACGAGCCAGCGGCAGCGGGCGCGGCGCGCCGACCGGAGATCGTGCGCGTCAAGGCGGGAGCTGCGTGCGTACCGCGATGCGATATGGGCCGAGCCGAGATTTATGATGGCTCGCAGGCGCCGGACCAACCAGGCGTCTCCAGCCTCCTGGTCCGCGGCGCCGGCCGGCCGGGGCAGCGCCTGCGCCGGGTCGGGTCAGCCCTGCTGCTGCTGGCGCGCGAGGCCGCCTGTGTGAGTGTGAGTGTGAGCCTCCGCCTCGCCGCATTGGGCTTGGCGAGGCTAAGCAAGTAGATCTCCACCCAGTCCCTCCCTAGAGAAGAAGAAGGGCAGAAGGTGAGACGAGAGAGCTAGGCCGGCCGTGAGCCCGTGAGCGTGCTTTTGGTGTGGTGACGCAGGCGAGGCGACCAGAATGGAGGCGCAGGGAACGGGATGACCGTGCACGAAACGGGAGCACTGAACCACCTGTAGCATATATTACCGCATTAGCACCCCGTTCTTGTGCCACACGAGAGATAACGAGGCCCTGCTCACCGTAAACTAGTCCAAGGAAAGGTCCTGTACACAGTAGGTATCAATTCAGAGAGAAAATTATTAGGAGGGAGCCAACAACAGTTTGCCACGCCAGAGAGGGCCGGCCGGCGTTGCTCCTCTCTGCGAGCCTAGCGAGCTGCTAGCTAGCTACTTGGAACCTGCCAGTGCGTCCAGGAAACCGTCCTATAGGCCATAGCTAGCCTCACGTACGTGTACGTGCGCCGAGCGCGGCGGACACGGCCACACCACAGTACATACCACACCTCTGCGCTGCCGCTGCATTCGCCGACCCGCCGGCCGGCTCGCTCCAGGCCATGCAGCCTCTCGGTCTCGCCCCCAAGTCTGCCGTCCAATGCAACGCTGCAGTTGGTTGCCACAGCCGTTAAAGTTTCTGTCACAAACGTACTGGGGGCTGGCCGGGCTCCTGCTCGCTGCTGTGTTTCGTTCGGATGCCATCAATTTCGACCCACCGATAGCCATACGCACTGCACGCGCGCTTCGGCCTTCGGCGCGCACGATCTTTGGTTTGATCCGCGCGGGCGCGGTGGCAGAGATCAGACCGGCCGCCCGCCCTGCACTGTGCGGGTGTCCAAAAGCCGGCCTGCTAGCTGCCGTGCGCAGCCGGACCGCATGTACATGTGCTGCTCCTCACAGCAGCAATTCATGGAAGAAGCCGTCTATAAATACCCCCATTTATACATATGTCGGGGATCTTACATATTTATTACCAGTTTCATGAAACACCGATTTGCTACCCTCAGACTTTAGGATCTCCACGTACTACCTCCGAAACAAATTGAATGATTAGCTCCATAGGACCTCCGTTCATTCGTCTCATTTAAAAATTTATTTGAAATATACGAAATAATAAGTCATACTTAAAGTATATTTTGTAATAAAGTAAATCACAAATAAAATAAATGATATTTGTATAATTTTTTAGATAAAATGAATGGTCAAACGTTGTTAGAAAAATATCAACACTAAATAGTAATTTAGAACAAAGATATTATCTTTTAGCTCTTTTTTTTCACGACCTGGCACGTTTTTCATCAAGAGGAAGAGAGATAGTACATCCTATGCGCTAATATCAGCTGAGGTGCTGACCAGCGCGTGATCATAGTTACAAGGATTACATCGTGATTATTTGGTGACCCGTAGGAACACCCAAAGCTACCGCTATAGGGGCAAGAGTACAATAGCCGACCAAAACCCAGTCTCTGATCTCTTCTTTAATGGCTTGCAGTAGAATGGTGACCGTCCTCGCTTGTTGATTGAAGACCCGCGCATTTCGCTCTGTCCACAGTAACCATGCAACTAGCACCACCAGGGAGTCAAAGCTCTGGCGTTCCGATCGTTGAATTCGTTTTCTCGCCGAGGCCCACCATTCCGCCAAGGAGTATTCATTTGGTGAGGGAGCGAGGTCCCTCCAACCACAATCGGAGAACAACATGAACCAAATCTGTCTGCTATAAGAACATCCCGTTAGTAGGTGAGTGATCGTCTCTGGTTCCTGATCACAGATGCGCCGTGTTTCTTTGTTCCACTGATTTTTTTTTCAGATGAATCTTGCATGCATGAAGTATTAAATAAAGTCTATTTACAAAATCTTTTTAAGAATGAGTGTAACTTTACGCGATGAATCTAATGGGCCTAATTAACTCATGATTTGCTACAGTAATGCTACAGTAACCATACTCTAATCATATGGTCAAAGGCCTCATTAGATAGATCTCGCGAATTAACCCGGGATTCTGTACGTAGTTTTGTAAACTGACTTTATTTAATACCCTTAATTAGTGGTCAAACGCGTGTGAAAAAATTTTCATCCCTAAAGAAACACGGCCATGGCACAACCATCATTATCCTGTAAATGGTGTTTTTTTCCTCCGACTGGCTGTCCAGCAACGGTCATACAGAGTCAGCCATGCAAAAAACTTGCATTTCCCTGGTGCCTTTGTTTTGCGTAAAATCTTAGTCCGCGGGCATGCGTATTGCCCCAAGAAGAAGACCCTGTAGGGCGATGCAGTGGTGAAAATTCCATCATTGGTCCATCTCCACCAAGGTTTGTCAGGTATGTTTGGATTCAAGGTGATCAATTCAACGGCTTCCCATATGTCCAGGTAGTCCAGTATGACTTGAACCGTAAGAGCTCATGTAATATCCCTGACCCACTGGCGGTCTGTTAAACCCTCAGCCATTGTTCTCCTCTTCTGTATATTTTTGGGGACTGCCAGCAGCAGGCATGGTGCAATTTCAGCAATGGATTGCCCGCTAATCCAACGATGGCTCCAGAAGAGTGTAGAGTTGCCATTTCCAACTACCATTGTCGTGGAGAAATGGAACATAGCCTGAACCGGCTGTTCGACTGAATCTGGGAGGAGAGACCATGTTCTGTCATGGTTGAGTTTTTTGATCCACAACCATCGCATCCTGAGTGCATAGCCAAAAAGCTTTAGATCTATTATCCCCAGCCCGCCGAGCTCGGGAGGACGGCGGACCTTTGGCCCGGCCAACATACACCGGCCGCCAGTGACAGTTTCAGTGCCTTTCCATAGGAAAGCCCGTCCACGCTTGTCAATGCATCCAATTACCCAGGGAGAAATGGTTACCGTAATCACTGTATGAATGGGGAGTGCTGACATCTTTACTTTCACAAGTACATTCCGACCTGCTCTGCTCATAAGTCTTGCCTGCCATGTTGGAAGCCCTTGTGAGACACGATCAATCAAAGGTTGGAGGTTTGTCTTCTTGAGTTTCTTGATTCAAATTCCCAGATATTTGCATGGGAATGCCTCCAGATGACCCGTAAAGAAGCGAAGGAGAGTTACTGTCTCTTCTAGGCCGCACTATATTGGTGAGATGGCAAATTTTTCAGATTTGTGTGCAGACCTGAAGCTTGACCAAGAATGTCTAAAATGACAGATGTAGCCACAAGGTCCTGTTGCTCCGGTGATAAGAGGAGTACCGCGTCATCTGCATAAAAGAAAGCCCTTTCTTTGATTTGCCTTGGTCCCAGATTTTTGAGCAGACCCACCTGATCTGCCCTTCTAAGCATGGCATTGAGAGCCTCCATTGCTAGCACAAATAGCAAGGGAGATAATGGGTCTCCCTGACGGAGTCCCCTACCATGGCATACTCGTCTTCCGGGGGAGCCATTGAGAATCACCCTGGTGCTGGCCATGGATAGAAGGGCACTAATCCAATTCAAGCAGTGACGTGAGAAACCCATATATTTTAGCATGGTGATCAAGAATGGCCAGGTAACTGTGTCAAATGCCTTGGCGATGTCAATCTTCACGAGAGCGCTAGGGGTTTTTGTGCGGTGCAGAATTTTAGCTGAAAGTTGAACTGATTTGAAATTCTCATGTTTCAGGCGACCTTGTATGAATGCGGTTTGATTGTTGCGTACCAACAGATGAATATGCGGGGTCAACCGATGAGCTAGAACCTTGGTGAAGAGTTTAGCAAAGCTGTGAATCAAGCTAATTGGCCTATAATCAGATATGGAGGCAGCGTCCGGCTTTTTTCTTAGCAGGACCATATAAGCTTGGTTGACGAGGTAGATGCTCCTGTTGTCTAACGACCATAATGCATGAAAGGCCCGCATAACGTCATCCTTTATAATGGGCCAGGTAGTGCGGTAGAACAGACCTGTGAATCCATCTGGGCCCGGGGCCTTATCCGTGGGGATCTCCTTGATTGTTTTCCAGATCTCTTCTTCAGTGAAACAGTGGTCCATCGAAGACAAATCGACCGAAGGTAGACCCAGATGCTGAAAGTCCAAAGAGATTGTGTTGGGTTCGGCCGTACCTAGGACTTGATCAAAATGTTGGAAGATGGCATCAGCCTTCGCCTCATCATTCACCATCACCATGTTATCGACCATTAGCGACTGAATTTGACTCTTGCGGTTGCGGTGGCAGGCTTGCAAATGAAAAAATTCCGTATTCGCGTTTCCTTCAGCCAGGTATGTGATACGCGAATGCCGTTGAGTGATGTATCTCAGGAGTGACGCAAGACCCAGGCAACATCATTTCATCCTGGTTCTCAAGTCCCTTTCATGCACTGCCAAAGATCGGTGTTCCTGGGCTTGATCAAAGCGCAGCACGAGTTCTTTTGCAATGGCCAGCTGCAAGCGAATGCTACCGACATGTTTCGCACTCCATCTTTTCAAAGAAATCGCCACATTGCGCAGCTTGTAGTCCAGGACTCGGAACGCATCCACATTAGGCCATGGACACTGCCAAGCTGCAACGACTGTTTCCATGTAACCATCGTATCGGGGCCAAATATTCTCAAACTTGAATCGCCTGAAGGACTTGAGGACACAGCTCGTTCGCAGCAATAAAGGGGCATGATCTGAACCCTCTGATGATAGTGCAGTGAGACTGTGTTCAGGGAAAAGGGAGACCCATTCCTCAGTAACAAAAGCACGGTTAATGCGTTCGAGCGTTGGATTAGCCCTTTCATTACTCCACGTGTAAAGACGACCTTGCAAATGTAGCTCCACGAGTTCTGAGTCTTCTAGAAAACGACGAAAATTGTTCATCATCCGACGGTTGATACACGAGTTGTTTTTATCTTCCGCCTTGTATATTAGGTTGAAATCCCCACAAACCATCTACATACCCGGATGCTCAGCACATAGTACACGGAGCTCTTCAAGGAAAAGAAGTTTTTCCTGGTCCAACTGAGGGCCATATACACATGTGATCCACCATTCATCATTAGTGGACAGCAAAGTGACCTTTGCAGAGAGGGTGAACTCCCTATGAACTAGGCATGAAAGCGACCAGGTATCCCGTTTCCACCCTAGCAAGATAACTTCTCACGTAACAACGGCAGGCAGAGCAAAATAATCAAAAGCAGAGCCAAGGATTTGTAACACCATCGCATCATCACAAGCATTAAGTTTAGTTTCTTGCAGGGTAATAAGTGAAATTCGTTCCTGAGCAACGACCGCTCTGACCATGGAGCGTTTAGCTCCAGCATTCAACCCCCGAACATTCCAAGATACAATATTTTCACAATTCATATGTAACCATTTGCGACAGAGAAGCGACCTATCTGAGGGAGATGAGCTCAAGGCTCGATCTCCGACCGTGCTGCCAAAAGAGACGGCCAGCCATCAGGACATAGAGTGTCCATTGCTTCACATAATGACGATGTCAAGGTGGCCGTGAAGGCTTCGAGAAACCTTTGGGAAGAAGCAGCATCCGGTGGGTCTGTGCTTGATGTAATGCCCAATTTTTTCATCAGAATGTTCTGGGCTTGCAGCGCCGGTTTTGTGGCTCGATGCATTGACTTCTGCGCCAGGCGCTCGTTGCGCTGGAGTCGAGCTGGCATCTGCGACGGGGTTGACCTTGCACGGCGTCGAGGATAATGTCTTATAGCTCTCGTTATCAGGATAGGAGCCTTTCGGCAATACTCCCTCCATTCTGAAAAAACTGACGTTTAGGACAAGGTTTGGGTCAAACATTGGAAATATAAATCATCAATAACTTTTAAGTTGTTGAGTTTATAAACGTGAAAACTATATGAATAGATTTGTCTTGAAAAATAGTTTCATAAAAGTATACATATATCACTCTTTGATAAATATTTTTATAATAACAAGAGGTCAAAGTTATGTTTTGGAGACCGTGTCGCTGTCCTAAACGTCAGTTTTTTCAGAATGGAGGAACTGCTAATATATTCCATTGTTTGGATCAACGAGAGGGCAACAATAACACTGATGGAGTTATTATATACTTATATCTGGTCTAATCAAATCTTTTGCCCCACAAAAGCTTACTCCACGAGCCGCTACTCCCTCCATCCACCTTTGACCTTCGCATAAGAAGTGGCACCGAGATCAACTGCGCTATTGTTTATTTGCTATACTAGCCACCCCTTCCATTAAAATAAAGTTGCACCCGATTTTTATGGCTCTCCACAACTACGAAAATGATTTATGTAGATGCATTTGAAAACCTATTTCTAGGCGCGATCGAATCGTCCGCGCACTTTTCACAGCTAAAATAGCCTGTTTGCTGACGTGGATGGCTGACCCGGCACTGGAGATGGGTTTGCACGCAGGTGCGGGCCATGCGGTGAGCTGACCAATTAAAACGCAAAGTGTACGTACTCTTTTGCAGCTTATTAAAAGGCAAGCTAAACACAAGGGATCGAGCTTCAACAGAGGAAAAATATGGATCTATTAACCTACAATTGTGTACTTGGCAGCTGTCACGTAATTAACCTCAGCAGAGCATCTGATTATTCGTTGTGATTAGTCTGTTGGAGCATGCTGTAAGGGGTTGCAAATGCCAAACCGGGATGACCCTTTCCAGATTTTTACAGTCATTTCGGCCTTTAGGGTCTCCGTGTCCACTTCTTCACGGATATTATCATCTTGATGGGCTGGAGTATTTGGACTGTGCAGACAACATCTTTAACTAACACAACGTTACTCCAACACTAGTGATTGCCAAACTCAAGTTTTATCATGAATTTGCTTGCTTATATATACATCAGGAAGGGAAGAGCTACTATATGGTGTAGACCCCTTTTGGTAATTTGTTTTGTTTTTAACTTTTTTTTTGTCTTTCCTCCGTTATACTCTTTTATTTGCGTTTTAATATAACATGTAGGGAATAGCACCCCTTTCTTAACCAAAAAAAAGGACCAATACGCCTAGCGTGTATCTTGCACTAAAGTTTTTTTTTTTTGCAAGTACTAAAGCTTGTTGTGCGTGACAGCGGTCTGAACGCCTAGATTTGCTAAGCAGTCTGAACGGCTCGGTCAATTTTCTAAAAGGCCTTACTTCCTCCATTCCTAAAAATCTAGCATTTAGAACAGCGACACGGTCTCCAAAACATAACTTTGATCTCTTATTATTATAAAAATATTTATCGAAGAGTCATATATGTATACTTTTATGAAATATTTTTTCAATACAAATCTATTCATATAGTTTTCACATTTACAAACTCAACAACTTAAAAGTTATTGATGATTTATATTCCCAATATTTAACCCAAATCTTATCCTAAACGTCGGGTTTTTAGGAACGGAGGGAGTACATTTAGAATACCTAGCTAGCTGCGTATATTATTGAAGACGCGCTACGAGACACATATATAACGAGCGCAAGAGATATTTGGCGGTAATAACAAGTTGAGACTTGAGACCATACATGCACGTAGAAATGAAGCATAGACAACTCAGCGCATCTGATCATCAAACATACATCAGTACACGTACACCAGAGGTATATACATGCGCGAGAGTACGTGACATCCGGATCGAGAGCATCACCGGCTAGCTGTTCCGTTGTCCACAAGGTGCAGTAAAAGAGGACTTGCTGCATATATCCCTGTGTACGACGAAACAACGAGACCACGTAACGCGGCAGAAAGGTAAAATGATGGAACACCATTCGGATAGGGATGTGGTGATGCTCTGGTCGTCGATCATCTCTTCTTTCCAGACCATACCGGAAAACTGGAAGAAAGGCTACTACATGACAAAAGGACTGCCCTGGCTTCACGTCAGGCGACGCAGTTGAGCCCTACGCAGCCCATCCACAAGCTCCTCACGTGCCTCATCTGCAAAGGAAAAAAAAAACACAAAAGGTGATGCATCGCGTCGCGCTACGGACAAATCAACTCCCTGTCTCTTGGCACTTAATGGCAAGATCAACTCGAGAATCAATATTTCGATTTTGTTACTTCGATCTAACCTACAGCACTTTAAACTATGAAAAGTTAACTTGGAGAAAGTCTAGTTTCTTACTTTCAAAAAAAGAAAGTCTAGTTTCCAGAAGCAAACAGGAATCACACAATTAATATGTTCCTAGTTTATTAGCCACACTAGCTATAGTCCATTGCCATGGAGACACACGAGTACGTACTACTAGCTCAATATCCTAGTATATATAGACTGTAGTAAGTGGCATGGTTTGAAATATGTAATACAGTACACAAGCATTTCACATTTCGAGAGTTCTGCTTAAAATGGTCATCTGTGCTTGAACGAATCAACAAGGCTATATACAGCTTCACAGTGAAGTGTCGATCTTAAAACAGTGAGAAGTGTTCAAAAGTACGTATAGGAGCTAGAGATGGAAGAAGAGAAGCGGTGTCGTTTATTACCCCTTTGCCCTTCTTGGGGAGCAGATCAGGATGCACCTGGTACAGGTCCTCGTCCACCGACCTAACGACTCTGGGCCTCCTCGGCGCGCGGGGCCCGCCGTCAGCCACCGCCGCCGCCCCCTGCTGCTGCCGCCGCCTCCTGCTCTCCGTCTCCACCGCGCTCCGCACCTGAGAAGATCATATCGAGCCATCACATCAGCACCATCCGAGAAAGGAACAAAACAAGGGTCAAAGCACGGATTCGTCAAAGCAGCGGCCGCTGATAGCTAGCGAGATCACGGGAGCTAGCTAGCGTACGTGGTGCAGCGCTAGCTGGAGCGCACAGTGTAGCTTACCTTCTTGGCCGGCTTGTGTGGAGGCGGCGAGCCGGAGGGGGACCTGAAGAGCACCACCTCGCCGGCGCCGCCGTGGCAGTAGTGGCCGTGGCCGGACCTGACGACGAGGCCGGCCTGCATCGCCGACTCGAAGTACTGCGTCATGGGCAGCTCCTCGCACTGCAGCTGGTTCCACTCGCCAAACACCGGGATGTGCAGCCTCCTTCCTCGTTGCTGCATCGTCGTTCAAAGGACAAGCGAAGTGAATAAAGAGCCCAATAATATCGCCTCATCAATCAATCTATACTAAATCGCAACGTGAATCTAGTGGACAGTAGATGAAGGCTACTATGGTACGCAAGATCTGCAGGCAGCACCGATTGAATCTTAACATCATAAGATATTAAACGAAGATATGCTTCTTCGCTAGCTTACCTCCATGTCTCTATTCGCCCTGAAGCAAAGACGGGCGGTGGTTGTGATAATCTCAGTGGAGGAGGACAGGGAAGAAGAGAGATCTTCTCTGAGCGAGGAAAAGCCACGAGCAAAGACGCCTTTTGGGCGCTTTTTAATGGGTGGGCAGCAGCCAGCTCCAGCAGGGGCATCAGGGCTGGCTGCGTGTACATGCACCAGGACCAATGAACTAGGCATGCATTAATTATTCAGAGTTGGTGAGCCAGGTATAACCGTAGTATAGCCCATGATCTCAAATTCTACCCCAAAGTTCACTATGTAAAAAGAAGATTTCTATCACATCAAAATGTCATAACATGCATGGAGTACTAAATATAGATGAAATCAAAAACTAATTGCACAGTTTTGTTGTACTTTACGAGACGAATATTTTGAGCCTAATTAATCAATTTTTGGATAATTTTTCACACATACAAACGAAATGCTACAGTGAGCAATGATTACGAAGTGCCATCATACCCCAAAATTTGGCCCCCCAAATTTGGGATCTAAACAAGGCCATAGTATTGTGTCAACGGGCCGGGGCCATCACAGCAGGTTCATTTAGTTTTTTTTCCTTTTCTAATTAATATGCTATTTTAGTTCATTTTAGTAATTGTTTTACATCGATCCAATAGCTGGGAAAAAAATCTTGCATCTCTGAACTCTGATGCCAACACACCAGCCAGGCAGCAATTGAATTAAAAGGGTACCTGATCTGTGGTAGTGCAGCATCTAGAATCATATCATCATAAGGCTAGAAGTACGAGAGCCGTGCTGGACATTAAATTGCCTCAGGAGCTGCAGGAGCGTTTATGAAAATCCCTGTATGGATCTTTTCGCTAATTTTCCATGTAACATAGTCCGATGATGTCATAAAGCTTAGTTAGTATATCGGATGAGCTATCCATATGTATCAATAGTAGTTTGTCATGTTTTTTATGTTTTGTACTCCTATTATATACTCCCTCGATCCGTTCTAAACTACTATTTGATTTTTTTTCTCGCAATATCAGATCATTTATCTTATTAAAAAAATAAGTGTAAATATAAAAATAATTCATGCTTAAATTACATGTGATGATTAAATAAATCATGCATAAATAAATTAATTGCATAATATATATTTTAAATAAAATGAATGATCAAACAATTTGCGAATAATAGTTTGGAACGGGAGAAGTACTTGTCAATAATGATGAGTACCAAGTTTCTTAGCCCTTGTTTAGTTCCAAAGTTTGAACACCCAATCTTTAGAAAACGCCATAAATGCGACACTGTAACATTTCGTTTGTATTTGTGAATAATTGTTCAAACATTGATTAATTAGGCTCAAAATATTCGTCTCGTAAAGTACAACAAAACTGTGCAATTAGTTTTTGATTTTATCTACATTTAGTACTCCATACATGTGCCGATATTTTGATGTGATGGGTATTTTTTTTTGCATAGTAAAATTTGGGATGAGATTTAGGAACTAAACAACCCCTTAGTGTTGCCAGTTAAGTTCATTGTCGCAGTGTTTGATTGAAGCGTGGTTGAAAGGTCCTCCGCACTTTCTGATTCAAGTGCACCCTTGTCAAAACACCTCCATACCGAACTGGTAACCTGGGTAGAGGAGAAAAATCAGCCAGCATGCAGTCCGGCCGGCCAGCACGTGCCCCGAGGAGAGCCGATCTGTAGCCCTTGACTTCTCCATGATCCCCCCTTGGGTCCGTTCCGTGTCCAAGCAACGTTTACCGTTGTCCTTTATTTGTTTCTTTTCGAAGCAAGCGTCCTTTCCTTTCGTTTTACTAGTAGTACTGTACGTATTTGTTTCTTCTCCTCCCCAGGGCACAAGACGCACAAGCTGCCAAGCAGAGCCCGAGAGCAGAGGCGCGTGGTCGCCGGGGCGTCGTCGCGACGCCGCCCGCGTGGGGCCTCGCCCTCGCCTCGTCTCCGCCTGGGACGTGTACGGCTGGCCCTCATGCGCTGCGCCTAGGGGCGTTGAATTTTTTTACTCCGTCCCACAATATAAGTATTTTTCGATTTTCGTGTATCACGTTTGATCATCTGTCTTATTCAAAAATTTTGTGAATATATTATTTATTTTGCTATGACTTGTTTTATCACTAAGTATACTTCAAGTGTAACTTATTTGTTTTACATTTTTATAATTTTTTTTGAATAAGACGGACGGTCAAACGTGATGTCTGAAAGTCAATAAATGCTTATATTCTGGGACGGAGGTAGTACCCCGCAATAACCGCACGGCGACAGGCTCCGATCTTGGCGAGCGAGAGAGCTACGAGTAGCGTACATGCATGCATCATCATGTCAATGCGTGTCAGCGACTCATCAGCGTGTGCGCCAAGGCTAGTAGCTTCCATGCACGTGTAGTCTAGTATTTCTGGGATGGGAATCCGAGGCGCGTCGACGGACGGGCCACGGGTACGGGGGCTGGCTTGTTTACCTGCTTCAAAGTCAAAGGGTGCCTCGGCCCTCGCAGCCCTTTGTCGCTGGAAATTAGGATGTCGGGAGGTGGCAACTGGGCAAACGGGTAACGGTAGACGTAGACCAGTGGCGGACCCAGAGATCGAACGGAGCCTGGCAAAGTCTAACGCATTTTTCTTTTCACGATCGATTTTAAGCGTTAAATATTGGAGTTGTTATTGATCGGCCCTCCTCTCCCATTCTCTGGTCTATAGTACTTAACTCAAACACACATGCACATGCAAGCTGTTTGGCCTCTCTTTGGTTGTGATCAGCACGTACAAGCTAATAACAGCACACACTATAGCCTTTCTGGTGGTGGTCCATGCACAACAAATCTAGCTACTAGAACATACACGAAGAAGCTAACACACCTAGTACATTCACGAAGAAGAAGACTAAAGACGTACTGCTACATCAGTTATGTATTAGGCAACTAATACATACATGTACTGCATTATATGTATACGTTTACTATAAACAATACAGATAGTAGTAAAAATTAGTGCTAATGCTATCATTCTATAGGTGTGAAGCCTGGCCGCTGGGAGCCCGGGCAGTTGCCCAGACTTACCGGGCGCTGGATCAGCCCGTGACGTAGACCCATGCCTGCCATTTAGACGGTTCAAGGCCTTTGTTGGCTTCGAAACAATATTCTACCCAAAAAACAGCGTGAAATTATAACGCTAGCACGATGAGAAGCACTATATATATATATATATATATATATATATATATATATATATATATATATATATATATATATATATATATATATATATGACGAGTTTTATCTACACATGCGTGTAGCTACACCCACCATCAATATACCATTGTACGTATGTCCGCATACTAGTTTATTATTTTTAGTATGTTCATATATTAATTCTAAGATACTTCAAAATCAACCCTATTTTTAAATATATTTTGATTATACCTTTATAATACTATATAAAATAGTATATCCATATACTCAATGTATGCTTACATACCTAACGTATATATCATCACAGATAGTCTAGTATCATCGCATACTACATGTACATACTCTTCGTCGGATCAAATTCATCATGTATCATGAGATATATAGGTGGGTGTAGCTACACGCGCGTGTAGAATGGATTTTTCCTATATATATATATATAGTATGTTCATCAACTCTCCTTCTCACTCACACGTTTCCAAAGTTACTGTGTGCGACTATAGTGATGCTGGTTGGCTTATAGCAATTGTTAGCTCAGACCGTTGGACACAGGCTTATTAGATGCCATTGCATGGTTTCAGTTGTTCGAATAAAACGGACAACAACATCTACACGGGAGCAAAAAAAAGAGAGAGAAAAAGTTTCCTTTATAGAGTGTCACTCCACTATACACACACTATGCGTTTGGTTAAGCAAAAGAGAAAGACATATCTCTGCGTCGCATGTTCGCTAAAATGTAATTGTAGACACCTGTTCATTTCTAATAAAATAAATTAAATTGGATATGCATCTGAATTCGATTTTCATCACTTTTTAATATTTGAATTTGAAACTCGCGTTCGATGTACAAATGAAATATGGATACGATGCATATCTAGCGAGTTATCCATATCCATAACTAATAACTAGGTGATACCCCGCGCGTTGCTGCGGAAATTTATTAAACAAAATTTTAAAGTGAAATGTGAAAGTATAAACACCAAAATGATTGTATTGCAACGTTCTTTAGTAAACATTATACATGGAAGTATGACTGATCATACATGTAATTTTTACTCCTGTAATTTATAATTGCTACTCACAAAAATGTGGCCAGAAAATCGATTGAAGAATAAATAGATGGTCTAGTGGATGATGACATGGCTTATAGTGGATAGTTATAGTGGATAGTGATATGACGCATAGTGGATGATGACGTGGAATGGTTGCATGTTGAGAGAAATCCAACCATGACTTGATACACTATGGGAAACCCCATATATACCGAGTGTCAAAGTCTTTGCCGAGTGCAATCCATCGGGCACTCGGCAAAGACAAGCTTTGCCGAGTGTCATGGAAGCGACACTCGGCAAACATAAGGCACTCGGCTACTGCAAGTGTCTGCCGAGTGTGACACACGAATCCACTCGGCAGAAAGTAAACACTCGGCACATCCTCGGTTTTGCCGAGTGTTTGGAGTGATACACTCGGCAAAGCCCATGCACGTGTGTTACACGTGCCATGGCCGCCAACGGCAGGTCGAAACCGTTAGGGACGTTAGCTCTTTGCCGAGTGTCTAACACCTGACACTTGGCAAAGAGGTGGCACGTGCCCGACACGTGCCACGGCCGCCAACGGCCGTTGGCGGCCGTTTGGCACATGCCTCTTTGCCGAGTGTATCTCTGTGGCACTCGGCAAATATTTTGAAAGTTTGAACAAACTTTGGAAAAACTTGAAATTCGTACTCAAAACATTTAAAAAATCTGAGTTTGAGAGTTTTTGGCTGGTGGCTTTGCCGAGTGCTTTGCTATAGCACTCGGCAAACACAAGCTTTGCCGAGTGGTTCTATGGATACACTCGGCAAAGCACTACTTGCCGAGTGTTTTCATAGAAACACTCGGCAAAGCCTATGACTGTTTTTTTTCGCAAAAAGATTTTGGGCTCCAAAATTTTTCTTCTCTCCATAAGATTTGGCAAAACCTCATAATATCTTATGCGGAGACTGTGGTAAAAAATTGAGACGTTTACGAAAAGATTTTTATGTACGGCTCTTACAAATCGGAACATATTCGAAGAAGTTTCATAGAGTTGAGAAGGATACGGCTGGTTTTCGAGTCGAAGTGAAAGTTGAATTGGAGTTTGAGCTTCCGCCCCTCCCCATCCTCTGTCAGGTGCCCTTCCGCCCTTCCCCATCCTCTGTTCTTTATTTTCAAAGCTAATTTTAGTGTATTTGTGATTAAAATGCATGTCAAATTTGAATGCTCATGTAATGCTCATGTAATACATGTCAAATTAGGTGAATGTTTTCTTTTTATTGTGAAAAGTTGGAAAATGCATGTAGTTGGCCTTGTGTATGTTGTTGTCGGCCTTCGTGCCATGTATATCCTTGTGTACGTGGTTGTCAGCCTTCGTGCCGTTGTTTTTTGCAGGATGGGGTTTCAGTAACCTCCCCGTGCAGGGGAGGTGCTGCCGAAATTTTTATTTGACAAAATTTTGTTTTTATTTCAGGGAGAGTGTAGCACCTCCTTCGGCTTGTAGATCTGCCGCACGCCGTTCTCCGCCGCCTGCACCGACACGAGCGTCCCCGACTCGCCCGTCGTCGAGCCCGTAGGTGAGCACGTCAAAGATCTTTTCATATCGTGTTCGTAGGTCACGTAACCTAGTTAGGCGTCTCCCGTTTGAAAGAGATACTGTTGTGAATATGTGAATCTTTGCATATGTCTAACCGTATCTGTTTCGAATTGTCCACGTTTTTTGGACAGCTCGAGGATGTGTAGATGGGTAGTTTCCATGCTCTAGTTGTATCTGAGGCTGAGTTTCGGCATCATCTCCCTGTTGTTCTCCAAATGCACAATCTCCGTAATTGGACG
Organism: Echinochloa phyllopogon; assembly: GCA_033239725.1. Taxonomy (NCBI): domain Eukaryota; kingdom Viridiplantae; phylum Streptophyta; class Magnoliopsida; order Poales; family Poaceae; genus Echinochloa; species Echinochloa phyllopogon. The sequence goes on along the minus strand of BTCW01000012.1, from coordinate 49,383,724 downwards.
TGTATTTGGAGAACAACGGGGAGGTGCTACCAAAATTCTGTCTCAGATACGAGTAGAGCATGGAAACTAACCCGTCTACACATTCTCGGGTGGGATTAGGACCTATCTTGACCTATTAGACATATAGGCATCCGGTAGATGCATTTAATTATTATAATTTATTACCCATGATATGTAAAGGGATGGATGACCGTGAGTGGATGTACACTGGCCGCTCAAGTAAAGGTGAGTGTCCAAATGAATGGATTGTCAAGACTGATGCATTCTTAAAGCAAGCTTTTGTCAATGCGAAATGGGTGCCTTCCACTTTCTGTCCATGTGCGGTTTGTGAGAACCGTAAGCGCCAAACACAAGAGGTCATGGGTAAACATCTCATCAGGAATGGATTTACGGAGAACTATACCCGATGGACGCGTCATGGTGAGGCCGTGGATCGAGTGAGAGAGGAGGTCATGAAGCAGCGCATCCAGGCTTTTGATGATGATGCCGGGGTAGGGGACATGTTAGATGACTATGGTGAAGCACACTTCAATGATGTACCTAGGGAGGACGAGCCGGAGGCCACTGCAAAGGCTTACTATGACATGTTGTCAGCGGCACAACAACCCCTTCACTCGCATACTAAGGTTTCTCAATTGGATTCCGTTGCACGTCTGTTGGCCGTCAAGTCGCAGTTTAGCTTGGGTTGAGACGCCTTTGATGTCATCCTAACAGTTTTTGGCGGCCTGCTTCCGGAAGGTCACATTCTGCCAAAGGACATGTACGCAGCACAAAAACTTCTTAATGCACTTAAAAAGCCATATCAGAAGATACATGCCTGTCCGAATGGCTGCATCTTATTTAGGAAATAATATGCGGAAGCAAAGCACTGTCCAAAGTGCGAGGAGTCTAGATTCGTGGAGGTAGTCGGTGGTGATGGGAAAAAGAACCAAAGTACAATCCCCGTGAATATCCTACGGTAACTTCCACCTATACCGAGGATCCAACGGCTTTACATGACCAAGGACTCCGCGAAACAGATGACATGACACAAGAGTGGACGTCGATACAATCTTGATAAGCTCGTACATCCATCCGATGGTGAAGCATGGAAACACTTTGATGCGATTCATCGTGACATGGCTCTAGAGGCTCGGAATGTACGTGTTGCGTTGGCAACAGATGGGTTCAATCCTTATGGAATGACGACTGCCCCATACTCTTGTTGGCCCATGTTCGTGATCCCTCTCAATCTCCCCCCGGCGTCCTCTTTCAACGGCAGAACATATTTTTGTCGTTAATTATTCCTAATTACCCGGGGAAAAAGATGAGTGTGTATATGGAGCCTCTCATTGATGATTTGGACCGTGCTTGGAAGGAAGGTGTATGGACATACGACCGAGCTACAAAAACAAACTTCAAAATGCATGTCTTTTACCAGTACTCCCTGCACGACATGCCAGCGTATGGGATATTCTACGGCTGGTGTGTTCACGGGAAGTTACCATGTCCAATATGTAAGGCATCTCTGAAGTTTATCTGGTTCATGAAGGGTGGCAAATATTCATGCTTCGACAAACATCGTCAATTTCTCCCTCTTGACCACTCATTCAGACGAGATATCAAGAACTTCATGAAAGGTGTGAGGGTTGAAGACCCTGCACCAGAGCTGATGACAGGTGCAGAGGTTCGTGCACAGTTAGACACTCTTGAGGTTGGGGAGGATGGTGCTTTTGTGGGATATGGTGAGCAACATGCCTGGACTCATAAGTTCGGCTAGTGGAAGCTCCCGTACAGGCAAGATCTCTTGCTTCCACACAACACTGATGTAATGCACACCGAAAAAAATCTTGCCGAGGCACTTTGGGGTACAATCATGGAAATTCCTGATAAAACCAAAGACAATGTCAAGGCTAGAGTGGATCAGAAGCGGATATGCAATCGACCGAAGCTAGAGATACCGCCTCCCAGGGACGGCAAAACATGGAAAAAACCTAAGGCTGATTTCGTCCTCACGAGGGACCAAAGGAAGGAAGTGCTACGTTGGTTCGAAAAGTTAAAGTTCCCTGATGGGTACGCAGCGAATTTGAAGAGGGGGGTGAACTTATCTACTCTGCGAATCAACGGGCTCAAGAGTCATGACTACCACATATGGCTTGAGCGGCTTCTTCCGGTCATGGTTCGAGGCTATGTCCCCGAGCATATCTGGCTAGTGCAGGCAGAGTTGAGCAATTTCTTCCGCCAGCTTTGTGCTAAGGAGGTCTCCAAGACTGTGATTGGAGAAATGGAAAAGCTTGCACCCGTGTTGCTATGCTAGTTGGAGAAGATATTTCCACCGGGTTTTTTCAACCCGATGCAGCATATGATTTTGCACCTTCCGTATGAGGCACGAATGGGGGGCCTGTGCAGAACCGTTGGTGCTATCCAATTGAGAGATGTCAAAAGGTTCCTCAAACTAAATGCGAAAATAAATGCAAAATTGAAGCTTCTATTGCAGAGGCATACATTGTAGAGGAGGTGTCAAACTTCACAACAAAATACTATGCTGACAACCTTCCTAGCGTGCATAATCCACCGCCTCGTTACAATGTTGGTGAAGTTGAATCGAACCTCAGCCTTTTCCGAGGGCAACTGGGAAGTGCAAGTGAAGGCACCAACAAAAACTTGACAAATGTAGAGTGGCGGGCTGTCATGCTATATGTGCTCACCAACCTATCCGAAGTTGAGCCGTACATGCGGTAAGTTCACAACAAACTTGTTCTCGAGTACCTAGTCACTATTCTGCATCCAACACTCTTGTTTGTCGTCCATACAGGGAATTTCTTCAGCGGTTCTGGCGTAATAGGAGGGATCCTACCCCGCATGAAGTTGATAACCTTCTTAGATAGGGCGCGGGAAATTCCAACCCTGATTTCATTTCTTGGTTCAAACGGAATGGTCAATCCGATGGGTCTATAAGTGCCGAGTTGAGACAGGTTGCCAATGGTTGTGCGTACAAAGTCAGCTCTTTTACCGCATATGACGTGAATGGTTATCGTTTTCGCACAACAAGTCATGAGCAGAGGATGCCTAATCGAAGGACCACAAATACCGGAGTCTATACTCCAGGCCTTGATGGGATCGATTACTATGGGAGACTTGAAGAAATATACAAGCTTAATTTCGGTGGAATCAAACCTCTTAATCCTGTTATCTTCAAATGCCATTGGTTTGATCCCTCCGTGGTAAGACAAACCCCTAATCCGGGGCTAGTTGAAATTAGACAGTCATCTGTCTTACCCGGATACGATGTCTATATTGTGGCTCAACAGGCCACCCAAGTTTATTATTTGTCATACCCGTGCAAAAAGGACAAAAGACTTGAGGGTTGGGATGTTGTATACAAAGTGTCGCCTCGCGGTAAACTTCCAGTCCCAAACAATAAAGATTATAACATAGATCCAAACACCTATGATGGTGAGTTCTTCCAAGAAAATGGGCTAGAAGGGTCTTTTGAGATAGACTTAACCCAAATGGTCGGAATGGATTTAGACTCAGAAATGTTTGTTGACGAGGACACTGGAGATGTGGTTCAGAATGCCAAGGACTTGGAGTTACTAGAGCGATTACAATTAGACAATGACAGTGACGACGATATTCCTCCTCCTTTGAGGACAAGCATGAACATCTCGAAATGTACGATAGTGATGATGCAGCCGTTGATCCAGATAATCCTGATCCAGATGATTACTTCTAATAAATGTACGAGCTTTTTTATATATTGTGTTGGTTCATATTTTTTATATACTACATCTCTTTCTAATAATTTATGTTGGTTCATATTTTTTATATATTACATCTCTTTCTAATAATTTATGTTGCTTCATATTTTTTATATATTACATCTCTTTCTAATAAATGTATGTTTTTGTTGATTGCAGGTGATTTAACCAAGATGGTGGGTGGGGCGGTGCAATGAGGAACGTCATGTCGCTCTACCGCAGGCTCAAAGATGGAGGGTCCGATGCAGCTGAGTCGTCTGGTGGCCAGGGCAGGGGGCGAAAGAAGGGCCGAGGCAGGGGGCGAGGCAATAGGCGACAGCGGACCCCTGTACCTTCATCGTCTTCGTCCGAGGAGGAGTTTGTTCCTTCGGCGGAGGACCAACGGGCCACGGAGGAAGACAAGAGCGAGGACGAGGAGCATGGGGCTGAGGAGCACAGGGTCGAGGACGAGCAGCACGGGGCCGAGAAGCACAGGGCCGAGGACGGGGAGGCAGCAGAGGGGTCCACCTCCTCTGAGCTGTCGGCCCTTTGGCAGCGAGGTCCTTCACAACTCCTGAAGCGACCGATACCCATGGAGCATCGCCCTATAGTTGCACCTGTTGGGAAAAGGTAAGTAATTTTAGATGTTATAAGTACCTTATCCATTTCATATGTTGGAAATCACAATATGAACTAACAATTTATCTTAATCACTTGGCCAGGAGTTGGACGGTTGTCACCCCGGGCGCTGCACACGACCGCAAAGTTAACGGCATCCTGGGTCTTCTATGCAGGGAGTTGTTTCCGGGTCTGGTTCAGATTGGCGGCAGGGAGGAGCCAGCCTACACCTTTGACCACTACGTCGCCGCTCCCGATGCTGAGGATCGGGAAGGTAGGAGGTTCGCCAATAAGGCTGAGCGGGTAAAGGCCGAGCTGTGGGTAAGTATTCGTTGCACTACATTGCTCAACACATCACATTGATTGAACAATCTACAAATAATCACTGGATACATCGCGTATATATGCAGGACTTTTACACATGCGCGCCGGGAGAGGAGGCGAGGGCGGATGTTGTGGCACATACAGCCTGTGTGAAGCTCGTGAAGGACTTGCACTACGAGTCGCGCATCTAGGCCATCATTGATTATTATGCTGCACTCAAAATCTCCGTGAAGAAACACCCAGCAAGACAAATGAGGTTGACCCGGGAGCAATACATGGCGGTATGAAAATCGATTATATTTGAAGTACTTTGAATTAAATCTTGTTATATGTCGATACAATCTAGAATTCAATCTTGTTATATGTCTTGTAGGCGATTCCGTGGTGGTGCACCATGCATCCCCGGTGTTGGGAGGTGATAGTGGACAAGTGAGTCAGCCTCGAGTGGGAGGAGCAACACACTCTTTGCCGGGAGCGGTGTTTGCTGATGCCAGGTGCACCACACCATCAGGGCAGCCTTAGCCTCGACGAGTATCGGGCAAAATGGGTACGCCGAGTCATTTCTTAATTTTCTCACTCAATTCTGTATAATTACTAATCTTACTCTTATTGTTTATTTTCCCAGTCGTCGTCACATGGTGGTGCGCCTTGCAACCAGTTCATGGCGTTTGCTTTGGCCCACAAGGGCAAGGCGACCTCCGACGTCCAGTACAACCCAGAGGACCCGCCCTCGGCATACAACAACGCCAGCGTCCACAGTCGCCTCACTGCCTACACAGAGGTGCGAGAGAGGTCCATGGGCAAGACTTCGATCCGACCGCTCACGACATTGATGGAGAAGTGGTCATGAGGGCGGGAGGAGGCAAGAAGCATGGGCGGTACTTGATCGGCGACAGCACCATCGACACGGGCGCTACCCCCACACTCTCCCAGATTCAAGCCAGGAGCACGGGCTCTTCCCCGGCCATCCGCCAACCTCTTCCCGGTTCACACTTCGGGATGCAAGCACTACAGGTCATTTCTATTTTGTTCATCGTAGGTGCAGTTTACTTACGTTTGTAATGTATTGTAACCTTCTAATTGAATATTGCACACTCGGTTGGATGAAGAGAGGCAAAGAAGGGAGCACCTGGAGTTGCAGGTGCAGTAGATGCAGGAGGTGGAGGCTGAGAAACAGAGGAAGATTGAGGAGATGGAGCAGTGGCAGCAGCAAATGTATGCCTACATGCAGACCATTGGTGCGCGGGTGGGTGGAGGTCCGCCGCCGGTGATGCCACCCCCGCCTCCACCACGTGTTCCCATTTCTCCCGTGAGTCACTTGAGAACTTTATAATTTCATTTCACAACTCATTCCTATCGTAAATCTTGTATCATAAATGGAAAATCTCTTTTGGGCAGGCTCCTGGTTCGGCGGCGTCAAATGACGGCCCTCAAGATGAAGACATTGCGGCGCGATCGGTTAGATCGCTGTTCGGACCCCCTCCTCAGTGAGTTGGTGCCGTTTGTGAACGTTTGTGAATATTGGTGATTTGTGTCGTTACAATTGGTGTACCTATGAACGTTTGGATGGTTTAGTGACTTATAAACGTTTGTCGAACTGCCTGTGATGTTTACTGTGGATTTATGGTTGTGGAATGTTATATATATATATGAACTGCCTGTGATGTTTATTATAATATATATGAACTGCTTGTAATGTTTGTTTTGAGGGGGTCCTTTTAACGCGAAAAATGGATAAAAATAGGGGTAGATTGGCCGATTTGCCGAGTGTTACACTCGGCAAAAAGGCAATTTCTGGCATTTCTGGAACAGCCTTTGCCGAGTGTGTACTATTTGCCGAGTGTGTACTCTTTGCCGAGTGTTTTTGCCTTAACACTCGGCAAACATTGAGGCTTTGCCGAGTGTTAAAGCCAAAGCACTCGGCAAACAAGTGGGCACCCCGTAGCAAACCCACTTGTTTGCCAAGTGTGGGCCTCTGACACTCGGCAAAGCCTGGAGTCTTTGCCGAGTGCAACACTCGGCAAAGGTTCCCTAGAAACCTAGCAGACGGCCACAGACGCCGTCGCGCCGTCCGCGGCCGTCAGTTAGTGCTTTATTTTGCCTTGCCGAGTGTCTCGTCTGGCACTCGGCAAAGACTTTACCGAGTGCCCGATAAAAAACACTCGGCAAAGGCCGCCTTTGCCATCACCTAATTTGCCGTGAGACCTTTGCCGAGTGTTACACTCGGCAAAGACTTTGCCGAGTGTTTTTGGTTTTTTGCCGAGTGACCCAGGCACTCGGCAAAAAGGTGGTTTCCCGTAGTGATAGTGGGTACCAATTATATAGGTTATATAGATAAAGTACGTGTTGAGGGCTTGAGGCTATGCACGCTTTACTCTACTGATGAAAGTGGACCTGAATAGTAATTAATGCCACTACTCATACACTCTATTCATATATAAAAATTATTTTAAGTTATTTTGAAACTATTTAGAAATATTCCACGTTCAACTTTCAAAAGTTGTCTCTCTGACTTACTAATGATGCTAATTCATATGACTAATGATACACATACTAAAGGTATTCTTTTTAGTATAAACTGATACCGATTTTAATTGATATGAACAATAATATATAATTTAACTTATGAATTGCCAAGATTGGACTTTTAAAAGTTGAAACTATCGAAAAGCTATATCGTTCTGAGCAATGTTTTCGAAACTATTCTAAAGATGTCTCTATGACTAAGGCCTTGTTTAGATCCCAAATTTCACCCCAAAAGTTCACTATGCAAAAAGAAGATTCTCATCACATCAAAATGTCATAACATGCATGGAGTACTAAATGTAGATGAAATCAAAAACTAATTGCACAGTTTTGTTGTACTCTACGAGACGGACATTTTGAGCCTAGTTAATCAATTTTTGGACAATTTTTCACACATACAAACAAAATGCTACAGTGACGCAATGATTACGAAGTGACACAATACTCCTAAATTTGCCTCCCAGATTTGGGATCTAAACAAGGCCTAATATTACATATTAAGTCTAAATTTGGCCGATATATTTTTGTGGATGGAAGGACCTGATGTCATTTAATACCGGGTGGTACTACCAACCAACATTATTGACAAATTGGTATTAACACAACCCGATATTAATGGGACGAATTCAAAAGTAATGCATCCTTTACTTTAGTGGTGGGGGTATTTGGATCCAAGGGCTAAAGCTTAGTTCATTAAATAAATGATAATTAGAAGTACTAAACATAAACTAATTATAACTAATTGCATAAGTCATATCTACTTCGCGAGACGAACCTAACAAGCCTAATTAACCTATAATTAACACATAATTATCACATATTTACTATAGCATTACGTTGTCTAATCATGGACTAATTAGGCTTAATAGATTCATCTCGTAAATTAGCTCTTATTTATGTAATGGGTTTTTTAATTAATCTATATTTAATACTTATAATTAGCATCCTTAGATCCGATCTGACGGGACTAAATTTTAGCCAAAGAGATCCAAACACCCCGTTAGATCCCATGGATGCAAGAGGTCCTATGTTTGAATCTTCATATCATATACGCGCATATTTTGCATGAAAAATTATGCGACTCATAAGTTACGACACGTGGCCATAGTGCTAGTAACATCGGTGTCTTCCCGGGGTGGGTCTAGGATTTTGACCGTGGGTATTCAAAATTTCAAATAACAGAAAAAATTTAGGCAGCCTAAATTATTAATGCACACCACAAAACCGAGTACCAACATCATGGATTAATAAAATTACTTCAATTTTGACTGTATTCAACACAACATATCAAAGTTTCAATGTCTGAAATAAATAGATGGGGAACGATGTTTGTTCAGTGGATCGGAGATGGAGGTGGGCTGGTGGGGGGAGGGGGGGAGTTTGCCTGTTTGGGCCGTTTGCCCATCTTTGGGCCTTCGGGAAGAGGAGGGGGCAGGTTGACTTTTTGGCTCAACGGGCTAGAATTGACTGGAAAGGCCATTTTATAGTGCTATTTTTTGTTTTTTGGTACACATACTTGATATACACTACATATATAATTTTTTGTCAAAAATAATGGGTATTCAACTGAATACCCTTGAATATATGTGGGCCCGCCCATGGTGTCTTTCATGCGCTGCTGCCTCTACATCTAGCTTACATGTCAGGTTGGCAACGGGGCCGGGGAGGGGACCCCGTCCCCGCCCCGTTCCCCAAAACAAACTCTCCTCCCCGTCCTGATAAGCTTATCGGGGGAAAAACGTCCCCCGTCCCCGTCCCCAGAGGATCCCCGATCCCTGATGGATCCATGCGGGGACGCCTAGATGAAGAACGAGGAAGTCGAGGACGATGAGGCCTGACCGCGCAATGCGCGAGCCTTGACTCCTTAAGCACCTCACCCGTCAACGAGCACCAGAGCAGAGAGGCGGGTCACCGGCGATGGAGAGGTTGAAGCCGAGCAGACGCGCGCGGTTACTGGGGTTGGGGATGTCGAGTCGATCGAGGAGCATGGATGGATGGGAGAGGCAGGCGTGCTCAGTGCTCCCGTGGCGGCGGCGACCAGGAGAGGAGGAGACGCGGTGGTCGGGGTTAGGGATGTCGAGGCGGTCGAGGAGCATAGATGGACAGGAGAGAGAGAGAGAGAGAGCCAAGGATTGACGAGAGAGGGGGACGTGGAGCTGCGCGCTGCGGCGGCGCGCGCTCGGAGCTCGCGAGCAGTGGCGGCTAGAGGAGAGTAAGAGACGGGAGTCAGAGGTGATGAATGAGGTTACAGAGGCTGGATTCCTAGGGTTTTCAGTGTTGGGCTGGGCTGATTTTTTACTTGCATTTCGGGTCCCTACGGCCCCCACGGGGCAAAACACTCCCCTGTCTCCGCCCCGACTGCTTTTCGGGGCCCCGCCCCGCCAGCCCCACGGGGAAAAACTCCCCCCTCCCCCATCACACACGGGGCGGATCCCTGTGGTTTCCCGTTACCACGGGGAAAACCGCCAAGCTGACTTACATGGCAACATGAAAGGCAGAGTAGCAATGGCTAAAGTGCAACAACTATTTTCTTGTTCCTGGGGGCAAAATGAAGTTTCAAAAATTTTCCGCAATCCTGACAAGATACTTCCCCATTCCTCTATTTTGAATTCCTACGGGTTTCCACTTTATTGTTTTCCATTTCTCAAAATTTCCATGTTTGTGTTCCAAACAGGCACCTAACACTTCCCGAACACCATTTGATAGATAGTATCTGTATCTTAAAGCAGCTAGGCTAACACACGTGGCTCGCTCATGGTTCTGCTATGGGTCGACATGGCCCAATTTGTTAATGAAGCCCAATAGCATGAATGTTCTTCATCCAAATGAACCCATATTCACCTCTGCACGTACCTCAAATGGAGCGCATCATTAACTTGCTAGAGTGCAACGCTACGGTCTGAACCCTAACCTTTTGAAACGGACAAATGACCTAGCTGCCTGGTAACATGCATAGGGAAAACAAAATATGTTATATATACGGAAACTCCGAAAACAAATTTTATACATAACCATCAGCCTCTCTACACCGGTGTTCTTCATCATATGGACTCCATCACCATTGAGAATGAGTGTTGTAGCTCATACTACCGCCTAATAAGATCTTTGTTAGAAACACAAGAACAGATACAGCAGAATTTAGCAATTAAGTTATCACAAGTACCACATGTACTTATAGGCCGTACGAATATAATGGTGCCACAGTAAGTGATCGATGACAACGATTCAATATAGCAATAACAGCAGATACTAGTTCTCCACGTACGAACACGCTAAACACACAATCTCATCAACTCAGCTCGTCTTGTGTTCATTCACCCTCTCCTGGCTGCAGCAGCTTCTCCAACCGGGCATTCCTGGCCATCTCCTCCTCGACCTCCGTGCTCAGCTCCTCCACCCTGAGCTCCAGCTGCCTCACGTACCCAAGCAGCATCTCCTCCCCCGGAGCCGCCACGCCGCAGCCATCCTCGCCGCCGCCGTCGACGTGGCAGCCGCCGCTTTCCAACACGTGCATCACCATGCCCCTCTGCATCTCCAGGCTCTCCAAGATGGTCATCAGCTGCGGGACCACCACCTCCCTAAACCCCACCGCCGCCGCCGCCTCCTTCTCGTCACTCCCGGCGGCCTGCGCCGTCGTCGTCCGGCTATCTTCGTCGCCGTCTCCGGCGGTGGCGGAGCTGCTCTCCACCTCCACCGCCGGGTTCTCTTCGAGCTCATGGAATGGATGGAGGCACCCCTTCTCCGCCGCGGCCGTCCCCTCAGTCGACGGATCGAACTCCAGGCTCTCCTCGTTGAAGCTCCAGCCGCTGATCCGGCGGTTCTTGGCGGCGCCGGCGGTGCCGTGGCGGCACGGCGACACGCAGTGCGCGCCCCTGGCGCAGCCGCAGAGAGCCGCGTCGCCGTCGTCCCTGCCGCACCTCTCCTCGATGCTCGGGACGGCGGCGATGACGTGGCGCACGAGGTAGTCCTTGGAGCGGCAGCCCTTGAAGAAGGGGTGGCGGAGGAGCTTCTCCGCCGACGGCCGCCGCGCCGGCTCCTGGCGGAGGCACGAGGACACCATGTCCCTGAACGCCCTGGAGAACCTCTTCTTCCTCCTCCTCCCCCACTTGGAGGAGCTCGAGCTCGAGGTCGTGATTTCGGCGGCGGCGTCGTCGTCGAGCCGAACGCGGCTGGTGATCCTCAGCAGCATGGACTTGGACGGCGGCAGGAGCGAAAGCGGCGGCCGGCCATGCGCGAGCTCGAGCGCGGTGATGCCGAACGACCAGATGTCCGCCTTCATGCCGTACCCGACGTGGGAGTGGATCACCTCCGGCGCCATCCAGTACGGCGTCCCGGCGAGGTCGTTGAACGAGCCGAGTGCGGCGGCGGCGCGGCGCTGTCGTAGATGGAGGCGGAGACGCCGAAGTCGGCGAGCTTGACGGAGCCGTCGGAGTCGAGAAGGATGTTCCCGGCCTTGACGTCGCGGTGGATGCGGCCCTGGCCGTGGAGGTAGCAGAGGGCGCGGAGGGTGTCGCCGAGCACGGTGGCGGCGCAGGGCTCCGGGAGCCCGCCGGGGAAGCCGTGGGAGAGGATGGAGTGGAGGGAGCCGGCGGCCATGAAGGGCATCACCACCCAGAGGTGGGTGCCCACGGCGAAGGAGCAGTGGGCGCGGAGCACGTTGCGGTGGGAGAGGAGCGCCATGGCCTTGGCCTCGCGCCACACGTCGTCCAGGTTGGCGCGGGAGCGCTCCAGGTCGATGGCCTTGATGGCAACCACCGCCGGCGAGGAAGACGTCGACAGCGGCAGGCACACCGCCTTGTACACCACCGCGCTCACGCCGCTCCCGATCTTGCACAACAGGCGGTACGACTCGGCGTCCAGCGGGTACCTCACCTCGCCGGCGGTGGCGTCGCCCGCCATTGGTGATGGCGGCCGGAGAAGAGAGATGAGCTGTAGCATGTCTCTCGCACTGGCACGAACACTGATCAGAGGCGATGATCGATATATGGTGGTTGGAAATAAAGCGCGCGAGACGGTTGGAGTAGTATGTGACGCGAGCTCGATCTCGTGAACGTATGCTTCAGGTGATCGAGAGGTAATGTAGTTGTGGTGTAGTATGCTGCATGTGAAGAGGGGATTAAAAGGGGATAAAAAGCGAGGGTGGCAAGAGGTTTTGGCAGGGTTTCTCGTGAAGGAAGCGATGGAGGCTAGGCGCATTTTGGTTGGAGGTTGTTGGTGTCTCATTGCCACGGAGGGGCACCAATGATCACCATCATCAACTAATGAAGGTTCTGGGTTTGAAGATCACATCAAGCCAATAAAAGGTGATCCCTAGCTAGCCGGTTCCTGATTTGCGACAAGTTTTGCTCACATAAGTATGGGCTTTAATACGTACAACATGGGTGTGCATGATATAGCATGTCTCTACCTGCACAGCCAGAATAAGAAACATCAATTCCTCCACTCACTTTCCACTATTGGAAAAAACAGAGCAGGGAGTGTAGTGTAGTCATGCACGAACTTAACCCTAGATCCTAAATTTAGCTTCCAAATTTCACTATGCAAAAAGAAAATTCCCATCCCATCAAAATGTCGGATCATGCATGGAGTGCTAAATGTAGATGAAATCAAAAACTAATTGCACGGTTTTGTTGTACTTTGCGAGACGAACATTTTAAGCCTAATTAATCAATGTTTGGATAATTTTTTACAAATACAAACGAAATGCTAGAGTGACGCATTTATTACAAACTCCAAACTTTGGCTCAAAGTTTGGCACCAAAGTTTGCATCTAAACAAGGCCTTAGAGCCAGATCATCATTTGATGTAAATAAAAAGAAACTGTGCACGCAAAGACCATCCATCGGATGCCTGTGATACAAGCAGTTCGGATACAAAAGAAAAAAAATCCCTCAACCAATCTTTTACATTTATTTCGTCAATGACGATTGAGTGGTGGTGAAAGGATTTGTGATGTTAGTAAGTAGTGAATGGTGCACTATAGTCAGCCATTCGATTCATAAACATTAACATCACATATGCGCATTATGTACAGCTGTAACCTATACCTTAAATCCTATGTCACACTATATTTTTGGTGTATACACAATCTACCATGCAACAAACTGTTAGCGCTCTCATATATGAAATGGAGGTCTCGAGTTAAATGGTGTTGCAGTAAGTGAACCGACATGAGCTCTGCACATAACAAGTAAAAATTAACCATAGTAAAGCAACAGGTGTGGGGCATAGATAACAACAGTACAAAATCAGTGAAGTTAATAAGTCAACAGTCCCTTGAAAAAGGAAGAAAAATAACTTACTGTTAACATGGATTCTTTCCAATTTTCCACTCTCTGTTCCAGCTTTAATTGCTTCACCGATGTTCTGTTCAATGCCTACAGCGAAAGAACCAGTAAAATAGGAGGCACAAGATAGAAAATCACAATTGTTTAAATAGACCCAAAATTCTACTTCGGTTGCAATTGATTCCCTACTAGTGATTCGGCAATGGAATTCATGACACTTGCATGCCTCATCACCTTTTTTTCACAGGGAGTGCCAAGCCGTATATATCTTTTGTGAATGCGTTGTGCACTCCCAGATCTAGTACAGGCACAAGGGGTTGAATTTTGAAAATGAATTTGAAACAGCTACTCAACAATACCAGTGTGATTGACAAAACTCAAAGAAAGAAGGGAAACTAAAGCTGAGTAAACAAGCTAGAGACCAGCTTTCTGAAGTTACTTACACGTTGAGTCTTCTTTATATCACACTCAATGGATCTAATCCGCTTCATTGACTCCTCTATCAGGTCTTCCTTTTCTGGAGGAATTCTTGGAGAACGCTGGTTCAGCTCCATTACCATGTGCTCTAGCCTTTTTAGTCTATCTAAGCATGGGGCCGTGCAATCTTTGTAAATGGGATCACTTGACTTCATGCCTGGAGTATGCACATGTTCACTTGTAGAACCTATTTTAGTGCAGTGAGAGGCAACCCTCCTTAGAGCAGAGAACAGTTGAGCCACTGAAAGGAGGCTCCATAGAAATACGAAGACAACTTTAGTCATTTCTACAAGCAATTTCAGCAATTGGAGATTCCAAACAGAATGGCACCATCGAGAACCTGCAAAAGGACAGATATGGTATTAAAAAAGAGAACAACTACGATAACAACAAAAAGAGAAGTGAAGAAAAATAAAAAAGAAGAGTAGTGCTGCTTCTACTGCCACCATCATCAAGTAATCTCAATACAAACCAACAGTACCACACAAATAACATTTCTGGAGATCCTGATACAATCGTGCAGCTGCTAATAGTCAATAAAAGGCATAATCAAATGCATGCCTAAGTCCAATCAAATTCTACATGCTTCTACCTGTCAACATTTACAAACTAAACAGATATCAAAAAATTGTTTGCAATGGAACTCAGAAGGTTCATATTACAACCAATAAGTTTTGCTATGACGCAAGTAAACAAATGAAGATGACACACATCTTCTCAAGACCTCAACCACAAAAGGTGTAAAAATGCAGTGCAAGGGGAACAAAAGGCAATTGCAGTGTTAAGAAAAAAAAATTAAGCACTATCTCCAGAAGAAGAAGATGCAAAATGCTTCTGATTTGAGTGAGCATAAAGCATCAATTATATGCAAATCACAGATTTGAGTGATCTCCAAACGTACATGTCATTGTTGGGCCGACTGTAGTTAACCTGGGAGTGACCACATGCTCCTTCCTAGTGATCTGGGGAGTGCATAATACGGTGACAACTAAATGTTAATGGTTATAACAGGCTGGAAAGGAACAAATATATGGAAATTTAAAATCGAACATGAAGAACTTGCAATTTCTATATCTTTTATGTAATTAATATGTTTAATTTGATTGCTTAAGATATTTACTGATGTAAATTACATTTGAAACAGCAGATATTTTAAATATCTACATATATTAACAGTTTATTATGTTTTTACATATATCCCATACTCGCTGTTATTGCTAAACTAGCTGGTAAAATCTGTTTTTTGCGATATATTGACACCCTAAACATGTAGTTTTCTGATACATACTTAAGTTGTTTTTGTGATATATTCACACATTATATCTCTAGTTGGATACAACTTTTTAAATATACAATTTTGCAAATCTAGCTGGAAATTTTTGCTCTAAATTTTGTGAGTTGTTTTTGTGTTGTCTTTGTGGCGCGTCAGCTTGTTAGTTTGTTGTTATTAGTGTAGGTGTGTGTGGGGTCTCTTCTCTCTTGTACTCGAGTAAGGGTTTGGCCATATTCGTGTACCCCTTTCCTCTACCTTAATGAAATGACACGCAGCTCTCCTGTGTAGTTCGAAAAAAAAGAAAAAAACATTTCTTATATATGTGTTATAAATGAAAGGTACCAAGGTCTTTTTTTTATTACTTAGTTTATGTGCTCAAAGCTAGCATGAACTAATTTGTATTAGAGGCAGCATAGTTCTGGGGGCATAAATGAGTTATTCACATTCAAGTAATGGTACTAATTCAGGGACCTTTAACTACAGCATGCCTACTCAATAACAATAAGACAAAAGGTAACTTCCACAGCAGCCTAGCTTTGTGTGTGTGCACATGAGTAGCATTGTGTATGTGCATGTTGGAGTGGATTTGAGAATGGAAACGGGGATTTGGATCATAGTACTAACAGGGGTATTCGGGGAAGATAGCATCTTGAGTGGAATGCTGGATGACCCAGATGATTGGGAACCCTCCAACTTCATTTGCACATTTAGCTCCATGTCCTGCATACACAAAATACAATGACAATTAATAGTTATGATTTAGCATCATCGCAACAATTTGCAGAAACATAACCTGACAAGCCAAATTCTCGTTGGAGAGTTGTCTGGTTTCCATTAGTGCTGATTCTGAAAGGTCATCTGACTGAAAAAGAAGTTAAATTATGAGTCGTACCATACAATGGTATATTATCAACAGAACATGTTCAGATAATCATACAATCATCATCTGTTTCCAGGGTCCTTTGTTCGACCTTAGACAGCCTCCCTCACCCGAGCAAGAGCAGGAGCCACCAAGAAATTCCGGCAGTTGACTGCATTTTGTTAAACAAAAAGAAATGTGGACTCATGACCTAATTCCATAAGTCTGCCATTTTGAAATTATCAAAATAACTAAAGAATATATGTATCTGTATCTATATGAAAACCTAGTGAAAAGGGGCGCACTAAAAAAATGTCAATCCATCACATATTGCCCTAACATTGGTTCCACCATTGGAGGGAGAGAGGGAGGGGAGAGAGGTTGTGGCCAACCAGGCAGCCGGAGAGTTTAGAATTTTACCCCTTCACTCCTGGTTTCCCTTTATTGATAGACTACCTCTGGCTAACTTGACTACAATCTGGAATAATCTTAGGACCAAATATACTTAGCAACTACCCCTGTTCATCCACGGTTTTAGATGGGTTAAGCTGCAAAACCAAACCAACCCGTAACTCGTGTGCGTTCGAAGGCAACAATCCATGCATGTCTAATCTGCTCAGGGCCTTCAAAGATGAGCACCACCTGTGGTGTCTGGTGCACGAGGTCTTCGTTTACTAGGTTTGGGCACAGCTGTTGGGTTAGTCATGTTCAATCAGGCCTCACCTTAGTTGTCTTTTATCGATCAGTATTAACTTGAGTACTTTGCAGTCCCTCATGGCCAGGCCCGGAGTGAGGTGGCGGTGTTTTTAAGGGACCATTTTTCTTTCTATCAATACTAAGATACGCAGCTCTCCTGCATATTCGAGAAAAAGAATAAAATAGCTAGTTCTGGCGGTTTGCGTTAGCAGTTTCACTGGGTTGAAACCGTTGATTGCTTCTCTCTGCTAGCACAGGCAATCAATAGATCAGTCCCTTCCAATCCTCCTCATATGAGCTGAGCAGCACGCATCTTTCCTCTTGCCTTGTTCATTCACGGCCTGCTGCTGCAAACCAATTAGAATTTGCAGCCCATCAAGCCCTTCATTGCCCCTCGCATTGCTGCAGCACTGAAGTTGCAGCGCTCCAGTTACTGCAACTAGCGACGGTGCCGCAGTTCGACGGCACTGCAGGGGAGAGGCGCATGAGTGGACTTCATTGGGGTATGTGCCGGTGGTTAGTCTGGTCATCTGTTGACCAGCTCTGTGGCGCGCCGCCGTCTGAGGCAGTGGAGCCAAGGAATCATTTTTTGTCGCACAACCGGTTTTCAGGTTCAAACCAAAACCAGCACAATCCATACAGAAACCGCATATACGGTTTCGATGGGTTGGTTTTGCAGTTTGACCGGTTTGGCACCAAACCATGAACAGGGCAATTGGCAACCATGCGAAACTGAAGAAGGGAGAGAGGAACTGGTGAAGTTTGTCAACTGAAAAACTATACACGGTCGTTAACAAAGGCAGTGGTCAAGTTAAATGAAGCGAGAAACAGGAATAAGAGCATTTTGAGGAGAGTGATCTCGTGAAAGAGAAGTTTATCGTATTTCTTTAATATTTCCACAAACTAGACACCTCACATGTCCGCTCTCATGGATTTCAAGTCAACTTTACTGTAATCAATTGGTATATTCTACTAAATGAAACAGTTTTAGAACATCTGTTACTAAATATTGATTATCCAACAAATTAGTGTTCTGTAGTCAAGTTTGCTAAAAAATGCACAACATTTTTAAACTATAAAATGTTTTGCTGAATAAACTTCTTGCTTTTCAAATTCAGAAAACCAGGCCACATGTATAAGTTGAAGCTACCCCCAATAGAACCTTGACATAATGATTGTGTCAAGGTTGCTTCTTCTCAATTGGTTTTCATGTTTGTAGTGATACAAACAGAATGGGTTACTCTGGAATGGAGTAAGAAGACTTGCAAATTATGTCGTTAGTTTGACGCATGAAATACCATAGAACAGAAATAAAGAACTATACACATTAGAAAGAAAGGCATCAAACCTCTTATCAATCTGTTCAAGCAGTCTGCATTGGTACGTTTCTCCCAGAACCTGAAAATTATGGAATCAAAGTATTAAGAATTCCATAACCTAGATTGGCAGACATTATTGCAAGTTTATTTTTTTTATCTAACCTCTATCTTTTCAGCTGTATTTGGATCAATTAAACCTCTCAAAGCACCCCACAATAATCTAAAACCACTGCCAGCATTAACAATGAACATCCTATGCAAAATCTGCACAAGCACACTTATTAGATAAATAACAACAAACTTTTATGCTGAAATAGATAGGTATTAAATTACCTCAGGATAATTATCTCCATCTATTTTATTTATATGAAGTACAACCTCACGGGCCAATTTGCTGACTCTCATCCAGTTCTGCATTACCAATGTCAGTCACCAAGAAACTGAAAATGGTATATGTAGGTATCATCAAAATAATCAACAACTTACCACTCCTTTCACATCAAGTATTGTTGTTATGGTATCAACATGTTTCTTTGAGGCTACAGAGCATGCTGGATACTTCTCAGAAAAGAGCCTCTCAAGTGACTGAACATGATACTTTAAGAATCTCTCTACTGTTGTCACATTCAAGAGCTTAGTTGGGTCGACCTTCCCAAGTATCTCAATGTAAATAGGTCTACCATCTCTATCCACTCCATGGAAGCCATGTGGATAATAAAGAAGAACATCTTCTAGTTCGTCAAATACAAAATCCTGAAATATCTCTTCACTGTTATCACACAATCTTCACATTAGCAGGTGATGAAATTTATTAGAATAATCTGATATTGTAATGCGATAAGTGACCAAGGTCGCCACAGGAAGCTTATGCAATGAGGCAAGAAATTTATCATGTAAGAAATTTAGTACACAGTTAATGCAGCCAAAGCCCAAAAGGTGCAGTGCCCCAGGCAAAAGCTGCAATGCAATCTCCCAAAATACCCAAGTTGTATATATGATAAAGCATTGATTCTGTAAGAAAAATAGTAACAACAAGTTTATGAAACTTCACATCTTTCAATGTAAAACATGAAAGCGTTTTGAAATATTGCCTCTTTTCTTTTAGTTGCCAGGAATATGTGCAGGTTTATGCAGGTTAAGTGAAACAGATCACAGAATGTTGCAGTTTTTTTTTAATAGAAACATTGGTTGCACCTTACTATTTATCATAGTTGGACGATTAGGACATGCAGTAAGAGTTGAATTGTCCAATCGAAACAGAGTATGCATTGATCAGACAAAAGTGCAAACAATATGAAAGAAGAGCTGCTTTCATTTAATCCTCTGTTATCAATAATGTTGCAAGAACATAATAAAATCTGGATCCATGGGGGAAGACAGCCACCAAAGCATTCCTTATTGGTCAATAAAAGGCCCTAAAAGCCAACTGCCCATGACTCAATCACGTATATCTCTGGAAGCAGTTATCTCAGCAAGGGCCTTTTATTGTGAGAACATAAATGGAAGCTACAATATTAGCCTTTGTAACCATGAGTTAAGAAACATATGTAATATTGGTGTCTTAATCAGATCGGCAATGATCCATCTGACTGGAAAACTGGAATTCCAAATTAAATTTTCTGCAGAAATATTATTTGGAAAACTGGAATTCCAAACTAAATCTTCTGTAGAAACATCACATTCTTCAATGCCTTTTCACTTATTCTGTGTGAAATGATTGTGACATATATTGATATAACATGTTGTACATGATGAACCTACTATATGAGAGAATATCCAATAGTGCATGGCTGGTGCCTCCAAACTTCAGGAGCTGCTTGATAGGTCGCTTATGCCAGCCCCCTAATTTTGTGGGGTTGTTTCCCGGTCATGCTTTAGTTTGGAGGGTTTCTTCTCCGGTCATGTTTTGCGTATAGTTTTTTTCGCAGTTTTTATTTTGTGTTTGTGTGAGTGTGTGTGTGTGTGTTGGGTAGTTCTAGGTTTTGGGGGCTTCTCCAATTCAGTGTGATGTCCTTTTCCTTCTTAATGAAATGACACGCTGCATCGTTCGAGGAAAAAAGAGAATATCCAATAGTAGAAATTTGATTAGGTATAATTGACAGATAAACTGTTAGGGGTTTAGATGGGGTGGCAGCCATAGGCGCCTAGGAGAGAATGAGAGGGCGCAGGGAGGGAGAGGGCTGACGCCAGGGAACAGGAAGACAGGAGAATTGATTGGAATAATTCCCAATTTACTTCTTAATTTTCATCAATACAATTCCCCTCATATATATAGGGGGGGTTTCTTGGCCCCAAAGCCACCTAGCTGACTTGCCTCCTAAGTTATCTATTAGATTGATTTCTTTATAGATAGAATTCAATCTAATTACAATTATTCCTAACCTGCCACTACTTTACCTTTCCCCTTCCTATGATATGTCCGGCCGACCATGACATCTCTCCCCACCTGGTGAAACAGCTCGTCCTCAAGCTGGAATGTTTGGATATATTTCTCGTATTAAGTCAACATCCTCCCATGATGTATTTGGTGCTGTTTGATGCTTCCATTTGATGAGTACCTGCAACTTTCCATTGTATAAGCGAGCTTTTGTTGCCTTTTCTGGTTCTGGTGCTGCTCTTCCTTCATGAATTGGTGGTAAGGGTGGTGGTTGTTCTGGTGCCTCCCCGTGAAATTGTTTAAGCAACCCCACATGAAAGACATCATGGATTCTGCTATTGGGTGGTAGTTTAAGCCTATATGCCACATCCCCAATCTTTTCAATTATCTGATAAGGTCCATAGAATTTGGGTGATAACTTACCTTTAGGTGTTGTCGCGATGGAGATGGCCGTCCTAGAAAGGAGTCGAAGCCATACCCATTGCCCCTCACTGAATTGTCGTATGCTTGCGATTGTAGTACTTGGCTGCAAATTCCTGAGACTGTTTAAGGCGTTCCTTTGTTGCTAGCAGAAAATCATCCCTTTGTGCTAGTAGATCATCTACTGCTGGAATTCTTGCCGTGCCAATGTCATAGGGACGTAACGGTGGTGGATCCCTCCCGTATACGAGCTTAAATGGTGTTGCCCGTACGGCTGTATGGTAAGATGAGTTGTAGCAATATTCCGCCCATGGCAACCACCGTATCCATTCCTTTGGTTTATTGCCAGAGAGACAACGTAGATACATAACTATCACTATGTTAACGATTTCTGATTATCCATCTGTCTGAGGGTGATATGCCGAACTCATGTTGAGCTTAACCCCAGATAATTCAAATAATTCTGTCCAAAACTTACTAGTGAACACCACATCTCTGTCACTAACAATTGATCGAGGCATGCCATGTAGTCGGACAATTTCCTTGAAAAATTGCTGTGCTACCGTTGTTGCGGAATAGGGATGTGATAAAGAAATAAAGTGGGCATATTTTGAAAATCTGTCAACAATTGTCAGTATAACTGATTTACCTCCCACTTTTGGTAATCCTTCGATGAAATCCATGTTGATATCTTCCCATATTCCTTTAGGGATTTCCAAGTTTTGTAGAAGGCCTGCTGGGTGTAGGTGTTCTGTCTTATTTCGTTGACAGAGCAAACAGTCTCGGATGAATGACTGAACTATCCTCTGTGCATCTGGTACATAGAACGATGCCCGTAGGCGATGGAGGGTCTTTTCTCTCCCCTCATGCGCGTTTCCATGTATCCCCTCAAGTATTTGGTTCACTATAGGAGATGTTTCCGGAAGAAATACCCTGTTTTTATATAATATAAGACCATCCTGAATGGACCAAGGATTCATTTTCCTTCCTTGTGCAATCTCGTGAAATAATTCACTTAATTTCTCATCCTCCAAAATATGCTTTTTAATAGATTCAAACAACTCGAATTGAGGGTGTGATATAGCCATAACTGCTGCATCTGATGCGTACCTTCTAGATAATGCGTCTGCCACTGTATTCTGTGGTCCTGGTTTGTATTCCACTTTAAAGTCATAAGCTAGTAATTTTATCACCCATTGATGTTGGGAAATTGTTTCCAGTCGCTGATCCAGAATATATTTCAGACTATAATGGTCTGTTTTAATCCGGAATTGCCGTCCCCATAAGTATGGTCGCCAATGGCGCACTGCTTGGACAAGGCCAATGAGTTCCCGTTCGTAGGCTGGTAATTTTGCATGACGAGTAGCAATTGGTCTGCTGAAAAAGGCAATTGCACCTGTGCCTTGGTGTAATACTGCTCCAAACCTAGTTCCTGATGCATCACGCTCGATAGTAAAGGGATTCAAGAAATCCGGTAATTGTAGAACTGGTGTGGATGACAATGCATGTTTTAGTTGTTCAAATGCGGATGTAGCTGATGATGTCCAATTGAAGCTGTCCTTCAGTAGTTGGGTTAAAGGTTTGGCAATCATAGCATATCCTTTGATGAATTTTCTGTAGTAACCAGCTAATCCCAAGAATCCTCTTAATTGTCGTACTGATGTGGGCTGTGGCCATGATGTAATGGAGTCAATCTTTGAAGGGTCAACCACTACTCCATCAGCTGATACAATATGACCCAAATAAGAGACCTCAGAAGCTCCGAAGAAGCACTTTAATTTATTTAGTGCTAACTTGTGCTGTCGGAGTATTTCAAAAACCATGCTCACATGTCGTAGATGTTCCGTCCATGAGGGACTATATATCAATATATCGTCAAAGAAAACCAGGACAAATTTACGAAGATGAGGACCCAATACATCATTCATGAGGGCTTGGAATGTAGATGGCGCGTTGGTTAACCCGAATGGCATCACCAAAAATTCGAAGTGTCCATGATGAGTTGGAAAAGCTGTTTTTTCAATGTCGGCTACATTCATGTGTACCTGATGATATCCTGAATGGAGATCCAATTTTGTGAAATATTTGGCTCCTCGCAGCTCGTCCAACAATTCTGCTATGACCGGTATTGGAAATTTATCCTTTATTGTGTTGTCATTCAGTGCCCTATAATCGACGCAGAATCTCCAGGTACCATCCTGTTTCTTAACAAGTAATACCGGTGATGAGAAAGCTGATGTGCTATAGCGGATTATTCCTTGTTGTAGCATTTCGGCACAGTGCCTTTCCAATTCATCCTTTTGTAACTGTGGATATCTGTAAGGTCTGACAGCTACCGCCATATTGGGATCCTTTAGATGTATGCAATGGTCATATCATGGGCACGGCGGCAAACCTTTGGGTTGTGCAAATAGATCTATGTAATCAGCCAGTAGTGCCTCCATCAATCCCCCCTTAGTATTGCTTTCTAAGAGGAATATAGGTGGTGGAGAACGACCCCATCCTGTCCACGTATTGGTCGACCTTCTCTCCAGAATTTCATACTTAAATTTTCAAAATCTCATATGATCGGTCCCAATGAACTAAGCCAATTTACTCCCAATATGATGTCGTAGTTTCCGAGCGGAATTCCATAACAATCGATGTGAAAATTTTCTCTGGCCACCGAAAATTGTAGATTGCGGCATATCTGTACATTTGGAACACGATCCCCATTAGCCACCATCACCTTTAGGCCAGGTGGTTCCGAGCCTATATGGAGATTGAGGGAGTTCAAGGTGTCCGTGTTGATGAAGTTATGCGTAGATCCAGAATCTAGCAGAGCCAATAAGGTTTGACCCTTAATGACGACCTCAATTTGCATTGTTGGACTCGTTGAAATTCCTGTCACTGCATGTATTGAAACCTGAATATTGGTTTCAGCTATATTGTCAGCCTCAATGACTGGTGGAATAGACTGTTTCCACCGGTTGTGTTTTCTGGCCATTGATATTGCAGTTTCCAGATCTGGAGGTTGTCGAAGATCCAATTCGATTCGTAAAAGGTCTGATAATCCAGTTGTAAACAATTTGGCCTGCTGTTCGTTACTGAGATTATTTGCTTGAGCCAATATGATCATGAACTTGTCCGTGTATTCCTCCAGTGATCCTTGCTGTCGTAGATGCAACAAGGTTCCTAAGCCATTCGCCCCTTCTGGTTGACCAAGTGTCTACTAATCGCCTCGGAGAATTGATGCCAAGACGGAGTTCCTTCATTGCGCTCAAACTGAATGAACCAGTTAAGGGCGCGATCTGTCATATGAAAGGAGGCAATTAGGGTTTTGTCCTCCTCCAACGTGCGCTGCGATAGAAATTTTTTTTGGCATCTGTAAAGCCATGTCGTCGGATCTCTGTTCCCATCATATTCTGGAAACATTAATTTGTAAATATTTGAGTTGTTGGAGATGCGTTTGTGAAATCCCTCTGTTGTGCTGTCCTCTTTAATCAAGTCCTCCTCCACAGGCTGGAAGATTTTTTTCTGGTTCTTCTCCTCCTTTCTTTTGGTAGGCGGCACATATCTATGAGGAATCTCCTTGGGTTTCTCCTCTGGTTGATGATCAGGTATCAGTCTAGATGCTAATGCATCTACCATCTCCTGGATCCTGTCAATCTTCCTTCTCCAGATGGTTATTTCATCCTCCTCATTGGACTGATCAATTGTAGATGGATTGTGAGACTGGCTCTGAATACCAGATGTTAGGGGTTTAGATGGGGTGGCAGCCATAGGCGCCTAGGAGAGAATGAGAGGGCGCAGGGAGGGAGAGGGCTGACGCCAGGGAACAGGAAGACAGGAGAATTGGTTGGGATAATTCCCAATTTACTTCTTAATTTTCATCAATACAATTCCCCTCATATATATAGGGGGGTTTCTTGGCCCCAAAGCCACCTAGCTGACTTGCCTCCTAAGTTATCTATTAGATTGATTTCTTTACAGATAGAATTCAATCTAATTACAATTATTCCTAACCTGCCACTACTTTACCTTTCCCCTTCCTATGATATTTCCTGCCGACCATGACATAAACACTTTTCCTTTGATTGAACCTTCCGACAACATAACTACAATGTATATACACATCAACACGATTAGAAAACAAAACTTACTGTCAGGATAGAATCTGCACCGAATTCTTTCCTCCATTTTAGCATTTCGGACCACATATCTATTGTCTTGTCAATATCAAATCCCCTTGCTTTCAGAAATCTGCAATAACATAAGCCAGGTGGGTTAAAGAACTATAGCAATACAGACTTGAGGAAGGTCAGAAACATAAAACTATAAATAGAACTATATCTAAGAACAAATTTTCTATACAGTTGGTGTCACGTTTTAATATTATCAAGTAAATAACTTTGTGGACAGGAACATTTTCCTAGAATCCCTGAAAGATGCCCGGGGGTTGCGGTTATCATCATTGCAAACCTTGTTTAGCTCAAAAAAGCTGATGGACCGAATTTGAAAGATTGATTGCAAAGGCTTGTTACATTCCGTGCATGGTAGTATTACTAGACTCCTTTTTGGGTAACTTTTGTCCTTTTATCACTCTACCTCATTATATCCAGTTGTCACGCTTGTTAATATACTTTGGCTATGAGGCCCTCATAACTCAGTTGCCATTCTCCTGAGCTACATTAGGGATATTAAAAGAGAATGAGATACTATCTCACCGAAAAATTGGATAAATTCAACTGTCAATACATCATGATGATACGCCCAGAACGGTAGACTCGGCACTAGTCCTTTTGATGCCCAAGCAAGGCCTTGTTTAGTTCCCAACTTTAGAGGGCCAAAGTTGGGACTTTGCCATAAATGCGGCAGTGTAGCATTTCGTTTGTATTTGTGAATAATTATCCAAACATTGATTAATTAGGCTCAAAATGTTCGTCTCGCAAAGTACAACAAAACTGTGCAACTAGTTTTTGATTGCATCTACATTTAGTACTCCATGCATGTGCCGACATTTTGATGTGACGAGAATCTTCTTTTCGCATAGTGGAATTTGGGGGTGGAATTTGGGAACTAAACAAGGCCCAAATCTCAATCATAATCCAACCAACTGGTTATCAGCATGAAAAAGACAGATGTAGTGGGCTAGTGGCCCCTAAGGAGTGACCACAGAGCAGCTGACAAGCACACAGACCCATTAAAACAACTTATGTTTTTGTAAAATTAATTAGCAGCTAACTTGGTACATCTCCTGGGCAATTTTATTAGTTTTCTTTTGTAAAATTAATTAGCAGCTAACTTGGTTCATCTCCTGGTCAATTTTATTAGTTTGCTTTTGTAAAATTAATTAGCAGCTAACTTGGTTCATCTCCTGGTCAATTTTATTAGTTTGCTTTTGTAAAATTAATTAGCAGCTAACTTGGTACATCTCCTGCTCCATTTCGAGGGGGATGGGATGAACGGATGGAAGGAGGGATTGGTGTTCGTCACACCTCAGATAAGAGAGAGACGTGAATTAATTACCTTTACAAAATGGTTAGTCACAATAAGTTTCCTTCAAAATTAATTGCTTTTTTCCTTAGAAAAAAATTAATCACCGGGGAAAAACGTAAGACTATCAGATTTCAAAATACAATATCAAGACCCTCAGGAGCTCTTCGATAGTTTGTGCGAAATGAATGGTCGCCACAAATATGACTCCATACCAAACAGAAGGCATACAGGACATTCATGTATTGTGTCTTTTCTGAACCAAAACAAACTCCGAGAGAATAAGAAACAAGCAGAAATGACATGGAGCAAGAATCTCAGTCATACCTCCTCATAGTGTATTCATCATCAAACTTGGCCGGCAGGAGATCGCGCGTGGCCAACGCCTGCCGGAGCTCCTCCACGGCTCTGGCCTCCTCAGCCGCCGTGTCTCCCCCCTCCATCCCAGCCGGCCCTCCCCTCTCCAACTCTTTCTCCTGCGTACAAAAAAAGAGAAAAGGCCCAAAAATAATTCGAGAGGGCGGAGCCGAATGCTGCGAAGAACACTCGAGAAAAGATCGAGAAGCGCACGTACGCGGGTGAAGAAAGAGCAGAGAGGGGGGGATAGGGTCTCCCTTTCGTGGTCGGTGCCGCGGCGGCCGGCGTGGTGGCCTCTGGATGGATTCGGAAGGAGACGCGTTCAGATTCCATTGCTATAGGAGATGATGACTAGTCGGATGCCAAAAAAAGGACTGGACGGGGAGAGGACGGCCTCGGAGCTTTCGGAAAGAGAGAATTTCGGATCCATGGATAGCGACGCGACCGTACGTATCGGATGCGGACACGCTATGGGTATACGACCCAAGCTGTGCGGTCAAGGAACCGGACAGTGTACTGGACGTGGCTACATGAAATTGGCAGAGAAACTGAGGGGCGAAAAGGGGCGCGGTCATCAGTGTGATAGGAAAACGCGCGTCGCCCGGAGGAGCGTGCACGTTTTTATTTTTCATCTTGGATTTACGTTGGACCCATTGTTTGGTCTTATTTTTACGTGTAGGCGTGTCCCCTAAAAAGTGGAGCACCAAATTAAACAACGCGTCTCACTTGCATGCAATAAAGTTTAGAAAATAAGTCATTACTTTTAAACCAAGCATCCAAATTTAATTCTGATCGCACCATAATATTTATTGTGATAAAATCTTTAAAATAAGATCCCACTTGACTATATTTAGATGACATTTTTTTACGAATATTTTTTATCAAACTAGAATAAATGAGTCAACGTTGCGAACAAATTGATGCACATGGAGAACAGTAGAATCCACGCTGCGAACAAATTACTGCACATAGAGAACAAATTAGGCCGCGAACAAATTACAGCACATGAAGAACATATAAGTCAACATTGCAAACAAATTACTGCACATGGAGAGCAAATGAGTCCATATTAAAAATAAATTGCTGCACATGGAGAACAGAAGAATCCACGTTGCAAACAAAATACTGCACATGGAGAACAAATCAGTCCACACTGCGAACAAATTACTGCACATGGAGAATATGTAAGTCCACATTACGAACAAATATGGAGAACAAATGAGTTCATGTCGCGAACAAATTGCTGCACATGGAGAACGGATAAATTCACGTTACGAACAAATTACTGCACATGGAGAACAAATCAGTCCACGTTGCGAATAAATTACTGCACATAGAGAACAAATGAGTCAACGTTGCGAACAAATTGCTACACGTGGAGAACATAAAATCGACGTTGCAAACAAATTAATGCACAGGGAGAACAAATATATCCACATTACGAACAATATATATATATACATGACAAACTAGTATAAAAAATGAGAGTACAGAAAATAAATATAAATAAATAGAATATAATAGAAAAAAATATATAAATTAATAGATATAGAAAAGGTAAGTAAAAAATAAAAATAATAGAAAAAATAATATATGGGTCTTTATTGAGCTTATTGTGGTACTCCGCGCAGCCCAAAACCTTAAAGGGCCGAAAAAGTAGGCTGTTTGAGCCCACCCATCCGCGCGCGCGATAGATAGTCGTTCCGGGCGAAAGGGCCACATCATACACCATACTATAACATTTTTATTTGTTTGTAGTAATTGTTATTCTACCATAATCTAACTGGGCTCAAAAGATTCGTCTCGTCGTGTACATCAAAACTACTACATCCGTTCCAAATTATTATTCGTTGTTGACTTTTTTCTACGATCTTTGACCATTCATCTTATTCAAAAATTTTATTCAAATATACAAACAAATAGGTTACACTTGAATTATATACGATGATAAAGCAAGTTACATACAAAATAAATGATACTTGTAAATTTTTTTGAATAAGACAAATGGTCAAACGTTAAACAAAAAAGTCAACAACAAATAGTAATTCAGAACGGAGGTAGTATGCAGTTAGTTTTTTATTTATCTACATTTAATGTTTCATGCATTCGTTATTTGTTATATTTAATGTTTTAATGTGATGTCGATGTGAATAAAAGTTTAGAAAATTAGATGGAACTAAACACAGCCACAGCCTAAAAATTGGGGTTGCAAAGGCTGCAGATCAAAGGTAAAAGACGTTCCATTGCCCAGTGGGGCATGCTTGGAGTCCTTTGCCGGCCCAGGCAGCAATCCCAGGCATTGGTGGATTTCTTCAGCGTGGCAGGCAGCAACAAGCCTGTTTAGATCCTAAATTTCACCCCCAAAGTTCACTATGCAAAAAGAAGATTCCCATCACATCAAAATGTCATAGCATGCATGGAGTACTAAATATAGATAAAATTAAAAACTAATTGCACAGTTTTGTTGTACTCTACGTTACAAACATTTTGAGCCTAATTAATCAATTTTTGGACAATTTTTCACACATACAAACGAAATGCTACAGCAGCGCACACACTCCCAATTTCGGAAAGGGGCTTGTTTAGTTTCTAAATTTGAGAACCAAACTTTGGTTTTTTGGGGTGCGTGCGTCACTGCAGCATTTCGTTTGTACGTGTGAAAAATATCTAAAAAATTAATTAATTAGGCTCAAAATATTCGTCTCGCAGATTACAACAAAACTGTACAATTAGTTTTTTATTTCATCTACATTTAGTACTCCATGCATGTACCGATATTTTAATGTAATAGGAATCTTCTTTTTGTATAGTGAACTTTGGGGGTGGAATTTGAGATATAAACAATGCCCAAATGCAAATGCAGCTACTTTTTGGTTATCCGATGAAGAAGCGGCTGCGATGTTCAATACTTGAGAAAGAATTTGACATGGGAACTCGCAATAAATTGGATGCTTAATTGCAAGACACTACTAAACTGAGAAAAATTCATTTTACAACCTCAACTCATCGCAGAAGTCTGATTTTCAATCTTCTATTATACAATTATATATCATAGAATATACAACTTCTAAAACCGTGCAAATTTTGACCTTTAGATGGTTTTAGAGGTGGTTTTTTATTTTTTAAAAAATTTAAAAATATTTTAATATTAAAAATCAGGACTAATTCAATTTGAATTCAAAAAAATATGAAACATGTACCATAAAAATTCTAAAAATGTAACATATATGTTGGCGCTCTATTGGTAGTTATTTGGATCTTATTTATTCTTGTTTCTCATTTCTTATGGCTTCCGGTCACATTTATTATTTATTTAAATTATTGTTTTTCAATAGAGCACCAACATACATGTTATATTTTTAGAATTTTTTGGATGCCAGTTTGATAAGTTTCTGATTTAATATAAATTAGTTTTACATTTTATAAGATTCGTCTATTTTTTTTAAAAAAAATTAGAAAATAAAAAACCACCATTGAAACTACCCAGAGGTCCTAATTTGCATGATTTTCGACAATTGAATGGCCTATGGTGTCCAATCTTATAGTAGAGGACTAAAAATAAGAGTTTTATGATGGTTGGAGAGTGTAAATTAGACTTTTTTTTTCTTAATATGGAGGTTTGCAATCTCGAGCTTATTTTAATGTAGTAATTCACAACTGAACAACGACTAAGTCTCTGACCATTAATTTCTATTTTTCATTTTTTTGTACTTTGTATAGGCTTATCTTTTAATATCACAATAAATTCATATTATACAGAATCTTTAGTTTTCAACAAACTGTAGTTGGGCCCATAAACTAAATGAGAGACTTCTTTTCACTGATGTTTACAACCTTAGTAAAATAGCCAAGTTCACTAAAAATCATAAGTTGTAAGGGCATGTGCCCTCATTAGGTCCTTCTTGGGTTAGCTGCTGAGCGCAGTCTTGATGGTATTCCGAGAATTACTTTGCTTAACCAAGAAATAGTAGAGATCAAGAGCTTGCTGGACCTATCAAATAGTTTTTTGTCGCGAATGTAACCAATAGACTGAAACATAGCCAAGGCCACTCGTTGGCTTCATTGCAGAAACGTGGTACAAATCACGCAGCCAAAGCTGCACGTCCAAGTTCTCATTGTTCAGCAAAAGTATGATAACATTTGTCTGCACTAGTGTTTTTTCACACATTTAATCTTACTTTAAAAAATATATACGTGGTGCTAAATTACCACGAACTAAAGAGTAAGAGAGATTCTTTGATGAGTCAGCATTGGATAAATTTAGTACTCGGGGATGCTAATATGATCAAGAACAAATTTGATTTCTGTAGTTGAAATAGGACTTCCTCTCCGAAAAAAGAAAAATACGACTTGCCTCACTCGTTATGTTGAAGCCATTTCTGATGGTCAAGAGGACACTCCATGGTGATTAGTGATGCATGGCCACTTACGCCTTGTTTAGATGCAAAATAGAGGTGGAGATTCGGGAGTTTGGGGTCACTTCATAATCATTACACCATTTAGCATTTCGTGAAAAATTATCCAAAAATTGACTAATTAGGCTCAAAATGTTCGTCTCGCAGAGTACAACAAAACTGTGCAATTAGTTTTTGATTTCATCTACATTCAGTACTCCATGCATGGCCGACATTTTGATGTGATGGAAATCTTCTTTTTACATAGTGAACTTTGGGGTTGCTTTTTGGAAACTAAACAAGGGCCTACAGAGATGATAATTCAGGGACCAGCACGATTTGTCAGAAATAAAATTCATTGCCCACGGTGGTGGGAGAATGTGGACCTGACTACATTGTTTATTCCACTACTGATCCCATTTATGAAACGTGGCCGACACTGACAAAGCTTTTGCTTTCATTTGATCTATGATATGTACTACTAGGAGACTGATAGGGAGTGTGAAGAAAAGAAGAAGATGGGTATTCCAGGTTTGTCTCAATTGTTTTTGACACATTATTAAGGGGTGTTTGGATTCAGGGGCTAAAGTTTAGTCTCTTAAATAAATAATAATTACACGTACTAAACATAAACTAATTATAAAACTACTCACTCCGTCCCACAATATAAGACGCGCACGTAATTTAAGATTCAAACTTTAAAAATTTTGACCTATAGTTAATCTTTCATAATAAAAACTTTATCTAATAAAAATAATACCATTAGATTTGTATTTAAATGTACTTTTATATAACTATAATTTTGTTGCTACAAACATTATAGTATTGAAGATATTAAGAGTCAAACGTTAGTATGGGAGACTGTGCCAAATTTGACTGCGCCTTATATTTTGGGACGGAGGAAGTAATTGCATAAGTCATATATACTTCGCAAGACGAACCATAATCTAATTAGTACATAATTATCATATGATTATTGTAGCATTACATTGTCTAATCGTGTAATAGATTCGTCTCGCAAATTAGCTTTTGTTAATGTAATAGGTTTTTTAATTAATCTATATTTAATACCTCTAATTAACATCTTTACATCCGATGATAGGACTAAACTATAGTGAGGAGGAACCAAACACCCCCTTAGTTGATCCTTTGACAAAAAGAAACACTCCGCTCCATCTGTCTTGGACGTTCATTTAATACAAGGGAAATTATTTTCACTAAGTCAATAAAGTCTAATCTTTGACCCCGGCTCCGTTCTCTGCTTTGCTATTCCCATGTCCTCCTTTTTGCCAGAGCATTGTTACACTACATAATAATTAATTATAACAAGAAAAAAGAAATAAAAATATTTTTAATTGATACAATTATTGCATCAAGTAGAAACGTTTATGGCTAAGAATGGAACAGAAAGGGAGAGGAAACAAGCAAGAAAGTATGAGTATTAATCTCTTCTCTTCTATATCTGTACTACTAAAAAAGAATGACAGAAGGAACCGCGAGCACCCCTCTTCTTCCGTCTGCTGACGTCCCCGTTTGTGATCCGTTATGACCGTCGATTCCCTCTCCTCCCTCATCCGACGTACCTGGCGCCTCCTACTCCGACGTTTTTTTTGCGGCCACCTCTCTCCTTCTGTCTGCCTTCGTCCCTTCGCGTGTGATCCGTTCCGACCGTCGATTCCCTCCCCTCCGTCATCCAACGTATATGGGCGCCTCCTACTCCGACGTTTTTTTCGCTTTTTTAATGTTTTTTGATAAAAAACCCGCCCTCCCTTGCGCCGACGCAGCCGCCTCCAGCCGACGTTTTTTTTCAAAGTTTTTTTTCGTAAAAAAATCCTCCTCGCGCCGACGCAGCCGCCTCCGGCCCTGATCTCCCCTCGCGTCAAAAACTTTAGGCCGCCGCCGTGTCCACCATCGTCTCACCCCTGCCCCGGCGCTCCTCTCCCTGATCTCCCCTTGCGTCTCGTGAATGGAACCAACATCACGGCCATGATTCGCAATCTTGTATTTCCAGTCGACCGCAGGTTCGTCCGACCTAATGTAGGAACTTGAGGGTAGTGAGGTACCTAGGCTTGGCAGTGCCACCAGCACAGTCATCATCTCCATTTTCTGGGTCTTCATCAAGCAACAGCTTTCTAGCAAGCTTCTTGTTTGGTGAGGAGCGGGACCTAAAAGAGGGCATACGTTAGATATGATATGAGGGCAGGGTTCACTATGTAATGAAAAAAAATAACTTGTGTTTGTAAAACAAACCTTTTTCCTGTCAGACTCTTTGGTGTCTTGGTTGTAGATCCAGCAGCCACATCAACTGTAGACTGCAGTACAGACCAGTATTTAAAAATGAGATGTCCAATGCATTGTGTAAGTTAAATGGTTTTTTTTGTTGTTGATTAAGGTTTACCTTAGCCAAAATTGTGTCATCTTTGTCATGAGGTGTCTCTGGTGACATTATAGGTGCACTCTGAGTAACTATGGCTAGAGCATTGATAGGCACTGCATGTTGCTGTGTTGATAACAAAGTGACATCTGCCTCTATTTCTTTGCTTGGTGCGTTCTGGAACAATGTATAACGGTTTGAAAGAAACTTAGGTAAGTCGAAAAAATATCAAGAGGCATGTTGTTGCTTGTTGAAAAAAATGAATTTGAGAGATGCTGACCTGATCCTCAGCATATATGCTACTCTGTGGAGTAGCCTGTGGTTCAGAGATTCCAAGGGATGTTTTAGTTGGTGTGGCACTTGAACTATGGGTGCCCAGTGAGGAAGTAGGTTGTGAAGGCACAGGGAAGGAGGCACTTTTTTGTGGAGTGCGTTGCATACTGCTGCTAGCACCTTGAGACATCATAAGTGATGATGACTGAGATCCTGTTGGTGCAATTGGAGCATTTGTGTCATTTATTTCTCCAACTACTGCATTGACCTGGAAACAGAGCACACTGGAGGTTGTTGTGTTTTCTGTGAAGCTGACATTCAATTTGAAGACCTTTTCCAGCAGCCTTGTGATTTCATTTGGAATGAAACCCTGTCGATTCTCAGCGATAAGAGTGTCAACAGTTTTTTTGTCAAGCGTTGAACCCACCTCCCAAACATGATAAAATTGGTGTCACCCGTCTCATCTCCAGCAATCATGGTTAGCTTGTACCTGTAGGCAGTGGTAGAACAGATGAGATAGCATAGCAGTATATGATAAGGCGGTTAGGATCAAGATTTGGAAGACAATGGGGTATAGTCTGACCTTTGGACAGGTTTGCCAATGTGGCCTGCAGCACACTTGTACAAATCACCATAAGTTTTAGCTGTTCGCATACATTTGTCACATGCATTATACCACCACGTACTGTCGATCTTCTTTATTGTCACAGTAACCATGAACTCTGTTTTCTGCATTTGTAACAATAGAAGTTAGTAGTAATTTACAGTTGCAGCTAGGCAGGAGGCATGAAATGCATTAATAGAAAAATAACCTTGTTTTTAAAAGGATTAATTTCTCTCAACTCAGAAATTTTTTTTTCTTCAACAGCTGGTGTAGCTTTAGTTGGAGTCATTTGTTGGTCCCATTTTATTGGTTGGTTCATGTCTCCAATGCTGTATAGAAAAAACATGGAAAGCAGGTGTATTATAACAAAGCTAAAATGGCTAGGAAGTTCAATTAGATAAGAATCAGAATAACATATTACCTGGATAAAAGATCTTTAGCCTCGGAAACCTCTGGATTTATATACCATTTGCATGGTGAGTTGCCTGATAGAGCTAGAATGCCTAGGAGAAAAAAGCATTATGGTTATGTACTAACTATGGAAGGCAAGAGCAGTGAGGTACTTATTTAGTACTTGTGAATCTATTATTTATCCAAGGGAGGTTAATGGTCTGTTTTAGTATTCGTGTAAAATCTTGTAGGACTTATAGAGATAAATATCATACCTGAATACTTTTTGACCAGGGTTCCAACAAATATGATAGCTTGTGGAGAGGCTTCTCCATCTTTTTGCATCTGCTCAGCTGGGAATGAAGAGGCACGCTCGCCCCAGAGCACAACATCCACTAAAGCATTGC
The DNA here is from genome assembly GCA_033239725.1 of Echinochloa phyllopogon. Classification (NCBI taxonomy): domain Eukaryota; kingdom Viridiplantae; phylum Streptophyta; class Magnoliopsida; order Poales; family Poaceae; genus Echinochloa; species Echinochloa phyllopogon. Next base: position 49,348,555 of record BTCW01000012.1, on the reverse strand, counting down.
TGTTATACCATAAAAAAATCAGATACCACACCAGAACTAAGTGCATTAATCAAGGGAATATATAATAGGTCAGGGACTGGACATAATAATATATCACCGTGGAGAAAAATAGAACTGGCGAGAACAAGTTATTTACGACCATGGAAGTATCAATGGGCATTTCAGCCAACATTCAGCACACACATGATATAATTACAGAATAATCACTCTATTAATTTGTTTATTCATATAAAATTCTAACTTTCTGCGGCACAACAATTAGAAAAGAGTTACCACAGATGCATAGCAGCAGCTGTTGCTGCTGACTGCCAAGAAAAGTTGAACATGAATAAGAACTTATTCTTCTATTGATATGGGCAGCACATGGCAGGTTTACTATGTGTTTGAACTTATCATAAAGCGAAACTTTACTATCTTTTTGGACATTTAGGGCCAAGTTTGTTCACCTATAAATGGAAGTACAGCAGGAAAGTTGTCTAACAGGTGGGTGCTTTTCCACAATAATAACCGCAATCATTAATACACATGTCCCAAAAAGCTATAAAAACTAACCTTGCACTTCTTATGGTCACAACCCTTTTCAAACTATCATTTTGACGTCCTCTTGCTCTAATCGTCAATATATTTGAGATTGATGTGACTATTCCAATGACATCTGATTTGGAGATTAACAAATCTGTGAGATTGCGATATAGGCTATCATGAATTGCAAATAACAAATTATAGAATATTACCTGTGAAGTATTCTGTGTAGTCAAGTCGAGATGGCAGCTGGTCAATTGGAGTCAGAGAGTAGGTAAAGACAGGAAAAGCAGGTGGTATTTCAACAACTTCTTCTATTGTGGTCCATTTTGATAAGGTGATCATGAAGTCATTTGTCACTGGCTTGTACTTGTCACTCGAGTTTTTCACCCGAAAGCATGCAAGGCTGTAGACACTGCCCTCTTTCATCAAAGTCTTGAACCGTTGTAGGCATTGGGATAGACCTGTGCATGTATGCTGTTACCCTATCAAAAAAGTGGTGGTTAGTCACATTAGACAGGTAAGATTATGTACTATGAAACAGAATATGTTGAAATTAGATAAGGAAGATTACATATAGTATTAAAATTTATAGAGACAAAAGATAAGCTATACCTCTTCATCAATGAGCACAAAATCAGCATGCAGCAACCTTGTCTCATCATTGACATCTTGAAATTCCCAATATCTAGAGGCGCGTACACATATCTGATCAGCGCAATCTCCAGGGAGAAGGTGTGGAATCAGTACATCTCCCATCTGCAGTTATAGAAAGTAAAGTTGAATTATAAGAATATGACAAGAGAATTTAACATGCCAGAGCGTGTAAAGATGATTAGACAAAGACAAAAAATACCTTAAATCAAAAGATTTAATATGCACCGGGATTCATCAAAAGACAGAAAAGGACAAAAGGGAGGAACTAATAGCTTCTCAACACATGATCATAGGAAAATTATGTACAAAGAGAAATGTATCGTCTGCGAGCACTAAGCTGATGCTGCATTAGCAGCATCAAGGACTTCTCGATAGACTACATTTCGAGTTTGTGAGCCACATGAGCCATCATCATCTTCAATTATAATTTTAAGTCCACTTCTAGATGTACATATTGAAACGGCAACATAAAGTTGCCCATGGGTAAACACAGGTTTTTTTTAAGTAAAGGCCAACATTCGATAAGGTTTGTCCCTGGCTTTTATTTATTGTCATCGCATAACATATTCGCACTGGAAACTGCCTTCTTTGCAATGTGAAAGGCCACTTTACATCTGTTGTGTTAAGTGCAATCCTTGGAATAAAAACTTCTTCACCGATATTAACACCGGTTAGTACCACACACTTTAGCAAGCGTTGTCCAAGGTCAGAAACAAGTAATCTTGTGCCATTGCAGAGGCCCATGTTTTGATTAAGATTACGTAGGAGCATTACTATTACACCTTTTTTTAGCATGATCTTATGGCAAGGAAAATTGCTTGCCTCAATAGAATTAAGGAATTCAGTAGGGTAGAGCACATCAAAATCTGGTATGTTTTCAGAGGACTTTGATATCGTGTCACAACTCAAGTAGTCTACACTATCTCCAGGGAGCATTAATACAATATATTCATTAATGTCATCAACTGTCTGGTTATTTGGGCAAACAATGGCACGTGACGTCAAATATTCAGGATTTTTGTAATTCACTAATAAATTCGGATATACCTCAGACACAAGTGCAATAATTTTATCTCCATCTGTACAAATAAGTAAATCATCAGGAATTGTAACCCATGTAGCCTCTTGGTCCTCTCCTTTTCTCTCAGCAGGTACAAGACCCTCACCAATAGCTAAAGCCCAATTGCTAAATTGTTCAAGTTCACTACGCTCATTCCCACTTAAGGAAGGATTAAGAAGTCGCATATTTTTGTGCAGTTTGAGAACAACAACATGCTGCCACAACCTAGAGTTTGTAATGGACGCATTGACAATGGAAGATCGTGATCCTTTACGCACAACTGGTAAAATTTGTCTAAAATCCCCTCCAAGAACTATAGGTTTGCCACCAAATGGAAGTATCGCATTTGTAGGATTATGTTCAGAAAGAATATCTCGCATAGTCATATCTAAAGCTTCAAAGCAACGACGATGTGTCATTGGTGCTTCATCCCAAATAATGAGAGCAGCTATTTGTAGGAGTTCTGCTAGCATAGTCCCCCTTTTAATATTGCATATGCTAGTTTCTGTTATATCAAACGGGATCTTAAACCTGGAGTGTGCAGTACGTCCTCTTGGTAATAGCAAAGATGCCACACCAGATGATGCTACTGCAAGGACTATTTTTTTTCAGATCTTAGGCTCGAAATTATAGCATTCCATAGAAAAGTTTTTCCCGTTCCACCATGGCCACAGACAAAGAAAAAACCAGGAGACCCGCTTAGAACACGTTCAGTTATCGTATCAAATATACTTTTCTGGTCAGCATTCAATTGTGAGATTAAAGAGGAAGCATGCATTGATAACATCAAAGGCTCGGGATCAAGCTCATCATTTATCAGTCTATTATCACTGATAGCGCTATACTGTGTCACTAGTTTTGGCAGGTTGTAGTCATTTATGTTACCACCGCTATTAGCAAAAACATTTGTAAGATTTTGTATAAGTAAATTCATCAGTTGCTCATGTGGGACAATATAGTTTGGGTTTCCAAGTGCATTTTTAAGCCTGCGGTGTATATCATCAGTAAAGTAAAACCAATATTTGTCAAACAATAAACGGACATTGCCTACTGAACAAAAAAGCACAACAGTGACAAATAACTGTCTCAGCTGATATGCCGACGTGGATACTATCGCTTCATCAAAAAGTAGACTCCACTCATGATCTCCCTCAAGCAATCCACGTGCTTCACATGCTTCTCGGAATGTATCGTATACTCTATTTTCGAACGTTCTAATATCCGCATAATTTTTGGCACCTTTGACTATCACGAGCAACATTCTTTGGGATGCATCCCAAGACCATTCTTTTGGAAAGTCGCAGTATGTCAAGTGGCTAGCGTCATCATATTTTGAATTAATTTCAAACCACTCGGTCAACATCGTTTTTTGGCTTTTGGGCTTGCGAGAAGTGCTCGTAGATCAGCACCAGGTTCATAGCGCACATAGTTCATTCCAGGAAGATGAATAGGTAGTCGCTCTACTGGAGGCACTCTAAAGTGGATGTCAAATTCAAAAGCACACCAAAGAGCTTCACAGCAAGACAAGAATCTAGCATCAATATATTCCTGTATTTCATCACGTGGAGCAAGCAAGGGGCCAGGCGATGCATTTGATGTCTTTGCAGTAACTTCAAAATATACTTTCGCTCTATCACTTCCCTTTGTGACGTATTTAAAAAGGTATTTGATCATGTTTGATTTGTTACACCATTCAACATTAATATGTGCATTGTATTTTTTAAGCAAATGCATGTTGTATGGCACAACATTTTTGTTATCCAATTTAACACCATTTTTTAAGACATGCCTACCATTGTCTCTTCGCTTGTAAATAGTGAATCCAAAGTCATCTATAATGGTTTCATCCTGAAATGGCTTCGGAAAATTTTTGGAGCATTTATTGTCTTTCATACATGGACACTTTTTATTTGCCTCACCACATGGACCGTGCATCATGAACTCATCAACTAAAGCATAACCTAGTGGGTCAATATTAATATCAGGGATTTCTGCGCAGATGATGCTATCAACAGTAGCAGCTATAAATTCAGAATTATTAGCAGCTAACCACACAAGGCAGTGTATATGAGGCAGACCACGTTTCTGGAACTCAACGGTGTACAGAACTGTTGTAAAAAGGTTAAAGTTAGGTTAAACCAACAAAGACTAAAGGTAACAGGTGGTGAGATGGCACACTACTAACCTGCTTTGATAGGGCCAAATGTTTTGCCTTCCCTAATATCCGCTATAAATTCATCCACTTTCATATGGAAGGTCCGCACAATTAAATCAGAACGATCACATGGTTGTTGTCCAGGTTCATAGCGGAGTGCATCGCCTATTTCTCTCCATTTGGTGTTGCATGTGAAAGTTATGAATAGGTCAGGGGGGCCATAGACTCTACAAATGGCCATCGCATATTGGTAATTCATTACAAAATACCTCCTGCCAGCAGTAAAACTGGCAGGGACAATTACCTTACCGCCAACTGAATCAGCATCAATGAGTCCCTTATCAATCGCATCAGCTATTCCTTGCACTGATTCGCTCCCTAGGTCTTTTTGGTGATCTGCTATCCACTTTAGTCTAGATGCTTCGATCGTTGAGTACATATCAACACATAACTGGTCGCTTAGCCTTCCATAGCAGGTGAATGGATTTGGCTCATTGAGTCTGTAGTGCATGTGCAGCCTACCATATTCTAGCATCGTGACATATTTACGGCTTGTACCATCATTATCATCAGCGTCAGTATATTTAATACCAAGGTGGAATCCATGTTCGCCATAAGGAAATAAAAGTGGGTACTGCAAAGCCATATAGGATGGGTGCAAGCATGACACACGTCTTAGCCCATAGTCTTTGTCGTGAACCATGACATCATAGGTGTATTCGTCAGCTGAATAGTCACCTACAATAATGCCAGCAATCTCACCACTTGAGGGCAAATTATAGCGAACATCGTCTTTCGTATTGCAGTCTAGTAATCGTAGTGTCACTTTTTCGCCACCATCATTGTCAAGACGTTCTCTAGCATATCGAAATACTTTGACAAGTTGATTGTGTTCATTTAGCATGCCTAATAGAGAAAGCATTATATCTGCGTCAGGCTGATCAGCAGCATTGTCGTCAGTCTCAAATATACCTAATCTATTTTGTACCTCATGGTCGGTGTCGTAAATATAAAGTTGTGCAAATTTGGGTCGTGCACCACGGCGTGGCAGCAAGGTACCAATACGATGGTGCACTACTTCATTAATCTTGAAGACATAAGGTGTGGTGCCATTATTTATCGTCTTATCAATAGACGCACCTAGAGATGTGAAGGCGAACAGAGAATTATAAGATCGAATCTGCCTTAAGAATCGCTTTGAACGTGCATCGCCATCAAATCGCAGTAGGCTAGCCAGTGGAGCCGGTGGTTTCTTATAGGGCTTAAAATTAATCTTTCCTCCTCTACAACAAAGGTTGTAAATGATTTTTCTTGTAGCAGCAGCAGAGGAATTCTTGACACGTTCCTGGTGCCAAAATGCAGCACTGCAGTAAGGGCACTCATGTGTTGGACCACCATAATATGATCGATCTTTGTATGATTCTAAAACAAGGCAATCGGAAGTGAGCATCACAAGAAAGGTAGTTAGTCTGTTTTTCGTTACAAAACAGCAAGCAGACACACCTTTTAGGGCTTCAATGTATAATTTATCCAAAGGAAGAGTTGCTAGTGAACCATCAAAAGCTATATAGGCAAAAGAGACCAAACAAAAGCAGAGCTGTTACCACCAGCATTGAGACAAAAGAGGCTAAAACTCTTGTTACAGGCATTCACCAGTGGTAAACCGTAGAGAACGCCTGCAGGATTTCTTAGAGCGTATCCTATCGAGGCGATGTTGTCTGTTGGAGGCTGCTGCTTCCGCAGTAAACTCCATCAAGGACCTATCTCCTGTTTAACGTTAAGTTTGTTCAATCAATATCAGTTACGCTGTTTATTTCTCCACATTTTTTTGATTGGTGTGTACTCACTTGTTCTTTTTTTTTGTATAAGTTCAGACCTTGTGCAATCGCAAGATGTCTTTTTTCTCTCTTCTCACGATACCGTGCAGCCCTCTCAGATGGAGTACCAGTCATTTAAATTTAACTCTCCGATAGAACGTCTAAGAACAATAATTAAGACCAATGATAAAGCAACATATAAAGGCAGTATTAGCACTACAATATTTGCAAACAGAACACCACATATTGGTAGAAAGGTAAGAGAGACAAAATCATATGGCATGAAACCCTGAATATGCATCCGAACAGCCCCTATTGCAGATAAAACTAAGGAAAAGAAACAATACAGCCATGATCCTCTGATTTTCTATGCCAACTATAATAAGCAGGGCAAGAAAAGCACTTATCCAGAAGATAATAAACCCTCTAGCACCTATGGAAGATACCAGAACAGAAAGAAGTAACACCTAGAGAAAGTTAAAGAAAGGATATGGCATCACTTATGCCAAGTATCATAATAAATAGAGAAGGATTAATAGCTAAGAAAGAAAGGCTACATATAGGGAAGATAGATCAGAGAAGAGGAAGAGAAAAGACATTGCGAGCACGTATGTGAAATAACAGAACATGAAAGAGGGGACTTCTATCTAGAGATGAAAGTTAGGAAAGAACAGATATTTAGGTAAGAGTAGACGAAGAACACCTATATATAACACCTAGAGATGTAGGGGGCTTTTTCCATGCATTGTTCAAAGAGAGCACACCAAACCAAAACAAATTAACGACATGAAATTTAAATACTGAAGCCTAGAGAAAAGTAGCAAGAATAAACTGACCTTTATAAACCCTTTTAAAACAAACAGCAGAAAGCAGCAGCAACCTCACAGCGAACAACCTTGGTTCTTCAGCAGGAAATGATCTAAAACAGAAAGCAAACCTGATAAATATAGGCAAACCAGCAGCACTAAACCAATTCATAGCCAGTTCATAATACAGCCACAACATAGAAAGATGAATTCAAAAAAAAATTCTTCTGACTATCACCCCAACAAAGAAGGGAAATGTTGTATACAGCAAGAGAAACCAAGGCTGACAAGGTCCTCTATATCAATGCAGCTTAACCTAGGGATCTATCACCTCTAAACATAAATCCAAATCTGTGCTTTTATCATCTATTTTCTCCACAAGTGCCTTTCTCTATCAATTGACAACAGAGGAGCCTCTCATGACAAATAGTAAGGATATATCTCCTAACCAAACAACCATGTTCTATACAACAACTAAGACAACCTTACGAACATATAAAATAAAGAGACAGTGGACCCTACAAATCAAAAGAGCATTCAATCCCTTTTTTCAAGCACAGGGCATACTTTGAAAACCTAGTCATATGACAGGTCGAGACAAAGACAAGGACGGCAACCTCTACATGAGGGGAAAAAATCAAAGGCGGAAGAAGCCGACCTTGAAGTCTTGCCGATTCCAATCGCAACCCTCACTGCAGTCACCAAAAAAAAGAAGATGCTATAGTCACCTGGTCCAATACATAAGATGAACCATGAAGATTATCCGACCCCAAAATAAAGAGGCAGTAGGCACCTCACCTCTTTATGGATGGCCAACTGTACATCTCAGGTCACGGGCGCCATGGCATTGCACAAACCTCTACAAGCACTGAAAAGTTAAGTATATTAATCCAACGCACAGCACATTCGAATCAATAATGAGGAGCAAGGGGGCGGAGCTCATACGCACGCACGAGAAGCAACCAGAGAAAGGAAGAGAGGGAACCACCAATCCTTCTACAGTTTGGGACCAGAGGGAGAGGGAGCAGACGGAGAAAGAGGCGGAGGCGGTAGATAAAGGAAGGGGGAAGCACTTGTCTGGGCGATGGTAGGAGGCGCAGCGCTCCCTGGGTCGACGGTATGGCACAGGCTCGCTAACTGCTCCGACGAGCGACGGGACGGCGCTGACATCAGCGCGGAGATGGAGCAGGAGCACGCCTGTACGGGGGCGAGGGCTACGAAGGATGAGGAGGGAGAGGCCACCTGCGGAGAGGGGTAGATCTGCGCCGCTGACGCCGGGCGAGGAAAGGAGGAGGCGCTGATTTGTTAATTTGCTGGCTCGGAGGCTTCGGTTGTGGGGTTGCACCCCCGTCCCTGACGGCGGGACCATCATCATCGAAGGGCCAGGTACCAGCGAGAGGAGATGCACATGTTTCTTTTATCCCGTCGCCCGAGAACACGCTAGAAAAGCGGCAGACACGAAGCATGCTCTATCTCCCTACCTTCTTTAGCTGTGGCAGCTGACAGTGGACCTGAGCAGAGTTAAGACCCACTGGTCATAGAAAGAGAAGGAGAGAGCCGATGCATGTGCGCTGCAGGGAGCAGTTTCGCTTTTTGGCGTGCGTCGGCACCCTGTTCCACTGCATGGTCCTCCGCTGGCCCTGCTGATTTGCACAGACGAGCAACGCGGCAGGCTGCCAATGGCTCCGGGTGCCGAAAACGCGGGGGTGGGAGGAAGCGTGTACGGAGTCGCTGGTGCCGGCAAGAGGGGTTGGGTTTTAAGGAACCCGATTCATCGAGTGCAGGCAGTGTTGTTCATGGTGTTTAGGGCTTCACCAATTAGCCAGCAGCCCCTGTGATGGATACACGTGTGCGTGTATTACTACGTGCATCTTTGTGCTGCCATGCAAATAAGCTTTGTGCTAATCAGCTGGCATATTCTCGTACATGTATTCAAGGATAGGTGGCCACCGTTGCGCAATGTTCGTGCCCATGGAGAATTCGGATGAAATAATGAAGAAGTTTTATTATTCACAGCATAGTGGGCCAACAAAAAGAAACACAACTTCAAACGTGGGCCAACTAAGAAAATATTTGAGCAAAATTAGGTCGACGGATGAGAAGAAAATTCTTGCATCTTACGCTACCACATTCATGAAGAACATTGTATGCAAGGAGGTCATTACACCTTAAAAGAGGTAATAAAGAACATTATTGTTAGGGATCTGGAATTTATTTATTAAGTCTTAATATTTAACTTGTTGTATGCAGATAGGTCACGGCCTTGAACAAGTCACAGCCAGCTCTAGACAGGCGTAGCCGGTCATGGCTGGCTAGGTGCAGCCACACGTTTTGGTCTACCGTCCTAGAGTATGACACGATTGCAAGGGCTTCATCAGCATAGCCAGAGGGCATATTCTCATACATCTATTCAAGGATAGGTGGCCACTGTTGCGCAATCTCCGTGCCCAGGGAGAATTCGGTTCAAATAATGAAGATGTTTATGTTTATTATAGGAATCATCTCAATTCTATACCTGACAGATTGTTTGTCAATAATATGTATATTGATTGTACTATAAATATTTTGTTACCCGTTGTAGTGCACGGGTTTTTTCCTATGTTTTATTATTCACAGCATAGTGGGCCAATAAAAAGGAAACACAACTTCAAACGTGGGCCAGCTAAGAAGTGTGCGTGGCAAACTTTGTCCGTGGGCTAACGAATCAACAAATGGGCCAAGAGTATATAAAGAAAAAAAACAAAGAGGAGAAAAAACGGGGACGAGAGCGAAGACGGCCTTGTTGGCGACAAACGGCAATTTGTACAGTCGCCGCGGACACCCAGAGGGAGGTGGAATGGCAAGAAATCACAAGGGAAAGTGAAGACGCAGGCCAGCAATCCTCAATTCCAGAATCGCCACCGAGCCAAGCAAAGCTCCTCCGCTACCCTCACCACTCTGCCAAGCAAAGCAAAGCAGAGCAACCAGCTCCCCCACCACCTCCACCCAGCTGCTGCTTCCGCCGCCGCCCAGCCAAACCCTCAAAGCCAAGCGGCAGAGCCATCGCCACCGGCGGAAGCAAGGATCGGATCCTCGGATCCGCGGCGGCGGCCCGTCCATGGCGGATCAGGACGCGGGCGAGCCGGCGTGGCCCCCGTGGACCTCCCTCCTGCTGCGCGCGCTGAGCCGGCGGCGGACCTGGGTGGCGCTCTTCCTCGCCGTGTACGCCGCGCTGCTCTGCTCGTCCTGGAGCCTGCTGGCCTCCGTCCGCGCCTGGTACTACTCCGCCTCCTCCTCCGGTCCCGCCCCCGCTGCGGCGTGGCCGCCGGCGCTGTACGCGTCCGTGATGTACGGCGCCGTGTTCGGGCTCCTCTCCATGGGCGCCGCGCTCGCCGTGGCGGCACCCGCCATGCTGGTGACGTGGATCACCGTGCTGGTGCTGCTGGCGTTCGCGGGCCGGCCCCGCAGGTCCCTCGTCGCCGAGGGCCGCCGCGCCACGCGGGACATCGCCGGGCTCGCGCTCCGCGTCCTGCTGCGCGAGGGAAACGCCGCCGCCAGCTTCGCCGCGCTCCTCCTCGGCCGCCGGGACGACGACGGCGGCGGCGGCCAAGCGTCCTGAGCACCAGCTGCTGTAGCCTCCTCCTCCCTTCTACCCCTCCTTCCAAGCTAATTTCCCAAATCCAATCCTGCTCTGTTTTTCCCCAAATTTCTTCCTTTCTTTTTTCTTCTTCGCACCTGGTGTTGGGGTGCGCTAATTTGTTCGTTACAGTTACTAGGGGTAAGGTAAATATTTTTTTATGACACGAAGATGTTTTTAGTTTAGGCGTCCTTGCTTTCCTTTGCTTTGCGCGTCGGCGTGGCATCTTTGCCGAATTGCCGTGTTGCGTCATGCCGACAGCTAGAAAGGCGAGTGCTGTGCTGTGGTGGTGACGGACTGACTGACTGTAACGGAAGCTGCTGGGCGCCGGAGAAGAAACAAAGCCGGCCTCGGTGAATGATGATAGACGTGTAATGTTAATGCCTTTTTCCTACCAGAATTTAACGGAACAAGATAGGTCAATGTTGACGGCTCAAGACCTCAGTTTGCTCGTTCTGATTTCGTTATATAAAAATTCGGTCCTCTTCATCTTCCGTAGGAATAATAATAATCTGCAAACTTGGGATATCAAAGCTGTTCAAATAGGAACGCAGGTGTCGCTTCAAAACGATTGCGCTGCCGGGCTTCCTGCTCTCAAGCGTGAACGCTGACCACGGGATTTGGGTTACTGACCGGTCCACCGTTGACCCCACCCTGTTACCAATTAGGGGCCCACCGTATGCTTCGTGGCATTGCGGAAGATTCGCATGGCAATGTTCACAATTTTGCCATCAGTCCAATGCAAGTACACGCTTTGCATCGGTAGCAAGGCAGGTAAATGAGGCACGTGCTTCAGGGCAGGTGCTATGCTAAAATAATAAATATGGATTACTATTCTTGTATTTTTTTTGTACGAAATATGACTTTTAACACAAGCATATTGCAAACAAAGAAGGCATTAATCATTGTTTGCCCATGATTGACTACCCGCTTACTCTTTGGCCCCAATTAACAATCCATCTTTCATTAATGAACTAGTCAATTTGTTGAAAAAAGTCTGCGCATTTCATAATTTATTCCCTGATCTTTCGCCTAAGGCCGGTCCTGTTCGGCTGGTACGTGCTGAGAGAAAAATACTGCTGGCTAGCTGGTGCTGATCTGTTCTGAGAGAAAAGTATTGCTGGCCACCAAACGAACAAGGTCTAATGCACAGTTTAACTACATGATTACTAGGAAAAAAACCTAGGTAAATAAGCTAAAGTAGTTTCATAGTAATGAAACTCCTCTTATTATAAAATCATTTTCACTCCTATATCACATGAGCGAATTTAGGCCGTGCTTACCCGAGTTGACACACCCAAACTTAGGGCCTGTTTGTTTCCCACGTGCTAAACTTTAGCGCCATCACATCAGATATAAATATATTAATTAGAAGTATTAAATATAGATTAATTTAAAAACCCATTAGACGAATCTATTAAGCCTAATTACATCATGATTAGACAATGTAATGCTACAATAAATATATGATAATTATGTATTAATTATAGCGAAATTATACTTGTCTCGCAAAATAGACATGACTTGTGTAATTAGTTTTATAATTAGTTTATATTTAATACATCTAATTATCACTTATTTAAAACACTTTAGCATCCGGATCCAATCGCCACCCGCGCCACCGAAAAAGACACCTGGTGAAATGAATGCGGCAGTCACGAATTTAGGGGACATGACTGAAAACATGCTCACAGTCACGGGACTACAGGGCTTGCACTTTCGAATGACAGGTTACATATGGATCTTTTCTTTGCGGCTAGTATGACAGGGCTTGCACTTTACAATGACAGGTTACATATGGATCATTTCTTTGCGGCTAGTATGGCTGATGCCGGCTTTTGGTTTTCTTTTGCAGCTTCGAAACTAGTGAACTAGAGATCCAAGACTTGTTTATTTCTGCAATTTCATCAGAGCGCCAGCAACACAAACGGCCATCTTCACCTCCTGTCCATCCAAAGATGCCCCTATTTTGCCCAAAGCTCTCACGGGCTCCTGCAGCAGGATACACTGTCCTAACAACTCCTGTATGGCCTCCTTCAAGGATTGCTTCTGCCGAACCTATTGCTCCTGCAGGATCATTTCTTATAGGGAAGTAACCTAGAGTCCCCGCAGCTGTGCCACCAATCAACCATAGCCGGTCATCGGGCAGAGAGTAGTGACAATCAACAAAATAGTCAACCTGCCATATGAAGAAAAAATAATATAAACTGAGAAAAAGGGGGGACCAGATATAAAAGAAATAATAGAGGAAGAGGGAGAGGGAGCACGGGAGGGATGGAGGGAGAGCGACTGTGAGCGAGGGAGGGAGAGCGATGGAGAGAAAATTCTACTGGATACTCACATGGTCAAGGTTCCACTTATCAGTGGCCAAGGAACGGGCATCTTCCATATTCAACTCTCTAGATCCATCATTCCAGTCCCAAACACTGCAAGATTTAAGGAAAACAACATAATTGTCCAAGCTTTTGTACTTCGATTATTGGAATGCCTAAACAGATAGGGATGCTCTCTAAATGTGCTGAAGGGTAGAAAGCTCAAACTAATGTTTTCAACAATGTGTTATTAAAAGACCCTTTTGGCACAGGTCTAGTTGGCTGGGTATTCAAAGCTGTTAGCATAATATCGCTGGACTCTCCTTTATCTAGCTTAGCCCATACAGCACGGCCTGTTAGCCGTCTTAAGCCTTCATGTGTGGAGCTTGATAATGCCTTGATCTCCCCCTATATTTTGTAATCCTGATATCTCAGTTGAATGGAATCCATATTTCACATGATTAGCTTTCTATCAAAAGCTCCAAGAATTCATGGAGCTAGAGCTGGTGGTACACTGAGTGATTGTGGGAATCATTTTGTTTCCATTTTAGACTAAAAATAATTATTTAAAATACTTTATTTTATCTTACAAACTCCAAATCTAACGTAGGGCTGAGACCTGGAGCTCTGCCAAATGGAGTGAGAAATAAAACTGGTGCAATAATAGCTCCGCCAAATGGGGTGAGAAATAAAACTGGTGCAATAATGTAACCATGCACAAAGAAGCTACCTTAATGTCTCAATATGGGTCAAACACCACAGCTTCTGATACATATTCCCGAAAAACCCCACTTTGGCAACAGATGTTTCCACATTCATAACCTAGGGAGATCAGTTATCAGAGGGGGCATCAGAAATTGTGGAAATAACTTGGTCAGAACAATAAATAAAATCTAAGAGAATCATTTGTACAGACACATGAGTAATAGTATGTTATTTAGCACAAATTTACTTACCAACCAACAAAATAAAAGGCTACACTAACAATAACAGTACTACTGTACAAGTTCTCCATCATGAGAACTAGGAGGAACATAACTTGCTATATGAAATACGTCACTAACTAGTACCGCAGATTGAACACATATAACTCTTTGACAAGTTAAAGATGACAAAATATTTAAGAGACAAAAGGAGAGAACTACAAGTTTATGACATACAGATAGCAGATCACTGTCCTCGTCAATGTCCCCATCAGTGTCAAAAACACATACTAATCCATCCACTGCGGCGGAAATGAGTTTACTCTGTTGATTTGGTGCGAATTTGACCTGTCCGACAAAAATAATAAATCAGAACATGGGGTCCAGAAGTTGTTATAACCCTGCACCTGAGATGAATTGTGCAAATGCAAAAATGGAAATGTACTCAATAACAGCACCTTGATGAAGTATCTGGTGCTAAAGAGGCACAAAAGCAACTATGACTTTCTATGCAGAGGGAGAACATACAATACTATATGACAAGTGTTGGAAATTACCCCCTCTCTCTTGAGTGTATCACAAACACACACAGGTAGTTTTTGGTCGATACGGCCACACTAGCCCCCACGGTTCTCATTTATATACACCTGCCCGTGATATTCTCTTAATTGATGCGGCCAATGCCTCCTATGATCAGCCCACTATTCTTATTAACTACAAGATGAAATCTAGATAGCGGACTAATGAACCTAGACACTACCGAACCTGACAGGTGTAATACCAGCAGTTCTTAGAATGTAAGCTACTCTCAATATGCTGTAAGCTGTTCTCAATAAGCTGACAGGTGTGCTCTTCATAGATGGTGGTGAAAACTGGGATTGGTGGCAAGAGACTAACACCATCTGTGGAACAACAGCAACTACACATGGCGAGGGAGAGCTGGTTGTGCTACTCTGCCTCAATGGCATCCTAGGATATAACCAGACCTAGGATTTAGGGCGGAGGGGATGCTCTCAAATCGGCTTCAGATACCTGAGTCCTTGGCAGAGGAGTGTGAGGCAGTGGGTGAGGCGAGGCCCCCACGCAGAGTGGTCAGGACCAGTGGTTTTCAATGGTGTTGAGATGGGAGTGTTCTGCTGAAGCAACGCTGGAGCAGGAGGTTCGACGATCGTGCGTGTGCAGTTTGAGGGTGATAGCCCCATAGCGGAGGTGTTCAGTTAGCTGCTCGGACCTGCAGCAGGCTGCGGTTTTTGGCATGGCACAGCGTTGGTGACGACGGCGCAGTTTTCGACGGCTTACTCTCAGCTCCTCTCCCAAGGAGTGCTGGTGGTGTAGTGTGGCGTAGTGTGAGTTTGTTTGTGTGGTGTTGGTGGTGTACGCTTCGGCGCATTACGTACGAATGCTTCTTCTTCTTATATGACAGAGCACTGCTCCTGCTATATTTTCAAAAAAAAATAACCAGACCGCTATACTGGCGGAGCCGAGCAGGAATGTTGTATTAGGGCAGTGGTGCACGGTGGGGAAAGTGCAGAGATCACCCAGTGGCAAAATAGGGTTACTAACAGAAATTAAAAGGCGGGCAATCGTCTTCTTTATTTGCTAACCTAAATATGCGATGCTGACTGTGATTCCATGTCATCACACTATTTCATGTGCCAGAAAAACAATCTAAGCGGTAGTAAATGACTCTGGTTTACATTGTTGGACCGTAAATGTGAACAAAAAGTTTGGAAGTCAAGTAGTATTTTCTGAGATAAAGGGCCTTAAAACAAGGTACAACATAATTTGACACGTGTCCAACCAGTCAGTCAACAAGTAATACACAACCTCTGCCATAACATGATGTTCAGGACAGAACAGTCAAGAAGTTAATGAAATAGCGAAAAGAAAACCTAGGATTTGAACAACTTATACATTCGTGTCAGTTTTGAATTGATCAACTGTTTCTAAAAAACAATCAAAAAACAACACCGCAAGGAGTCATGAATTCCAAAAAATGAAATGAAACAAAGATAAATTAGTTAATGCCAGTACCAATATCTTTTGTTATATCTTTGTACAACCTGATATGTGCCATGCTTTAAAAAGAAAAGATTGAGTGCAGCTTTACATTAATCATTAGCGTCATAATACCAACAGTTCTTAGGATAAATATAAAATTACTGAGGAAACATCATTATTTAATACAAGTAGATACAGTATAATATAGTTCTTTGGTTAGAGATTTTCTTACAAATATTTCACAATTAAAAAATTCAAATAAACTTAAAGCAATGTAGTGTAATACATACTTGTGTCACATCATCCATGTGGCATTCCTCTAAGCATGCAACTTGTTTTGAATTTCTCCAATCCCACAACAGAACCTACAATGAAGTGATTACTGTTAGATATATAGTGTTGTATATGGTATTGTATTGTATTACTTGTACTCCAAGCCGTATCCGGTCTATATAATAAAATGTCACCCCCCCATTATTGGGTGTGTGGTGTTTGCCCAATATTCTACATGGTATAGAGCCTAACCCTAGGGTTTCTGTGCCGCCTCCCCTCCCACCTTCCTCACGCGAGCGCCGACCTCCCTGGTCGTCTCCGCCAGCCCTCCCCCCTCCAGCGCGCCCTCTTGGCCGCGCCCTCCCCTCCACCTCTGCTGCCTCTTCTGCTCGTCGGCATCCACACCACCAGGCGCCGCCACCTCCCTGATCGCGCCCCTGCCTCGCGCCTCGCCTCCTTGGCCGGCTGCGACGCCTCACAGATTGCATCTGTGCATGTCCTGCGTTACCCAAGCGGACTTCTCCTCCGACGACAACGACTCCGACTCCTCCGTCGGCCTCTCGCTTCTGTTCGGCGGCTGCTCCTCCGACGACGCCATGGCCGCCAACTACGCCTCCATCAGCATCCACTCCCATGTTCCCCTCAAGCTGGAGCTTCGTTCCCCCAACTACACCAAGTGGAGTGCCTTCTTCGAGTTGCTGTGTGGGAAGTTCGGCCTTCTTGCACACATCGACGGCACGGCCCCTCCCGACCCGCGCACCGACGAGTGGAGCAAGGCTGATTTCTGCGTCCGCAGCTGGCTGTACGGCTCAGTTGCAGATGCGGTCCTTGACTTCGCCATGGCGCCCAATCAGACCGCCCATGACCTATGGGCGGCCATTGCAGCTCACTTCCAGGCGAACCAAGCTCCTCGCGCGATCTTCTTGAGCCACGCCTTCCACTCCATGACTCAGGGAGATCGCTCGATTGAAGACTACGGGAATGAGACGAAGAAGGCTGCCGATGACCTCCGGGACATCGGCCAGCCTGTGTCGGCGCCCACCCTTCTCTTCAACCTGCTCCGCGGCGTCAACTCTCGCTTCAGCACCGCCGTCGACATCATTGCTGGCACCCCCGACATGACCTTCTCCACCACGCTTGATCAGCTCAAGTTGAAGGAACTACGCCTGGAGAACGAAGCCAAGGTCGAGGCAACTAACGCTCTTGTTGCCTCATCCTCTTCTTCTAGCTACAGCGACTCCGACTGTCGTCCACCACCGCCGCAGAAGCCTCAGCAGCCATCGCCGCCCCAGCAGGAGCAGCCGCAGGGCAATGGTGGCTCTAATGGTGGCCAGCGGCGCAGGAAGAACAACGGCAGGAGGAACAACTACGGTGGACAGGGCGTGCTCGGTCCCCCTCCGCAGGCCAATGCCGCCTTCGGCTCCTTCTCTCCGATGCCCGCCCAGTCTCCTTCGTGGGATTCAGTCGGGCTGGTGGCGACAATCCAGCAGATGGCGCTTCAGGGCAACGCTTGGGTGATGGACACTGGCGCCTCCACCCACATGCACTTCTTGGACGGTATACTCCTCTCCCGCCTTCCTGCTGCTCATTCTTCGATTACTGTAGGCAATGGTGCATGTATTCCTGTCACATTAGAGGTTCCTCCATCCTTAAGACCGATACGTCTACTTTCGCTTTGAACAACGCCCTTGTCATCCCATCACTCGTTCATAACCTCCTTTCTGTTCGCCAGTTCACCCGCGACAATAGATGTTCTATTGAATTTGATTTTACGCACTATTGCTGGACGTACCCGCTCAAGAGCAAATCTGAGGTGCATCAACACATTGTTGATTTTATTGCTTTTGCTCGTACTCAGTTTAGCCTTCCTGTTAAATGCTTTCAGGCTGATAATGGCACCGAGTTTGTTAACCACGCCATGCATAGTACTCTTGCTGCGCACGGCATTGTTTTCCACCTCTCCTGTCCATACACCTCGGCACAAAACGACAAGGCTGAACATATTCTTCGTATGCTCAACAATTCCGTGCGCACATTACTTCTTCAAGCTTCCATGTCGCCAGCCTATTGGGCTGAGGCGCTATCTACAGCCACCTACCTGATGAACCGACGACCGTCCTCTGCCATAAACCATGAGCTCCCTTACTACCGTCTTTACGGTTCTCCGCCAGCTTATGAGCATCTCCGTGTTTTCGGCTGTCTGTGTTATCCTAACCTACAGACCACGTCACAGCATAAGCTTGCGCCTCGCTCGGCAACTTGCGTGTTCATCGGCTATCCATCCTCACATAAGGGGTATCGGTGTCTGGACATCTCCACGCGACGGATCACTGTCTCTAGACATGTTGTCTTCGACGAGTCGGTTTTTCCGTTTGCCAACGCCTCCCTTCTACCGTCCACCAGCTCTTTTAATTTTCTTCTAGATGTCAACATGGATATTGCACCTTGTTCTACTAATCATGCAGCTGGTGGTTCTTCTGCGGCTGCTCCGTCGTCCCTGGACGTTGAGCGACCGCATTCCTCTCCTGGTGGGTGTGGTTCCGTGCCCCCATCAAGATCTTCGGAGTCTTCTAGTACAAGCGAGACTGCGGCACCTGTCGTGCCCCTGACTCCCTCGGCGCCCCTGGTGCCTTTGACGCTCGTGCCGCTGGCGCCCGCGTCTCTGGCGCCTGTGCCGCCCAACGCGCCCTTGGCGATCCCAGCGCCCGCGCCCGTCGTGCCTCCTGCGCCCGCGGCGACAGCGCCCGTGCCGCTGGCGAACGCGCTTCCTGCGTCCGCGCCCCTGGCGCCCGCGCCGGTGCCTGCGCGCCTGTGTCGGCTCATGCACCCACGCTATCGCTCGCGCCCCAGGTAAGCGCGCCCGTGCCGTCCCCTGCGCCGGCACCTACTGACGGCCCTCTGTTCAGGCGGTTTGGACGGGTCTACAGTCGTCCCCATTCATGCTCCGCAGCCGAGCCCTGCTCTACGACGTTTGACACGCCTCCAGTCTGGTACAATACAGCCTGTTAATTATCGGAATCTTACAGCTACTTCTACAGTTGCTTCTCCTGTTTCGAGTAATTATCGCAATGCGCTTGCTGATCCGAACTGGCGAGCTGCAATGGCTGATGAGTACAAAGCATTGGTGGATAATGGCACATGGCTTCTGGTGCCTCGTCCTCCTGGTGTTAATGTTGTGACTGGACGGTGGCTTTGGAAAGTTAAGTAAAATTTTGATGGTACTCTTTCCAGGCATAAGGCTCACTGGGTTGCTCGGGGATTTAATTAGAAGGCTGGTGTTGATTATGATGAGACCTTCAGCCCGGTTGTTAAACAGGGTACGATTCGGACTGTGTTGAGTATTGCTGCTTCTCGTCAGTGACCTATTCATCAGTTGGATGTGAAGAATGCTTTTCTTCATGGGTATCTCGAGGAAACGGTCTATTTTGAGCAGCCTCCTGGTTTTGTTGATCCTGCACATCCTGATTATGTTTGTCTCCTTCAGAAGTCTCTGTATGGACTGAAGCAGGCTCCTCGTGCTTGGAATAAGCGGTTTGCGACATATCTTCGTTCTCAGGGTTTCGTTCCGTCAGCTATGGATACTTCATTGTTTGTCTATCGGAATGGTGATGACCTGGCCTATATTCTTCTCTATGTGGATGATATTGTTTTGACTGCTTCTACCGTTCTGCTTCAGCACATTATTGACCGTCTGCATAGTGAGTTTGCCATGAAAGATCTGGGAGAACTTCATGATTTCTTACACATGTCTGTGATGCGTTCTTCAGATGGGTTGTTTCTTTCTCAGCAGCAATATGCCTTGGAGATTCTTCGACGTGCTGGTATGAGTGACTGTCACTCTACGACGACACCTGTTGATACTAAGGCCAAGTTGTCTGCCTCAGATGGTGCGCATGTTGCTGATGCATCTGCCTACCAGAGTCTAGCTGGTGCCCTCCAGTATCTCACCCTGACACGACTGGACCTTGCTTATGCTGTTCAGCAGGTTTGTCTATTCATGCATGATCCTCGGGAGTCTCATCTGGCCTTCCTCAAGCGCATCCTGAGCTATGTGAAGGGTACTCTGTCCTATGGTCTTCAGATTGGCACTGGTCCGATTGATTCTCTTACGGCATACTCTGATGCTGATTGGGCTGGCTGCCCTGATTCTCGACGTTCTACCTCTGGATATTGTGTCTTCCTCTACCTCTGGATATTGTGTCTTCCTCGGCGATACATTGGTTTCTTGGTCGTCGAAGTGCCAGACTACAGTTTCTCGTTCCAGTGCAGAGGCAGAATATCGTGTTGTTGCTCATGCGGTCGCTGAGTGTTGCTGGCTGCGACAGCTTCTTCAAGAGCTTCATGTTCCTCTCTCAAAGGCTACGCTCGTCTTTTGTGATAATGTCAGCGCAGTTTATATGGCTGCCAATCCGGTTCATCATCGACGAACAAAGCATATTGAGATTGATATTCATTTCGTCTGCGAGAAGGTGGCTTTGGGTGAAGTTCGTGTTCTCCATGTTCCTTCTTCGCGCCAGTTTGCTGACATTATGACTAAGGGTCTTCTTGTACAGTTATTTACAGATTTTAGGTCTAGTCTAGGCGTTAGTCCACCTGCGACTGCGGGCGGGTGTTAGATATATAGTGTTGTATATGGTATTGTATTGTATCACTTGTACTCCAAGCCGTATCCGGACTATATAATGAAAGGTGACCCCCCCCCCCCCATATTGGGTGTGGTGTTTGCCCGATATTCTACAATTAGAATGAGAAACAATACAGCTAACTGAATAACAATGACTCTGTGTCAATTAACATGCAGATCGCCATGCCAACTATGTGCATACTTGCTTCTAACTACCATATGTGCAAGCTTTATGTTTATAAGAAGAAGATTCCAGAAGCTTATGATCTTAAATAACATAATGTTAGCAACATTGGAAATATGGGATTCTCGCAGTAAAAATGCCTAGCTTTGTGTGGGAACCAAAAATCCTAACTTAGATTGCACGTGAGGGGAATTAAGGACAAACCCCACATAGATATATTTTGAAACCTATTGGGAAAAATAGAGAAACTAATTACAAGATTTTATACATAGGGATAACCAATCTTAATGGAAACTATCATTGACATGCGATTAAATCTTAGGAAAATTCAAGATATGGGTTATTATTGGCATAAGAGGAAATTAAAAAAACTAATGTCATTCTTATTAAGGCCCCAATATGTTACTAAATTTTGTTCAAGATGTACAAATAGGATCAACTCTAGCGCATAAGAACCATTTGTGCACATAAGCACCTTTTTTTTATAAAAGCAACATAACAAAATCAAAAGAAAAGCTTCCCAGATGTAATCAGCATGTCATCTCTAAATTTAAAATTTGAAGTCCAAATTCAAAAAATGGTGTGGAAAAAATATGTTGGCTGTGCAATAACATTTGTCATTTCCTTTTCTTCCCTTTTGTTTCTATAATTTAACCATTTGGCAAATGTTCTCACCATGGTTTCCCTCAATGTGGAATGTAACTAACCTTGGAATTCATATCAAGGAAGAGGAGTTTCAAAAGTACATCAACGATCTTTTCGATTTTTTGTTCTACACGTTTTTGACACATGAATTAAAAGTCTGCATATTTTTATAGAAACATACAACAAGCAATGCAGGTATAGGATGAATATAGGGAAAAACCAGGCTAGTACATATTCTCTAATCAGCGAATATGTGTTCACTCAGTTACCTGGGCATTAGAGCCAGCAGCAAGTAGGTTCCCATTTGATCCGCCGAAAGAGAATGTAAACATTTCTTGTGCTGCGCCTCCTCTTAGCAGAGATATCTGGTTAAACATTTAGAGAACGGTGAGTGGTTCAATTTAGAACATGCATAAATGTTAAGAAAATAAATGTACATACAGATACATTAAAAACTTACTGTACAGCACACTGACCATTTATGCCATATCAGTTACATGGTAAAATTCTTGAAAATATGGACACATGTATAACCAGGGAAGCACCATATTATTATATCAGGTAATTTACATAACAATGTAAATCATGATAAGAAATAAGATTCAACAACAATAATATTTTCATGTTGAAATGGAAAATTAATATCATTATAAACAAAATATTGAAATGGGGAATTAATATCATTATAAACAAAACTATGTCATCTAAGTTCAGTAAATAGCATAATTCCATCACAAATCACATCAACTAATTGAGCATTAATTCCATTTACTTCTCTTTTTTCCATTGAATGGGAAGATAAGAGTTACCCAGTATAAAAAAGAGGCATGAACTTGAAATAAATAAAATCAGATTTCCATCACCTGGGATCAATGTCAACACAAATGAAGCATGAAAATATAAACATCAAATTGATTGACTAGTTGAATTTACAAAGCAAACAAAAGAAATTACATTCAGGCAGCCTTGTATATGCCTGACAAATAGTCATGGCAATCAAGTGTTTTAAGCAGCAGTCCACCAATATGGCACTATTCCAATTCTGAACACGAGGTCAACAAAACAGAAATATTGACCAATTTCTATTTTCTTTGTCTTTACAGTAAAAAGATTCATAATGTCAGTAAATGATAGATGCCACATAACTGGGTGTGATGGATAAGCCAAGGGTGTAGTATATACTCTAAAGAACAATGAGGAAGGCACAAATCTAGCAGAACTGTGCCACTGCCAGACACCAAAAACAGAGCAAATGATGTTCTAGGCTTTAAAGTCCAGATTAGTAATAAACAACTGTTCTCTCTTTTTTGCAGAAACATAAAAACATGGTCATAGGAAATAACCTGCTTAAAGTTTCTTGTATCCCACGCTCTGACAGTTCCATCAGAAGAACAAGAACAGATTACTTGTGGTGATGATGGAGCTGAGAAGGAGATTTCATGAATTGTTCCTTCATGTCCCTTGCATTCCCCCAGATATTGTCCAGTTGCTGGAGAATAAAACTTCAGTGCATTTGTTGACAAGGAGACTGCAAGTGTTGAGATCTCCTGGCTTGTTACCAGATACATCACATAACAATATAGTCAGCCATCAGAAATACCTTATTACAATCCAGGGAGGGACTAATTATACAAACTAACTACGAATTTTCGCCATTTTACTTTTATGTGCAACCTTCAATAGGCCACATTAGATAAATAAACCTACATTATCTATTCTAACACCATAAGAATCGCAATTGAAAACGAAAAGACAGAGGGAGCACAGGGTTCTTACCAAGAAGCAATTTGGAAGACATAGTCATCTCCGAAGTTAGTCTGGATGCTGTTCTTGAGGCCCAGCCGCCTCGAGGACACGCTATTCGGGGATTGGGAATCTGACGTCCCAGCGGAGGAGAGCCCCGCGCAGGGACTGGCCTCGGCCTCCACCTCCATGGCCGCCGTAGCCGCCTCTCCGTATCCATCCATCGCGCAATCCCCACCGAGCCCGCAATTGGCGGCAGCCTCTGCCCGTACGAACTACGAATAGCAGACCGTATAGCCGCGGGAGCACAGAGCAGCAACGACCCACGACCGGCTATCAAGGGAATGAACGCTCGAGGGAGAAGAAACGTCCTTGCGAATTGCGAAAGAGGTGCGGTGGCGCGAGATTGGGTAAGCGGCGTGGTGGCTCTGGTAGATGGTGAGGCAGGGGAGAGCGCGGAGGTGCGGCGGGGACTTCACCGTCGGGCGCGGAGGAGCGGCGGCGGCGGGACGGAGGGGAAAAGGAGGGCGCTAGAGCGGTAGGGGGGCGCGGGGCACAAAGTTAGGGCAACCTCTCTCCCCCAGCCACCCGATGAAAAATTGACGGTCAAGAAAAACAACAGGGGTGCGCTCGCGTCAGAACAGGGGAGCGATCCTCCAACTTTCTCGCGGGTTGCCGATTTGGGGGCACGTTTGGTTCTTTTTTGGTCTTTGGCCATAGCAGGCCATCGCCATCTCTCGAGGCCGCACATGTCGGCTGCGCGTTTCTTTCCCTTTAAAAATATTTTTTCAAAAAAAATCTTATATGTATTGAGTATTAAATAAAATTTATTTATAAAATATTTTTAGGGATGGGTGTAACTTTGCGCGACGAATCTAACGAGCCTAAATATTTTCATCCAAAAAAACACGGCCTTGGTGGTGATCACGCGACCTCTTTGAAAACACCAGAGGGCGTCAATTCCAATGATCTAGGAGCTATAGTTATTCCAGCTTTTTGCATTGTGTTGAGTTGGGGTGTGTTTAGATTCTAGGGACTAAAGTTTAGTCCCCTCAAATAAGTGATAATTAGAAGCATTAAATATAAACTAATTATAAAACTAATTGTATAATCCTTCCGGTTTTATATTAGAAGTCGTTTTGAACAAGATTTGAGTCAAACATTGGGAATATAAATCATAAATAATATTGAAGTCGTTGAGTTTGAAAATGTGAAAAACACATAAATAGATTGGTCTTGAAAATTATTTTCATAAAAATATACATATATAACTTTTTAAGAAATATTTTTATAGAAAAAAGAAGTCAAAGTTGTGCTTTGGTGACTGTGTCGCTGTCCTAAACGACTTCTAATAGTGAACCGGAGGGAGTAAGTCATATCTACTACGCGAGACGAACCTAACAAGTGTAATTAACCTATAATTACTACATAATTATCAAAATATTATTGTAGCATTATATTGTCTAATTATGGACTAATTAGGCTTAATAGATTCGTATCGTAAATTAGTTCTCGCTTATGTAATGTATTTTTAATTAATATATATTTAATACTTCTAATTAGCATTTTTCTATTCTATGTGACGGGACTAGAACTTTAATCAATGAAACCGAACGGGGCCTTGGTCATGCTCGTTTGCGCAAGGACCACATCGCTTTGTTGCGTGTCAAATGTGTGGCCGTGTGGCTCCAGCCTGTCAAGCGCAATCGCCGTGAGTGAGAGGTCGCTTGTCCTGTGCAATTGATGTGTCCTAGCCTGCCATGGCTATTTGACTGAAATTGGACATTTTATGTTTGTGGTTTCAAAAATGTCACATAAACAAAATAACATTTAATTCATAGTTGAAATGGCTTCTCTCAATGTAGAGTTTCATTGTTTGTTGTTTCCAAGGCTACATGTAAGACACAACTATCTTGGAAACAGTAAACACCAGGTTTCATCACCATAAAACTCATTTCATCTCTCTTCATTAATTCTCTACCACATCATAAAAAATGCTGATATTGGACTGTATTAATTGTAGATGAAACCCTTACTGAGAATGACCTAACGATGCGTTTTGGAGATTATGCACGATCTGCATCTAAGTTACCAGCACATGCTACGCTAGCATTATAGCAGGCAAATTATCAATGTCACCGTAAGGGCAGTCCCAACCCTCCAACTATGATGGTTTCTATAACATTAAATAGAGTGACACATAATACTATTGGCTCATATGTCGCTACATTAAATAGAGAGAGAGGGAAAAGAGCAAGACACCGGGTCTCATGCAACCAAGTTTCTACACGAGAACCTATACACAAGACACTACTAAGTTTGGGTTGGGAGATGATAGTGTCATCATTATAGATAAAAAACAAGGACACTACTAAGTTTGGGTTGGGAGATGATAGTGTCTTCATTGTAGATAAAAAACAAATATGATTAGTGAAGATGAGAGATGATGAATTTATTGAATACCCACACTAAAAAATTATGGGTTGGAGAACACAATGTCTAAAGTAGTGCCTTGATAACACGACATCATGGACACTACCTATGGACACCATGGGTAATTTCGCCTCTCTAATTAACATCATGATTCGGCTATTGATTGAGTGCATATATTATATGCATTTTCTAAGATTTCTGTAAAGGTAAATACATGTAATCCCTCCGTAGTTCTGTTACCATTTCACACATGTAGTTGGTACTAGCGTGTTTCTTTTTTCCTTCTTTTTTTTCGCATATATACAGTTCTACCTGGTGTTCAGTTAAAGAAAGCAAGACTTAAGACTAAACGATTAACACAGAATTTGTAGTTATTTCTTAGCAATTCATCAAGTAAGTAAATAAATCAAGTGGAGTTATTTTCGAGCCGCAAAGGCAAATAAGAATAGTTTGGCGCATCATCCCGTATGAAGAATTGGGAGAGGAACGTACATACATTGTGTTGATTCCTCAACAAATTTAATGTCCAAGTTGAATATGAAGATTAATAATCCAGTGGAAGGAAGATATTGCCTAACAAGATATAACTTCGTGATTTTATATACAACTACATTTTTTCTATGAGATGTGACAAGCTTTGATGCGATGCAGTGTAATGATATCATAGTTAAATTATTTTAAATACTATATAAAATAATTTTTATAGATTATTCTTCCAGAGGACAAACATATGCAAGATAGCTACTCCCTATTTGATCTCTTTAGAACACGTACTGGATTGTTTTTCTAAATTTGTAGTTCATTGAGTGCTTAAAAAGTTTGCGATGGACAAGGACAATTATCTAAAAGACTGATTTTCCTTGAATCCTTTCATTAGTAATTGGCTAGACATTTTTAGTTAATTTCAGAACACTTTTGTCTTTTCCTTTTGCTTTGTATATTCTGTTTTATTCTTTTTTTTAACATAGATCCAGTTGAGGAGAAAATTATCTAATGGATAAAAGTAACTTGAAACCCAAAATAATCAGGAATTGCTAACCCATGCAAGTGCAAAGTTTGACAATTATTTATTCAAAATATTATGAAGTAACACCTAAATCTGTACCTTTATTAATAATGTAACTCCTATATGCGTACCTCTAAATTGTCTATTTCTACCATAATTAAGATAAATAAAGCTAACTTATAAACATGATGTGTGTCACCATACAACATATACATTCATGCAAGAAGTGCATATATATTCCTATATCAAACATCTAGTTCAACATAAGTTTTCAACTAAACAAAGAACAAATACATCAGGATGAAAACCATGTAGTTTAACTGGTAACAAAAGTATCCCATAGTATATATGTGGCAGAACCGTTCAGCTTAAACTGGTTCAGTTTTGTCAGTATGGGAGCTGGCCAAGTATTTGCATTTCTCCAACTTTGATCCTCTAAATAATTTAGCAAACAATACTTTCTTTGATCATGATGTGGTCCAATATGGAGTAGAAAGTACCTAGTTTGCATTTTGCTACTTCTTGACCAAAGTTCATGTAAAAATTCTCCCAAATTCTTGGTTCCAAAATGACATCTTGTCACTAGTTTTGGGTCAAAATTCAGGTTATTGAATTTATAACCAAAACTCTCCAAATCCAACTTATTGTTGTTTCTTTATTTCAAATACCTTCAAATATTCCCAAGTTAGTGTTTCTTTTGGATTTGGCACAATTTCACTTATTTGTCCAATTTGGCCAAATTTCATCCAAATTTAAAATTTGACTTGACTTTCTCACTAACTTTCTTTTATTTGAGAATTTGAACTTGTGCCCTTCATAACCATCTCTAGAGCTTGATTAAGTGTTAAGATGGTTTTGTTTACCTTAAACATCATGGATGTCACAGCCCTTCCCCCTTA
This sequence comes from Echinochloa phyllopogon, assembly GCA_033239725.1. Taxonomy (NCBI): domain Eukaryota; kingdom Viridiplantae; phylum Streptophyta; class Magnoliopsida; order Poales; family Poaceae; genus Echinochloa; species Echinochloa phyllopogon. The sequence goes on along the minus strand of BTCW01000012.1, from coordinate 49,320,879 downwards.
AAAGAATCTTGTCCCGAGATTCCATATGAATGGACATATGGCTGATAAAGCGGAAAGGAAAATATATCATACACAGGACCATCACTGGTTTCTATTAAAGTACAGTGGTATGGTTGTTCTCTTGATCTACTAGCATCTTACAAAGATCTCAAACTACAAACTTCTTCAAGAACTCTGGGTACTTGGACGCTAAGTAGCTTTCTTGCTCCCAAGTAGCTTCGTCTTCAATGTGATTGCTCCATTGTACTTTATAGAATTTGATACTGTGCCTTCGAGTATCTCTAGTCTTCTGATCCAAAATCTTTATAGGTTTCTCTTCATATGTTAGGTCGGGTTCTATTTGAACGTCTTGATCTTCGATTACTTCTTCTGGTACCCTTAGGCATTTCTTGAGTTGCGAGACATGAAACACGTCATGTATAGAGGATAGGTGAATTGGAAGTGTCAGCTTGTAGGCTACCGGCCCACGTTGTTCAAGGATTTGAAAAGGTCCGATATATCTTGGAGCTAACTTTCCTTTAACTCCAAATCGTTGCACGCCCTTCATAGGGGATACTTTCAAGTAGACAAAATCTCCGACATTGAAAACTAGTGGCTGTCTGCGGCGATCGGCATAATTCTTTTGTCAAGATTGTGTTGCTTTCATGTGTGATTGAATTATACGAACCTTTTCTTCGGTTTCCATCACAAGGTCAGGTCCGAAGACCGTCCTTTCCCCTGTTTAGACCAATTCAGAGGTGTTCTACACCGCTTCCCATACAAAGCTTCAAATGGTGCCATTTTAATGCTCTCTTGATAACTATTGTTGTAAGAGAACTCTGCCAATGGCAAACATTCGTCCCACTTTTTGGAGAAAGTGAGGACACAAGCCCGCAACATATCTTCAAGAACCTGATTAACTCTTTCTGTCTGTCCTCCAATTTGGGGGTGATATGCCGAGCTTCTTATCAATGTAGTACCCATAACCTAATGCAGTTGTTCCGAAAATCGAGAAACAAACTGAGATCCTCTATCAGAAGTTATGGTTTTGGGTATTACATGCAGAGATACAATTCTATTCATATATAACTCTGCGTATTGCTTAACGGTATAAGCTACCTTAACTGGTAGAAAATGTGCGGACATGGTAAGCTGATCAATGATCACCCAGATAGAATTATATCCCTTGGACGTTGTAGGTAAACCTACAATAAAATCCATGGATATATCTTCCCACTTCCATTGAGGAATCAGCAATGGTTGTAGTAGTCCAAATGTCTTTTGATGAATTGCCTTGACTCTCTGACATACATCAGTTCAGAGACATAGCGAGCTATTTCTCTCTTCATCCTAGTCCACCAAAATCTCTGCCTTAAATCATGATACATCTTGTTGCTTCTAGGATGAATAGAGAACTTGGACGTATGAGCTTCTTCTAAAAGTTGTTTTCTCACATTTGCATTCTTGGGTACAATAATCCTATCCTTGAAATATAGCACTCCTTTTTCATCTTGGTTGAAACACAATTTCTCTCCCTTGGCCATTCTCTGCCTAATATGGTTCATACCTCGATCTCTTGACTGGGCTTCAATAATCTGATCCCGCAAATTCGAACTGATAACCAAATTGGTTAGGGTACCTTGTGCGACCATGATCATGTTCATCTTCTCCATTTCTTGACATAAGGTTGCCTCCCAATGCTGAGTGGTAATACAATTACAATGTGCCTTCCGGCTGAGAGCATCTGCTACCACATTGGCCTTCCGGGATGATAATGAATTTCTAGATTGTAATCCTTGATTAATTCCAACCATCTCTGTTGTCTCATATTTAACTCAGTTTGAGTAAATATGTACTTCAGGCTTTTATGATCTCTATAAATATGGTAGACGCTTCCCAAAAGATAGTGTCGCCAAATCTTTAAAGCATGGACCACGACTGCCAATTCGAAATCATGAGTAGGGTAATTTTCTTCATGAGGTCGAAGTTGTCGAGAAGCATACGCAATTACCCTGCCCTCTTGCATCAAAACACAGCCTAAACCCTTTCCCGAGGCATCACAATATACATCAAAGGGCTTCTCCAATTTGGGTTGTGTTAAGATTGGAGCGGTGGTTAAAAGTTTCTTCAAAAGGTTGAATGCCTCATCTCTCTCTAGAGTCCATTCAAACTTAACTTCCTTCTTTACTAACTCTATTATGGGTTTTGCGATCCGGGAGAAGTTTGGGATAAATCGGTGGTAATAGCCGGCTAAACCCAGAAAACTCCTTACCTCGTGTACTATGGTTGGTGGCTTCCAATTTAGGACATCTTGGACCTTCTCCGGATCTATGGCCACGCCTTCAGCTGATAAGATATGCCCCAAAAATGGAACTTCTTTTAACCAGAACTCACATTTGCTCAATTTCGCATATAATTTATGTTCCCGCAATCTTTCGAGAACAACCCGGAGATGCTTTGCGTGTTCTTCTTCATTTGGAGAGTATATCAAAATGTCGTCGATGAATACCACCACAAACTTGTCCAATTCCGGCATGAAGACTGAATTCATCAAATACATGAAGTGTGCTGGGGCATTGGTTAGCCCGAACGACATCACCAAATACTCGTATAACCCGTATCGGGTGGAGAAAGCTGTCTTGGGTATATCCCCGGCTTTGATCTTGATTTGATGGTAGCCAGATCTAAGACCAATCTTGGAAAAGACCTTAGTTCCAACTAGTTGATCAAAAAGAAGATCAATGCGGGGGCAATGGATACTTATTCTTGATTGTTATCGCATTCAGAGGACGGTAATCCACACACAACCGTAATGTGTGATCCTTCTTTTTGATGAAGATTGCTGGGCATCCCCATGGAGAGGAACTGGGCCTAATAAAACCCTTGTCCAACAATTCTTGCAGCTGAGTTTTCAACTCTGCCAATTCTTTTGGTGGCATACGATAAGGCCTTCTAGATATTGGAGCCGTTCCAGGTTCCAAATCAATGCTGAACTCCACAGCTCTATCTGGTGGTAATCCAGGTAAATCTTCTGGAAATACGTCTGGATATTCTGATACTATTGGAATATCTTTTAAATCTATGGCCTCAATTTTGTTCACCGCCCTGTTAAACCTTTCATGTTCTGGCAGTTGGATTGAAAATGACTCATTCCCCAACCCCTTAAGTTGCAGGATTCGATTGTTCACATCAATTAATACCTTTTGCTGCTTCATCCAATTCATTCCTAAAATGAGGTCAATCCCTTGGTTTTCAAGGATCGAGGGATTTACTATGACCTTGTTCCCACCAAAGTCTAAGATTACTCAGCGGGCAACCTGATAAGTAGTTTGAATAGTACCGGGGGCATGGATAACATACTGAGTGTCTAAATCTTGTATCTCTAACCGATGCTTTAAAGCAAAACATTTACTGATAAATGTATGCGTGGCACCAGAATCAAATAAAACCACTGTTGGATGGTTGTTGCTAGAAAACATACCTGCTAGCACTGGTTCTCCTTCCGGGATTTCTTCAACATTCATGAAATGAACCCGTCGAGTCCTAGTGTTTAGCAGCTTCTTCTTAACAAACCTCGAGTTCGAACCTTGAGCTGGTGCGGGTGCGGGTGCCTTGAAATTTCCCGCTTGCCTGGGGAACTTGCAGTCTTGAGCAAAGTGTCCAGGGCATCCGCAATTATAGCATGGTTGCTGGTTGGATGGTCCAGCATTATTACAGACCCCTGAATTCTGAGGAGCAGCAGGACGCAGAGTATTATAGGGTGGCCTCGCCATCCCTTGTTGCTGTTGACGAGGCCTGAAAGCAGGCCTAGCTGGCGCCCGATACACCACTCTTGCTCTCTACGGAACATTGCCCATAGGTCCCGCAGGTGGGGTCCTTCGCTTCAAGGAATTTTCCAGAGCCATCATCTTTTCTTCAACTCGTATAGTGGTGCTAACAAGCACCTTATGAATTAAAGACAGTGGTTGACAAGTTGTCCTGCATCTTCTCATTCAACCCTCGATAGTAGCATCGTACCTTCTTCTTGTCAGTATCAACATGTTCTGGTCCGTATTGGGCTAGATGCTCAAAAGTTTTGGTATAATCAAGGATATTCCTGTTACCCTGTTGTAGGTTCAGGAATTCTCCTAGCTTGATTTCCATCAACCCATTAAGCCCTTCTTCTTCATTTCCTGCTTCAACGACGGGAGGATGATGCTCCTCCATATCTACGTCGAACCCTTCACCTTCCTGTGCCTGAGCAGGTGCATGGGGTGGATCTTCTGGATGGCCTGCATTCAGCTGCTCCTGAAGTTCTTCTATAGTGATTTCCAAACCTAGAATTTGGTCTAGCTGCAGCATACGTTCGGTGTTCAGGGTCTCAATCTCTTTCTCCAGGGTTTCTCTAAGCATATCAGCAGTCTGGTTCCTGACATCTACCAAGTCTTGGGCTTCACCAAGCTGCCTACGAAGGTTCTTGACAGAATCCTGGCTTGTTCTTAACTCCTCCTTCAGGTTGTGCTCCTTCGCATTGGCTTCCGCGATGATCTTCTTGCCCACATGGTAGTCAAAAGTCTGGTCTTCGTGCAATTCATACATAGCCTTCATGTATTGTAGTGATGTGGCCAATACTGGGTTATGTTCTATCCTAGTAGACCTTTCTAGGGCCTTCACACAACGGTTCCAGACTGTATCCTTAAGATCTCTAATGGGAAAGTATCTGACTGTGGTAGTGCTAATATCCAGCTTATACTTGTCACAAATAGTGGTGAGTGCCTCCAAGGCAACTGACTGAATAGTGTCACTAAACTCTGCTCCCGTAAACTGGAAGTAGGTAGTTGACCACTCGGGATACTTCTCATTGGATGGCAAGTACAAGTAGACTATGCACTCATACTTGTAGGCATCCACGATTTATTTTCCCACATACTAAGGGGGTTCCTTACAATCTAACTCCTGTAAGACCTGCCAGAGTAGCGAAGGAAAACCCGGCTTCTCAAGAAAATCACTGTGTAGCCACCCAGACTCGTCAAAAGTAGCACGGGGGTTGCTTGAACTAGCCATCTGGTTTAGATATACAGAGTATAATTTATTAGTATCAATGTCTCTCACCAAACCCAAAACCAAACACTTTGTAAAGATGATGCAATGCATTAGGTATGAAAGCGTTGCCTACGGCCTGACTTTCGTTTATAACTCACAGTTAGACTTTTTGTGGCATTGTATACGCTCTTCTCCAATATAGGAAATCGTACTCTACTCGATTCATGGTTAGTACCTGCAGAAAACAATACATCACCATTTGCTATAGAAATGGCACCCATGCGTTCTTCGTTGCATGAACAACGATGCATACGTCGTAACAACGTATTCACTCTGGCCATCAACATCTACCTAATGCCACAGACTTCTATGTTCCATAACATTGCCTTATGGAACTCTTAAACATTGTGCATACTAATAATTCATAAATTCTTAACAGAAGGTACATATAAAGAAACCTCCGTTAGTTTAATGCCACCCAACTAATTTTCTTAGTAAATTAGGGTCCTAAAAGATTTTGAAAACCGTAATGTCTGTCGATTCCCTTAACCTGGCTCTGATACCCATTTCTTGAGTTGCGAGACATGAAACACGTCATGTATAGAGGATAGGTGAATTGGAAGTGCCAGCTTGTAGGCTACTGGCCCACGTTGTTCAAGGATTTGAAAAGGTCCGATATATCTTGGAGCTAACTTTCCTTTAACTCCAAATCATTGCACGCCCTTCATAAGGGTACAGAAGAAGTAATCGAAGATCAAGATGTTCAAATAGAACCTGAGACCTAACATATGAACAAAAACCTATAAAGATTTTGGATCAGAAGACTAGAGATACTCGAAGGCACAATATCAAATTCTATAAAGTACAATGGAGCAATCACACTGAAGACGAAGCTACTTGGGAGCAAGAAAGCTACTTAGCGTCCAAATATCCAGAGTTCTTGAAGAAGTTTGTAGTTTGAGATCTTTGTAAGATGCTAGTAGATCAAGAGAACAACCATACCACTGTACTTTAATAGAAACCAGTGATGGTCCTGTGTATGATATATTTTCCTTTCCGCTTTATCAGCCATATGCCCATTCATATGGAATCTCGGGACAAGATTCTTTTAAGGGGGAAGGGCTGTGACAACCATGATGTTTAAGGAAAACAAAACCATCTTAACACTTAATCAAGCTGTAGAGATGGTTATGAAGGGCACAAGTTCAAATTCTCAAATAAAAGAAAGTTAGTGAGAAAGTCAAGTCAAATTTTAAATTTGGATGAAATTTGGCCAAATTGGACAAATAAGTGAAATTGTGCCAAATCCAAAAGAAACACTAACTTGGGAATATTTGAAGGTATTTGAAATAAAGAAACAACAATAATTTGGATTTGGAGAGTTTTGGTTATACATTCAATAACCTGAATTTTGACCCAAAACTAGTGACAAGATGTCATTTTGGAACCAAGAATTTGGGAGAATTTTTACATGAACTTTGGTCAAGAAGTAGCAAAATGCAAACTAGGTACTTTCTACTCCATATTGGACCACATCATGATCAAAGAAAGTATTGTTTGCTAAATTATTTAGAGGATCAAATATGGAGAAATGCTAATACTTGGCCAGCTCCCATACTGACAAAACTGAACCAGTTTAAGCTGAACGGGTCTGCCACATATATCTGTGGGATACTTTTGTTACCAGTTAAACTACATGGTTTTCATCCTCACGTGTTTGTTATTTGTTTAGTTGAAAACTTATGTTGAACTAGATGTTTGATATAGGAATATATATGCGCTTCTTGCATGAATGTATATGTTGTATGGTGACACACATCATGTTTATAAGTTAGCTTTATTTATCTTAATTATGGTAGAAACAGACAATTTAGAGGTACGCATATAGGAGTTACATTATTAATAAAGGTACAGATTTAGGAGTTACTTCATAATATTTTGAATAAATAATTGTCAAACTTTGCACTTGCATGGGCTAGCAATTCCTGATTATTTTTTGTTTCAAGTTACTTTTATCCATTAGATAATTTTTTCCTCAACTGGATCTATGTTAAAAAAGAATAAAACAGAATATACAAAGCAAAAGGAAAAGACAAAAGTGTTCTGAAATCAACTAAAAATGTCTAGCCAATTACTAATGAAAGGATTCAAGGAAAATCAGTCTTTTAGATAATTGTCCTTGTCCATCGCAAACTTTTTAAGCACTCAATGAACTACAAATTTAGAAAAACAATCCAGTACGTGTTCTAAAGAGATCAAATACGGAGTAGCTAGCTTGCATATGTTTGTCCTCTGGAAGAATAATCTATAAAATTATTTTATATAGTATTTAAAATAATTTAACTATGGTATCATTACACTGCATCGCATCAAAGCTTGTCACATCTCATAGAAAAAATGTAGTTGTATATAAAATCACGAAGTCATATCTTGTTAGGCAATATCTTCCTTCCACTGGAATATTAATCTTCATATTCAACTTGGACATTAAATTTGTTGAGGAATCAACACAATGTATGTTTCCTCTCCCAATTCTTCATACAGGATGATGCGCCAAGCTATTCTTATTTGCCTTTGTGGCTCGAAAATAACTCCACTTGATTTCTTTACTTACTTGATGAATTGCTGAGAAATAACTACAAATTCTGTGTTAATCGTTTAGTCTTAAGTCTTGCTTTCTTTAACTGAACACCAAGTAGAACTGTATATAGGCGAAAAAGAAAAGAAGGAAAAAAGAAACACGTTAGTACCAACCTCATGGCGCGGCCGTGCTCTGCGGCGGCGCCGACGTTAGTTTAGAGCCCGGAGGGCCTATTTGAAAGAGTTTAACTCTTTCCAGGGGGTTTTAGCATAAGTGCAAAGCTTAGGCGTGGGAGGACTTGTTTGCAAAGATTTAATCTTTTTAGGGGGTTTTACGTAAAACTTATTTGTTTAGTTGTTTTTCTTTTTGTTTAAAAAGCTGTAATCTTGTTTTATTCTCTATAATTAATTTAGGTATCCAAAAATTATGAAACTAATTTTGTTAGCTTTGTTAGATTTTTCTCTATACATGAAAAATGATAACTTCTACAAAAGTAGAAATAAAAATTTGAGTTATTTAAATGTGATTCTTTAAAGCATTTAAATAAATCTATAGAGTTTCTACATGAGTAAAAATGTGATAAGGACTTTTATTTCATATTATAAATAAATTACAATATTCAAGATAATATTATTTCTAGTATGAAAATAATTCAAGAAATTCTTTTAAAGGTTTCAAAAATACTTTTAATGGTTTTAAATATAGGAAAAATCCTTATAAGGTTTAATTGGGTGTTCTATTGTTGGCTTGCAAATTTATCGTGAAGTAAAGTTGTATAGCTAGCTTTTCTAAACTTTTGCACCTTGCATTCATGGCATATAGATACCAATTACGTGGAGCCTGAGTTCATTGAATTCCAACCAGAAGAAGGTGGAGCCCTTTTCGCAAAACATCAATGTCAGTCCACCATATAGCCTTGCATACTGGAGTCTTGTTTTTACTTATACTAAATTGGCGGGTAAGCCTTGCTGAGTACCCTCGTACTCAAGATACTACAATTGCTGCAGAGGAGAAGGTGGATCAAGCTTAGAGGTCTCCTGAAGGCCAAGAGACATGAAGGGTCTACGTGTTCTATTGACAAAAATGCTTTGTTAGAAAAACTTAGGCCTTTACCACTATAGTATTTGTTAAGTCTTTTTAGTTCAAAACTCAGAGTACCATCTTTACTCTTAAGCAGTACACCTCAGTTTGTAATATCTAGTACTCTTCTATATATTTTTGTAAAGTTTGTAATGTCTGTTGAAAGCTTCCTTTGCAAGTGATCCTGTATGCATGGATTTGTGCTCAGTAAGTGGTGTTTCGGGTGCCTGCGGGTATCTGACAGATACCGGGTTTACACTGTTTCATATGCATTGAGTCCTTGGCTGTCATGGGCCAGTGAATAGTGCATCTGAACCAGTTTAAGCTGAATGGTTCTGCCACAATATATATAAAGATAAGAAAATATGGACAAATAAGCGAGGGAGAGGGCATGAAAAAGTAATGAATTTTGATTCATTCTGCTGTAGCACGGGTTGATGGACCAGTGACAATGGTCGTGTTTCTTTGGAGCTGGCACCTTTGACCAATAATTAAGGGTATTAAATAAAGTCAGTTTACAAAACTACCTTCACAACATTGGATTATTTCGTGAGACCTATCTAACGAGGCTTTTGACCGTACGATTAGAGGATGATTACTATAGCATTACTGTAGCAAAACATGGATTAATTAGGCTCATTAGTTTTGTCGCACAAAGTAACATCCATCCCTAAAAAGATTTTGTAAATAGACTTTATTTGAGTACTTCATGCAGAAAAGATTCCTTTTAGAAAATTTTGATCGGAAGGCAAAGAAACCACGACCAATAGCAATAACCCCGATCTGAGACACGAAATTGGAAACACATTTTCCTCTGGGTAAATAATCCTCGACCAGAAAACGTGGCTCCCACCAGCTGTGAGGATCCCAGCCATTGGAACCGTCACGTGGCGGCCGGTCGCCTCATAAGGGTGCCTTGGGCGTGTTGTGAATGTAAGAGAACAGAAAGTAGAAAGGAATGAAATGAATAGATTCATTGATGGAGGACTAGTGTTTACACATATATATATATACAAGGCCAAGGGGTATAGTGGGTTGCCACCCCAAGGGACATGCCCCTTTGGAGTGGCCCCTTGGAGAGATTTAACTTTCATATTGATCACTATAAATGACTATATTATTTCTAACACTCCCCCTTGATCAATTGCTTCATGTAAATGTCCTCCATTCATAGATTGTGGCGTGGGAAAAACTCCTCTAAAACCTTGTAGGAAAAATATGAGGAGAAACCACGTGATATTCGATGGATGACCATCGTATGGGAAAAACTCCTCCAAAAACCCAGTGGATAAAATTTGAGGAGAAATCATATTATGTATTGTTATGCCATGAAAACTCCTTCAAAATCCAGTGGGAAAATATAAGGAGAAATGATGTAGCATATTGTTACATAGCAAACTTATATGAGAAAAACCTCGAAGAGGAAAAACTCATAATAAAGTTAGTAGAACAATAGTATGATCTGTGGATCATATTGGAATAACCTCCCCCAAAACCCGATGGGAAAAATATGAGGAGGAATATGGATATGTCATAGGAAAAACTCCTTTAAAAACGGTCGAGGGAAAATATAGGAGAAAATGTTATATGACATATGTGATTGCTTGTTAATGCATATTGCCTCAGTAAAAACCTACTCCCTCCATCCCTAAATAACTGTCGCCGTTGGTTTCCGTGCCACGACTTTGCTTCGATTTGTAGAAAATATGTGCAACATTTTAATCTCCAAAAAAAATTATTAAAAAACTAGATTCAAATATCTATCTAATGATATTTATTATGTACCATAAATATTAATATATATTTTTATATATTCGGTCAAAGATGTTTCTCGGGAAGCGAAAACGACCTATATTTAGGGACGGAGGGAGTATGTATGAGAAAAACCTTGATAGGAAAACTCATTAGGAAAAGAGTGTATTATCCATAATCAGAAGATTATGTATAGGTTATATCAGAGAATTTATTCCCCCTGATACTTGCAAATCTTTAAATCGTCTTATACCTATTCCAAAAATATATTTCTGGAATAATAAAGTTGGTATAAACTTTGTCAATAAATATGAAAGATTATCACATGACTTGGTTTGCAAGATTTAACCTATATTCATTTATGCAATACAAGTAGAATTATCTTCATAGATAATTGTTGGTTTCGTGATCGAACCAAAACCACATGACTGTTGTATGTGATTTATCATTCTGTGAAGTCATCAACATTCATGTGATGCTTCATATAATGCAGTTATATCAGAATGATTTGTGGATGTGGCTACAAAAGTCTGTTTTGATGACTTCAATGATATAGCCATTCCACCATGTAAGAATACAAAGCATGTCTGAGATATGGCATTATGGGGATCAGATAAATAGCCAGTATCGGTATATCCAGTTGAATACTTGTCTTGGTTAAATCTAAAGATTAAACCAAGAACTATTGTGCCTTAGTGATATCAGAATATATTCTTAACTCCCGTCGACGACGTTTTGTTGGAGTAGTGCTATGTCTAGCTAGAAAATTAATCGCAAATGCAATATCAGGCCTATTGCAGTTTGCGATATACAACACTCCAATGACACTTGAGATATGGAATCTCTAGTTGATGGATATGATTTATCCATATTGAATTTCTGGTTAAATGCAGACTGATGTATTAGAATCCCTATAGGGAGATGCTCAAACTATAGGTTTAAGCAAAATTTTGGTTTTACCCAAATCTGTCTTAAGATTGTTGCATGTTTCATCTATATCTTGTGTATTCCCAACGATATTGAGATAATCAACATACACAGATATAATACAAAATCCGGTCGAGAATTTCTTGATGAAAACACATGGGGGAAATCATCATTATTGGAATAACCCTTCTGTGGAAGGAATTCCCTTAGTCGGTTGTACCATATTGTTTTCCGACTACTTCAAGCCATGTAGTGAGTTTTGAAGCTTTACACTATACATGTTGCGTGAATGATTCTTGTTCGGAATATCAAGCCCTTCAGGAACTTTCATATAGACATCTGAATTAAGTGACACATAAATATATGTAGTCACCACATCCATGTGATGCATGGATAGACCTTCATGTTCTGCCAATGATATTAAATATCTGAATGTTATACCACCCATACTTGGAGAGTATGTTTCATCGAAATCGATGACGGGTCTCTGCGTGAACCCTTGTGCTACAAGCCTCGCTTTATTATTCACCACCTCGTTTTGATCCCACAGGAAAATATTTCGAGGAGTAGGTATCGCTGAGGCGAATACCTCTCGGTTTGAGCGAATGCAAATCTACCCTGATTGCTTCTTTCTGTTTGATCCATTCGAAGTGCGGATGCACTGCCATGGTCTTATGTTTGGATCAGTTAAAGGCCATTTGCAATCTTGAATGGGTAGTGTCGACAATTGTAGTCTTTGAATGGTTATCTAGAATCAATATAATTAGTGGAAATTTTTTTTACCCTTTCTGACTCTTCGTGATTTCCCAATACAGTAGAGTTAGGGTCTTTCGATGTCCCAGCACCAATATTTTTGTGCGCACTTTATGCTGGGTATGTGATGTATCTGTTGATCATCCATATTATTTGGATTTGCAATATCCAATTGGTGTCTATCAACATGATGTTGATTTGCATTTACTGCTTCGGAAGTGAGCTTTCATTTTCCACGAATATCCTTTACAGTTGTACCTCTCCCCGTCTTATTTTGATTTGGGAGATTTTGAGTAAGAGTTGTTAGTCTTCGTGGCACTTTTAACTTTAAGATTAGTGACACCTTTGTAGTCAGTAAATGCTTTTGGCAGATTATTTACAATGCTTTGCAAATGTGTAATCTTTTGGACTTAATGTTCAGATTATATAGTACATGGATCATTGGACTGAATACTGATGGCATTCTAATTTTATTTCCTGGCATTCTGTATGGTACATATTGTCTCCTCCTAATGCCTAGAAATCGTCCGCATCGATGATGCAATTAGCGTACCGGGCAGTATATAAGTCCCCTATAAGAGGCTCAAGATATTTTATGATTGACGGTGATTTATACCCCACATATATCCCCATGTGTTCATGGGGGCCCATTGATGTACACTGTGGTGGTGAAATTGGTGCGAATTGAGCGCAACCGAATTTTCGCAGATGAGAAATACTTGTTTGACTTCCACGTACTAACTGCAACGGGGAAGCCATATGATATGCAGTAGGTCTGATTTGAATCAAGTCAGCGGCGTGTAATTCCGCATGACTCCAACTTGATGTTGGTAATTAGCAATTCTATAATAATGGTCTAGCAATTAATTTGATTCTCTTGATAAGATATGCGGCTAATCCATTTTGTGTGTGTACGTAAGGTACATAATGTTCCACATTAATGCCTAAAGTATCCTGATGGATTTTGAGGTATACTCAGGGGCATTATCCATCCTGATGGATGTTATCAGATTTTCTAGATAATTTGCTCTTAATTTGATAATGTAAGCAATAAACCTTGCAAAAACATGGTTCTAGTGGACAATAAACACACATGGGACCATCTAGTAGATGCATCAACAAGTACCAAGAAGTACCTGAATGGTCCAGTTAATAGATGAATAGAACCACCAATATCACCTTGAATGCATTCAAGGAATTGTAGTGGTTTAGCCTTGATCTTAAGATAAGAGGGTCTTAAGATGAATTTCCCTGTTGCACATGTGGTGCAAACAAAATCTGAAGATTTGGGAAAATTTTTGATATGCATATGATGACCAATCGAATTGCCGATAATTTTTTCGCATCATCCCAACTCCAGGATGATCCAGGCGATATGCCATGTCTTGAAGATATCAAGATTTTGAAAAATTATCTTATATGAAACATGTTGTACGGGTTTGATGTATGTGTAATACAATCAAGAGGATAATGAAGGAACTTTCTCAAGCTATTGCTTGTTATATCCGTCATTTTTTATGATGAATTGATATTCATCCTTGTTGTCATTATGTGTTTCAACATGGAAACCATTATGACAGATATTTTTATAACTCAATATGGTACGAGTGGAATCATGATACATGAGTGCATCTTCAACTTCCAGTTTAGTATCCATAGGGAGAATTAATGTGGCTCGACCTGAACCGACCATCACATAATCGCGACCATCGATAGTTGTGACATTTCCTTTACTCTTGATGAGAATTTGGAAATATTTAATTCTCCTGAGTATTGTATTAGTGGTACCATTGTCCACTAAACAAATTTCCTTCTCCAAATGGATTTTTCCCGTAGTATAATCTAAAATGAGTAAATCAAATATCTGAAGAATTTGACTCATTAGATTATATATATAAATACACACACTATATTAATTAAGTATCATATAGTTTATGATACTTATGACAACAAATACTACAACACACTACAAGATTTCATAAAGATAACTTAGAAAACTAAGTCTTTTTGGGGACCATGGAGACCAGTTCGTGTCTCCAAACATGTACTTGGATTGATATTCCACGAGCATGTTGCCAGTGCTGAATAAGTCATTCGACGGCGGTCGGATCATCTCATTCTCATGTTCCGAGGGAAACGTAGTGAAGCAACTGGCATCGGTAGGTTGAGTTGTGAAGTGAGCTTCAAACTTGTCCCCTTGAACTTGTTTACCAGCAGATTGTTAGTATAAGTCAACCAAACGTTTGGCGATGTGGCACTTTCCGGTGATGTGGTTGTGATAACCACACTTTTTGACGAATTTGATAGTTGTCATTATGAGTATTCTTGAAAAGTGCCTTTGACTTTGTTAGAACCCTTGCTTTTTGAATAATTTTGCCATTTTATTTCCCTTGAAATTCTATTGAATTTCTTGCCACCAAACTTTGGCATAGTTATTGATGTTGTAATAGCCTTTTTGTAGGGAAAAAAATGGACAAAGTCTTTCAATTATTTCTGCATCGTCCAAAGGTCGATTGCAGAAATGAAGCTTGGAACAAAGCTTGTGAACAACAGAATTGTATTATGCAACAGATTTGAAACCCATTAGATGGAGTAGAGACTCGCGTCTTGCTTCTGGAAGAATGATGGATTGTTGTTGATCATACTGTTCTTTGAGTGCAACCCAAAGATATCTAGGATCTTGTTCCATCATGTATTCATTCTTAAGATCAGAATGAAGGTGGTGTCTGAGGGAATAAAAGGTTCCATTTTTGGTATTTTCAGCAACATGGGCTTGTGGATTGGGTTCATTGACTGCAACAATGGTACCCTTTGCTTTTAGCATAATTTTCACATCCATAGCCTAAGTCAGATAGTTGCTACTATATGTTGTAAGTTCAATGAAATCTTTATTGACTGTATGAGTCATTTTCGACATGAGAAATCATGTATGAAATTAATTTACTCATGTAAATTAAATTGTGTTGTATGTATGCAAAAATATTAAATGTAAGATGTGTCTTACAAATAAAATTAAGGTAAAGGACATTGTGCAGTGAAACTGCTTAAAGTATTATTTTAATTCCTAATGGAAAAATTCGACCTGATAGTCATATGTCCATTTATATGAAATTTTGGATATACACGATGAAGGTAATCA
Source organism: Echinochloa phyllopogon (assembly GCA_033239725.1). NCBI lineage: Eukaryota > Viridiplantae > Streptophyta > Magnoliopsida > Poales > Poaceae > Echinochloa > Echinochloa phyllopogon. The sequence continues at coordinate 49,305,646 of BTCW01000012.1, read as the reverse complement.
TCAAAAGATGTAGACCTCACAGTGATCGGCAAAGATTGCTGCCTAAAAGCCTGGATCTTAGGGTAAATAAGATCAAAGGAACTTATCGCAGCCAGTGCCTAGGTCGCACCACCTTGTGTTTGATCCAAAAATCATATTTAATATTCATTAATTAATATTTTGCATAATTGAACTCGTAGAGTTAATGCCAAAAATATGTAAATAAAATATGGCATAAGAAAAACATGTTCTGAAAGTAAAATGTGTCGAACCAATACAAGATCTGAGGATCAAATATTGCCAAATTACTGAGGTAATCATAGCGGCAATAATATGTTGGTTCCAGTATCTGAGGATATTACAATATAGCACATACAAATATGTACAAAAATATAATATACTAAATATTTAGAATAGAAATATTCCAAATAGATAGATAATTAGAAGTTTGGGGGACTTCTAAATAAAATAAAATTGAAGAAGAAACAGGGAGTAATCTAGCCTGATGGCTGATTTTTTTTTTCTCCAGCCCACAGCGAGCCCAGCGACGAATCGGCGCACGGCCCAGCGGCGAGTTGGCTCGTGGCCCATCGGTGAGGCCCAGCTGGCGGCCCGCCTAGCGCCTAGTGCTCGGCCCGGCACAGAAGCGCTGGCGCGCGCGGCCCAGCCGGGCGGAAGCCCAGCCGCGAGCGCCGCGCGTGGCCTTGGCCCAGACGCAGCCCAGGACACGCTGACAGCCTGTATAAGAAGGGCTGGGGCGTCGGTTAGGGGTTCGAACCCTAACCGCTCACGCTCATTCACCGCCGCCGTCACCGATGGCGGTTGCAGCGTTGCCTCCATCACGGTGCTCCCATCGCCGACGCACCATGCGCCGTCGGTGCGCGCTGAGGCGTCCACCTCCGTCGTGAAGTGCCGCCGCCACGGAGGTGCCGCCGGCGCTGCACTGGGCGTGGACGGTGCGCGTCGGGGCGCTGATGTGCCTCACGCCACTGCTCGCGTCGGTGTTGGTGCGGCCGAGCCCAAAGGGCCGTCGCCGTTGAAGGGTCCGGCATTGCCAGTGATCTGGCATTGCAGATGCGTCTGATGAGTGCGCCACCCATGGCGTGTATAGGCCCGAGGGGCCTTCCTTGGTTGTGACGCAACCAAGGTTTCCTAGTGGCAGAAGCGCCACCACCGTTGGAGTGACGGCTGCCGTGGATGCGGCCAAGCCCGGAGGGGATTCCAGTTGGAGGATTGGCGAGAAGGCCAAAACCGGTGTTACCGGTCGTTGCCAATGTCATCATCGTGACCGTGAACAGAGAAGGTGAGGTCCTTCCATAGAGATGTTCATATGTAGACGACCAGTGCTCATCTTAGTACTGTTCTTATTTTTGTGGCATTGCATCTCGTGCAGGCATCAAAGATGCAAGTTGCCGGCCGTCGAGAAGGTGTTCTCTAAGCCAATCGCTGAAGCGATGACCAGGACGACCATGACGTCCTGTAGGACGTTGTCCATGGCGTGGGGAGAAGTCCCATCGTCGGAAGATGCGCCAAGTGCATCCATGCCTCCAATGTCGATGACCATGAAGGAGAAGAATGAGGAAAAACATCGTCCAATTCGAAGAAATCAAAAACCATGGGGAGGAAAAATGAGAAAGACTACAAGTTCAATGAACAGTAGTAGATCCATCTCTTACTTGTGTGCGTGAGGCCTTGTGGCCTCTTTCCTGTACTTGCAGTACTTCTCTTGTGCTCAGTAGTAGAACAAAAGTGACTGATAACGTGTTGTGAATGGAAGAGAACATAAAGTAGAAAGGAATGGAATGAATGGATTCATTGATGGAGGACTAATGTTTACTCTGTGGCCGGCCATAAATAGTTATTCTGTAGCCACCTCTTTTTACTATAGTTTTATGTAGTAATTTACTATAATTTCAATACATATTTATGGTAATTGGGTTACTATAACACACATGGAGATATTTACCATTATATTATAGTAAATTACTTAGTAAGAAGTTACTAAAATCTCGTGAATTACTATAGTAATTATAGTAACTCAAAGTGGCTATAGAATAGTTATTCTATGGCCGGCCATAGACTATAGGTTTTATATATATGTGTGTGTGTGTGTGTGTAAGCCTAAGGGGCATGGGGGGTTACCACCCCAAGGGACATGCCCCTTGGGAGTGGCCCCTTCAAGAGATGTAACTTTCATGTTGATCACTATAATATATGACTATATTATTTCTAACAGGGCGCTCCCCATCCCACGCACGCTTTGTGGCTGCCCCGCGGTGACAAGCAATCGTCATCGCAGCAAAGGCAGCCACTCTTTCCACATCCCCAGATCAGCCATTGCCCCCGCCGATTTGGTTATTTATTATACACTGCTCCGGACCATCGCTCGGGGCCTCAAGCCATTGCTGCTGAGTACTGCATCCTTTGAGCTGGTACTAGTAAGCCATGGCTCCCACCGTGATGGCGTCGTTGGCTACCTCCGTCGCTCCATTCCAGGGGCTCAAGTCCACTGCCGGACTCCCCGTCAGCCGCCGCTCCACCAGCTCCGGCTTCGGCAACGTCAGCAACGGCGGAAGGATCAGGTGTATGCAGGTAATAATAATCTAGCTACACTACTGGAAACGGATTTCCCTGTGGGTGGTAAAACCGACAGGGCAATTCAAAAAACCGATAGGGAAATTCAAAAAACATTTCCCTGTCGGTGTACCGTCAGGGAATAACACACAGGGATATAGCGACAGGGAAAGATTTGCTTGACGGTATATTATTTCCCTATCGATTACACATTTGTCCTGTAGGTTCCCAACCGACAGGGATATGTTGGCTCGCCAGGTTTTTAATTAATTTCCTTGACGTTTTCAACCCACATGGAAATTGCTCCAACCTACAGGAAAAAGTATATAACCCTGTCGATTTGTCTTAATAACCCTGTTGGTGCTCTCCCGTCAAGGGAAAAAATTTCCCTGTCATTTTTCTTCCGACAGGGAAAATTTTGAGCGAATGCAAATCTACCCTGATTGCTTCTTTCTGTTTGATCCATTCGAAGTGCGGATGCACTGCCATGGTCTTATGTTTGGATCAGTTAAAGGCCATTTGCAATCTTGAATGGGTAGTGTCGACAATTGTAGTCTTTGAATGGTTATCTAGAATCAATATAATTAGTGGAAATTTTTTTTACCCTTTCTGACTCTTCGTGATTTCCCAATACAGTAGAGTTAGGGTCTTTCGATGTCCCAGCACCAATATTTTTGTGCGCACTTTATGCTGGGTATGTGATGTATCTGTTGATCATCCATATTATTTGGATTTGCAATATCCAATTGGTGTCTATCAACATGATGTTGATTTGCATTTACTGCTTCGGAAGTGAGCTTTCATTTTCCACGAATATCCTTTACAGTTGTACCTCTCCCCGTCTTATTTTGATTTGGGAGATTTTGAGTAAGAGTTGTTAGTCTTCGTGGCACTTTTAACTTTAAGATTAGTGACACCTTTGTAGTCAGTAAATGCTTTTGGCAGATTATTTACAATGCTTTGCAAATGTGTAATCTTTTGGACTTAATGTTCAGATTATATAGTACATGGATCATTGGACTGAATACTGATGGCATTCTAATTTTATTTCCTGGCATTCTGTATGGTACATATTGTCTCCTCCTAATGCCTAGAAATCGTCCGCATCGATGATGCAATTAGCGTACCGGGCAGTATATAAGTCCCCTATAAGAGGCTCAAGATATTTTATGATTGACGGTGATTTATACCCCACATATATCCCCATGTGTTCATGGGGGCCCATTGATGTACACTGTGGTGGTGAAATTGGTGCGAATTGAGCGCAACCGAATTTTCGCAGATGAGAAATACTTGTTTGACTTCCACGTACTAACTGCAACGGGGAAGCCATATGATATGCAGTAGGTCTGATTTGAATCAAGTCAGCGGCGTGTAATTCCGCATGACTCCAACTTGATGTTGGTAATTAGCAATTCTATAATAATGGTCTAGCAATTAATTTGATTCTCTTGATAAGATATGCGGCTAATCCATTTTGTGTGTGTACGTAAGGTACATAATGTTCCACATTAATGCCTAAAGTATCCTGATGGATTTTGAGGTATACTCAGGGGCATTATCCATCCTGATGGATGTTATCAGATTTTCTAGATAATTTGCTCTTAATTTGATAATGTAAGCAATAAACCTTGCAAAAACATGGTTCTAGTGGACAATAAACACACATGGGACCATCTAGTAGATGCATCAACAAGTACCAAGAAGTACCTGAATGGTCCAGTTAATAGATGAATAGAACCACCAATATCACCTTGAATGCATTCAAGGAATTGTAGTGGTTTAGCCTTGATCTTAAGATAAGAGGGTCTTAAGATGAATTTCCCTGTTGCACATGTGGTGCAAACAAAATCTGAAGATTTGGGAAAATTTTTGATATGCATATGATGACCAATCGAATTGCCGATAATTTTTTCGCATCATCCCAACTCCAGGATGATCCAGGCGATATGCCATGTCTTGAAGATATCAAGATTTTGAAAAATTATCTTATATGAAACATGTTGTACGGGTTTGATGTATGTGTAATACAATCAAGAGGATAATGAAGGAACTTTCTCAAGCTATTGCTTGTTATATCCGTCATTTTTTATGATGAATTGATATTCATCCTTGTTGTCATTATGTGTTTCAACATGGAAACCATTATGACAGATATTTTTATAACTCAATATGGTACGAGTGGAATCATGATACATGAGTGCATCTTCAACTTCCAGTTTAGTATCCATAGGGAGAATTAATGTGGCTCGACCTGAACCGACCATCACATAATCGCGACCATCGATAGTTGTGACATTTCCTTTACTCTTGATGAGAATTTGGAAATATTTAATTCTCCTGAGTATTGTATTAGTGGTACCATTGTCCACTAAACAAATTTCCTTCTCCAAATGGATTTTTCCCGTAGTATAATCTAAAATGAGTAAATCAAATATCTGAAGAATTTGACTCATTAGATTATATATATAAATACACACACTATATTAATTAAGTATCATATAGTTTATGATACTTATGACAACAAATACTACAACACACTACAAGATTTCATAAAGATAACTTAGAAAACTAAGTCTTTTTGGGGACCATGGAGACCAGTTCGTGTCTCCAAACATGTACTTGGATTGATATTCCACGAGCATGTTGCCAGTGCTGAATAAGTCATTCGACGGCGGTCGGATCATCTCATTCTCATGTTCCGAGGGAAACGTAGTGAAGCAACTGGCATCGGTAGGTTGAGTTGTGAAGTGAGCTTCAAACTTGTCCCCTTGAACTTGTTTACCAGCAGATTGTTAGTATAAGTCAACCAAACGTTTGGCGATGTGGCACTTTCCGGTGATGTGGTTGTGATAACCACACTTTTTGACGAATTTGATAGTTGTCATTATGAGTATTCTTGAAAAGTGCCTTTGACTTTGTTAGAACCCTTGCTTTTTGAATAATTTTGCCATTTTATTTCCCTTGAAATTCTATTGAATTTCTTGCCACCAAACTTTAGCATAGTTATGGCAACGGTATTGATGTTGTAATAGCCTTTTTGTAGGGAAAAAAATGGACAAAGTCTTTCAATTATTTCTGCATCGTCCAAAGGTCGATTGCAGAAATGAAGCTTGGAACAAAGCTTGTGAACAACAGAATTGTATTATGCAACAGATTTGAAACCCATTAGATGGAGTAGAGACTCGCGTCTTGCTTCTGGAAGAATGATGGATTGTTGTTGATCATACTGTTCTTTGAGTGCAACCCAAAGATATCTAGGATCTTGTTCCATCATGTATTCATTCTTAAGATCAGAATGAAGGTGGTGTCTGAGGGAATAAAAGGTTCCATTTTTGGTATTTTCAGCAACATGGGCTTGTGGATTGGGTTCATTGACTGCAACAATGGTACCCTTTGCTTTTAGCATAATTTTCACATCCATAGCCTAAGTCAGATAGTTGCTACTATATGTTGTAAGTTCAATGAAATCTTTATTGACTGTATGAGTCATTTTCGACATGAGAAATCATGTATGAAATTAATTTACTCATGTAAATTAAATTGTGTTGTATGTATGCAAAAATATTAAATGTAAGATGTGTCTTACAAATAAAATTAAGGTAAAGGACATTGTGCAGTGAAACTGCTTAAAGTATTATTTTAATTCCTAATGGAAAAATTCGACCTGATAGTCATATGTCCATTTATAAGAAATTTTGGATATACACGATGAAGGTAATCATCAAAAGATGTAGACCTCGCAGTGATCAGCAAAGATTGCTGCCTAAAAGCCTGGATCTTAGGGTAAATAAGATCAAAGGAACTTATCGCAGCCTGTGCCTAGGTCGCACCACCTTGTGTTTGATCAAAAAATCATATTTAATATTCATTAATTAATATTTTGCATAATTGAACTCGTAGAGTTAATGCCAAAAATATGTAAATAAAATATGGCATAAGAAAAACATGTTCTGAAAGTAAAATGTGTCGAACCAATACAAGATCTGAGGATCAAATATTGCCAAATTACTGAGGTAATCATAGCGGCAATAATATGTTGGTTCCAGTATCTGAGGATATTACAATATAGCACATACAAATATGTACAAAAATATAATATACTAAATATTTAGAATAGAAATATTCCAAATAGATAGATAATTAGAAGTTTGGGGGACTTCTAAATAAAATAAAATTGAAGAAGAAACAGGGAGTAATCTAGCCTGATGGCTGATTTTTTTTTTCTCCAGCCCACAGCGAGCCCAGCGACGAATCGGCGCACGGCCCAGCGGCGAGTTGGCTCGTGGCCCATCGGTGAGGCCCAGCTGGCGGCCCGCCTAGCGCCTAGTGCTCGGCCCGGCACAGAAGCGCTGGCGCGCGCGGCCCAGCCGGGCGGAAGCCCAGCCGCGAGCGCCGCGCGTGGCCTTGGCCCAGACGCAGCCCAGGACACGCTGACAGCCTGTATAAGAAGGGCTGGGGCGTCGGTTAGGGGTTCGAACCCTAACCGCTCACGCTCATTCACCGCCGCCGTCACCGATGGCGGTTGCAGCGTTGCCTCCGCCACGGTGCTCCCATCGCCGACGCACCATGCGCCGTCGGTGCGCGCTGAGGCGTCCACCTCCGTCGTGAAGTGCCGCCGCCACGGAGGTGCCGCCGGCGCTGCACTGGGCGTGGACGGTGCGCGTCGGGGCGCTGATGTGCCTCACGCCACTGCTCGCGTCGGTGTTGGTGCGGCCGAGCCCAAAGGGCCGTCGCCGTTGAAGGGTCCGGCATTGCCAGTGATCTGGCATTGCAGATGCGTCTGATGAGTGCGCCACCCATGGCGTGTATAGGCCCGAGGGGCCTTCCTTGGTTGTGACGCAACCAAGGTTTCCTAGTGGCAGAAGCGCCACCACCGTTGGAGTGACGGCTGCCGTGGATGCGGCCAAGCCTGGAGGGGCTTCCAGTTGGAGGATTGGCGAGAAGGCCAAAACCGGTGTTACCGGTCGTTGCCAATGTCATCATCGTGACCGTGAACAGAGAAGGTGAGGTCCTTCCATAGAGATGTTCATATGTAGACGACCAGTGCTCATCTTAGTACTGTTCTTATTTTTGTGGCATTGCATCTCGTGCAGGCATCAAAGATGCAAGTTGCCAGCCGTCGAGAAGGTGTTCTCTAAGCCAATCGCTTAAGCGATGACCAGGACGACCATGACGTCCTGTAGGACGATGTCCATGGCGTGGGGAGAAGTCCCATCGTCGGAAGACGCGCCAAGTGCATCCATGCCTCCAATGTCGATGACCATGAAGGAGAAGAATGAGGAAAAACATCGTCCAATTCGAAGAAATCAAAAACCATGGGGAGGAAAAATGAGAAAGACTACAAGTTCAATGAACAGTAGTAGATCCATCTCTTACTTGTGTGCGTGAGGCCTTGTGGCCTCTTTCCTGTACTTGCAGTACTTCTCTTGTGCTCAGTAGTAGAACAAAAGTGACTGATAACGTGTTGTGAATGTAAGAGAACATAAAGTAGAAAGGAATGGAATGAATGGATTCATTGATGGAGGACTAATGTTTACTCTGTGGCCGGCCATAAATAGTTATTCTGTAGCCACCTCTTTTTACTATAGTTTTATGTAGTAATTTACTATAATTTCAATACATATTTATGGTAATTGGGTTACTATAACACACATGGAGATATTTACCATTATATTATAGTAAATTACTTAGTAAGAAGTTACTAAAATCTCGTGAATTACTATAGTAATTATAGTAACTCAAAGTGGCTATAGAATAGTTATTCTATGGCCGGCCATAGACTATAGGTTTTATATATATATGTGTGTGTGTGTGTAAGCCTAAGGGGCATGGGGGGTTACCACCCCAAGGGACATGCCCCTTGGGAGTGGCCCCTTCAAGAGATGTAACTTTCATGTTGATCACTATAATATATGACTATATTATTTCTAACAGGGCCCTCCCCATCCCACGCACGCTTTGTGGCTGCCCCGTGGTGACAAGCAATCGTCATCGCAGCAAAGGCAGCCACTCTTTCCACATCCCCAGATCAGCCATTGCCCCCGCCGATTTGGTTATTTATTATACACTGCTCCGGACCATCGCTCGGGGCCTCAAGCCATTGCTGCTGAGTACTGCATCCTTTGAGCTGGTACTAGTAAGCCATGGCTCCCACCGTGATGGCGTCGTTGGCTACCTCCGTCGCTCCATTCCAGGGGCTCAAGTCCACTGCCGGACTCCCCGTCAGCCGCCGCTCCACCAGCTCCGGCTTCGGCAACGTCAGCAACGGCGGAAGGATCAGGTGTATGCAGGTAATAATAATCTAGCTACACTACTGGAAACGGATTTCCCTGTGGGTGGTAAAACCGAAAGGGCAATTCAAAAAACCGATAGGGAAATTCAAAAAACATTTCCCTGTCGGTGTACCGTCAGGGAATAACACACAGGGATATAGCGACAGGGAAAGATTTGCTTGACGGTATATTATTTCCCTATCGGTTACACATTTGTCCTGTAGGTTCCCAACCGACAGGGATATGTTGGCTCGCCAGGTTTTTAATTAATTTCCTTGACGTTTTCAACCCACATGGAAATTTCTCCAACCTACAGGAAGAAGTATATAACCCTGTCGATTTGTCTTAATAACCCTGTTGGTGCTCTCCCGTCAAGGGAAAAAATTTCCCTTTCATTTTTCTTCCGACAGGGAAAATTTTGAGCGAATGCAAATCTACCCTGATTGCTTCTTTCTGTTTGATCCATTCGAAGTGCGGATGCACTGCCATGGTCTTATGTTTGGATCAGTTAAAGGCCATTTGCAATCTTGAATGGGTAGTGTCGACAATTGTAGTCTTTGAATGGTTATCTAGAATCAATATAATTAGTGGAAATTTTTTTTACCCTTTCTGACTCTTCGTGATTTCCCAATACAGTAGAGTTAGGGTCTTTCGATGTCCCAGCACCAATATTTTTGTGCGCACTTTATGCTGGGTATGTGATGTATCTGTTGATCATCCATATTATTTGGATTTGCAATATCCAATTGGTGTCTATCAACATGATGTTGATTTGCATTTACTGCTTCGGAAGTGAGCTTTCATTTTCCACGAATATCCTTTACAGTTGTACCTCTCCCCGTCTTATTTTGATTTGGGAGATTTTGAGTAAGAGTTGTTAGTCTTCGTGGCACTTTTAACTTTAAGATTAGTGACACCTTTGTAGTCAGTAAATGCTTTTGGCAGATTATTTACAATGCTTTGCAAATGTGTAATCTTTTGGACTTAATGTTCAGATTATATAGTACATGGATCATTGGACTGAATACTGATGGCATTCTAATTTTATTTCCTGGCATTCTGTATGGTACATATTGTCTCCTCCTAATGCCTAGAAATCGTCCGCATCGATGATGCAATTAGCGTACCGGGCAGTATATAAGTCCCCTATAAGAGGCTCAAGATATTTTATGATTGACGGTGATTTATACCCCACATATATCCCCATGTGTTCATGGGGGCCCATTGATGTACACTGTGGTGGTGAAATTGGTGCGAATTGAGCGCAACCGAATTTTCGCAGATGAGAAATACTTGTTTGACTTCCACGTACTAACTGCAACGGGGAAGCCATATGATATGCAGTAGGTCTGATTTGAATCAAGTCAGCGGCGTGTAATTCCGCATGACTCCAACTTGATGTTGGTAATTAGCAATTCTATAATAATGGTCTAGCAATTAATTTGATTCTCTTGATAAGATATGCGGCTAATCCATTTTGTGTGTGTACGTAAGGTACATAATGTTCCACATTAATGCCTAAAGTATCCTGATGGATTTTGAGGTATACTCAGGGGCATTATCCATCCTGATGGATGTTATCAGATTTTCTAGATAATTTGCTCTTAATTTGATAATGTAAATAATAAACCTTGCAAAAACATGGTTCTAGTGGACAATAAACACACATGGGACCATCTAGTAGATGCATCAACAAGTACCAAGAAGTACCTGAATGGTCCAGTTAATAGATGAATAGAACCACCAATATCACCTTGAATGCATTCAAGGAATTGTAGTGGTTTAGCCTTGATCTTAAGATAAGAGGGTCTTAAGATGAATTTCCCTGTTGCACATGTGGTGCAAACAAAATCTGAAGATTTGGGAAAATTTTTGATATGCATATGATGACCAATCGAATTGCCGATAATTTTTTCGCATCATCCCAACTCCAGGATGATCCAGGCGATATGCCATGTCTTGAAGATATCAAGATTTTGAAAAATTATCTTATATGAAACATGTTGTACGGGTTTGATGTATGTGTAATACAATCAAGAGGATAATGAAGGAACTTTCTCAAGCTGTTGCTTGTTATATCCGTCATTTTTTATGATGAATTGATATTCATCCTTGTTGTCATTATGTGTTTCAACATGGAAACCATTATGACGGATATTTTTATAACTCAATATGGTACGAGTGGAATCATTATACATGAGTGCATCTTCAAATTCCAGTTTAGTATCCATAGGGAGAATTAATGTGGCTCGACCTGAACCGACCATCACATAATCGCGACCATCGATAGTTGTGACATTTCCTTTACTCTTGATGAGAATTTGGAAATATTTAATTCTCCTGAGTATTGTATTAGTGGTACCATTGTCCACTAAACAAATTTCCTTCTCCAAATGGATTTTTCCCGTAGTATAATCTAAAATGAGTAAATCAAATATCTGAAGAATTTGACTCATTAGATTATATATATAAATACACACACTATATTAATTAAGTATCATATAGTTTATGATACTTATGACAACAAATACTACAACACACTACAAGATTTCATAAAGATAACTTAGAAAACTAAGTCTTTTTGGGGACCATGGAGACCGGTTCGTGTCTCCAAACATGTACTTGGATTGATATTCCACGAGCATGTTGCCAGTGCTGAATAAGTCATTCGACGGCGGTCGGATCATCTCATTCTCATGTTCCGAGGGAAACATAGTGAAGCAACTGGCATCGGTAGGTCGAGTTGTGAAGTGAGCTTCAAACTTGTCCCCTTGAACTTGTTTACCAGCAGATTGTTAGTATAAGTCAACCAAACGTTTGGCGATGTGGCACTTTCCGGTGATGTGGTTGTGATAACCACACTTTTTGACGAATTTGATAGTTGTCATTATGAGTATTCTTGAAAAGTGCCTTTGACTTTGTTAGAACCCTTGCTTTTTGAATAATTTTGCCATTTTATTTCCCTTGAAATTCTATTGAATTTCTTGCCAGCAAACTTTGGCATAGTTATGGCAACGGTATTGATGTTGTAATAGCCTTTTTGTAGGGAAAAAAATGGACAAAGTCTTTCAATTATTTCTGCATCGTCCAAAGGTCGATTGCAGAAATGAAGCTTGGAACAAAGCTTGTGAACAACAGAATTGTATTATGCAACAGATTTGAAACCCATTAGATGGAGTAGAGACTCGCGTCTTGCTTCTGGAAGAATGATGGATTGTTGTTGATCATACTGTTCTTTGAGTGCAACCCAAAGATATCTAGGATCTTGTTCCATCATGTATTCATTCTTAAGATCAGAATGAAGGTGGTGTCTGAGGGAATAAAAGGTTCCATTTTTGGTATTTTCAGCAACATGGGCTTGTGGATTGGGTTCATTGACTGCAACAATGGTACCCTTTGCTTTTAGCATAATTTTCACATCCATAGCCTAAGTCAGATAGTTGCTACTATATGTTGTAAGTTCAATGAAATCTTTATTGACTGTATGAGTCATTTTCGACATGAGAAATCATGTATGAAATTAATTTACTCATGTAAATTAAATTGTGTTGTATGTATGCAAAAATATTAAATGTAAGATGTGTCTTACAAATAAAATTAAGGTAAAGGACATTGTGCAGTGAAACTGCTTAAAGTATTATTTTAATTCCTAATGGAAAAATTCGACCTGATAGTCATATGTCCATTTATATGAAATTTTGGATATACACGATGAAGGTAATCATCAAAAGATGTAGACCTCGCAGTGATCAGCAAAGATTGCTGCCTAAAAGCCTGGATCTTAGGGTAAATAAGATCAAAGGAACTTATCGCAGCCAGTGCCTAGGTCGCACCACCTTGTGTTTGATCAAAAAATCATATTTAATATTCATTAATTAGTATTTTGCATAATTGAACTCGTAGAGTTAATGCCAAAAATATGTAAATAAAATATGGCATAAGAAAAACATGTTCTGAAAGTAAAATGTGTCGAACCAATACAAGATCTGAGGATCAAATATTGCCAAATTACTGAGGTAATCATAGCGGCAATAATATGTTGGTTCCAGTATCTGAGGATATTACAATATAGCACATACAAATATGTACAAAAATATAATATACTAAATATTTAGAATAGAAATATTCCAAATAGATAGATAATTAGAAGTTTGGGGGACTTCTAAATAAAATAAAATTGAAGAAGAAACAGGGAGTAATCTAGCCTGATGGCTGATTTTTTTTTTCTCCAGCCCACTGCGAGCCCAGCGACGAATCGGCGCACGGCCCAGCGGCGAGTTGGCTCGTGGATCATCGGTGAGGCCCAGCTGGCGGCCCGCCTAGCGCCTAGTGCTCGGCCCGGCACAGAAGCGCTGGCGCGCGCGGCCCAGCCGGGCGGAAGCCCAGCCGCGAGCGCCGCGCGTGGCCTTGGCCCAGACGCAGCCCAGGACACGCTGACAGCCTGTATAAGAAGGGCTGGGGCGTCGGTTAGGGGTTCGAACCCTAACCGCTCACGCTCATTCACCGCCGCCGTCACCGATGGCGGTTGCAGCGTTGCCTCCGCCACGGTGCTCCCATCGCCGACGCACCATGTGCCGTCGGTGCGCGCTGAGGCGTCCACCTCCGTCGTGAAGTGCCGCCGCCACGGAGGTGCCGCCGGCGCTGCACTGGGCGTGGACGGTGCGCGTCGGGGCGCTGATGTGCCTCACGCCACTGCTCGCGTCGGTGTTGGTGCGGCCGAGCCCAAAGGGCCGTCGCCGTTGAAGGGTCCGGCATTGCCAGTGATCTGGCATTGCAGATGCGTCTGATGAGTGCGCCACCCATGGCGTGTATAGGCCCGAGGGGCCTTCCTTGGTTGTGACGCAACCAAGGTTTCCTAGTGGCAGAAGCGCCACCACCGTTGGAGTGACGGCTGCCGTGGATGCGGCCAAGCCCGGAGGGGCTTCCAGTTGGAGGATTGGCGAGAAGGCCAAAACCGGTGTTACCGGTCGTTGCCAATGTCATCATCGTGACCGTGAACAGAGAAGGTGAGGTCCTTCCATAGAGATGTTCATATGTAGACGACCAGTGCTCATCTTAGTACTGTTCTTATTTTTGTGGCATTGCATCTCGTGCAGGCATCAAAGATGCAAGTTGCCGGCCGTCGAGAAGGTGTTCTCTAAGCCAATCGCTGAAGCGATGACCAGGACGACCATGACGTCCTGTAGGACGTTGTCCATGGCGTGGGGAGAAGTCCCATCGTCGGAAGACGCGCCAAGTGCATCCATGCCTCCAATGTCGATGACCATGAAGGAGAAGAATGAGGAAAAACATCGTCCAATTCGAAGAAATCAAAAACCATGGGGAGGAAAAATGAGAAAGACTACAAGTTCAATGAACAGTAGTAGATCCATCTCTTACTTGTGTGCGTGAGGCCTTGTGGCCTCTTTCCTGTACTTGCAGTACTTCTCTTGTGCTCAGTAGTAGAACAAAAGTGACTGATAACGTGTTGTGAATGTAAGAGAACATAAAGTAGAAAGGAGTGGAATGAATGGATTCATTGATGGAGGACTAATGTTTACTCTGTGGCCGGCCATAAATAGTTATTCTGTAGCCACCTCTTTTTACTATAGTTTTATGTAGTAATTTACTATAATTTCAATACATATTTATGGTAATTGGGTTACTATAACACACATGGAGATATTTACCATTATATTATAGTAAATTACTTAGTAAGAAGTTACTAAAATCTCGTGAATTACTATAGTAATTATAGTAACTCACAGTGGCTATAGAATAGTTATTCTATGGCCGGCCATAGACTATAGGTTTTATATATATGTGTGTGTGTGTGTGTGTAAGCCTAAGGGGCATGGGGGGTTACCACCCCAAGGGACATGCCCCCTGGGAGTGGCCCCTTCAAGAGATGTAACTTTCATGTTGATCACTATAATATATGACTATATTATTTCTAACAGGGCCCTCCCCATCCCACGCACGCTTTGTGGCTGCCCCGCGGTGACAAGCAATCGTCATCGCAGCAAAGGCAGCCACTCTTTCCACATCCCCAGATCAGCCATTGCCCCCGCCGATTTGGTTATTTATTATACACTGCTCCGGACCATCGCTCGGGGCCTCAAGCCATTGCTGCTGAGTACTGCATCCTTTGAGCTGGTACTAGTAAGCCATGGCTCGCACTGTGATGGCGTCGTTGGCTACCTCCGTCGCTCCATTCCAGGGGCTCAAGTCCACTGCCGGACTCCCCGTCAGCCGCCGCTCCACCAGCTCCGGCTTCGGCAACGTCAGCAACGGCGGAAGGATCAGGTGTATGCAGGTAATAATAATCTAGCTACACTACTGGAAAAGGATTTCCCTGTGGGTGGTAAAACCGACAGGGCAATTCAAAAAACCGATAGGGAAATTCAAAAAACATTTCCCTGTCGGTGTACCGTCAGGGAATAACACACAGGGATATAGCGACAGGGAAAGATTTGCTTGACGGTATATTATTTCCCTATCGGTTACACATTTGTCCTGTAGGTTCCCAACCGACAGGGATATGTTGGCTCGCCAGGTTTTTAATTAATTTCCTTGACGTTTTCAACCCACATGGAAATTGCTCCAACCTACAGGAAAAAGTATATAACCCTGTCGATTTGTCTTAATAACCCTGTTGGTGCTCTCCCGTCAATGGAAAAAATTTCCCTGTCATTTTTCTTCCGACAGGGAAAATTTTGGAAACCGACAGGAAAATCAATATAATAATTATATTCAGCAAGCTGAAACAATATATCATGCTACAGCAAATCCCAGTTGTTCTCCGACAATACAGAATCAATGCATATAATGTCCGCATTCATCATTGCATACACATGGGATATACCACAAACTGATCCTCCACATGTTTGGCATCAGTACAGGTTAGCAAAATAAGCAGCCCACTAGATATTGAACATCACTACATGAGATGAAGTCAGCTGCCAGAACAACACCAGGAAGGATGAAATGTGAACTAACAGTACAACACTAAGGGTGAAATATGAGCTGCCAAAATGATCAAGCTGCCAAAATGATCAAGCTGCACCATCACAGAATGAATTATTTGCACTCTAGTCAAGCTGCATCATCACACAATCCATTGTTTCTGCTCTGTTGGTTGGCATGGATGTCAGCATGAATGTTTGTGCCACCATGGTCCTCGCCTTCATGTCCATCAACATCCATGTTGTTGTTAATGGACTCCGAGGCAACATGAGATGAACCAGTCGCCTACATGTCAACGAAAGCTAGATAAGCAGCTGTTGTGTTAGGTTGGAATAAATTCATCAATGGTACCAAGAGAAGCACTATAACAGAAAGGTACTGCAATGATAAGCACTGTTAAACAGACAAGCATATGGTTCTGAAATTGAAAGGTTGTGAGCATTGTTGTATTAGGCAATTGAAAGGTTGTGAGCAGGATCTTCCCATTCAGATAGTAAAAGTTCAAATAAAAATATATTTGATCCATACATGACTGAATATGATAGGATCTATCTACCTTACCATACAGGATCTTCCCATGCTAGTTTTTTGCACTTACCTTTGTGAGCTAGCATAGACTACTAACTAGCCATGATTAAAGACATGGGATCTATCTACCTTACCATGAGATCTGAACTAATGCACATTAAGTCCAGATGCTATGCAAGAATCAACATGAGGCCACTTCCTCACTGCTGCATTGTGTGTTGCCATTCTGAATACCACAAAGTTACGGTTAGTTTCCGTAGTAACTATATGTACATATAGTTGCCCAACTAGAACACATTTTGCTTGGGCCAGACAGAGATGTTTGCTATGCTACTAAAACATGAACATTCTGCTAGGGCATATATACTCACCATTGCTCGGTCCTTCCTCATACCGATTGGCACCACAAAAATCACATTTTTCTTTGTTCTTATTATCTTTGTAGAATAGCATACAATTGTTATAGCAAACATCAATTTTCACATACGACATACCAAGACCCTCTAATAGTTTCTTCGAGTGGTAGAAATCATTTGGTAATTTAGAATCCGGAGGAAGGAGTTTGTGCATTATCTCTAGGATGTCATCATATTCTGCAATTGACATGTTGTATCGTGACTTTATAGCAAGTAGATGAGCAACTGCAGACAAGCTTGAGTGTGTAGTTTTGTCATGTACTAACTCATCTGCACTAGCAACCATCCTATAGAAAGCACGGGCATATGCTGTTGGTTCATTGTCTATGTTAGGTGGATGGCCCGCATCTAGGTCAACCAACATTTGATCCATGTCGTCAGTCTCATCAAAACCCCCTCCATTTCCTAAGATGCACTCATCATGCCTAACAACACTCTCACCATGTTCTGTCCATGTTTCATAACCTTCCTTGAACCCATGCTTACACAAGTGCAACTCTATTGTAAACGTTTTGTGTCTAAAGTAGTTGCGGCACATGGCACAAGGACACTTAATGGTATCATTTTCAGCTACTCCTGGAATTGAAAATGCATGATTCAAGAACTGTGTGGTTTGATCAATCCAATCATTGGAGGGGGCTTTACCACGCTGCCAACCACTATACATCCATGTACGGTGTGACATGTTAATTGTTGCTGTGATTAAAAGATGAATATATTAGTTATCAGATATCTATGTTGCATTATCTTATATCTGTGCTAACAGATATAAGACAACAATTAAAAACAATCACCAAACATATAGGTGAAAAAATTTAGCGCACATACAAAATTTAGGTAAATCATCTTAGCTAGTGGGGATTTATTTTTTTACCATACATATTATACTATTTGGAAGCTACATATAGGTAAATGCCAGATTTAATGACACGTTTCTGTAGAGCTAATAATAATGCACAGAAACATATACTGACTCAAAGAAATTACACAAGCAAGGTTTTCCACTGCAACTGCATCTTTGAATTTGCACAGAAATTGTACAAATAACTATTGCAAGCACCAACAGAATTTAATGAATTTGCACATAAATTATACAAATAATTTTTGCAAGCACCAACGGAATTTAACATAGTAAACAAGGCAGAGCTCATAACATGCCAAATTACTGGAGAAGGTAGATGGATTTGTTACCTTAGCGCTGGGCAAGCTGCTCCAATGGTCGGCGTCACGAATCACGGGCTTCTGCAGATCCAACACTTCACCGGCGGCACCAACAACATGAACTCGTCCAGCTTATTCGGCGTCACGGGCGGCATCACCGTGATGGACTTGGGGGAGGGCGACAGAGAAGGGAGCAATGGCGCAGTGATGTCCTCGTCGAAGTGCAGGTCGTCAACCCCAGCGGACACCAGCCAGCGGCGCCGGTGCTAGCGCCATCGGCACGACAACCTCCAATGCTGCGGCGGCTGGGGATGGCGACGGGGATGGACTGAGATTGGGGTGCGGCAGCCTCAAATGGGCCTGGATGGCGGACTCCGATGGTCGGGGATGGAGGCGACCGGAGGTGGGTCGGGGAGGTGACCGGAGGTGGGGGAGGTGCAGATTGGGCGGCGGCGCGGGATGGGGAAAATCGCGAGGGAGAGGAACCGCGCGCGGGGGAAAAACGCGAGGGGTGGCGGCGCGGGTGGGACGGGGGGAGGGGGGGACGCGAGGTGGGATGGGTGAGACTGGGGGAGAGGCCTGCCCGCTTGGGTTTCTAGGGTTACCGGGGCGCGAAATTTTTTTTCCCTTCCCGCCGACTCTCAATCGCCCGCGAAATCAACGCGCCAATGTAATCTAGGCTCGCGAAAGAAAAATTAAACGTGTCCAAGTTTTATTTTCCCGTGGGTTTCTGTAAACAACAGGGTAATGCCTATTTTCCCTGTGTGTGCACTCATATTCCTGTGTGTTTTTGAAAAACCGACAGGGTAATTCCTATTTTCCCTGTGTGTGCTACTATTATCCTGTGTGTTTTCTAGTAACCGACGGGACAATTGTCCTGTGTGTACATGAAAAAACCGACAGGGAAATTCATCACACACAGGGGAATTCCGGTTTCCAGTAGTGCTAGTAACCAGAATTATATTCTTCCTGATGGTGTCTCAACGTACATATCTTAGCTTAATGGATGCATTCACTGGTTGTTCAGATTTGGCCGATTGAGGGCATCAAGAAGTTCGAGACCCTGTCCTACCTGCCGCCGCTGACCACCGACGAGCTCTTGAAGCAGATCGACTACCTCATCCGCAACAACTGGGTCCCCTGCCTCGAGTTCAGCAAGGTCGGATTCGTCTACCGTGAGAACGCCAGGTCGTCCGGTTACTACGACGGCCGCTACTGGACCATGTGGAAGCTGCCCATGTTCGGCTGCACTGAGGCCACCCAGGTGTACGCAGAGCTCGAGGAGGCCAAGAAGGCCTTCCCTGATTGCTACATCCGTATCCTCGGATTCGACAATGTCAGGCAGGTGCAATGCGTCATGTTCATCGCCTACAAGCCCCCGGG
This sequence comes from Echinochloa phyllopogon, assembly GCA_033239725.1. Taxonomy (NCBI): domain Eukaryota; kingdom Viridiplantae; phylum Streptophyta; class Magnoliopsida; order Poales; family Poaceae; genus Echinochloa; species Echinochloa phyllopogon. The sequence continues at coordinate 49,286,385 of BTCW01000012.1, read as the reverse complement.
CAGCGAGTAGACCGGCGGCAACTAAGCTTACCGGACAGCCAGCTCACTCATGAGTGACCTTGAAGTGTCTATTCGGTTTTGAGTCTCCTTGGTTCCTCATTTTTTGTTTCCTTTCCTGTTCATATGGTATGGCTGTGTATGTATAGTACGTATGTACATGTATCAACGTAGGCTGAGGAGCATGCATATGCATATGTGAATGCTAGCGCCGGGTACACATATATACACATACACATCGTAATATATTGTACACAATTTCTCCACTACTCTCTATAGGGCCATGATTTTATAATTATCCCTTCACTACTAAAAACTCACATTCGTCCACGACATTTACTACCGGACATAAAAAGAACCCATACTAAAGTGGCACGGAGGCCCCCAGAGACCATTTAGTACCGGCTCGTCACACAAGCCGGTACTAAAAATGGCATTTTACCGGTACTAAAATGGCGCGCACGTAGTACTAAAGTGTGCCATTTAGTACCTGATCCTCTATGGGTTACTTCAAAAGGAAAACATCTCTCACTTAGTCACAAGTGATGCATAGATGTGATGGTAAGGAAGCAACACACGAGGCAGGGGTCATGGGTTCGAATCCCCGCGGACGCGTACACGCATTTACGCGCGAAAAAATTATGTGACTTGCGACCGCGAGCCTCCCAGCCGGCTGTTACGAACCGGTGCGGGGGAGGGGGGGTCACATGCTACTTCAAAAGTGAATCATCTTTTACCCAGTCACATAGGCTGCGTAGGTGAGATGGAAAAGAGGGTACGCGTGAGCTAAGAGGTCCTGAGTTTGAATCCCAATAACACACATATTTTGTAGCGAGTGTGGGGTTCGCAAGCGGTGCATATGGATCATTCTCCGGTGCATATGCATATGGCCGGCTACACATATACACATACACATTGTAATATATTGTACACAATTTCTCCACTACTATCACTACGGGAAACCCCGTATATGATGAGTGCATAAATCTTTACCGAGTGTATTTCATCGGGCACTCAGCAAAGACAGGCTTTGCCGAGTGTCTACAAGAATACACTCGGCAAACAAACGACACTCAGCAAACTCAAGCTTTTGCCGAGTGTCTCCAACAAATACACTCAGCAAAGAATATACACTCAACACCTACAAGGCTTTGCCGAGTGTCTAACCACTAACACTGACACTCGGCAAAGGGCATGCACGTGCCCAACACGTGCCACGGCCGTTGGCGGCCATTTGGGACGTTAGACTTTTGCCAAGTGTCTAACCCATGGTACTCGACAAAGAGGTGGCACGTGCCACGGCCGCCAACAGTCGTTATTGGCCGTTTGTGGTGTTAGCTCTTTGCCAAGTGTCGGGGGTTAGACAGTCGGCAAAGATCCTACTTTTTTTTGAAAACTTGAAACTGAAACATAGAAAATTTGAAAATTTTAAATATAAAAGTTTTTGGCCGGGTGGACTGGTGGCTTTGCCGAGTGACTAGCTCCGGCACTCGGCAAACTGACCCTTTGCCGAGTGTTTTTGTAAAGACACCCGGCAAACTAAGCCTTTGCCGAGTGTCTGCAGCTAACACTCGACAAACTTTACAATCTTTTTTTGATTTTGGGCTTCAAACTTTTTCTCCTGTCCTTAAACATGAAGTGGCACTCTATGTAGAAATTTAGGTTAATTCACGGTGTGTTTGCTATATTTAACTAATTTATTTCATTTAAAGTTATTTTCTCATATAAGTCAAATTTAAACTGGAAGTGATTCCTTAATTGAATAAAGTGAGTGAAAAAATTCAGTTCACAATGCTGACTCCAATGCGAGGCCTTATACATAAAATGATAGCACATTTTGAACAACTTCTTCCCGAAACTTGCAAACGAATGTTACGTGGATTAGTTTAAAAATTCTATAAAAAGAAAAAAGTCTAAAATTCATGAGATTTGTCAAAACCTCATAATATCATATGTGGAGGCTGTGGTAAAAAGTTGAGATGATTTCAAAAAGTTTTTCATGTAAGAGCATCTCCGAAGAAGTTTCGTCGAGTTGAGAAAGATACGACTGTATTTTGAGTCAAAGTAAAAGTTGAATTGGAGTTTCAGCTCATAATTTTTTTCATAGGCAGTAGACACCATAGATTGTTTCATTCGAAGTTATCATAATTTTTCAGATCCATTTGATAATTTTAATTATTTTTTGCGACCATCTCTCCATGAAATAATGAAATATCTGAAGAAACAATGATCTATACATGCATGAAATAATGAAAACAATTCATATAAGTATAAAATGTTCATTGTTGAATGTATTTGACAATATATTTTGATGTGTATTTGAACAAATTTGAAAATCTTTACATAAAATAAAGGTTCTGGAAAAGGTTTGCCGAGTGCTACACTCGGCAAAGAGTGTTTTTGCCGAGTGACAAAAGCCCGACACTCGGTAAAGAAGCCACGTGGCTGGCCGGCTCGAGGCCGCACGGGCCACGTCATTGCCGAAGTGGCTTGTTTGCCGAGTGCCGGCACTCGGCAAAGGCTTGGTTTGCCGCCGCGCACTCGGCAAAAGAGCCACGTGGCCGGCCGCTCAGTGGCCACACTTGGCCACATCATTGCCGCGTGGCAGATCTGTTTGCCAAGTGCCAGATCCAGGGCACTCGGCAAACAAGGGGGTTTTGGGGGACTTAAGCGCCCGCCCGCGCGCCCACAACCCTATTCGCCCGCGCGCCACCCCTCCTGCCTCTCTTGCCGGCTCCGCTCCACACCTGCCGCCGCCCGCCCACCGCTGCCCCGCCCGCCCACCGCTGCCCCGCCTGCCCACGCCACCTCGCCCGTTCACCGCCGACCCGCCTGCCCACCGCGCCTCGCCCGCCACGCCGACCGCCACGCCTGGACGCCGACCCACCCACCGCACCTCACCTCGCCTTGACGCCGCCGCCCCAGCCGCCGCCGCCGACCTCTTGTCGCGCCGCCGCCTGGCCCCTGTGCTGGCCCCACTTCTCCTCTTCCTCGCCGCCACGCTCTCCTTCCCCTCCATGCTCCGCCTCCCGCTCCTCCTCGCCGCCGTCCCCTCGCGGTGTCGAGCGCGTGTTCCGGCCTGAGCCAGTGGAGGAGACGCGCGTAGGTGCTCACCGCCGACAACGCGCCCAACGGCATCCAGGTACGTCGGTCAAGTCCACCCGCCGTCCTATCCCCTGCTCATTGTTTCCTTGCCTTGCTTGCATGCCATGCTATTGCTCTGCTTCAACTGTTAATCACCGTCACTGATAAGGGATTAGATTAGTTCATTCATTGGTTCCTCGTTCGACATGCTCGTGCATCTAGATAGATTATCATTTGCCTGGCCGGGCAATATTATTATTATGCTTTTCTTCCTGCTGTGATCTTGCTGCTCGTGCATCTAGATTTAGATTCCTTCTCTATTATTCCATTTTGATTGATGCTATATATGTTGGAGATAAATAAAATATATATGTACCCATGCATAGGCCTCCCTCTCTCCCTATGTATTTGACTAAATGACTTTAATCAAACATCCAAATAAAATGCATAGGCCTCCCTCTCTATCTATAACCGCTGTAATGTTGTATGGTGTTGGTAGTTGCTGTTTGTTAAAGGAATGCTAGCATTTTTTCAATTTTGGTCTAAAAGAATGCTCACATTCAAGCCCGCCGTCGAGCCCGTAGGTGAGCACATGCAAAATATTTTCATATTGTGTTCATAGATGACGTAACCTAGTTAGGCGTCTCCCGTTCGAAAGAGATATGGTTGTGAATATACGAATCTTTGCATATGTCTAACCGTATTTGTTTCGAATTGTCCACGTTTTTTGGACAACTCGAGGATGTGTGGATGGGTAGTTTCCATGCTCTACTTGTATCCGAGGCTGAGTTTCGGCATCATCTCCCTGTTGTTCTCTGAATATACAATCTCCGTAATTGGATGTGTATTTAGAGAACAACGGGGAGGTGCTGCCGAAATTCTGTCTCAGATACGAGTAGAGCATGGAAACTAACCCATCTACACATTCTCAGGTGGGATTAGGACCTATCTTGACCTATTAGACATATAAGCATCTGATAGATGCATTTCATCATTATAATTTATTACTCGGTGATATGTAAATGGATGGATGACCGTGAGTGGATGTGCACTGGCCACGCAAGTAAAGGTGAGTTGACCAATGAATGGGTTGTCAAGACTGGTGCGTTCTTGAAGCAAGCTGTTGCCAATGCTAAAGGGGCGCCTTCCACTTTCTATCCATGTGTGGTTTGTGAGAACCGTAAATGCCAAACACAAGAGGTCATGGGTAAACATCTCGTCAGTAATGGTTTGAGGCCGCACAAGTAAAGGTGAGTTGACCGATGAATGGGTTGCCCATTTATTTTTACCATGCTTGCAATTTTTCTACTCTCTTTCAAATTAATTACACAAGTGGTTCATTTATTTTGGAAAGGGAAACATGCAAATGCAATGATAGAAATTAAAATTTGGAAGGGAAACATGAGATACATACCGGTTTTCCTCGCGGCGAGAGCTCATGTTTAAAGTCCGCGAGCGGGACTCCTATCTTCAATTGATTTTGTCATTGTCCGATCCCGGAGTGGGTGGTTCGGACGTTGCAACCTTCTTCCGCCACGTCTTCTTGATTTTCTTCTGTGTTGGAGGCGGTGGGATTGGTTCATCTAGAGAATTCCAGAGAGCCTGATCTTCCTCATATCTCTTTACGCGGAGGTCCATTTCTTCTGCACTCATTGGTCCTGTCACCTCATCCCATTCGAACTGCTCTCCTTTGAGTCTTTCCAGCTCTCCACTAAGGAGTGCTTTAAGGAAACATTCAACGCTTTTCTGCTCTGGTGTATGAGGCTTTGTCTTCTTCTCTTCCCGAGGTTGAAACTGGAAAGAAATCGGCGTCCTGCCGATGCGGAACGAGACTTTTCTCGTTTCCATATCGACCCTAGTCCGGGCAGTGTTTAAGAATGGCCGGCCCAACACAATGGGAAATGAATAATCACTCCCCGTGTCAAGGACGACGAAGTCCGTAGGGACATAATATCCCCAGACTCGGACCGGCACATTCTCGATCACCCCCTTGGGGTAGCGAATTGATGAATCTGCCAGTTGTACCTTGGCATTTGTAGAAGACAAAGTGGAATAGCATAACTTTTTGAATAGTACCTTAGACATGACATTGATGCTGGCTTCCAGATCATAGAGTGCGTCATCAATGCGACGATTCCAGATCGCGCACTGAATGATGGGCACTCCAGGATCTTCCTTCCTTTCCGGGGGGGTTTTCATGATCGCCCTTCTTGCAGCTTTTGGCAGGTACGCCCTCCTTGGTATTTGTACGTCAACGTATGAGACGTCACCTGCATGGTTAATACGGATTGTCCTATGAGACATCTTACCCTGTCTCGTAGTAATAGCCTTAACTGTTTCAATGGAAGGTTCGGGTTGCCCCGGAATCTTCCCCGACTCGGTAACATGAACGACTGCAACTAACTGAGCAATTTAGGTTTCGATCATTTTATTAAAGCTTAGTTGACTTTTTATGGCAAAAGAGAATGAATCCAATCTAGAGTCTATGCTTTCCAGGATTTTATCATTAGCAGCAAGCTTTCTATTGATATTCTCAGTGATTTTACCCTAGCCAAACACTAGATCTCTAAGAGATGGCTGATTATTGAAATTGCTGGAATTAATGTTGTTACCTTGTTGAGGCCTCTCAAATGGGAGGTTTGGGCGCGAATTCCAGCCTTGAATGTCGTAGTTGTTCGGTCGATACCCGTTGTTGTTGGAGTTGTTGACGTAGTAGGCATCTTCTCGTGTTTCGGGGTAGTCATTCCCCGAATGGCCAACGTTACCACAGACCTCGCAAGTCATACAAGCATCCATGGCTTGCACCAATTCTTGAGCAGGGGCCTCCATTTTCTTCATCAGAAGGTCCATCTTGGCAATGAGCATGTCCAGAGCTTCAACTTGATGTACTCCTTGGGTCCGAGGTTGGGCTCGATCATCGGACCAACCTTGGTTCTCGACCATCTTCTCGATGAGGGCCTTTGCATGACTCTCCTCAAGAGAGAAGAAAGAACCTCCAGCATCAGCATCCAAATACTCGCGGGTAGAGCTTCTAAGCCCGTGGTAAAAGGTTTGGATGATGAACCAACTCTACATACCATGGTGAGGACAAGCAGATATATAGTCCTAGAGATGATCCCATGCCTCCAGGATTGTTTCATCTTTTAACTACTAGAAACTAGCAATTTTATTCTGGAGGGCGTTGGTTTTCCCAACCGGAAAGAATTTCAGCAAAAATGCGCTAGTGCACTTATCCCAAATGTCCATGGATTCACGGTTGGCATAAAACCATTGTTTTGCCTTGCCCAATAATGAGAATGGGAATAAACGAAGGCAAATGGCATCAATGCTTACCCCGTGTATGGTGAAAGTGTTGCAAATCTCCAGAAAATGCTGAAGATGAGCATTGGCATCCTTGTGACGAACCGGATTCTCAACGACGAGAATCCGACTCCCTGTACCCTCGAGATAGTCCCAGGAATAGCAGCTATCTCGTACAGAACTCATCTCAGTCGAATATCACATCCATACAACGATAAAAGATCCATTACATGACATATATAAAACATAGCGTCTGGTACAAGCCCTCTGGGCTAAATCGACAATAAGAAACATCTGCGCAACGGTAGCTAGATCATCAGGGTCCACTCCTCCACAGGCATCCTTGAGCGTAGCGCACACCCTTCAATCGTACCACCCGTCCTGGTTGAACTCGTGGTCGGGGTCTTCACTTGAGAACCCAAAGTCTGTCCCCAAGGAAATGGGACAGGTTCACGTCACCAACCATAATATGATGCAAGCTTTAAAGTGGCCTATTCTAGGGTATAGAAATAATCAAGGTTTGAGCCAAGGTTTTCTTATGCAAGCAGCAGCAATAACCCAAACTCATCTCATCACCAACTCCTTTCCTCACAAGCACATCCACTCCCCAGATCCCACCATCAGCCTCACATTTCCCGTCGGGCTCGTCCTGCCACAGCAGGTTCCCGCAAACATTATTCACCAACACCTTTCACTCACTAGTCGACTCGGTGAGCTCCCTCCCCACCTTGTCTCAACAGCCTCAGCTGGACCAATCTCTCATAACCCAATTCAAAGGATGAGGTGAGAAAGCAGATTCCCATGCTAGTCGGAACTTATCAGAAATGGGTCGTCCGTAACCGTGGACACGGCTATACGTATAGTTTACACTCTGCAGAGGTGGCACTCCAGGAATCCATCCGGGCTGCAAGGCTAGTCCGCAACCAACCTGAGACACAGCCCACAGCAAAGACCCTAAACAGTAACGGCGCCAATCCTGTCTCCCTGGGCTCGGGAAACATCCGATCTAACATCTGCCCCAGGGTCATGAAACCTTCCCACCGGGGCCAGTCGGGGGCCGTGGTAAATCAGGGAGATTACGCCGCAACGAATCCCCTCTACACATATCAAGCTCGATTCTCCTACAGTCTCGGCGCCGCACTAGAGTAGGCTTGCTGGAACCCTCCCCATACTGGGTAGATGATGAGCACGGTATTCCCACGTCCAAAGTTGGAACTCGACTCGGTCCTTAATTGTCGGTAAAGCGAGTATCAGCGTCATAAGCGATCCGCCGCAACGGTTCGCAATTGGCACCCATAACAGGTATTGCCGCCCAAACTCCTCAAATAACCCAAGTATCCAATTAACCATGTACCCGCAACAGGTACCCCATAGGGACTGCCCGAGTGCAGTCCCCCAGCACCTCGATCAAACGATCGAGTTGTTATTACTCGCTTACACCGCCTAGCTGCACTACTCCTCCCATACCACCCACAACTCACGCCAAGAGGATCAAATCACAACCATCCCAACACATGCATTGCATAGCATATTTCATAAAGTGAGTAGTAGGTAGCAAGGTAACAGGATATTAACAAAGGCAGTGCAGGTTTATCATGCGAGTAAAGTAAAGCGCTAGCATACTAGTTGCATGTCTAATAGGTATTTCAGAGAATGGTCGGGCGTGAACCTGGGCAAAGGTCTTCATCCTCGTCAAAGCAGTTGTCGAAGTGGTCCGGCTCCTCCAGACTCTCCGGAGCTCCTAAGGTTGCGGAAAATAAAATAAGACGCGGCTACTAGCAAAGAAACACCAAAACAGCGAAGAGAGAAGACCTAAATAACACCAAACTCTACACTAACGTGTAGATCATGTTTTTAGAAAAATATAGAAACTGATTTCATATTTTTCTGAGCTACGGTTGATTTATTATTAATTTTCGAAGTTTAAATCATTTCCTGAAAATATTAAATAATTTCCGAAAAAGAAAAACAGACAAATAATTAGCCTGCTGACGTCGCATGACGTCATGCTGACGTCAGCAGTGGGGTCCTGCTGACGTCAGCGTTGACTGGTCAACGGTCAACGGGTCAACGGTCAGCTCTGGTCAGTGGGCCCCATGTGTCAGTGACACACAGTGTATGACATGTGGGCCCCATTCGTCAGCGCAGTTAAAAGAAAAAGAAAAAGATTAAACGATGGCTGGGCTGGAATTGGGCCGAAAGGTGAACGGGCCAAGAAAGTTTAGGGGTGTGAAACAGACTTAAAGTTCAACTTTAGGCCCACGAAGGGGCGCTGCTGGATCTGGCTCTAGTGGACTTGGTCCACCGTGCGCCGTGAGAGGGGTCCATGTGCTCCGGGTGCACGGGATCAGGTATGGCCGACTTGGGATTGTTTGTGCGTGCTCGTGCGACGACTTGGTGTGGTCTAGCATGTGGCCACGCCACGGCGCGACGCGACGCGCACGCGGCGCGCACTGGAGCACGCCGGCGGCGACGGTTGGCGGCGGAACTTGCCGGAAACGGCTCGGCCGGGTCCAAGAATGGTCGGATTAGCTCGGCTAGGGTTTTGCGAGGTCCAACGGAGTGAAAAAGGGTTCGGCTTGGGTGCGGTTTGGCCCTCCCGACGCGAACAGCGCCGGCACGGCCATGGCGCCGGCGAGCATCGACGGCGGCTCGGGTTTCGCGTGCAACGGCGCACGGTTTGGGTTAGGCATGCGTGCGTGCGGCTCCAGCGTCTGCTGGGACGCAGCTAGGTGCTCATGCGTGGGCTCGTGGTCGCCCACGGCCGCGACATGGCCTTGGCGTGCGCGCGCGGCGAGCGGAGCTCGGCCGCGGCGGCCTCGGCTGCAAGGCTGTCGACGGCGGGTTGCGGGCTAGGCTGCTGCGGCTCGACGGGGTCCTGCACAAGAGACGCGGCCACGACTCGAAGGTCAGGTCCCAGGGGGCTAGCAACGGCAGCGGCGGCGCTCGGCCGGAGACAGGGGAGAAAAGGGGAAAGGCACGGCGGCGCTCACCTAGGGTCACGTAGACGTACGCTGCAGCTCGGGGTAGACTCGCGGTACGCCAGCGGTGCTCGTGCTCCTCTTCTCGCTCCCTGGTTCGGCCTGGTGCCGGCGGTCCCACGCACAGCGGCGACGGCTTCGGCGGCGGCGGCGTGGAGAAGACGATGGGCTTCCCCTCCTTGCTCCTACTCCCGCTCAATCTCTTCCCCACCTCTTCTCGCACCTCTCACCCCTCGCGAATTGGATCGGGAATACCCCAATGGGGTGGCGCGGCTTGGGGAGGAAGAAGGCCGGCGGCGGCTTTTAAAGGGGATGGCGCTAGGGTTTCGCGGCACGGACGACGAGATGGAGGCTGCGGGCGGCCTCGGACACGCGTCCGCATCGCATCGGGCTGCACATGGGGCGATGGGACCGGCTCGGGTGGTTGGGGCTCACGGGTGCGCGCGCGAGGGAGAGAGAGCAGAGCGACGCGCGGGGGAAGAAGAAAGAGAGGAAGAAGAAGGCTGCCAGGTGGGGTCCGCGCGTCAGAGAGAGAGAGGGACGCGGCGGGGACGCGGAGAAAGATTGGGCCGTGCTGGGCCGAAAGGCCGAACGGCCGGATTGGTTGGCTGGCTCAGAAAAGAAATAGAAGGGTGGTTTCTGGACTTTGGCTCGGAGATTTGGCCCAACAGGGTTAGGTTAGGTTTTGAATTAGTTTAGTTTGTTAGAGTTTGAATTCAAATCTAGAATTTGAATTCAAACCAACCAAAAATCCAATTAAATCCAAATAACTCCAAATCACACTATTTCATCCTTAGCACTTCAAATTGATTTTAAATTTTTAAATTTAAATTGCTTAAGAATTTGGGAGCACAATAGAATTAATTTTAAATATTGGTTTGCATGCACAACAATTCACCAAAAATTTTGAAATCCACATTTTTGCACTCAACAAATCCTAAGGGAATTTTTAGGGTTGTTACAATCCTCATGTGGCTTGCCGCAGAATGGGCTAGCCTGCACCATGTTGATGAGGGCTGGCTTGAGCTCAAAGTTGCCATCTCCGACTGGCGGAGCTGGTCCGACACGCACATTCTCACTCGATGGAGCGGAGAACTCGCGGATCGTCTTGCTTGCCATCCTCGATGAAGCCGTGTCGACGACGGGAAAGACTGGGCTCATCGGAATGAGTTGCCTCTGAGGAGGTACAACACGGTGTCACACTTTCCTCACAAGAGACTCAAGATTTTCTTGGAAGTTTGACGGTAGTTGGAAACCAGTCATGCACTGCTCTGCTTCACAAGACCAACGAAATAGAGCAAGGATAAACCCGCTTGAGTAGCGGTATACTCAGTTAAGATAGCTCGAGATAGAAGTTTGAAAGTATCTAGCCAATTGCTTTCCCGGCAATGGTGCCATAAATGCTTGTTGGCACTTTTTATGATCCAATATCAGAATTGTGATTCCTGATACTGGGGTAAGAAGTGTTTCGGTGGTTTTTCTTATGACTCAATAAAATATAGAAATATTCTGCAAGCGCACAGAATTACCGCTGTAGCACTTCACCAGGGAGTAATCCGAGGTATCATAATTTATATTTCCGTAGGGAAGCTTATGGCAAGAGTACTAGCAAACAGATATTCGAGACTATCAGATAGGGGTACACGACTAGCAAGACGGGGAATAACGGTACTGGATAGGAATGGATATACCATGACACACAGCTCAAGGGAGGCTCAGGTAAGAAAGAGAAGGAATAGATAGCTGTGAGGACAACGAGAAGAGAGAGAGGATTCCTAGGTACTTTATCTATCTATGTCACTCGGTGTTAGAGATACAGAGGATGAAGAGCCAGCACTCAGAGGTCAAGGTCAAATCTATGTCTTAACTTCGGGACAGCAGAGCTTACGCCACATAGAAAGGGATGAGAAGGGGTGGCATCTACCCTGCCCTAGGGAATCCTACAATCCGAGACGAACGTGATGGCTATGAAGGCCGTATAGGGTTGTCACCACCTAACGGCTACCACCTCCGCAGACTCAGGGGCAAACTAAGGCCACTGGCTAGCCTAGGAACCACTCCTACACTAGTCAATAACTACTTACTCCACTAGCAAGAGAAAGCAACCTTGTCAATACTCTTAGTGACAATTCACCTCAAGTATCGAGCAAGATCGAAGAACCAGCTAAGACAAAGACTTAAAGAGGATCTAGAAGCACCAGAGCTCGAACCAACTATAGTCTAAACACGATATTGATGCAACTAGAATAAAGTAGAAGCAAGCTATAAATGACAAAGGCAAAGTGATAAAGATAACTTTATATTGATAACTCAAAGTCTACAAAAGGAAAAGGAAAAGATACAAGAGCTTATACCAGAGCTTCTAAAGACGACTTCGGAACCTCCGAGGCACAGCTCGACTCAACTCTAACTCCCAACTAAACTATCCTAACTCTACTAGAACAAGTGGAAAGAGAGCTCCTTAGCTTGGTGTGTGTTTGATAAAATTGAAGTGCCACTGCATTTATAGGTGTCCCAAGGCGGTGGAGAGGAGTGGCGGCCAAGGAAGCCAGGAGGTGCCCCTGGTGATTCGGGTGAATTGCCCGGTTCGGCCGAACTGCCTAGTTCTACCGAACCATGGGATGCACCACCATTTGCTCCCACGGCCTAGATGCACTCCTGGGGTCGGTTCCTGGTGCTGGGGTTGGTTCGGCCGAAGGCTAGGCTTCGGCCGAATTGGGCTTGGCCCATGGCCGGCCTCCCCAGCATCGCCTTTGGTCTTGGACCTCCCTAGGCTGGCTTCTGGTGATGTACTTCGTGTTGTGTTGGCCCAAGGATGAGGTGGTGGTCGCCCACGTGTCATGTGTTGTCATTGCTTTGGTCATCGTTGACGTGGATGACTTCCGGTTGTGCTTTGTGTTGTATACGACTAAGAGGGGTAACTGGGCGGATCGTGTCGTTCGGCCGAATCGGTCAATTCCGACCCCTATAGCACGTATTTGTTGTTAATGTACCTGCACAAGTGAAACTCACCAAAACTCATGGAACTTTATTAGAAATAAACCTAGGTGCATGGAATGTCACATATATCCTATTTTATTCCCGAATATTAGTGGTAAAAAATGTGCCATAACGACCGCCAACAACAGGCCACCCAAGTTTATTATTTGTCATACGCATGCAAAAAGGACAAAAGTCTTGAGGGTTGGGATGTTGTGTACAAAGTATCGCCACATGGTAAACTACCAGTCCCAAACAATGAAGATTATAACATAGACCCAAACACCTTTGATGGAGAGTTTTTCCAAGAAAATGGGCTAGAAGGGTCTTTTGAGATAGATTTGACCCAAGCAGTCGGAATAGTATTAGACTCAGAAATGTTTGTTGACGAGGACACTGGAGATGAGGTTTGGAATGTCAAGCACTTGGAGTTACTAGAGCAATTATAATTAGGCAATGACAGTGACGGCGACATTCCTCCTCCTTTGGAGGATGGTCATGAACATCTCAAAATATATGGCAATGATGATGAGACCGTTGATCCAGCTAATCCTGATCCTGATGATTATTTCTAATAAATGTATGTTTTTATATATTGCATCTCTTTCTAATAATTTATATTGGTACATATTTTTTGTTTATTGCATCTCTTTCTAATAATTTGTATATATTGCATCCCTGTCTAATAAATGTATGTTTTTATTGATTGCATGTGATTGAACCAAGATGGTGGGTGGCAGGGGCGGTGCAATGAGGAACGCCATGTCGCTCTACCGCGCACTCTCGAGTGGAGGGTCCGATGCAGCTGGGTCGTCCCGTGCCAAGCGCGGAGGCCGAAAGAAGGGTCGAGGAAAGGGGGCATCCCGTGCCAAGGGGCGACAGCAGACCCCTGTAGCTTCGTCGTCCGAGGAGGAGTTTGTTCCTTTGGCGGTAGACCGACAGGCCGCGGAGGACGAGGAGCGCGAGGACGAGGAGCACGAGTACGAGCAGCAGGAGGAGGAGGCCGGGGGTCCACTTCCTCTGAACTGTCGGCCCTTTGGCAACGAGGTCCCTCACAACTCCCGAAGCGACCGATACCCATGGAGCATTGCCCTGTAGTTGCACCCGCTGGCAAAAGGTAAGTAATTTTAGATGTTATAAGTACCTTTTCATTTCATATGTTGGAAATCACAATATGAACTAACAATTTACCTTAATCACTTGGGCAGGAGTTGGGAGGTTGTCACCCCGGGCGTTGCTCACGACCGCAAAATCAATGGCATCTTGGGTCTTCTATGCAGGGAGCTGTTTTCGGGTCTGGTTCAGATTGGCGGCAGGGAGGAGCCGGCCTACACCTTTGACCACTACGTCGTCTATCCCGATGCGGAGGATCGGGAATGCAGGGTGTTCACCAATAAGGCTGAGCGGGTAAAGACCGAGCTGTGGGTAAGTATTCGTTGCACTACATTGCTCAACACATCACATTCATTGAACAATCTACAAATAACGATTGGATACATCGCGTATGTATGCAAGACTTTTACAGATGCGTCCCGGGAGCCGAGGCGAGGGCGACTGTTGTGGCACATACAGCCTGTGTGAAGCTCGTGAAGGACTTGCACTACGAGTCGCGCCTCCAGGCCATCATTGATTATTATGCTGCACTCAAAGTCTCTGTGAAGAAAGGGCCCACAAGACAAATGAGGTTGACCCGGTAGCAATACTTGGCGGTATGAAAATCGATTATAATTTATTCTGAGATTAAGTACTTTGAATTCGATCTTGTTATATGCCGTACACTTGATGTCTTGTAGGCGATTCCGTGGTGGTGCGCCGCGCATCCTCGGTGCTGGGAGGTGATAGTGGAGAAGTGGGTAAGCCCCGAGTGGGAGGAGTAGCACAACCTTTGCCGGGAGCGGCGTTTGCTGATGCCAGGTGTACCACACCATCAGGGTAGCCTTCGCCTCGACGAGTATCGGGCAAAATGGGTACGCTGAGTCATTTCTATATTCGCTCACTCAATTCTCTATAATTACTAATCTTATTCTTATTGTTTATTTCCCCAGTCGTCGTCACATGGTGCCCAGCCTTGCAACCGGTTCATGACATTTGCTTTGGCCCACAAGGGCAAGGCGACCTTCGACGTCCAGTACAATTCGGAGGACCCGCCCTCAGCATACAGCAATGCTAGTGTCCACAGTCGCCTCACTACATACACAGAGGTGGCGAATGAGGTCCATGGGCCAAACTTCAATCCGACCGCCCACGACATTGATGGAGAAGTGGTCATGAGGGTGGGAGGAGGCAAGAAGCATGGGCGGTACATCATCGGCGACAACACCATCGACACGGCCGCTACCCCTACACTCTCCCAGATTCGAGCGAGGAGCACGAGCTATTCCCCGGCCATACGCCAACCTTCTCCCGGTTCATACTTCGGGATGCAATCACTACAGGTTATTTCTGTTTTGTTCATCGTACGGTCACTTTACTTACATTTTCAATGTATTGTAATATTGTGATTGAATATTGCAGACCCGGTTGGATGAAGAGACGTAGAGGCGGGAGCAGCTGGAGTTGCAAGTGAAGCGGATGCATGAGGCGGAGACCGGGAAACAGAGGAAGATTGAGGATATGGAGCTCCTGAACCGGCTGTGGCAGCAGCAGATGTATGCCTACATGCAAAACATAGGTGCGCGGGTGGGTGAAGGTCCGCCACCGGCGATGCCACCCCCGCCTACAACACGTGTTCCCATTTCTCCCGTGAGTCACTTGAGAACCTTATAATTTCATTTCAGAACTTGGACAACTTAGTCGGTTACCTTAGACAACTTAGACACATGGAAAATCTCTCGTGGGCAGAATCATGACTCGGCGGCGTCAAATGACGGGCCTCAAGGCGAAGACGTTGCGGCGCAGGCAGTATGAATGCTATTCGGACCCCCTCCTGAGTGAGTTGGTGACTTTGTTAATGCTTATGAACCTTTGTGAATGTTTGGTGACTTTGTGTCGTTGTGAACGAGTGTACTTGTGAACCTATGGATGTTTAGTAACTTTTATGTGTTTGTCGAACTGCTTGCGATGTTTATTACGGATTTATGGTTGTGGAAGGTTGATGTATATATATATATGTATATATATATATGTTGGGGGCGATCATTTGGGGTACCCAAACCTATGGGAGAACCGCCCCAATAAACATTAATCTTGTCGAAGTAACCAGAAAAAGAAAGCGGAAGTTAAGGCCCACGGCCCAGCAACGACTGAAGGCCCAGCCAAGACGCCCCGCGGCATGCCTCGACGCGAACGAAAAATCTCCGCTTCGCTCGAGGTGACCGACCCCTCGAGCGAATCGGAGAACTCCGCTTCGGTCGAGGCCTGGGGACCGAGCCTCGAGCAACCCACGGAATGAGGAAAGCTCTGCCTCGGTCTTGACCCTCGCTCCAATGAACATTAAATGGCACCCTCTGCCACCATGCCTCCAAAGTCAAAAGGCAGATTTCTTGCCATACTGCCCTGACGGCCACGACTCCTCCCATCGTGTCCACCAACTCCCGTCACTATGCTGCCAACCGAGGCTCTGTGCAGACAGGCCGGCACTGTGCGAACAGAGCCCATCACTCCGAGCTCCTGTACTGCTAACTCCGACGACTCAAAGACCTTCGTGGACAAAGAGACCCTCGAGCACACAGCAGGAGAAGAGCTCAGGATGACAGAGATATGGCGGGCCATTCTGAGCACTATGCGACCAACCCCGGCACTGTGCGGACATGTCGCCGCCGTGCGAACAGGGCCGGGTCACTCTAACTCCCTGTGCCACCGACTCCCACAGCGATTTCCCACAGAATAAGCTGTGCGCCGGCATGGGAGACCCTCGAGGTAGTGTACGGACGAGCCATTATCACATTAAGGATGCCCCGAATCCTCAAGACCACTCCTCGACGTCATCACTAGTACAAGAATCGACTACAGCAAACAAGGACAGAGAAGCACGCCCAACGCCATTCCTACTACTGTGCTACAACTATGCCTAACCAGCAACACGCTCCTGTAACCCCTCCTCCTTGGCCTATAAAAGGAGGGGGTGATCGAGCAGAACGGAGAGGAGGAAGGGAAAAAGAGAATCCGCATACACTCAGAATAGATCACGATATTGGCACCCTGCCTCAATCATCCGGGACTCGGAGGGAGGTCTAGCCTCTCGTCCCAACCTGCTTGTACCCCCTACTACGTGCATTTCGGTGCGGAATAATACATCACACGCACACCGCCTTGCTGGAAGTACGGTCCTCTGACCGGAACCAGGATAAACCCGTGTCTCGTGTTATCTTCTGCATCAACTATCAAGGGAGGGAACACAGCGCATTTCTGGTTGGTGTCGGGACCACGATTTCTAAACACCGACAGTGCCGCGCCAGGTAGGGGATTCACGCTGTGATCGATTGTTTTATCCACCATCTCCCTTGATGGCAACTTGAGTCGTACGCGACAACCTGTTCTCGATGCCAGCATCAGACCAGCTTCCTGCCGGATTCGAAATCCGGTTCGGGAGTCTCGACTTTAGGGCAACTGGCGATGGCTACAACATGCAGCTCCTGACGAGGAACGGCAGCATGAGTGTGCCACCGTCACTCCCATCATCGTCACCGCGATGCAAAAGACGTTCGCGTCAACGCGCGCGGCGAACGCGCTCAGAGCGACGCAGAACAGCTCACGCCAGCTCCCCCGAACGGGTCGAGCTCGACACGATGTGGGCAACAATGGCCACCACCGCGGTACAACCAGCCGGGGACAGCACGGTCGACCCGTGGCGAAACCTCGATGGGACACGCACCGCAACCATGACCAACTCTTCATCAGTTGACATGAACATGACGGCGTATGAGGATTTTCTAGGCCACCACCTGATCTCGATCCGCTATCTCATAGCAACGTCGCCGGACGAAAACTACCCTGAGTCTGGCAACGAGGCAGTCGAGAGCGGCCGGAGGACCCCCGAATGGGATTACTCAGGGCTTTGCGATCGAGAGGCCCTCTTATCATTTCAAGCTGCAGCAGATTATTGCCTAACCTGCTCCGACGACCCCAGCGAGGAGGATTACGATCCCACCAGGGAATGCTTCGTCGTCCTTTCGGGAAAGGATGGCGGAGATGATGGGGCAGGAGAGCCAGCGCACGCCAGAGACCACGAACAAGCGCACAACAATGTTGCACTCGCACAAGCACAACTGGCCCAAGTCCACGAACTCGAAGCCAAGCTTGAAGAAGAACGCCGACAGGTCCGAGAGCTTCGGGCAACGCTTGAGGACAATCGTCCTATGCGCGGCGTACATGCTAGGGAAGCCGGGCGCATAGCACGAGCCCGCATCGAGGCTGATGACGATGTGGATGACCCACTCTTGTTAGCCAGGGCACGCCAGAAGCTCATCGCCGCGGCAACTCTGATCCGAGCCATGCCCGAGCCATCAACACCCGAAGGCCGAAACATGCGTCAAGAGGCGCAGCTCCTAATCGAACAAGCAGCTGTGCAACAAGCCAAAAGCTCAGCCTCTCGCATCCGCAGTTCCGCCGGCCCAAAGACTAGTGGACCAACGCGGGAGCTCGAGGCATCGGCACAAACCCCGCGAAGGGACAATCTAATGCCACCCCCGCCCTCGAATAAGGGAAAGGCGCCTTCGGTGCACGAACGCATCGGAAGGAAGCCTCTCAAGGAGCGAATCCTTGACACACGTGGTGACATCAGCGAGGACGACGCTCGCAACACCCTTAACAGAAAGAGGCAGGATGGCACATCTCGCGGTTTTCACCCCCGCCGTGGAGGCCGCTACGACAGTGACGAAGACAAGAGCCCAACGCCAGAGCCCCCAGGAACCCAGGTATTTGGCCGGGAGATTCGTGTGGCCCCAATTCCCGCACGATTCAGGTAGCCAACGACCATCACTAACTACTCGGGAGAGACGGACCCAAGGGTCTGGCTCAATGACTATCGCCTCGCCTGTCTATTGGGCGGCGCGACCGACGACGCCATGATCATCCGCAACTTGCCGCTTCACTTGGCGGATTCTACGCGGACATGGCTGGAGCACCTACCCGCGAACCAGATCCATGACTGGAACGACCTCGTGAGGACGTTCGTGGGTAACTTTCAGGGCACCTACCTACGCCCTGGAAACTCATGGGATCTTCGAGGGTGTCGCCAAACACCCAACGAGTCCCTTCGTGATTTCATCCGCCGCTTCTCCAAGCGTTGCACCGAGATCCCGAGTGTGGGTCACTCCGAAGTCATCCATGCTTTCCTCGAAGGTACAACCTGCCGGGACTTGGTACGCGAGTTAGGACGTAGTCCTCCAACTAGCGTAAACGAACTGTTCGACGTGGCCACCAATTTTGCCTCCGACGAGGAGGCGGTCGGAGCCATCTTTCATAGTGGAAGGGGGAAGCGGACGGAGGAAGCGCCCACGGAGGGCAGCAAGTCCAAAGGATCCGCCAAGAAACAAAGGCAAGGCAAGAAATGGAAGAATCCCCAAAAAGCCTCACGTCGATAAGAGCAAACCGAGGACCCTGACGAAATACTCGCAGTCGATCCTGCCGTGCCCAAACCTCCTCGAGGCCCCCCTCGAGGAGGCGGCATCTTCGACGATATGCTCAAGAAACCATGCCCTTATCACAAGGGCGTCCTGACCCACACCCTCGAGCAGTGCGGAATGCTAAGGAAATACTTCAATCGCGCCGCTTCAAAGGACGAGGGGGGAAAGAGAGACACGGGCGACGGGAATGGCCAGGGCTTCCCGGAAGTGGAGAACGTCTTCTTCATTTTCGGTGGGCCAACCGCGAACATGACCCCTCGGCAGCGCAAGCGCGAGCGCTGAGAGGTATTCTCCATACACAAGGCGGGGTCGTCGTACCTCGATTGGTCAGAGGAGACGACCACCCCAACTATATCCCGAACCCGGGGCAATACCCGCTTGTCGTTGTCGGCAATACCTGGTTCTCCAAGGTACTCATGGATGGAGGCAGCAGCCTCAATATCATGTACGCTTCATCCTTGGAGCTCATGGGCATCGGCAGGGACATGCTGCGCCCTAGCAAGGCGCCATTCCATGGCGTTGCGCCCGGAAAGCGAGTTCAGCCCCTCGGGCTGATCGATCTGCCTGTTTGCTTCGGTATCCCCGACAACTTCCGCAGAGAGATCCTGACCTTCGAAGTAGTGGGATTTCGAGGTGCGTACCACGCCATCCTCGGCCGCCGATGCTACGCCAAGTTCATGGCGATCCCGAACTATACCTACCTCAAGTTGAAGATGCCGGGACCAAACGGTGTTATCACCGTGGCCCCATCATTCGAACATGCCTACATATGCGACGTGGAATGCGTCGAGAGCGCTGAGGCGCTTGCTGAGGATGAGGATCTCGTCGCGGACCTGGAGAAGATGGCGAACGAAACCATACCCTCCACTTCGAAGCATGCAGGCAGTTTCGAGCCCGCAGAGCACACCAAGGCTGTGCCCCTCGACCCAGGTGTTCCCAGCGAAAAGACGGTGCGGATCAGCTCGACCCTCGACAGCAAATAGGAGGTGGTGCTCGTCGACTTCCTCCGCGCCAACGCCGACATTTTCGCGTGGAGCCCCTCGGACATGCCAGGCATACCGAGGGAGGTCGCCGAGCACTCCCTTGACATCCTGCCCCATTCCATGCCGGTGGTTCAACGACTGCGACGCTTCAACAAGCACAAGCGCAGGGCCATTTGTGAGGAGCTGCGCAAGCTCCTCGAGGCCGGATTCATCAAGGAGGTATTTCACCCTAACTGGCTTGGCCATCCTTTTTTAGTTAAGAAAAAGAATGGGAAGTGGAGGATGTGCATAGATTATACCGGTTTAAATAAAGCATGTCCAAAAGTTCCTTTTCCTCTACCACGTATCGATCAGATCATAGATTCAACCGAAGGATGCGAGCTATTATGTTTCCTTGATGCTTATTCTTGTTTCCACCAAATTAAGATGAAAATTTCTGACCAACTGGCAACCTCCTTTATTATGCCTTTTGGTATTTTCTGCTATGTCACGATGTCGTTTGGACTTCGAAATGCCAGAGCTACATACCAGTGATGCATGCTTCGTGTTTTCGGAGATCATATCGGGCGAACCGTAGAAGCATACGTTGACGACATTGTTGTAAAGACCAGGAAGGCGGACGACCTGGTAAACAATTTGCGCATTGCGTTTGATTGTCTCCGGGCCAACGGGGTAAAACTGAATCCGGAAAAATGCGTTTTTGGGGTACCTCGAGGTATGCTCTTGGGTTTCATAGTCTCTCAACGAGGCATTGAGCCCAACCCTGAAAAAGTCTCGGCCCTCGAACAAATGGGACCGATCCGAGATCTGAAGGGGGTACAGAGGATATTGGGATGCTTAGCAGCCCTAAGCCGGTTCATCTCGCGTCTCGGCGAGAAAGGCTTACCCGTGTACCCACTCCTAAAAAAGAGCGAACATTTCTCTTGGAACCCCGAGGCTCAAAAAGCCCTCGACGGGCTAAAAGCGTCTCTCGCACGAGCGCCAGTCTTAACGCCACCTAAGGAAGGCGAGCGCCTCTACCTTTACGTAGCCGCAACGACTCAAGTAGTAAGCGGAGTCATCGTTGTAGAGAGAACTGAGGAGGGGCATGCTCTGCTTGTCCAAAGGCCGGTATACTACATCAGCGAGGTACTGACCGAAACCAAGACGCGATATCCACAAATTCAGAAGCTGCTCTACGCAGTAGTGCTAGCTCGGCGCAAATTGTGCCACTACTTCGAAGCTCATCCTGTCACCGTGGTCTCATCTTTCCCTTTGGGGGAGATACTCCGCAACCAGGATGTCTCGGGTAGAATAGCCAAATGGTCCATGGAACTGATGGGCGAAACCCTCACTTATGCCCCCGCAAGGCAGTTAAATCACAAATCTTGGGCGATTTTCGTGGCAGAGTGGACCGACACACAGCTGCCCCCACCACAAATCCAAGCCGAATGTTGGATCATGTACTTCGATGGGTCGGTGATGAAAACCGGTGCGGGCGCGGGCCTGCTCTTCGTCTCACCCCTCGGAGAACATATAAGGCACGTGGTACGCTTGCACTTTCCGGCGTTCAACAACATGGCCAAATATGAAGCCGGTCTTCGCATAGCCATCGAATTGGGCGTTAAACACCTCGACGTCCGGGGAGATTCACAATTGGTCATCGACCAGGTTATGAAGGAGGCAAGCTGCCACGACGACAAGATGCAAGCATACTACAATGCAGTACGCCGACTTGAGGACAAATTCCATGGCCTCGAGCTCAACCACATCGCGTGAAAGTACAACGAGGAAGCCGATGAATTAGCAAAAATTGCGTCTGGGCAGATCACCTTTCCTCCAAACGTATTCGCCCGTGACCTGACACAGCCAAGCATCGACCTCAAGCCGACCCTCAAAGCTCCTGATGCTCCCTCGAGGACCGAACCCTCGGGGGCTCCATATGTCGAGCCCATGGACGAGGATCCTTCGAAAGAGGAACCTGAAGCCTCAAGTCAGGAAATATCCTCGGCGGACGAGGGTGAAATTATGGAAATCGACGAGGCCCCATCAACTCGCGATTGGCGTAACGAATACATCGCCTGGATCATCCGAGGGGAACTACCCTCGGATCAAACCGAGGCTCGTCGCATCGCAAGAAAGGCCAAGTCGTTCCACATAATCGATGGGGAATTGTACAAGCGCAGCCCCTCCGGAATTTTGCAGCGGTGCATTCCAATCCCGGAGGGAAGGGAGCTCATCCGAGACATCCACGCTGACGTATGCGGCCACCACGCGGCGCCCCGAACCCTCGTGGGCAACGCGTTTCGCCAAGGCTTTTACTGGCCCACGGCTGTTGCAGACGCCAACGAAATCGTACGCACCTGCGAAGGGTGTCAATTCTACGCACGTAAAACCCACCTCCCGGCTCACGTCTTGCAAACCGTTCCCATCACATGGCCGTTCGCCGTGTGGGGGCTAGACCTCGTTGGTCCAATGCGAGCAGCGCCCGGGGGCTTTACACATCTGCTGGTGGCTATCGACAAGTTCTCAAAATGGATCGAGGCTCGGCCAATCAGTAGCATCAGATCCGAGCAAGCTGTGCAATTCTTCACAGATATAATTCACAGGTTCGGGGTCCCCAATTCGATAATCACTGACAATGGCACCCAGTTTACAGGCAAGAAGTTCTTGGAATTCTGTGATGACCACCATATCCGCGTGGATTGGTCGGCCGTAGCGCATCCACAGACAAACGGCCAAGTTGAACGTGCCAACGGCATGATTCTACAAGGTCTCAAACCAAGGATATTCAACAAGTTGAATAGATCCGGCGGGAAATGGGTGTCAGAACTACCCTCAGTAATTTGGAGCCTCAGAACAACCCCGAGCAGAGCCACGGGTTTTACTCCATTTTTTCTCGTCTATGGTGCCGAGGATATCCTCCCCACAGACTTGGAATATGGGTCCCCGAGGCTCAGAGCCTACCAAGAGGAAAGAAACAAGCAAATGCGGGAAGACTCACTCGACCAAGCAGACGAAGCTCGAGACGTCGCGGTCTTACATTCGGCTCGGTACCAGCAGTCGCTTCGAAGGTATCAGGCCCAGAAGGTCCGACGATGAGACCTCAGCAAGGGGGACCTAGTGCTAAGGCTGCGACAAGACAATCGAGGGCGCCACAAGCTCACACCGCCCTGGGAAGGGCCCTACATCGTCGCTCAAGTCCTCAAGCCAGGCACATACAAGCTCGCAAACGAGAAAGGCGAAGTATTCGCCAACGCCTGGAATATACAACAGCTACGTCGCTTCTACCCTTAAGCTTTCAAGCATTCATTTACATTTGTACTTATTTCAATAAAATTATAAAGGACCTTAAAATGAGTAAGACTAGGCTTACCATCGAAAAAAGCCAAGTCTCACTCGGGGGCTAATCCGGGGGGCACCCCCTCCTAAAATTGTCCCAATTTTAAAGTTTTTTATAAAATTCTTTTATTATGTCAATCTTCTGTATTTGCCAAAAGGCAACTCGAGGCATAGAATAATTGAGGCCAAGGGCCGGACAAGTCGAGGGACCGCCTACGCATTCGAAAGGATACGGCACCCCCCTCGTCACCCTACGCTAAAATTGCTCTATGAACGATACCCTCCTCGACAAGTCCTTTGAAAATTCAGCGAAATAAACGTGATCAAGAAACCATAATTCAAATAAAAACTCGAATGTGCGTTTCAAAAACATAAAATTGTTTCAACCACTAGAGTGCTTATTACAAAAAAAAACATATCTCTAAAAGCTACTCAGGGAGCGGGGTCTTTGGGATCTTCAGGGGTGGCATCCTCCTCATCTTCAGCATCGGAAATGAGGTCGCTCTCAAAGATTCGCGCGAGGGTGGCAGCAGGCCCAGAGGCAGCAGCATCCGCACTCTCCACGATGGCCAGCGCAGCGTTGTCGTCGAGGTCATCCGCCACCACGTAACCACCGCTGACCGCCTCGAGGTCCATGACAAAGTGCGTCGAGATCACCCCGAGGGTCTTCTGCACGCCGAGGAGAAGGGCCCCCTTCAGGCGCTCGGTAACACAACCGCCCAAGGCCCTTAGACGGCTGGCCACCGAGCTGCCCGACTGGGACTCGAGAGCTTCTGGCCCCTCGACCTCCTTACAGACGGCAAGAGCTACTTCCCGTAGCTCCTCGAGGTCCTCCTGGGCCTTCGAGTAAGCTACCTGGAGCGACTCCGCCTGTGAGGAGGTCTCCTCCGCCACCTTCCGCACTTCTGAAAGCCCAACACCAAAATCAGATAAGTTCTCGAAAACTCCAATTTAAATTTAGGGTAAGTTCATACTAAACTTACCTTCGACCAGCTTTTCCTTTTCAGCGAGGGCCTCCCGGGCAGTGCTGGCCTCCTGCTGGAGCGCCGCCATCTCTCCTTGTTGGGCCTCGACCGAGGCCCGCAGCTCTGTGATGGCGACATCTCCCTCCGTCACCGCTACGGTGAACAGGTCGATAGCCTCGCCCTAGGTCTTCAGTTGGGCCTCAGCCACGGCAAGCGCCGAGTCCCGCTGCTGCAGCTGCCCCCGGGCTTCGGCAAGGGCGGCACGCTCCTGCTGAAGCTCACCCTCAAGCGCCGCCAGCGCTTGCGTTCGCCGATGGAGCTCGTCCCCTTGCCGAAGGACCTCTTCTGCCGTCTCCACGGCAAGTGTCCTCTCGCACAGGTGTTCCCGCTCAGCGTGGCTTAAGGCCTCCCTCAGCTGATGCACCTCGACGTGCGCATCAGCAAGTTCGGCGACCTTTCGCCCAGCCATCTCTCTCAGACACTGTTATTAACACGACAAATGAAAGTGAAAAAAGAGGAAGAAACCAAAACGCGTGACAAAAAAGTTCGAAAACCATGCATAATATTCATGTCTTTTTTTTCTCGTATTGACATATTTTTTCAACGGAATCACCCAGCATGGTGTGTGTGTATATATATATATATATATGCGCATTCGCCACTACGAATCCAGACTTCGGAACCCACTGCGCCAGCACCCCACGCGTCCCACCCCGCGCGTCAGCCCAGCGCCAGCAACCTGCCTACGGTCCACGCGCCAGCACGCCCCTCGCCTCCTCCCGCGCCGACCACTAGGCGAGACCACGCGCGCATCCTCCTGCGGCCTGCCAGGCCGCTCGCGCGCTCCACCCATGGATGCCAGCAAGCCCATGACCCACGCCTGGCAGACAGCGGTCCCTGGCCGCATCATCATTTTTCACCGCAAGTTTCACTGCCCGCATGCAAAACCAATGAAATCAGCGAACCACGTGATGCCACATCACCACTAAAACAACCCACCAGGAAGTCCGTTAAAGAGAAATCTTTACTTGATTTGATCAAAAAAATGTGATATCTACTAAACCGTAAATCCAATTTTATATCCGTTTGAAGCATATTGTTAAAAAAATGTGTTTAACAAAACAAGATCCATAAAGAGTATATTTTGATAAAGTTTTTTTTAAAATATGTAATTGACACTACATTGTACTATGAATTGCCACCAACTCGGTTGCAATTCAAATAGATCTAATGGCAAGTGAACATGCACCAATTGCAAATAAAACCGAACATGTTGCAACTAGACAAAAACCAGTTGCAATTATAGAGGTACTAGTTGCAACCGAATGCACCCAGGCTCGCAGTTGCAACTAAGACCAATTGCAACAATAGAGGCAAAGCAATTGCAAGTCCTACGGCAACCCAATTTCTACATCTACAAACTGGGACAATAATCTAGTTACAACTAGGGTAGTTCTAATTGCAACCAGTTGCATACTCCAAATTGCAACACCATTGGAGATTGATCTAGTTACATCTAGGGCAGTTGCAACTAGTTGCTTACTCAATTGCAACTAGGGCAATAATCCAGTTACAACTAATCTAGAAATTACCACGATTTCAACTCTGGACACGCAATTGCAACTGGTTAACCTAGTTACAAGTATACTAGGACAATAACCCAGTTATAACTACACTACAAAGCCATCACACGCTTCCACAATTATAATCTGGGACAATACTCCAGTTACACCGGGAGTAGCTCATATGAGTATATGAGTGTGTGGGTTGAGCTCGGATAAAAAATAAATGTGAGTTGAGCTTGGATAAAAAATAAAAAATGTTACGAATTGCCACTGATGCAATGATCTAGTTGCAACAATAAATCTTAACCAATTACGATATTAGTGTGGGCATAGTTGCAACACGTATGAGTATATGAGTGTGTGGGTTGAGCTCGGATAAAAAATAAATCAAACTAAAATGAATTGCCATGATGCAATGCCCCAGTTGCAGACAACAAATCTAAATCAATCATTACTATGTACAGTTGTATAGTTCCAACACACATGAATGTGTGAGTTGAGCTTCGATAAAAAAAGTCAAAGTGAACTGAATTGCTACTGGTGCCATGGGCTAGTTGCAACCATGGATACAATGCAATTGCCAGTCATATAAAAAATAAGACAATTGCTAACCATAACCCTAACCACCAGTTGAGACCAATTGTAACAATTGGGACAAAGCAATTGCAAGTCCTGCAGCAACACAATTTCTATATGAGGGACAAAGGGATGCTAGCATATTGATATGCTAAGCAAGACCGCATGAGCTCCTGAATCTGAAATTAGAAAAAAAAGCGCAAAATCAAATGTTAGAAATCGAAAAGCAAGGCATAAAAACCAGAAAGTTGATCACCGTCCCAAGTAATAACATATGAATCCATGCAGGAAAACATGGAAAGCCATGCCACACAATCAAAAGGAAACAACAGCAAAAAAAAAATCAAAGATGCCATTCATGCTCCCAAAGAGCCTGTCGAGCCCAGCGAGTAGCTTGCCTGTGTTGGCAACAACGTCGCAGAGTGCTCCACCTCCATCCCGTCCATCACCTGAAGAGTTGCTATGCTGCTCTACAAAAAAAAAATCAAGAGCACAAGAAATCAAACTTTATCACGCATCAACTCCCAGCTGCACTCCGGGAGCAGCAACCTAAGGACCTGCATATCGCATCATTCGTCATACTCAAATCCAAATCACATGAAAACTCAACATAGAAAAGAAAAGAAAGTAAGGCAGATGACATCTGGATATGCACAAAACACACCTTGCTTGTGGACATTAAACCAAACACTTCTCCTGCAGCAGCTGATGGGTCCTTCCCACCGACAGAACCCACGAACACATCAGGGCATTCAAATCAAAACAAGAGGACAATGTGTTAAATCAGACAAGAGGGCATTCAAATCAAATTACAACGGGTCGCATACACCAGTTGCAACCGGGACAATAGCCCAGTTACAACTACACTAGAAAGCAATCATACGCCACCACTAGGATTAATATAGTTACAATTAGAGTAGTTGCAATCGGTCGCTTACATCAATTGCAACTGAATGCGTCCTCCAATTGCAACTCGGATGACCTAGTTACAACTGTACTAGAAAGCAATTACAACTAATCGTGTCCTCCAGTTGCAACTAGGATAATAACCCAATTACAACTACAATAGAAAGCCATTATAAGCCACCACTAGCACAACTGTGATTAACCTAATTACAATTGGACTAGCTGCACCTAGTCGCTTACCCCAACTGCAACAATTATAATAACCCAATTACAATCGTACTAGAAAGTTAGCAATTGCAACTGGTCACGTCCTCTAGTTGCAACTAGGACAATAACCCAGTTACAACTACATTACAAAGCCATCACACACTCCCACAATTATAATCTAGGACAAAACTAGAAAGTTCAGCTACCTGGGACATCTGGTACCCATTCAACGGGACGCACATTCAACAAGATGAGTGCATGACCATATGGCCCATAAAAAAAGAAAACACATTGCAACACGAACCAATTGCAACTTACCAGTTGCAACACAACTTTAAAACAAATTACTACTAATTGGGCAGTTAAGTTGCAGCACAAGAAAAGGGTGTGCATTTATGCTAAAATTAAAAAAAGGGTGTGCATTTTTGCTAAAATTATGATAAAAAATGTTACGAATTGCCACTGATGCAAAAATGTTCTGTAAAAACTAAGATGCATGTATCAAATATTTAATTGATACTGGAAATCTGAAAAGATAAGAAAACCCCACCAAAATTAAGACATGAGGCCAATTGCAACCATTGATACAGTGCAATTGCCATTCATATCAAAATAAGACAATTTCTAACCATAACCCTAACCACCACTTGAGACCAATTGCAACAATGGAGATAAAGCAATTGCAAGTTCTGCAGCAACCCAGTTACAATGGTAGTTCAGATAATTGAATTACCGGTGCATAGAATTACCATATTGTTTCATGTCACCTTTCCTTTTTTGTGATAAAAAAGACCACCAGTGTAAAGCTGAATATAATCCTGCTGAAAAAAACTGTACTAAAGGACTCTGGAACTACACTACTAAACTACAGATCCACTAAAGGATTATGGAACTACTAAAAAATCTGGAACTACTAACTACTAAAGAACTATTAAAAACTAGTAATCTCTGTCTATCTATCAGGGGAGGGAAAGGAAAATGGCCAATAAGCAGCTTCCAAAACTGCCTACATGAGCTCCGTTTCCAATCTGCCCTATTATTTTTCAGTGTATATGTATCAGCAGAGGCAGAGCAGGCTAGCAAAGTAGTTTTCTTGTGACCCAAGCAGCCTACCATCCATGTTGTATGCTTTAAGCAAATCAATTAAACCGAACACGTGTATTTCACATTCATTAATCAAACTGTCTTGGCATGTCAAAGATCCTAATCACCACTACACGGACCTAATCCTAGCATTTCATTTTACTGAAAGAACAATTGGTGGTTTACAAAACTACTGAATAACTGGGTACCATACTGAAGTAATTGAAAAGCAAATGAAGAATACCTCATTCCCAGCATCAGTATGTGGTGCGTTGGGCTCCTAGGTATCATCCTGAATTTGATAGCTACTATGTTGTGAGTTACAGAATAATTGTAGCACTAGAAAGTAGAAAAGCTGAATTGATGACTTGATAAATTTGACATATGCATGATACTGCTTAAAGGCATGACATATTGAAACACCGAACTAACAAAAAAAAAGGCATTCAGTAGTCAGTTTACTAGTAGCCTATTATTGAAACTAAAAATGCACCCATGCTCCTCCGTTCAAATGTATTGGTATTTTGGTAATCATCTCACATTGCAAAAGACAAATAGCGCACAATCCTTGAACTAGTACCACAGCAGCAAAAATTCACTTAAGACGGAACGCAAAATTGTGAATCAGGGGAAGGGGGCCAATGGCGTCTGTGAGACATTCACCTCGATTCTCAAGCGTCGCTGCTCCTCCATGACCGGCCATGGATGTATAACCCGGTATCCATCCTGACCAATCCAGGGGACTGCTGTGTAAAAATGGAAACCCTAGAAAATCCGAATTAGTCAAACCACGCAACCAAAATCCATCAAATCGAAGCTAGGTATTGAAAACCAATGGGTACTGAGAATGGTATGATCGTGAAGCTCACCAGGGTGCTGCGGGGATGGCTGCTCCTCCGCACAGTGTCGCTTCCCTTTGCAGCCGCCCACGCTTCACCTCCCCTGCGCTGCTGCTGCAATCCTCCCCACACCGCCTCACCAGATCCACCCAACATTGATGCGGGAATTAGCTAATA
Source organism: Echinochloa phyllopogon (assembly GCA_033239725.1). NCBI lineage: Eukaryota > Viridiplantae > Streptophyta > Magnoliopsida > Poales > Poaceae > Echinochloa > Echinochloa phyllopogon. The sequence continues at coordinate 49,256,856 of BTCW01000012.1, read as the reverse complement.
GAGGCGGGAGGAAACTTAGGACCTGTTGCTGCTGTCCGGAGCTCTGAACGCGCGGCCGCAGGTCCTCCCATCCCCGTCTTCACCACTCCCGAATCGCCGGCGGCTCCTGAATCGCCGTCGCTCCGAATACGCGGGTGAAGGTTTGGTGGAGGGAAAGGCAGTAGCGGGTGCGTGGCAGCCCCCATCGCCGCACGCGTGTGGACGTTGCTCGCACTCGCCACTCGCCACGCTCCCGCGCGCTCGCGGCTCGACGCTCGTCGGAGAGGGCTCGCCGCCGCACGCGAGCTTTACACTGCACTCGCGAGAGAAAATGAGAGGGTAAAGGGAAATGGATCCCGCGGATCGGGATGTGGGATGGGCGCGGGCGGGCTCGCGGGTCGGGTGCGGGGTTGGGTGGGCGCGGCTGGCCGTCACCAGCGTATACGCAAACTCGTGCCCGAAGGAGCTGCGCGCTTTTATTTTTCATCCTGAGCTCCTGTTGGGCCATTATTTGATGATCTTCTTTTTACGCATAGGCATGTTCCCTATAAAGTATAGCACCAGATTAAACAACAGGCCTCACTTGCATGTGATAAAATTTAAAAAAAGTCATTACTTTTAAACCAAGCATTCAAATTAAATTTCGATCGCACCATAATATTTATTACGATAAAATCTTCAAAACAAGATCCCACTTGACTATATTTAGATAACATTTTTTGCGAATATTTTTTTATCAAACTAGAACAAATGAGTCAACATTGCGAACGAATTGCTGCACATGGAGAACAGTAGAATCCACGCTGCGAACAAATTACTGCACATAGAGAACAAATTAGTCCACATTGCGAACAAATTACTACACATGAAGAACATATAAGTCCACATTGCGAACAAATTACTCCACATGGAGAACAAATGAGTCCATATTGCGAACGAATTGCTGCACATGGAGAACAGTAGAATCCACGCTGCGAACAAATTACTGCACATAGAGAATAAATTAGTCCACATTGCGAACAAATTACTGCACATGAACATATAAGTCCATATTGCGAACAAATTACTCCACATGGAGAACAAATGAGTCCATATTGCGAACAAATTACTGCACATGGAGAACAGAAGAATCCACGTTGCGAACAAATTACAGCACATGGAGAACAAATCAGTCCACACTGCGAACAAATTACTGCACATGGAGAACATGTAAGTCCACATTACGAACAAATTATTGCACATGGAGAACAAATGAGTTCATATTGCGAACAAATTGCTGCACATAGAGAACAGATAAATTCACGTTACGAACAAATTACTGCACATGGAGAATAAATCAGTCCACGTTGCGAACAAATTACTGCACATAGAGAACAAATGAGTCAACGTTGCGAATAAATTGCTGCACGTGGAGAACATAAAATCCACATTGTGAACAAATTAATGCACATGAAGAACAAATATATCCACATTGCGAACAATATATATATATACATGACGAACAAGTTAGTATAAAAAACAAGAGTACAGAAAATAAATATAAATAGAATAGAAAAGAAAAAATATATAAATTAATAGATATAGAAAAAGTAAGTAAATGATAAAAATAATAGAAAAAATAATATATATATATATATATATATATGGGTCTCTATTGGGCTTATTGTGGTACTCCTCACAGCCCAAACCCTTAACGGGCCGAAGAAACCTGTTGTTTGAGACCACTCGTCCACGCGACAGATAGTCGTTCCGGGGTTGGGTGGCTCGGCTGGTTTGGTTGGCTGCTCGGTGGGTTGGTTGGTTGGTTTGGTTGGCTGCTCACCCGGTCGGACTAGTCTGGCACCCAGGTGTATAATAGATACTAAGTGATACCCGCACGTTGCTGCGGAAATTTGTTAAACAAAATTTTAAAGTGAAATGTGAAAGTATAAACACCAAAGTGATTATATTGCAACGTTCTTTAGTAAACATTATACATGAAAGTATGACTGATCATACATGTAATTTTTACTCCTGTAATTTGTAATTGCTACTCACAAAAATGTAGCCACAGAAAATCGATTGAAGAATAAATAGATGGTCTAGTGGATGATGACATGACTTATAGTGGATAGTGATATGGCGCATAGTGAATGATGACGTGGAATGGTTGCATGTTGAGAGAAATCCAACCATGACTTGATACTGGGTACCAATTATATAGGTTATATAGATACAATATATATATATATATATATCAGAAAAAGGCAAGTACGTACAGATGGATTTATGTCACACCCGGATTTTCACAACAAACCCGAATGCGGCCATATGTGTGCCTAGGAAGTCCACAGAACACATACAGCGAACAAATATGATAAACAGAGTACAAATGCTCGAAATAAAATAGTTTACATCAGAGTATATCAATAATATTTATTACAGCGGAAGTCTATAACTCTCAATTAAAGCAGAGCCACAGTCCACAGGGACTCTGACTGGGAGAGCGCAACTCAGAAGTACAGCAGGTCCTCAGGGAACTCAGCAGCAGTCTCCTGATCAGCCCAATCTGTTTACCCATCCGGGATTTTGTTGAATATTGACAAGTGTAAGTAAACGAATACTTAGCAAGTATAGCACAGGTATGAAGGCTCAAAAATAGGCTAAACACGGCTTAGCTGCATTAGCATTTTTAGTTGGTTCATTTTAACATTTAACAATTACTACAAGTGAATGAAACCCAGTTGTAACCCAATTAAATAAGATATAAGTGACAATAAACATAAATAAACACCATCTTCTAATCAAAAAGGATCCAGGCCGCTCGTGACCCTGAGCAAGGCTATCATGATAGATTTTACACTCTGCAGAGGTTTCGCCCTTTACCCACCAGTCGCGTAAAAGTTCAAAAGAACTTTGCACCCAACCACGCACATCAATACTTCCGAGGTGTGACTGCATAGGGACGCTACGAGGTTTTTCACAAGACACCCTAACTAAACAGTAGCCACTATGGTACAACACAGGCAGCATGATCCAAGGCACCGAGATTGACTGACTCTCAGGGCGCAGCGATAAGAGAGTCAATGGCGTCCAGAGCGCGGGCACGCATGCCAACAAGAAAAAGAGCGCGACGTGCGGAGTTCCCATACCACAGGGACTCCCAACACGGGACTGTGCCTGACAAGACATAGCCGACGATACCCCCATCCTCGGTGGATCAAACCAAACTCTCATGAGTGCTTCCCATAGCGCCGTCGGCCCCGTCGGTAACTACTGTCAAGCTAGAGCCGTACAAGTTACTTGACCAAGACTAGAGCCATAATAGTTCTAGCGGTGGCGACAGGCTCCTGGGTTGCCGCTTTAAGAACCGGACCTTACGGAGAGACACTAGAGCAAAGCACACAGCACATGCTCTAGCTCCCTAAACCAAGTTGCTAAAAAGCAAGTTTTATCATTAATGTTGAAGTGAACTATTAAGTCAAAATTTACAGTTAAAATAATGGTGACAGTAGCTGCGCATAGCAAAAATCTACCCATATGCATAAACCCAAGGTAATCAAGGGAACAGGGTAAACAAACTAGGTACAACCTTAATAGGAAATCAGTTTAGACACATGCATATGAAAGTAATTAAATGTAAAAGGTGGTATTTAGGTAGCAAGGTTTGTCCATGCTATAACTTGCCTTCCTCGAAGTGCTGCTGCTGGTCCTGCTCCGGAAAGTCCTCACCGAGCTCGAACTCCAAAGCTAACGGCTCAGTGACTGGACACGAAGAACCAAACAAGCCAGCACGCAAACCAATACATGCAAACAAATAATATTCTATTAGAACAGTACACCAAACAGTAGAAACAGTACATAAAAAATATTCTACGCCTCACTACGAACACATGAGCGCGAAAATCACACTAATCGGAGCTAAAACGAAAAAGATATGGCTTTTCTAAGATCTAAGGACCTGCTGGCAACTTTTAAACCTTTCAGGGGCTGAGTTTAAAGAAAACAGGGACCTAAACATAATTTTGTACAAAAACCCGAGGGCTAACGCGTAAAATCGACTCCCTAGGACGGCGGGTTCTATTTTCTAAAAACTCAGGGGGTTTTACATGAAAATCAGGACCTAACTGGTATTATTTTCGAATAGAAATGGACCGCGGGTTGAAATGAAATCTTGCAGGGGCTTCTTCTCAAAAATGCCAGAGCTGACCGGTACTCGGGGAGTTTGACTCGGGCGGGGGTTGTTGTGGGCCGTTGGATTAGATCTGGACGGCCCAGAGCTGCCCGGGCGGAGGGCGGCCGGCGGGGACAGAGCGGCCGGCGGCGCTACAGTCGCGCGCGGCAGCGCATCGCCGGCGCTAGCCCGAGCTCGAGCCAGAGTGCTCGGTTTTCGACGTGGCTTGGTCCTACGGGTTCAGCGGAGAAAGGCGAGCACAATGGTGGTGACCAAGTTGAGGGAGGGGAGGTGGGAGAGGCTGCCGACGGTGGCAGGCGGCCGGGCGGCTAGGGCGAGCACGCGCGCAGGGCTAGAGAGCGGAAGAGCAGGCGCTGAGGGCTTGGGGAGGACCCTTACCGGCGTGCGAAGCTAGCAGTGGGGTCCAATCGACGGGAACGACGCCGGATGGGAGACTTTGACGGCGACCGGAGCTTTGGGCGGCGATGGTGAGCGGCGCTGCTCGGGGAGGGCTACTGGGGCGCTTGGGGCTCGGGAGGGGGTTGGCGTGGCTTAGGGGGTGCTTAAATAGGCCGAGGAGGAGACATTAGCGAGCGGGCCGCGCGGGATTTGATCGCCGGCGGGGATCAGGACCTTCCAAGCGGGGAGAGGGCTTCCCATATGCGGAGGCGCGCGGGAAAGGAAGGGCAGGGTGGGGGAAGCTGCGGGGGAAGCTTCCACGAAGCTCGGCGGGGTCCCTGGTGCGCGGGAAGGTCGGTCGGGGCAGCGCGATTGACGCCGGGAGGGAAGGCGCGCGCGGGCGAGGGAAGGAAGGCGAAGCTGACGGGTGGGGCCAGCGTGTCAGCGAGCGCGGGAGAGAGAGAAGGGTAGGGGGTGTGGCGCGTGGGCTGGGCCGACGCGAGCAGGCCGGCTCGGGGAAGGGGTTGGGCCGCGCGGGGAAAGAAAGAAAATGGGGGGTGGAAGTGAGCTGGGCCGGGGAAGAGAGTTTGGGGAGCAAGAGCGGCCCGAGAAAGGAGTTGAGGGGGAAAAAGTGAACTCGGCTTGAATCAACTTTTGTAGGGCTCAAACAAATGCAAATTAAATTCGAATTTAAACAGAATTTAAATTCCAACTTAAATTGCCAACAACCAAAACATAGTGCATACAACATGAATGCAACAAAAATGTTTCTACAACTTATATTTGATTTTAATATTTATAAATATTTTATTTAACCTACATTAAATATGATCAATTAATATAAAAGCCAATTAATTCTAAAATTTCAAATGGGCCATTTTTGGGTGTTACAAACCTACCCCCCTTAAGATGAATCTCGTCCTCGAGATTCGGAAGTAGATGCGAAGAGCTGTGGGTACTCGGTCTTGAGATCTTCTTCTCGTTCCCAAGTGGCCTCATCTTCCGAGTGTCGGCTCCACTGTACCTTGCACATCCGGATGTCCTTGTTCCTTGTCACCCTCTCAGACACCTCCAGAATCTTGACCGGATACTCCTCATAAGTGAGGTCCTCTTGCACATTCAACTCATCTATCGGGATTCGCTCTTCAGGCACCCGCAAACATTTCTTCAGCTGTGACACGTGGAACACATCGTGCACTCCGGCCAATCTCTCGGGTAATCCCAACTGATATGCCACTTCACATTTCCTTTCAAGTATCTGGAAGGGTCCGATGTATTGAGGTGCTAGCTTGCCCTTGACATTGAACCTCTTCAAACCCCTCATCGGTGACACCTTGAGGTACACAAAATCTCCAACTGTAAAACTGAGATCCCTCCGTCTGACATCAGCATAACTCTTCTGCCTGGACCGTGCCACCCTCAAGTTATGCCTGATCACTTGCACTTGGCATTCTGCATCTCTGAGTATCTCAGGTCCAAAGACTTGGCTCTCTCCAGTCTGATTCCAGAACAGTGGTGTCCTGCCATACAGAGCCTCGAAATGTGCCATCTGCAGACTTTTCTGGTAGCTGTTGTTGTCCGAAAATTCCACATAGGGTAAACTCTTATCCCAGCTAACACCATACTGCAGAGCACATGCTCTCAACATGTCTTCCAGATTCTGATTGGTTCGCTCTGTCTGTCCATCTGTCTGCGGGTGATAAGCCGAACTGAAATGTAGCTTAGTGTCCATAAACTCATGTAGCTTCTGCCAGAAGTGTGACGTGAACTGAGTACCTCGGTCAGACACTATCCATTTTGGCACTCCATGCAGGCACACAATCCTTTCCATATATAGCTCTGCTAGTCTGGCTCCCGTGTAGGTGGTCTTTACTGGAAGAAAGTGTGCCACTTTGGTCAAGCGGTCCACAATCATCCAAATGGAGTCGAATCCTTGCTGGGTGCGGGGTAGACCCGTTATGAAGTCCATACCAACTTCTTCCCATTTCCATTCCGGTATCTTCAAGGGCTGGAGTAATCCGGCTGGCCTCTGATGTTCAGCCTTAACTCTTTGACAAGTGTCACACAGTGCCACATGTGTCGCCACATCACGCTTCAATCCGTACCACCAGAATCTTTCCTTGATATCTTGGTACATCTTGGTGCTTCCTGGGTGAATCGAGTATGCCGAATCATGCACTTCTCTTAGGATCGTGTCCTTGATGTGCGCTATATCGGGCACACATATTCTCTTCCCGTGCCACAAGGTTCCCTGTTCATCCACTTGGAATCTAGGTGTCTTTCCTAGGGCAACATTCTCCACAATTTCCTTGATCTTTTCATCACCAAGCTATCCCTTCCAGATCTCTTGTTCAAGAGTTGGTTCTACCGTCATCTCTGTGATGCTGGTCACGAACCCCAGACTCATCTTCTCAAATTCCCGGCTAAGTTCTTCAGGCAAACAATGGTCGGTGATCTTGTTCACATAGCTTCTCCTACTCAGAGCATCTGCCACCAAGTTAGCCTTGCCAGGGTGGTAATGGATCTCCAGATCATAGTACTTGATCAACTCCAACCATCGGCGTTGCCTCATATTCAGCTCTGACTGAGTGAAGACATACTTCAGGCTCTTGTGATCAGTGTAGATGTCACACTTGTGCCCGATCAGGTAATGCCTCCAAATCTTCAAAGCATGCACCACAGTTGCCAACTCCAGATCATGTGTCGGATAATTCTGCTCATGCTTCCGCAACTGTCTAGATGCATATGCCATTACTCTCCCTTCCTGCATAAGTACACACCCCAGTCCTAGACGGGATGCGTCACAGTAGATGGAGAAGCTCTTGGCTATGTCAGGCAATATCAGTACAGGTGCTGTTGTCAGCCTCTTCTTCAACTCTTCGAAGCTGGTTTGGCACTCCTCTGTCCAGATGAACTTGACATTTTTCTCCAATAACGCCGTCATGGGTTTAACAATCTTGGAGAATCCTTCAATGAAACGCCGATAGTACCCGGCCATTCGAAGGAAACTCCTGATCTCGCTGACATCCCGAGGCAGGTTCCAGCTCAACACATCATTAACCTTCTTCGGATCAACTGCTACTCCTCCATTGGACAGTACGTGTCCCAAGAATGCCACTTCCTTCAGCCAGAACTCAAACTTGCTCAACTTGGCATACAGTTGATGTTCCCGAAGTCTCTACATCACCATCCACAGATGATTTTCATGTTCCTCTTCATTCTTGGAGAAGACCAGTATATCATCAATGAACACCACCACAAACTTGTCCAGGTAGTCCATGAAGACGCTATTCATCAAGTACATGAAGTATGCCGGAGCATTGGTTAGTCCAAAGGACATGACTGTGAACTCATATAGCCCATACCGAGTAGTGAAGGCCGTCTTGGGTATGTCGGAGGGTCGGATCCTCATCTGGTGGTAGCCCGATCGAAGATCTATCTTGGAGAACACTCAAGCTCCCTTCAATTGATCGAACAGATCATCAATCCTTGGCAGGGGATACTTGTTCTTGACCGTCACTTCATTGAGTGCTCGATAGTCCACGAACATCCTTTGCGAACCATCCTTCTTGTCCACGAACAAAACTGGTGCTCCCCATGGTGAAGAACTAGGTCGAATATACCCTTTTTCTAGCAAAGAGCTTAATTCTTCCTTAAGTTTCTCCAGTTCCTTCACTCCCATCCTATATGGTCTTTTAGCTATGGGTGCAGTGCCAGGTTTTAGTTCAATAACGAATTCAACTTCGCGTTCCGGGGGCATACCTGGTAGTTCATCTGGGAACACATCCGGAAACTCGCACACCACTCAGATGTCCTCCGGGATTGCACCCTCAGCTTGGTTGGCTTGATTGTGCTCTGAAGGGCTGGTTGCTTGATACTCCACCTTCTCACCGGACTTCGCTGTCAGTTGCACGGCTCTCTTGGCACACTGAATCAGTGCATCATATCTGGCTAACCAGCTCATTCCCAAAATCAGATCGAATCCGATGGATTCCAGGACTATTGGGTATACCTCAAAGTCTACCCCCCTTATAGTGATAGTGACATGGGGACAACGTAAGGTGGCTCGCTGTTCCCCTCCTGGTGAGCTAACTAGCATGGTGTTTGACATGGGTCTTAGAGCCATTATATTTTTTTTCACAAATGCAGCAAATATAAAAGCATGTGAAGCTCCAGAATCAAACAAAACAGTCGCAGGAGTCAAGTTGACAGGGAACATACCCAGGACCACGTCAGTGGCCCCTTCTACGGTCTCGGCACCCATGTGGTTGACCTTGCCCCTGACTGGGTTCTGCGGCCCTCGGCCTGCTTGAGCTTGCTGCTGGTTCCCATTCTACCCGTGCTGCTGTCCAACCCTCTAGTTGTTGTTCTGGCCTGCAGCATTCTGGACTCTGCGGGGACAGGCATTAGCATAGTGTCTTGGCTCACCACATTTGAAACACGCCCTTGGGCCCACCGGTACATTGTTGGCGTTGTTGGGACGCTGGGCCGGCCCTTGCTGCACCTGGTTGCGCTGAGCCGGGGCGTTCTGCAGCTGGTTCTGGTAGCGCTGTTGTTGCGGTGCTTGAGGGTACTGGGTGCGCTGCTGGTTCTGGCCACGGTTGAACGAGCCGGGTTGGCCCTGTAAGCGTTGTTGGCTCACCATCTGTTGGCCTTGGGGAGCAGTGAAACGGGGACGGTTGTTACTTCCAGACTGCTGACCCTGAAACTTCCGCTTCTTCTCCTCCATTTCACGGCGCTTGTGCTTTAGCATCAGGGCACCGTCCACTAGTTCCTGGAAGTTGGGGAACCTGGTGCACATCAGCTGGTACTGCAGTGCATCCTGCAAGCCATCACGGAACCTGGACTGCTTCTTCTTGTCGGTGTCCACGTCTTCCGGAGCGTAGCGGGCAAGCTCAATGAACTTGTCACGATAAGATGTGACCCTCATCCCTTCCTGCTTCAGTGACATATACTCCCTCTTCTTTAACGTCATCAGGGCTTCAGGCACATGGTGCGAGCAGAAGCTGTCATGGAACTCCTGCCATGTGATCTGAGTACGATCAGGGTGAGCATACTGGTATGAGTCCCACCAGTCCAAGGCTGGTCCTTGAAGCTGTCCTCCTGCGTACATCACCTTCTCCCGATCATTGCACTAAGCGATGTCGAGTTGTCGCTCCACTACCTTGAGCCAATCCAATGCATGCAGGGGATCAGTTGCTTTGTTGAAGGTGGGTGGGCGACCCTTTAGAAATTCGCCCCTCCTGTCACGGGGCGGCATGTTGTGCTGCGGCGGATTCTGCTGGTTCTGCTGCATCTTGGCCATGGTCTGAGCCATCTGTTGCATCAGCTGGGTCTGTGTGAGCATCATCTGCTCAATGGTGGGAGGTGGTGGTGGCAGTCCACTGGCACCGGCGTTGCTCCTTGTGTTCACCATCTATTATCAACAAGAGATCCCCATGAATTTTAAGACCAAGTAACTTAGGAACAGAGTACATGAGAACATTGAACTGGTTATGATAGAGCATAAGATAGATAAAGAGCAAGTGAAGCAAATAACCCCTTCTATGTATTCAATAATATCCTTATGCCTTAATTCAAAATCTAGATGGTAGTAGACTTACGTCCACGCTCATCACAATCAATACAAAAACCCAACCCAAGCATAAGCATAATGATAATCAAATCAAACATTGAAAGACAAGGTTCACACTGACTCGACTCACTGGTTTTTGACTCGACTGGAAAGAAAAGCGATAACTAATCGATCTTATTACAGACTCATGGTAAACTCCTAAGGACCCTGTTGGATGGTGGTGATGGCGGCGGCAGATCCGAAGCGGTGCCTCTTGCGAGGCGGTGACTCTGCACGGTAGTCTGGGATGAGTGACGGTGGTGCTCCCAACATCTGGTCCAGCTGCTCCATCTCCTGCCGAGTCCCTCTCAGCTCCTCCCTCAGAGCGGCGATCTCATCAGTAGCTGCCTCTAGGTCAGTGTTGAGGGTGGCCACCAGTGCCACGGTAGTAGCAAGCCGGGGGTCGTCAATGTCTCCGATGGGGGCGATGGTGCAAGCTGTCTCCCCACTCCTCCTGCGGGGGTACCACCTATCTGGCCCGTCCTGGATCTCTGCCCAGAACCTGTCCCTGTAGTAGTAGAGGGCACGGCGAGCAACATCTGCTATCCCTGCCTCCTAGGTGGATCTCTCACTGGAGGCGTAGTGGATCGACCTCGTCCTGGCAGCTCTGGCTTCGTGGTCAGCTGTACGGATCCTCAGGGAGGTGTTCCAGAAGGTAGGGAAGCGGGGGTGCGTCCACCTCTCACTGTGGTACTCCATGCCCACGTTGCCTGTGCCATAGTGGTAGCGGAGTATCTGCCTCAGGCGCCAGTGGTAGAAGTTGTCTCCAACATCTCTGACAAAGTCCTCCATGGTCCACCTATCTGTCGGTGCAGGTGGCTGGGGTGCTGGGGGCTCCTCAGGGTCTTCATCCTCGCCATCTGACGGATCATCACCACCATCTTCATCGTCACCATCACTGTCATCACCATCTTGGTCTCCGGCAGCATTCCCGCCACCTGGCTGAACTGGTTCGGGCTGCTCCTCTGGCTCTTCAGCGGGCTCCATTTCCTCGTCCTCGGGCTCTTCCTGCTGCTGCTCCGCCTCTTCTTCTTCCTGCCTCAGGCGCTCCTCCTCTTGCATCTCTTCCCACTCCTGGAAAGCATCCTGGTAGGGGGCGCCAAAGTCCATCTCCGGAACACGGGGCGGAAGGTAGCCACAGGTGGACTTGTGGGCGGTCAGCTTCGTGCGAGCCATCTACTGCAGAGAGAAGTCAAAGAAAAATTTTAGAAAAACTTTGCAAAGGACTGAGGTAGAGGAGACACTGAACACTATTTTGCAAAACTCAACACTTTTATGGGTAAAATAGTGAAGACTGAACTTGGCTAAGACCGACCATTCTATCTAGGCTACGATCCTACAGTCAGCACGGCTCTGATACCAATCTGTCACACCCGAATTTTCACAACAAACCCGAATGCGGCCATATGTGTGCCCAGGAAGTCCACAGAACACATACAACGAACAAGTATGATAAACAGAGTACAAATGCTCAAAATAAAATAGTTTACATCAGAGTATATCAATAATATTTATTACAGCGGAAGTCTATAACTCTCAATTAAAGCGGAGCCGCAGTCCACAGGGACTCTGACTGGGAGAGCGCAACTCAGAAGTACGGCAGGTCCTCAGGGAACTCAGCAGCAGTCTTCTGATCAGCCCAATCTGTTTACCCATCCGGGATTTTGTTGAATATTGACAAGTGTAAGTAAACGAATACTTAGCAAGTATAGCACGGGTATGAAGGCTCAAAAAAAAGGCTAGACACGGCTTAACTACATTAGCATTTTTAGTTGGTTCATTTTAACATTTAACAATTACTACAAGTGAATGAAACCCAGTTGTAACCCAATTAAATAAGATATAAGTGACAATAAACATAAATAAACACCATCTTCTAATAAAAAAGGATCCAGGCCGCTCGTGACCCTGAGCAAGGCTATCACGATAGATTTTACACTCTGCAGAGGTTTTGCCCTTTACCCACCAGTCGCATAAAAGTTCAAAAGAACTTTGCACCCAACCACGCACATCAACACTTCCGAGGTGTGACTGCATAGGGACGCTACGAGGTTTTTCACAAGACACCCTAACAAAATAGTAGCCACTATGGTACAACACAGGCAGCATGATCCAAGGCACCGAGATTGACTAACTCTCAGGGCGCAGCGATAAGAGGGTCAATGGCGTCCAGAGCGCGGGCACGCATGCCAACAAGAAAAAGAGCACGACGTGCGGAGTTCCCATACCACAGGGACTCCCAACACGGCACTGTGCCTGACAAGACATAGCCGACGGTACCCCCGTCCTCGGTGGATCAAACCAGACTCTCACGAGTGCTTCCCATAGCGCCGTGGGCCCCGTTGGTAACTACTGTCAAGCTAGAGCCGTACAAGTTACTTGACCAAGACCAGAGCCATAATAGTTCTAGCGTTGGCGACAGGCTCCTGGGTTGCCGCTTTACGAACCGGACCTTACAGAGAGACAGTAGAGCAAAGCACACAACACATGCTCTAGCTCCCTAAACCAAGTTGCTAAAAAACAAGTTTTATCATTAATGTTGAAGTGAACCATTAAGTCAAAATTTACAGTTAAAATAATGGTGACAGTAGCTACGCATAGCAAAAATCTACCCATATGCATAAACCCAAGGTAATCAAGGGAACCGGGTAAACAAACTAGGTACAACCTTAATAGGACATCAATTTAGACACATGCATATGAAAGATATTAAATGTAAAAGGTGGTGTTTAGGTAGCAAGGATTGTCCGTGCTATAACTTGCCTTCCTCGAAGTGCTGCTACTGCTGGTGGTCCTGCTCCGGAAAGTCCTCACCGAGCTCGAACTCCAAAGCTAACGGCTCACCGACTGGACACGAAGCACCAAACAAGTCATCACGCAAACCAATACATGCAAACAAATAATATTCTATTAGAACAGTACACCAAATAGTAGAAACAGTACATAAAAAGGTTTTAGAAATATTCAAAGCCTCACTACGAACACATGAGCGCAAAAATTACACTAATCGGAGCTAAAACGAAAAAGATATGGCTTTTCTAAGATCTAAGGACCTGCTGGCAATTTTTAAAAGCTTCCAGGGGCTGAGTTTAAAGAAAACAGGGACCTAAACATAATTTTGTATAAAAACCCGAGGGCTAATGCGTAAAATTGACTCCCTAGGATGGTGGGTTCTATTTTCTAAAAACTCAGTGGGTTTTCCATGAAAATCAGGACCTAACTGGTATTATTTTCGAATAGAAATGGACCGCGGGTTGAAATGAAATCTTGCAGGGGCTTATTTGCAAAAATGCCAGAGCTGACCGGTACTCGTGGAGTTTGACTCCGGCGGGGGTTGTTGTGGGCCGTCGGATTAGATCTGGACGGCCCAGAGCTGCTCGGGCGGAGGGCGGGCGGCGGGGACAGAGCGGCCGGCGGCGCTACAGTCGCGCGCGGCGGCGCATCGCCGGTGCTAGCCCGAGCTCGAGCTAGAGTGCTCGGTTTTCGATGTGGCTTGGTCCTACGGGTTCAGCGGAGAAAGGCGAGCACAATGGTGGTGACCAAGTCGAGGGAGGGGAGGTGGGAGAGGCTGCCGACGGTGGCCGGCGGCCGTGCGGCTCGGGCGAGCACGCGCGCAGGGCTAGAGAGCGGAAGAGCGGGCGCTGAGGGCTTGGGGAGGACCCTTACCGGCGTGCGAAGCTAGCAGTGGGGTCCAATCGACGGGAACGGCGCCGGAGGGGAGACTTCGACGGCGACCGGAGCTTTGGGCGGCGATGGCGAGCGGCGCTGCTTGGGGAGGGCTACTGGGGCGCTTGGGGCTCGGGAGGGGGTTGGCGAGGCTTAGGCGGTGCTTAAATAGGCCGAGGGGGAGACATTGGCGAGCGGGCCGCGCGGGATTTGATCGCCGGCGGGGATCAGGACCTTCCAAGCGGGGAGAGGGCTTCCCATATGCGGAGGCGCGCGGGAAAGGAAGGGCAGGGTGGGGGAAGCTGCGGGGGAAGGTCGGCCGGGGCAGCGCGATTGGCGCCAGGAGGGAAGGCGCGCGCGGGCGAGGGAAGGAAGGCGAAGCTGACGGGTGGGGCCGGCATGTCACCGAGCGCGGGAGAGAGAGAAGGGTAGGGGGTGTGGCGCGTGGGCTGGGCCGACGCGAGGAGGCCGGCTCGGGGAAGGGGTTGGGCCGCGCGGGGAAAGAAAGAAAATGGGGGGGGGGGAAGTGAGCTGGGCCGGGGAAGAGATTTGGGGGAGCAAGAGCGGCCCGGGAAAGGAGTTGAGGGGGCAAAAGTGAACTCGGCTTGAATCAACTTTTGTAGGGCTCAAACAAATGCAAATTAAATTCGAATTTAAACAGAATTTAAATTCCAACTTAATTGCCAACAACCAAAACACAGTGCAGCAGCATGAATGCAACGAAAATGTTTCTACAACTTATATTTGATTTTAATATTCATAAATATTTTATTTAACCTACATTAAATATGAACAATTAATATAAAAGCCAATTAATTGCTAAAATTTCAAATGGGCCATTTTTGGGTGTTACAATTTACAGGGCATCACACCCAAAGGAAATTGAGAAATAAATTACTAGAGACTACTCAGGCAAATTATGAATTTTCAACCTAGCCATTGAATTGGATATTCTCAAATGTGCTCGTCCAAAACGCAAAGGAGAGTGCAACACCTTCAAAGATAATACTGCTCCTTAGGCACTAGATAGACCAGCAGGCCATTATGAGAATTGCACGAAAAATGGAGGTTCCAAATTGCTGCGGTAATCATGCTCAACATGTTCATGGATGTGTCCCAATGAATATCCAAGAAAATCCAACACGCCTGACTGAAAAGGCATTCAAGGAATAGATGATTTCTGGTTTCCTCCACATTCTCCACATAGAGCACACAATTATGTGAGTCCAGATGCATATTTTTCCTGTGTAGCATGTTCCTTGTATTAAGTTGAACCCTCAGGAAAAGCCAGAAGAATAATTTGTGTTTGTTTTGGACTCTAGATTTCCACAGCCATTTGAAAAGGGGCGAAGCAGGAAAAGAACGTCTCAAACTTGAGTAAGCTTGCCTGGATGTGAACTCTAGCGACCCCTGATATAATGCCACTGATCAGCCTATTGATCATCAAGTTGCAAGCTGAGTATTAAATTCATGAGCTCATCCAATTGCTCTGAAGCTAATTCAGATAGAGGTAAGTGAAATTTTCGGTCCATAGGCATGCTTAAGAACTTGCTCGTCGAAATTTTGTCAGTCCTAGCAAAGGAACGGAGCTGTGGAAATCTCCATTGCAGGATGCCGAGGTTCCACTGGTCTATCCAGAACAACACAGAGTCACCCTTCTGAGCATTACAGGAAGCTATCATGAAGAATTTGTCAGACAAGGACATAATATCTCTCCACCAAAAAGACCCCGCCTGTGTTCTGACATGAGGCTTGCCATTTCTATATAGATGTCTCCAGGTAAGATTTACCCATGGTAGATCAGCTTTGTTGTAGAACTTGTGCAAAAATTTCAGCAAGAGGATTGTATTCTGAGTTCTAAGATCAATAATGCCCAGACCACCCTCCACTTTGGGTCAGCAGGCATACTTCCATGTCACCAATTGACCACCCTTTTTTTGAAATGCCCCTTTCCCAGAGACAATGCTTCATATACTTGTCAATCTGATCCAAGATTCGGCAAGGTAACTTCACGGTACACATGTAAAAGGTAGGCATAATTGAGTAAATGGAGTTCACCAAAATCAGTCTCCCAGAATAAGATAGGAATTTAGAGATGCCCATCAGATGTCTTTCTATTCTACCCAATATGGGCATGAACTCATAAAAAGAGGGTCTGATTGTACCAAGAGGAAGGCCTAGATAGGTGAATGGCATGTCACCAATCTGACATCCTAGGCTTGCAGACAAGAGGACCATTTTGTCATTATCAACATTTATTGGCACCAAGAAGGATTTATCAAAATTCACTTTGAGCCCAGTTGCAGTGGCAAATGTATTGAGAATGTTCTTCAAGGCAATCAGCTGACTAACATCTGCATGAAGGACCAGAAGGGTGTCATCTACATATTGAACAATGGAATAATCACCCCATATTCAGAGCCAAGGGGATGTTAGAGGACATGTCTGTCAGCAGCATCATTAACAATAGACTAGAGTAAATCAACAGCCAAAACAAACAAGAGAGGAGACAAGGGATCCCCCTGTCTCACTCCCCTTCTACACTTAAAAGGCTTTCCAGGGACACCATTTACTAAAACTAATGATGAGCCCAAGTATAGGATGCTCCTAATCCAACTGATCCATAGTTTTGAGAAGCCTTTGTGTTCCGGGACCTGGAGAATAACTTCATGTTCAACTTTATCAAAGGCTTTTTCAAAATCTAGCTTTAGAATAACAATTTCTCTTTTAGACTTGTGGCAGATGTGTAGGAATTGAAGCCAAGTGTTAGCGGTCGTTACGGCATGATTTCAACCACCAATTATCGAGAATAAATGACGTTACATGAGTCATTTCATACACTTAGGTTTATATTCTAATAAAGTTTCATGAATTTTGGTGAATTGTGATGTGCAGGTACACAATTGAGCAAACATAGACTAAGGGGGGTAAAAGTGGCCAATTCGGCCAAACCACCTGGTTCGACCAAACCACCCCCTTAGCCCATTCATATGCGGTGCACCACCACATGTGAAAACACACTTAGAGGTCACAAGGATCCTTGATGTCACCGATCCAGGGCAAAGAAGCACAAACCGACCAAACCCAGCCGATGAGAAGCAATCCTGGACGTCCACAACACATAGGCGGTGCATCAAAGGTCAACTGGGCACTAGGCCCAGTTCGTCTGAACTAGGGAACCAACTCAAAACCGCCTTCTAGAGCCAATCCAGACCATGGGGCACCAAGGTGGTGCATCTGGACGGTTCGACCGAACCTATCCAGTTCGCCCAAACTGGCCGGGGCACCTCCTCGGTGCCTTGGCCGGTGCTCCACCTCAACCGCCTCTCCCACCTATAAATAGAAGTGTTCTCCTTGTAACACACACCACTTGGGAGCAAATCTCAATTCTCCTATTTGAAGATGTAGAGTTAGGCTAGTCTAGTTGGGAGTTATAGTTAGGGTCAAGCTTAGCTCGGGGTTCCGGAGTCGTCTTCTGGAGTTCTGGTAAAGCTCTTGTATCTTATCCTTTTCTTTATGTAAGACTCTGAGTATTCAATATAATATCTTCCGTTTTTCTTGAGTTATTTTGTCGGTGTTCAGATCGGTCGCCCGACACTAACTAGAACGAATGCTCCGCGTCCACTCTCTCGATGGTTGGTGCAAAGGCTAACACAATGGCACGGGGTTTATCCTAGTTCCGGCCAAGGGGCCGTACGTCCAGCATGGGGCATGCACGCACTGTATTACTTTACACCGGGGTGCCTGTAGTAGGGGTTTAGAAGAAAGGCGGGAGAGGAGGAGAAGCCTCCAAGTCCCAAGCGTCTATAATGCGTTGCGTCTGGTCGTCTGGATTGTCGTGTGTTCTAAGGGTTGGATGTTGTCTCTTGTCATCGGCCCATGCAGGGAGCCTACCTCCTCCTTTTATAGTTCAAGGAGGGGTAGTGACATGTCACACCCGGATTTACACAGAAACCCGAAATGCGGCCATATGTGTTCCCAGGAAGTCATTACACATATAGCGAACAAATATGATAACATAATACAGTGCTCGAATAAAATAAATGGTTTTACATCAGAGTTTGACTCAAATAAATGAATAAAACAGCGGAAGTCTCATTATTAATTCTCTCTAAATGAAAACGAAGCCGATAACCCACGGGGACACCGACTGGTTGAGCACAGCTAGTAGAACGGCAGATCCTCAGGAAATTCAACAGCAGCAGTACCATCTAATCCATCTGTTACCCATCCGGGATTTTGTTGAATAGCAAGTGTAAGTAAATGTCTTACTTAGCAAGTACAACACGGATAATGAAGGCTTAAAAGAAAGGCTTGACACGACTGTACTGCATTAGCAATTTTAGTTGTTGAATTTTAACATCATCATAATCACTACATTTACATGAATCCCAGTTGTAACCCAATTAATATAGTAGAAGTGAGCATTAAACGATAATAAATAACAGCATCTTCTAATCATAAAGGATCCAGGCCGCTCGTGACCCTGAGCAAGGCTATCATGATAGATTATACACTCTGCAGAGGTTTCACCCTTTACCCACCGGTCGCGTAAAAGCTCATGGCGCTTTGCACCCAACCACGCACATCAACACTTCCGAGGTGTGACTGCATAGGGACGCTACGAGGCTTTTCACAAGACACCCTAACAAAACAGTAGCCGTTATGGTACAACCTAGGCAGCATGACCCAAGGCACCGAGATTGACTGACGCTCATGTAGCGACACGAGGGGATCAATGGCGTCCAAGCGCGGCAAAGAATATCAACAACAAAATAAATAGCGCAACGTGTGGAGCCCCCGCCATACGGTGGCTCCCGACACGGGACTGTGCCTCACGGGGACATAGCCGACGGATACCCCGTCCTCGGTGGATCAAACCATACTCTCACCCATGCTTCCCATAACGCCGTCGGCCCGTCGGTAACTACTGTCAAGCTAGAGCCGTACATGCTACTTGTCCAAGACCAGAGCCATTATAGTTCCAGCGGTGGCGACAGGTTCCTGGGTTGCCGCTTTAAGAACCAGTCCTTACGGAGAGACACTAGGGCCAAGCACGAAGCGTACGCCCTAGCTCCCTGATCCATGTTGCTAAACAGCAAGTTTTAATCATCAAGTTGGAGTGAACCATTATGTCAAAGTTAACATTTGCATAATAGTGACAGCAGCTGCGCCTAGCAAGGACCTACCCAAATGCAATAACCCAAGGTAATCAAGGTATAGGATAAACAAAGCTCGGTACAACCTTAAAAGGGTAACAATTTAGACACGTGCGTATGCAGTAAATAATGTAAGAGGTGTGTTTAGGTAGCAAGGATTGTCCGTGCTATACTTGCCTTCCTCAAACTGCTGCTGCTGCTGCTGGTCCTGCTCCTCATATCCCTCGAACTCAAGCACGTACGGCTCACCGACTGGACTCACGAAGCAACACACAAGCATCGACACAAGCCAGTACATGCAAACAATATTATTCTATTAAAACAGTACACCAAACAGTAAAAACAGAACAAAATAAGGCTTAGAAACTAATCTACGCTTTGCTACGAACACGTGAGCGCAAAAATCACTCAAATCGGAGCTAAAATGGAGAAGATATGGCTTTTCTAAGGTTTAGGGACTTGCTGGCAAAGTTTTAAAAGTTCCAGGGCTTATTTGTGAAAAACCAGGGAGCTAAATGTAATTTAATATAAAAACAGTAGGGCTAAAGTGTAAAATAACTTAAACAGGACCTCTTGTGCTATTTTTAAATAAGACATGGGGTTTTCCATAAAATTCAGGACCTAAATCTAGTTATTTTTGAATAGATCTGGACCGCGGGTTAATTTCGAAAAAAGGCAGGGGTTCTTTTGCAAAACGGCCATGGTTTACTGGTATGGTCAACTTTGACCGGGGCGAGTCTGATAGATCTGGCCGTAGGTTTCGGATCGGGCGGCTAGGATTAGATCCAGGGGAGGGGGTCGCCGGCGGCGGTCAGTGGCGGCGGCGGCGTCCGCGAGTCGCGGCGGAGCTTCGCCGGCGACGCTCGAAAACGAGCTAGGGTGCTCGGTTTGGGCTGCGGTTTGCTCCTACGGCTACGGGGCACGACGGCGAACGCGTCCAGGGGGTTCAATACGACGGCGGCGCAACGGGGGCGACGAGCGACGAGCAATGGCGGCGGCGGCGCTCGGCGACGGCGGCTCGACGTGGTGGCGGCGCTACAGAGCACGGGGAAGGACGGGGAGAGGCTCGGGAGATCCCTTACCTCCACGCGAAGGTCCTGGAGCAGCCGGCCAAGGCAGAACGACGGCGGGCGGCGAGATCGACGGCGATGCGCGAGCTCGGGCGGCGGCGGTGATGGCGGCGCTGCGAGCGGCGGCTAGGGCTAGGGTTTTTGGTAGGGGGTTGGGAGGCGGCGGCGGCTGCTATAAATAGGACGGGCGCAGAGGTGGCCCCGAGTCCTTGGCGTCCGCGCTAGGCCACCCTAGTCGGAGTCCGCCAGGCAGTCGGAGTGGAGGGGGGCGCTGCGGGCCGCCCTGATGGGCCGCACTGGGCCGGCTTTGGTCGCGGGCTGGGCTGGCGAGGCCGCTGGGCCGAGCGCTGGGCTGGCAGGGGGAGCGGGACGAAGCGGGCCACAAGCTGGGCTGCGAGCGGAGAGAAAGGAAAGAGGGGGCAAGCTCGGCCGGGGAGAGAAGTTCAGGGAGGGAAAACGAACTCGGGCTGTAGCAACTTTTCTAGGGCTCCAAACAAGACGATTCAAATTCGAATTTAAACAGAATTTAAATTCCAATTGAACCACACACAAACAAAACACAATGCAGCAGCATGGATGCAACAAAAATGTTTCTAACCTTATATTTGATTTTATTTTGCAAAAAATTATTTATTTACCCTATGTTCAGCATGGGACTTTAATACAAAGCATATTAATTACTAAAATTTTATATAGGCCTAATTTAGGGTGTTACATGACATGCGTGTTTGCACAGTTGAGCCTACTGTTATTGGGCACTGGAGGGCATGGCGATGGGCATGGCCATCGTCCTTGCGGATCCTTCTGCCCAGCGCAAGTCGTCTGCCAGCTCCAGTGGACGGCATGGTGGTTTCTGTAGAAAGTACGTCCCCCTGTGTTTGTCCGGAGCGTCTTCGAGGGGCCGTGCTGACTGGCGTCCATGCCCAGTCGACATCCGTACCCCCGTTCATGGGTTCTCCCATGCCTCGTCGAAGGCTTCGTCAGGGGGTCAATACAGGAGTGGGCAGTACAGGAGCGCCGGAGTTGGCAGCACAGGGCTGCACAGTGACAGGAGTTGGCCATACAGTGACCCGCAGTCATGTACAACGTCGAGGATGGCCGCACAGTGACCGGAGTTGGTGGACATGATTCAGGTCGTACCGTCTGTGCGGCATGGCTCGCAATCGGCCTTTTGACTTTGGCATCTCGTGGCAGCGCCGGGCATTGAATGCGCCTGTCGGCGGAGCAGATGGGGGCGCACGCACGGTGGGTCGAGGGGTAGCCTCAGGCGAGGCGGAGTTTCTAGAGTAGGGGGCGCACGGGGTTCGACCGCGGAGGCCTCAATCAAGACAGAGTTTGTTGTTCGCTTGAGGGGGTCAGCACCCTCGATAGAGGCGGAGATGGAGCGCGCACCGGGACCCTTTCGGAGGGTCTCGAATGGCGTGTTGGCCTAAGTTGGGCCATGGGCTCTGTGCGCCTAAACCTTCGTTGGTTTGTGAAGATTTGACTGTGATTGATTTGTGTTTTTCTAGGGTGATTATCCCTTAGGTTAGGGGACCCCTTATGACCGTCCCCAACAGTAGCCCCCGAGCCTGGGCTGGACGTGGATTAGTCCGGCAAAGGCTTGCGTTTCTACAGCGACGTCTCGGGTGCCTTGTGTGGGGTTTATTCCTTTGAACTTGTGAGAGTTTTCGTGAGGGGCGCGCTAGCGCACCCACGGGTGTAGCCCCCTGAAAGTGCATCTAGGCACTTATGTGTTTTGGTGATTTGTATGACAACATGATTCGTGATCTAACTTGTTTGCTTAAGCATATGAGCAAGTTTTATTTTTATGAATGTTCGTGCAATATAATTGTTGATAAGAATATGTACTTGACATTGGTTCGAAATGACATAAAAGCAAGTAAGTATGTTTGATCCCATGATGCAAAAGATGAGCAATGGCAAGAGAATAGAAATGACAAATGAGACAAGGTTCTTATGCATATTGGTTGGTCTCATTTAGTAGAAGCTTGTCAAAATAAAATGGGACAATCTACATAAAGAAATTGGAATTCCTTTGATCTTGGTCCATAGTAGTGGTTATAAATAAAATGAGATATGATTCTATGGATAGTATATGGTCTCATCTAGTAGAAGCTTATCAAGACAAAATGGGACAATCTACATGAAGAAATTGGAATTCCTTTGGACGTGGTCCATGGCAATAGTTACATTCATGATGAGACATGATCTTATGGATATTATATGGTGTCAAGTACATGGAAGCCTATGGACAAGTGATTTGACAAAGACAACACACAAGACAATATTGAATATATTTCGGGTTAATTGAATACATGGATTTCAATGTGGTTTTCATGATGATGCAAAGCAAAGCGAAACTTAAAGTGGCAAGATTTGATGAAAAGGATCAAGCTAGACGGGAGTGACATTCCTAGCGAAGAGAAGGGCAAGTTGGTCTTGTAGCCGAGGGACTTTGTTAGGGAAAAGTCTAGCATCTTAGTTTGATCTCTATACTTCAATCAAGCCATATCAAGTGAAGCAATGTGAAGCATCTAATCATTTATGGATCATATATTGGAAAGGCTTATGAATTGGTCCATACACTTGGAAATTCTAAGCCCAGCTCAAGATTGGATTTGCTCAGCAATCAAGAAAGGTTGTGTGCCCTCAAAGTTGAAATTGACAAGTATGGCATGATTGTAGACATTGAAGCTCAAGTGGAAGACTTAATTTGTTATTTAATTTCTTGAGTATAGGAATGCCGTACTATCAAGAGGGATGCAACAAGTAGTTGTTTAGACAACACCAAAAAGTGCTCATAGGTCAACCCATGTGAGATAGCCTTTGAGAGAAGTCATTTTGAGACTAAGTGTGCTGACTGGTCCAAAACCGGTCTGACCGGTTTTGGAAAGAGGTCTGACCGGTTTTAGAGCTCAGAGTGCTAACAGCTAGTTTCGTTTGAAAACCGGTGTGACCGGTTTGGGAAACCGGTCTGACCGGTTTTTCACTGACATAACGACTAGTTTTTGGGTGTGGGTATTTATACCCCTTGGCCCTCTCCTTTGAGGGCTGCTAGTTCCCTTGCTTCTCTTGTGCGTTCAGAACCTTCTTGAGCACCAGCAAGCTCTCCCCAAACATCTCTTTGTGAGATTGATAGAAATTTGATTATATCTTTGGATTTGGGTTGAGAGGCTAATTGTGTATGAGCTATTGCAAGCTAGTAAGAGCTAGCTAGATCAGTGAAGATCAAATCCTTAGCTTGAGCACTTCCGGTAAAGTCTAGCAACCATTGAAGCATTTGTTACTCTTGGAGGTGAAGCCTTCTAGATGGCTAGGCGTCGCCGGTGAGCTACCGAGTTTGTGGTGAGCCACGGATTGTTTGTAAAGGCTGGCCCTGCCTCCTTCGTGGAAAAAGGTCACAAGTTAGTGGAATCGAGGAAAGTGGCTTGGTGTGTATAAGCCCGCCTTTCGTAGGCCCTCAACGGAGACGTAGGATTCATCGTGCCTTGGTGGCAGCCTTAGTGGCAGCGGTGAATCTGAACTTCGGGAAACAAATCATCGCGTCTCTCATTTGGTTTGCCCCACAAGTTCAATTCTAGCATTTACATTAGCTTCCGCTTTGATCTACTTGGTTGTGCTTTGTTTGTGTGCAAGGACATAGTGAACCTGCTAGATATCATCTATAGAAGCTATTCACCAAGTTTGGTTTGTGCTAGAACTCGTTGAGGGAATAAATTGCATTGTTGTGTTTCTCTGCCAGAAACCGGTCTGACCGGTTTCAGTACTGATTGTGTGTGAAATTTTGATTAAGTGCAGATTCACCTATTCACCCCCCTCTAGGTGACATCAAGGTCCTTTCAATTGGTATTAGAGCTTGGCCTCACATCCAGGCTTAACCGCCGTGAGGAAAGATGTCGACTTCGTGTGAGGTAACCTTTGAGCCACTAGCTTGTGACGGCTCAAATTATTTTACTTGGTCTGCTCATGTTCTTCATGATATTAGGGCCATGGGTCCTACTCTTGAGCGAGTGGTAGTTGGAGGCATCCATCGTCCTAACGTTGATTGGATCAATTCATCCAATTTAACCAAAGACGAAATGGATTGCCTACAACTCAATGCTCTTGTCGCTAACTTCTTATTTAGTGTTATGAGCCAAGGTGTGAAGGAACTTATTCTACAAGATGAAGCGACTCTAGTAGATGTTCATCTTATTTGGTCTCAACTTGAAAGATTATTCGCAAACACCACAAGCGACAAGAAAGAGCATACAAGAACCAAGCCACATGAGGAGTGCTCTACATCAGCAACAACATGCACTGAGCCTCATGTGACAACCACAAAGGAGCCAGAGGACCAAAATTGTGCAGCTGCTGTCTCACTGCCAAAACTGGTCCAACCGGTTTCTGAAACCGGTGTGACCGGTTTGGGCAGAAGGGTCACAACTTGTTGCAAGAAGGGCGGCCGACGCCGTGCAAGCAAAACCTCAAGCGCAAAAGCAATGACATCCTCCAGTGATGAGGTGACGAAGTGCCACAAGACCAAAGATGACAAGAAGGCCGAAAATTCAAAAGATGCAACTATCCAAGCTCTCACAGAGGAGCTTGAGAAAGTCAAACTCATGAACTCCTCCTTAATCTGTAAGTATGATGTTGTGGTTGAGGAATATGCTTGTGCCGCTGACTCTCTTTCATGTGTAGCCTTCTTGAAGAAAGAAAATCAAGTGCTCAAGCAACAATTTGACTTGCTAACTAGTGAGCATAAGAAACTACAAGCAAAACATGATGAACTCACGTGTTCTCATGAAGAACTTGTAGAATCATATGCCTTGCTAGAGATAACTAGTGAGGTTGTAATGACATTGGTAAAATCATTCGAACCTCAATCTCACAAATGCACATGCTCACAAATTCAATATAATTTATCAAGTGCTAACCCATGTTGCTCTCAAGCAAAACGCTATTGGTATGATGAAGTGCTTGTAGAGTCGCGTGATGACCTCATTGCAAAGGAAAATGAAGAACTCAAGCAAGAGGTGGAAAGACTCACAAAGAACTTGACAACTCTCAAAGACAAGAGCAATGCACAACCTTCTCAAGATAACCGTGAGAGCATGGTGAACAAGCTTGAGAAGGGATCAACCGTGCAAAACTCTTACATAAATCAAGTCAAGTCCCACACAAGCCAAGAGCAAGCCAAAAAAGGAAAATTGGCTCACATCAAGTGCTCCAACGAGAAAGAAGTCAAGAATACTCCAAAAGACAAAGAAATATTGAGAAAAGGAGATGCTTTGGGTGTCTTGAGAAAGGACATGAGGTTGCATCATGTCTAAGCAAAGTGGGGTCTCACCCAAGGGAATCCGGGAGTTCAAAACCAGATATTCTAGTGTTGACCAGGAAGCCCCACATCAAGCTCAATAAAGGTTTTCTCAAAGCCCAAGCAAGATTCAATGGAGAAGTGGTTGCCAAAGAACCCAAGAAGAAGGCAACAAATTTCAAGCACAAGACATGCTTCTCATGTTGGGAAAAAGGGCATCTTGGTAAAGATTGTCCCAATGGTAAAATTTCTAAACCCAACTGTGTCCATACTAAAAATATGAAACTTGGGAACACCCCAAATGTCTCTTGTCCATCCAAAATGATTCATTCTCCAAAGAATGGCACAAGAGCTATTTGGGTCCCTAAGCATATTGGGACTAACCTTGTCGGACCCAACATGAGTTGGGTACCAAAGCATGTTTGATAAGATAGTAGGAACCAAGAGATGTATTGGAGGCTTGGCTTGAATAACAACCATCTATGATCAAGTATCAAGCCAAGAAAAGTTGCTTCTGCTCCATACTCTATACCCAATGTCATCTCGGTAACATTGTGCCTAAAATGATTATATCTCCGTCACTAGTGCCTTTGGTAGGGTCAAGTGTTTCTAAGTGTTGAACTTGTGACACTTGAAAGGTGACCTAGATTATTTTCCTAAATATGGTGCATCTAATGGCTCTCTAGTAGAGCAATATTATGTCTAATTGCAGAAAATCAAATACTCCAACCGAAGAAACTCAAGTATGGGTATTTGGCTGTGCACAACCGGAAATTTCCGCCCGTACCGGAAATGTCCGTAGCAAATGTCGGATATCAGTTCAAGAATCGGAAATTTCCGGTGAACAGGCACAATTCTGGCAAAACCGGTCTCACCGGTTTGCCAAACCGGTCTGACCGGTTTGGCCCAGAAACTTGGGACTTTGCTGTTCATGTGAGAAATGAAGACAATAGTAATTTAATTCATAAACTTCTCACTCTTGACATATGTGTATCATATTACTCCCATATAATGGTAAGATTACATGTCACAATTCATTTGAGCAAGTTATTATGTGCCTTGACCAAATATTGACTTAATCCTCCCATGTCCATAAAAAGACAAAGTGCATGCTCCATATAATCAACATATGATGTACATATTCAGGGGGAGATTATCTCAATATTTGTGTTTATGAGACTAACGTTTCTTTTAGTTAACTTGTAGTCTCACAATTGAGAGATCATCTCTCTCATATGGAGTTGTCATCTCACTTTATGATCCAATGCGGTAAAATTGTCATATCTTCTACCTTGGGTCCTGTTCTTAACATACATATTGACAACTCACCATAATATAGCATAAATTCCTTGAATTGATCTTAGTGTTCAAAACTAGTGCGTATGAGCTTATTCTATCCACCTCATCACATATGCACTAGAGAAAAGGGAATTTGGTCTATATTGTGAGGTTTCATAATTTATGATCTATTTGCCATCCACCTAAAAGGGATCGTGGATTATGAAACTAGTTGTTGTGCAAATTAATGTGTTTTTCTCTCCTTTGTATAAAATGGCTTATATCATGTGAGAAAGCGTATGGATAAAAATTGATTATATTGCACAACACTTTCGAATAGAGGCAAAGGTATGTTTTCCTTTCAACTAGTATTTACCTTGTGCATCTAGGCCTTATATCATGCTAGTGTGTGCATTTGCATGCTACTATGTTGAGTTTCCCTCTTGTGTACCAATTAGATATTTGGTTGACATCTTAATATTGACTTGGTGTCATGTGTTGATTAAACGATGTAAGGTGTGAACCAAATATACTAACTTGATTCATAACTCAATATAAGCGTATGCTCTTGTGTGACTTAGGATAGTTTTTGGAAAATTCCAACTAGCATGATAGGTTGAATGTGATTTTGAAAATATTTGAGTTTTGATCTTTTTGATCCCTATCAATCTATTTGTGACTATAGTTAACTTTGTTTGTTTGATGGCTAGTCACAAATAGTGAGATTCTCTCTCAAGTCCACCAATCTTTATCCATCCATCCATCGTTTCAATCTCTCTTAGAAGTAATAAGAGAAAATGGTGTTTTTGGAAATCATATCTCTATCCTTCTAGTTCACATGATCTTTTCTCCTTATCTTGGTTCATATCTCCGATTACTATTCCGAAACTTCCAACTCTTTTTCATAAAAGGATAAAAGCGATATGAGAAAATGGATTTATTGAATATCTTATTTCTTCTAAAGGAATCTGAGGAATTTGGAAAAGATATATACCATATACTCTCTCAAATCAAGGAAATATGTTTGCAACTCAACATCCACTCAAATTTTTCTTAGCTCCCTGGGAGAAACCGGTCTGACCGGTTTCCCAAACCGGTCTGACCGGTTTGGCCCAGGAAGTTACCCCACGTGGATATTTACCCCCTCAGTCTATTCTCTCTCCTCCCTCACTCTTTCACCACGAAACTCTTACCACTCCACAGCTTTCACCGCGAGTAACTCCCCCTATGGTGATTTCTTGACTCATCCAAGGAAAAGGGGTGTTCTTGCTCGGATTGGAGTGCACCTAGGCGGCCTGACCGGATTCCCCACCGGATTTGGACTCAAACCCTCATTCCCTCTCGTTTTCAAAGCTCTCAAGGTACTCAAATGTTCCCCTCGCCCGATCTACTCACTCGATGTATTTCTTTCAAATCCCTTTGGTAGAACATCTTCTGACATGTCTAGGAACCTATCCCTAAGAGATCAAGAGGTTTGGTTGGCTGCATTTTGCGGACCAAGGATTTGTGCCATCTGTGCACAAACCGGTCTGACCGGTTTGGCAAATCGGTCTGACCGGTTTGGGCAGAGATGGCCCAAGTCCTTGCTCTGCAGTATGTTGATCCACATACGGACTAGGGATAGCATTCTTTGCTATATCCATCACATCCTCTAGTCACATATCTGTTCTTATTGACCACAACTTGATTTGGCTCGGCTCAGGCAAAAGCGGTCTGACCGGTTTGGCGCTGAGCTGACTCAAAACTTGTTGATGCCTTCATACCGTCTCTATCTTTGGTCAATCCTTTTCTGGGAGCTTACGTGTTGTATACCATCTTTTGTGGCCTAGGAAAGATAGTATACGATGCCAAGAGGGAAGCATGCTGAGAGAGTTAAGAAAAGTCGTCATGATCCGGCAACCGGCAGCAGCTCGGGCATGACTAGTGGGAGATCACTGAGGCTTAGGAAGCCAAAGAGAACAGCAGAGTAGCAAATTGAGGAAGTGGATGAAGTAGAAACCACTTCTAGTGATGAAGATGATGTTGATGATGAAGCTTATCAGATTGTGCCTCATCATGGCAGTGGGGCAGCTCATGATGATGATGATGAGATGGGTGAAGACCAGGGAGAAGAAGAGGAGGAAGCGGTAGGACAAGATGATGATGGAGAGCCACCGTTTCCTAAAGTAAGAGATCCATCAGCCCCTGCTACTTGGAGATTGGTGAACTACATAGCGTTAGGGATGACTGATGAGGCTAGGGAACAGAGGAGAGTGAGCCCTATTGGTGTACCTAGGACAACCACTGATTATAGGTTTCACACTGCTTTTCAGCAGGATTACTATCAGACGGCTGTGATTAAAGGAAGAATTATTTACGAGCAGCATTGGATAGTCTGGGATTATATGGTGAAGGCAGAAAATGTCATATTCAACCAAATCATTGAGACTTGCAAACATAGAAAGATCTACTCCATCATGGGCTACAAAAAGCATTGGAATACAGAGGTGATAGCCCAGTTCTATGCCACAGTCTACTTTGAGGGAGATGAGCTGGAGAACAGAAGAATGCATTGGATGACTGAGGGGGCCTCGTACAACATCTCATATCTAGCCTTTGCAGAGATTCTTGGTTTCAGGCAGGCTGACAGGAGTCGCCATAGGCTACATCTAGATGGGGTCTTTCCGGCAGAAAACATGAAGTTCATGTACCACAGCACTGAGACAGGGAACTTTGGCATGGTCGCCGGTCTCTACACTTACTATTCAGTGTTCAACCGGATGCTCAGAGCGACACTTGCACCTCGTGGAGGCAACACTTCAGATGTATCCCTGTTTGCAAAGAACTTGCTTGCTAGAATGAAGCCCGGAGATGACAAGTTTTGTGTGGGTGACTACATTTGGGAGGAGATCAAGCACATTTCTGAAAATCCTCAGAAACTTTGTGGCTATGCACATTATATTATGAGAGTCATTGAGAGGATCACGGGTATTGCATTTCGGTGTGATGCATCTCATGGAATAATTCGCGTACCCATTCCAAAGAAGATCAGACTTCCATCTCCACGAGCAGATCCACCTACAGACACAGAAAATGTTGATCAGCAGCAGCAGCAGCATGAGGAGCCGCGGCCACAGCCGGGCACTGCTCAGCAGCAGCCCCAGGAAACCGGTCTGACCGGTTCCCCAAACCGGTCTGACCGGTTTGGCCCTAGGAGCTCCACTCATTCCGAGCAGCGATTATCTCCAATCAAGAAGTTCATTTCTATGTTCACTGGTATTTGCAAGGGTCAGAGGAATGTCCAGGTGGACCTTAGGCAACAAAGAATTGATAGCAAGAAAACTCGGGATGAGTTCAAAAAGTTGCGTGCCGTATTGAGTCCGGATAACCCGCCATTTCCTATCTCTCCACCTCCTGAACTTCCAGAGATACCCCCGCTTCGAGACATTATGACAGATCACATGAATGCGGGCTACTTTGAGGAATTTGGGGACATATTCGGATATGGACATATTGCATCGAGCTCACAGCCTCCACCAGCTCCTCCTCAGTCATATGGTGGTCCCAGTACGTACACTTACATGCCTACTTTAGAGGGTGACACTTTTGGAGCTTCGTTTGTGTATCCTTCGTCCGGAGGCCCGTCCTTTGTAGCTGCCACATACCCCTCCTCGTCATTTGCATATGCTCGTACATCATCTTCTATGGCGGGAGTTCAGTACTCTAGTGCTCCATCTCCATCTCCCGGAGACTTTGCTTCTCAGGCAGCGGCTTCCATCTTTGGACCTTCTAACGCTCCTAGTCATGGTACGTTTAGCTTATTT
The DNA here is from genome assembly GCA_033239725.1 of Echinochloa phyllopogon. NCBI lineage: Eukaryota > Viridiplantae > Streptophyta > Magnoliopsida > Poales > Poaceae > Echinochloa > Echinochloa phyllopogon. The sequence continues at coordinate 49,226,436 of BTCW01000012.1, read as the reverse complement.
ATATCTTCTTCCATGGCTAGCACATCTGAATCACTCTAAACTATCACACATACACATTGGATTGAGTGAAGGTTCTCATTGAACTTCATCTTCTTCATCAGATGATCCAAGTGCAAGCTTCTGATGGTAGCAGGACTACAAGCTTCTCTAGGCCCTTTTATGGATGATTGATGACAAAGGGGGAGAAGAATGGATTAAAGCGTCAAGTTTCAGAGCATCTTGTAGTCTGTCAGGGAAAAGCGGTCTGACCGGTTTTGGAAACCGGTGTGACCGGTTTTGGAAACCGGTGTGACCGGTTTCTGTAGTGTTTACAGAAACATGGATGTAATAAACACATACTTTATCTATATGTGGACTTGAGGCTTTGTACTGTGTGCTATTGTGTGTAATGAACAACTTTATGTATTCTAAGTGACATTATGATAGTGTGATATGCATGTATTGGTTGATGTACTGTTCTGTACATGTGCTGACTAGCAAAACCGGTCTGACCGGTTTCTGCCCAGGCAGCACATGTACAACTCTATCTTGTTGTTGTGTGAATGTCATGTCATATGAATCACGGGTTATTTCATGTTGTCACATACACTCGTAGCACGTACTGGATGCTGAGATATAAGGGGGGCTCTGTTGGCGGTCGTTACAGCCCAAATCTGACCACCAATACTTGGGAATAAATGAGGTTATATGCAACATTCCATGTACTTAGGTTTTATTTCTAATAAAGTTCCACGAGTTTTTGTGAGTGTCACTTGTGCAGGTACAACTACGACAAATATGTGCTATTGGGGCCGGAAATGACCAAATCGGCCTAACGACTCCGTTCGGCCGGTTACCCCCTTAGCCGAGCAGACCACCGGGAGTCGTCCACGTCAACAATTACCAAGCAAACACATCACATGACATGTGGGCGACCACCAACTCATCCCAGAGCACCAACACGTCATCCTGGGCCAAATCAACGCGAAGCCAATCACCAGGAGGCAGCCCAGAAGGCCCACAGAGCAAAGGCGGTGCAGGGGGACGGGCCTGGGCTCCCAGCCCAGTTCGGCCGAACTGCGGGGTTCGCCCGAACCGCCCCCAGTGCACAACCGCCTTCCAGGGGTGGATCCTGGCCGTGGGAGCCAGAGGCAGCAGATCCCACGGTTCGGCCGAACTGGCCAGTTCGGCCGAACCGGGGAATTCGGCCGAAGGCCCGGCACCGCCTCCCTGGTTGCCTTGGCTGCTACCCTACCTCAACCGACCTTTGGAGCTATAAATAGAGGGCCGCACCTCACTTGTAAACACACACCAAGCCAAGGAGCTCATTTCCACTTTCATTCTAGTAGAGTTAGGATAGTTTAGTTGGGAGTTAGAGTTGAGTCGAGCCGTGCCTCGGAGGTTCCGGAGTCGTCTTCAGAAGCTCTGGTATAAGCTCTTGTATCCTTTACCTTTTCCTTTTGCAAGACTTTGAGTATCAATATAGTTATCTTTATCACTTTGCCTTTGTCATTTATATCTTGCTTCTACTTTATCCTAGTTGCAGCATATATCTTGTTTAGACTATAGTCAGTTATAGTTCTAGTGCTTGTAGTCTTGTTTAAGTCTTTGTCTTGGCTGGTTCTTCGATCTTGCTTGATACTGGAGGTGAATTGTCATCAAGAGTATTGACAAGGTTGCTTGCTCTTGCTAGTAGAGTAAGTAGTCGTTGCCTAGTGTAGGAGTGGTTCCTAGACTAGTCGGTGGCCTTAGTTTATTCCCGTCGCAACGGATGTGGTAGCAGGGAGGTGGTGACAGCCCTTTCGGTCTTCGTAGCCCATCACGTTAGTTCCGGTCCGTAGGATCCCCCAGTTGGGAAATAGTGGCACCCCTTCTCATCCCTTTCTGTGTGTTCACCGGTTCCCTTGTCCCGATGCTAAGACATTAGAGTTATCCCAGATCTCCTAGTGCTGGCTCTGTAGCCACTGTATCTCTAAGCTAGAGTGACATAGGTAGATAAAGTATCCAGGAGTCCTCTATCTCTTCTCGTTGTCCTCCAAGCTATCTATCTCTTCTCTCCCTTACCTGAGTATCCCTTGAGCTGTGTGTCCGGTATATCCACTCCTATCCAATACCGTTATCCCCTGTCTTGTCTAGTCGTGTACCCTTCTCTGATAGTCTCGAATATCTGTTCACTAGTAATCTTGCCAAAGCTTCCCTGCGGAAATATAAATTACGATACCTTGGAATACTCCCAGGTGAAGTGCTACAGCGGTGATTCTGTGCGCTTGCAGAATATTTCTATATTTTACTAAGCCATAAGGAAAACCACTGAAACACTCCTTACCCCAGTACCAGGATTCTCAATTCTGATATTGGATCGTAAGAAGTGCCAACAAGCATTTCTGGCGCCGTTGCCGGGGAAGTCTTTGGCTAGATTATTTTTGAACTTTTATCTTGAGCTATCTTAGTTGAGTACCGCTACTCAAGCGGGTTTATCCTTGCTCTGTTCGTTGGTCCTTGTGGAACAGAGCAGTGCATGACTGGTTTCCAACTACCGTCAAACTTCCAAGAAAATCCGGAGCCACTTGTTGACGCAAAATCTGCAGTTCGCGCCAAGCACACAGCAAGCCGAATTAGCTAGCTTCAACACGTGGCCCGTGCGTATGAATCCGAAAGCGTGCCAGTCAGTTTGCCTGAAACTGACAAAGGGAGAAAAGATGTTTAGATAACACCTGGAACGTACCGGGCAATACCAGTCAGTTCCATATTTGCGGCTACGGAGCCAGTTTCGAACGACACATAGCTATAGAGAAGCTATCTGTCGGCAGTTAAAGCCTCATTCGGCAATCGGCAAGGCACGCAGGGAGCGCACTGCCGAATGCGTGACGTGAGCATGACGAAAGATCGGCTTTCAGCCGAATGAACATTGTAACGCATACTCATAGCCGATTAACGAGAAACAAAGCATGATAGATAAATAAAAGGGCGAAAGCATGACCATAATTTCATAATAAGCAAGAATGCATAGATTAAAAGCACTAGTCTACCGCATGTCTAGGTACTTTCCAACCCGTCAGGCATGAAAACAAACAAGTTAATCCACCGCATGATACGACTTGCTTGGAATCACACCACCAACCAAGAGTAGGACAATCCACCGCATGATACGCCCTAAACATGGAAGGCTAAAAGTATTCTTTATTTAAAAAAAACAAAACCGTGGACGTGTTTCACTCGTGACGATACTGCCGAATTCAGCTATATAGCCGAATCGGGTTCCGTGGAGAAGGAACACGCTTCGTCGATGATGATAGATCTATCAGATCGAATCGAATTCTAATCCACCGGATGATTAGCTCTAAGACGACCCAAAAACCTGCATCTACCGCATGATACCCGGTTCTGTCAAGATCTACGCAAGACCAACGAGCCTGAACCCACAACACGTGGCAATCTAGATTGACTTCGAATTCGGCTATGAAAAGCAGAGCGTCGTGAGCTGGAGCCGATTCTAATCAACCTAGACTGGGCAAAGGAGTGTTGTAATGAATCGAACATGAAGGTAAAATCCAGAGGAACACATGATAACTTAATGAATCTATCAGATCTTGCCAAAATCCAATAGAGCCGATAACTTGTTCCAAGCTAAAACTTAGCCCACCGCATGGCTCATGATCTAGCAATAGAACCTTCCTGAACCAAGGCCTAAATCCACCGCATGATACTAGGCATGATGCAGGGTTGCCGGTACTTACGGAGGTCGACGGATCGATGACTCCTCTCGAAGAACTCGACGACTCGACTAAAGGACTCGATGTTGGCACGGGGCCGGTTTGTTGTATGATTGATTGGATTCTTCCTATTACAGCTGCCATGGGTTTATATTTATACCCAGGTCTTGATACAACTCCTAGTCGGACACGACTACAATACTTGTTTCTAAAAATAAATGACGAATCTTCGTGCCCATATTGCGTTCCTTGTTCGAACCGGCCTTTTCCTTATGTTTTTCCACGTCATCACGCCTTCCCGAATGCTACCGCTTTTGCCTGCGGAACTATGCCTCTGCCGAATGACGACGCGTTCCCGACCGCAGAGCGTTATTGCCGAATACTTCAGAGAAAGCCTCTTAGCCGAATGGTATCCTTCCACCAAATCCGGCCCACACGTCAGCCTCTTCCTGGTGCTAAATTTTGGTGTTAACACATGCCCCTTCAATTTCGGGATAAAAGATGCTTTTATCTCGGAATTGACCAGGAATCCCCAACATCTCCAGGCTGAATCCGCTTTGATATCCATTTTCCGCTTCCAAATCCTCAGAGTGCGTTTCCAAACTCAAAACCCTAGTTCGTCGAATCTCTCAAGCTCCAATCTTCAAATGGCGAACCAGGATCAAATTCTTCAAGTAAGTTTTGTTTCCCTCAATCACATTCGGCATTATTCTTTTCGAATCGCATCTTGAATTCCCGAATCGCTCTTCTTCTGTTCTCGATAGGCTCTGACTACTGAAATCTTGACCCCTACTGAGGAGCAATCCGCATCTTTCTTCCTCGGTCCCTCAGGGAATCCAGATCCCTCCGAAATTATTGCGGCCGAGTCTCAGAGGATCCCTTTCAAAACTTCACTGACGAGACCTCACGAATGGCAAGATTCATTCAAGAACTGGCCTCTGCCCTCAATCGCCGGCTGGAGAAACTGGTACAAAAGGATTCTTGAAGATAAAAGCCCTCAGACGCAGAATTGGGACAGTCTTCGTATTTCTCATTGCTTGGAGCTATCTCTAGCCGAAACACCCAAGAATGAAAATCTCCTGATTGCAGCTTGTCACTTCTGGTCCAATGGCATGAATGCTTTTCTCTTTGGTCACGGACCAATGACTCCAACCCTGGCCGATGTCTACATGATAACCGGCCTGAACATCACAGGGATAACACACCCGTACAGGTACAAAGGTTCTTCCAAACAGACAGGGGTGAAGACTGGAGTCGGCTATAAGAGATACATCCAGACTTACACGCATGATGGTCCTCTGACTGACGTTGAATACATGGCCTTTCTGAATATGTGGCTGTGCAGATTTGTTTTCTGTGGTAAAGCCAATGAGCCAACTCTGAATCACATAGTAATGGCCGAAGACCTGGCTGCAGGCACACTTATCCCTCTCGGGAAATATCTCCTGGGAAGTGTCTATCACATGCTCCATCAGACCATTTATCAGATGCACACCAACAAGAAAATCCCCTGCGTCAACGGTCCCTGGTGGTTCGTCCAGATGTGGCTGCAATTGTACATGCACCAAATTGTCTCCATTGACCTCAACAGCCGACATTTCCCCTCGGTCAATTACCAGGAAGCAGAAGCCCAGAGCACCAAAGGCTGTCAAACCTATGGGGAAGCAGCCTCCACTATTGCTATCAACAAGAGCATTGGAGAACTGTTTGAACTTTTCTTCAAAGGCTTTGCCAATCCCCTCTGGTTCCCATACATGGACAATGACAATCTCACTTTCCCTTGTGAATTCAGCTTCGAGACTGGATGCATAGATGCAGAGTCCACAGCAATTTTTAACGCTTTCATTCGGCCTTGCATCTTACCAACCGAATTTTGTGGAGGAAGGCTGGTTCAAAGTTCATATGAATATTACCAGCCGAATGTAGCCGCCAGGCAACTAGGATGTGGCCAAGTGCCCCCAAGATTATTTCTCCATGAATTCCTCAAGCCTAGGCAGACCATCAAAGACTCCACAGAAACAAGAAGGGTCTTTGATTATAAGTGCTATTCTGCTATTTATCAAATCGAACCTTTCGTGCCAACAGCACTTGCTCATCCTTCCTTCATTCTTTGGTGGCAAGAACTCCATGATCATATCTTCAATGTGCCGGTTCATCCTCTCTGCCTTGAGTTAATGCCTGATTATCAGCCGAATTCAGAGGTAAATATGCTTATAATCCATCTGTTTTTCCAATAACATCCCTCTTTCATCGACTTTTGACTCTGTTACTCCGCAGGACATGGTCCCTGCCCCTCTGGCCAGAGCAATTGTATATAACATAACCGGCCCAATATCTATTCTGGGGCATTTCTCTCCTTCTTTAGCTCAAATAATGTCCAGGCCTGCCAGTCTGGATCCAATTCTTGCTGCACCACCTTCTGCCAAGAGGAAGATTGCTTCTCTAACTGCCCCTTCGGCTATAAAGAAGAAAAGAACAAGTAGCAAAAGAATTGCTCAGGTTAGATCCTTCCTCTGCCAAATAAAATGTCATTTCCATTCCGTTCATCTTCTACTCCTTTATGATTTCAGGCCAAATCACAACAATTGGCCATTAGCACAGAACCTGCCGATGCTTCAGTGATTGGTAAAATTTCTCACTATTTTGTCTTTAAAGTTCCTCTCCATCGGCATTGATTCTTTTTCAGTTTCAGAGCAAATCTCAATGGACCCAATCTTGGAGAGCTCTTCTTCTCATCAAGAACCAGCTTCAGCTTCACCTGATGTTCCTCAGCCAGAAGCCTCATCTCCACCAAAGAACCTTCCAAGCTCTCCTCAGCATGACATACAAGAATCTTTGCCTGAGCTTGAGCTGCCCTCTCTCTCCATCCAAGAGGTCAGGAATGAGGTAGAGATGTTTACCCAGTTCTCCCAGCTTTTATCCAATAGACCATCATTAATTCGGCAACAATTCTTTTCCAGGATAAAACAATTTCATCACCCAGCTACTCATTTGCTTTGGACGATCTTGTTGCCGAACAAGGAGAAGAAACTTCCTCTGGTCAAGCCTTATCAGAGGAGAACCAAGCAAAACTGAAGGAAATCCTCTCCTTTCTGCATAAGGACACTCGAGATCAAGTCAACAATGCTGATCTCTTAAGAGACTTGCTTGAATCATTTGATCAAGATCTTCCTGCCGATATCAAGATTTCTTTAGATCCAGTTTCTAGATTGGACGATCATTTTATTGCAGTGAAGCAAGCTCTAAAGAATCAATCTGCTCAACCAGCCTTGGAGCAAAGAAGAACATTGGCCAAGCAATCTGTAAAAGATTTGCACTCTAGAACTCAGAGCAATAAGGAACTGTTAGCTGGCCTACAGGCTGCACTTAAATCAAAAGAGACCAGAAAAGCCGAATTAGAGGCTGAATTGAAAAACTTATCGGCTGAAATTGAAGCTGATAAAAAGAAGATAGCCGAAATTCCTGGTCTGACAGAAAAGTTGCGCAAGGAGGCTTCAGCAGCTCTGAATGAAGAGAAGCAACTCAAAGCCAAACTTTCTGCCCTGGCCAAAACTCAAGAAGCTGACAAGCAGCTATTAGAGAATATCAGCAACATGATCTTGAATGCCAAAAATGTAATTTCAAAATACTTGGGTGTGTAAATTGTGTCAAATAGTTTGATAGCCGAATGCCTGATCAATTCTACATTTTCCATCATCTTTATTCCGACTTTGTTTCGTGGTGCATAACTTATTCGGCAACATTGGCTTCTACAGTATCAATCTCGAAAAGCTTAGTATAGCCGAATGTGACATCAGCATGAATTCCAAACGACACCGAAACCGTTCGGTTTTGAGAATCCTTTCCACCTTCCAAATTTTCGGGATACGCGCCACGATCTTTGGCCACGATTTCCTCTGCGGGTTCTATAAATAAACATACCGAGTGCCGCTATCTCCTCACCAAGTCTTTTGCCTTCCTCGAACTCTTCTTTTTCCCAAGCACAGTAAACTCAAGAAAACCCCAATGACGAATGGAAGGCGACCGGCTGCCGACGAGCCCGAAGGAAGTCGCGCCGGCGCTCGCCGCAGGTGATTGGCTGCTTGCTTCTCTCTGTTCTTCTCGAGATTTGCCCTCTCCTTGACGAATCTCTTTGTTTTTTCAGGGTAATCCAATGGATTGCCGCCGCTGGTGCGCCAGTTGCGGCTCCAGCCGCTGCTCCTGCGGCGTCCAGCTCTTCGAGTTCGTCCAATCGGACTCTCTCATCGGACGACTCCCGCTACTCAGACGGCGATGCTCGCCGATTCAAGGCGGAGCGCGACGACTCTCGTCGCGAACTGGAGGTCATTTCCAAGCAAGCCGGGATTGCGGACCTCAAATGGCAGGCCGAGCGCAAGCAACTGCTCGAAGTCATCGATGGTAATTTCCATAACTTGTCCAATCCTAATCCCATCTCTAGTCATTATTGATCTACCTCCATTTTGTAATCTTGCAGAACGCGATGACGAGCTCAATCGGCTGAAGGCGCTGGTGGATGAGCTGGCAAACAAAGTGAACGCCCAAGGAGACATACCCGAGGCTCGCCTTGGCGCGGTGGCAGGCCGCGTCGACGAGGTGGCTCTCCATGGCGTTCGCCTAGGCGTCGCTGTGGGTCTCGTTGCCATGTCGACACACACCGGCACTGACTATTCCAGGATGCCGGTTGGTTTCGCCAACAGCAACCCAGAAGACATCGATGACATTGACGCCTCCATTGATCGTCTCGACGGCCATGGTGCTGCCATTGCCGATTCCATTCATCCCCAGTCTGTTTTGAACAGGCTCTTCCAGTAGTTTGTACTAGGGATTTATGGAATTTCGGCAATAAAACTTATCTTTTGTGATCTTGCATGAACTCCTGATGTAATATATTTTGTGCTAAGGGCAATACATTCAGTACTGGCCATTTTTCTTCTGTCGGAAATTTTTGTCCTGAAGGCGGCTTCTTCCCGAATGCCGGCTATTTCCATTGTGTCTTAATCAACGATCAATCTCAACGCTAGGATAGTATTTCTTCAAATATCTTCCGTTTATAGCAGCAGTGAATTCTTCTCCCAGTAAAGTTTTCAAAATATATGCATTTCCAGGCACGCATCTAACCACTCTGAAAGGACCTTCCCAATTTGGTGACTACTTACCGAATGTACTGTATTTAGTACCAATCGGCAATATTGCTTTCCAAACTAGATCACCTTCTGCAAATTGCCTGACTTTTACCTTCTTGTTGTAATATTTGGCAATTCACACCTTGTTCTTCTCAATGTTCTCCAAGGCTTTGAGACGAATCATATGCAAATCTTCCAATTCGTCCATCATCAAGTTACTGTAATCTTTAGAACTTAAATTTTTCTGCAACTGTATTCTCCTTGACTCTGTTTGTAATTCCCATGGCAAAATGGCATGATGTCCATACACTAGTTCATAAGGAGACATTTTTGTAGCCCCATGAGGAGCCATTCGGTAAGCCCACAATGCTTCATTGAGTACCGAATGCCACCTCCTTGGCTTTTGATCAATTTTCTTCTGTATGATTTTAATCATGATCTTGTTGGAAGCTTCTGCCTGTCCATTGGCTTGAGCATAATAAGGAGAAGAATTCAGTAATTTTATCCCCATACTTTCAGCAAAATCTCTGAACTCTGAAGATGTAAATTGAGACCCTTGATCTGTGGTAATTGTCTGAGGAATTCCAAATCTGTAAATGATGTGCTCTTTGACAAATTTAATCATATCTTCTGATGCTACCTTTCTCAATGGAATCGCCTCAACCCACTTGGTAAAATAATCTGTTGCTAAAAGTACAAACTTATGCCCCTTGCTCGATGGAGGATTTATTTGGCCAATCAAATCTATTCCCCATCCTCTGAATGGCCATGGTTTGATAATGGGATTCAAAGCCGATGCTGGAACTCTCTGAATGTTTCCAAATTTCTGACAGTCTTGACATCCCTTATAATATTCAAAGCAATCTTCCAACATTGTCGGCCAGTAATATCCAGTTCTTCTAATAACCCACTTCATTCGGTAAGCTGACTGATGTGCTCCACATAATCCATCATGCACTTCACTCATCAATTTCTTTGCTTCTTCTTGATTTAAGCAACATAATAATACTCCGTCCAGGGATTTATAATATAAATCTTTATCAAGAAGAACAAACTTTATAGCTTTATACCTGAGTTTTCTAGAAACCTTCTGGGATGGATTCTCCAAATAATCGGCAATTTCTTTCCTCCAATCACCTTCTGCCAAACTACTCCCGAAAGCACAGTCATCAGTAGCAAATACCTCTTGATTTTCTCTGTAACCTGATGCACTTTGGGCCAATCTATTTGCCTCTCCATTATCCCCTCTAGGAATGTGTTGTAAAATTACTGACCGAAAGCTCTTTAATATTTCTTTGCATTCTTCGTAGTAATTCCTCAAGATATCACTTTTGCATTCATATTCACCATTCAATTGTTTTATGACCAATTCTGAATCTCCAAAAATTTCAACTGCAATGGCTTTTGCTTCTTTCAAATAATGGAGCCCTTTGAGTAATGCCTCATACTCAGCCTGATTGTTAGTAACAGTAGATTGAATGGGAATAGCAAACTCAAATGTTTCTCCTTTGGGTGAAATTAATAAAATACCTGCTCCACTACCTTTATCGCATGAAGATCCATCAAAGAATAATACCCAAGGAATAATGTTAAGCAAATTTATTGATGTATCATGATGTTCAGTAATGAAGTCAGCAATAATCTGCCCCTTGACAGCTTTTGCCGATTCAAACCTTAATTCGAATTCAGGTAAGGCCAAAATCCATTTGCCAATCCTTCCATTCAAAATTGGCATTGACAACATGTGCTTAATCACATCAAATTTTGAATGTACAACGCATTCGGCATTTAGCAAATAGTGCCGAAATTTTGTACATGAGTAATAAACACATAAGCAAAGCTTCTCCATAGCCGAATACCTTGTCTCCGGGTCTAGTAACTTTCGGCTAAGGTATGCAACTACTCTTTCCTTCCCTTCAAATTCTTGAATAAGGGCCGATCCAATAGTTTGGGCATCGGCCGCCACGTACAACTTGAAAGGCTTGTTCAATTGTGGAGGCACCAATACTGGTGGCTTCTTCATGTACTCTTTTATTTCATCAAAAGCCTTCTGTTGTTCGTCACCCCAAACAAACTTTTGATCCTTTTTTATTTTCAATAGTGAGGAAAAGGGCAACACCTTCTGTGACAAGTTTGATATGAATCTTCTCACAAAATTTATCTTGCCAAGCAGTGATTGTAACTCTTTAAGATTAGTTGGAGGAACAATTTCATCAATCGCCTTCATGCTTTTCTTGCCAACTCCTATTCCTCCTTCATGTATCAAAAATCCCAGAAACTCTCCAGCCGAAACTCCAAAAGCACACTTGTTCGGGTTCATTTTAAGCCCATGCTTCCTGGTGCATTCTAGAGTTTTCCTTATATCAGCCAAATGGGACTCATGATCCAATGACTTGATCACTACATCATCAATATATATTTCCACAATCTTGCCGATCAACTCATGAAAAATATAATTCATAGCCCTTTGATAAGTTGCACCGGCATTTTTCAATCCAAAGGTCATGACAACCCACTCAAACAACCCTATGTGTCCAGGACATCTGAAAGCTGTCTTTACTATATCTTCCAATGCCATAAAAATTTGATTGTACCCTGCATTACCATCCATGAAACTAATCACTTTATATCCAGCAGCAGCATCAACCAACGAATCAGCAATAGGCATCGGATATCCATCCATGGGTGTAGCTCTGTTCAGATCTCTAAAGTCTATGCAAACTCTCATCTTCCCATTTTTCTTGTACACAGGAACAATATTAGAGATCCATTCTGCATATCTGCACGGCCGAATAAAGTTTGCTGCTATTAATCTTTCCACTTCTTTCTTCACATCGGCCAACACTTCATCTTTGTAGATTTTCCGGGGTGGTTGCTTGTAAGGTTTATAACCAGGCTTGATCGGCAATCGATGCTCAACAATGGAACGATCTAAACCAGGCATCTCCGAATAATCCCAAGCAAAGCAATCTTTGTATTCTTTTAACAACACAATCAACTTCTCCCTGAAAACCGAATTCAAGCTAGCACTCATGAATATCGGCCTTGGTTTGTCACCGTCTCCAATGTCTACTTCTTCTAATTTATCAGCCGACACAAATCCATATCCTAGCTTCCCGTCAGTTCCATCGATTGGATTATCCATTAAAAATTGCTAAAAGAGCCGACTGCTTTGATCGGCTGTTGATCACTGCTGACTGGCTCAACAGGACCTTCTCCCCAGTCCTTACCTGAGAAGCAATCTATGCCTTGATATTCCCAGAAGGCCGGTTCCACATTAGCCACGCTAATTGAATCATCTGCTGGGACAATTTCCACTTCATCATCTATCCACTGAATAAGCTGTTGATGCATAGTAGATGGAATACAGCAATTCGCATGAATCCAATCCCTTCCAAGTAGCAAGCTGTATGCCCCTTTGCCTTCAATAACAAAGAAGGTTGTAAGCAGAATCTTGGACCCAATCATCAGATCTACATGTACACATCCTTTGGTGTCCGAAGGATTTCCAGCAAAATCATTCAACACTATGCTTGTTGGCGTTAAATCTCCAGGGCTCATGCCAAGTTTCCTGAATGTATTGTATGGCATCACATTAACAGCAGCTCCACCATCAACGAACATCTTGGTTAAAGGCTTCCCATTGACAAATCCTTTCAAATATAATGGCTTCATATGTCGATTCTGGATTGGCTTTTCAAAGACAGCTTGCTTATTGAGCATCAATTGTGCTATTAGCTGTTCGACTTCATCTACCTCTGACAACGCTTCCTCCTGCACAATTTGATCAGTGGGAGCCATAAATTCATTCGGCAAAAAGCATACCATGCATGTAGGAGCCGAATGACCATCTTCTTCAGGCTTGTCCTTTCGACGCCATATTGATTTCATCTTAGGCCTTGCTTGCTTTAATTCTTGATTCCTCAAACGTTGTACTCTTCTCTTTTGGCTTTTCCTCAAGCCAGGTGGACACCATTGTCCTTCTTGCCAGACATAAGCATGATCTTCTTCTTCCTCATGATCAACCCACCTGTAATCAGCATGCCTCTTTCTTGGTTGATCATCAAAACGCCGATCATCACTAGGATGCATCCTGCCAATTCTTTCATGGATAGATCGGCGATTGACAGTTTCCTGCCTATATTCATCATACCTATCATTGCATTCAGGACAATTATTCCATGTGGGAAGCTTCAAACCTTCGTTCCAACAGTGTCTGAAGAATGCACACCCCCAATGCGCACGTTCCTGCTCTCGGATAAATTCCTTTTGTTCTTCCCCAAACCTTTCTTCTCCAAACCTTTCTTCTTTGCGCCTTCTTTTCCCCTCCTCGTATTCACGTCTCTGGTAGTGCTCTTTTTCTTGCTGACGCTGCCACTTATTGAGGAGAATACGCGATGTGACTCTGGGTTTAGAAGAATTCCCAATTTCAAATTGGCTATTCGGGAAGCGAGGTCTCTCCTCGCGAATCTGTTCGATCGTGATTTGCCGATTAGGATCTACTGAGCCACTCTGCTTCGCTTTCTTTGACGTCAGGACTCCCATTTTTTCCTTTTCTCCAGATTCGGCAGTACTCACCATATTGATTGAGAACCCAACCATGTTCTGAGGAAACGGGTTACTGTCCAACTTCATCTTATTGTCGAATTTCAAATGCCCTTCTTGGATAGCTTTCTGAATCCTCACTCTAAAAACCCTGCATTCATTGATGGAATTAGAATTTCTATCATGGAATCCACAGTACCTCTTATCTTTCACTCCATCAGGCCGAAGCATAGAATGCCCCTCTGGTAGCTTGATTCGGCCTTCCTTTACAAGATAATCAAATAATTTATCTGCCTTAGTTACATCAAAATCATAGGTGCCCTTATTCTGTTTAATCCACCTCTGATTCACCATGACTGGTTCTTTACTCCACACTATCTCTGCTGCAGCTATCTCCCCACTATCTTCATACTCATCCGCTCTTTCAAGGAATTGGTTATATATGTCAGCTACATCATTATTTTTAGTAAATCTGGCATCTTTCTTGAAACCGTATGCCTGGTTACTCATTAAGGCCAATCTGTGTGACAACTGGCCCAGATCATCGAACTCCATCCCGAATAGCTTTTCCCGAATGGCAGGCAGCATGCCAGCTACAGCCATACCAGCTAGCTGGTCATCAGGTATGTTCAGAGAAAAGCACATGCTCTTTGTTTCCCTAAATCTCCTGAGGAACTCCGTAGGTGTTTCATTATTCCTCTGCCTTAAGCTGGTCAAATCAACCAACTTTTTCTCGGTACTGCCAATGTAGTAATGAGCATGGAATTTCTGCTCCAGGTCTTTCCAAGTACAAATCGACTGAGCAGGCAAGGAAGCAAACCATGTAAAAGCTGGACCCGTCAGTGACAAAGGAAAGTATCTGATTCTGAAAGCCTCATCTGCCGAAGCTTCTCCAAGCTGCATCAGATATCGAGCTATATGCTCCACAGTGCTAGTATCATCTTGTCCTGAGAATTTAGTAAACTCTGTAGGCACCTTGACTCTATTCGGCAATGATACCCTTTGGTACCATTCTGGGAAAGGAGACGAGTACATGTACCCCTGATTTTTAGGCTTCAGACCGAATTGATTTTGCAATACATCGGTCATTTTTTGCACCATGAGGTCAATACTGGTATCTTGATTCCCTGGTCTTCCAGCAAGCATGCCTGCAGTACCAACATACCCAGGATTCGGGAGAGCGTCGGTAGCATTGTAATCCATAAACTCTGAATATCCGTTTCCATACATGTCCCTTTGCAGCCTGTTGTTCAGAGGGGATATCTTATAAGCAGAAGCAGGTGGATTTCCCGTGGTGCCGAATGCCATATCACCATATGTACGAGGTTTCGGCAATGCATGCTGAAGCTCTTGCTGAATCGGCTGTCCATTCGCGTCTTTGGTTCCAGAAGCTTCAGTTTCTTCAGTACCTTTACCATGACGTTTCGGAACCGATGCTTGAACATTGAAATATGTTGGTCCACCAAGTTGCCCATGCACTTGCTCAAAAGGCTTATCCACGTGCTGACCAAAGATGTTGACCAGTATGAGCCGAAAACTGTTCAGGAATGCAGCATTATGATTGGTCATTGTTTCTCCTAAAGCCTTGTACAACAAGCTAGAGAACTTCTCCCTTTCTTCATCTTCAGTAAGATCAGATTGTCCTGGCAAAAGAACTCTTGGCAAATCTGACTTGAGAAACGGTACACCACTCCTGTTCTTAGCAAAAGACAGCAAGCATTTCTTGATGAACTGATCTGCAGCAGTCTTCACCATTTGTTGGTGTTCATCAGACAATTCTTCAAAAGTGACATCCAGAATATCTTTTAATTCAGGCATCTTTGATGCTATGTGTCCCACCGGGCGTGCCAAAAAGTGTGTTGACGCAAAATCTGCAGTTCGCGCCAAGCACACAGCGAGCCGAATTAGCTAGCTTCAACACATGGCCCGTGCGTATGAATCCGAAAGCGTGCCAGTCAGTTTGCCTGAAACTGACAAAGGGAGAAAAGATGTTTAGATAACACCTGGAACGTACCGGGTAATACCAGTCAGTTCCATATTTGCGGCTACGGAGCCAGTTTCGAACGACACATAGCTATAGAGAAGCTATCTGTCGGCAGTTAAAGCCTCATTCGGCAATCGGCAAGGCACGCAGGGAGCGCACTGCCGAATGCGTGACGTGAGCATGACGAAAGATCGGCTTTCAGCCGAATGAACATTGTAACGCATACTCATAGCCGATTAATGAGAAACAAAGCATGATAGATAAATAAAAGGGCGAAAGCATGACCATAATTTCATAATAAGCAAGAATGCATAGATTAAAAGCACTAGTCTACCGCATGTCTAGGTACTTTCCAACCCGTCAGGCATGAAAACAAACAAGTTAATCCACCGCATGATACGACTTGCTTGGAATCACACCACCAACCAAGAGTAGGACAATCCACCGCATGATACGCCCTAAACATGGAAGGCTAAAAGTATTCTTTATTTAAAAAAAACAAAACCGTGGACGTGTTTCACTCGTGACGATACTGCCGAATTCAGCTATATAGCCGAATCGGGTTCCGTGGAGAAGGAACACGCTTCGTCGATGATGATAGATCTATCAGATCGAATCGAATTCTAATCCACCGGATGATTAGCTCTAAGACGACCCAAAAACCTGCATCTACCGCATGATACCCGGTTCTGTCAAGATCTACGCAAGACCAACGAGCCTGAACCCACAACACGTGGCAATCTAGATTGACTTCGAATTCGGCTATGAAAAGCAGAGCGTCGTGAGCTGGAGCCGATTCTAATCAACCTAGACTGGGCAAAGGAGTGTTGTAATGAATCGAACACGAAGGTAAAATCCAGAGCAACACATGATAACTTAATGAATCTATCAGATCTTGCCAAAATCCAATAGAGCCGATAACTTGTTCCAAGCTAAAACTTAGCCCACCGCATGGCTCATGATCTAGCAATAGAACCTTCCTGAACCAAGGCCTAAATCCACCGCATGATACTAGGCATGATGCAGGGTTGCCGGTACTTACGGAGGTCGACGGATCGATGACTCCTCTCGAAGAACTCGACGACTCGACTAAAGGACTCGATGTTGGCACGGGGCCGGTTTGTTGTATGATTGATTGGATTCTTCCTATTACAGCTGCCATGGGTTTATATTTATACCCAGGTCTTGATACAACTCCTAGTCGGACACGACTACAATACTTGTTTCTAAAAATAAATGACGAATCTTCGTGCCCATATTGCGTTCCTTGTTCGAACCGGCCTTTTCCTTATGTTTTTCCACGTCATCACGCCTTCCCGAATGCTACCGCTTTTGCCTACGGAACTATGCCTCTGCCGAATGACGACGCGTTCCCGACCGCAGAGCGTTATTGCCGAATACTTCAGAGAAAGCCTCTTAGCCGAATGGTATCCTTCCACCAAATCCGGCCCACACGTCAGCCTCTTCCTGGTGCTAAATTTTGGTGTTAACACCACTTGTGAGGATAGTACGACCCCGTGTTGTACCTCCTCAGAAGCAACTCCTTCCGACGAACCTAGTCCTTCCCGTCGCTGACCAGGCTACATCGAGGATGGCAACCAAGATGATCCGTGAGTTCTCCGCTCCATCAAGCGAGAACGTATGTATCGGACCAGCTCCGCCAGTCGGAGATGGTAGCTTCGAGCTGAAGCCAGCCCTCATCAACATGGTACAAGCTAGCCCATTATGCGGCAAGCCACACGAAGATGCCAATGCTCATCTCCAGCATTTCCTGGAGATTTGCAACACCTTCACCATCCGCGGAGTAAGTATCGATGCCATTCGCCTTCGTTTATTTCCATTCTCATTATCAGGCAAGGCGAAACAATGGTTTTATGCTAACCGCGAAGCAATAAATACCTGCGATAAATGCACTAGCGCGTTCTTGCTAAAATTCTTTCCGGTTGGGAAAACCAATGCCCTCCAGAACAAAATAGCTAGTTTCCAGCAGCTAAAAGATGAAACAGTCCCGGAGGCATGGGATCGCCTCCAGGACTATATTTCTGCTTGTCCTCACGATGGTATGCAGAGTTGGTTCATAATCCAAACTTTCTATCACGGGCTGAGAAATTCTGCCCGTGAGTACCTAGATGATGCTGCTGGAGGCTCGTTCTTCTCTCTTGAGGAGAGTCGTGCGAAGGCCCTCATAGAGAAGATGGTCGAGAACCAAGGTTGGTCCGACGACCGGACTCAACCAAAGACCCGAGGAGTTCACCAAGTTGAAGCTATGGACATGCTCGCTGCCAAGATGGACCTCCTGATGAAGAAACTGGAGGCCCCTGCTCAAGAAACGGTGCAAGCCATGGACGCTCGCATGACCTGCGAAGTCTGTGGCAACACTGGCCATTCGGGGAATGACTGCCCCGAAACGCGAGAAGATGCCCACTACGTCAACAACTCCAACAACAACGGGTACCGACCGAACAACTACGGCAACCAAGTCTAGAATCCGCGCCCAAACCTCCCTTTTGAGAGACCTCAACAAGGTAACAATTTCAATTCCAGCAATTTCAATAATCAGCCGTCTCTTAGAGATCTTGTGTTTGGCCAGATGAAAATAACTGAAAACATCAATAAAAAGCTTGCTGCTAATGATAAAACTCTGGAAAGCATAGACTCTAGGATGGAATCATTTTCTTCTGCTATGAAAAGTCAACTGAGCTTTAATAAAATGATAGAAACTCTAGTCGCTCAGCTAGCTGCTGCTGTTCCTGTCACTGAATCGGGGAAGATTCCGGGGCAACCCGAGCCTTCCATCGAGATAGTGAATTCCATCACTACCAGGCAGGGTAAGATGTCTCGTAGTGTATTCCGCACTAACCACGCAGGGAAGGTCGCACGTATCCAAGTGCTGACACCAAGATGGACCTACCTGCCGAGAGCTGCAAAAAGGGCAATCATCAAGACCTCTCCGGACAAGAAGGAAGATCCCGGAGTGCCCATCATTCAGTGCTCGATCTGGAATCATCGCATTGATGATGCACTCTGCGATCTAGGGGCAAGCGTCAACATCATGTCTAAGGTATTATTTAAGAAATTACGCTACCCTACTTTGTCACCTACTACTGCCCAGGTACAGCTTGCGGACTCAACCATCCGCTACCCCGAGAGGGTGATCGAGAATGTACCGGTCCGGATCTGGGGACGATATGTCCTTGTGGACTTTGTTGTCCTCGACACGGGGAACGAGCATTCGTTCCCCCTTGTGTTGGGCCGACCATTCTTGAACACCACCCGGGCTAGGATCGATATGGATGCGAGAGAAATCTCGTTCCGTATCGACGGAAGGTTGACTTACTTCAAGTTTCAACCCCGGGAAGAGAAGAAGACAAAGCCACTCACACCGGAGCAGAGGAGCGCTGAGTGTTTCCTTAAGGCCCTCATTAATGGAGAGCTGGAAATACTCGGTGGTGAGCAGCTCAAATGGAACGAGCCAACAAAGTTGACAGGTGCAGAAGAAATGGATTTCCTCGTAAAGAAATATGAGGAAGAACAAGCCCTCTGGAATTCTCCAGAGATGCCGATCCCACCGCCACCGACACCGAAGAAGAAGAACAAGAAAATGTGGCGGAAGAAGGTTGCATCATCCGAGTCATCCACTCCGGGACCGGACGATGACAAGAGCAACTGAAGACAGGAGAAGTCCCGCTCACGGACTTAAAAGCTGAGCTCTCGCCGCGAGGAAAACCGGTATGTATCCCATATTTCCCTTCCAATTTTTAAATTTCCAATTGCATTTGCATGTTTCCCTTTTCAAAATAATGAACCACTTGAGTAATTAATTTGAGAGAGAGTAGAAAATTTTGCAAGCTTGGTTTAAATAATTGGACACATGCTGAAATTTTAACTAGGGTGGATGTAATTGGTAATTTTTATCATTTTCATCCCTTCTAGAACATCTCCAATTATTTACCATCACCACCAACCAGCAACAAACATGTCTACCCCACTAAAAATGGCTGCACACTCACCAATTATCGCAAACATGGCAGCATGGGGGTGACTCCACTAATTTCCACTGTGGCTACCACTAAAATCCACTAAAAATGTCCTTGGGAATTGTGGCCACATATTTTGGCATGGAATCAAAGCAAAGGAGGGTGCTGCACCCACATGGGGGTGGGCTGGCCACCAGACCTTGTTCGGGCGAACCAGGCCCTTCGGCCAAACGGCCAAGGGTGCCCCCTCTCGGCCTATAAAAGCTGGGGTGCTTGCTTGCTCTCTCACACGCACTTCCATTCTGAAAATTTTCTGGTAGAGCTCTCTCTCTCTCTCTCAAATTCTTTGCTCTAGAGCTTGCTCAAGTTCTCCCCAAGTTCTTGCTCAAGTTTTGGTTCACTTGCATCACTAGAAAATCCCAAAAATAGTTTGCTCTTGTTGTGATCTCTGTGCTGAATTTCTGGACGATTTTGTGGTGGTCACCGACACCCACAAGAACGACTAACCTTTTGTGGTGGTTTTCATCCCCGCAAGAACGACTAACTATCTCGAACGACTGACTTGATTTTCTTGTGTTAACCATATATACTCAGTCCTTCGGGTAGTTGTTGTTGCACTAACCTTTTGCAGGAATCATGTCGAAGTTCTTCACTTCGCTCCATCGTTCCGCCCGGCTAGGCCGACGATCGGACGATGCTGGGAGCTCCCCAGCTTCGTCTCGAGGCTCGAGCCGGATGGACACGGATGAGCACGGAGCAGCCGGCTCGGGATGGGGCCATGCCACGCCCCTGGCCAGGCAGCTCCTGAGCGAGGGCGACATCAACCTTAGAACAGAAAGGGAGCGTAACACCTTCAACGAGCTTCGGCTGAAGGAGTTCGAGCACACCCGTGTGTTTGAGCAAGATTTGCTCAGGGACACGGGGATGGACGTAGAGTTTACAGAAATCTTCCAGGCCATTGGCTGGGAGAATTTCTGGCACATCAACGAAGAAGGTTCGTACCTGCTCACCCTTGAATTCCTCTCGACTTTGGTTTCTGAAACTGGGGGGATTCGTTTTCGGTTCTTCAACCAAGAGTTCTTCTGCTCTTGGAGGGATTTTAGTTCGGGTCTCGGATTTTCAAGCCGTTGTTCATTAGACCCGAACAAAGCGCTTAAAAGATTTGACCGAGTGGCATTTTGGAAAAAAAATTTTGGGGGATATCGACTGTCATGCGCCACGCACGAACAACATTCATAACCCCACTTTGCGTTTCATGCATCGTTGGGTGTCTATGACGGTATTCCCCCGGGCAGATTTGCGCCCTGTCAACACCATCGAGTTGCGGGTTCTTTTTGCCATGGTCAAGCAGATTCCCTATTCACCTGTGAAAGACATGGTTGGTCACTGGCTGTCTCATATTTCTCGTGCGGGTGGCATGGCGATGACTTCTCTAGTCACTCGCCTCGCTAACCACCTGGGCGTCCTCCAAGGCGCCCGGCTCACGAACATCGAGACAGCGCGTTCCGTCGTGGATGCCGAGCACTTCGTGCAAGCCCACATGATACGGCGGACGCCTGACGCAACGCTGACAATGATTTACCGTGGCTATACAACTGAAGTGCCCTTGCCTTGTGCAGCACTAAGGTTGTATACCACGCCGAAACTAACTCTTCAGTTGAGGACCGAGTCGAACGACTCTCCACCTTGGAGAGAGCCCGCTCGGCACAGCGTTGCAGGTGACGGACCCGTC
The DNA here is from genome assembly GCA_033239725.1 of Echinochloa phyllopogon. NCBI lineage: Eukaryota > Viridiplantae > Streptophyta > Magnoliopsida > Poales > Poaceae > Echinochloa > Echinochloa phyllopogon. The sequence goes on along the minus strand of BTCW01000012.1, from coordinate 49,205,383 downwards.
ACGAGGGGACGAGCCAGGCGTGATGTTGGGCTCGCCACCTCACAAGAGCCGGAAGATGCACCACAAATGCCGCATCGACACACTTTCGCTTTTGAGGCCACCTAAGACATGTACACCGGCGCTGGGACGTCCGGAGCAGGAGGCTCCGGGCAACACCAGGAGCCGAACTACTTCACCTCAGGACGCTGGGACTACGGCCAGGACACGGACTCTGAGTGGTCCGGGAGTCGGTATGGAGGGGGATACGACAGTGCCTCCCAGCCATACTACCCCGGATACTCACAGTCCGCACGCTTCGACTACGGCCGGGAGTTGTCCTACATCTCCGACCGAGTCAAGCTCATCGACGACCGTACCCGAGAGATCCAGGACACACTAGCCCGCCATTCTCAGTACCATCAAGAGAATAGCGAGATGGTGGCGTCTATCCAGCACGACGTCCACGAACAAGCGGAACAGCTGAGCCAGTACTTCTCAAGGCTCAACCCCTACCAGTGAAGAGTCCAAGCTTGGGGGAGGACCCCCACAGGTATGTCCCGATTTACCCAGCACTTTGATCATTTAATTTCCCTTTTTATTTCCCTTCATGATAGGTTGCATTCAAAAAAAATGATGAAAATACCAAAAATATTTCCCTTAAACGACATTTCCCTTGAATTAAATAACTCCCAACTATGCATGGAATGAATCATATGCCTCTCACCTTGGAAATGATGAATAGTTGCTCTGTCACTAATTTTGCAAGTACCTTGTTTCAACTAGTTGCTAGATTGTGCTTGAGTTATTTGGTATGAGTAAAAATGATCCTGAAAACCTTGTGGGAGCACATGCTTTATTCCAAGTCTAAGTTGTTGTGGGGATTGATATAGTCAGAATTTGGTTAAGTTCTATTCTGCTTTTAGTACGGGGAAAATCTCAGAGATTTATGCTTTCAAAATGAAACAAGTTCCTCATTGGTCAAAATACCTACCAGAGCCATATGATAAGCTTAGTTGAAAATTTCTACTCATATGCTGCTTGTTATCTTAGTGAGCTTTGTCAAATTGTTGTGACCTTTGAGTGAAGCTTTCATATTCTTAAAGATCGAGACCCACGTACACACACCACCTCTCACTTGCAATTCCTACACTGGGAGTTAGCAAACATTTTCCATCATCCATCCACAAAAATAAATGCTCCATGATTCTATGATCTCCCTCTCAAAATATTCTTGATAGAGACATGGGCTATGCAAAAAGAAAAGCATGCCAAAGAAGCATGGCAAGAGAAAAAGAAAAGCATGCCAAAGAGCATGGCAAAGAAAAAGAGAAAAAGAAAAGCATGCCAAGTGGCATGGCAAAAATATAAGAATAAAAGATAGCCCATGTTCTCGAAAATAAATCAAGGAGAGGGAAATTCATCCAAGGAGTTCCACCATTCCACCATTCCACCATTCCACCATATCCCATTCCATTCCACCATTCCACCATATGCCACTCTACTCATACCCACACACTTGCACGTCTCGATCTTAAGATGTGATTTGTGTCCTCGAAGATCCGGTCTTTGACTTAGCAAAATATAAGATGCATGCATGCCTTCATCCTTTGTCCCTGAGCCACACAAAAAGCCATATTAGATGTTAGGATGAAAAGAAGGCACAAGCCTTTGGTGAGGATTCAAATACACTTTAGTGATTGAGTGTGCCAATGAGGAACAATTTTTAGTTTTCAAAACTTATGAAAAACTCCGAGATGGGATCCTGAAAAGAGTAGAGTGGAATAAGACTGAGTTTAAACTGTTCGTCTTTTCAACCGCCCAAGATAAGGAGATTGCTATAAGCCCCATAGGTAAAAAGGTGATTTGAAACTTTGCCTATGATTCAAGTATTTTTGAAGACTAGTTGTTTATAAAGTTACCTGCAAAAGAAATGACATTGTAGCAACTCCTGATCCACCGAGCCTAAGTGTATATCTTTGCTCGAGGACGAGCAAAGAGCTAAGCTTGGGGGAGCTTGTTGGCGGTCGTTACAGCCCAAATCTGACAACCAATACTCGGGAATAAATGAGGTTATATGCAACATTCCATGTACTTAGGTTTTATTTCTAATAAAGTTCCATGAGTTTTGGTGAGTGTCACTTGTGCAGGTACAACTATGACAAATATGTGCTATTGGGGCCGGAAATGACCAAATCGGCCGAACGACTCCGTTCGGCCGGTTACCCCCCTTAGCCGAGCAGACCACCGGGAGTCGTCCACGTCAACAATTACCAAGCAAACACATCACATGACACGTGGGCGACCGCCAACTCATCCCGGAGCACCAACACGTCATCCTGGGCCAAATCAACGCGAAGCCAATCACCAGGAGGCAGCCTAGAAGGCCCACAGAGCAAAGGCGGTG